>CM077671.1:484558953-486958953 GCA_039707655.1 Elymus sibiricus
TGAGCGCCGGTCAACGGCGGCGGCGACGGATCTCGTAGTCCTAGGGTTCCTGCCGGCGGGGTGGGGCCGCGGGGCGTGGGTGGGCAAAGAGAGAGGCCGCTCGCGAGCGTGGCGGGGGGCGCTGGCCTGCCGGAGGGGGCCCGGGGGGGGGGGGGGGGGGGGGGGGGAGGCGGCGGCTACCGGGGCGGCATGGAGAGATGGATCGCCCTGGTGGCGGTGGGGGTGAGGCGGAGGAGGAGAGGCGGAGGGCGCAGGGGAGAAGGGGAACGACTCGACTATATCCCAGTGGCAATTGTGGGGTAAATATAAACACAAGTGGGAGTAATAACAATGCGTTTGGCTAGATAGAAGGGAAAAAAAACTCTGAGGGTTTTGTCACCAGGAATTGGTGGTAGGGAGTGGGTTTGCGAGAGTGAAAAACGGATGAATGGTTTTTAAGAGCGTGTCTTTTTTATGTATAAATCATTATTGTTGTGTTATCGGTATGTGCATTTGGTACTTTTGGACATTTATGCACGTGATACGCAACAAATGTGAAGGTACGCCGGTTGATACCCTGGCAACGCATCTCTACGCGTTGATGAGTGCAGGTCGAAGCATCATCCTTGTGGCAAATATATTTTTTCGCGTATTTGTACTGCTATTAATATCCCGTGTACTCGGTTTGCGTATCAAAGTGAGGTTAGCTCGGCATAGGGGAGGTGGGGTCATGTGGCACAAAGGAAAGCGCGTTGTGATTCTTCCTCATTGGACAAGTCAGGGGGGGGGGGGCCTCCCCCAAAACTCGATCTTCACTATGTCCGTCTTCCATTTTCCAGGTATTTTGAATCAAGTTGAACGAGTATTGAATTAGCACATGGGAGTTGTCACCATTTTATCCATTATGATTAGCGCATCTCCAAATAGATCAAACCACTAGCATATCAACATGGGGATACAAACGAGTGGGACAAGAAAAGTCAGGTGAGGAAGAACAATTATGATAGAGGACAACTGAAGCTCCACAGTGCATGAGATAGATGGAATGGGCAATTGGGACTTTGGGGTGTCCAGAAGGTCATAGTTGCGCCTCGAATGGTTCTGAAAGTACATGTATACAACTTGTAGGAGGACAATACATAAATCAATACCATACATTATTGATCGAAGAAATGTGAGAAGCAGATGAATGACTACCGGGTGTAGACCTCCCCATACCTAAACCATTACTACTGCTCTGTTTTGGAATATGATCATTTAATATTCTTAGAGTTTTTTGCATGTAATATGTAATAAATACAAAGATATGCCGTATGATACTCTAGTAACGCATCTCTAAACGTTAATGAGTACAGAGTGAAACGAATCCTTCGACCAGATATTTATTACCCATATCATGTCTTCGTACTGAAATCAGTACCCTGCATAAGAGTTTACATACCGAAGTGTGGATCCATATCGAACGGGAGTGAGACAACAACGAAGGGGAAAATTATTCTTCCCCACTTAACGAGCAAGGAGCCTCCCCGAAAACTCAACCCTTGTTGCATCCCTCCATCCATTGTCGGAGTATTTTATAATCCAATCAAACGGGTGATAAATTAGCACAGGGGATTTGAGTTGCCTTTGTTTATCCATGGTGATTAGCACATTTTTGACTGGATCTAACAACTACTTGCAGACCAAGGTGGGGATAAAATTGTGTGAAGGATAAGAAAATAAATGAAAAAGAACGATTATGGAGGAGGCTGACTGGAGCACTACAGTCCATGCAGTGGATGGGTGTTTGTAGTGCATGAGGTAGATGGGAAGGGCAATTGGGACTTAGTGGCCGGGTATCAAGCAGACCATAGTTATGTGGGTCCTGAATGGTTTAGAATGCACATCAAATGCATTCATAAGTGCGACCCATAGCGAATCAATACATAAACTAATACCACACATTGCTCATTTCTCATGTACTCGGAATCCATTCAAGGGAGTGTTAAATTAGCACAGGGGAATCGATTTGTCGTTGTTTTATTTGTCGTGAATATAACATTTTTGAATGAATCGAACAACCGCTCACAAATCAAGTTGGGGATAGAACCGTGCAAAGGAGAAGGAAAGTGAGGCGGTGAAGACCGGTTATGGCGAAGGATGGGTGGAGCACTATCGTGAAAGCGGTAAAAGTTGGGATATTCAATTCGGCTCTCGGGTCCAGATGCAGATGCTCCTGGAATCTACACCGGTGGCCAGTGCCAAGATTTGTGCTAGCTGTTGTATTTCTTCACCGTATATTGTTTGTGATGGCTTTTATGCATAGTGTATGACACACGTCTGTGTAGCAATCAATGTTGAGGGTGTCGTTTGTTGGTGGCAGAACAGTGCTACCCATCGACATTGACCTACAGGGGCCCAAATGCTGTCAGTAGCAACAGTGCAAATCACCATTTAGTTCTGCAAGTACCCACAGCTTTGTTCCTTCCTCCTTATTGTCTGTGTGTGCTTTGTTTTGTACAACTTGTTGTTGGCGAGAACACGATAGATTCCCTTGATAAAGAATTTGCCTGAACTGCTCGCATGATTCCGTCGAAATGTTAGCCCTCCCTCCTACGGCCCAGTTCTTTTGAGCTTTTGATTCTCCAGAATTTGATTATGTGAAACTGTCCACAGAATCAGCTTCCCACAAAATCAGCTAGAATCAGTCGTCGAGTTCTTTTCTGCTTTTGTAGTCTGAGATTGTGAGATAAGTTATATGCTGATGTAATGTCCCTGAACTAAAATTGTGCGTTGAATTGCTAACACTTCATTGTTTTGAACATGAAAACGATTTATGAATATTGGCGAGGTCCCATCAATCTCAAACTATCAAGCACCAAATTAACGGTAGCAACTAGCACCAGCAAAAAAAAGAGCAATTAGCACCACCACCGGCAAAAAAATGTACATACCCAAAAATTCTATATAGTAGCACCATTCATCCGTCCATTAAGCAAGTTATCACCAGAATCAATACTCCTATCCAACTAGCAGAGCTCATCCATTCATCCATCATCCATCAACAAATCCAGCAAGCAATTAGTACAAACAGAGAGGAAAGAGAGGAAGAGAGAGCAAGCAACCCAGCAAGGAGCAGCGACCAGGCATGGAGGGCCGGCGGAAGGCGGACAGGCAGGGACGGAGCCAGGAATACAACATAAGGGGAGCCAATTGCACACACAAAATCTTGAAGGGGGCCATATAGGTAAATTCGAGTAAATTTGGGGTCAAATAAATCAATTAACAAGGGGCTTTTCAGAAAATTTTCCACCATGGGGGGGGGGGCATGGCCCTAGCGCGCCCCCTGGCTCCGTCCATGCGGACAGGAAGGGAGGCGTCCAAGCAAGGGGCGGCGGGAGGCGTCCAAAGAGGTATGGGCGGCTAGCGGGCCGGCGAGGCGAGGGAAGGCCACTATCGGAACAGCGAGACGGCGGACGGCGGCTAGTGGGGCCGGCGACACCGGATTGGCCTGACGTTGTGCGGATCGTCCTGGGGCAGGCGACACCGGATCGTCCTGGCGGCGGCGCTGATCGGCCTGGGGCCGGCGACGCCGGATCGGCTTGGCGGCTGACGGGATCGAGCGGGGAGGGAATGCACGAGTCGTGCCACTCGTTTTCTTTGGTGGAGACCGACAATGGCAATTTCGGTGTAAATTTGCCTTCAAATAGGGGTATATACTTATTGTGAACCGTTTTCTTTTGAGGGAGTCCGCAGAATCGCCAGAAGCATGGGTGGGAGGCGATTTTGGATTGCACTGCTGATTCTCGCGATTCTCTGATGATTCTGTAGAAGCAAATCGAGATTTTTTCAGCTTATTGATTCTACAGACTTCGATTGTTGAGAATCACCTCAAAAGAACTGGGCTACATAGCCAGTGGAGACTAAGATAGTGTCATCAGGATATAACTGACTTTCTGCGACGCCGCTCCCTTCCGTTGATTCTTATGCTTACTAATGAGCTCCTAGCCAACCTGCCCGTTGATTTTGGCCGATTATCACAACTTGCAAAGCTGGCTTCGAAAGTAGGCTGCTTGATCGATCCCAAGACCATACGCACGCATGGATGAGCTAGCTCAAACAAAATTAGCATGATTGATTCCACATGTTCCATCTGGATGCAACACGGCCGGAACCTGCGCCTCCTGCCACGGCAATGTCCGCATCGACGTATTCATGGGAAACTGTTTTTGGCACGCATTCATATAGCAAACGGAACGTACAGGATATAAGACTACCTGGACTCGAGAGCCAAATCGCCTCTCCCGTAAAAGTTGGCGTTTGTTGAAATTGTTTGTTTTGAGGTTGCTTACCACATACACCATGTGGAAAAAATTGGTGTTTGTTAAAACCTAAAATCTAAAAAGTGCACGCGCACTTATTGGAGAGAACGGGCGGCCGCGTCCTCGCCGCATGATCGCGCAACGATCATCTCCCGCGTGGGCCAGGTGCCACCTGGTCGGGATTGGTTTCGCCGCGGGGTCATGGGTGTTTGTCTGTATCCGCGCGTGGTGAGGCCCACTTGTAAGCCACACAGGAGGGGTCGTGGGCGGCGGTTTCGAAATCCGAGCCCCCAAATCGCTCCGCCTCGTCTGTGCTCTCCCCATTTCTCCCCCTCCTTCGTCAGTTCCTCTCCAGTGACCGCGGCGGAATAGAGGGGAGTCACTACGGTTTTCTCGAATCGCCGGCGGTTTGGGGGTGGTTCTCCGCCGGGATTCGTTGTCCCTCGTTGCCGTCGCAGGTACCACCTTGCTTCCCCTCCTTCTCCCTGTCTCGGCGGAGTACGAGGTCATCATTGTTGTTCGCCGCGATGTTTTGGTGGTCTGTGCGGAAGGGATTCGGCCGGGATTCGTAGGGTTCGTCCTCGCCCTACTCTTCTCCTCTCCTCTCACTGTTTATTGCGCATCTAGCGTCCCGTCCCATGTTGTTGATTTTTCTCCGGTGAGGGGGATTCGTGGCACAACGGTGAACTTGGGCAGGGCTCGGGTACTTGGTTTTGCGGCGGGGTACGGTGTAGTTCGGGATGCAGGACCATAGCACCCGACAGGTTGTTGTTGAGGTTAGCGTAATTTTTGCTGTGGCACAACTTGGGTAGGGCACAAGGGTTTGAGATCTGTTCATGATTCCATGAACTTGTTGTTAGATGTGTGCAATGCTGTGTCCAATGTTGCATGGCTGAGTTTGAACTTGTTTTTTAGAAGATTTTTGATTAGTTGCACAAATATGTTCTCAGTTGGCTGCCTCACTATATCAGTTGGCTGTCTATATGCTGCGCAGTTGCACTAGTTGCCCTGCTTTGGATGTCTATATGCCAACTTGTGTGCAAGGTTGCTTTCCTGGTTGTTATAGTTGGTTGTGCATATACTGTCCAGTTGCACAAGTTGTCCTGTTCAGTTGGCATGATTGCATGGAATTGTTTTGTCCTTGTTTGTTACATGTGCACAATGTTGTGCGCAGTGCTTATGGCTGATTTGAACTTGTTTATGTAGAGATTTTTATTAGTTGCATAAAATTATATTCAGTTGGTGTTGGAAATATGCCCTAGAGGCAATAATAAATTGGTTATTATTATATTTCCTTGTTCATGATAATCGTTTATTATCCATGCTATAATTGTATTGATTGGAAACTCAAATACATGTGTGGGTACATAAACAACACTGTGTCCCTAGTAAGCCTCTAGTTGACTAGCTCGTTGATCAAAGATGGTTAAGGTTTCCTAGCCATTGACATGAGATGTCATTTGATAACGGGATCATATCATTAGGAGAATGATGTGATGGACAAGACCCAAACTAAGAACGTAGCATTTGATCGTGTCAGTTTATTGCTATTGTTTTCTGCATGTCAAGTATCTATTCCTATGACCATGAGATCATGCAACTCCCTGACATCGGAGGAGTACCTTGTGTGTATCAAACGTCGCAACGTAACTGGGTGACTATAAAGGTACTCTACAGGTATCTCCGAGGGTGTCTGTTGGGTTGGCATGGATCAAGACTGGGATTTGTTACTCTGTGTGACAGAGAGGTATCTCAGGGCCCACTCGGTAATACAACATCACAATGAGCCTTGCAAGCAATGTGACTAAAGTGTTAGCCACGAGATCTTGTATTACGGAACGAGTAAAGAGACTTGCCGGTAACGAGATTGAACTAGGTATAGTGATACCGACGATCGAATCTCGGGCAAGTAACATACCGAAGAACAAAGGGAACAGCATACGGGATTAACTGAATCCTTGACATAGAGGTTCGACCGATAAAAGATCTTCGTAGAATATGTAGGAGCCAATATGGGCATCCAGGTCCCGCTATTGGTTATTGGCCGTAGAGGTGTCTCGGTCATGTCTACATAGTTCTCGAACCCGCAGGGTCTACACACTTAACGTTTGGCGACGATTAGTATAATTGAGTTATTATGTTGGTGACCGAAAGTTGTTCGGAGTCCCGGATAAGATCCCGGACATGACGAGGATCTCCGGAATAGTCCGGAGGTGTGATAATAGTGTTTTTGGTTACCGGAAGGGTTCCGGAGTTCACCGGAAGGGGTTCCGGATGTTTACCGAAGTGTTCGGGTGCAGCAACACTTTATATGGGCCAAAGGGATAAAGCCCACGAGGTATTGGAAAATGCAAAAGTAGTTTTGCTGCCGCGTAAGCGGTACTACCGCTTGGTGAAGCGGTACTACCGTCCGAGCGGTACTACCGCTTGTGTGAAGCGGTACTACCGCTTGTGCGCGGCTGTGCACGGTTCGGCAGGGATCCGAGTTGGACTCTTTTCCTGCGGGCCAAACCGACCTTGTGCGGGCAAAACCGACCTGGAGGAGGCTTTTACTCCAAGTTTAGACCCCAAGGCTCAACATATAAATAGAGGGGCAGGGCTAGCACACGGGATACATCAAGGTTTCCCCAAGCCGTGTGCGGCAACCCTAACCCTCTAGTTCCTCCGTCATAATCTCTGTAGTGCTTGGCGAAGCCCTGCAGAGATTGTTCCTCACCACCATCACCACGCCGTCGTGCTGCTGGAACTCAACCACTACTTCACCATCGCTCGCTGGATCGAGGAGGTGAAGACGTCATCAAGCCGTACGTGTGTTGAACGCGGAGGTGCCGTCCGTTCGGCGCTAGTTCGTGATCGGATCGAGGGACGACTTGCGATTTGGATCGCGGAGACGTTCGACTACATCAACCGCGTTTCTTAAACGCTTCCGCTTAGCGATCTACAAGGGTATGTAGATTCACTCTCCCTCTCGTAGATGCTCATCACCATGGATAGATCTTGTGTGTGCGTAGGAAAATTTTTGTTTCCCATGCAACGTTCCCCAACAGTTGGCTGCATTGATATACTAGGTGGCTGTCCATATGTTGCTCAGCTTGGACTAGTTCCCTTGTTTTGTTATATGTTGTTCAGTTGCACAAGTTGCCTGCCCAGTTGGCTGCATCAGTATAGTTGCTGGCTGTTCATCTGTTCTACAGTTTCATACTAGATGTCCTGCTTATGTGTAGAGGTTTGCAGATCAAAGCAATTGTTTACCCTTTATTTAGTCTGCTTGCGTATCTTCTAACTTTTATGTTTTTTTCCTTCTATTTTCCGCAGGCTTAAAATGGTTATAATACGAGGAGATGCGGATGGCAGAGAAGCAGATGTATATTTTCATTTTTTGTGTCTCTTTGAGTTTTTTCAACTTCTCCATGTATGCCTGTATGCTTGCTTAATTAGGGTTCTGCAAATCAGCCCTCTCGCCGTAACTTGAAGCGTCCTGCTTGTCGTCAGACACGCTCTGCCCGTAGTGTTCAACAGGGAGAGGGAGTTGAGGTTAGTGTCATGCTCAAGTCATAACCATCTTTTTTTTGTTTCTTGGTCATGTAATTAATCTTGTTTTCAACATGCACATTTTTTATTTCTTAGGGTGTTGATCAGTTTCGGGTTGTAAAGCGGAGTAGACACGCAGCAGTTCCAGGGGGAGCAGCATCATCTTCTGAGGTAAATAAACCCTGGAATATTAGTTTTTCTCACTTAGTTGCACATGATTTGTGTAGCTGTTGGCACCACCATCTGTTGTAGTTGCACAATAACCATTTTGTAGTTGACATCATTAGTCATCTTTTTCTAAAAAGAGTTTTTCCAGAAAAATTTGACATGTGTTGGCATGCTCTGTTTTTATATTGCAGACTATGTTTGTATCAGTTGGTATGCCCCATGTTTTACATGTTATTTTTACCACCATGTGCGCAGGCAGTAGTTGCTGGGGGAGCTGCCTCTTCTTCTGCCCCAGCAGATGCTGAGGTATGAGGGTATCTTTTGGGTTTACGAGCTTTTGTACTGTTTTGCAAAAAAAATTCATGTTGTTGTTTTCCTTGTAATATTGTGCTTGTAGTTGCACAATCCCTAGCTTTTGTAGTTTACAGGTCAAGTCTATTTTAGGTTATTTCCAGTTTGCACACTGGAAGTATGTAGTTGTCATCATGATCTTTCATAGTTGTACAAGAACATCACATCAGTTGGCATCATCCATTTGCTGTTTATATTATTCCAACCAAGCAGTTGTCCCTCCCTTTTCAATGTTTTTTTCTCATCAACATGGCAGTGGTGAAGGAGTTGAGGAGGATGCAGGGGAAGATGCAGACCGGCCCTCACAAGCGGGCAGGATAAGGGCATCACTAGGGCGGTTTGCTAAGTTCAACAACAAGCTATCCCCATTGCAGAAGTCTGAGTTATGTTCAAGATTGTTTGGGGGTATATTGAACCTAGCAGAGACACTTCCAGCGGATCTCACGAAATACCTGGTGCAGTGCTACAAGCCGGAAAGCTCTGAAATGGTGTTCCCAGGCAGGGGAAGGATCCGTGTCGATGCTGACAGCGTGCACAGGGTTTTCGATCTGCCAAACAGAGGTCAAAAAGTCAGATATTTAGTCGATAAGGATGCAACTAGGAGATTCAGAGAGACTTTCAACATCACTGGGAATTCTCATCCCAATATCAGTACGTGGTGCAAGATGATTCAGGATATGACTGGAAAAACTGATGACACATTCTTTATTGCCTGGCTTGCAGTTGCATTCAGCACCTTTCTAGCTCCAACAACTGCCCTGAAGCTCAGCCCAAAGTGCTATGGACTTGTGTTAGATCATCAAATGCTCAAGAATACAAACATCTGCCTCTTTGTAGCAGAACACATTAATGAAGCTTTCCGGAACATGGACCAGGACAAGCAAACCGTTTGCTGCTGCTTATACCACTTGGTGGTGAGTGAAAATCAGTACTTCCATGTGCTTTTCTTCTTTTTGCTGTTGCAGTTTTTGATTATCGTCTTAATAATTGAAGTTTTTTCTCTTTTTTTGTTTGTGCGGCAGATCCTATACCTTGACGCACTTGTTCACGATGTGCCAGTAAGCAATTGCGCCATACGAGCGAATGCTTGGGATAGAAATTTAATTGCGAAGGTGATCAAGAAAGACTTGGTACCTCCTGGTGTGTTCGGCAAATTACAAGTGAGTTCTCTTGCTTTTTTTCAACAGCGCCTTCTGCTTTTGCATTCTATGCTTGGTAGGTTTTGATAACAGTTTTGGCACTTTATGCTTGGTAGGTCTACAGTTTTTCTTTTTTTGGTAGTTGCACAAATGGTTTGATCAGTTGGCACAACAATGACTGTAGTTGCACATTTTTCAGCTTTTGTTTGGCAGCTGCACACATGTCCGTATCACTTTTGGGGCACATCATCTGTTTGAGTTCCACAGTTTTCACATTTCTGGTTTTTGCACAGATGTTGACATAAGTTGGCACAAACTTTTTGTGTGATGTTGTTTGCCCAGTTTTTTTGCTTTGCACAGTTGCACAAATGTTGATCCCAGTTGCCACAACAATGCTTGTAGTTGCACAGATTATAATCATTTTTTCTTACAATGCAAATTCAGTTTGATAACCTTATTGATTCCCCTTTTTTTTCACATCAGTTTCAAGAGGAGTATAGAGGCACAGAGCAGACACCAGTGTTTGGTGGTCTTTTGCAAGCTCAAGCATTTGTGGCATCCAAGTTACCACTAACCTACAATCCGCAGGTAAGTTTTTGCATAAAGGAGTGCATTCAGTTGCAACATTTTTAAGTTGTTTCTTGTGGATGCAATTCTGATCTTTTTGCGTTCCCCCGCATTTTTTGGCATTGATGCAGAAAAAGGCAAAGATTGCAGAAGTGGTTCATGATCTGTGCAAGTCAGTAACTGAACAGGTGGGCAACTTCATTGAAGCAGTTGTCAAGATTGATGAGGAGGAACCAGATATCGATCCCTATGTATAACAGTCATCATTGCAAACCGGCAGGTCACGCCGTGCTCCACAAAGAAAGAGACGGGTTGCATATAGACAAGAAGAAGAGTTTGTAGAAGAGGATGATGAAATGGAAACAACGCAAGATTTTGAAGATGGTAATGACACATATGAGGATGAATCAGAGGAGGAGGAAGAAGAAGATGATGGATCAGAGGAGGAGGAGGAAGAAGAGGAGAAATAATAGGAGGAGGAAGAAGAAGAGGACAAAGAAGAGGAGGAGGATGAAGAAGAGGAGAAAGAAGAGGAGGAGGAAGAAGAAGAGGAGAAAGAAGAGGAGGAGGAAGAAGAGGAGGAGGAAGAAGAGGAGGAGGATAGAGAGGTTGACGGAGACGTTGATATAGGACTTGATGGAAACAATAGCGAAGGAGATGATGAAGATGAAGAAGGCGAGGATGTTGATCGTGATGATCAAGGGAAAGAGGGGGGAGACAACGACAGAGGCGATGACGATGATGACAGGGGCCCTGGTTTTGGGGGTATAGGCAGCAACACAACTAGGGGGGCTAGCAGCAGTGACAATCCTGGCAGCAGCAGTGATACGTATCCGTCGTATCTATAATTTTTGATTGTTTCATGCCAATATTATACAACTTTCATATACTTTTGGTAACTTTTTATACTATTTTTGGGACTAACATATTGATCCAGTGCCCAGTGCCAGTTCCTGTTTGTTGCATGTTTTTTGTTTCGCAGAAAATCCATATCAAACGAAGTCCAAACGGGATAAAAACTTATGGAGATTTTTTTTTTGGAATATATGTGAATTTTGGGAAGTGGAATCAACAGAAGGCGGTGCCCGAGGGGCCCACAAGCAATAGGGGCGCGCCCTGGGGGGTAGGGCGCGCCAGGCTGGCTTGCGGCCACCCCGTAAGGCGGTTAGTGCCCTTCTTTCGCCGCAAGAAAGCTAATATCCGGATAAAAATCGTGTTAAAATTTCAGCCCAATCGGAGTTACGGATCTCCGGGAATTTAAGAAACGATGAAAGGCCAGAATCTGGGAACGCGGGAACAGAAGGAAACAGAGAGAGAGATCCAATCTCGGAGGGGCTCTCGCCCCTCTGCCGCCATGGAAGCCAAGGACCAGAGGGGAAACCCTCCTCCCATCTAGGGGGGAGGCCAAGGAAGAAGAAGAAGGAGGGGGGCTCTCTCCCCCTCTCTCCCGGTGGCACCGGAACGCCGCCGGGGCCATCATCGTGACGGCGATCTACACCAACAACTTCACCGCCGTCATCACCAACTCTCTCCCCCTCTATGCAGCGGTGTAACACCCCTTCTCCCCGCTGTAATCTCTACTTAAACATGGTGCTCAACGATATATATTATTTCCCAATGATGTATGGCTATCCTATGATGTTTGAGTAGATCCGTTTTGTCCTATGGGTTGATTGATGATCATGATTGGTTTGAGTTGCATGTTTTATTATTGGTGCTTTCCTATGGTGCTCTCCGTGTCGCGCAAGCGTGAGGGATCCTCACTGTAGGGTGTTGCAATGTGTTCATGATTTGCCTATGGTGGGTTGCTTGAGTGACAGAAGCATAAACCCGAGTAGGTGGGTTGTTGCATATGGGAGTAAAGAGGACTTGATACCTTATAATGCTATGGTTGGGTTTTACCTTAATGATCTTTAGTAGTTGCGGATGCTTGCTAGAGTTCCAATCATAAGTGCATATGATCCAAGTAGAGAAAGTATGTTAGCTTATGCCTCTCCCTCATATAAAATTGCAATAATGATTACCGGTCTAGTTATCGATTGCCTAGGGACAAATAACTTTCTTGTGACAAAAATCTCTCTACTAAGACTAACTTAGTTGTTTCTTCATCTAAACAGCCCCTAGATTTTATTTGCGTGCTCTTTATTATCTTGCAAACCTATCCTATCACACCTACAAAGTACTTCTAGTTTCATACTTGTTCTAGGTAAAGCGAACGTTAAGCGTGCGTAGAGTTGTATCGGTGGTCGATAGAACTTGAGGGAATATTTGTTCTACCTTTAGCTCCTCGTTGGGTTCGACACTCTTACTTATCGAGAAAGGCTACAATTGATCCCCTATACTTGTGGGTTATCAAGACCTTTTTCTGGCGCCGTTGCCGGGGAGCAATAGCGTGGGGTGAATATTCTCGTGTGTGCTTGTTTGCTTTATCACTAAGTAATTTTTATTTTTCTGTTATTAACTTGTTTTCTATCTTTAGATATGGGTAGGAAACGCAAAATACCAAAAAAAATAGATGTACTTGCTGCTCCAAAAGTTGAGGAACCACTAGTGTTCCGTATCACCGAAGAATATTACTTGGGTCATCTTCGATCCACTTGTGCTCGTGCTGAAACCCCAACTAGCTTAGTTGAGGGCAAATCATTAAATGAGCATGCTTATTATGTGCGACACCGCTTATCTCAAAAAGGGAAACTTTTATGGCATCATATTAATACTTTGCAATGCTATGCTTGGAATTTATGCAAAATTTATGATTTTACTTGTTGTTCTGAAGACCCTAAAAAACACCTTCCCTATCAATGTGAGTTTAAGGATAATGGAATCGTATCTTCTTATGCCAAGGGTGTTTATAATTACTATGATATTGAGCAAATTGAAGAATTTGTTGCTTTTAAGGGTGCCTATGAAATTGCTTCTTTGATTGAAAAGTATGATGCTACTCTTTACAAATCTGAAAGTTTTGCCATACTTAAATATTGCTATGAAAACTATGCTTCTAATGCTTATGTTAAGCCATATATTGAGGACTCCTCCGCTGTCCAAGAGGAGACTAATATTTTGCAGGAAACTATGGAAGAAGAAATTCCTGACACGGTGAGCTCATTAGATGAAAAAGATGACGAGGAGAGCGAAGAACAAAAGGAGGATGAGCGGATTAGCTACCCGTGCCCACCTTCTAATGAGAGTAACTCTTCAACTTATACATTATTTAATTTCCCTTCGTGCTTACCGAAGGATGAATGCTATGTTGATTGCTATGACCCCTTGGATTCGTTTGAAATAACCCTTTTTGATGAACTTGATGCTTGCTATGCTTGTGGCCATGATGCCAATATGAATTATGCTTATGGAGATGAACTTGCTATAGTTCCTTATGTTAAGAATGAAATTGTTGCTATTGCACCCACGCATGATAGTCCTATTATCTTTTTGAATTCTTCCAACTATACTATATCGGAGAAGTTTGCGCTTATTAAGGACTATATTGATGGGTTGCGTTCTACTATTGCACATGATGATTTTGATAAGTATAATATGCATGTGCTTGCTGCTCCTACTTGCAATCATTATGAGAGAGGAACTACATCTCCACCTCTCTATGTTTCCAATACGATAAAATTGCAAGAAACTGCTTATGCTATGTATTGGCCTTTACTTGATGTGCATGAATTGTTCTTTTATGATATGCTAATGCATAGGAAGAGAGTTAGACTTCGTTGTTGCATGATATATGTTACTTTGTGCTCACTACTAAATTATAAATCATTGTTAATTAAAATTGGCTTTGATATACCTTGGGATCCGGGTGGATCCATTACTTGAGCACTTTATGCCTAGCTTAATGGCTTTAAAGAAAGCGCTGCCAGGGAGACAACCCGGAAGTTTTAGAGAGTCATTTTATTCTGTTGTGTGCTTTTATATAGTTCAAAAACAAAAAAATAAAGAGGGGAACCTAAAACTTTTTCAAAAAGAAAAGTGAAAGTGAGAGGGACGAGCATTGTGAAAGTGGGAGCTAGCCTTGAACTTTGTTCATGCCCATGGAAACCTTGTGAATATTAATTATAGAAACTTTTCAACAAAAATAATTATCCCCTTGTATAAATCCATTGTATTATAAAAATAATGTGCCAAGATTTGCCTTTAGGATGATTAGATTGCTTGTTTGGTGTGTGCAGTGCAAAAACAGAAACTTTGGCTGTAGTGCGTGAATTTACATTTTTTACTGGAATGTCAAAAGTTGCTGAAATTTTTACACAGTACTGCTAGGAAAATTGTTTATTTTTTCCTAATTTTTCAGAATTTGTAGAGTTACAGAAGTATAGTAAATGTTCAGATTGCTACAGACTGTCCTGTTTAAGACAGATTCTGTTTTTGATGCATTGTTTTGCTTGTTTTGATGAAACTACCGATTGTATCGGTGGTATAAGCCATAAAGAAGTTATAATACAGTAGCTACAATGAAAAAATAAAATGTGAATGGGTTTGCAACAGTACTTAAAGTGGTAATTTGCTTTATTATACTAACGGATCTCACGAGGGTTTTGTTAAGTTTTGTGTGATTGAAGTTTTCAAGTTTTGGGCGAGATCACGATGGATGAAGGAATAAGGAGTGGAAAGAGACTAAGCTTGGGGATGCCCGAGGCACCCCAAGGTAATATTCAAGGACTCCAAAGAAACTAAGCTTGGGGATGCCCCGGAAGGCATCCCCTCTTTCTTCTAACAACCATCGGTAATTTTACTTGGAGCTATATTTTTATTCGTCACATGATATGCGTAAATCTTGGTGCGTCGTGTGCTTTTTATTTTTCTTTTAATAATGCACCATGCTGGTATGAGAAAGTCCTTGGTTGATTTATAGAGGCTCTTTGCACCTCACTTATATCTTTTGAGTATGGTTTTATAGAATGCTTCATGTGCTTCACTTATATCATTTGAAGTTTGGATTGCCTGTTTCTCTACACATAGAAAACCGCCATTTGTAGAATGCTCTTTTGCTTCACTTATATTTGTTAGAGAGTGGGCATATCTTTTGTAGAAAGAATTAAACTCTCATGCTTCACTTATATCTATTTAGAGAGTTAACATGAGTTGGTCATTCACATGGTTAGTCATAAAATCCTACATAAAACTTGTAGATCACTGAATATGATATGTTTGATTCCTTGCAATAGTTTTGCGATATAAAGATGGTGATACAGGAGACATGCTAGTGATTAATTGTGGATTGGTATAAATATTTGTGTTAAAGTTTGTGATTCCCGTAGCATGCACGTATGGTGAACCGTTATGTGAAGAAGTCGGAGCATGATTTATTTATTGATTGTCATCCTTTGTGTGGAGGTCGGGAGCGCGCGATGGTTAAATCCTACCAACCTCTCCCCTAGGGGCATGCGTCTAATACTTTGTTTCGATAGCTAATAGATTTTTGCAATAAGTATGTGAGTTCTTTATGACTAATGTTGAGTCCATGGATTATACGCACTCTCATCCTTCCACCATTGCTAGCCTCTCTAGTACCGCGCAACTTTCGCCGGTGCATTACACCCACCATATATCCTTCCTCAAAACAGCCACCATACCTACCTATTATGGCATTTCCATTGCCATTCCGAGATATATTGCCATGCAACTTCCACCGTTCCGTTTATTATGACACGCACCATCATTGTCATATTGCTTTGCATGATCGTAAGATAGCTAGCATGATGTTTCCATGGCTTGTCCGTTTTGATGTCATTGCTACGCTAGATCATTGCACATCCCGGTACACCGCCGGAGGCATTCATATAGAGTCATATTTTGTTCTAGTAACGAGTTGTAATTCTTGAGTTGTAAGTAAATAAAAGTGTGATGATCATCATTATTAGAGCATTGTCCCATGTGAGGAAAGGATGATGGAAGCTATGATTCCCTCACAAGTTGGGATGAGTCTCCGGACTTTATGAAAAATAAAAGAGGCCAAAGAAGCCCAAATAAAAAAAGAGAGGCCAAAGAAGCCCACCAAAAAAAACAAAAAAAATGAGAGAAAAGAGAGAAGGGGCAATGCTACTATCCTTTACCACACTTGTGCTTCAGAGTAGCACCATGTTTTTCATATAGAGAGTCTCCTATGTTGTCACTTTCATATACTAGTGGGAATTTTTCATTATAGAACTTGGCTTGCATATTCCAATGATGGGCTTCCACAAATTTCCCTAGGTCTTCGTGAGCAAGCAAGTTGGATGCACACCCACTTAGTTTCTTTTGAGCTTTCATACACTTATAGCTCTAGTGCATCCGTTGCATGGCAATCCCTACTCACTCACATTGATATCTATTGATGGGCATCTCCATAGCCCATTGATACGCCTAGTTGATGTGTGCTACTTCTTGAGCATGCGTTGGTTTTCCCTTGAAGAGGAAAGGGTGATGCAGCAAAGTAGATAAGTATTTCCCTCAGTTGTTGAGAACCAAGGTATCAATCCAGTAGGAGATACAAGCAAGTCCCCAATAGATGTACCTAGACAAATAATCAAACACTTGCACCCAACGCTATAAAGGGGTTGTCAATCCCTTCACGGTTACTTACAAGGATGAGATCTGATAGAGATAGATATAAAAGATTGCTAGAACGTAAAGTAAAACAAAAGTAAAAATAATGCAGCGAAGTATTTTTGGTATTCTTGGTTTATAGATCTGAAAATATAATATGGAAAATAGACCCGGGGGCCATAGGTTTCACTAGAGGCTTCTCTCATGAAGGAAAATAATACGGTGGGTGAACAAATTACTGTCGAGCAATTGATAGAAAAGTGCATAGTTATGACGATATCCAAGGCAATGATTATGCATATAGGCATCACGTCCGTATCAAGTAGACCGAAACGATTCTGCATCTACTACTATTACTCCACACATCGACCGACTCCTGCCTGCATCTAGAGTATTAAGTTCATGAAGAACAGAGTAACGCATTAGGTAAGATGACATGATGTAGAGGGATAAACTCAAGCAATATGATGAAAACCCCATCTTTTTATCCTCGATGGTAACAATACAAATACGTGCCTCGCTACCCCTACTTTGTCACTGGGTGAGGACACCGCAAGATTGAACCCAAAACTAAGCACTTCTCCCATTGCAAGAATTACCAATCTAGTTGGCCAAACCAAACCAATAACTCGAAGAGACTTGCAAAGATATGAAATCATGCATATAAGAATTCAGAGAAGATTCAAATAATATTCATAGATAAGCTGATCATAAACCCACAATTCATTGGATCTCGACAAACACACCGCAAAAGAGTATTACATCGGATAGATCTCCATGAAGATCATGAAGAACATGGTATTGAAGAACAAAGAGAGAGAAGAAGCCATCTAGCTACTAGCTATGGACCCGAAGGTCTATGGTAAACTACTCACGCATCATCGGAGGGACAATGGAGTGATCGAATCCCCCTCCGGCAGATTACCGGAAAAGGCTCCAAGATTGGATCTCACGGGAACAGAGGCTTCCGGCGGCGGAAAAGTATTTTTGTGGCTCTTTTTAGTATCCAGGGAATATTTGGGAATTTATAGGCCGAAGAATAGGGTTAGGAGGGCTGCCGTGGGGCCACAAGCCAAGGGGGCGCTCCCCCCCCCAGGGCGCGCCCTGGTGGCTTGTGACGCCACGGCAGGTCTCCTGCCTTCATCTCCAAGTTTGCTGGGTTTCTTCTGGTCCAAGAAAAATCATTCCGAAGATTTTATTCCGTTTGGACTCCGTTTAATATTCCTTATCTGCAATACTCAAAAAACAAGGAAAAAACAGAAACTGGCACTAGGCTCTAGATTAATAGGTTAGTCCCAAAAATAATATAAAATAGCATATTAATGCATATAAAACATCCAAAACAGATAATATAATAGCATGGAACAATAAAAAATTATAGATACGTTGGAGACGTATCAAGCATCCCCAAGCTTAATTCCTGCTCGTCCTCGAGTAGGTAAATGATAAAAACATAATTTTTGATGTGGAATGCTACCTAACATATTTATCCATGTAATATTCTTTATTGTGGCATGAATATTCAGATCCATAAGATTCAAAGCAAAAGTCTAATATTGACATAAAAACAGTAATATTTCAAGCATACTAACAAGGCAATTGCATCCTTTCGAAATAACATGGCCTTAGAAAGTTATCCCTACAAAATCATATGGTCTGGCTATGCTCCATCTTCCCCACACAAAGTATCTAAATCATGCACAACCCCGATGACAAGTCAAGCAATTGTTTCACACCTTTTATGTTCTCAAACCTTTTCAACTCTCACGCAATACATGAGCGTGAGCCATGGATATAGCACTATAGGTGGAATAGAATATGGTGGAGGTTGTGAGGAAAAAGGAGAAGATAGTCTCACATCAACTAGGCGTATCAACGGGCTATGGAGATGCCCATCAATAGATATCAATGTGAGTGAGTAGGGATTGCCATGCAACAAATGCACTAGAGCTATAAGTGTATGAAAGCTCAAAAAGAAAACTAAGTGGTTGTGCATAAGATGAAAAATTCCATTAGTTATATGAAAGTGACAAAATAGGAGACTCTCTATCATGAAGATCATGGTGCTACTTTGAAGCACAAGTGTGGAAAAAGATAGTAGCATTGTCCCTTCTCTCTTTCTCTCATTTTTTGGTGGGCATCTTTGGCCTCTTTTTTTTTATTTGGGCTTCGCTGGCCTCTTTTATTATTTGTAAAGTCCGGAGACTCATCCCAATTTGTGAGGAAGTCATAGCTTCCATCATCCTTTTCTCTCACGGGACAATGCTCTAATAATGAAAATCATCACACTTTTATTTACTTACAACTCAAGAATTACACACTAGTAGAAAAAGGCCCATTAGTCCCGGTTCCAGAGGGGCTTTAGTCCCGGTTCTGGAACCGGGACTAAAGGGTCGGGACTAAAGCCCAAAACCTTTAGTCCCGGTTCGCTTACGAACCGGGACCAAAGGGGCTCCACGTGGCTGCTGTGGGGAGCCCAGGCAGGAGGACCTTTAGTCCCGGTTGGTAACACCAACCGGGACTAAAGGAGCTCCACGTGGCCGCTTCGCAGCACTCAGGCAGGAGGACCTTTAGTCCCAGTTGGTAACACCAACCGGGACCAAAAGGCGCTGGGGTTTTTGTTTTTTTTTGAAAGGGGGGGTTTAGGGGTTTTGGAGGGTTTAGGGGTTTCATATTGTGTTAGCTAGCTAATAGAGAGAAGTGACCTCTCTTTCTCCGTGCTTGGTCGACGCTAGCTACTACATATAGAGAGAACTCGACACTAGCTAGTAAGCAAATGAAGGAAACCATTAATTACACAAGATCGTCATGAACATATACAAAGAGAAGTGACCTCTCTTTCTCCGTGCTTGTTCGAACAACAAGTTTTCGTAAATCTATCCGACGCTACTACATATATACAATATAACATCCCTGACATCATCAAGCGCCAAACTCCCATTGAATTTCCGCATGGTATTCTCCCTTTTCATGTATGACGTGGTCAAGAAAGAATCCCGCCAATTCCTCTTGAATTGCTCGTATGCGATCATGTGGTAGGAGTTCATCCCGCATCTGCCAGATCTAATTTAAAGAAGGGGGTCAATACATATATATGAATGAAACTCAACACAATTGATGGTAATAAAAAAATTGTGAATATTGTTTACATACTTCAAATTGTTCTTCAGATCTGCCCCGCTCAGAGGTCCCGTGGCGAATGTACTCGCAAACGTAGTATCCACATAAATTATTCCTGGGTTCCTGCCACAAGAACTTTACGAGAATAGAGTTCAATCAAACTGATAATCAAGCATGATAATGGTATTGATGAAACTGGAATCAATGAGAGATGCGCGGAACTAGCTAGTACTACTTACTTTGGGGTGTGTAAATCGCAGCTCGTTCTTCAGACCCGGAACCTGTCCGGTGAACTATTTCCAAACCCTGCCAGGCAAAGAAAATGATTACTTGATATCAGGAAATGAACGAAAGTTGTCGATATGGTCCCAGTATTGATTGAACTTACTTCTGGAGCATTGCAGTCATGTCCGCATAATCCTTGGGATCTTTACGTCTCGAGTCAAAGACAGTTACTACTCCCCCGTCAAGCTTAATGGATAGCAGAATATAGTGGAAACTGCGCACGCATAACTCATCAATTACAGTACTTAACCTCGAGTAAGCGAAACCGAATATGCACAAGACAGTAACACTCACTTGAAGTTGTAAGGAAAAAGTATTTCCCTTTTGTTTTGATGTCGAAGGAACGCTTTTAGCAAGTTTTCCTCGGTATCTTTAACTCTTTCTTGTACCGCCCATTCATTTACGGTATTTGGGCTAATGAACCCAATGTCATAGATTTGTTTTTTTGGGCATTCGAAGATCTTCAATCTGCATAATATAGTGAGGATAATTATATATACATGCAATGAACGAGTTGAGCTAGAGACTTAATTACAGAAGTAATACTTACAGACAGTAGCAAGTCATGATTTGTTTGTCGAGGGCCTTTTGATTGAATAACTGAAATAACTCCACAAATTCAACAGGCATCAGGTCGACTCCAATGAGGTCGTGCTCATCTTTAATTCTCACCAGCAAACTATCGGACCCATTCTTCCTGCAGGTTTCCAAGTACCACTCATGCAATTTGTACATCATCGTTGTTAAAGGAGGATGATCATGTTTGACGAGAGGCTTCCCGTGCACGTATTTATATTCTTCTTTTGGTACCTCAGCCATTTCAAAAATTACATCATCCCCCAAGTAATCACCAGGATTGGTACCGAGCACCATCCCCGGATGATTAGTGACGATATCGCTAGACACCTTGAGCGGGGGGCACGATTTCTTCTCCTGTTCGCCAAGCTGGGGAATTGTTTTCCCACTTCTTCGTTCTGCTAACCTTGCATCACTAGAAGTACTTCCCGACCACCGCGCTTCATCATATGTCTTTTGAATAATGCGGTCATAGTTGGATTGAGGCGGAGGCGGTGGTGGTCGCTTCAGGGCATCGATAGTGCGCTTCACTTTCATCGGATCTATTGTTTCCTTCGGAGGTGGAGTTTTCTTTGCAAAATGGGCCCTCACTTGGGCACGAACTATGTCCTCGTTTTCCTGCTCGGTCCTCTCATATGGTAACTTTTCCAGAGGCTTGAGAGATGGACCGTATCTGAATTCCCTCCCGCCTCTGCTTGTACTGCTAGCTGCCGGAGCGGCGGCGTCTCTGTTCCGTCGTTGCTGACGAGGCTGAGAAGGAGGCGGAGTGCTCCGACGCGCCGGAGGAGCCGGACCGGTGGCGTCTGTCTTCCGCCATTGCCGACGAGGCGGAGGAGGAGGCGGACTGCTCCGACGCGCCGGAGTAGGCGAAGGAGGAGGCAGAGTGCCCTCACGCGTCGGAGGAGCCGGAGAAGGAGGCGGAGTGCCCTGATCACTCGCCGGAGGAGGAGGAGGAGGAGGAGGCGGAGTGCCCTGACTCACCGGACGAGAAGGAGGAGGCGGAGGCGTCCAGTTTGGAAGCTTGATGTACTCCTTCTGCCATAGACATGTACTCCTCAGAGCACGAACCAGCTGATTCTCCCCTTCACCTGTAGAGTGGTAAAGCTCGAGCTCCTCAAATCCCTCCATTACTTCATCCACCATCACAACAGCATAGCCATGTGGAATCGGAAGGCAGTGAAAAGTTCCGTTGGGTTGAGGAGGTGCAACAGAGCCGAGAGCCGCCTTGAAAGTGAGGTTATGGCATTTCGTCATAAGCTCGCAATTTTGAGCCTCCGTGATAGTATCCACGGGGTAGATAGGCTCCGTGAAGTCAGTCTGAACGGGCTCCGTGGAAGCCACGCTGCTTCTCCGCTGAGATGGCGGGGTAGCTTCTGGGGTAGCTTCGTGCCACTGAGATAGTTGGCTGGCAGCTCGCTGGCTCTCAGCTTCCTCTAGCTTTTGTAGTCTTGCACTCATCTTCTGCATGTCGCTCAGCTCCGCTTTCCTCTTTCTCTCCCGGCTTCTGTAACCGCCTGCGTCGGGAAACCCAAACTTCCACGGAACGGAGCCTGGTGTGCCTCGTGTTCGTCCAGGGTGCTCAGCATTCCCTAGGGCCTCAGTCAGCTCGTCCTTCTCTCTGTCGGGAATGAACGTCCCTTCCTGCGCTGCGGTGATATACTTCTGAAGCTTCGTGACGGGTATTGCAAGTTGCTCGTCCGTCCAACGGCACTTCCCTGTTTCAGGGTCCAAAGTTCCCCCAACCCCGAAGAACCAAGTCCTTGAACGGTCTGGCCAGTTCAATGTCTCTGGTTCGACCCCTTTAGCAATCAGGTCATTCTCACCTTTGTCCCACAACGGCCGGGCTTTGAGGTAGCCACCTGACCCCGTGTGATGGTGATACTGCTTCTTTGCAGCGTTGTTCTTGTTTGTCTCTGACATTTTCTTACTCTTGTCTGATGTCTTGTAGGCCACAAATGCGGGCCAGTGATCTCTTATCTTCTCAAATCGGCCGATGAATTCTGGAGTCTCACCTTTGTCGACAAACTTTGATTTCAACTCCTTCTTCCACCTCCTGAATAGATCTGCCATCTTCTTAAGAGCACACGCCTTGACCAGTGGCTCTATAACAGGCTTATTCGGATCCTCCTCTGGCGGTAGGGTGAAATTTGCCTTCAGCAAGGTCCAAAGATCATCTTTCTGTCTATCGGTGACATAATCACCTTCAGGGGCGTCATCCTTAGGCTTATTCCATTGCTTGATGCTGATCGGGATGTTGTCCCTAACAATAGCTCCGCACTGAGCAGAAAATGCGTCCTTGGTCCGCTTGGGTTCAATCGGTAGGCCATCGTCCGCGAGTGCTGTGATCGTGAACCTTTCATCCTTGCGCAACCTCTTCTTCGGGCCTCGTCTCGTTACCGAAGTTTGGCTCGATCCGGAGGGCTATAAAAGAAGAAAGAAGAGTTAATATATGTACATACCAAAACAATTAATGCATCAATTAGCTAGTCAGCACCTCCGGAGCCATCATGATCATGTCACCGGAGCCATCATGATCATGTCCTTCCTCCTCCATTGTTCCATCGGTGTCGTTGAGAAACGACAAGACAACATCACCTCCGGCGAGGATTATCTCCCCCAACAACTGTTCTTGTTCCAAGTCTCTTTGATCCATAGTTTCTGCAAATATAGAAGAATATATATATAGATGAGATCAGAAAAAAATTGGATCAACTTGTGCACATCCATAATGGGGGTATTCTTGATAAATCTATGTTACCGGAGTTATCTATGTTACCGGAGGGGGTAGACGACAACGACGCTCACCCCTCATGTCATGTCCGACGTCCCTCCTCATGTCGAAGTTATCGGGGAGGGGTAGACGACAACGACGCTCACCCCTCATGTCCGACGTCCCCCCTCATGTCGAAGTTATCGGGGAGGGGGTACAGGTGGCCTCAAGAGTTGGTCGGGCGAGCGGACCGGGAGTAAGTAACTTTTAACTCATTTTGAATATATGAACATTTTAACTTTTACGGGTAGGGGCGGGAGGGGGTTGATCGACGTCTCCCCCCCTCATGTCGAAGTTACCGGAGTTTTCTATATGAACAAAAAAAATCCACATGACATGTCCGACGAGCGGACCGCCTCTCTCTCATGCATGTCCGACGTCCCCCCTCATGACAAAAACTTTCTATTAAAAAAAAAGCATACATCTATGAACAAAAAAAATTCTATGAACAAAAATAAAATTGTATCAATGCATATATAAAAACTTTCTATGGATCATCATTGCTCATATATCAATGCATATATAAAAACTTTCTATGGATCATCATTGCTCATATATAAAAGCTTTCTATAAACAAAAAAACATACATCTATGAACAAAAAAAAATCTATGAACAAAAATAAAATTGTATCAATGCATATATAAAAACTTTCTATGGATCATCATTGCTCATATATCAATGCATATATAAAAACTTTCTATGGATCATCATTGCTCATATATAAAAGCTTTCTATAAACAAAAAAAAACATACATCTATGAACAAAAAAAAATCTATGAACAAAAATAAAATTGTATCAATGCATATATAAAAACTTTCTATGGATCATCCATCCATACATACATACTGCATATACATACATACATACAGCATCCATACATACATACATACATACATACTGCATATACATACAAAAAAAAAGGCAGATCCGGCCGGGGCGGCGGCGGCGCGGCAAGCAGAGTAGTGGCGGCGGCGCGGGGGAAGGGGGGGGGGCTCACTGGGGGCGGCGTCGGGGCAGGGGCAGGGGGGCACGGCGGGCGGCGTCGGGGCAGCAGGGGCGTGGGGAGCGGCGCCGGCATCGGGGCAGAGGGCGTCGAGGGCGTCGGGGCAGCGGGGGCTCGGCGGCGATGGCGACGAGGAGCAGCCTGACGGCGTCGACGGGGCAGAGGGCGGCGAGGGCGTCGACGGCGAGCTCGGGCAGCCTGGCGGCGTCGATGTGCTCGGCGTCGTTGGGGGAAACTGGCAAATTTTCCCAACTCCCGCTTATATAGGGAGACCTTTGGTCCCGGTTGGTGCCACCAACCGGGACCAATGCCCACCTTTAGTCCCGGTTGGTGCCACCAACCGGGACCAAAGGTCTCTTTTCGTCAGCCCGAAGGACGGGAAGCAGAGTCCTTTGGTCCCGGTTGGTGGCACCAACCGGGACTAAAGGGTGGCATTGGTCCCGGTTGGTGGCACCAACCGGGACCAAAGGTTGGTATTGGTCCCGGTTAGTGCCACCAACCGGGACTAAAGGGTGGTGCTGCCCGGGGCCAAAAGTTTAGTCCCACCTCGCTAGCTGAGAGGGCTCGAGAGTGGTTTATAAGCGCTGCTGCGCCAGCCCTCTCGAGCTCCTCTCAACTGCAGGCTTACGGGCCTAATCGCACACACCTCTGCCTGTGGGCCTTCTGGGCCTTCTGCGGGCCTGAATCCTGGCCCAACTAGATGGTTGGGTTTCTAGTCGTATTCAGGCCGTAGTGGCCCAGTAGGCGGCATTTTTTTTAATTTTTTTCTACTTTTTTTGTTTTCTTTTTTGCTTTATTTATTTTCTTTTGTTTCTACTTACAGTTTTTCAGTGATTCTTTTTGCTTTTAGGTCACAAAAATTATAAACTTTATGAAAATTCTTTTTGCTATTAATGTTTTGAACAAAAAATACTTTGATAACTTTAGTTGCATAAATTTTATATAATTTTAGTTTCATAAATACTAGAGGTTTATAAAATATTTTTAGTTGATTCCTTTTGCTAAATGACCCTGAAATTGAAAAGCACTTCAAATGAACTCTGAAAAGGTTGAAAGTTGGCGTGGTATCATCATTTCACCCACATAGCATGTGCTAAAAAGTTGAGAGGGTTATGGCAAAAACTGGATGCACTTCGTGTACAAAATGGACAATCTCTTTCGAAGTATCAGGGTTTCGGACGAAAACTCATCTGTTACAAAGGGATTTCATTTAATTTCTTCACATGTAACTGCAATGATATAGTTGTGGAGAGAAAGTCTTCACTTTTTCTTCGCTTGTGTCCTTTGCTTATTGCGCCGTAACCATGGATAATCTTCATCGTTTAACAGGGTGCTTGGGTCAACCTTGACTTTGAAGGGAGGAATTTCATGAAACTTTTCATAATCTTCAGACATGTCTGTCTTGCCCTCCAATCCCACGATGTCTCTTTTTCCTGAAAGAACTATGTGGCGCTTTGGCTCATCGTATGATGTATTCGCTTCCTTATCTTTTCTTTTTCTCGGTTTGGTAGACATGTCCTTCACATAGAAAACCTGCGCCACATCATTGGCTAGGACGAATGGTTCGTCTGTGTACCCAAGATTGTTGAGATCCACTGTTGTCATTCCGTACTGTGGGTCTACCTGTACCCCGCCTCCTGACAGATTGACCCATTTGCACTGAAACAAAGGGACCTTGAAATCATGTCCATAGTCAAGTTCCCATATGTCCACTATGTAACCATAATATGTGTCCTTTCCCCTCTTGGTTGCTGCATCAAAGCGGACACCGCTGTTTTGGTTGGTGCCCTTTTGATCTTGGGCGATCGTGTAAAATGTATTCCCATTTATCTCGTACCCTTTGTAAGTCAATACAGTCGAAGATGGTCCCCTGGCCAACGAGTACAGCTCATCAGAAACAGTGGTGTCACCCATGAGACGTGTTTGCAACCAACTGCCGAAAGTCCTGATGTGTTCATATGTAATCCAGTCGTCACACTGCTCCGGGTGTTTGGAGCGCAGAATATTCTTGTGTTCATCGACATACGGGGTCACCAAGGTAGAATTCTGTAGAACTGTGTAGTGTGCTTGAGACCAAGAATGCCCGTCCCTACATATTATTGAGTCCGCTCCTAGCGTGCCTTTTCCAGTCAGTCTCCCCTCATACCGCGATTGAGGGAGACCAATCTTCTTAAGGTCAGGAATGAAGTCAACACAAAACCCAATGACATCCTCTGTTTGATGGCCCATGGAGATGCTTGCTTCTGGCCTAGCGCGGTTACGAACATATTTCTTTAAGACTCCCATGAACCTCTCAAAGGGGAACATATTGTGTAGAAATACAGGGCCCAGAACGACAATCTCGTCGACTAGATGAACTAGGACGCGCGTCATGATATTGAAGAAAGATGGTGGGAACACCAGCTCGAAACTAACAAGACATTGCACCAAATCACTCCTTAACCTTGACAGGATTTTTGGATCGATCACCTTCTGAGAGATTGCATTGAGGAATGCACATAGCTTCACAATGGCTAATCGAACGTTTTCCGGTAGAAGCCCCCTCAATGCAACCGGAAGCAGTTGCGTCATAATCACGTGGCAGTCATGAGACTTTAGGTTCTGGAACTTTTTCTCTGCCATATTTATTATTCCCTTTATATTCGACGAGAAGCCAGACGGGACCTTCATATTGAGCAGGCATTCAAAGAAGATTTCCTTCTCTTCTTTGGTAAGAGCGTAGCTGGCAGGACCTTCATACTGCTTTGGATGCATGCCGTCTTTTTCATGCACACGTTGCTGTTCCTTCCGTGCCTCCGGTGTATCTTTTGTCTTCCCATACACTCCCAAGAAGCCTAGCAGGTTCACGCAAAGATTCTTCGTCACGTGCATCACGTCGATTGCAGAGCGGACCTCTAGGTCTTTCCAATAGGGTAGGTCCCAAAATATAGATTTCTTCTTCCACATGGGTGCGCGTCCCGCATCGTCAGTCGGAACAGATAGTCCGCCAGGACCCTTTCCAAAGATTACTTGTAAATCATTGACCATATCAAGTATGTGATCACCAGTACGGAGGGCGGGCTTCTTCCGGTGATCTGCCTCACCTTTGAAATGCTTTCCTTTCTTTCGACATTGATGGTTGGTCGGAAGAAATCGACGATGCCCCAGGTACACATTCTTCCTGCATTTGTCCAAATATATACTGTCGGTGTCATCTAAACAGTGTGTGCATGCGTGGTATCCCTTGTTTGTCTGTCCTGAAAGGTTACTGAGAGCAGGCCAATCGTTGATGGTTACAAACAGCAACGCATGTAGGTCAAATTCCTCCTGTTTGTGCTTATCCCACACACGTACACCTTCTCCATTCCATAGTTGTAAAAGTTCTTCAACTAATGGCCTTAGGTACACATCAATGTCATTGCCGGGTTGCTTAGGGCCTTGGATGAGCACTGGCATCATAATGAACTTCCGCTTCATGCACAACCAAGGAGGAAGGTTATAGATACATAGAGTCACGGGCCAGGTGCTATGATTGCTGCTCTGCTCCCCAAAAGGATTAATGCCATCTGCACTTAAACCAAACCATACGTTCCTTGCGTCACCTGCAAATTCCCCCCACCTTCTCTCGATTTTTCTCCACTGCGACCCGTCAGCGGGTGCTCTCAACTTCCCGTCTTTCTTACGGTCTTCTTTGTGCCATGGCATCAACTTGGCATGCTCTTTGTTTCTGAACAGACGTTTCAGCCGTGGTATTATAGGAGCATACCACATCACCTTGGCAGGAACCCTCTTCCTGGGGCGCTCGCCCTCAACATCACCAGGGTCATCTCGTCTGATCTTATACCGCAATGCACCGCATACCGGGCATGCGTTCAAATCCTCGTACTCACCGCGGTAGAGGATGCAGTCATTAGGGCATGCATGTATCTTCTGCACCTCCAATCCTAGAGGGCATAGAACCTTCTTTGCTTCGTACGTACTGCCGGGCAATTCGTTATCCTTTGGAAGCTTCTTCTTCATTATTTTCAGCAGCGAACTAAATCCCTTGTCAGATACACCATTGTCTGCCTTCCATTGCAGCAATTCCAGTGTGGTACCGAGCTTTCTGTTGTCATCTTCGCAATTTGGGTACAACCCTTTTTTGTGATCCTCTAACATGCGATCGAACTTCAACTTCTCCCTTTCACTTTCGCATTCTCTCTGTGCATCAGCAATGACCCGGCGAAGATCATCATCGGGCACATCGTCTGGTTCCTCTTGATCTTCAGCTTCCCCCATTGCAGCATCACCGTATTCAGGGGGCGGGTAGTTGTCATCATCCTCTTCTTCTTCGTTGTCTTCCATCATAACCCCTCTTTCTCCGTGCTTGGTCCAAACATTATAGTGTGGCATAAAACCCTTCTCAAGCAGGTGGAAGTGAAGGGTTTTAGAGTTGGAGAAAGCCTTCGTATTCTCACAGACAGTACATGGACAATGCATAAAACCATTCTGCTTGTTTGCCTCAGCCGC
This sequence comes from Elymus sibiricus, assembly GCA_039707655.1. NCBI lineage: Eukaryota > Viridiplantae > Streptophyta > Magnoliopsida > Poales > Poaceae > Elymus > Elymus sibiricus. The sequence goes on from CM077671.1 coordinate 484,587,768, forward strand.
TTCGAGAAAATTATGCAGGCCCTTAATATACTCGGAGGTGCGTCGGTCACCGTACATCCATTGCCGGTTCATCTGCGTGCGTTATATAGTTCTTATTATTGAACAACATATAACTCTCTAGAGCATCTAATTAAAACACACAAGTAAGAACTTTTTCTTTTAGAAAGAAGATAAGAAGAAGAGGCTAACCACGGTGTTGCCGGCGCCGAGATGGGCGCGGGCGATCGACGGCGGTGAGGACGGGGACGGGACAGGACGGACCGCCAAACCTAGACAAATCTTGAGGAAAATGGAGCTTGGACAAGGAGCTTCGAAAGGAGAAAGCTTAAGTGTGGCTCGGGCATTTCATCGAACACCTCATGTGCATAGGAGGTGAGCTAGAGCACCACAAAAGCTCTCCCACGGCCGGGCAAAAAAACAGAGCAATGCATTGCTCTGCTCGCGGGCGGGGGCTATATATAGGCCAACCATTGGTCCCGGTTCCAGCCACAAACCGGGACCAATGGTTGTGGGCCAGGAGCGAGGCGCATTGGTCCCGGTTCGTGGCTGGAACTGGGACAAAAGGGGTCACCTTTTGTCCCAGTTCCAGCCACAAACCGGGACCAATGGTTGTGGGCCAGGAGCGAGGCGCATTGGTCCCGGTTCGTGTCTAGAACCGGGACAAAAGGGGTCTGACGAACCGGGACCAATGGCCCACGAGGCCCGGCCGGCGCCCTGGCCTCACGAACCGGGACCGATGCCCCCATGGGTCCCGGTTCGTGAGTGAACCGAGACTAATGGGCTTCTCAGGGGTGGACCAATGCTCTGTTTTGTACTAGTGACAACTCGATACCTAGAACAAAATATGACTCTATATGCAATATGAAAGTGATGGTGCGTGTCATGAAAAATGGAACGGTGGAAGTTGCATGGCAATATATCTCGGAATGGCTATGTAAATGCCATAATAGGTAGGTATGGTGGCTGTTTTGAGGAAAGTATATGGTGGCTGTTTTGAGGAAGGTAGGTTTGATGCACCGGCGAAAGTTGCGCGGTACTAGAGAGGCTAGTAATGGTGGAAGGGTGAGAGTGCGTATAATCCATGGACTCAACATTAGTCATAAAGAACTCACATACTTATTGCAAAATTCTATTAGTTATCGAAGCAAAGTATTAGACGCATGCTCCTAGGGAAGAGGTTGGTAGGAGTTAACCATCGCGCGCTCCCGACCCTCACACAAAGGTTGACAATCGTTAAACAAATCATGCTCCGACTTCGTTACATAACGGTTCACCATACGTGCATGCTACGGGAATCACAAACTTTAACACAAGTATTTCTTCCAATTCACAATTACTCACTAGCATGACTCTCATATTACCATCTTCATATCTCAAAACTATATGCAAGGAATCAAACTTCTCATAATATTCAATGCACTTAATATGAAAGTTTTTATTATATCCCTCTTGGATGCCTATTATATTAGGACTAAATTCATAACCTAAACCAATTACCATGCTGTTTAAAGACTCTAAAAATAATATAAGTGAGGTACGAGAGTTAAATAATTTCTATAAAATAAAACACCACCGTGCTCTAAAAGGATATAAGTGAAGTACTAGAGCAACATTGCCTAGCTCAAAAGATATAAGTGAAGCACATAAAGTATTCTAATAAATTCACGATTAATGCGTGTCCCCCTCAAAAAGATGTGTGCAGCAAGGATTATTGTGGCAAACTAAAAAGCAAAGACTCATATCATACAAGACGCTCCAAGCAAAACACATATCATGTGGTGAATAAAAATATAGCCTCAAGTAAATTTACCGATGGATTGAAGACGAAAGAGGGGATGCCTTCCGGGGCATCCCCAAGCTTAGGCTCTTTGGTATCCTTGAATATGGCTTGGGGTGCCTTGGGCATCCCCAAGCTTAGGCTCTTGCCACTCCTTATTCCATAGTCCATCAAATCTTTACCCAAAACTTGAAAACTTCACAACACAAAACTCAACAGAAAACTCATGAGATCCGTTAGTATAAGAAAAATAAATCACCACTTTAGGTACTGTTGTGAACTCATTCTTTATTTATATTGGTGTAATATCTACTGTATTCCAACTTCTCCATGGTTCATACCCCCCGATACAACCCATAGATACATCAAAATAAGCAAACAACACAAAGAAAACAGAATCTGTCTAAAACAGAACAGTCTGTAGCAATCTATAGACTTTGAATACTTCTTTAACTCCAAAAATTCTGAAACATTAGGACAATCAGGTAAATTTGTATATCAATCTTGTGTAAAAAATTTAGATCAAAAGCACGTTCCAGTGAATTTAAAAAATTCCTGGACTGAGAGCAAAAGTTTCTGTTTTTCAGCAAAATCAAATCACAAACACCGTAGACCATCCCAAAGGTCTTCCTTGGCTCAAACACTAATTTAAACAAGAAAACACAATTACTAGAGAGGTAATAATGTGCAAAACACTCAAAAACAGAAGCAAAAACAAAAGCATAAAAATAAAATTGGGTTGCCTCCCAACAAGCGCTATTGTTTAACGCCCCTAGCTAGGCATAACACAATAGATCTAGGTATTGTCATCTTTGGTATGCAATTCCTCAATTGCACACTTATGAACCCTAGGAGGTTCTTTGCTCTTATCAATAATAATGCTCCTAGGCAAGAAGTCAAGAGATTCACTTGTGGTAATAGGTTCCCTAACAATATTGATAAAATTGGGGTGAACACTTATCATCTTAAGATCTTCATCCCCTTTACTAGAGGATTCACCCTTATTTTTGGGAACATAAACAAACTTGGCAGTCTTAGAAGGAGAAAATTTTGGAGTGGTTTGAACAGAGGCAAAAGCGGAACCCAAGTTGGTAATAATGTCCTCTAGCTTTCCAATTCTAGAGGAATCTTGATCCAGTTTTTCATTAACTATGGGTTCTTTTTCCATTAGGTTTTTTTAAAGTAACTCCTACCTTAGATCCATATTGAGTAATATGATTATGAATCTTTTTATCCAAGTTTTCAATGAGCTCAATATTAGCAACTTTATTTTCAATAATATGAAGCCTTCGCATCACATGTTCCAAAGTTAAGATTGTTTCATTAACCATGAGAGGGGGTGAACCTACCAAATTTGTCATAGCATTATAAGAATCAAAGGTATGGCTACCCAAGAAATTTCCTCCCGTAATGGTATCCAAAACATATCTATTCCAAGGAGAGACACCCACATAAAAATTGCGAAGGAGAACGGTAGTAGATTGCTTACGAGTAGATCTATTTTGAGCATTGCAAATTCTATACCAAGCATCTTTTAAGTTTTCTCCATCCCTTTGCTTAAAATTAAGAACTTCACTCTCGGGAGTACTAGCGATAGTAGCAAGGCTAGCCATGAGTTTAAGCAATCTAACACAAGCAAACAAAAAGCAAACGAAAAGACGAACGGAAGAAGGGCAAATAAAAAGGCAAATCTTTTTGGTTTTTTCTGAAAATCGTTTTAGAAGTGGGGGAGAGAAAAACGAGAGGCAAATGGCAAATAATGTAAATGAAAGAGATGAGTTTGTGATGGGTACTTGGTAGGCTTGATGTAGATCTCCCCGGCAACGGCGCCAGAAATCCTTCTTGCTACTTGTTGAGCATGCGTTGGTTTTCCCTTGAAGAGGAAAGGGTGATGCAGCAAAGTAGATAAGTATTTCCCTCAGTTGTTGAGAACCAAGGTATCAATCCAGTAGGAGATACAAGCAAGTCCCCAATAGATGTACCTACACAAATAATCAAACACTTGCACCCAACGCTATAAAGGGGTTGTCAATCCCTTCACGGTTACTTGCAAGGATGAGATCTGATAGAGATAGATATAAAAGATTGCTAGAACGTAAAGTAAAACAAAAGTAAAAATAATGCAGCGAAGTATTTTTGGTATTTTTGGTTTATAGATCTGAAAATATAATATGGAAAATAGACCCGGGGGCCATAGGTTTCACTAGAGGCTTCTCTCATGAAGGAAAATAATACGGTGGGTGAACAAATTACTGTCGAGCAATTGATAGAAAAGTGCATAGTTATGACGATATCCAAGGCAATGATTATGCATATAGGCATCCCGTCCGTATCAAGTAGACCGAAACGATTCTGCATCTACTACTATTACTCCACACATCGACCGACTCCTGCCTGCATCTAGAGTATTAAGTTCATGAAGAACAGAGTAACACATTAGGTAAGATGACATGATGTAGAGGGATAAACTCAAGCAATATGATGAAAACCCCATCTGTTTATCCTCGATGGCAACAATACAAATACGTGCCTCGCTACCCCTACTTTGTCACTGGGTGAGGACACTGCAAGATTGAACCCAAAACTAAGCACTTCTCCCATTGCAAGAATTACCAATCTAGTTGGCCAAACCAAACCAATAACTTGAAGAGACTTGCAAAGATATGAAATCATGCATATAAGAATTCAGAGAAGATTCAAATAATATTCATAGATAAGCTGATCATAAACCCACAATTTACCGGATCTCGACAAACACACCGCAAAAGAGTATTACATGGGATAGATCTCCATGAAGATCATGAAGAACATGGTATTGAAGAACAAAGAGAGAGAAGAAGCCATCTAGCTACTAGCTATGGACCCGAAGGTCTGTGGTAAACTACTCACGCATCATCGGAGGGGCAATGGAGTTGATGTAGATGCCCTCCGTGATCGAATCCCCCTCCGGCAGATTACCGGAAAAGGCTCCAAGATTGGATCTCACGGGAACAGAGGCTTTCGACGGCGGAAAAGTACTTTCGTGGCTCTTTTTAGTATCCAGGGAATATTTGGGAATTTATAGGCCGAAGAATAGGGTTAGGAGGGCTGCCATGGGGCCACAAGCCAGGGGGGCGCGCCCTGGTGGCTTGTGACGCCATGGCAGGTCTCCTGCCTTCATCTCCAAGTTTGCTGGGTTTCTTCTGGTCCAAGAAAAATCATTCCGAAGATTTTATTCTGTTTGGACTCCGTTTAATATTCCTTATCTGCAATACTCAAAAACAAGGAAAAAACAGAAACTGGCACTAGGCTCTAGATTAATAGGTTAGTCCCAAAAATAATATAAAATAGCATATTAATGCATATAAAACATCCAAAACAGATAATATAATAGCATGGAACAATCAAAAATTATAGATACGTTGGAGACGTATCAATGTGAGACTATCAACTAGCATATTCTATTCCACCTATAGTGCTATATCCATGGCTCACGCTCATGTATTGCGTGAAAGTTGAAAAGGTTTGAGAATACTAGAGTATGATACAATTGCTTGGCTAAAACTGGGGTTGTGCATGATTTAATACTTTGTGTGATGAAGATGGAGCATAGCCAGACTATATGATTTTGTAGGGATAACTTTCTTTTAGCCATGATATTTTGAGAAGACATGATTGCTTTATTAGTATGCTTGAAGTATTATTGTCTTAATGTCAAATGATAGACTATTGCTTTGAATCACTCGTGTCTTAATATTCATGCCATGATTAGATTATATGATCAAGATTATGCTAGGTAGCATTCCACATCAAAAATTATCTTTTTTATCATTTACCTACTCGAGGACGAGCAGGAATTAAGCTTGGGGATGCTGGTACGTCTCCGTCGTATCTATAATTTTTGATTGTTTCATGCCAATATTCTACAACTTTCATATACTTTTGGCAACTTTTTATACTATTTTTGGGACTAACATATTGATCCAGTGCCTAGTGCCAGTTCCTATTTGTTGCATGTTTTTTGTTTCGCAGAAAATCCATATCAAACGAAGTCCAAACGGAATAAAAACTTACGGAATTTTATTTTGGAATATATATGAATTTTGGGAAGTGGAATCAACAGAAGGCGGTGCCCGAGGGGCCCACAAGCCATAGAGGCGCGCCCTGGGAGGTAGGGCACGCCAGGTTGGCTTGTGGCCACCCCGTAAGGCGGTTGGTGCCCTTCTTGCGCCGCAAGAAAGCTAATATCCGGATAAAAACCGTGTTAAAATTTCAGCCGAATCGGAGTTACGGATCTCTGGGAATTTAAGAAACGGTGAAAGGCCAAAATCTGGGAACGCAGGAACAGAAGGAAACAGAGAGAGAGATCCAATCTCGGAGGGGCTCTCGCCCCTCCGCCGCCATGGAAGCCAAGGACCAGAGGGGAAACCCTCCTCCCATCTAGGGGGGAGGCCAAGGAGGAAGAAGAAGGAGGGGGGCTCTCTCCCCCTCTCTCCCGGTGGCACCGGAACGCCGCCGGGGCCATCATCGTGACGGCGATCTACACCAACAACTTCGCCGCCGTCATCACCAACTCTCTCCCCCTCTATGCAGCGGTGTAACACCCCTTCTCCCCGCTGTAATCTCTACTTAAACATGGTGCTCAACGCTATATATTATTTCCCAATGATGTATGGCTATCCTATGATGTTTGAGTAGATCCGTTTTGTCCTATGGGTTGATTGATGATCATGATTGGTTTGAGTTGCATGTTTTATTATTGGTGCTGTCCTATGGTGCTCTCCGTGTCGCGCAAGCGTGAGGGATCCTCGCTGTAGGGTGTTGCAATGTGTTCATGATTTGCCTATGGTGGGTTGCTTGAGTGACAGAAGCATAAACCTGAGTAGGTGGGTTGTTGCATATGGGAGTAAAGAGGACTTGATACCTTATAATGCTATGGTTGGGTTTTACCTTAATGATCTTTAGTAGTTGCGGATGCTTGCTAGAGTTCCAATCATAAGTGCATATGATCCAATTAGAGAAAGTATGTTAGCTTATGCCTCTCCCTCATATAAAATTGCAATAATGATTACCGGTCTAGTTATCGATTGCCTAGGGACAAATAACTTTCTTGTGACAAAAAGCTCTCTACTAAGACTAACTTAGTTGTTTCTTCATCTAAACAGCCCCTAGATTTTATTTACGTGCTCTTTATTATCTTGCAAACCTATCCTATCACACCTACAAAGTACTTCTAGTTTCATACTTGTTCTAGGTAAAGCAAATGTTAAGCGTGCGTAGAGTTGTATCGGTGGTCGATAGAACTTGAGGGAATATTTGTTGTACCTTTAGCTCCTCGTTGGGTTCGACACTCTTACTTATCGAGAAAGGCTACAATTGATCCCCTATACTTGTGGGTTATCAAGCAGCAACTCAATGAACAGCAAGAGCACACTACAGATGTGGATGGACAAAACTTGCTGGAAGGATGATGATTTTCCAAAGTCAAAGAAAAATGATGAAGCGTTGTCTCAGGAGAGCATTGACATGTTTAAGGTTTACAACTTGAAGACCGTTTTGCCAACTACTTTTCCTGTTCCAGATTTTCATCTTCAATCGATGTTTGAGAAGACCGATTTCGCCGTTGAGCAACAGCTGTTTTTCTTAAGTCAGGCTGAAAAGAACCAAGTTGATATGGAGGAAGCAGGAAAGGGTCTTGACTGGTGTCATTCAAAGTCAAAATACAAGGAATATTTGAGCAGCATCCCTGAACCAAGATGTAGCAAGAGAAAGGCAACATCCGCGGCAAACCCTCCTATGATCCAGAAGCGCAAGACACTTTCAACGAGGAAAAATTTGAAGTTGCCTGAAACCAAGCAACCGTTGTTGAAGGAAGATGCTGAAATAAATTTGGAGATGGAAGCTACCTCCGCTGCTGACTTGGCGCCAACTGCTGTGAGGAGGGAGCCAAACACTACTGAATAGGGGATAGCCATGCATGTTGAGCCTACAACTATTCCAGAAGTTCAACAATTCAAGGGGAAGACCCCTCTGTCAGTGCTCCCAGTTAAGCAGAAGAAGACTGTTAAGTTTGCCAAGGCACAAAGGGGGAAGAGGCCAGAAAAGTTGTGGGGCTCAGGCAGGAGCCAGAACAGCGCGTCACAGCAATTGTTGCAGGAGTGCCAAGTTCAGCCAGCTTTCTGCCAACTGAGGTTGAAAAGATGCCAATTGCAGCTACTACTGCACCAACTGAATTATCAATTAGCAGCGGGGTCACAGTCAAAACTACCATTGTTGCTCAGGAAGACACCACTGCAACTGCAGGGCCCAAGGTGCCAACTCCTAAAGCTGGTTCAATGTCAAATATCGATGGACGTGATCAATCTGCCCAACTGCCATCTCCAAGAGCTAACACACAGCAGCCAAGCAAGCCTGCACCACCAAGAGCTGATTGTCAGTGCACATTGACACAGGAGGAGGTGTTCAATATTGTAAGCAGGTGCAAGCCTCCTAGGCCGCCAACTACAACACTATTGCGAACCAAGTCAGCTAATGATGCACCAGTGAGTGTGCCGCAACCGGAAGCAGGGACCCTAGGCCATCAACCCATACGCAGGTCAAGCTCATACACCTTTCATGGCGACGGGTATTGCGATGCACCAACTTTTGACCTTGGTATAGATGATACCACCGAGCCTGTTGCAGCAGCACAAACAAGAGAAGCCAATCTGGTTGTCATAGAAAATGACGACTTGGATTCAGTAAGAGTGAATGAGGCATGTGCTGCTGCTGATGCTGGCAAGGGATTAGTTCACCCTCCAGATACTGCATCACCAGTCAGCTACCACACCCCGATTTGCGGAGAAGCAGAAGTTGGCACGAGCAGTTCTTCAGGACCAGTTGTCGCACGAAGACAAAGGAGGGTAATAAGGCCCGGAGCATGTCAACGGTCCCCATTCATTGATTACAATAGAAAGAAGATGTTCAACAACAATGAAGCAATCAACAAGCACTTCGCTGCCCTCGTGTATTGGGTTAGAAACCTCCCAGGAGCAAATGATGCTGCCACCAGGTAAACCAATAGTACCCACTTAGTTGCACAATACCACCCACTTAGTTGCACAATACCACCCACTTAGTTGCACACCAAAGCAGAGTAGGTTGCACAGAACAGGGCTTGTAGTTACAGACTCTCAACTTTTTGTGTAATACACAACATTCTAAAGCACTGACCCTTGGACTTAAAGTTCCTTTTATTTTTTCAGCCCTGAGATAGTAAACTATGATGGTTTCTACATTTCTCTCAAGGAGTTGGTCGATTCCATCAAGCCTCTTCAATGGCTGTCAAGCATGGTTATTGAGATTGCAATCATACACATCATCAAAAACTTACCAGAAGGGTCAAAGAAAGTCATTATGCCACTGAGGCTATCTGTAAGATTTTTCAAAGCTTTTTTACCCTCTTCTTTTTGTATCATTTTTTACTTGATCTTTTATTGACCGATTTTGTGTTCTTTTTTATCTAATACGGAGTTGCCACATGTTTATCATTTCTGTAGGCGAAGTTACGGCAAGGGATCTACAATGTGTCAGACATAAACAAAAGATTCGAATACAAGAACCGACTTGACAAACAAGACATGGTCAGTGCTGTCTGCACATGATCACTCTCTTAGTTGTCACTCACAGCAAGTTCAGTTGCACATGATACATCTATTAGTTGGCATAAACAGAAATAGTTTTTGGCAACCTGTTAACCTCACCATTTTTTTACTGTTACCTACAACGTTCTTGCATCTGAATGTTTTATTTTTTGTTCATGTGTGCAGGTCATGTTGCCGGTGCTTGAGTGATCTGATCCAAACCACCCTGAAGGAGGCAGGCTAATACGGGGCACGCCCGTGTGCGTCGATCTTTCACGAATTGGAGGTGGATTTGTGAACGAACACGAAGAACACGAAGAACACGAGGGGAAAATCACAAGAGGAAAACACTCAAGGATGAACTCCGATCACACATCCACTAGAATCACACGAGTACATGGGTATCACGGTCCACGAACAACAAAAGGATACAAGTAACGGTAGTCTTCTCGCTCCGGAGGAGGAGGTCTTGAATCCCGTGGGGATCTTTCCTTAGAGGGGCCTTGGCATCACTCCGGATCTTCTCACGTAGAGGTGTATCGCTCCACGAGGGAAGGGAGATAATGGAGCTATGCTCAACAAGTGTATGTGCTAAACATAAGCTAACCCTAATACGGAGCTAGGAGGGGAGTACTTATAGTCTGAGAGGAAGGGGTAAGGGAAAAAGGTACATGGGCCTCGGGCCCGAGTGGCATCGCTCTGTGTAGGCCGGAAGTTCCGGGAGCCGGAAGTTCCGGGCTGGTTCCGGGACGGGTCTGGGCTGAACAGAGAGTTGGCACAGGCTTCGGCGGCTGGCTTCAGGAGGGGCCGGAAGTTCTGGGCTGGCCGGAAGTTCTGGGTCCCGGAGGTTCCGGGCGAGGGTCCGGGCTGGTTCCGGGCTATCCAGAGAGTTTGCACCTCTGGGGCTTGGCCTGGGCCGTCGGAGGGCCGGAAGTTCCGGGCAGGCCGGAAGTTCCGGGCTGTCCAGAGACTTGCCCTTGGTGCTAGCTCCTTCTCCTCCTCGGCCTCGGTCTTGGGGCTGCTTCCTTGGTCCTTCGCGGTTGTCTTCCTCGTACCTAAGGATACACAGGGTTTCATTGTGAGGTAGCATCCAAGCTCCTTTGCCATTGAAGTCATACTCGAAGAGGAGTGAGTTCACCTTAGCTTCAATGTCGCGTGCACGTGCTCTTGTCATAGGGCCACTTGGGGGCTGGCTTGATGGTGTAGCCTTCATGGGGATGATGGTGGGATGCTCCGCATCATCTCCCCCCTTGGGGAAGATCCGTCCTCGGATCAAGATCTTCATCACCATGAAAAGGGGATAGATCCGTGACGTTGAAGGTGTCACTCACGTTGTACTTGTCGCGCGGGATGTAGATCTTGTAGGCATTGTTGTTGAAGCATGCCAACACCTTGAAAGGGCCGTCTGCTCGAGGAAGTAGCTTTGACTTGCGTTCGTTTGGGAAGCGGTCCTTGCGCAGATGTAGCCACACAAGATCACCGGGCTTGAACACCATGGGGTGCTTGTTGAGGTTGCGCTTGTTGGTGACGCGGTCCACTTGACGTTCAATCGTGCGCCTTGTGTCTTCATGTATCCTCTTGATGTAGCTTGCCCTTGCGGTTGCGTCCATGTTAACGCGCTCTTGTAGTGGTAGAGGTAGGATGTCCAATGGGGACAATGGATTGAAACCGTAGACCACTTCGAACGGATACTTGCCGGTGGTGGAGTGACTTGCGCGATTGTAGGCGTACTCGGCGATTGGTAGGCAGTCTTCCCATTCCTTGATGTTCTTCTTGATCAACACGCGAAGTAGAGTCGATAGCGTCCGGTTCGTCACTTCCGTTTGTCCATCGGTTTGAGGATGATATGCCGAAGAGAAAAGAAGCTTGATTCCGAGCTTGGCGCATAGGGTCTTCCAAAAGTAACTCAAGAACTCGACATCGCAATCCGAGACAATGGTCTTGGGGACGCCATGTAGTCGCAAGATGTCCCTACAAAACAAATTTGCAATATGTGAAGCATCGTCTATCTTGTGACATGGAATGAAATGAGCCATTTTGGAAAAGCGGTCCACAACGACGAAAATGGAATCATGACCATGTTTAGTTCATGGCAAACCAAGCACAAAATCCATACTAATGTCTTCCCAAGGTTGGAAAGGTATAGGGAGAGGCATATGAAGACCATGGGATTGAGTTTTGGACTTAGCTTTGCGGCATGTAGAGCAGCGGTTGGTGAAGCGTGCAACATCACGAAACATCTTGGGCCAAAAGTACTTGTTGGATAGTGTGGCATACGTCTTGTCGCGTCCAAAGTGACCCATGAGTCCTCCACCGTGAGCCTCTTGCAAAAGCAACAAACGAAGAGAAGACTCGGGTATACACAATTTCTTAGCACGCATAAGATGGCCAGCTTTCATATAATAGTGCTCCCAACAAGTTTTCACTTGGCACGTAGTGTAAGGATTAGCAAAATAGGCATCATGCTCATACAAGTCTTTGATGTGCTCAAAACCAATAACATTCAATTCAAGTTGAGTAACTAGCATGCATTTGCGGGAAAGAGCGTCCGCCACAACGTTTTCCTTACCCTTGATGTATTTGATGACATAAGGGAAGGACTCAATAAATTCACTCCATTTAGCATGCCGTTTGTTCAACTTGGTTTGACCTTTTAAGTACTTAAGTGTTTCATGGTCGGTATGGATAACAAACTCATGAGGTCGCAAATAGTGTTCCCATACATGCAAAACTCTCACCAAAGCATACAATTCTTTGTCATAGATGGGGTAGTTAAGTTGAGCGACGAAAAGTTTTTCGCTAAAGTACGCAATAGGGTGCTTCTCTTGCATAAGCACACCACCTATCCCATTACCACTAGCATCACAATGCACTTCAAATGTTTTATCAAAGTTGGGCAAAGCAAGCAAAGGTGCACGAGTGAGCAAATTTTTAAGTTCATGGAAAGCGGTGTCTTGTGTAGGACCCCAAATGAATGGTGCGTTCTTCTTGCTCAAAGCATGAAGAGGTGAGGCAATAGTGCTAAAGTCTTTCACAAAACGGCGATAGAAGCCGGCTAGTCCTAGGAAGCTACGCACTTGTTGCAAATTCGTTGGTGTGGGCCAAGTTTTAATAGCATCAATCTTAGTTTCATCTACATGAACGCCCTTGGAAGATACTACAAAACCTAGGAAAACTACCTTCTCAACACCAAATGTGCATTTCTCCATGTTTGCATAGAGTTGTTCCTTCCTAAGAATTTGCAAAACATCACGAACATGTGTAGCATGCTCCTCAAGAGACTTGCTAAAGACAAGAATGTCATCAAAGTAGACCACTACACAATATCCTATGAGGGGTTGCAAAACATAGTGCATAACACGCATGGAAGTGCCCGGTGCTTCGGATAAGCCCATGGGCATCACCAACCATTCATAGAGACCAAATTTTGTCTTAAAAGCAGTTTTCCACTCGTCACCCTCTTGTATGCGAATTTGGTAGTAACCACTTTTTAAGTCAATTTTAGAAAATATAGTGGCACCACTAAGTTCATCAAGCATATCATCTAAACGAGGAATGGGGTGACGGTATCGAATGGTGATAGCATTGATAGGACGGCAATCGGAACACATGCGCATAGTACCATCATGCTTAGGCACTAGAATGACCGGAACCGCACAAGGACTCAAACTCTCACGTACATGCCCTTTATCTAGGAGTTTTTGGACTTGCCTTTGTATTTCCTTTGTTTCTTCGGGGTTGACGCGGTAGGGAGCCTTGTTAGGAAGCGGTGCTCCGGGGATGAGGTCGATGCGGTGTTCGATCCCTCGTTTTGGTGGTAGTCCCGGAGGTAGCTCATCGGGAAAAACATCCTTGAATTCCTGCAACAACTTAGATAACACAAGAGGAAGATGTTGTGAAGGGTTAGTTCGACCGACGTCATCTTTGCACACAAGTACATAGTGAATAATGGTCGATGGGCTCTCACTCACATCCCTCAAATCTCTTTTGGTGGCTAAAAGAACTATGTCTCTCATGTCCCTCATCGTGGAGTCGCTCATTGTTGGCTTGTGGCGCTCGCTCTCTTTGAGGTGGATCACTCTCTTACTTTTATCTCCACGATGGGATGTAACTTGTTTGTCGGCGATGACTTGACTTGGAGTCATTGGTCGGAGTACATATTGCTTGCCCTTCATCTTGAAGCTATATTGATTTGTCCGACCGTTGTGTGTGACGACACGGTCGAATTGCCAAGGTCTACCAAGTAGGAGGTGGCAAACGGACATTGGAACCACATCACACTCCAAAGTGTCTTCATATGCGCCTATCTTGAAGGAAACTTCCACGGTGTGGTCAACTTGGAGGGTTCCGGAATCACTAAGCCATTGGACCTTGTAGGGACGAGGATGCTTTTTCTTGACCAATTGTAGCTTGGAACAAAGGTCTTCACTTGCCAAGTTGTGGCAACTCCCTCCGTCGATGATGACCTTGACGGACTTTCCTTGAATGCCCGCCTTGGTGTGGAAGATGTGGCAACGTTGGTCCTCGTCTTCTTGTTGTTGGAGCGTCAAGACTTTGGAGACAACGAGAGAGGGGCTCGAATCGTTGTCGCAAAAGATTTGCGAATCTTCATCTTCATTCACTTGGCGGTGTATGGCCACTTGCTCCAAACTTGCATCTCGTCGTCACTCATAGATTCATAGGTGCCATCGTCGAGGAGGATCATGTTGCGTTTTGTTGGGCATTCGAAGGTCTTGTGGCCTCGCCCTTGGCACGTGAAACACTTGATAGAGCTTGTCTTGGCGGTGGCATCCGGTGTTGGGGTAGAAGATGAAGCCCTCGGCTTGTAGGTGCTTGAGGTTGGTCAGCTTGACGAAGTCGTCTTGTCCTTGTAGCTTGACTTGTCACCGGTAGGTGTTGTAGATTTCGTAGTTGAAGGTGTCATTTTCGTAGTAGCTTGAGCACTTGAGCCGTAGGTCTTGGAGGAGAACTTGGAGTACTTGTAATCATCTTGCACTTGCCGTTCCGCCTTGGTTGCTTGATGCACAAGTTCGAGAAGGTTGGAGTATGGTTGGAAGTCGGCGATTTTCTTGACTTGGTAGTTGAGGCCATTCAAGAAGCGTGCCATTGTTTGCTCGTCATCTTCCTTGACATTGGCTCGGATCATAGCAATCTCCATCTCTTGATAGTACTCTTCTACGGACTTGGTTCCTTGCTTGAGTTGTTGGAGCTTCTTGAAGAGATCCCGGTTGTAGTGTGTAGGCACAAAACAGGCTCGCATGAGATCCTTCATTTGGGCCCAAGTGTTGATAGGGGGTTCGCCTCTTTCTCTTCTCTGCTCAATCACTTGTTCCCACCAAATAAGGACATAGTCTTGGAACTCAAGGGCAGCCATGGCTATCTTCTTCTCTTCATCATAGTTGTGTAGGCGAAAGATCTTGTCAACCTTGAGGGCCCATGACAAGTAGTCTTCGGGTTCATTGCTTCCGGAAAACTTTGGCATTGTGAACTTGAGCTTGCCGAAGCGTTGTTCATCATTGTGGTTGTGATGCCGAAATCCTTCTCGTGGAGGTGGATCCTCATTGTCATTGCCTTGAGCGTGTTGACGTTGATCTTGTCCTTGTCAATCTTCATTGTCGGGGTCGTCGCGATGATCTTGAAGACGGCGACGAGGTGGACGCACTCGGTTGCGCCTTTCTTGGTGCTCCTCTTGGCGATTGGCTTCTTCTTGTCGTTGTCGGCGAAGTTCTTCTTGGTGTGCTTGGCGAAGTGCTTCTTGCTCGTGATGAGCTTGGCGGTTGCGCTCCTCCAAGGCACGAGTAGCTTCTTGTAAAGCGCGATGCGCTTCAAGCGCGCGTTCATGACGGCGATGTTGTTCTTCTTCTCGGCGTCCTTGTTCTCGTTCTTGGCGTTGTTGTTCGAGCTCCAAGGCATCTTGATCTTGTTGGTGGCGGCGTTCTTGAGCGTGGACGCGATCTTGCAATCCATTGCCATGAAATGGATTGTCTTGACGGTGACGACCTTGTGGAGAGCTTGGGCCGGATTGTTCGTCACGATGATGATGACGCGCTTGTGGACTTGCGTCGGAAGAGTACGTCGTTGAGTTGCGACTTGTGTGACGACTCCTTGTCGATGTAGATGGGGAAGGTGCGCGCGTGACCATCAAGGACCAGAGCTCCTCCATTTGGCTTGAGAGCTTGGTGTCGAGGTATTCCCTTGTGCGCAATTCGGATTCACGCAAGTTGGAGGCGAGATGGTCGATGCGGTCATTCAAGACATCTTGAGCTTGAGTAATTACCTTGTGTGCGCCGAAGAAGTGCAACTTGGTGACGTGGGTGTTCACGTCGTCTTCATTTTCCTCGAAGGCCGGGTTTGACATGATGTTCCTATCCATAGCACTCAACAAGATATAAGTGGAAGAGTGAGAAGACAATACCAATTACCGATCCAAAAGTTGAAAGTAGATCAAGATTACTCAATGTGCAAGTATGAAAATAGTAGATTTGGTACCGAAGATCGTCCTTCTCACAACTACACAAATAAGGCTTATGGAGTAGCTTGGTTAGGATAGTGACACAAATTTCAAGCAATTTGAAAGATAAGATTCAAAAATGTTGAAAGAGATTCGTAAACTTCGCAAGTGAGACAATGTAGATCAATAGCAATGGGACACGGAAACACACACACGGAAGAAAATTGGGGTCATGCAACCAAGAATGAGCCAAAATGTGGAACCCACGGAAAATGCTCTCGTTGCACAACACTAGAGAGACGGTAGCATGATTGCTCCAATGGGCACGATACGCACTTGTGCACACCCTACAATGAACCAAAAGTGTCGTCTTCCTATTCCCGACTTGCTATGTGTGTATGCGACACGTGTCACTCGCTCAAGTAATCCAAGATGATCAAGTATGCTATGCGAAACTTGCGATGCTATTGCTCTCTTGCTCTTGCTTCTCTTTTCTTTTGCAGTGATGATTTGTATGGTCACAATGCGGGATGTGCACACCAAGATAGCAATTATGTATGCGGGAACTATGTTGTAACACAAAAGATGATACTAAGATATATGCACGCAATTGAAGCTATGCGGAGTATGTATCACTAAAGTGCACAAGTAGCGTAGCCCGGCAATACTCAATGGCTAGTCTCGATAGGCAAGTAATGCTAATAGGCTTGGGGTAACAATGCAATGGCAAGGGTATAGACAAAAGTGTCGTCGCGGTTACCGTCCTTGCTTACGGTGAGGTGTCATGGAGAGTTTGTTGGCGACGATCCGGGGCGATGATGAGCGGCGATGTCGATGAAGAACCACTCCTAATTAGCTGAAACACCTTAGGAAGTGGCGATGCTCGCGACTCAAAATCTCAAGTGCAAATGGGTTGCAGAAGAAATGGTGGAGGTTTGCGGAAAAGCTATGGTGGAAAAAGTCGAGAAAATGCAAAAATTAGCAATTGCAAAGTTTCTGCAAAGGCCGGAAGGTCCGGGCCGGCCGGAGGTTCCGGGGGCCGGAAGGTCCGGAGAGGCCGGAGGTTCCGGGGGTCGGGAAAATTGGGACGAACCCTAATTTCCAGATCTTGGGCTTGGGCGGAAAACCAATGGGAAAAACCCAAATCTGACGGGGAAAAAGAAAAATTGGGTGGAATTGGATGGATAGAAAGGTAGATCCACTCGTCTACAACGAAATCCACGGATCCAAATCAACAAAATCTCCTCAAATCAAACAAATCCAAGAAATTTCGGTATGGCTATTTTTTGTGGGGATTTTCGAAATTAGGTCAAAAAAAACAAAATTGGCTAGAAATCGGGGGAGGGGACTCCAAATTCGTGAGAAACCTTGGATCTTGATACCAATATGATACGGGGCATGCCCGTGTGCGTCGATCTTTCACGAACTGGAGGTGGATTTGTGAACGAACATGAAGAACACGAAGAACACGAGGGGAAAATCACAAGAGGAAAACACTCAAGGACGAACTCCGATCACACATCCACTAGAATCACACGAGTACATGGGTATCACGGTCCACGAACAACAAAAGGATACAAGTAACGGTAGTCTTCTCGCTCCGGAGGAGGAGGTCTTGAATCCCGTGGGGATCTTCCCTTAGAGGGGCCTTGGCATCACTCCGGATCTTCTCACATAGAGGTGTATCGCTCCACGAGGGAAGGGAGATAATGGAGCTATGCTCAACAAGTGTATGTGCTAAACATAAGCTAACCCTAATACGGAGCTAGGAGGGGAGTACTTATAGTCTGAGACGAAGGGGTAAGGGGAAAAGGTACATGGGCCTCGGGCCCGAGTGGCATCTCTCTGTGTAGGCTGGAAGTTCTGGGCTAGGCCGGAAGTTCCGGGAGCCGGAAGTTCCGGGCTAGTTCCGGGACGGGTCCGGGCTGAACAGAGAGTTGGTGCAGGCTTCGGCGGCTGGCTTCAGGAGGGGCCGGAAGTTCCGGGTCCCGGAGGTTCCGGGCGAGGGTCCGGGCTGGTTCCGGGCTATCCAGAGAGTTTGCACCTCTGGGTCTTGGCCTGGGCCGTCGGAGGGCCGGAAGTTCCAGGCTGTCCAGAGACTTGCCCTTGGTGCTAGCTCCTTCTCCTCCTCGGCCTCGGTCTTGGGGCTGCTTCCTTGGTCCTTCGCGGTCATCTTCCTCGTACCTAAGGATACACAGGGTTTCATTGTGAGGTAGCATCCAAGATCCTTTGCCATTGAATTCATACTCGAAGAGGAGTGAGTTCACCTTAGCTTCAATGTCGCGTGCACGTGCTCTTGTCATAGGGCCACTTGGGGGCTGGCTTGATGGTGTAGCCTTCATGGGGATGATGGTGGGATGCTCCGCATCACAGGCACTATTGGGTCTTCAACGTCAACTTGAGGGATGAACGATTCGAAGTTCTCGATTCTAATAGGAAGCTGGAGGACATTGAGTTGATGAACACCGCCTCTACCATCGCGGGGGCAGTATGGATGCTATGGAGGAAGCATTACCCAAATTCCAGCATTGAGCACTTCCAGATCATCGACATCGATGTACCGAAGCAGCACGGGAAGTAAGACAAGAAGCTTGTTATTCTTTTTCAAATTTTCGCAACAATCTATAGTTTTTAAAATTTTCTAGACGTACAATTTTTCTTTTTCAAATGATTATCTGTATCAAGACACGTAATTAGTTTGCACGGGATAATCTAGGCAGTTGCACAGTGGACATCATTAGTTGGACAGTGGTACATAATTAGTTGCACAGTGGAAACAAATGCATCATTTTTTGGAATTTTAATTTCTGTGCCACTTGTGTTTTTCCTGCAGCAACGTGTGTGGGCTGTTCGCAGTGCTGAACGCTACTGATTGGGATGGTAGCCTACTGCCCAACTACGATCCCAAGGAAGTCTTCAACATCAGGAAGAAGCTGGCATATGATTGGGTAACCAGTGTGCACAACTCCGCCCAGTGGAAGAAGGTGCTGAGATATGAGAAGGACTAGGTCAGGACTTTTCAATGCTTTGTTGGTTTGCACAATTATGCATAGATTTTTGTTGAACTAATTTTGTTGCACATTCTGTCATCACTTTGTTGGCACACATTAGGATCACTGGGCATACAACTGTTCAACAACAGAAATTTAAACTCTTTTGCCAACAAAGGCACAAATAGTAGCCATTACACACTCCATTCTAATCTATTTTACGGAAAACAACTTAGAGAAAAGAAAGCATAGTTGCTGAATATGTCCCCTTGGAGCCAACATTGGTAAAAAAACATCATCATTTTTCCATGCAAACAATGCAAGACAATCACAGCACCATCTCTGGGCATCCACCAGCAGTGTGCTCTGTAGATTGGCAGTGGCTGCATTTGTTTTTCTTCTTCGGGTGTAGCTCCAGCGCCGATTTGTACCGTCTACTCTTCGCCCTACCTTTTGTAGTTGACCTTGGGGGATCCCTGGGCACAAAATCAACAGAGGCTTGCGCAGGGGATGTAGCTTCCATTGGGGCAGTAGGACCAGTGTGCGCGGTTGCTTGGCCACCATGAGGAGTGCTGTTATGTGCAAACCACACAGCTCATGTTGCGCAACTAAGTGGGTGCAGTGTGCAAGTTAAGTTGAAAAGAAAACCTGCAGGAGCACAGCCCGTGGAGGCAGTTGGTTGGTAATGACTTATACCTGTAACAGTAAAAAGAAGTTAGTGGTTCACGTTCATCCTCGAAGAAACATAGCACGCACAACTGTTTTTTGTGGTGGTGTGTGTAGGCCGAAATAGTTCTCACGCGTGCGCAACTGAATAGCTTGCTCTGTGCAACTGGGCACCATTATGTGTGCAACTGAAATTATGCATGTAGTTAGTTGGGGAGTCGGGGCAGGTAATTACCTGCATGATGATGTCCTTGAGCACTGCCTGTAGGGCCATTGGGAGGAGGAGGTGGGGCACTGCTTGTTGGGCCAGGCGAGGGAGGAGGTGGCGGAGCATGCTGTGTAGGTCCAGGTGGTGGAGGAGGTCCTCGAGGGTTAGCATCATCTGATGGCCCCATAGCAGTAGCTGGTTTTTTCTTTTTCTTGGACTTGTTGAGGTGACTGATTTCAGTACGTGCTCCGCGCATATGCTTGTATACAATGGCCTGTGCTGCATCAGAGCCACTTGCAAATTTGGCCATTTTTTGAAAATCCACTGTCATGTTTCTTTGCCTTATCTGCTTCTTTGATTGGGGAGGCATTTCATGCGGTGACTCATAGCCAGTCCCTGGCGCACTAGGGACAGCAGTAGGTGTCCACCGTCGGAGCATGTACCTTTCCGGTATGACGTCAACTCCAAGATGGTTGAACACCTTGAGGATGTGGCAACATAGCATGCCATCTTTATCCATTTTGCAGCACTCACACAAATATGAACCCTCATCCACCTTCGCCCGCACCAAGTAGTTTCGAGAACCATATTTGGCAACAAACTCCTGGTTCGGTCTGAGCTCAAAAACATCAGCACCAACTTGGAACGCATTATAACGTCCAATCAGCTCGAACTCTTCTCGGAACCTGCGATAAAGGTTCGTAAGCTTGCCTCTCTATTGGGAATCTAGACCATTGCTCAATGTCAAGGTGTTCTGTCCTGTAATCATTGCAGCCTTCCTTGGCAAGGATGTGGGTCTGAATTTTTTCATATTGCTTGACAAAGTTCAGGATTGAGTTGTGTGGGTTCACATATCTTTTTAGGACGGCGTTGAACTCCTCACTACGCTGTGTAGACTGCAGGAACGGGAAGAACCTATGCTTGAAGTAGCACGACACCCAAGTAGACCTGTATTCATACAACTTCTCAAAGTGTGTGTGTGTTATTGCCTCGTACTTCATCATTAACCCAGCCCAATTCTGCTCAAACTCTTCTGGAGTGAAGCTGAAATCAACACAGTAGTTGAAATCATCAGATAGCCCTGGATTCCTGCACAGCAGCCAACCAACCTTTTCTTGAGCCTTTTTCATGATGTGCCATCGGCAACGGCGATGCACGGTCGTGGGGAAGATGCTCTCTATTGACTGCTTCATCGCACCATCCTGATCGGTTATGAAGTTATCAGGAGGTTTGCCATCCATAGCCTCTAGGAATGTTTGGAATACCCAACCAAAGCTTGATGCTAACTCCTGCCTCACGAACGCGCAACCCAACATAAAAGATTGGCCATGTCGGTTGATTCCAATGAACGGCGCGAATGGCATATTGTACATGTTGGTCATGTAGGTGGTGTCAAATGATATACAATCATGGTACGCCTCCGCATAAGCTTTTCGAGCTAAGCCATCCACCCAAAATATGTTGACAACTCTGTCCTCTTCATCATATTTTACCTTATAGAAGAAGTCTAGATCGGTTTTCTGTATCTCCTTGAAGTGCGCAATAGTCTCAATCATGTCACCCTCCTTTGTGTCATCTCTACGGAAACTTGTACACAGATTTGTTATTGCCTTTGGTCCGAACGGCACCATCAACTCAGATCCATAGAATTCTGCCATTATATGCATCATACGTCCTACAAAATACAAAAAGAAAACAATGTCTTTTTTTTAGTTGCATGAATGTACACACCCACTTGCACAACAAAAGGACATGTGTTGGCACAGAGGATAACTGCAGAAAATGGACAGCTAGCTGCACCTTAAAAACACATGCAGTTGGACACAGGATATTGTTTAGTTGCACATTGAAGGCATTCTAGTTGCACACATGTACCATATTAGTTGAACAATAATCTACCTGCGCAGCAACCTGGTGCGCAAGTAATGAGGTTGCACTCCGGAATTATTGTAGTTGCACAATGAAGGATTTGTAGATGCACACAAGTGCCATACCACAGCAACCTGTCGTCCAACACGTGTAGTTGGACACATGACCATTTTGAGTTGCACATTGAAGGCATTTTAATTGCACACCAATAGTATATCAGTTGCACACTAGACTGCCTAGAGGTAAACTTAATTCTGTAAGGGATATAGGAACACACCTGTAGTCAAGTTGCAGTTATACAAGATACGCAGAAATTCCTTTTCATCCGCAGAAATGCCTTGGTGAGATCTCAAGTATTTGGACAATGAAGGTTTGTTCACCAAGGGATGGTTGTGGTCACGAACAAAGTGTGTCACCTCCCATCGCCCATCTTTCAGCTTCACCAACATTTTTGCCTTGCATCCAGTCTGCCTTATTGTCTCTCGTTTCCGTTTCTTCTTTCTCTTTTTGGGATCAGTCTCCTCTTCAATGAAGATTGGCGGTTCTTCTTCCATTTCCTCATCACCAACAACAGCTTTTGGATCTGGTATAGGGTCCAGGACAGGAGCGGCCTCCGCTCCTCCATCATCAACTTTGGGTTTCTTATACTTGTTGTAACAAAACTGCTGTTTTACCAATTCATTTGTGTAAGGTGCCCGCCTCGAGGTGTTCATCTTGATAGCAAAACCCAACCGTAGTGCATAGCTGTTGTAATGTTCATACGCAACTTGAAGGCTGTCAAACCTCATGCCAACATAGGGTTCCATGGGCTGAGACCCAGCCTCATCCTCTCCTTCTTCTCCTTGTAAAGCACCGTCAACAGCCCCAGCTCCTAGTCCAGTCCTGGTTGGACCAGCAACATTTGCCGCGGTGCCCGTGTCATTTAGAGTATGGCTCTCTGACTACAAAGACACCACTACAGGGGCACCACGGGCTGATGACTGCCCTGCCACATGTTCATGGCCCATAGGATTTTGCCCAATACTTGGCTATGTAGAGCGCACATTTTCTATCCCATAATCAGCATTACCTCCTGGTGTTATGCTGGGTTGATGATGATCCACATCATGAGGAAGTTCATTGAGATCAGGAGGCAACTCATTAAGATCAATCATCTTTCTTTTGATGCCGCTACTCACACCCTGCACATAAAAGAGATGGAATGGAAATGACCAGTTTCAAACAACCTAGAAACATTATGTTTTCATGAAATGACACAATCATAAGTAGTTGCACACCATTATGTCACTGTTTAGTTGCACAAACTCTGTTTTTGTTTGCACAGAGTTATTATATTTGTTGCACAAACTCTGTTTTTGTTTGCACAGAGTTATTATGTTTGTTGCACATTTTGCAGTAAATAGGTTGCACAGATAGAAAATAGGACTTTTTTACTTCAGTGTTTTTCTCACATTTTTTTGTTGTTGCTGTGATGATGTGCAGGTTTGTTTTGACAAGGAGCTGATGTAGATTTTTCTGCACATATGTTGATGCTACAATTGGGAAGGACAGATCCAGATCAAAGAAGAAACAAGATTTGCATGACAGAATATAGTTATAGTTTTCATCGCCTTTTCTGTTTTTACTTTTAGTATATTGAACATATTTTGCACTTTAGGACTGCAATTTGCGTGGGACAAGATTATATGCGTATAGATTACTATTGTTTCTGGTTTCATTAGTTTGGGTTGTTTTCCTGTTGCACACAATGCTAGAGAATTGGCTTTGGATCATTTGTGTGGTTGCACAGGTTCTAAAGTTTTTATTTGTGCTTACTTGCATCCATCCATGCACAAGTTGGTTAGAATGCATGTTCAGTTGCACAAAAGATTATGCTTTTTTGTTGAACTGGCACTACAGAATTTTTTTGTGTTTATTTGCAAACAACCAGGTACAAAGTTGGCTAGAATGTATGTTTAGTTGGCTAGAATACATGTTCAATTGACCTAGAATGCATGTCCACTTGGCTAGAATTCATTCCTTGTGCAACTTATCCATGTGTGTGCTTGTTGCACACAACCAGTGGAAGTTGGCTTTCAAACCATGTTTAGTTGCACAGGGACCACAACAAGTTTTTTTTTGCTAAAATTCCCCTAAGGTTAGTTTGTTGGACAGATCCAGGAGTTAGTTGGCTTGAAAACATTGTATTGTTGCACATACAAAGTGTATCAGTTAGGCACAGAGATCTTGTGATCAAATCATGGAGAGATTTTTGAGATCTAGATGGAAAGGGGAAGGGAAAGTGAAGAAGGATTGATCTGGGAGCAAAAGGATTTCTTACCTGGCTGACTGTGTTGCCTGGTAAGCCTCTCTTCTCTTCTTTCTGGTTTTTTCACTAGATTTCTTCACCTTGACTGCTTTGCCATGGCAACTCTACAGGATCTGCTCGGGCTGGTTCATGGCCTGATTTCGTGGGGAAGAAGCTGGTGGACCAGCGGGGAAGAGAGGATGGGCGAGGGGTGCGTGGGAGGCTAAGGGCGATGGGAATCACGTGGGAGGGGTGCGTGACAACGACGGCTGGTGGGTTCGGTGGTGGGTTTTATCTGCGTTCGCGTCGGGGAACAGTTGGCCCGGAAGAATCTTTCCTTCCTGGGACCAGGGGGGACAGGCTCTTACCTTTCCTGGCCGGCCGCTCGCGAGCGCTAGCGAGCCAACGGCCGCCAGCTAGACGCGTCCTTGTTAAAATTGTTTGTTTTGAGGTTGCTTACCACATACACCATGTGGTAAAACTTGGCGTTTGTTCAAATTGTTTGTTTTGAGGTTGCTTACCACATACACCATGTGGTAAAAGTTGGCGTTTGTTAAAATTATTTGTTTTGAGGTTGCTTACCACATACACCATGTGGTAAAAGTTGGCGTTTGTAGTGGATGAGGTGGATGGGAAGGTCAATTGATACTTTGGGACGTCCAGTCAAGTAGAACTATATGGGCCCCGAGGTACATTAATACGACTTGCAACGAGCCAATACAAAAATAATGCCATACATCACTCACAAGAGGAACGTGAGTTTGAGAGCAACTCAAGCGGATTCCTAAGTTTTGAGCCTTTGTAGTGGGTGCAGAGTAAAAGGCTCCCCATACATAAACCATCTACTACTCTATTTTGGGATAGGGGCGTTTAATATTCTTAGAGAAATTTGCCTTTGATACATAATAAATTCAAATAAACTTTGACTGATGCCCTGGCAGCGCATCTCTAAAGGTTAATTATTACAAACTGAAATAGAATACTTGGGACAAACATTTATTCGCATACGAGTTTCCATATCGAAGTGATATTAGATCGGCATTTTTGTATATACCTAGCAAAGGGGTGGACCAGGGAAGTGTGTGACAAAACGACGGAGCGCACTATTCTTCTTCCCCAACCATCAAGGAGCATCCCCCCAATCTCGATCCCTACTACATCCCTACATCCATTGCGTGAGTAGTTTTGAATCTAGTCGAACATGTGCTAATTTTGCATAAGAGAATTGATTCATCTTAGTTTATCCATGGTCATTAGCTCATCTCCGAAGAGATTGGACAACTACTTGCAGACAAAGTTTGGGATAGATTTGTGTGGAGGAGAAGGCAGATGAGACAAATAAGAACGATTGTGCAGGAGGGCAGCTGGAGCGCCATAATCAATGCGATGGGTGAGATTTTGCAGCGAGCGAGGTAGATAGGAATGAGCAATTGGGACTTGCGAGGGTCGAGCATACTTGAGCTATGCGAGCCCTAAATGGTTTAGAATGTACTCCCTCCGTCCCATAATATAAGAGCGTTTTTACACTAGTGTAGTGTAAAAAAACACTATTATATTATGGGACAGAGGAAGTACATCACATGCACTCACAATGCGACTTGTCGAGCATACGATAGTGAAGTTATGGGCATCATAGGTCCGTTCCCGGTGACGGAGGTCGACTACGGGCACCAGACCTCGATTCTCGGCGGGCCCACTACTCCCGGTGGCAAGTAGTTGAAAAAAGTCACCCCTTCCCCCGCCATGCCCACAAAAAATTGTAAGTGCAGTGTAATAAATTGCCTCATCCTAAATGCAAATGTTGGACGAGCATTTCTAGAGCGCACTTTTTAAAGTAATAAAGGCTAGGTGCCTTTGAGGTACAGTAGTTTGCTAAAGTCCATTTGTTGCCCTCCCTACGTTTATCATGGCAATTATTTCAAAGGCTTGATGTTTTTAGAATTTCAGCTAGAGTTTCTTTGAGAGGTACGAGATGTTGTTTGGCAAATTCACACCCTTGCGTCTAGCCGTGACACTGTCGAACAATTCCCGTGCGCTTGGGACCACATGGTTGTTGGAGTGAGAGCGACAAGGGTGAGTCACCACGTTGGCTTCACAATTTTTGCACTGTGGACGAGTTCCGCACTCTTTTTTTTTTTTTTGCGGGAAGTAGAAATCTTTTTTTCTTTTGCGGGAAGTGGAACTCTTTTTCCCTTTTCATCTTTTTTTTGCAATTTTGAGATTGATTTCTTGAGAAGTTTGAAATTATGAAAGTCCAGATTTCAGAGTTGAAACTTGAATTCAAAATTCTAAAATCTGAAATTTCAAAAGTTTCAACATTCCGAAAGACGACACACAAATTTCTGAAAATCCACGCCGCAAATTCAAAATTTCCAAAAAAAGAAAACTTGCTAAAATGAAAAGTTATGTTTTTGGCACTAGTTGTTCCGTTGGGCGCAAACGATTTAAGGAGTGGGGAGGGGATGAAGGAGGCCAATTTCCATTATACCGCTTCGTTGGTCTCTCCATATAGTATAACACTAATCTCCATAAAATTGGAGAGCCCACATTAGGCCTCCAATTGACATTGTGACACCCGATTTTGACTTGGTCAACAATTTTTCAAATCTCTCTCATTTAATTATTTTGTTTATACCTCCATAACACTATACTCCTTAGTTTTAAAGAGTTCACAATCAATTGGGGTCTTCAAGACTCCAATTAAAATTGGGTCATCCGATTTTGACCGGGTCAACAATTTCTTAAAACTCTCTCGTTTAATTCTTTAGACAAATACACTATGCTTCCTAATGGGTTTGGTTTATGATTTTGACGGAACTAACATTTTTTTAAATCAATCAACAACAACCGACCAATAAAAACATATCAATCACGCACATGCAGTCATCGACATAGAAATTTTCCCACATATATAAGGTTGGTTGGCATGTAATATAGAATCACACCACGAAAGGCCCATCAAATTACCGAATTATAAATAAAAATAAAGCATACTATGTCATCTCCCCCACACATCAAACGAAATATTCCATTAGTTCCAAAATATAAGGGGTATTAGTTTTTTGGAAGTCAAATTCTTCAACTTTGACCAAGTTGAGAGCAAAAATATCGACATCCACAATATTAAATAAAAAATATGAAAATTCATTTAACGATGAATCTAATCACAACAATTTGATATTATGAATTTTGATATATTTATCTACAAATTTAATCAAATTTAAAAGATTTGACATTTTAAAAAAGTAATATACATTATATTTTAAAACAGAGTGACTATGTTTTTTTAATCTAACGTCGAAGCAAAGAGCGCCCAGTCCTTCTAGTAGTATTTCATGGGGCATGGGGAGCCGGGAAATGTATTTCCTTTCAGATTTATTTAAAAGTTACAAATATGATTTTCAAAATTTTGGACCCTCCATGGAGCCCTGATGTCAAAAATCCTCACTCGTAGAAAAACTACTTTTTAGGTAGTCAGCACTATCCCCCTATGCTTCTATAACTCCCAAAATATTTTGGGGCTGTCCACAAAAACATTTCACATTTTTTTTCACACTTGACATTTGCCCCCACATTTGAGCAGAATTTGCCTTTTCCCTATCCCATCCGGACCGGAGGGCCTTGGGGCAGTTCTCTTGGATGTGGTAATCTGGTGCCGTGTCAGGGATCAACGCAGTTTGGAGCACCATGGCTTTGGAGAGCTGAATACCAAGATATTCGTTTGGCTCGGCCAACAGTACCAAATATGGACTTCCGATCTTTGGTCTGCTGACTCTCGTCGAAAGTTCGAGTCGCTGTTCGTGCTCACTTGTGTTGGGGGCTATGGAAGCAGCGCAATGCTCGGGTCTTCACAAATGTCGCTCAGCAGGTCAAGGAGCCAGGGCTTGTTAGACTAACAGTGGCTGATTTCAAGCTCTGCATGGAGGCCCACGGGAGTTCCAATTTTGGGTGTGCTGTTGGCCACATAGCAATCAGCCTGTGATCGCTTCTTGGCCTACCTTGTAAAACCATTTTCTACTCTTCTAAAAATAATATGGTACGCTTAAGCGTACTGTCAAAGAAAAAACAGGAACGGGCACGAAAAATGCACTCGAGGTCATCGTCAGGCTAGAAGCATTCTTTTTTTGGGAGAGTAGAAGCATTTAGTTCTGCAGCAACCAGCATTTAGTTCAACCCAATACTCCTATCTAGGTTAACACCGAGACTGAAAGTGCGACGACTTCACATGCAACCAGCATGAAACTGGAGCAGCCGAGTCTCCAGCACCAGCGAAGAAATCGATTCTCTTACAAACTGCAAAAGAAACAAACACATTTGACATGTCAGCATTTATAAGGATAAATAAGAACCTATAAAAGAGCCTTTTATTTAGTACTAGCACTGTACTACAGAACTGCTGATCGAGCCTAAGGGAGGCAGAACCTTTCTGGGAAGAGCATCGTATTTAAGAGGACGCTATCCCGGCAGTTTTTACTTTCTACAAGCTCATCTAAGATTTCGATTGATTAGTTTGGGCGTTTGGCCTCCGAGAAATCCTGAAGTTTGTACATGAACTGCATTTTCCCGTGTACTTTCATGGCTAGCATAAGTAATAAGCAACAAAATAATGTGGCAGTTTCACATGTTAGGGCGTGTTTGGTTGAATACCATAACACGCCATGCCCAAGGTGCGGCTGCGCCACAAGTGAGGCGGACGAAAGTTTTGGCATGCTTTGGGGTTCAAAATGAACTTGTGATACCTAAGCAAGGTGTGGCTGCGCCACAAGTGAGGCGGACGGAAGTTTTGGCGTGCTTTGGGGTTCAAAATGAACTTGTGATGCCTAAGCAAGGTGCGGCTGCGCCACAAGTGAGGCGGACGAAAGTTTTGGCGTGCTTTGGGGTTCAAAATGAACTTGTGATGCCTAAGCAAGGTGCGGCACGCCACAACACAGGTCATGAAGCAAACACCAGCTAAGGTCAGGCATTGGAAGTTGTGATGACCTGTGGCATGTTGTGGTAACGAACCAAACACACCCTTAGGCTCGAAATCGCAAACCAATAGGGAAATGGGAGAAACGACCAGTGCGATTCGCGAAAACATCCAACTCCAGTGCAGGAAACACAGTTATAGTATATGTTTGGTCATAACTCGGGAGGGAGCGGGTTTGTAATTTCATCCACAAACTGAGCTTGGCCAATTATGAAATCGATGCCTTGGTCAATTAGGTATTCTGTAACCCAGGCAAATAACGGTATAAGAACAATGTACCTGCCCCGATCGGTCATTGTATCAGAATTCAGAAGCACACAGCTTCATTAGTGTTCGTCCACTTCGTCGGAAGTTTGGTCATTTCCATAACCAGAACTTGCTCTGATTATGTAGACCTGCATCGTTTGCATAGAAGAAGTCACATAATATGCACTTAGCAAGCAGTAAGAGTAAACGAACCCCCCATGACCAGGCCTTAAAAGAATCCCTTCCATTAGATTAAACGAAGGCATCTGGTACTGATGTTGATCATTCCCTGGAAACTGTGCAAAATTGGTTACCAAGACAGGCCTAACTTGTTATCTTTGAACATGTAAACACAGCTCACTGGTTTCAACTAAATTACATAACTATCATCAAATCATCTATCATCTAACTATCATCTAACCATCCATCTAATTACATAACTATGAACAACAACTAAATTAAGAAAAAAATTTGCTACAGAGAGGGAGGGAGCTCACCATGGGGGAGGGCCGGCTCGGGGGGGGGGGGGGGGTGAGGGCAGGCACGGGCGATGGAGGGCCTGAGCAGGAGAGGGCCGGCCGCGCGCGGGGCAGCTGGGGCGAGGGTGGTCGGGGCGGGGACGAGGTAGCCGAGGCGGGGCGGCGGTGTGGCCGGGGCGGGGTCGACGGAGGTCGGGGCGGGGGCGAGCGGAGACGGCGGCGGCGCGGGCGAAGGAGGAGGGCAGGGGCAGGGGCGAGGGCGGGTCCGGGCAGAGGGAGGCGGCGGCGCGGGTGGAGACGGGCGGAGACGGCGGCGGCGGTGGCGGGCCTGGGCGTAGACGGCGGCGGTGCGGGCGGGTCCGGGCGGAGGCGGCGGTGGCGGCGAACGGAGTGGCGTCGGCGGCGGCGAGAGAGAGAGGGAGTGTTGGGGTCGAGAGAGAGAGAGAGAGAGCGAATGAGTGGATGAGGAAGCAGCCGAGTGGATAAGGGGGGGCCAATGCCGACGGCTAGGCCGTCGGCATAGCCTGGGCCCCACGGGTCAGTGGCAGCTCCCCGAGTGGATAAGGTTGATCTAAGCCGACGGCCTGGCCGTCGGTATAGGCCTTGCCAATGTCCTCTGCCATGTCATCGATCTGCGTCCTATGCCACGTCATCGATCCAGGGCTCTGTCGATCCGTGGCCGTAGCTATGCCGACAAAACTTTTTTCTATTTTATTTATTTTTCTTTTTTTCTCTTTTTTTTTCAAAACTAATTTGATTAACTTAAATGTGCCTTATATAAAAAAAACAGATCTCAATTATATATCAATTGCCTCCCCTCACGGACGTCGCTGCTGCCCTGTCACGAAGGGGGGGAAACGAGACGGGGTACCTGGGGGGGGGGGGTAGGAAACACGTCAGGTGTTGCGGTGGGCCCCCCCTCACGGGCGTCTTGGGGCTCCGGGGTGTGGCCCCCCTCCGCGGACGGCACTGCCGCCGTCACTTGGAGGGGGGAAACGTGCGCGTCGGGTAGAACCGGAGGGAATCTAGTGGTGGGTTTGGTCCAGACCGTGTTCGGGGATGTTCCTATGTGCTGACCCATCGCAGCCAGGTGGAAGAGTCCACCGGTCAAAGCCCGTCCGGCGAAAGTCAAAGGGCTAGATCTCCTGGTCAACGGGGCTTCGTGGTGGCCTTCCGGGTGTAGCTATGCGACCGAAACACCGCATCGGGTCCTGATGCATGTGTGAAAGTCATGTGGCATGCGTAGACGCCCGTCTTGGGGCTCCGGGGTGTGGCCCCCCTCCGAGGACGGCACTGCCGCCGTCACTTGGAGGGGGGAAACGTGCGCGTCGGGTAGAACCGGAGGGAATCTAGTGGTGGGTTTGGTCCAGACCGTGTTCGGGGATGTTCCTATGTGCTGACCCAACGCAACCAGGTGGAAGAGTCCACCGGTCAAAGCCCGTCCAGCGAAAGTCAAAGGGCTAGATCTCCTGGTCAACGGGGCTTCGTGGTGGCCTTCCGGGTGTAGCTATGCCATCGAAACACCGCAGAGGGGGGCCACACCCCGGAGCCCCAAGACGGGCGTCTACGCGTGCCACATCACTTTCACACATGCATCAGGACCCGATGCAGTGTTTCGGTGGCATAGCTACACCGGAAGGCCACCACGAAGCCCCGTTGACCAGGAGATCTAGCCCTTTGACTTTCGCCGGACGGGCTTTGACCGGTGGACTCTTCCACCTGGCTGCGATGGGTCAGCACACACTACTGGAATCAGCAAATTTGCCGTCAGCTGGCGGACGGCAAAGAAGCTCTTTGCCATCCGTTTCTAGAAAACCGACGGCAAAGAACTAGCTGACGACAAAGAAGCTCTTTGCCATCAGCCACCTCTTTGCCGTCTGCTAGCTGACGGCAAAGAGGGTGGGTGGCCCACTAACGAGAACGACCTAACGGCCACTTTCTTTGCCGTTTGCTAGCAGACGGCAAAGAGCTGTGACCTAACTGAAAAGGGGCCGGCGCCCGCGCCCCACCCCTCTCTCTCTCCCGGCCTTCACCTCACCCGCACCGCCGCCCCTCTCTCTCTCTCCCGGCCCTCATCTCACCCGGGCCCCACCCCTCTCTCTCTCCCCTCTCTCTCTCTCCCGGCCCTCACCTCACCAGCGCCGCCGCCCCCGGGCCCGAGCTGCCCCCGCCCCGACCCCCGGCGGCGCCCCGCCCCGCTGCCCCGGCGACGCCCCGCCCCCGGCGGCTAGGCGCCCCGCCCCGCCGCCCCGCCGCCCCGGCTCCCCGCCCCGCCGCCTCCTCCACCACCACCGGAGCCAAGGTGAACTTTTTTTTGTTTTTTTCTACTGTTATTTGCTGTTTAGGTTTAGGTGTTATTAATAGGTTTAGGTTAGTGGTAGGATTAGGTTAGTGCTAGGTTTAGGTTTAGATTAGTTTAGTTTATTAGGTTAGAAAAAATAAGTTAGTTAGTTAGTTTTTTCTATTAAGTTAGTATGTTAGTTAGTTAGTTAGTTAGTTTTTTAGGAGGAGGAGGAGAGGAAATGAAGAAGAAGAAGCTAGAAGAAGAAGAAGAAGAAGAAGAAGAAGAAGAGAAGAAGAAAAGAAGAAGAAGAGGAGGAGAAGGAGAAGAAGAAGAAGAAGAAGAGGAAGAAGAAGAGGAAAAAGAAGAAGAAAAGGAGGAGGAGGAGGAGGAGAAGAAAAGAAGAAGAAGAAGAGGAGGAGGAGGAGGAGGAGGAGAAGGAGAAGAAGAGGAAGAAGAAGAAGAAAAGGAGGAGAAGAGGAGAAGAAGAAAAGGAAAAAGGAAAACCGGGTCGAGGATCGCCGACGGGGTGCGTCGGCGCCGACGGAACCGGGTCGAGGATCGCCGGTCGCCAAGGGGTCGAGGGTCGAGGATCGCCGAAGAAGAAGAAGAAGAAGGAGAAGAAGAAGAAGAAGAAAAGGAGGAGAAGAGGAGAAGAACCCGCGCTGCTGCTATGCCAACCTTATCCACCCCGTGCGCTCCCTCTCTCTTCCTCACTCCCGGCCCCTCACTCCCCCCTCACCCTGTCGCTCCCTCTCTGCCCCCCTCCTCCCTGGACTCGGTAATCCTCCCCCTCCTCCCTCCTCCCCGCCCACCTCCTCCGTCCTCCCTCCACTCCTCCATTCGCCGCCGGCCGGCCCCTTCTCGCTCCGCCTTCCTCCTCCGTCCTCCTTCCTCCTCCCTCCTTCAGTCGCCCCTCCTTCTCCCTCCTCCCTCCTCCGTCCTCCTTCCTCCTTCCTCCTTCAGTCGCCCCCCTCCTCCCTGCTACATTTTGATTTAGTAGGCTAGTTGATATTTTCTTGTTGATATGCAACATTTTGATTTACTTAATAGTTTTTAGTTGATATAAGCCTCTGTTCATATATAACACTTTGATTTAGGATAGTTTCTAGGGTTTAGTTGATAGTTTCTAGTTCACTAAATTATTACTAGGGTTTTAGTATATTATTTTTAGACATAGTTGATAGTTTCTAGTGATCCTGGAACTATTTACTCATTTGCTAGAATGAACATGTCATATTCTGAATATAGAGGATGTCTTGGTGTTATTGTTTGCAATGTACCTCCGAGTGGCCTATGTTTTGCCGGAATGTTGATTCGTTTCCGTTCCGGCAAATTTCAGGCGCTCGATATGTCCTGTTTTTAGCAAAGGTCATGCCTCATATTTTTCATGAATTTTAGCATGACTTGTGCTACAATGTAGGACATATCGAGTGCTTGTGATTTGCCAGAACGGGAATTCAATGATATTCCGGCAAAACATAGGGCATTTTTTCTATGTCATTGCTCGATATATGGAACGGGTTGACTTTAGGTCTGTTTCGGCTCCTTATGTGTCTTTCAGTGAGGGAGAGTGTCCACCATATATATATATATATGAGAGAGGAAGAATCCCGACTGTTGTCGTGGGGGTCGCTTCTCCTTATTTTCCTTGTGCTAGATATTTGTAATGCACTAGGGAAAGGAGGAGTAGCGACCATCACCGACGGTCGAAATATGAGAGAGGAAGAATCCCGACTGTTGTCGTGGGGGTCGCTTCTCCTTCGTTCCCGTGTGCTAGACATTTTGGTGTAATGCACTCGGGGACGAATGGAGGAGCCACCATCACCGAAGGTCGCAATATCAGAGGGAGTGCCCACCATATACGTGAGATGAGAGTTTAGGAAGGAAAGACTCGACAGACCTAAAGTCAACCCGTTGCATATTGAGTAATAGTGATCTGTGTGTTGATCAGTTTCCTGGTAGTTGCCTTCGATCGATTTTTAAATGTTTCAACTATGAACATAGGAAATGTCTGACGACGAAAGGAAATTCGTTATGTGCGAATTATGCGAAGACGAGCGCGGCCTGTGCGACAAGCTTCACCTAGTTGATGGTAGGCGCTTCAGCATCGTGCTGGATGAGACCTTCGAAGTGGATACAGTAAGTCACAACGACAAGTCTTTTTTCGTAATTAAGCATGACTTCTGCTTCTTTTGCTTCAACTTATAATTTTAATTTTTTACTATTCTACTAGCGTATCCCCTGCCATGCAAGAATTTATGTCTTGTATAAGATTGGTTTCAATACTAAAAAAAGTATGGAGGTAAAGAGAGTTCACTTGAGGACCGAGCATGGTTATACTTTTGCCGTAAAATTGTACAATGCAGACACCTAATCCTATTTTGAATGCAAAAGTTGGCAAGCACTATGCAAGGCTTATGCATTTGAGCCTAATATGCTTATCACCTTTGATATTCGTCCGGAAGATGAAATTGAAGGTAATATCGACATCTGGGTCGATGTGCAGACGCCTCCAGTTCTACCATTATGTGAGTTTCTCAACCATATTTATTATGATTCCGATTCTGCCTCCGTGTGAGTTTGTTAAACATATTTATTATGTAATTTATATTGTTTATTTCAAAATAGTTGACAGCTTATTTCCATTGACAGCTTATTTTCATTCTTCAAAAAATGTACGGAAGATGGTAGACAGAACCTACTACACCGATGGCGCAGAATTAACTTGTCAGGAGAAAAATCATCTTATCTCATTTATTAATGATCTTCAGAATTACAATACCTATTATCAAACTCCTACACATTATGGTCAATACGTGCCACTAGTGCACGTGTTGAACTACGGTAACATCCATAGAGATGGCATGGTAAGATTTTTTACTATTACGACATCCGTGCATCTTTTGCATAAATTATTTTTAAAACTAAACTACATTGCTAACTAAAAAATGTATGGTCGATCGTAGAGAGCTACTTGGAAGCAACATTGTGCGTAGGCCAAGAATTGGAGACAGGATGATCTCCATTCTCCATAATGGAGAGTCAGGGCCTATCTTGTTTTATGATATTTTACCTAAGAGAGGGTAGAGTAGGTCCTATGAGAGAGGAGTAGGTCCTAGGTACAATGTGTTATTATGTGCTACAATGTGTTAGAGTTGATGATGATTAGGAGGAGGAGTTGTGATTATGACCGGTCCTTCTGCGTGTGCCGCAACCCCGACCGGTCCTTCTCCGTCTCACACTGGCGCAAGCCCGACCGGTCCTTCACCTCCGTGATGATGGTAAGTTTTCCCAAGTGTTTTGCTTATCAAATGCATACTTAGCTTAAGAAATGACCTACTTAGCTCCAAAATGACCTATACTTAGCTTATTTTCCTCGAAAATGACATAATAACCTTACTTAGCTCCAAAATGACATATTTTACCTAGGATAGCTATAAAATGACCTATACTTAGCATTTTTTCCTCCAAAATGACTTGATATGCTTAGTTAGCTAAAAAATGGCATAACTACCTAGGATAGCTCAATAATGATCTATACTTAGCTTAGCTAGTTCATTTATGACATAATTAGCTCACTTAGGTAAAAAATGGCATAATAACCTTGGTTTAGCTCCAAAATGACCTACACTTAGCTTATTTTCCTCCAAAATGACATAATAACCTTACTTAGCTCCAAACTGACATACTTTACATAATAAACTGTCTTCTTCTTCTTCTTCTTCTTCTTCTTCTTCTTCTTCTTCTAACTTTCTTCTTTCCCAATTTGCAGATTTGCTTTAGATGAGGAAGCTTGCGTTGATGGAGTCTACTCTTCTCCTTGTGCTTCCTTTTTGTTTTGATTCTGTACGATGAACTTTGTTGTTGGATATGTTGTTGGAAACTTGTTGTTGGATATGTTGTTGGAAACTTGTTGTTGGATATGTGTTGGTATGCTTGTTGAAAGTATTTTCAAATGTGTATATATATATATCTATGAATTTCTGTGAAATTGAATGAATTTAAGAAAAAACAGAAAAAACAGGGGCTATACAGGCTCTTTGCCATCAGCCAGCAGACGGCAAAGAAGCCACGTGGCAGCTACCTGTGCAATCTGGGGGGCCATTGGGCTGGCCTATGTGGTTGCTTTGCCGTTTGCTACCAGACGGCAAAGCACGCCGTTAACCCCTTAACGGACCTAGCGTGCCGTCCATGCCCTTTGCCGTCTGGCAGACGGCAAAGACCTTTGCATCTTTGCCGTCGGCCAGCAGACGGCAAAGTGGCCTTTACCGAAGCTTGTTCAGCCGGATGTGTTGCCGTCTGCTGGCCGACGGCAAAGGCCTTTGCCGTCCGCAATGCATGCCTTTGCCGTCAGCCATGGCGGACGGCAAAGTTGTTGATTCCAGTAGTGACATAGGAACATCCCCGAACACGGTCTGGACCAAACCCACCACTAGATTCCCTCCGGTTCTACCCGACGCGCACCTTTCCCCCCTCCAAGTGACGGCGGCAGTGCCGTCCGTGGAGGGGGGCCACACCCCGGAGCCCCAAGACGGGCGTCTACGCGTGCCACATCACTTTCACACATGTATCAGGACCCGATGCGGTGTTTCGGTGGCATAGCTACACCCGGAAGGCCACCACGAAGCCCCGTTGACCAGGAGATCTAGCCCTTTGACTTTCGCCGGACGGGCTTTGACCGGTGGACTCTTCCACCTGGCTGCGATGGGTCAGCACATAGGAACATCCCCGAACACGGTCTGGACCAAACCCACCACTAGATTCCCTCCGGTTCTACCCGACGCGCACGTTTCCCCCTCCAAGTGACGGCGGCAGTGCCGTCCGCGGAGGGGGGCCACACCCCGGAGCCCCAAGACGGGCGTCTACGCGTGCCACATCACTTTCACACATGCATCAGGACCTGATGCGGTGTTTCGGTGGCATAGCTACACCCGGAAGACCACCACGAAGCCCCGTTGACTAGGAGATCTAGCCCTTTGACTTTCGCCGGACGGGCTTTGACCGGTGGACTCATCCACCTGGTTGCGATGGGTCAGCACATAGGAACATCCCCGAACACGGTCTGGACCAAACCCACCACTAGATTCCCTCCGGTTCTACCCGACGCGCACGTTTCCCCCTCCAAGTGACGGCGGCAGTGCCGTCCGCGGAGGGGGGCCACACCCCGGAGCCCCAAGACGGGCGTCTACGCGTGCCACATCACTTTCACACATGCATCAGGACCTGATGCGGTGTTTCGGTGGCATAGCTACACCCGGAAGGCCACCACGAAGCCCCGTTGACCAGGAGATCTAGCCCTTTGACTTTCGGCGGACGGGCTTTGACCGGTGGACTCTTCCACCTGGCTGCGATGGGTCAGCACATAGGAACATCCCTGAACACGGTCTGGACCAAACCCACCACTAGGTTCCCTCCGGTTCTACCCGACGCGCACGTTTCCCCCCTCCAAGTGACGGCGGCAGTGCCTTCCGCGGAGGGGGGCCACACCTCGGAGCCCCAAGACGGGCGTCTACGCGTGCCACATCACTTTCACACATGCATCAGGACCCGATGCGGTGTTTCGGTGGCATAGCTACACCCGGAAGGCCACCACGAAGCCCCGTTGACCAGGAGATCTAGCCCTTTGAATTTTGCCGGACGGGCTTTGACCGATGGACTCTTCCACCTGGCTGCGATGGGTCAGCACATAGGAACATCCCCGAACACGGTCTGGACCAAACCCACCACTAGATTCCCTCCGGTTCTACCCGACGCGCACGTTTCCCCCCTCCAAGTGACGGCGGCAGTGCCGTCCGCGGAGGGGGACCACACCCCGGAGCCCCAAGACGCCCGTGAGGGGGGGCACCACCCGGAGCCGCGTGCCACCACACTTTCACTTGCGTAGGAGGGCCCACCGCAACACCTGACGTGTTTCCTACCCCCCCCCCCCCCAGGTACCCCGTCTCGTTTCCCCCCTCCGTGACAGGGCGGCAGCGACGTCCGTGAGGGGAGGCAATCGATATATAATTGAGATATGTTTTTTTACATAAGGCACATTTAAGTTAATCAAATTAGTTTTGAAAAAAAGAGAAAAAAAGAAAAATAAATAAAATAGTAAAAAAGTAGCCCAAATCTATGCCGACGGCAATGCCGTCGGCATAGCTACGGCCACGGATCGACAGAGGCCTAGATTGATGACGTGGCATAGGCCGCGGATCGATGATGTGGCAGAGGATATGGGCCAGGCCTATGCCGATGGCCAGGCCGTCGGCATACCTATGCCACCCCACGGACCGGTTAGGGCTCGGATCGATGACGTGACAGAGCACGAGGATCGATACCGTCGACTTAGCTATGCCGACGGCCCCCGTTAGCTCCGTCGGCGTAGGCTTTGCACCGTCAAACGGCCGTCGCCGCCCGGGTAGCCGGGTCCACCTCTACGCCGACGGCTTTGATATGCCGACGGCCACTGTAGGCATATGGCGAATGATGCCGACAGCCGATCGATACCGACGGTCCCCGTCGGCATAGGTGGACATGTGCCGACGGCTTATCTATGCCTACGGCTTGACCTAGGCTGTCGGTATACGTCCATCTATGCCGACGGGAGCCGTCGGCATAGATTAGGCCTTCGGTAGCTGCTGTTATTCTGGTAGTGTTGGGAACTTTCCCGTGTAAATAGTTTTCCCCTTCTTGTTTCGAAATTTCTTTTCTTTGGGTCGTAAGGAGAAGGCCACGATGAAAATGTTGAGTGGCTCTCATATGCATCATTGTTTATCTTACAGAGAGCCCATATTACCTTGCCTTCTCCTTTGAGTTATTGTTTGCAGATTCCAGCTTAGTCCAATGCACGTGCACTCTTATTATTATTCACACCGTTTGGTCGTGCAAGTGAAAGGCAATAATGACGATATATGATGAAGTGGTTGAGATGGAGAAAAGCTGGTATGAACTCGACCTATTTTGTTTTTGTAAATATGATTAGCTCATCGTTCTGGATTCAGCTCATTATGGATGGAACATGTTTGCAATGACAATTAGAGATTATAGTTACTCATGCCATGCTTAATTAGCTAAGAGTGTATAATGGTTTGTCTTGAGTGCCAACATGCATTTTAAAATGGTTGTGATGTAGTATGATAGGATGGTATCCTCCTCTGAATGATTCAAGTGGCTTGACTTGGCACATGTTCACGCATGTAGTTGAAACAAATTCAACATAGCCTCCACGATATTTATGTTCATGGTGATTTATATCCTACTCATGCTTGCATTCAATGTTGGTTAATCTCAAAGCATGTTTATGACTGTTGTCGCTCTCTAGTTGGTCGCTTCCCAGTCTCTTGCTAGCCTTCACTTGTACTAAGCGGGAATACTGCTTGTGCATCCACCTTCATAAACCCAAAGTTGTTCCATATGAGTCCACCATACCTACCTATATGCGGTATTTACCTGCCGTTCCAAGTAAATTTGCATGTGCCAAACTCTAAACCTTCAAATAATATTCTGTTTTGCATGCCTGAATCGCTCATGTAGTAACTAGGGGCTGTTAGTATCTTCCATGCTAGGTGGGTTATTCTCACGATATGTGTTGATTCACTGTCATTCACGAGAAAGTGGCTGGTATTCGGAATGCCCAGTTCCATGCTCAAAATTAAATCAAAATATAATGAAACAAAACTCCCCCAGGATTGTTGTTTGTATGGACGGTACCCGTGGATTCGGCTCGCCGTGGAGTGTGATTGATTGGTGGAGGGGGAGTAAAAACTTTACTATTCTGCTTGGGAACCGCCTATAATGTATCTAGCATGGAAGATACCGAGATCTCTTGGTTGTTATGTTGACAATGAAAGCATACCGCTCAAAATTATTGTTCATCCCTGTTTTAAAAAGCTCGAGCTCTGGCACCTCTGCAAATCAATGCTTCCCTCTGCGAAGGGCCTATCTATTTTACTTTACTGTTGAGTCATCCTCCTCTTATAAAAAGCACCAGTTAGAGAGCACCACCTTCATTTGTATGCTTTGTTATTAATTGATATTGAGTATGATTGTGACTGGATCTCTTTTACCATGAATTACAGTGTCTAGTCAGTCCTTGTTCTTTAGAGGTGCTCTGCATTTATGTTTTGCGGTCTCAGAAAGGGCTAGCGAGATACCATTATATTATATTGTATCATGATTGTTTTGATAAAAGTGTTGTCATCCGAGATTTATTATTATTGCTCGCTAGTTGATTATGCCATTCATATGAGTAAATGTGAGACCTAAATGTTATTGTGAATGTGGTTAGTCCATAATCCTTGCTGAAAATCTGAATATCAGTTAGACATATTTACAACAACAAGATCAAACAGAGTTTCTAAATTTTTTTCTTTGTCACTTTCAGTTTGTCAACTGAATTGCTTGAGGACAAGCAATGGGTTAAACTTGGGGGAGTTGATACGTCTCCATCGTATCTACTTTTCCAAACTCTTTTGCCCTTGTTTTGGACTCTAATTTGCATGATTTGAATGGAACTAACCCGGACTGATGCTGTTTTCAGCAGAATTGCCTTGGTGTTATTTTTGTGCAGAAATAAAAGTTCTCGGATTGACCTGAAAATTTACGGAGAATATTTTTGGAATTAATAAAAAATACTGGCGAAAGAATCAACCGGAGGGGGTCCACCACCTGGCCACAAGCCAGGGGGCGCCCCCCCTAGGGCGCGCCCCCTGTCTTGTGGGCCCCCTGGAGCTCCGCCGTCCTCAACTCCAACTCTATATATTCCTATTCGGGGAGAAAAAAAAATCAGAGAGAAGAGTTCATCGCGTTTCACGATACGGAGCCGCCGCCACCTTCTGTTCTTCCTTGGGAGGGCAGATCTGGAGTCTGATTTGGGCTCTGGAGAGGGGAAATCGACGCCGTCGTCATCACCAACCATCCTTCATCACCAATTTCATGATGCTCTCCGCCGTTCATGAGTAATCCCATCGTAGGCTTGCTGGACGGTGATGGGTTGGATGAGATTTACCATGTAATCGAGTTAGTTTTGTTAGGGTTTGATCCCTAGTATCCACTATGTTCTGAGATTGATGTTGCTATGACTTTGCTATGCTTAATGCTTGTCACTAGGGCCCGAGTGCCATGATTTCAGATCTGAACCTATTATGTTTTCATGAATATATATGTGTTCTTGATCCTATCTTGCAAGTTGTAGACACCTATTACGAGTTATGATCCGCATCCCCCAGGGTGACAATAATTGGGATTCTTTCCAGTGATTACCGTAGTTTGAGGAGTTCATGTATTCACTAAGTGCTAATGCTTTGGTCCGGTTTTCTATTAAAAGGAGGCCTTAATATCCCTTAGTTTCAATTAGGACCCCGCTGCCACGGGAGGGTAGGACAAAAGATGTCATGCAAGTTCTTTTCCATAAGAACGTATGACTATATATGGAATACATGCCTACATTACATTGATGAATTGGAGCTAGTTCTGTGTCACCCTATGTTATAATCGTTGCATGATGAATGCCATCCGACATAATTATCCATCATTGATCCATTGCCTACGAGCTTTTCACATATTGATCTTTGCTAAGTTACTTTTCCGTTGCTACTGTCACGTTTGCCATCATTACCGTCACTCCCATACTACTTTGCTACTAAATACTTTGCTGCAGATATTAAGTCTTTCAGGTGTGGTTGAATTGACAACTCAGCTGCTAATACTCGAGAATATTCTTTGGCTCCCCTTGTGTCGAATCAATAAATTTGGGTTGAATACTCTACCCTCGAAAACTGTTGCGATCCCCTATACTTGTGGGTTATCACTCCGACATGAGACCCTTCCTAAAAACATGATGAATTGTAGTTGCAAAGTTGACTGAGAACATAGTTTGTTGGTTTTCAATAAGGTTTATGCTTTATACTTCTATGTTGTCATGAATTGTTACTTGTTCATGAGAAGTTATATAATAAAAGTTATATGAATAAGTTATATGATAAAGTGTGTTGCTGCTATGGTAATAAGCATGATGCTACTATGTCCGTATTTTTGTTTTTATCGACACCTCTCTCTCAAACCATGTGGACATGTTTTTTGATATC
This sequence comes from Elymus sibiricus, assembly GCA_039707655.1. NCBI lineage: Eukaryota > Viridiplantae > Streptophyta > Magnoliopsida > Poales > Poaceae > Elymus > Elymus sibiricus. Next base: position 484,629,662 of record CM077671.1, read on the forward strand.
GGTTTTCGCTTGAGCACAAGCGAGGTCTAAGCTTGGGGGAGTTGATACGTCCATTTTGCATCATGATTTCCTACTGTTGTTTATAGTGTTTTTATGCATAACAATGCTTTAGGGAGTGATTCTAATGCCTTTTCTCTCATAATATGCAAGGTTTACACAAAGAGGGAGAATATCGGCAACTAGAATTCTGGACCTGAAAAGGTGTATCAGAGATACCTATTCTGCACATCTCCAAATAATCTGAAATTTCACGGAGAATTATTTTGGATTATATGAAAAATACTGGAGCAAATAACTACCGGAGGGGGGGCATCTGGTGAGCACAAGACACCAGGGGTCGCATAATTTACCCACAGATACTTGAGGTGACATTGGAGTATCTAGGTGACTATTAGGGTTGATTGATATGTATCATTGGTGTTATTCTAGTAGGAACTCTAGGGCTATTTGAGACACTTATAGGAATAGCCCAATAGATTGATCGGAAAGAATAACTTTGAGGTGGTTCTACTACCTACACCAATTTCATCTTATTGTTCTCCGCTAGATAGGAACTTTGGAGTGATTCTTTGTTGCACATTGAGGGATGATCATATGATTCAACTTTGTTAGCATTGTTGGGAGATTGCACTAGCAAAAGTATGAACCCTAGGCCTTATTTCCAAGCATTTATACACCATTTTGCTCGCTGTTTTACACTTGCTACCATGCTGTTTTTATATTTTCAGATTACAAAAACCTATTTCTACCATCCATATTGCACTTGTATCATCATCTCTTCGCCGAACTAGTGCACCTATACAATTTTCCATTATATTGGGTGTGTTGGGGACACAAGAGATTTCTTGTATTTGATTGCAGGGTTGCTTGAGAGAGACCATCTTCATCCTACACCTCCCACGGATTGGTAAACATTAGGTCATCCATTTGAGGGAAAATTGCTACTGTCTTACAAAACTCTGCGCTTGGAGGCCCAACACGAGTCTACAAGAATAAAGTTGCGTAGTAGACATCACGGCGGCGGCAGGATCTCCCTTCCCCATGTGTCCTGGCCTCCCGCTTGGGGGTGCGTCTGGATGGCGGTGCTCCCGGGCCGGTAGGCGGTCCGGCGATCTCCGGATGGCTTGTCCGCGGTGGTGCCGCCCCTTGGTGGCAAGGTAGTGGCCGCTGGTGTGCTGGTCCGACGCATCGCCCCTGGCCCAGATCTGGGCCCTTGGGCCCCATCTGGGTTTTAGGCAGGCAGGTTCGGTCCTTCGGCGGTGCTTCTATCTGTCGGATGGAGATGTGCTCCTGCTCGAACGTGGATCGGTGGAGCCATGACGCGCCTGCTGCATCGCGACAGCGGGGGCTTCACGGGCCCCTTCGGGGTCTGGTCGAACCTGCGGGCCCGTGGGACTGGTATGCCTCTGCTGCTGCGTCCGGTCGGCAGCTGCCTTGGTGGTGGTGGTTGGTTCCTCTCGTGTGTCTACGATGTTGCTGCTCCTGGTTTCCAGCATGGGTGCGTCTCTTTTCTTCAGGCATCGCGTATTAGCTTTGGTGAGACAGCGTGGGAAGCTTCTAGATCATGTTGGCGTGGGTGGTCGTCAGTATGGTGGTGGGCTCCGACGCGCCCGAGGTGAAGGTTGGGATTGGGAGAAATCCCTGTTGGCCTGGCCGACACCGACGTGGTGGCACCTGAAGGTGCCACCGGACCTTCTTGGAGGGTGTCGGGGGCTACCCTTTCCTTCTCCTCGCCGCATACCGGGGGAAACCCTTGGCAACAGCGTCGTCATCATCGCGTCCCTTCTCGGAGGTCTTGATTGGTATCGGAGCCTGGGAGTCTAGGGGCTTGGTGAGAGATCTCCGGTGGGCACAACAGTCGCGAGGCTTCTTCGTTTTTTTTGATCCGCCGTTGTCGGCATTTGTTCCTTTTGTATTTTCTCACTCGTTTCTTTTGGACGTGACTGTGCTGCTTCCGCCCTATCACCTATCATCGGTTGTATCAATGTTGGTTTCTTTATAATACAAAGGGGGGAAACCCTTTTTCGCGAGGATTGAGATTGGACTGCAACCTTTGTGACCCAAAGGTGTAAGCAAGTCCAGCCCTGATTCACGCACACAAATGAAAGAATTATAGTTGGTGAGTTTAAAGCAAAAGCACCGAGGAACCCGGATGGTTGTTAACATGCAACACTATGATGCTTAAGTTTGTAATAAATTCATATAAGAGTAAAATGCATTTGAGGTCGTAAAAGTAATCTAAATGTGTCAATTAGGTTCTAAAGGTCGTGGTACACATATAGGTCGTGGTATACATATAGAACTGAACGATTTCAGACTTTTTGGACATACTTGACACACTTAGAATACTTTAAGACCTCCAGTGTATTTTAACAGAGGAAAAAGGGTACGATTTCACAGTCGATGGTGACATTTGTAAGCCTATATTTCATTACAAAGATCTCGTCATAAAAACAAAGCTTGTTCAATTCAGATTAGCATAGTTCTCATTAAGTCATTATGATACATGTAAGTTTCACCCCTACTACTACTAGCCTGCTACTCTGCTGAGCTATACATCTCTCGAAATAGGCTTTTACCCTGCTTTATAAATAAAGCAACAATCAAACGGTACATTGTTAAACTATACATGATGGTGAGGTAGCTCTCTTACAAAGCCGATCCTGAGAACTTCGGCACATGCAGAACACACACGCCTATGCTGCCAGCATGGAGCACCGGAATACCTAAACACCCTCACGCTACGTCCTACCACACCTAAACTCCATGACAACGCCCTCAAGAGGGAGAACGGTGCAAAGCGTCGCCGCTGCCGGGTCCACACCAGACAAAGGTCTTCACCCGGAGCTTTGACACGGAGAGAAGAACCACAACGACATCTTCAAGAAGAGTGCGGCACCCTCAGGTGTCGCCGTCATTGGTGCCAAGGCACGGAGCTTTCGCTCAGCAACTCACCCGTATCACCAAAAGGTCGTCAGGAAGAGCGCGACGATGTTAGAACCCAGATCCGGATCAGGACGTTGCCCCATCGAGAGAGAGAACACGTCCGAGCTACCCGTCGCAACACCTCCCGTTGACCACACAACCCAGGAAGGAAGCCACCACAACCGCAATGATGCCCGCCGAAGAGCAACCATGCGGACTGCCATCCGGGGCCACCGCCCCGGCGTCCCCGTCGCAAGATACCGTGTGCCACTCACATCACAACGCACTTAACCACGGAAGGAAGAGCGAGACACTCCATCTACTCCTAGCCCGGCACCAGTTCTCTAGTCTGGGTAGACGCCTCCACCAAGGAGGCATCCACGCCTGCGTTCCTAGCCAATACCCGGTGGACCGGGAGGGACATGACTCAGAGACTGCCGACAACCGCCGGCGAGCCAGCCCCAAGCCCTTGGCTAGGCGAGCTCACATGATGCCATGTCCATGGTCATCGACGCCGATCCGCGCACCGACGCAACGCTAAGACGGCCACCACCAGCGAGCACCACCCGGACCGAGCCTACCCCACCTACCCGGAGCAACTTTGACCCATCTCAGACCCAAAGCTGGCCCATCCGCCCCAGGTCGTCACCATCCCGACGCGCGAGCAACCCAAGTGTCGCCGGTTCCGACCTAGGAGAAGGCATGATACAACCACCACCCGCACGCCACCGACCACAAACCGTTGCCGTCAGGGCAGCCACGATCATACCGGCGACACGAGCCACCACCTACGGTCACCGCCGGACGTCCACGCCCCCACACGAGCAAAGGTCACAACCCACCAGCCAGCAAACCTTCCCTCAAAGGGCAGAGGGGACAAGGAAGGACTGGCCCAACACCGCGGTCGGCGCCGCTGGAGGGACAACCGTCGCCACCCGCCAGATCTGTCAACTCCAAATCCGGGCGAGGCCCGCCTGGGGCACCTAGGCACCTAGGGGAGACATGACAGCAGTCGCAGTACCCTCCAGCCAGGGGCCCGCCGCCGTCCGCCCCTCCAACCGATGAGGAGGTCCAGCCGTGCCCTCCGCTCCCGACCCCAGCCCCGCTGCTGGCGAGGACTCCAGCACGAGACAGGAGCCCAGCCGAGCTCCCTCCATCACCCTGCGCCGCCATCCGGCTCCCCAGCACCAGATCCCGATGGATCTGGCCAGAAACCCTCCTACGCGCCACCGCCTGCGACCAGCCCGCCAAGCAGCCGCTGCACCACGCCCGGGGCCAAACCGCCACCGCGTTGCTACGAGACGACCGCATCGCCGCCCAGGACCATCGCCGCGCTAAGCCCCGCCGAAGCTCAACGACGCCGCCCTAGTACGCTGGCCCGCGACGGCCATCCACGGGCAGAGGAGAAGGGGAGGCCCCACCGCCGCCGGGCCGACCGGGCTTTGCCCGTTAACACCTGCCGGTGACGACGGGGGAGGAAGGGATGAGTGTGGGGAACGAGGGCGCGGCGGCTAGGGTTCCCTCCCCATTGTTCGCGGGAGGGTTGGGCCGTTTTCGTTCCTCAACCTTTTGGCAGCACTTATGCATGCTGAGCTATACATCACAACAAAACATTAGAAAGTACTGCAGTTCAGATTCAAGAAAACAGAGTATATACAGACAAGAAAATAAAATGGAGAATGAAACAAAATAACCAGTGCTTAATTAATCAATCCTTGTGAAAGAAAATGAAAAACGGTGACATTTTAGCTGCACCTTTTCATTTATCATTTACAGTATAGAGCACTTTTGGTCTAAAAGTAAACAAAAAAATCTTGAGCATATATCACTTCACTATTTTGGTGGTAAAGAAATCTTGAGCATACACTACTGGAATTTTGCACTCGGCAAAGTAACAAACGCTAAGAGGGCCCCTCGACAACAGGGACATCTCGGCAAACACATGATATTGCTGAAAGTAGGCCTCGGCCAAACGGCAACACTCGACAAGGGCACTATTTTCTGAGAGCCTAGCAGCGTCCACACGACAAAGTTTTGCTACATGGCACATCGGCGGCGGATAACGACATGGTCACGGTGTGGCTTCTTTACCGAGAGCAGCACTCAGCAACGATTTGACATAGATTTTGTCCCACCTCGCCTACCGACAAACAGAAAGACATGTTTAAATAGTCTGATAGTCCAATTGCATTAAGTTTCAGTGTTCATTATTAAGAATATGATCCAACTGTACCATTACCGAGCGCAGCTCTCGGAAAAGAAACAATTGCCAAGTGTCACGCTCTCAGTAAAGAAAAGGCTCCCATCAATCTTTAGTCCCACCTCGTCCAGAGACAAGCAAGACGACCTGTTTAAATAGTGGGATAGTATAGATGCAGTAAGCTTCGGTATTTATTACTCTCCTGTTAAGAAGATGGACTATCACTTTGAATCTTCACCTATTTCGGGCAGAGAAGATTCAAAGTGATAGGTCATCTTCCTAATGATGGATGCCGATGCTTTTTATTAATGCAAATATTATTATTATTGAGTCATTTATTGTTAGTCTAGGGTTTCATCGCCGGAAATTACAGATCAGCAAGGCGACACATGTGCACACGAGGGAGAGGGGCATGCCCTGCCACCGGGTCATGTTGCTCCGTTGCCGAGTGTCCGTGTTCTGGCTCTCGATAAATTTCTGTTGGCCTGAGAGGTGTATGCCGAGTGGACTTTGCCGAGTGCAACTCTCGGTAAAGTCTTTGCCGAGGGTTTCTGGCACTCGACATACCTGTGGATTTCAGTAGTGATACACAAACATCGACAACAAACAAGGGAATCTAATTCACGCTCTAATTTAATTTGCAAATAAAGAATGATCTAGTGAAATGTTGCTAGTGCCCCAACTGTGAACTGATTTAAAACTATACCCATTCAACCCAGCACTAATTTTCAAATAGTCCCCCCCGTTAATCCTAGGCATGAAGAAACCAACAAATCAGTTGATTTGCCAGAAAATTCAACAAGCCATAGATCTAAATCCAATGTATCAACAACTAGCCAAGTAACTACTATCTGCTACATTTGCTATGCCGATATGATGATGCACACCACGAACTGCTTCCTCTTTTCTTTCCTTAGGCCTCGTTGGGGAAGCGAGATTTTCCAGCCACAAGGGGGTTGGGAATTGAAAGGAATTTGGTGATCCCCTCTAATCCCTCCCCCACATAATTCCCTACGTTTGGTTAAACTTCCTAGGAACAGCAGCACAACACTACTTACATACTAGCAGGAGCATACAACAGCAAGCTTCTGGACTACAACAACACCACTATACAACATCAACAGTACTACAAGATTTGCATTGCAACATTACGAGGTATAAAGCCAACTTCCATGTGCAATAATTTATACTTCGGCCGCTCATCTCTGAATTATCAAGTCATGACAAAAGCTTAAATTTTCGACAGACACTCATGACAGACGGAAAGTTTCAATAGAAGAAAATGACAAGAAAGTAAGTTGTGCAATTCCATTGACAGCCCGCTTGTTCTACAAGTGCCGTGACATCTGCAAGACAATGTTGTTTCTCTTCAAGCCATGCAACTCCTGGAGAATAAGAGGAAGGCATATTCATCAAGCTAGAAAGGAAGTACAAGCATGATAGCTGTAGATGTAAAACTAGCATGATCAGATTAATTATTTGCATTAATATTTTGCATGATACAGTGACCTATCATCTTGCACGACAAAAAAGAACTTGCAACATAAGTACAATCCAAAGAATATATCCAACCCTCAGAAGTTCAACAAAGTAAAATATGACATGACATTAGACTTTACTCTGGTAGCAATCTAAGTTTTCTCATAAATACATGTCACATAACGCTTGGTACTACTTCTTTTGGCAATCATACCTTGCAAGAAATCATCATTGATGGCACATGAAAACATGAAAGAAGGTAAAGAAACAGCAAAAAAAAGGAGAGCTTATGTCACAACTGAATATGGTGCTCACACATGAAATTCCCTTTCGAAGGATATCCTATTTGACTCCTATGCCATACTTGGGCAAAGCCATCAAACAGGAATTCAAGCTAGAGAGAGTTAAGAGGTGGGAATAAGTTCATAAAACTTGAAAGTAGATCTACACTTCAGACCTTTCTTATTCGCCACTGTTAACTGCACTCAGATCAATGACATGGTAGAAAATTAACATGTTTCCTTTCATGTACATATACTGGGACAACCAATAACTGTTTGTAATTAACTGTTCTGTAAATAACATGTTTGCACTGTGCTTGTTTCAAAAAAGATCTATCAGCAGACAACAAACGCAAAATGCCGCTTATTTATTATCTGCCCTTCGAGACATAAGAATCTATACATTTAAGAATACAACTAGCACACCTCATCTAACTTGCGCAAATGATGATCAATCAGCTATACAATCAAGGCGGAGTATTCCACTGGGCATCAGCCACATTCAGGTTCACTTCTCCAGGTGGAATTCACAGGCATATATATGTGTCTCCCCTAGAAAGTATGGTAATACTCATATGGTGATATGCAGAAAAGAATATACTGTATAAAGGAAGTGCGATGATATGATGCAAAAGAGGAGCAATGACGACACAATAATGTCTGGCATTCACAGAGTTCTAAACCACCAGGTGATTAACAATCCAAAGTCTTTAACTGCACAATCCCTCTTAGTTGGCAGTTTGGCACGATCTCTAGATAGTGTCTACACAAAAGATAGTTTTGGAGGACTAAAAGTTTCAGCTCATAGATGATCAGAGGCACAAACAAAGAGTTCCATGCTACAGAATACAAGACATGCTACATGAACTACCTAGGCAAGAGTTCTAAACATAGTAGGGCCAGTTCTTTTGTAGCTTATTTGGAGCTGTGGAAATAAGCTGCCCCGTACCCAGCTTATTCTAGAAGCCAAAACTAAAATTTTATTTTAAAAGCCTACTAATTAAAGATCAACTAGTAGGCTTCTAAAATAAAATTTAGGTTTGGGCTTCTAGAATAAGCTGGGTGGGGGGTAGCTTATTCTAGAAGCCCAAAATAAGCTACAAAAGAACTGGCCCTAACTTTATTGTGCAAGTACACGTTCTAAAGTTGTACATACTGTACTATCCTGTTTGTTTGCTCACATCACATGTACCGATCGAGCAGCATATATAGGGCAGGTTCAGAGTTTCAGGCACAGCAATGCTACTGTAGATTTGTTGGTGTGAAGGTTCAGAGTTTCAGGCACAACATTACTACTGTAGATTTGTTGGTGTGACTTATTATGTAGAAACAAAATCATCTTGAAATGTTCTTCTGTAGCCCCTTGCAATTGTACGCAACTATCTCGGTTTATTTATTTCACGTTTCAAACAAAACAAAACAGCCATTGTTTGATTAAACGAAACAAAGCATATACTTTTGGGATGGTCAGGAAAAAAAATGGAGAACAAAACAGAACAGCCAATGCGCAATTAAACAAACAGAGCATATACTTTTGGGATGGCCAAGTGCAATGTGAAGATAGGAGAGACAGATGGAACCGTCTAATTGGACACCGGTCATCGGATTTGCTTGGGGCCTGCTTGAAGAGGAGTAAATCCGGAGGGGGGGTGGAGGCTGCAGTATGGAGATCATCAGCCGAGGGATAGCTACTCATGCAACAGAGAATAGGCAGCCATGATGAGGCTGCATCGCTCCTTGCTCACGGAGGAGGTCGCGGGAGGGAGGCCGAGGAGGTCGCAAGGTGCAGGGGGCACTCGGTCACGAGGCGCAGGTTTCCTCCTAGACGTCCGAAGGTGTGGAGTTCTCGCCCAGGGACGTGGCGTGGATCGGGCAGAATAACCCCGTCCAGGGGGACAAACAAATGGCTTTGCAGGCTGTGTGGGGCCGATTTGGTCCGTGGGTTCTCTCCCGAGGGATTAGACAGGGATCCTGGGGGGATGATGTGCAACCAAATGAGGCCAAAGTGATCTACAATTACTTCAACGATTACAAGTTGAAGGCCCAGTCTTGACTAATGACTAGTCAAGAGACCAGTCTATGAGTCGCAAAGTGATTGTCGACTAGGATTGTCATGTAGACTAGCTCGCTGAGTCAAGCAATCGAGCGACTAGTCATAGTCTAGTCTGGACTAGTCATGCTGGTTGAGCTGATCGACTCAAATTTGGGAGGGAATACGTGAGCAGCCCGCAGCAGGAAAAATTGGGAAGCTACAGAACCACACACCTCACCTGGGACGAGGCCGCCGCCAGCACCCACTCACCAACCGCTGGCAAGGAGCATTGCGACGCTCTCCCTCCACTCCTCTCCCCTGGATCAGGCCCCCTGCTGAGTCTGTTCCTCTCCTGGATCAGCCCCTCCGGCTCCCTCTACTGGTTCTATTCCTGGATGTGTCCCTTTGCTCTACCTCAACAAGCACTCCTCTGCAAGTAATTTCTCCCTTCTCTCCATCCCTTCTTCTTGGGTTTGATTTTATCCCCCCACCCTCTATCTAATTTTCGTTTTGCTTGTTTCAACTTCAAGATCCTTGGGTCTGAGCTACAATGTCTAGTCCGTTGGAGATATCTCAAGTAATGTGTTCAGCAGCAGCTGCAGCTCAAGCTGATGAGCATTACAATCCATCAAAGGATCCTGCAAGAAAGGCAACTAGGAGCAAGGACCCAACATGGAAATATGCAGAAACATGCTTTATGGCCTGATCTGCAGGACAAATTGACGCTCCAATGCATACTATACTGTACTACACTACATATGATAGGTATTAGTAATTAAGTACTAAAATACCATGTCGACTACCAGTGGTAGTCTCCAAAATAAACTTACCAGAGATGGGATGTCACTCCATGATAACTCCAGAATGGTGCTCCGGATCGTTGTCTAATATGGCTGTGCAAAGAAAGTAACATCTTAATAAGCATTGAGAATAGAAAAGCTCACAGATAGATTCTAACCAAGGAAAAAAATAGCGCGCTATACAAAATAGCGTGACCCTTGAAAATATGCTATTAGCGTGCTAGAACGCGCTATAGCGTGCTATTAGCGAGACATTGTACACGAATCAATTTAGCGAGCCAATTCTCTACACGCTATAGCGTGCTATTAGCGGCGCTATAGCGCGCTATTTTTTCCAGTGATTCTAACATTCAGAGACAATGATGAGATGGCTGAAAGGATGCAATGCAATGAGAAGCACCCAGCAGATTTAAACAACTAACTCAAAAATACCTGACTGGGCTAGTCTTGACTGAAAATAATAATGAGCTGGAAGATGAGGTCGTCCATCTTGTTCCTTGGAAGACTCCTGCTTCCTCATCTCCATCATCAAGATGTGAGAATCAAGATCGACGACACGAGCGTACTGCCAGAAGTTAGAGGCAACGAAGTCGGGGATGAGAGGCTCGTCAAAACATTCCGCAAGAGATATTATACTCCGAGGGACGTTGTCCCGTATGTTGAGCTCGAGTAGATATTGCGCTCCTGGGTTTTAAAGAGAACTGACTTGACCGTATGTCGTTGGTAGTAGAGTGACGCTGCATATTTTGCCCACGAGGAAAGGTTATATATTCTACCCCAAGGCAAATGTTATGTAATGAAACTAAGACTACCACACTAGTAGAAAACAGACCTTCCGTTTAACCCTTTAGTCCCGGTTTGGCTTTGGCCCGGGACTAATGAGACCATTAGTCCCGGTTCCAACGGCTAGGAGCGGTCAGGGGGCAGGGGCACCATTAGTCCTGGTTCATTTGGGACCTATAGTCCCGGTTTGTATCACAAACCGGGACTAAAGGGGTGGTGGCAGGCTGGTGTCAGCCTGGGGCCCCCACGAGCCCTTTTAGTCCCGGTTTGTATCACAAACCGGGACTATAGGTAGACCTTTAGTCCCGGTTTGTATAACCAACCGGGACTAAAGCTTTCCCTATATAAACCCTCCGTCCAGCCCGACTCCATTTCTCTGTTTTCTCCATTCGAATGCCCCTCTCTGTTCTTCCCCTAGCTCGAGCTCCTCCCTCCATTTTTGCCAAGATTTGTCAAGATTTGAGGCACCCCAATCCATCCAAGTGTCCACAAAGGTTAGCAACTTTGTCCTTTCATCTCTTATTGCTAGATCAGCTCGTGCAATGCTTTATAAGTATAGTGATTTGTGGGTTTTAGTTTGGGTGTAATTATGTGGTAGTTTTTTTGATTTATATGCAATTTGAGCTCAAATTAACTCCTTAGTTTGCATATGTGTAGGTGTGGTTTACTTAGTGTGCCTTCCCGTTCCCGTCCTAACCACCGTCGATCGCCCGCACCGTTCCGTCGCCGGCACCACCTTGGTGAGCCTCTTCTTGTGTTCTTATCCTTTTTTATTAAAAAATCGTATTTGTATGATTTAGATAGTTACTTGCATAATTTTCTTACTTGTATGATTGTTGTTATATATAGTGTCATGGTTATGATATCCGTGCCCGTCGGCCCTCGTCCGGTTTACGATTCGGATGTGGTATATTCTCTTTTATAACTATTTGTTGCATTTCGTGTTAATGACAATTATGCCCATCAAGTTGACATAGATATTTTTATCTAGGAGGTAATTGAACCGGAAATGCCAACCGACCCTATTGTCGAGAAGTTAAATTTAGTTGAAAAAGAAAACGAGGATTTGAAAGGAAAATTGAAAAGAGTTGAAGAAGAGAAGATGAAATTGGAGTTGTACGTTGCCGATGTCGTCGATGATCACAAGATCAAGATGGATGCAATGCGCTTGAAGATTAGAAAGATTAGAAAATATGCCATTAATAAAGAGGCTTGGTATCATTATGCTGTTGGATCAATTGCTACCTTAGTTGCGAGTTTGATCGCATTTGTTGTTGCATTTAAATGTTTTATCTAGATAGTTGTATGTTGTTTTATGAGAAAATAAGTGTGTATGAACTTTATGTATGAAGTATTAATTTGGTCTTTTCGGTGTTGTGTAATGAAGATGAACCGGCAATGGATGTACGATGACCGACACTCTCCCCAGTTCATTAATGACGTGCAGAGTTTTTTGCGTGCGGCTGAGGCAAACAAGCGGGATGGTTTTATGTGTTGTCCATGTGGTGTGTGTAAGAATGATAAGACTTACTCTAGCTCAAAACAGATTCACGTCCACCTGTTTACGTCCGGTTTCATGTCCGGCTATAATTGTTGGACCAAGCATGGAGAAAGAGGGGTTCTAATGGAAGAGAATGAAGAAGAAGAGGATGACAACAACTATCCTGGGTGTCCTGAATATGATGGTACTACAATGGGGGAAGAGAATAAAGAAGAAGAAGCCGAGGCATCATATGAGCCCGCTGATGATCTTGGTCGGGCCATTGCTGATGCAAAGAGAAACTGCGAAAGTGAAAAGGAGAAGTTGAAGTTGCAGCGCATGTTAGAGGATCACAAAAAAGGGTTGTACCCAAATTGCGAAGATGAAAACACAAAGCTCGGTACCACAGTGGAATTGCTGCAATGGAAGGCAGAGAATGGTGTATCTGACAAGGCATTTGAAAAGGTGCTGAAAATAATGAAGAATAAGCTTCCAAAGGACAACGAATTGCCCGACAGTACATACGAAGCAAAGAAGGTTGTCTGCCCTCTAGGACTGGCAGTGCAGAAGATACATGCATGCCCTAATGACTGCATCCTCTACCGCGGTGAGTACGAGAATTTGAATGCATGCCCGGTATGCAATGCATTGCGATATAAGATCGGTCGCGATGACCCTGGTGATGATGTTCAGGGCGAGCGCCCCAGGAAGAGGATTCCTGCCAAGGTGATGTGGTATTCTCCTATAATACCACGGTTGAAACGTTTGTTCCAAAACAAAGAGCATGCCAAGTCGTTGCGATGGCACAAAGAAGACCGCAAGAAAGACGGGAAGTTGAGAGTACCCGCTGATGGGTCGCAGTGGAGAAAAATCGAGAGAGAGTGGCCGGACTGCGTAGATGACCCAAGGAACTTATGGTTTGGTTTAAGTGCAGATGGCATTAATCCATTTGGGGAGCAGAGCAGCAAGCATAGCACATGGCCTGTGACTCTATGTATCTATAACCTTCCTCCTTGGTTGTGCATGAAGCGGAAGTTCATTATGATGCCAGTGCTCATCCAAGGCCCTAAGCAACCCGGCAACGACATTGATGTGTACCTAAGGCCATTAGTTGATGAACTTTTACAGCTGTGGAATAAAAAAGGTGTACGTGCATGGGATGAGCACAAACAGCGGGAATTTGACCTGCGAGCATTGCTATTTGTAACCATCAATGATTGGCCTGCTCTTAGTAACCTTTCAGGACAGACAAACAAGGGATACCATGCATGCACGCACTGTTTAGATGAGACTGAAAGTATATATTTGGACAAATGCAAGAAGAATGTGTACCTGGGACATCGTCGATTTCTTCCGACCAGGCATGCCTTAAGAAAGAAAGGCAAGCATTTCAAAGGTGAGGCAGAACACCGGAAGAAGCCCGTCCTCCGTACTAGTGATGACATACTTGATATGGTCAAGGATTTACAAGTAATATTTGGAAAGGGTCCTGGCGGACAATCTGTTCCGACTGACGCTGAGGGACGCGCACCCATGTGGAAGAAGAAATCTATATTTTGGGAGCTAGAATATTGGAAAGTCCTAGAGGTCCGCTCTGCAATCGACGTGATGCACGTCACGAAGAATCTTTGCGTGAACCTGCTAGGCTTCCCGGGCGTGTATGGGAAGACAAAAGATACACCGGAGGCACGGGAGGACCAGCAACGTGTGCACGAAAACGACGGCATGCATCCAAAGCAGTATCAAGGTCCTACCAGCTATGCTCTTACCAAAGCAGAGAAGGAAATCTTCTTTGAATGCCTGCTCAGTATGAAGGTCCCGTCTGGCTTCTCATCGAATATAAAGGGAATAATAAATATGGCAGAGAAAAAATTCCAGAACCTAAAGTCTCATGACTGCCACATGATCATGACGCAATTGCTTCCGGTTGCGTTGAGGGGGCTTCTACCAGAAAATGTTCGATTAGCCATTGTGAAGCTATGTTCATTCCTCAATGCAATTTCTCAGAAGGTAATCGATCCGGAAATCCTACCAAGCTTACAGAATGATTTGGTCCATTGTCTTGTCAGTTTCGAGTTGGTGTTCCCACCATCCTTCTTCAATATTATGACGCACGTCCTAGTTCACCTAGTCGAAGAGATTGCCATTCTGGGTCCTGTATTTCTACACAATATGTTCCCCTTTGAGAGGTTCATGGGAGTCTTAAAGAAATATACTCGTAACCGTGCTAGGCCAGAAGGAAGCATCTCCAAGGGCCATGAAACAGAGGAGGTTATTGAGTTTTGTGTTGACTTTATTCCTGACATTAAGCCGATTGGTGTTCCTCAATCGCGGCATGAGGGGAGACTGCGTGGAAAAGGCACGCTTGGACCAAAATCAATAATATGTAGGGACGGGCATTCTTGGGCGCAAGCATACTACACAGTTCTACAAAATTCTACCTTGGTGACCCCGTATATCGAGAAACACATGCATATTATACGCTCAAAGAACCCGGAGAAGTCTGACCCCTGGATTCAATGTACACACATTGAGGCTTTCGGCGGTTGGTTGCGAACACATCTCATGAATGACGACAATGTTGAAGATGACTTGTACTTGTTGGCCAAGAGACCATCTTCGACTATATTGACTTTCCAAGGGTACGAGATAAATGCGAATACATTTTACACGATCGCCCAAGATAAAAAGTGCACCAACCAAAACAGTGGTATCCGCTTTGACGATGCGGCAAACAACAAGGAAAAGGACACATATTATGGTTACATAGAGGAGATATGGGAGCTTGACTATGAAGGTGATTTGAAGGTCCCTTTGTTCCGGTGCAAATGGGCCAATCTGACTGGAGGAGGGGTAATGGTAGACCTGCAGTACAGAATGACAACAGTGGATCTTGATGACCCACAAGTATAGGGGATCTATCATAGTCCTTTCGATAAGTAAGAGTGTCGAACCCAATGAGGAGCAGAAGGAAATGACAAGCGGTTTTTAGTAAGGTATTCTCTGCAAGCACTGAAATTATCGGTAACAGATAGTTTTGTGATAAGATAATTCATAACGGATAGCAAGTAGCAAATGTAACAACGATGCAGCAAGGTGGCCCAATCCTTTTTGTAGCAAAGGACAAGCCTGGAAACTCTTATATAAAGCAAAGCGCTCCCGAGGACACATGGGAATTTCTGTCAAGCTAGTTTTCATCATGCTCATATGATTCACGTTCGTTACTTTGATAATTTGATATATGGGTGGACCGGTGCTTGGGTGCTGCCCTTACTTGGACAAGCCTCCCACTTATGATTAACCCCTCTCACAATCATCCGCAACTACGAAAGAAGAATTAAGATAAATCTAACCATAGCATGAAACATGTGGATCCAAATCAGCCCCTTACGAAGCAACGCATAAACTAGGGTTTAAGCTTCTGTCACTCTAGCAACCCATCATCTACTTATTACTTCTCAATGCCTTCCCCTAGGCCCAAATAATGGTGAAGTGTCATGTAGTCGACGTTCACATAACACCACTAGAGGAGAGACAACATACATCTCATCAAAATATCGAACGAATACCAAATTCACATGATTACTTATAACAAGACTTATCCCATGTCCTCAGGAACAAACGTAACTGCTCACAAAGCATATTCATGTTCATAATCAGAAGAGTATTAATTATCATTAAGGATATGAACATATGATCTTCCACCAAGTAAACTAACTAGCATCAACTACAAGGAGTAATCAACACTACTAGCAACCCACAGGTACCAATCTGAGGTTTTGAGACAAAGATCGGATACAAGAGATGAACTAGGGTTTGGAGAGGAGATGGTGATGTTGAAGATGTTGATGGAGATTGACCCCCTCTCGATGAGAGGATCGTTGGTGATGACGATGGCTTCGATTTCCCCCTCTGGGAGGGAAGTTTCCCCAGCAGAACAGCTCCGTCGGAGCCCTAGATTGGTTCTGCCCAAGTTCCGATTCGAGACGGCGGTGCTTCATCCCGAAAGCTCTCTTATGATTTTTTTCCAGGTCAAAACCCTCCATATAGCAGAAGATGGGCACCGAAGGGCTGCCAGGGGGCCCACAAGCCACAGGGGCGCGCCCCCTGGCTTGTCACCTCCTGGTGGGTCCCCTCTGGTATGTCTTTCGCCCAATATTTTTTATATATTCCAAAATAATTCTCCGTAAATTTTCAGGACTTTTGGAGTTGTGCAGAATAGGTCTCTCATATTTGCTCCATTTCTAGTCTAGAATTCCAGCTGCCGGCATTCCCCCTCTTCATGTAAACCTTGTAAAATAAGAGAGAAAAGGCATAAGTACTGTACCAAAATGTGTAATAACAGCCCATAATGCAATAAATATCAATATAAAAGCATGATGCAAAATGGACGTATCAACTCCCCCAAGCTAATAACACCATCTACTCCTTCTTTATAAAGGTGTGGATCATCCCAAAAGTAATGTCTTAAAACATAGAAGAACTTTTTCTTTTGTTGGTATGTGAAACTAGGTGGTATAAATTTAGCAACAATGTAATTAGCATAATCAGCATACCATGGATCATTACGCGAAGCATTTATGACAGCTAATTGTTCATCAGGAAAGCTATCATCAATAGGTAGTGGGTCATCAAGAACATTTTCTAACCTAGACAAGTTGTCTGCTACGGGGTTCTCAGCACCCTTTCTATCAATAATATGCAAATCAAATTCTTGTAGCAGAAGAACCCATCTAATAAGTCTAGGTTTAGCATCTTTCTTTTCCATAAGATATTTAATAGTAGCATGATCAGTGTGAACAGTTACTTTGGAATCAACAATATAAGGTCTGAATTTATCACAAGCAAACACAACTACTAAAAATTCCTTTTCAGTGGTAGCATAGTTTCTTTGAGCACCGTCTAGAGTTTTACTAGCATAATGGATAACATTTAATTTCTTATCAACTCTTTGTCCTAGAACAGCACCAACGGCATAATCACTAGCATCACACATAATTTCAAAGGGTAGGTTCCAATCAGGTGGTTGAACAATAGGTGCAGAAATCAAGGCTTTCTTAAGAATTTCAAATGCTTCTACACAATCATCATCAAAAACGAATGGAACATCTTTTTGCAAAAGATTAGTGAGAGGCCTAGAAATCTTAGAGAAGTCTTTAATAAACCTCCTATAGAAACCAGCATGACCAAGGAAACTTCTTATACCTCTGATATCCGTAGGACACGGCATTTTTTCAATAGCATCAACTTTAGCTTTATCAACTTCAATACCTCTTTCGGAGATTTTGTGCCCCAAGACAATACCTTCATTAACCATAAAGTGGCACTTTTCCCAATTCAAGACAAGATTAGTTTCTTCGCATCTCTGCAAAACTCGATCAAGGTTGCTCAAGCAATCATCAAAAGAAATTCCGTAAACGGAAAGATCATCCATGAAAACCTCAACAATCTTTTCACAAAAATCAGAGAATATAGCAGTCATACATCTTTGAATGGTAGCAGGTGCATTACATAAACCAAAAGGCATACGTCTATAAGCAAAGGTACCAAAAGGACAAGTAAAAGTGGTCTTCTCTTGGTCCTCTTTTGACACAGGAATTTGAGAGAAACCAGAATAACCATCTAGAAAGCAAAAGTGTGTGTGTTTGGATAGTCTTTCTAGCATTTGATCAATAAAAGGTAGAGGGTAATGATCTTTCCTAGTAGCTTTATTTAATTTCCTAAAATCAATTACCATTCTATATACTGTAACAATTCTTTGCGGGATCAATTCATTTTTATCATTAGGAACAACGGTAATACCTCCTTTCTTAGGGACACAATGAATGGGACTAACCCATCTACTATCAGCAATAGGATAAATTATACCTGCCTCCAGAAGCTTTAATATTTCATTTCGTACCACTTCTTTCATTTTAGGATTTAACCGTCATTGGTGATCAACAACTGGTTTAGCACCAGGCTCCATGTTAATTTTATGCTGACATAGAGTGGGACTAATGCCCTTAAGATCATCAAGAGTATATCCAATAGCAGCACGGTGCTTCCTCAAAGTTTTCAATAATCTCTTTTCCTCATGCTCTGAAAAGTTAGCACTAATAATAACAGGATATATCTTCTTTTCATCAAGATAAGCATATTTCAGAGTATCCGGTAATTGTTTAAGCTCAAACACGGGATCATCCTTGGGTGGAGGGGGATCCCCAAGTATTTCAACAGGCAAGTTGTGTTTGAAGATAGGATGCTGATCAAAGAAAATCTTATCTATTTCATTCCTTTCATTCATATGCATATCGTTTTCATGGTCTAGCAATTATTGTTCTAAGGGATTAGTAGGAGGCACAACAATAGAAGCAAGACAAATAATTTCATCCTTACTAGGCAATTCTTTATCATGGGGTTGTCTACAAAATTTAGAGAAATTAAACTCATGGGACACATCCCCAAAACTTACAGTAACAGTTTCTTTCTCACAATCTATCTTAGCATTAACAGTATTCAAGAAGGGTCTACCAAATATAATGGGACAAAAATCATCTTGTGGGGAACCAAGAACAAGAAAATCCGTAGGATATTTTATTTTCCCACACAAGACTTCAACATCTCTAACAATCCCAACTGGTGCTATAGTATCTCTATTAGCAAGCTTAATGGTAACATCAATTTCTTCTAATTCAGCTGGTGCAATATCATGCATAATTTCTTGATATAAGGTAAAAGGAATTGCACTCACACTAGCACCCACATCACATAAGCGATGATAACAATGATCTCCTATTTTAACAGAAACAACATGCATGCCAACAATAGGTCTATGTTTATCTTTAGTATCAGGTCTAGCAATTCTAGCAGCTTCATCATAGAAATGAATAACATGCCCATCAATATTATCAACCAAGAGATCTTTAACCATAGAAATACTAGGCTCAACTTTGATTTGTTCAGGGGGTGTAGGTGTTCTAGTATAACTCTTACGAACCACAGTTGAAGCTTTAGCATGTTCCTTTATTCTAATAGGGAAAGGTGGTCTCTCAATATAAGCAGCAGGAATAACAGGATCAACATTGTAAATAATAGTTTCTTCTTCAACTTTAATAGGTTCAACTACTTTCACTTCAATGGGAGGATGATATTTAAACCACTTCTCCTTAGGGAGATCAACATGAGCAGCAAAAGATTCACAGAAAGAAGCTACTATCTAAGAGTCAAGTCCATATTTAGTGCTAAATTCACGAAAAGCATCGGTGTCTATAAAGGATTTAACACAATCAAACTTAAGGTTTATACCTAACTCCTTACCTTCGTCGAGTTCCCAATCTTCAAAGTTGTGTTTAATTCTTTCCAATAAGTCCCATTTGAATTCAATATCTTTCTTCATAAAGGAACCAGTACAAGAAGTATAGAGCATGGATTGATCATTATGAGAAAGCCGAGCATAAAAATTCTGAATAATAATTTCTCTTGAGAGCTCATGATTGGGGCATGAATATAACATTGACTTAAGCCTCCCCCAAGCTTGAGCGATACTTTCTCCTTCACGAGGCCAAAAATTATAAATATAATTCCGATCACGATGAACCAGATGCATAGGATAAAACTTCTGATGAAATTCCAATTTCAATCGGTTGTAGTTCCATGATCCAATATCATCACATAGCCTATACCATGTCAATGCTTTCTCCTTCAAAGATAAAGGAAAGACCTTCATCTTGACATCATCCTCGGGCAAACCTGCAAGCTTAAATAATCCACAAACTTCATCCACATAGATTAGATGCAAATCAGGATGTAGTGTTCCATCTCCTGCATAAGGATTAGCTAGCAGTTTCTCTATCATACCCGAAGGAATTTCATAATAAATATTTTCAGTAGGATCAGTAGGTTGAGGAGCAACTCTTTGTGCTTCCGGTCAAGGTGAAGATACCCCGAACAAGCCCCTCAAAGGATTATTTTCCATAGTAACAAGTGACAGTAAATTTCAGCACACTATATTAATATTTTCCTTACCAAATTCCACTCACCAAAGGCGCTTCACTCCCCGGCAACGGCGCCAGAAAAGAGTCTTGATGACCCACAAGTATAGGGGATCTATCGTAGTCCTTTCAATAAGTAAGAGTGTCGAACCCAACGAGGAGCAGAAGGAAATGACAAGCGGTTTTCAGTAAGGTATTCTCTGCAAGCACTGAAATTATCGGTAACAGATAGTTTTGTGATAAGATAATTCATAACGGATAGCAAATAGCAAATGTAACAAAGATGCAGCAAGGTGGCCCAATCCTTTTTTTAGCAAAGGACAAGCCTGGACAAACTCTTATATAAAGCAAAGCGCTTCCGAGGACACATGGGAATTTCTGTCAAGCTAGTTTTCATCATGCTCATATGATTCGCGTTCGTTACTTTGATAATTTGATATCTGGGTGGACCGGTGCTTGGGTGCTGCCCTTACTTGGACAAGCCTCCCACTTATGATTAACCCCTCTCGCAAGCATCCGCAACTACGAAAGAAGAATTAAGATAAATCTAACCATAGCATGAAACATGTGGATCCAAATCAGCCCCTTACGAAGCAACGCATAAACTAGGGTTTAAGCTTCTGTCACTCTAGTAACCCATCATCTACTTATTACTTCCCAATGCCTTCCCCTAGGCCCAAATAATGGTGAAGTGTCATGTAGTCGACGTTCACATAACACCACTAGAGGAGAGACAACATACATCTCATCAAAATATCGAACGAATACCAAATCCACATGATTACTTATAACAAGACTTATCCCATGTCCTCAGGAACAAACGTAACTACTCACAAAGCATATTCATGTTCATAATCAGAGGAGTATTAATTATCATTATGGATCTGAACATATGATCTTCCACCAAGTAAACCAACTAGCATCAACTACAAGGAGTAATCAACACTACTAGCAACCCACAGGTACCAATATGAGGTTTTGAGACAAAGATCGGATACAAGAGATGAACTAGGGTTTGGAGAGGAGATGGTGCTGGTGAAGATGTTGATGGAGATTGACCCCCTCTCGATGAGAGGATCGTTGGTGATGACGATGGCTTCGATTTCCCCCTCCGGGAGGGAAGTTTCCCCGGCAGAACAGCTCCGCCGGAGCCCTAGATTTGTTCTGCCCAAGTTCCGCCTCGAGACGGCGGCGCTTCGTCCCGAAAGCTCTCTTATGATTTTTTCCAGGTCAAAACCCTCCATATAGCAGAAGATGGGCACCGGAGGGCTGCCAGGGGGCCCACAAGCCACAGGGGCGTGCCCAGGGGGGTAGGGCGCGCCCCCTGACTTGTGACCTCTTGGTGGGTCCCCTCTGGTATTTCTTTCGCCCAATATTTTTTATATATTCCAAAATAATTCTCCGTAACTTTTCAGGACTTTTGGAGTTGTGCAGAATAGGTCTCTCATATTTGCTCCTTTTCTAGTCCAGAATTCCAGCTACCGGCATTCCCCCTCTTCATGTAAACCTTGTAAAATAAGAGAGAAAAGGCATAAGTATTGTACCAAAATGTGTAATAACAGCCCATAATGCAATAAATATCAATATAAAAGCATGATGCAAAATGGACGTATCAGATCTCAACAATTTTGGACACACAGACGAACCATTCGTTCTAGCCAATGATGTGGCGCAAGTTTTCTATGTGAAGGACATGTCTACCAAACCGAAAAAAGGAAAGATAAGAAAGCGGATACATCATACGATGAGCCAAAGTGCCACATAGTGCTTTCTGGGAAAAGAAACATCGTGGGAGTGGAGGACAAGACAGACATGTCACAAGATTATGAAAAGTTTGATGAAATTCCTCCCTTCGCAGTGAATACTGACCCAAGCATCCTGTTAAATGATGAAGATTGTCCATGGTTACGGTGCAATAATCAAGGGACACACGCGAAGAATTTTTTTTATACCCCAAGATCCCACTCTGGGATGTGATTGGCTGCAACGTCGTCACTTTTCTTCTCTAGTGAGTAGCCGGGATGGTCCAGTTTTGTACACGAAGTGCATCCAGTTTTTGTTGGAACCCTCTCAACTTTTGAGCACATGCTATGTGGGTGAAATGATGATACCATGCCAAGTTTCAACCTTTTCAGAGTTCATTTGTGGTGCTTTTTAATTTCAGGGTCGTTTAGCTCAAAAAAATCATTAAATGCATGAAAAATAGCAAATGAAGTTAGAAAGGGTTGAAATTTGAATATGTGGCTTAGAATGGTGCATATTGAATGCACAAAAAGTCTGGAGTTGAAACACGTTTAAAAAAATTGAAATGCCTTTGTAACAGATGAGTTTTCGCCCGAAACCCTCATACTTCGAAGGAGATGGTCTAGTTTGTACACGAAGTGCATCCAGTTTTTGCCGTAATCTTCTCAACTTTTTAGCACATGCTATGTGGGTGAAATGATTATACCATGCCAAGTTTCAACCTTTTCAAAGTTCATCTGTAGTGCTTTTTAATTTCAGGGTCGTTTAGCTCAAAAAAATCATTAAATGCATGAAAAATAGCAAATGAAGTTAGAAAGGGTAGAAATTTGAATATGCGGCTTAGAATGGTGCATATTGAATGCACAAAAAGTCTGGAGTTGAAACAAGTTTAAAAAAATGAAATGCCTTTGTAACAGATGAGTTTTCGTCCGAAACCCTCATACTTCGAAGGAGATGGTCTAGTTTGTACACGAAGTGCATCCAGTTTTTGCCGTAACCCTCTCAACTTTTTAGCACATGCTATGTGGGTGAAATGATGATACCATGCCAAGTTTCAACCTTTTCAGAGTTCATTTGTAGTGCTTTTTAATTTCAGGGTCATTTAGCTCAAAAAAATCATTAAATGCATGAAAAATAGTAAATGAGGTTAGATAGGGTTGAAATTTGAAGATGTGTCTTAGAATGGTGCATATTGAATGCACAAAAAGTCTGGAGTTCATTTGGTTGATTTTGATTAAAACAAATGAAGGTATAAAACTAAAAGAGTTAAACATAATCTGGTTTTGATTAAAACACCTATTTAAATTATCCTAAAAATTCCCAACTTTAACATAATGATAAAACATACTAATATTAAACAACAAGAAAAACAATCACTCAAAAATCTATTTTAAACTAAAGTTATTCACAAATTACTGTTTCACACAAATTTCAAATGAATTCAAATTTAAACTATTTAAATTTGAAAACTACTGGCACTAACAGAAAGTTTGTAATTGTTTTGACCTAAAGCAAAAAGATTCATTAAAAAACTATAAATATTCTAACAATTATTCCAAATCTAAAAACAGAAATTAGAAAAACAAAACAAAACAAAAAAGAGAAAATACAGCTTTAGTCCCGGTTGGTGCTACCAACCGGGACTAAAGGTCCCTTCCCGCGCGGAATTTGGGCCGCCGAAAAGATGGGCCTTTAGTCCCGGTTGGTGGGTCCAATCGGGACTAATGGGAGGACCTTTAGTCCCGGTTGGTGATACCAACCGGGACTAAAGGGTCTTTAGTCCCGGTTGCGGATACCAACCGGGACTAAAGAGTCCCGGGGTATTTAAAGTGTGCACTCCCTCCTCGGTTTCTCCCTTCCCCCCCGACGCTGAAACCACACCACGCCCCCAGGCTGCTCATCTCCGTCGCCGCTCCTCGCCGCCAAACCTCGACGTCGGCCCGCCCCCTGCTGCCCGCCGACGAGCCCCTGCTGCGCCCATTCCTCCCACGGTGAGCCTCCGCCTCCTTCCCCCTCTCTGTTCCGCCACCCTGACCTCCCCTCGCCATGCCCGAGCGCGCGCGGCGGCGCCATGGCCGCCGACCTGCCCGAGCGTGGCGGCGCCATGGCCATCCCCTTGAGCGCGCCTGGCCATTTCAATAACGATGAATTTCACTACTATTAGGAGTAGTATTATCTTTTTCTATTGTAAGTTCTATTTCAATAACGATGAATTTCTCCTGGATAACGGAATTAAGTTTATATTTGCTGTAAAAATGATGAATTTCACCTGGATAACGGAATTAAGTGCGCACTAGAAGTGGGAGGAGGTGTATGAGCATGTTTTGAAACAGTTTTTGGTCATGTTCTAATTAAGTTTATACTTGCTGTAGAAAATGAAGAGTTTGCATGCAAGCACTAGAATTTTATTTTTGTTTGATCCTGCTAGCATTTTTACAGCATCTACCCCGGTGCCGCCGCCTCCATCGACCCCCCTGCCTCCAGCTCTTCCCGTCCGGGCGGCTCGTTCGTCAAGGTGAGGCCCTTGATCCCCAAATCCATTCACATGTTTAGATGTTTAAATGTTTGATGTTTGATGTTTAGATAGATGTTGTTTAGATAGATGTTTGATGTTTAGATGCTTGATAGATGTTTAGCTCCAAAAAAATTGGTAGATGTTTAGATGTGTATAGATGTTGCTGATTAGCTAATCCCACGTTTGTTTAGATGTTTGATGTTTAGATGTGTTTAGATGTTGCTGAATTTGTTTATAAATATGAGTAGCATAATAAAATGATAATCATTGTTATGCAAATCCCACGTTTATAAGTTCTTGAGTCGACGATGCCCATCCCACATCCTCGTCGTCGACTCGGCGGCGACCACCTGCTTGAGAGGCGCCATGTCCGGGACTAGGCTCCGCCGGGCTGGCACTGGGAGGTGCTGCCTTCTGGGGCGCGGAGCTTGGTGAGGAATGAGGGTCCCGACGTCGACCCAGTGGTTATTTGGTGGCGGTCGCATGGACCACAGTCGGTGCAGAGGGAGCCGGCCCCCGCGGAGGTGGTACGTCGCCGTGTCAGGGAGGAGGACGAGCACGTCCGATGCTACATGTTCTCCAATACCTGGCAGGTTCTTCAGGGATCAGACCCGAGCTATGATCCTGTCATAGTTCCTTATCTTTGGGTGTCCACCGACTGCGCCGCGAGACGTCAACTATTCTGATGATGTATTAGTGATATTATATTCGATGATGTATTAGTGATACTATTCGATGATGTATTAGTGATATTATATGATCGTATTATTGCATTGCCTTGTATTGATTTGCTTATCTCCGGTTCTGCTTATTGAATGCATTCTAATTGTTTTATATTTGTTCTGGATTAGTTAAGCTATGGACGCTCCGGAAACGAAGAGAATGAAGTAGATGATGGCGCACAATACCTTAACCCATCCGGTGAGGGAATTGAGGAAGAACAACCAAGAGACGAAGGCGAACCAGCTGACAATGACGATGGCGAAGAAATTTTTGTCCATTTAACAGAGTCTGGCGAGGTATTAATTTGCCCTCTGGTGATCATCAGATGTATTGATTGATTTGTATATATTAACGAATCTTTCTTCCTTTTAGCCCTCCGGATCGAGCAAATCTTCTACAAGGGTTAAACGTGGCCCAACAAAAAAGTTGAAACAAGGCGTAAAGTTTAACATCGATCAAATCAGAGCAGATGGCGAACCGATTGCTCCTAAAGAGAATGCGAACAAATTTATACGTCAATGCGGAGTTATCGTTAGGGACCAAATCCCGATCACCGTTCAAGAATGGAATCAGCCTAAAGATGCCCAAGCAGTTTCTTTTGTCAGCCAAAGAGCAAAAGATCTGCTTTGGAAGGAGCTCATGAAACATTTCACCCTACCAGAGGATCTCACGGATCTCCAACGGGAGAAAGTCAAGAAGTGTGCTCTTAAGAAGATGGCCACACAATTCCAGTCTTGGAAGAAAAGATCATGGAAAAGTTACATGGAAAACAAAAAGAAGACTCCAGAATTCAAAGGAGAATATGTGAAGTTAGCAGATGACTGGGACGAATTTGTGAAGTTCAAGGAATCAGAAGAAGCTAAGAAACGGTCGAGAATAAACAAGATAAATGCCAACAAAAAAACGTGGCACCATCGTCTGGGGCCAGGCGGCTACAAGTATGGGTTGCCTAAGTGGGATGAATCTGAGAGAAACATGAAGGCTGCAGGGGTCACTCCAGTAACAGAGACTTGGCCCGAGAGGTGCAGGGCTTGGTTTTATGCACATGGGGGAAAGTTGGACCCAAAGACAGGGGAGGTTCTTGAACAGGCAAGTCTTAAAGAAGCCACGGACGAGTTACTTAAAGCAATAGCAGAAGCTCGAGAGGGTGTGTACGAGCCCGAGAGAGAGAAGGACGAGCTTGCGCGCGCCCTCAAGAATCCTGAACACCCGGGATGAACACGAGGCAAAGGCATGGTTCCGTGGCTTCTGGGGTTTGTGGATTGGAACGACAGCTACAGAAGTCGTGCCAGAAAGAAGAAGCATGAAGTAGACCGGATTCAGGACTTGGAACGCAAATATAACATGCAGCAGGAACAAATCAACAAACTTAGCCACCAAGGCGCGTCTCAGCAGCAGCAGCAACCAGATCCAGCATTGGATGGTACCAATCCATCATCTATGCCGAAAAGCAGCGTGGGTTCCACGGGGGTCCCGGTCGATGATGCACTGCTGGCTCGCTACCCCGTGGATGATATCCTAGAGTCGACACCTTGTGAGCTACACGTGAAACTGAAGAACATATCCATGAAGGCGGCGGACGGCTTTGCTTTACCGAGTGGACCTGAAGCAACTTTCCACGGCAATCCGATTCCACCTGGCTATGCTCGTGTCGGGGTGGATCAAGTTGTGTCAGCATATGAATCACTAGATCTTGACTACCTTGGAGGTGAAGGGGAGCGGACACTGCGAGAAGCCAGGCGTTGTGTCATTTTATGGAAAAAGGAATGCATCGTGTTTCCAAACTCGGTGCCAAGGCCACCGACTCCTCCTCCAAGTCCGCCGCGTCAACAGACTCCAACCCTCCCCGAGACGGAGCACAGGGTGAGTCCGCCATATCCATCTCCGCCGTGCCAGCCGAATCCATCCCACCCCGAGACGGAGCGCTTGGGGAGTCCGCGATATCAAGCTCCGCCACGTTAGCAGAGTCCATCCCATCCCGAGACGGAGCCTAGCGCGAGACGTCCGCGATATCGATATCCGTCGTCTCGAAAGCGGAAGAGAACACAAAAGAAGAAACCCAAGCCTCCTGCCAAAAAGAAGTTATCTTACGAGAAGACTGACGAGGAACTCGATGAATCAGTGAATCTCGCTTTGCTGGCCCATTTTGGACCGAAAGCGCCCCCTCCGCCAAAGGAGAAAATACCCGACGAGGTCATACAACACTTTATTGATGCAGCTAAACTGACGGAGAAAAGACTGGTATCAGAGTATGAACGATGTATTACCAAGTCCTATGAATCCCAGAAAAGACAGAAGTCGAGCGGTAGCAGTAAATGCGGGAAAACTGTTCCCCAGCTCGGAGAACAGGCAGTCCAATCGATCAGCCAACTCAAGGTGAGTGCCAATAACGTGGTAATAACCGACGCTGATAGAGAGAATGCTAGAATGCTCCGTATCACCGTTGAACAATTCCTAGAGATCGAGGTATTTCCACCGTTAGATCCGAAGGAAATAGAACGGCAATATGTCCCCGGGAAACCTCTGGTCAGTCCTGACGACGAGAAGCTTCTAACAACGCAAATGTACAAATTGCATGACTGGTACATGAGAGAAGTAAAGGACGGGCGAGAGAGCCTCGTGGTGAAAATCGACAAAGAGCATTACATCCATGAAAAAGATTTGTGGATTGAAAATGAAGAATTTTTTCAGTTATTCAATCAAAAAGCACTCGACAAATCTATCGTCAGTTGCTATTGTCTGTAAGTGATTTCTTTCTGTAATTTAAGTCTTTAGCTCAGCTCGTTCAATGCCTGTTATTATACTCACTATATTCTTTTGTGTGGTATTATGCAGAATGATGATTTTTGAATTGAAAAGAGCTGGAGTGTATGGCATTGGGTTCATTGACCCAAATATCGTTAATGAAGAAGTGTTGAGAAGGCACCCTAAAGACACGGAGAAATTGCTTCTAAGGTTTTTGAAGGCCCTAAAGTACAAACCAGAAATAATTTTACCTTAGAACTTCCAGTGAGTGTTACTGTCTTGTACTACAAATTCTATTTTTGCTTATATATATATATACTCGATGTTAAGTGTAGTTGATGAGTTATGCATGCCCGCTTATACAAATCGTGTGCGCAGCTACCACTGGATCATTCTAATCATTAGAGTTGACGATGGAACTGTTGAAGTACTGGACTCCCTAAGTAAAGACCCTGAAGATTACAAAAGCTTGCATTCGATGCTCGAAAGGTAATTTCAATCATTGACACACTATGTCGGCTTCTTTATTAGTTCATTTCCTGATATCAAGTAATTAATAACTCTCTTATTCATTTTGTTTGCCGAGCAGGGTTTGGGAAAAGTTCACCAAAGATGTTAGAGGTGAATGGAAAGAGGAGCTGAAATGGCGAAAGCCCAGGGTAATTAAATGGTACTAGCTACGTCCGCGCATCTCTTTAATTCTAGTTTCAATACCATTGTCATGCTTCATTATTATCTGATTGAATTCTATTCTCATAAAGTGCATGAGGCAGGCATAGGATACTGAAATATGTGCATATTACGTTTGCGAGAACATTCGCTTTATGACCGAAAGCAACAAGAGTGCAAGAGATTTTTGGGTACGTAAACACCATTCATATTTTTTTATCATGATCTAATACATATATGCACAACTAACATGTTCATATTGATCTCCTTCTTTAAAGATGCACGAGATGCGGGATAAGCTCCTACCAACGGACCGCATACGAGCAATTCAAGAGGAAATTACGGGATTTTTGCTTCAGCAGGTCATATCTCCTGACGGAGAATACCATTACCCGATCCGCAAATGATCTGCAAATTGTACGATAAATTGTATATATCAAATTGTGTGTGTGTGTGTGTGTGTGTCTATATATATATATATATATATATATATATATATATATATATATGTGTGTGTGTGTGTGTGTGTGTGTGTGTGTGTGTGTGTGTGTGTGTGTGTGTGCATGTGGTCGTACGAGAAATTTTATGATATATGATTGCTTGTACGAGAAATTTTATGATATATGATCGGTTCTACGAGAAATTTTATTATATATGCATAACGTGTACAGTATGTAGTAGCGTAAAATATGTTTGAAATGAAAAAAAATTAAATGGAAAACACAAAATAAAAAGAAAAAATAAACAATAAACACTAATTAAACCCCTAAACACCTAAACCTTTAGTCCCGGTTGGTGTTACCAACCGGGACCAAAGGTCCCCATGCCCTGGCGCGCGCTGCCGACCACGTGGCCAGGGTTTAGTCCCGGTTCGTAGCCAACCGGGACTAAAGGCTTGGACCCTTTAGTCTCTATACTTTAGTCCCGGTTGGGGAACCGGGACTAAAGGCCCTTCCCAACCGGGACTAATGGTCTGTTTTCTACTAGTGCCATGAGTACATTATGGGCAGGAACCTAACCATCGTAGCCTCGTGTTGCGCCATCAGCGATGCATGCCACATAGCGTCAGGTTCCGCCATTTTTCGCGCCACAAAGTCCGCCATGTCAAGCGCCATGGATTGCCTCTCCTATGCAAGCTTCGACAAGAGCCTCTCTTCTGTCCTTACCGCGTCTTCCTCCCGTTGCTTCTTGTCATGTTCTAGCTGGCACTACAAGTTGTCATCGCAATATCATCAACGTTGCAATGCAAACATGTGAAAGGACAGTCGGCGGGAGCGGCGGCAGCAATATTTGATGACTGCTATTTTATAGCTTGTGATTTTCCTCTTGTTAGGTTTGAACATTGTAATAGAGAAGCAAATAAGGTGGCTCATGAACTTGCTAGGCTAGCGAAATTTACAGTCTCTAGGGACTGGTTTGAGGAGCCTATGAGGGACATTGAACTTTTAATAATTGACAATGTAATTATTATTTCAAATCAATAAAGCTCAAGTTTATTTCAAAAAAAAATAGTGAATCTGAGACGACTGGGAATGCCCATGAGTAACGGCCATGCAGTGGTCAATCTCCGTGCCATGCAGCGTTTAAGTAAGACAATTAATTACCCAAGCAATTCTAGAGGAGGAGAGGGACGGCCAACTGTGATTAACGACAATTAATTATCCAAGCAAACCTTATTTTGATGTTAATATGAAACAAATAGTTTTTGGTAGTGAGCCCTATACTCCCTCCGTCTCGCTGTGTAAGAGCATGGTTAATAATACAACCAACCATCGGTTATAAGGAGTTGCCATGTCATCTAAAGCGAACCTAATAGCCCGCATGTACAATACTAAGTTTTAGATGTGTACTACTTTATTAGTAGTTGGTCCGCCTTACAACCTCACAAAGCATCTTGGGTCTCGTGCAGCAGCTAGCTACTAACCAAGAGCCCACTTCTCTTCTCTCTACTCTTCTCTCTCCTCCAACTAAGCTAAGATA
The DNA here is from genome assembly GCA_039707655.1 of Elymus sibiricus. Taxonomy (NCBI): domain Eukaryota; kingdom Viridiplantae; phylum Streptophyta; class Magnoliopsida; order Poales; family Poaceae; genus Elymus; species Elymus sibiricus. Next base: position 484,659,990 of record CM077671.1, read on the forward strand.
TAATATTATATTCCTTATAGCCCGCCTATGTCACCTTATTGTACTTGCTCTAAGTCATCTTACGAAAACTAAATAATCCCAAAACACTTAGGCGCGGTGCATTAACTTTCACCTCGTTTCTGGAATCAACTAATAAAAGACGTGAGTCGTGTATGTTTTTAATGACTTGAGACTAACTAGCACGACATGCAATGATATTAATTAGCAAATTAACATTAATTTCTCTCGTTTTCCTTTTCGTCTTGGTCGCGGTGCAGAACCTAAGATGACTTATACACCGAGACGGAGGGAGTACACCGGACCGAAGGGAGTAATAAAGACGTGTTAGCATTAAATTGTGGCTCATAAAGCGAAAATCCAAGTGTGCTCCGAGGCTCATCTGCTCCCGCTGACGAAAAAAAATTAAAACAAATACTAGAAAAATTCAAACAAATCCAATTTTTTGTGTGTGGTAGATATGTTGATGCGTGAGGTCCGCCCCAAATTTCAACTTATTTGGACATCTGAGCAGCTCTCGGCAAAAAAGATAAATCAGGTCAGAACAATTCGTGAACAGGAAACCTTTTTCACAAACCCCGATTTGTCTTTTTGCTGAGAGCTGCTCAGATGTCCAAATAACTTGAAATTTAAAGCATTCCTCACGCATCAAATTATCTACCACACAAAAACAATTTGGATTTTTTGAATTTTTCTACTATTTTTTTGTTTTTTTTTTGTGAGCACGGGTACATATGAGGCCGAGAGCAGAAACACCGCTCTCCTCATAAAGGAGCGTCCTGTTGGAACCTCAAAGCAGGGATGGATTGCACCGGGAAACGACCGCACCAGCAAATTGGAAACCGTCAACATAAATGGTTCGACAATGTGCTTTGTACCTGGCGCTCAGAGCCCACACGGGCCCTCCCAATGGACCCTCCGAACCACCAGGTAACGGAGCGTGTCTTATTACTCGGTAAGCTCATACCTTTTCGTATAGTGCCTGATTCTCACGGCTCTGATTCAAGGGTCAATTCATCTCTGCATGTTCCTCGCAATCAGCTTCATCGTAAACGAGCAACCAAACCACGAGGTCGGCCAGCCCGTCGCCGCCTCGGGTTTTGTAATGTATCGCGAAGCAAAAGGAATTGTATGCGATAACAAAAAACTTGCTTTACGGTTGTCCGGATCCCGCTAACAATCGTTGACCTGAAGGTGTTCCAAACATGTCCACATATTACTGTATGAAACATGTAGGGTCACACTAACGACTAGCGGTATTTGAGAGAACTAGGAGGTAACGGGGAATGAGAGAAGAGCTTCTTAAATTTGCGAATAAAGAAGAATGATCTAGTGAACTGTTGCTAGTGCCCCAACTGTTAACTGCAGCACAACACTACCTACGTACTAGCAGGAGCATACAACAACAAGCTTCCGGACAACAACAACACCACCATACAACATCAAGAGTACTACAAGATTTGCATTGCAACATTATGAGGTATAAAGCCAACTTCAAATGTGCAATAATTTATACTTCGGCCGCATCTCTGAATTATCAAGTCATGACAAAAGCTTAAATTTTCGATGATAGGACCCGGGGCCCTACCAGGACGTGCTCTCAGATTGTAGGGGTGGAAGGAGGGCGGACGTGGAGGACGCCGGCGCTGGGGCGCCGTCGTGGAGGGAGAGAGAGAGAGAGATGGCGCAGGTGGTGCGGCTAGGGTTAGGTCTCCCGGCTCCCTTGGGGAAGCCGAGCAAATATGATTGCTTCTGCTTAATCTCAAAACGGATCCTTACATGAGTTTATATAATTATCGGAATAAGATAATTGGGCCAAGCCCCTGATGTGCTAAGATGACTTGGGCCGAAACCCCTAACTAGGCCCTCCTCCGGGTATAATGAATACCGGTCATAACATCTCTCCCCGCCTGCGCAAACAGCTCGTCCTCGAGCTGGAAGTCGGGAAAGTGCTGACGGAACTTGTCGAGCGGCTCCCAAGTAGCGTCCTCCTCCGGAAGGCCCTGTCACTAAATCAACAAGCGCCACGCACCGCGGCTCTGCTGGGCCTTCAAAACCTTCGCTGGACCCGGAAGAAGACGGCCCTCGGAGGTCGGAGGGAGATCCGGCGTGGCCGCCGGTGGCTCGCCGTGGAAGGGCTTCAACAAGCCCACATGAAAAACGTCGTGGATGCGAGCACCAGGTGGCAGCTGAAGACGGTAGGCAACGCCGCCAATGCGCTCCAACACCAGAAATGGCCCCGCGTAGCGGGGACCCAGCTTGCGCTTGGCGCGCGGATCCAGGGACTGCGTAGAGCGGTGGAGGAGGCGCAGCCACACCCAGTCGCCCACCGTGAACTCCGCCTCGCGGTGGTGGGCGTCATAGTACTTCCGGGACAGCTGCTGGGCCTGAATAAGTCGCTGGCGCACCTCGGCCAGGATCTCATCCCGACCGCGGAGAAGCTCTGCCGCCGCCTCAGTCCGGGCCGTCTCAGGCTGGAACGGCACGATGGAGGGCGGAGGGCGACCGTAGACCACCTCGAAGGGAGTGGTACGCAGGGCGGAGTGGTAGGAGGTGTTGTAGCAGTACTCCGCCCAAGAGAGCCAGTCGACCCACGCACGGGGACGATCACCTGTAACACAGCGTAAGTACATAGCAATCACCTTGTTGACCACCTCGGATTGGCCGTCCGTTAGGGGGTGGAATGCCGTGCTGAGGCGCAGCTTGACGCCAGCCATCCGAAACATGTCACGCCAGACATGTCCCGTGAACACCGGATCACGGTCGCTGACGATCGAAGACGGAAATCCGTGGAGGCGGACAATACCGTCGAAGAACGCCCGCGCGACAGAAGTGGCGGTGTAGGGATGGCCGAGCGCGATGAAGTGTGCATATTTGGAGAAGCGGTCGACCACCGTAAGAATGACGGACTTGCCGCCCACCTTGGGGAGGCCCTCGATGAAGTCCATGGAGATGTTGGCCCAGACCTGAGAAGGCACGTCAAGTGGCTGTAGCAGCCCCGCAGGTTGCAGGGTCTCCGTCTTGTTGCGCTGGCACGTCACGCAAGACCGCACCCAGTCTCGCACCAGTGCCCGATCGCCGGGGATATAAAAATCTGCGCGGAGATGGTGGAGGGTCTTCTGCGTGCCCTCATGGCCGGCTGAGTGGGCCAGCAACAGAGCCTGGTGACGAAGGTCGCCGTGGTCCGGCACGAACAGCCGGCGCCCGTGGAGAAGCAGCCCCTCGGCCAGCCGCCACGGCTCCTCCAGAGCGCCGTCGGCGAGACGCTGGCGGAGGAGCTGCGCGTCGGTGGCGGTAGCGGTGGCGCGGCGAATATCGTCGATGAAGGCGAAGGAGGGGCCCGAGAGGATGCAGAGGGCCACCCCGGCTGAGTCGACGGCGTCCGTGTCGATGTCGGTGTCGCGGCGGGACAACGCGTCCGCCACAGTGTTGAGGCGACCAGGGCGGTACTCAACGGTGAAGTCAAACCCAAACAGCTTGCTGATCCACTGATGCTGCGGCACAGTGGAGAGGCGCTGGTCCAACAAAAACTTGAGGCTGTAGTGGTCCGTGCGGATACGGAACGACCGCCCCCAGAGATACGGCCTCCAGTGGCGCACCGCCTGCACCAAGCCTATGAGCTCCCGCTCGTAGGCCGCGAGCTTGTGGTGGCGCGCGGCGAAGGGTCGGCTGAAGAAGGCGAGTGCCCCGTCGCCCTGATGTAAGACGGCGCCAAACCCCACACCCGAGGCGTCACAGTCCACCACGAAGAGCTTGTCGAAGTCAGGCATCTGGAGGACCGGCCCCGTAGTGAGAGCCCGCTTGAGGGCCGCGAATGCCTCAGTCACCTCGTCATCCCAAGAGAAAGCGTCGCGGCAGAGCAGGCGCGTGAGTGGCGTCGCGATGAGGCCAAAATCCCGGATGAACTTCCGGTAGTAGCCCGCGAGGCCGAGGAAACCGCGTAAGGCCCGCGGTGAGTGCGGCGTTGGCCACGCCGCGACAGCCGCCACCTTGTCGGCATCCATAGAGACACCTTCCGCCGAGATGACGTGGCTGAGGTAGGCGATCGATGTCGTGCCGAACGAGCACTTCGAGCGCTTGAGGTGAAGATGGTGCACTCGAAGCTCGTTGAAGACAATGGCCACGTGCTGTAAGTGCTCCGCCCATGATGCGCTGTAGATAAGAATGTCATCAAAGAAAACAAGCACAAACAGACGCAGGTAGGGGCGGAGGACATCGTTCATCAAAGCCTGAAATGTCGCTGGCGCATTGGAGAGGCCAAAGGGCATCACCAAGAACTCGAAGTGGCCATGATGAGTGCGGAACGCCGTCTTCGCGACATCATCTGGGTGCATCCGCACCTGGTGATATCCTGAACGGAGGTCGAGCTTGGTGAAGAAGCGTGCCCCGTGAAGCTCATCCAGGAGTTCATCGACGACCGGGATGGGAAATTTGTCCTTGAGCGTCTTGGCGTTAAGGGCACGATAGTCGATGCAGAAGCGCCACGTGCCGTCCGCCTTGCGAACGAGGAGAACCGGCACCGAAAACGGCGAGGTCGAGATCCGGATGATACCCGAAGCGAGCATGACCTCGCACTGCCGCTCCAGCTCGTCCTTCTGCAGCTGCGGATAGCGGTATGGCCGGACCGCCACGGGAGTTGTGCCAGGGAGCAGGTGAATGCGATGATCGTAGACCCGGGCTGGCGGAAGGCCCTGGGGTTCATCGAAGAGATCGTTGTGCTGCTGCAAGAGATGAGCCAACAGGGGCTGCTCAGGCTCGGCGGCGGCCGCCGTCAGCTGTGGATGTGGCGGTGCTGAAGAGGGTCCACCCACGCCCTCCCACCGGACGCGGCGACCCATGCACCAGAAGACCATCGACATCGCGTCGAAGTCCCAGAGGATGGGGCCGAGGGTCCGCAAGAAGTCGACGCCGAGGATGAAGTCGAAGCAGCCCAAGTCAATGCCGGCGCACGTGATAGTGAACTGCTCGTCACCAATGCTGATGGGAACTTGCCGTGCAATCCCGTGACAGTGGAGACGGTCGCCGTTAGTGACGGTGACCCGGAGTTGCTCCCCGCCCGTCGGCTCAAGCGCCAGGCGGCGCATGGTCGACACGGGCAGAAAGTTATGGGTGGAGCCCATATCCAACAGAGCGAGGAGACGCTCGCCGTGGATCGTCACCGGCAGCAGCATAGTCTTCTCCGCCCGTATGCCCGCGAGGGCATGGAGGGAGACCACGAGTGCAGTCACCGGGGCGGGGGCCGGTACAACCTCCCCGGCAACGGGGGCGGGCAGAACGTCGATCTCCTCGGTGGCGGTGTCCTCCTCGACGAAGTCCACTCCCTCCAAGTAGAAGAGTCGCGGGCAGACATGGCCCGGCACGTAGGGCTCGCCACAGTTATAGCACAGCCCCTGGCGGCGCCGCTCGAGCTGTTCGGCCGGGGTCAGTCGACGGAACTGGCGGGGTGCTGCGGGGGCGGTGGGCGCCGCGGGAGCCTGTGTAGGGCGCCCCGGTGCGGTCGTCGTCGGTGGTGGCCGGGGAGGCTGGCGGCCGCCCCGGGGCGGCAACGCCTGCTGCAGGGCCACCGTACGGCGCTCGAAGGCGCGAGCGTAGTACATGGCCGTCTGAAGATCCTGCGGCCCGCGCATCTCCACGTCCACGCGGATATGATCCGGCAGACCGCCAACAAACAGCTCGGCCCGCTGACGTGCCGTGACTCCAGGCGCGTGGCAAGCCAGGGCCTGGAAGCGGTCGGCGAAGTCTTGCACCGTGGAGGTGAAAGGCAAACGGCCAAGCTCCGCCAGGCGGCTCCCGCGAATAGGAGGTCCGAACCGTAAGAGGCATAGCTCGAGGAAACGCTCCCATGAGGGCATGCCGCCCTCGTCCCGCTCGAGGGCATAATACCACGCCTGCGCGGCGCCCCGGAGGTGATAGGAGGCGAGCCAAGTGCGGTTGGACGCTAACGTGCGCTGCCCCCGGAAAAACTGGTCACACTGATTGAGCCAATTTAGGGGGTCCTCGGTGCCGTCGTAGGTGGCGAACTCGACCTTGGCGTAGCGGGGCGGCGCGTGGCTGTGACCCATGGAGGGAAACCCGTTGTCGGCGCGGAGCGGCGAGGAGTGGGGGGCCGAGTAGGTGGGCAGGAAGGGCCCCCCTTGGAACTGGGCCCCGTCCATGCTGTCGTAGGGGCCGGCGAAGCTCGAGGGGCCGCCGAACTGTGGAGGCGGCAGCGGCCGAGACGGGACGTGCGGCTGCCCCGACGCCATGGTGTAGACGGGCGGGGCCGGCCCGGCCAACCAGGCCGGTAACAGAGACGGCGACGGGAGAAACTGCACTTGGTGGATGGGGACCCCGGGCGCCGTCGTCCGGAGGGCCGACCCTGATGTGGCCAGCGATGGAGGCAACTGCAGCTGTTGCGGCAGTGGCAGGGCGGGGGCGGCGGACGTCGCCGGCGGCGGTGGCTGCCATGGAAGCGGCGGCGGTCCGGTGCTGGCGGCGACGGGCGCGGCCTGCGGCGGCCCGTAGGGCGCGGTGAGGTACAGGCGTGTGCCCTGTAGCGCCTGCGTGAGATCGCGGAGGGCTGCCATCATCTCCGCCGGGGTGAGAACGATGGCGGTGTCCGTGGTGGCGGTCCCGGCAGCGGAGGAGATCGGCCCGGCGAGGGCCTGAGTCCCGGCCGTGGTGGTCATCGGCGATGATGGCGTGGTCGTCAGTGGGAGGGAGGGGGTGGGCGGCGGCGCGGACATGATCGAGCCTGAGTCTCTGGATACCTGATTGATAGGACCCGGGGCCCTACCAGGACGTGCTCTCAGATTGTAGGGGTGGAAGGAGGGCGGACGTGGAGGACGCCGGCGCTGGGGTGCCGTCGTGGAGGGAGAGAGAGAGATGGCGCAGGTGGTGCGGCTAGGGTTAGGTCTCCCGGCTCCCTTGGGGAAGCTGAGCAAATATGATTGCTTCTGCTTAATCTCAAAACGGATCCTTACATGAGTTTATATAATTATCGGAATAAGATAATTGGGCTAAGCCCCTAATGTGCTAAGATAACTTGGGCCGAAACCCCTAACTAGGCCCTCCTCCGGGTATAATGAATACCGGTCATAACACAGACACTCATGACACGCGGAAAGTTTCAATAGAAGAAAATATCAAGAAAGTAAGTTGTGCAATTCCATTGACATCCCGCTTGTTCTACAAGTGCCGCGACATCTGCAAGACAACATTGTTTCTCTTCAAGCCATGCAAACTCCTGGAGAATAAGAGGAAGGCAGATTCATCAAGCTAGAAAGGAAGTACAAGCATGATAGCTGTAGATGTAAAACTAGCATGATCAGATTAATTCGCATTAATATTTTGCATGATACAGCGACCTATCATCTTGCACGACAAAAAAGAACTTGTAACATAAGTACAATCCAAAGAATATATCCAACCCTCAGAAGTTCAACAAAGTAAAAATGACATGACATTAGACTTCACTCTGTTAGCAATCTAAGTTTCCTCACAAATACATGTCACATCAACGCTCGGTACTACTTCTTTTGGCAATCAGATCATGCAAGAAATCATCATTCATGGCACATGAAAACATGAAAGAAGGTAAAGAAACAGCAAAAAAAAAAGGAGAGCTTATGTCACAACTGAATATGGTGGTCACACATGAAATTCCCTTTCGAAGGATATCCTATTTGACTTTTATGCCATACTTGGGCAAAGCCATCGAACAGGAATTCATGCTAGAGAGAGTAATTCAGAGGTGGGGATGAGTTCATAAAACTTGAAAGTAGACCTACACTTCAGACCTTTCTTAATCGCCACTGTTAACTGCACTCAGATCAATGACACGGTAGAAAATTAACATGTTTCCTTTCATGTACATATACTGTGACAACCAATAATTATTTGTAATTAACAGTTCTGTAAATAACATGTTTGCACTGTGCTTGTTTCGAAAAGATCTATCTGCAGACTACAAATGCAAAATGCCGGTTATTTATTATCTTCCCTTCGAGACATAAGAAGCTATACATTTGAGAATACAACTAGCACACCTCATCTAACATAAGCAGCGGCAGCTCAAGCTGATGAGCATTACAATCCATCAAAGGATCCTGCGAGAAAGGCAACTAGGAGCAAGGACCCAAAATAGAAATATGCAGAAACATGCTTTATGGCCTGATCTGCAGGATAAATTGACGCTCCAATGCATACTATACTGTACTATATAGTATATACTACATGATAGGTATTAGTAATTGAGTACTAAATTACCATGTCGACTACCAGTGGTAGTCTCCACAATAAACTTACCAGAGACTGGATGTCACTCCATGATAACTCCAGAATGGTGCTCCGTATCGTTGTCTAATATGGCTGTGCAAAGAAAGTAACATCTTAATAAGCATTGGGAATAGAAAGGCTCACAGATTCTAACATTCAGAGACAATGATGAGATGGCTGAAAGGATGCAATGAGAAGCACCCAGCAGATTTAAACAACTAACTCAAAAATACCTGACTGGGCTAGTCTTGACTGAAAATAATAATGAGCTGGAAGATGAGCTCGTCCATCTTGTTCCTTGGAAGACTCCTGCTTCCTCATCTCCATCATCAAGATGTGAGAATCAAGATCGACGACACGAGCATACTGGCAGAAGTTAGAGGCGACGAAGTCGGGGATGAAAGGCTCGTCAAAACATTCCGCAAGAGATATTATACTCCGAGGGACGTTGTCCCGTATGTTGAGCTCGAGTAGATATTGCGCTCCTGTTGGATTGCACATCTGGTTGCTATCGTTGGGACGGATCTTGCCAACCGCAAAGTAGACAACTCCATTATAGGTGGGGTTGAGAAGGGGGTACATTGGGGCTAATCCAGCTGGCACGTTGCAGAATCCATGGTGTTGCCGAAGGGCCCTGAGGTTGACCTTAGTCATCAGGGACCACTCCATGTCTTGTTTGTTGAGCGACCAGACGGACACGGTGCGGCTCTTGTTCTTGACATGCTCGAGGAAGCCGTCGATGGAGACAAACAGCACGGTGTTGTGGACGGCGCCAACGGTTCGGTAGGCTTTTGGCAGCGCCACCCAAATGTTGGTGCGACGGCGATCCTCGGACATCTTGTCGTTGGCCAAGTCTTTTGGCAGGGGAAAGAGGTGGAACTCGAGCAAGGGCTGTTTGTCGCGGTGGTTGTTGAAGAGGGTGTCCAAGTGGCAGTAGATGCCGCCTCGCAGAAGATCCACCCAGCAGCCCATGCCGTTGGCCGAAAACGTGACATTAGCTTCGTGTGGTCTCTTGCCGCTGATGCCTGAGGGAATGCTAACCAGCTTGACTTCGGACCATGGGCACACGGTTAAGGATCTGGGCCGCCATACCAAGAGCGCATCCCCCTGTTGATCCAGCTTCCCCAGCAGGAGCAGCGCGTAGTCATCATCACCAATGGATGGGCGCGCAATGAGAAGGCGAACAGTAAGGCTGGTGAACATCCAGGAGGGATCTTCGGGCGCCGGGGCCATGTGAAGCGATCCCCGGACAGCATCGTAGACTACATAGATGGTGCGGCTGAAATCATGGAGGAACGTCGTCGTGAGGACGATGACGCCCTCGTCCACGGCTTCGATGGTGGTGAGCGGGCTGCCGCCTTTGAGGACCAGACAAGACAGACTTGAAGGGGACCCAGGACTGCGGTCTGTATCCTCGGCGAGATGCACGCCGATGTGTAGGGTCTGAACTACCTCGTCGGCGTAGGGCTGCATCACGGGTGAGAACCCCGAAGCCTTCCTGTCCACACACCTCAGAATCTTGAACGGTTGCTGGGCGATCAAATCGAGTTCATCTCCGTCCTCGAAGTCCGTCCGCACGCGGCGGTGCAGCAGCCTATCTAGGTCTGGATTTAGATCCATGGAAGCGGCGGCGGCGGCGGCACGGACGGCGGAGGCTAGGTTTTCCTTGGGGAAGATGCCGATGGAGAAATCCTGTGGCAGATTTGTTTTTTGAGCGACAATCCAAGCTTTATTCAGCAAAAACCACAGTTTGTGAGATACATCTCCAATTAGGATTGGCCATATCATACATGGCGTCACAACGAACTTGGGACGGCCCAGGTGCGGGGCGGGGCTCCCTTGATTATTTTTTTCGTTTCATTTTGGTTTTTTGCTTTCTTTTTTGTCTTTTTTTTGCTTCTTTAAAAAAAATTGAGATTTCGCCTCGCCATCGTCCATGGCCGCAAGGGCTGCCTCAGTCTCCCGCACCCGCTGCCTCGAACGGCTGGCACACCACGTCATGTTTGTGTATGGCGACACCCATGCGTGCCACCTCCTGCTCGGCGCGTCAACAAAGGGGTTATGCGTTCGCCATAGCATTCGGTCGCCAGACGAACCGCACCGCCTCCTGTGAGGCAGCGGTGACACACCTCACAAAAGATCCATGCGTTATTTGGGCGGACGCAATAGATTCTCGACGAAAGGACTCCAAGTGCTGACGTCGGACGGCCTCCTCCCGGGAGCGGCGGAGCGCAAACCGGACGATCATCTTCTTCTCGGGGCCGCATGGGATGAGCTTCAGGTCGATGGATCTGGAGATGTAGGACTCAGATCCGCTGTCCGTCATGTCAGAGAAGGCCGGAGATCGCCGAACAAAAGCTTGGGTGTGTTTGATGAATTTTTGTACACACTAAGTCCAATTATTTGTGTTAGCCGTGGTGGACCGGTATACAAATATATACAAACGTATCTATGAGAGAAAATATAACTTTGATTTATGTATGGGTCCCACATGTGGCTAGAAATTTATGAAATAAAAAATATTTAATATTGGACTCTATTTGTAGAGTTCACCATGTAGAACAGAGAGGTGGAAGTAGATTGATGGTTTGCATTTTGGTTTAAGAGAAATAATTGCTAGAAGAGAGAAACATGGGCGTACAGGGCTAGCACACAATCTCTACTCCTAATTGCACGGTTGGTAGCCCGGTATGCGGGTTTTTTTCGGCACATTGTTTTTTTTCGTCCGGTTATTTTTAGTCCCACCTCCCACCACCTCTGTAACAAAGAAAACAAAAAATCATTTGCCAATCCACCTTTCCCGAACGAGATCCCAAGACGCTGCTCCTCCTCTTGTGGATCCCAATCCGCGGCTTCTCCTCTCACGGATCCCAAGCCGAGCTCCTCCTCTTACAGATCCCAAGCCGCTGTTCATACGAGAGGCAGCGACCGCCGCGGATCACCACCCCACCGCGGCGAATCACCAGTGGCCGCCGCTCATCACCAGCGACCGCGGCGGATCACCGAGACACAGCCGCAGCCGCCAAACCACGGATCCGCATGAACGAACCGCGACGGCGGCGAACAATGCAAGGCATCATCACAAATAAGGTGCGTCATTTCTTCACAATAGATTAAAGGTTTTCCTCTGTACACGCATAACCTGATGTGCCCGGGTTCCCAGTTACTTGTTCGTGCTTAACTTGCACGGGCGTTCCCAGGTTCCTGGGTTTTCAGAATTTTCTGAATATAAATTACATGCCAGGTCGTATGGTACAGATGACATAGTCCAACCTGATTACATTTTCAGATTTTTCTCATTACAATTTATGTACATGCGTGTATGGTACAGAGAAGGACCTGGGCGTGCACCAATATCTGTAGAAGCTTACCAATTGTAAAACTTCTCTGTACAAGCTTACTTGACATGTCAAAGTCTGGCTTCAAATCTTCTCTGTACAATGACCGTTAGCTTCAAAACGTCCCACTAATCCCTCTTGTTCAGTCGCATCATGATGACCAACGTTTGTGAAAGGTCACTCATCAGAACAATAACTGATGAAGAAGAATAATTATAGGTACGTATGAAAAACGCAAAAAGCAAGGCGTCCGAAGAGAACAAGGGGTTAGATGTGCCTCTACCCGATCTTGTTGACCTACAATCTCAAAGGAGCCAAGGTACATTAGACTAACATAAAAGGGGTTAGATGTCGGGGGAGGCGTTTTGGCTCCCGGGTGCAAATGCACCCGGATGAACAGTAACGCGAAAAAAAATACTAAATGTTTTCAAAAAATTCTGAAATTTTTTGTGGATGTTCGTGTTAGTGTCGCAAGCATGCTTGACAATTTTCATGTGAAACGGAGCGGCAGTTTTTCGTCGGTGAAAAAAACAAATTTGGGGTGACATTTTGGGGTAACATTTGATGTTCAATTTGTTTTTTTTGCATAGCCCAAAATGTTTAACCTTTTTGTCTCAAAATTTGCAGCTAGCATTTGTATGTGACTAAGATCACATAAATTTTTTGTCATGATTTTTTTGACATTTCAAAAATTATTTTCCACAGGCAGGATTGCATTTCCGTTAGATGTCGCCATAATTACCAACTCATACTACGACATTGTATCTCACTATTGTGTTGCAGGGCATAATGATGACGGAAATGTGCATGACTACAATCCAATTAGTCCAGGTATGAGACTGAGTAAATACCCCAATCCCATAGCTGACATAATTGTTTTAAAGTGATCAGTCATGCAAAACAGATGGGCGACCTGGCATGCTACGATTAGAGCAGGACAAAGATGCAAATCTAACCCCACACCCTCATTCGGATATCACGAATTTTCAGCAACCTGGTCATGCGAGTTTAGGTACGTGTGTTCCATGTTTCAACACATATTTACACTGTTCGAGTTACGGCCAGTAAGTGGTGTGATCCGATGCACCTTTTATATTGCCATATTTGTGCTTATGTCGGTGTATATTCGTGTATTAACATTAACCTAATACCTTAAATTTCATTTGTTTTTGTAGCCATAGAATCTCCCAATGATGATGTGTGGCTTAATGCCCTTGATCGTCATGGTTCGGAGTTTGTGCCAGCATCTACCCCAACAAGTGATTCCCAGACAACGTCTGTTGTTATGAATGACATGCAGTTTTATAGCAAAAAGCATGATAAAGAGCGCAATAATAACTTAACAAACGAAAATATGGAGCGGAGAAACGCACGAATGCGAGCTGTTTATCGGAAGCAAAAGGATGAGGAGACGATCAAGCTCCAAAATGGGAAGCATAATGTACCTCCTCTTCGTGATATCACGAATCAGGATGGCCCTTCCAGATTGATGCCAGGTACGGGTGTTTATATATTACGTCATCATTAGATAGATTGAATTTGTTGCGGATCTGCATGTGGTGTGAGCTGATACATCTTTCATAAGGCCATATTTCCTTATGGGGATGCGCATTCATGTATTAATCTTGAAGATGAATTTTGTACTGTTCTTGCAGTTGATGTGAGGCTTAATGCCCTTGATCATGATGGTTCAGAGTTTGTGCCAGCGTCTAACCCAACATGTGATAGCCAGACAACATCTGGTGTTATGAATGAGTCGCAAAATGATTGTCGACTAGGATTGTCATGTAGACTAGCTCGCTAAGTCAAGCAATCGAGCGACTAGTCATAGTCTAGTCTGGACTAGTCATGCTGGTTGAGCTGATCGACTCAAATTTGGGAGGGAATATGTGAGCAGCCCGAAGCAGGAAAAATTGGGAAGCTACAGAACCACACACCTCACCTGGGACGAGGCCGCCGCCAGCACCCACTCACCAACCGCTGGCAAGGAGCATTGCGACGCTGTCCCTCCACTCTCCCCTGGATCAGCCCCCCTGCTGAGTATGTTCCTCTCCTGGATCAGCCCCTCCAGCTCCTGTTGGGGAACGTTGCATGGGAAACAAAAAATTTCCTAGGCACACGCAAGATCTATCCATGGAGATGTATAGCTACGAGAGGGGGGAGTGCATCTACATACCCTTGTAGATCGCTAAGTGGAAGCGTTAAGAGACGCGGTTGATGTAGTCGTACGTCTTCGCGATCCAATCATGATCCGTCCCGATCTAGCACCGAACGGATGGCACCTCCGCGTTCAGCACACGTGCGGCTCGATGACATCTCCGCCTCCTCGATCCAGCGAGCGAGTGCGGAGTAGTAGATGGGTTCTCAACCAACATGACGGCGTGGTGGAGCAATCCCAGTAAGGCTACGCCGAGCCCTACTGAAACTGCGAACGGAGGAGAAAACGGTCTAGGGAAAGAGAGGGGCGCCAAGGGCTTGGTGTGTCCTCTTGGGGCGCCCCCTCCCCTCTATATATAGGTGGAGGGGCATGGAGATCAGCCCCTCCAAGCCCTAGGGCGCAGACAAGGGGGAGGAGTTGGACTCCTAGTCCAATTCCCTCCCTTTCCATACAAAGGTGGACTTTCCACCTCTCCCAAGCCACATGGGCCTTGAGGGACTTGTGCGCCTGGCCCAATAAGGCCAGGGTGCCTCCCCTCAGCCCATGCAAACCCTTGGGACGTGGTGGAATCCTTGATGGACTTCCGGACTCCTTCGGAAGTTTCTGGAACCTTCTAGAAGCTTCCCGGTACAATACCAGAAAAACCGGAAACTTTTCCGGTAGCCAAAATATGACTTCCCATATATAAATCTTTACCTCCGGACCATTCCGGAGCTCCTCCTGACGTCCGGGATCTCATCCGGGACTCCGAAAAACATTCGGTCACCAACATACATAACCCAATAATACTATATCGTCACTGAACGTTAAGCGTACGGACGCTACGGGTCCGAGAATCATGTGGACATGACCGAGACACCTCTCCGGTAAATAACCAATAGCGGGACCTGGATGCCCATATTGGTTCCCACATATTCCACGAAGATCTTTATCGGTCGAACCACGATGCCAAGGATTCAATCAATCCCGTATGCAGTTCCCTTTGTCCAGCGGTATGTTACTTGCCCGAGATTCGATCGTCGGTATCTCCATACCTAGTTCAATCTCGTTATCGACAAGTCTACTTACTAGTTCCGTAATGCAAGATCCCGTGACTAACTCCTTAGTCACATTGCTTGCAAACTTCTTGTGATGTTGTATTACCGAGAGGGCTCGGAGATACCTCTCTGTCATATGGAGTGACATATCCCAGTCTCGATCCATGCCAACCCAACAATCACCCTTGGAGATACCTGTAGAATACCTCTATGATCACCCAGTTACGAAGTGACGTTTGATACACACAAGGCATTACTCCGGTGCCAGGGAGTTGCATGATATCATGGTCTTAGGAACAGATACTTGACATGAAGAAAGTAGTAGCAATAAACTAATACGATCAAATGCTATGCTTACGGTTGGGTCTTGTCCCTCACATCATTCTCCTAATGATGTGATCTAGTTATCAAATGACAACTCATGTCTATGGTTAGGAAACCTTAACCATTTTTGATCAACGAGCTAGTCTAGTAGAGGCTTACTAGGGACACGATGTTGTCTATGTATCCACACATGTATGTGAGTCCGATCGATACAATTCTAGCATGGATAATAAACGATTATCATGAACAAGGAAATATGATAATAACCAATTTATTATTGCCTCTAGGGCATATTTCCAACAGTCTCCCACTTGCACTAGAGTCAATAATCTAGTTCACATCACCATGTGATTAACGCCCAATGAGTTCTGGGGTTTGACCATGTTTTGCTTGTGAGAGAGGTTTTAGTCAACGGGTCTGCAACATTCAGATCCGTGTATACTTTGCAAATATCTAGGTCATATTGTAGATGCTGCTACTATACGTATCCGGTTTGCTACTTAGAGTCATACGGATCGGTGTCAAAGCTTGCATCGACGTAACCCTTTACGACGAACTTGTTGAGTATCGTGTTTAGTTAGGAAACAAAAGATAGACTAGGAATTATTCTGGCTTGTCTTGTACTCCAAGTTAATCATGTACTCCTATATATATGCCCACGAGGCTCAAGCAATACATCAACTATTCAACCAATCCCTCTCTCTCCCCTTCTACATGGTATCTGCCGCAAGTTCCTAGACCTAGCCGCCGCCCACCGCTTCCGCACCGCGCGCTGTCCCCGGGGCGGTCGGCCTCCATGACCGCCGCTGGGGGCCACGCCGCCCGTTCCTAGGGTTCGTCCGCCGGTCATGTTGACCGGCTACCCTAGAGAGTCTTTTTCCCGATCTCTTGATCCGGGGTTTTCTCTCGTCCGCCGGTCGCATTGATCGGCGTTTCCTTTTTGGTTTTCCGATCTAAGATCGGTTTGCGTCGCCCGCCGCTGCCGTCGACCCCGCGCCTCTACTCCGACATCGGCGCGACCCGGCCTTTACACCGACCCGGCAGCCTCGCGCGACGCGGCGGCCCCTCACGGCCGTCGCCCGCGCGTCTGCTCGCCCGTCACCCTACGCCGGCCGTCACCGCCCTGCTCGGATCGGGATTCCTGCATCGCCCCAACCCGGCGACCTCGCGCCATGCGGCGGCCCATCACATCCACCGTTCGCGTGCCGGCCCGCCCATCGATCTACGCCGCGCCTGTACGGCTGCCCTGCCGACCGTCGTTGTCGGCTTCATCTCGGACTCCGCCGCCATCCCGCCTCCACCGAGCGGCGTCCTCGACCTCGCGCGCGATAGGATTGATCACCTGCCCGCTACCGCGATCCGCCACATCTACGCCGAGCGACCGACCTGGCCCGTCGGTTGCGCGTGCCTCCGTAGGTCCCATGCAAATTGTCTCAAGTACAGCACGCCCCTCCACCAATCGAGCACCGGGCTGCCGCTGCGTCGCCCCATCGGGCCGCAGCGCCGCCGCGTCGCCCCATCGGGCCGCAGCGCCGCCGCGTCGCCCCATCGGGCCGCAGCGCCGCCGCGTCGCCCCATCGGGCCGCAGCGCCGCCGCCCCATGGTTCTCCCCTCGGCTGCACCAACCCGCGCGCTACAGCTGCGTCGCCCCTTCGGGTAGTAGTGTCGCGGCCCGCGGTCCACCGCCGCCCCGAGGCCGTCCGCTCCAGGCCGTCCCCGTGGCTGCACCGACCCTCGCGCCGCCGCTGCGTCGCCCCATCGAGCCGTAACGAGCGTGGCACGCGGTCTCCGCCGTCGCCCGAGGCCATCCCCGTGGTCGCACCGACCCGCGCTTCGCCGCCATGCCGCCCCATCGGGCTGTAGCGAGCGTGGCACGCGGTCTCCACCGCCGCCCGAGGTCTTCCTGCCGTCGCCCCGACCCGCCAGCTGCCGCTGTGTCGCCCCTTCGGGTCGTAGCGCCACGCCCCGCGGTCCACTCCGTCTCCCTCAGCGCAGGAACGCCACCGTCCGCGCCGGTCTTCGTCACGTTGTCGGGTTCCTCGCCTACTTCGAGCATCGCCGCGGCGCTCCTAACCAGCCGCCGCCGCCGCTCTTCCTCGGCGTCGCTGCAGCTCGCTCACCCGAGCCGCGTGATGTCTACTACACAACCTTCTTCTTGTAGACTCGTGTTGGGTCTCCAAGCGCAGAGTTTTGTAGGACAGTAGCAAATTTCCCTCAAGTGGATGACCTAAGGTTTATCAATCCGTGGGAGGCGTAGGATGAAGATGGTCTCTCTCAAACAACCCTGCAACCAAATAACAAAGAGTCTCTTGTGTCCACAACACACCCAATACAATGGTAAATTGTATAGGTGCACTAGTTCGGCGAAGAGATGGTGATACAAGTGCAATATGGATGGTAGATATATGTTTTTGTAATCTGAAAATATAAAAACAGCAAGGTAAATAATGATAAAAGTGAGCACAAACGGTATTGCAATGCTTGAAAACAAGGCCTAGGGTTCATACTTTCACTAGTGCAAGTTCTCTCAACAATACTAACAAAGTTGAATCATATGTAAATCCCTCACGTGCGACAAAGAGTTCACTCCAAAGTCACAAATAGCGGAGAACAAACGAAGAAATTATTGTAGGGTACGAAACTACCTCAAAGTTATCTTTTCCGATCAATCTTATGAGCTATCCCTATAAGTGTCACGAGCAGCCCTAGAGTTCGTACTAAAATAACACCTTAAGATACACATCAACCAAAACCCTAATGTCACCTAGATACTGCAATGTCACCACGAGTACCCATGGGCTTGATTATACGATATGCATCACACAATTTCAGATTCATCATGTTCAATCCAACACAAAGGACTTCAAAGAGTGCCCCAAAGTTTCTACCGGAGAGTCAAGACGAAAACGTGTGCCAACCCCTATGCATAGATTCCCAAGGTCACGGAACCCGCAAGTTGATCACCAAAACATACATCAAGTGGATCAATAGAACATCCCATTGTCACCACGGATATCCCATCGCAAGACATACATCAAGTGTTCTCAAATCCTTAAAGACTCAATCCGATAAGAAAACTTCAAAGGGAAAACTCAATTCATCACAAGAAGATAGAGAGGGGAAAACTCCATATGATTCATCTATATTAATAAAGCTCGCGGTACATCAAGATCGTGTCATCTCAAGAACACGAGAGAGAGAGATCAAACACATAGCTACTGATACATACCCTCAGCCCCAAAGGTGAACTACTCCCTCCTCGTCATGGAGACCGCCGGGATGACGAAGATGGCCTCCGGTGATGGTTTCCCCCTCCGACAGGGTGCCGGAACGGGCTCCCGATTGGTTTTTCGTGGCTACAGAGGCTTGCGGCGGCGGAACTCCCGATCTAGGTTTCTTTCTAGAGGTTTCTGTATTTATAGGAATTTTTGGCGTCGGAAACAAGTCAAGGGGGGCCACGAGGCGGCGACAAGCCAGGAGGGCGCGCCCTAGGGGGGGGCACCCTGTAGGCTTGTGGTGGCCTCGTGGCTCTTCTGGCCCAACTCCAATGCTTCGGGGGTCTCTTTTGGTTCATAAAAAATCACCGTAAATTTTCAGCCCATTCCGAGAACTTTTATTTCTGCACAAAAAACGACACCATGGTAGTTCTGCTGAAAACAGCGTCAGTCCGGGTTAGTTCTAATAAAATCATACCAAAATCATATAGAATTATTGTAAACATGGCATGAATACTTCATAAATTATGGATACGTTGGAGACGTATCAACATCCCCAAGCTTAATTCCTGCTCGTCCTCGAGTAGGTAAATGATAAAAGAAATAATTTATGAAGTGTGAATGCTAGCAAGTGCACAAGTTTGATCAATGATAATTCCAATCACTTTTTCTAGCATCAATATAAACCATAAACAGTAGCTCATCTCATAAAACTTCTCATGATCAAGTAACAAACTATTCACATGTTAAAGTATAGACCAGAAAGTTTCTTGAAAACTAACAAACCATATTCCTACTCATCGAACAATTGCAATTCATCTTATTTTCAGGAAGGGTCTATGTAAGAGCTTTGATTTAGCAAATTCCACATACTCAACTATCATATAGTCTTCCATGATTATTGACACTCAAAGCATATTTTTAGAACAAATAGCATCCATCGAACACAGAGAAAGATAGGGGCTTAATGTTTCGCCTCCCAACTTATTTATCATATAGATAATTGTCAACAATAATAATTCATGATCAAATATATTTGTGTGGATATATATGTCTAGATCATTCCCCAACACATGACGCTTGCCAAGAGAAAAAGGCGAAATATAGGAAGTGGTGAAGATCACCATGACTCTTGCATAAAGGTAAGTACTAGAAAGTAAAAGATAGGCCCTTCGCAGAGGGAAGCATTGATTTGCAAAGGTGCCAGAGCTCGAGCTTTTAAAACAGAGATGAATAATAATTTTGAGCGGTATGCTTTCATTGTCAACATAACAACCGAGAGATCTCGGTATCTTCCATGCTAGATACATTATAGGCGGTTCCCAAACAGAATGGTAAAGTTTTTACTCGCCCTCCACCAATCAATCACACTCCACGGCGAGCTGAATCCACGGGTACCGTCCATACAAACAACAATCCTGGGGGAGTTTTGTTTCATTTTATTTTGATTTGATTTTTTAGCATGGAAGTGGGCATCCCGAATACCAGCCACTTTCTCGTGAATGATAGTGAATCAACACATATCGTGAGAATAACCCACCTAGCATGGAAGATACTGACAGCCCCTAGTCACTATATGAGCGAGTCGGGCATACAAAACAGAATATTATTTGAAGGTTTAGAGTTTGGCACATGCAAATTTACTTGGAACGGCAGGTAAATACCGCATATAGGTAGGTATGGTGGACTCATATGGAACAAGTTTGGGTTTAAGGGTGTTTGGATGCACAAGTAGTATTTCTACTTGGTGCGGAAGTTTTGGCTAGTATGAGGTGGAAGCAAGCACCACATGTTGGAGGATCCATAACAATATAACTTATATACAAATATACCCAAACATAACTCATTAATTGTCTTCCTTGTCCAATTTTAACTAATTTGCTCAAGTTTGAAAATAATTAATGAGCTCACAATCATAGAAGATGTCCAAGATAGTATATTTATATGTAGAATCTCTCTTCCTTTAATATTCCTTCAAGAATTGTTCAAGTGACCAATGCGGTGTTTGCTAACTTTCAATAAATTTTACCACCTATACTATATTATGTGTGAAGTCATTACTCCCCATGGTATAAGTATATGAAGCATATTTAATTTCAGATTTATGATATTCAATTCATTCAACCATTACTCATAGGATATAAGTGAAAAGCACGAAAGTAAATGACAAAACTACTCCAAAACATATAAGTGAAGATCAATGAGTAGTCAAACAATTAAGTAGCTATGTGAGGACTCTCTCAATAAAGATTTTCAGATCTGAGTATTTTATTTAAACAGCAAGCAAAAGAAAAATAACACTCCAAGAATAGCACACATCATGTGAACGAATAAAAATTTAGGCTCAACATAGGCTAACCGATAATTGTTGATGAAGAGAGGTGGGATGCGTAGCATCCCCAAGCTTAGATGCTTGAGACTTCTTGAAATATTTACTTGGGGTGCCTTGGGCATCCCCAAACTTGAGCTTTTGTATCTCGTTCAATCCTCTCATATCATGGTTTCACCTATTCTCAAAAACTTCATCCACACAAAACTCGAAAAGAACTCGTGAGATAGGTTAGTACACATAAAAACAAATCAAAACTTCATGTACTGCCAAGACAATGTGCACAATAATTTTCAAACATTATCTACTGTTTACTATCATTTCCAAAATTTATATCTACCAATATAGGCTATGGAAACTATAGGATAAGTAGATAACGAAACTACGACAGCAATCTGTCCAAACAGAACAGTCTGTAGGAATTTAAGAAAACAGTGTACTTCTGTAACTCAAAAAATTATGAAAATTTAGGAAATGCTAAATAATTTATATGACAACAATTTTTAAAAATTTCAGGAACTTTCCACGTTCCAGTAAAATATGAAAATTCAAACACTACCGCAAAAGTTTCTATTTTTACACAGCACATATCAAACATGCAATTCAAGCATCCTAAAGGGCAATTCTTGGAACCTTTTATTGAAAAACAAGATTATAAATAACACCTAACAGAGAACAACAAAATAAAATGATGCTCCAAGCAAAACTCATATTATGTGATGAATAAAAATATAGCTCTAAGTAAGATATACCGATAATGTTGAAGACGAATGCGGGGATGCCTTCCGGGGCATCCCCAAGCTTAGGCGCTTGAGTCTTCCTTGGATATTACCTTGGGGGTGCCTTGGGAATCCCCAAGCTTAGGTTCTTGTCACTCCTTATTCTCCTCATATCGGTGTCTCACCCAAAACTTGAAAACTTCAATCACACAAGACTTAACGGAACTTCGTGAGAAGGGTCAGTGTAATAAATAAAGATAATTCACTTAGGTACTGTCAAGACAAGATTCATAATTGTTACTACATGATACCTACTGTATTCTATTATTCCCATAATTTATACCACTAAATATAAGCTATGGAAACACTAAAACAAGCAAACTATGCATGCAAAACAGAATCTGTCAAAAACAGAACAGTCTGTCAAGATCTGTAGTGTAACCATACTTCCCTGTCTCTAAAAATTCTGAATAATTAGGAAAATCTAGGAAATTTGTATATAAATAATGTGTAAAAAATTCAGATCAAAATAACGTTCCAGTGAATTTACAAAATTCCTGGACTGAGAGCAAAAGTTTCTGTTTTTGCACATAATCAAGTCAACTATGATCCACACTATCCCAAAGGCTTTACTTGGCACTTTATGGAAACAAAAGCTATAAAACATGATTATACAGTAGCTTAATCATGTGGACACACAAAAACAGTAGGTATAAATATTGGGTTGTCTCCCAACAAGCGCTTTTCTTTAATGCCATTTTAGCTAGGCATGATGATTTCAATGATGCTCACAAAAAAGATAAGAATTGAAACACAAAGAAAGCATCATGAAGCATATGACTAGCACGTTTAAGCCTAACCCACTTCCTATGCATAGGGATTTTGTGAACAAACAATTTATGGGAGCAAGAATCAACTAGCATAGGAAGGCAAAAGAAGCATAACTTCAAAACTTTGAACACATAGAGAGGAAACTTGATATTATTGCAATTCCTACAAGCATATGTTCCTCCCTCATAATAATTTTCAGTAGCATCATGAAGGAATTTCACAACATAACTATCACATAAAGCATTATCTTCATGATGCACAAGCATAGAAAATTTGTCGCTCTCCACATAAGCAATTTTCTTCTCATTCATAATAGTGGGAGCAAACTCAACAAAATAACTATCATGTGAAGCATAATCCAATTGAAAATTAAAATCATGATGACAAGTTTCATGGTTATCATTATTCTTTATAGCATACATGTCATCACAATAATCATCATAAATAGGAGGCATGCTTTCATCATAATAAATTTGCTCATCAAACATAGCATCCCCAAGCTTGTAGCTTTGCATATCATTAGCATCATGAATATTCAAGGAATTCATACCAACAACATTGCAATCATGCTCATCATACAAAGATTTAGTGCCAAACATTTTAATAGCTTCTTCTTCTAACACATGAGCACAATTTTCCTTTCCATCATTTTCACGAAAGACATTAAAAAGATGAAGCATATGAGGCAACCTCAATTCCATTTTTTTGTAGTTTTCTTTTATAGACTAAACTAGTGATAAAACAAGAAACTAAAAGATTCAATTGCAAGATCTAAAGATATACCTTCAAGCACTCACCTCCCCGGCAACAGCGCTAGAAAAGAGCTTGATGTCTACTACACAACCTTCTTCTTGTAGACTCGTGTTGGGCCTCCAAGCGCAGAGTTTTGTAGGATAGTAGCAAATTTCCCTCAAGTGGATGACCTAAGGTTTATCAATCTGTGGGAGGCGTAGGATGAAGATGGTCTCTCTCCAACAACCCTGTAACCAAATAACAAAGAGTCTCTTGTGTCCCCAACACACCCAATACAATGGTAAATTGTATAGGTGCACTAGTTCGGCGAAGAGATGGTGATACAAGTGCAATATGGATGGTAGATATAGGTTTTTGTAATCTGAAAATATAAAAACAGCAAGGTAACTAATGATAAAAATGAGCACAAACGGTATTGCAATGCGTGAAAACAAGGCCTAGGGTTCATACTTTCACTAGTGCAAGTTCTCTCAACAATACTAACATAGTTGAATCATATGTAAATCCCTCACGTGCGACAAAGAGTTCACTCCAAAGTCACAAATAGCGGAGAACAAACGAAGAAATTATTGTAGGGTATGAAACCACCTCAAAGTTATCTTTTCCGATCAATCTTATGAGCTATCCCTATAAGTGTCACGAACAGCCCTAGAGTTCGTACTAAAATAGCACCTTAAGATACACATCAACCAAAACCCTAATGTCACCTAGATACTCCAATGTCACCGCGAGTACACATGGGCTTGATTATACGATATGCATCACACAATTTCAGATCCGTCATGTTCAATCCAACACAAAGGACTTCAAAGAGTGCCCCAAAGTTTCTACCGGAGAGTCAATAGAAAAACGTGTGCCAACCCCTATGCATAGATTCCCAAGGTCACGGAACCCGCAAGTTGATCACCAAACCATACATCAAGTGGATCAATAGAACATCCCATTGTCACCACGGATATCCCATCGCAAGACATACATCAAGTGTTCTCAAATCCTTAAAGACTCAATCCGATAAGAAAACTTCAAAGGGAAAACTCAATTCATCACAAGAAGAGAGAGAGGGGAAAACTCCATATGATTCATCTATATTAATAAAGCTCGCGGTACATCAAGATCGTGTCATCTCAAGAACACAAGAGAGAGAGAGATCAAACACATAGCTACTGCTACATACCCTCAGCCCCGAGGGTGAACTACTCCCTCCTCGTCATGGAGACCGCCGGGATGATGAAGATGGCCTCCGGTGATGGTTTCCCCCTCCGGCAGGGTGCCAGAACGGACTCCTGATTGGTTTTTCATGGCTATAGAGGCTTGCGGCAGCGGAACTCCCGATATAGGATTCTTTCTGGAGGTTTCTGTATTTATAGGAATTTTTGGCATCGGAACAAGTCAAGGGTGGCCTCGTGGCTCTTCTAGCCCAACTCCAATGCTTCGGGGGTCTATTTTGGTCCATAAAAATCACCGTAAATTTTCAGCCCATTCCGAGAACTTTTATTTCTGCACAAAAAACGACACCATGGTAGTTCTGCTGAAAACAGCGTCAGTCCGGGTTAGTTCTAATAAAATCATACCAAAATCATATAGAATTATTGTAAACATGGCATGAATACTTCATAAATTATAGATACGTTCGAGACGTATTACCGTGCCGCCCCGTCCACCCCCTTCATCTTCGTCCAGCACTAGCTCATCGCCAGCGTCGCCGTCGTCTACCCCGACCACTTCATCTACTCCGACCACCGTGGGCGACATCGGCTTCTCGCCGATATGCGCCACAACCATCGTCGAGTCCTTCTCTGCTAGCCTACTCGACATGGCGTACAAGTTGTGTGCAGGTCCCCGTCTACGCATGCCCGGTGCTGGCAACACCGACGCGTGCCTTCGTCCCCGATGTGTTCCTAGGTCTGGCAAGCCTGGAGCGACGCATCGCCAACATCGACTTCGTCCGTCTATGCATGCCCGGTGTTGGCAACACCGATGCGTGCCTTCGTCCATGACGTGTCCCCGGACTTGGCAATTCTGGCGCGACGTGTCTCAACTTTGTCTTCTTCCGGGCGCACCACTACTTCGACACCACTGCGCCCATGACTAACTCGGCGCCTCCTTGCGCCCGTGGCTCCTCGGCGACTACCTCGACACCGGCTACCTTGACTCGACATCGACCACGGCTACACCACCCTACGCTCTCGGCTACCTCGACAAACGGCACAAAGGGCTACCGCCTTGCTTGAGCAACCTCGTCAGTTTCTTCTCCAGCCACGACTTTCACGATGCATTGACCGTTACGACTGTGGGGGGGGATGACCGTCGGCCTACCTTCGGATTCTTCTCTAGTCTCACCGTCTGTGTCGCTACCGTTGTAACTGCAGGGGGATGTTGAGTATCGTGTTTAGTTAGGAAACAAAAGATAGACTAGGAATTATTCTAGCTTGTCTTGTACTCCAAGTTAATCATGTACTCCTATATATATGCCCACGAGGCTCAAGCAATACATCAACTATTCCACCAATCCCTCTCTCTCCCTTCCAACAGAACTCTTTATCACCTCCATAATCGAGAAACATTTCCTTAGTCCTCCAGTTACTAAGTATAATTTTGACCGTTGTCCAATGATCCACTCCTGATCACTCTTGTACTCCCCTGCCTGACTTATGGCAAGGCACACATCACATGAGGTACACATCATGGCATACAGTATAGAGCCTATGGTTGAGGCATAGGGGACGACCTTCGTCCTTTCTCTTTCTTCTACCGTGGTCGAGCTTTGAGTCTTACTGAACTTCACACCTTAAAATACATGCAAGAACTCCCTCTTTGAATGATCCATTTTGAACTCCTTCAAAATCTTGTCAAGGTGTGTGCTCTGTGAAAGTCTTATCAAGTGTCTTGATCTATCTCTATAGATTTTGATGCTCAATATGTAAGCAGCTTTACCCAGGGCTTCCTCTGAAAAACTCCTTTCAAACAACCCTTTATGCTTTCCAGAAATTCTACATCATTTTCCGGTAACAATATGTCATCCACATATACTTATCAGGAATTCTATAGTGATCCCACTCACTTTATTGTAAATACAAGTTTCTTCATAAACTTTGTATAAACCCAAAAGCTTTGATCACCTCATCAAAGCATATATTCCAACTCCGAGATGCTTGCACCAGTACATAGAAGGATCGCTGGACCTTGCATGCCCTTTAGCATGCTTAGGATCGACAAAACATTCCAGTTGTATCACATACAACCTTTCCTCACGAAAACCGTTAAGGAAACTCTTTTTTTGATATCCATCTGCCAGATTTCGTAATAGAAAAATGCAGCAACTACTAACATAATCCGAACAGACTTTAGCATCGCTACGGGTGAGAAAGTCACATCGTAGTCAACTCCTTGAACTCATCGGAAACTTCTTTGCGACAAGTCGAGCTTTATAATGGTGACATTACCATCAGCGTATGTCTTCTTCTTAAAGATCCATTTGTACTTAATGGTCTGCCGGTCATCGGGCAAGTCTACCAAAGTCCATACTTGGTTTTCGTACATGGATCCTATGTCGGATTTCATGGCTCCTAGACATTTGTTGGAATCCGGGCCCACCATCGCTTCTTCATAGCTCGTAGGTTCACTGTTGTCTAACAACATGACCTCCAAGACAGGATTGCCGTACCACTCAGGGGCGGTACGAGTCCTTGTCGACCTACGAGGCTCGGTAGTAACTTGATCCGAAGTTTCATGATCACTATCGTTAGCTTCCTCTTCAATTGATGTACGCATCATGGGAACACTTTTTTGCGTTGCGCTACTTTCCAATTCAAGTGAAGGTTCAATAACCTTATCAAGTTCTACCTTCCTCCCACTCACTTCTTTCGAGAGAACCTCCTTCTCTCGAAAGGATCCATTCTTGGCAACAAAGACCTTGCCTTCGGATCTGAGATAGAAGGTGTACCCAATTATTTCCTTAGGGTATCCTATGAAGACGCACTTCTCTGCTTTGGGTTTGAGCTTATCAGGCTGAAGCCTTTTCACATAAGCGTCGCAACCCCAAACCTTTAGAAACGACAGCTTAGGTTTCTTGCCAAACCATAATTCATAAGGTGACGTCTCAACGGATTTAGATGGTGCCCTATTTAAAGTAAATGTACTTGTCTCTAATGCATAACCCCAAAACAATAGTGGCAAAACGATAAGAGACATCATAGAATGCACCATATCCAATAGAGTACGGTTACGATGTTCGGACACACCATTACACTGTGGTGTTCTAGGTGGCGTGAGCTGTGAAACAATTCCACACTGTCTTAAAATGCATACCAAACTCGTAACTCAGATATTCATCTCCACGATCACATCGCAGACATTTTATCCTCTTGTCACGATGATCTTCAACTTCACTCTGAAATTTGCTTTGAACTATTCAAAAGTTTCATACTTGTATTTCGTTATGTAAATATCCCAATATCTACTCAAGTCATCCATGAAGGTAAGAAAATACCGATATCCACCGCGCGCTTCAACGCTCATCGGACCACACACATCAGTATGTATGATTTCCAACAAGTCACTTGCCTGCTCCGTTGTTCTGGAAAACGGGATCTTAGTCATCTTGCCCACGAGGCATGGTCCGCATGTCTCATCCCATTCGAAATCGAGTGAGTCCAAAGATCCATCGGCATGGAGTTTCTTCATGCGCTTTACACCAATATGACCTTAGCGGCAGTGCCACAAGAAAGTGGTACTATCATTATTAGCTTTGCATATTTTGGCATCAATGCTATGAACATGTGTATATCACTACGATCGAGATTCAATAAACCATTCACATTAGGTGCATGACCATAGAAGGTATTATTCATGTAAACAACAACCATTATTCTCTGACTTGAATGAATAACCGTATTGCAATAAACATGATCTAATCATGTTCATGCTCAACGCAAACACCAAATAACATTTATTTAGGTTCAATACTAATCCCGAAGGTAGAGGGAGCGTGCGATGGTGATCACATCAACCTTGGAAACACTTCCAACACACATCGTCACCTCGCCCTTAGCTTGTCTCCGTATATTCCG
Organism: Elymus sibiricus; assembly: GCA_039707655.1. Taxonomy (NCBI): domain Eukaryota; kingdom Viridiplantae; phylum Streptophyta; class Magnoliopsida; order Poales; family Poaceae; genus Elymus; species Elymus sibiricus. The sequence continues at coordinate 484,688,016 of CM077671.1, forward strand.
TAGCCTTTGTTTTGAGTTACCAATATTAGCAACTGAACCGGTATCTAGTACAAAGGCACTACTACGAGAGCTAGTAAGGTACACATCAATAACATGTATATCAAATATACCTTTGTTGACGTTGCCAGCCTTCTTATCTACCAAATATTTGGGCCAGTTCTGCTTCAGTGACCGTTCCCCTCATAATAGAAGCACTTAGTCTTGGGTTTGGGTTCAACCTTGGGTTTCTTCACTGGAGCGGCAACTGGTTTGCCATTCTTGAAGTTTCCCTTCTTGCCCTTTCCCTTCTTGAAACTAGTGGTCTTACCATCAACACTTGATGCTCCTTCTTGATTTCTACCTTTGCGGCGTAAAATATCGCGAATAGCTCAGGGATCATCTTCTCTATCCCTTGCATGTTATAGTTCATAATGAAGCTCTAGTAGCTTGGTGGCAGTGACTTGGAGAACTCTGTCAATCACTATCTTATCTAGGAAGATTAACTCCCACTTCATTCAAGTGATTGTAGCACCCAGACATTCTGAGCACATGCTCACCGATTGAGCTATTCTCCTCCATCTTGCAGGCAAAGAACTTGTCGGAGGTCTCATACCTCTCAACACGGGCATGAGCCTGAAATTCCAATTTCAGCTCTTGGAACATCTCATATGCTCCATGGCGTTCAAAACGTCTTTGGAGCCCCGATTCTAAGCCGTAAAGCATGGCACACTAAACTATCGAGTAGTCATTAAAACGTGTCTCTCAGCTGTTCACAACATCTACGACGCTTGAGGGGCTGGGGCACCGAGCGGTGCATCAAGGACATAAGCCTTCTGTGCAGCAATGAGGACAGTCCTCAGTTTACGGACCAAAACCGCATAATTGCTACTACCATCTTTCAACTTAGTTTTTCTCTAAGAACGTATCAAAATATAGGGGAGCTATAGCGCGAGCTTTTGATCTACAACATAATTTGCAAAGATATTTTGACTATGTTCATGATAATGAGTTCAATTATTCATATTACTAAAGAACTCCCACTCAAATCAACTCCCCTCAGGTTGTCTAAGTGTGACATGATCCAAATCCACCAACCCAAGTCCGATCATCACGTGAGATGAGGTGGTTTCAATGGTGAACATCTCCATGTTGATCATATCTACTATATGACTCATGTTCGACCTTTCGGTCTCCTGTGTTCCGAGGCCATGTCTGTACATGCTAGGCTTGTCAAGTTTAACCAAAGTATTCTGCGTGTGTAAATCTGGCTTACACCCGTTGTGTGCGAACATAGAGTCTATCAGACCCGATCATCACGAGGTGCTTCGAAACGATGATCCTTCGCAATGGTGCATACTCGGGGAGAGCACAATTTATTTTGAAATTTTATTGAGGGGTCATCTTATAATGCTACCCTCGTCCTAAGCAAAATAAGATGCATAAAAAGATAAACATAACATGTAAATCATATAAGTGACATGATATGGGCATCATCGTCTTGTGCTTTTGATCTCCATCTCCAAAGCACCGGCATGATCTCCATCATCCCCGGCATGACACCATGATCTCCATCATCGTGTCGTCACGTGGTTGTCATGCCAACTATTGCTTCTACAACTATTGCTAACTCATAGTGATAAAGTAAAGCAAAAAGGCGAAAATAATTAAAGACAACCCTATGGCTCCTGCCGGTTGCTGTACTCATCGACATGCAGGTCATGATAATCTATACAAAACATGATCATCTCATACATCACATATATCACATCATGTCTTTGGCCATATCACATCACAACATGCCCTACAAAAATAAGTTAGACATCCTCTACTTTGTTGTTGCAAGTTTTACGTGGATGCTATGGGCAACTAGTAAGAACCGTTCTTACCCATGCAAAGACACAACGATGATAATAAAGTTGCCTTTTAACCTTCTACAAGGATCCCCTCTGTCGAATCTGATTCGTCTAAAATGGGAGAGACAGACACCCGCCAGCCACCTTTATGCAACTAGGTTAGATGTCAGTAGGTGGAACCTGTCTCTTGTACGTGGACAAGTAAGGTTGATCTGGGCTGCTTCATCCCACAATACCGCCGAATCAAAATAATACTATGGAGGTAAGCAACATGAACATCAACTCCCACAAACTCTTTGTGTTCTACTCATGCATATCATCTACGCATAGACCTCGCTCATGATGCCACTGTTGGGGAACATTGCATGGGAAACAAAAAATTCCCTACACACACAAGATCTATCCATGGAGATGTATAGCTACGAGAGGGGGGGAGTGCATCTACATACCCTTGTAGATCGCTAAGCGGAAGTGTTAAGAAATGCGGTTGATGTAGTCGTACGTCTTCACGATCCAATCACGACCCGTCCCGATCTAGCGCCGAACGGACGGCACCTCCGCGTTCAGCACACGTGCGGATCGAAGACGTCTCCGACTCCTCGATAAAGCGAGCGAGGGCAGAGTAGTAGATGGGTTCTCAACTAGCTCGACGGTGTGGTGGAGATGGTGGTGGAGCAATGCCGGCTATGCCGAGCGCTACCAAAACCGCAAACGGAGGAGAAAACGATCTAGGGAGAGAGAGGGGTGCCAAGGGCTTGGCGTGTCCTCTTAGGGCGCCCCCTCCCCTCTATATATAGGTGGAAGGGCGTGGAGATCAGCCCCTCCAAGCCCTAGGGCGCGGAGTTGGACTCCTAGTCCAATTCCCTCCCTTTCCAGACACAGGTGGACTTTCCACCTCTCCCAAGCCACATGGGCCTTGAGGGACTTGTGTGCCTGGCCCAATAAGGCCAGGGCGCCTCCCCTCAGCCCGTGCAAACCCTTGGGATGTGGTGGAACCCTTGGTGGACTTCCGGACTCCTCCAGAAGTTTCCGGAACCTTCTAGAAGCTTCCCGGTACAATACCGGAAAAACCAGAAACTTTTCTGGTAGCCAAAATATGACTTCCCATATATAAATCTTTACCTCCGGACCATTCTGGAGCTCCTCATGACGTTCGAGATCTCATCCAGGACTCCGAACAACATTCGGTCAGGAACATACATAACTCAATAATACTATATCGTCACCAAACGTTAAGCGTGCAGACCCTACGGGTTCGAGAATCATGTGGACATGACCGAAACACCTCTCCGGTCAATAACCAATAGCGGGACCTGGATGCCCATATTTGTTCCCACATATTCCACGAAGATCTTTATCGGTCGAACCACGATGCTAAGGATTCAATCAATCCCGTATGCAGTTCCCTTTGTCCAGCGGTATGTTACTTGCACGAGATTCGATCGTCGGTATCTCCATACCTAGTTCAATCTCGTTATCGGAAAGTCTCTTTACTCGTTCTGTAATACAAGATCCCGTGACTAACTCCTTAGTCACATTTCTTGCAAGCTTCTTGTGATGTTGTATTACCGAGATGGCTCGGAGATACCTCTCCGTCATACGGAGTGACAAATCCCAGTCTAGATCCATGCCAACCCAACAGTCACCCTTGGAGATACCTGTAGAGTACCTTTATGATCACCCTGTTACGAAGTGACGTTTTATACACACAAGGCATTCCTCCAGTGCCAGGGAGTTGCATGATCTCATGGTCTTAGGAACAGATACCTGACATGAAGAAAGTAGTAGCAATAAACTAATACGATCAAATGCTATGCTTACGGTTGGGTCTTGTCCATCACGTCATTCTCCTAATGATGTGACCCCGTTATCAAATGACAACTCATGTCTATGGTTAGGAAACCTTAACCATCTTTGATCAACGAGCTAGTCTAGTAGAGGCTGACTACGGACACGGTGTTGTCTATGTATCCACACATGTATCTGAGTTTCCGATCGATATAACTCTAGCATGGATAATAAACGATTATCATGAACAAGGAAATATGATAATAACCAATTCATTATTGCCTCTATGGCCTATTTACAACAGCTCCCTCTACTGGTTATATTCCTGGATGTGCCCCTTTGCTCTACCTCAACAAGCACTCCTTTGCAAGTAATTTCTCCCTTCTCTCCATCCCTTCTTCTTGGGTTTGATTTTCTCCCCCACCCTCCATCTAATTTTTGTTTTGCTTGTTTCAACTTCAAGATCCTTGGGTCTGAGCTACAATGTCTAGTCCGTTGGAGATATCTCAAGTAATGTGTTCAGCAGCAGATGCAGCTCAAGCTGATGAGCATTATAATCCATCAAAGGATCCTGCGAGAAAGGCAACTAGGAGCAAGGAACCAACATGGAAATATGCAGAAACATGCTTTATGACCTGATCTGCAGGACAAATTGACGCTCCAATGCATAGTATACTATACTATATGCTCGAGGAAGCACTCGATGGAGACAAACAACACGGTGTTTTGGACGGCGCCAACGGTTCGGTAGGCTTTTGGCTACGCCACCAAAATCTTGCTGCGACAGCGATCCTCCGACATCTTGTTGGACAAGTCGTTTGGCAGGGGATAGAGGTGAAACTCGAGCAAGGGTTGTTTGTCACGGTGGTTGTTGAAGAGGGTGTTCAAGTGGAAGTAGATGCCGCCTCGTAGAAGATCCACCCAGCAGCCCATGCCGTTGGCCGAAAACGTGACATTAGCTTCGTATGGTTTCTTGCCGCTGATGCCTGAGGGAATGCTAACCAGCTTGACCTCGGACCATGGGCACACGGTTAAGGATCTGGGCCACCATACCAAGAGCGCATCCCCTTGTTGATCCAGCTTCCCTAGCAGGAGCAGCGCGTAGTCATCATCACCACCAACGGATGGGCGCACAATGAGAAGGCGGACAGTAAGGCTGGTGAACATCCAGGAGGGGTCTTCGGGCGCCGGGGCCATGTGAAGCGATCCCCGGACAGCATCTTAGACTACATAGATGGTGCGGCTGAAATCATGGAGGAACGTCATCGTGAGGACGACGACGCCCTCGTCCACGGTTTCGATGGCGGTTGATGTCTACTACACAACTTTATTCTTGTAGACTTTGTTGGGCCTCCAAGCGCAGAGTTTTGTAGGAAAGTAGCAATTTTCCCTCAAGTGGATGACCTAAGGTTTATCAATCCGTGGGAGGTGTAGGATGAACATGGTCTCTCTCAAACAACCCTGCAATCAAATACAAGAAATCTATTGTGTCCCCAACACACCCAATACAATGGCAAATTGTATAGGTGCACTAGTTCGGCGAAGAGATGGTGATACAAGTGCAATATGGAAGGTAGATATATGGTTTTGTAATCTGAAAATATAAAAACAGCAAGGTAGCAAATAGTAAATGATATGTCTCCATCGTATCGACTTTTCCAAACTCTTTTGCCCTTGTTTTGGACTCTAATTTGCATGATTTGAATGGAACTAACCTGGACTGACGCAGTTTTCAGCAGAATTGCCTTGGTGTTATTTTTGTGCAGAAATAAAAGTTCTCGGATTGACCTGAAAATTTACGGAGAATATTTTTGGAATTAATAAAAAATACTGGCGAAAGAATCAACCGGAGAAGGTCCACCACCTGGCAACAAGCCAGGGGGGCGCCCCCCCCCAGGGCGCGCCCCCCTGTTTTGTGGCCCCCCTGGAGCTCCGCCGACCTCCAATCCAATTCTATATATTCCTATTCATGGAGAAAAAAATCAGAGAGAAGAGTTCATCACGTTTTACGATACGGAGCCGCCGCCACCTCCTGTTCTTCCTCGGGAGGGCATATCTGGAGTCTGATTTGGGCTCCGGAGAGGGGAAATCGTCGCCGTCGTCATCACCAACCATCCTTCATCACCAATTTCATGATGCTCTCCGCCGTTCGTGAGTAATTCCATCGTAGGCTTGCTGGACGGTGATGGGTTGGATGAGATTTACCATGTAATCGAGTTAGTTTGGTTAGGGTTTGATCCCTAGTATCCACTATGTTCTGAGATTGATGTTGCTATGACTTTGCTATGCTTAATGCTTGTCACTAGGGCCCGAGTGCCATGATTTCAGATCTGAACCTATTATGTTTTCATGAATATATATGTGTTCTTTATCCTATCTTGCAAGTTGTAGACACCTATTACGATTTATGATCCGCATCCCCCAGGGTGACAATAACCGGGATTCTTTCCGGTGATTACCGTAGTTTGAGGAGTTCATGTATTCACTAAGTGCTAATGCTTTGGTCCGGTTCTCTATTGAAAGGAGGCCTTAATATCCCTTAGTTTCCATTAGGACCCCGCTGCCACGGGAGGGTAGGACAAAAGATGTCATGCAAGTTCTTTTCCATAAGCACGTATGACTATATATGGAATACATGCCTACATTACATTGATGAATTGGAGCTAGTTCTGTGTCACGCTATGTTATAACCGCTGCATGATGAATGCCATCCGACATAATTATCCATCACTGATCCATTGCCTACGAATTTTTCACATATTGATCTTTGCTAAGTTACTTTTCCGTTGCTACTGTTACAATCACTACAACACTGCTACTGTCACTTTGCCATCGTTACCGTTACTTCCAAACTACTTTGCTACTGAATACTTTGCTGCAGATATTAAGTCTTTCAGGTGTGGTTGAATTGACAACTCAGCTGCTAATACTCGAGAATATTCTTTGGCTCCCCTTGTGTCGAATCAATAAATTTGGGTTGAATACTCTACCCTCGAAAACTGTTGCGATCCCCTATACTTGTGGGTTATCAAGACCTTTTTCTGGCGCCGTTGTCGGGGAGCATAGCTCTATTCTCTGAGTCACTGGGGATTTATATCTATTGATCACTATGAAGAATCTGAAAGATGCTAAAACCAAGATCTATCCCTCAACTACGAGGAGAGGTAAGGAACTACCATCTAGCTCTGCACTTGATTCACCTTCTGTTATGAGTAAATTTGTGACACCACCACGTGCTATTGAATCTGATATGTCGCAAGTAATTGATGATGCCACTTCTACTATACATGATGCTTATGATGATACTTTGCTTGATACTACTATGCCAGTGGGTGAATTTCTTGATGAACAAATTGCTAGAGTGAATGCTGAAGCTGATGATATTTCTGAATCTGATGAAATTATTGAAACTGAACACTATGAGACACCTGCTAGACCTAGTTCTCCTAGATATGAATTGCCTGATATACCTGAGGGTTATTTTATGGAAGGAGAGGTAGCTAGGGACTTTCTTGCTTGTAAAGATAGAGATGATCTTAAGAAATTGCTATGCAAGTGGAAGGAAAAATCTTTGAATGCTGAAATGCAATATGATCCAAAGTTTGCTACTTCACCTATCTTTGTTACTGATAAGGATTATGAATTCTCTGTCGATCCTGAGTTAATTACTTTGGTTGAATCTGATCCTTTCCATGGTTATGAATCTGAAACTGTTGTGGCACATCTTACTAAATTGAATGATATAGCCACCCTATTCACTCATGAGGAAAAAATTTGTTATTACTATATTCTTAAGTTGTTTCCTTTCTCATTAAAGGGCGATGCTAAGATATGGTTTAATTCTCTTGCTCCTGGTTGTGTGCGTAGTCCCCAGGATATGATATATTACTTCTCTGAAAAATATTTTCCTGCCCACAAGAAACAAGCTGCCTTGCAGGAAATATTTAACTTTGTGCAAATTGAAGAGGAGAGTCTCCCTCAAGCTTGGGGGAGGCTTCTCCAATTACTTAATGCTTTGCCTGATCATCCTCTCAACAAAAATGAAATACTTGATATCTTTTATAATGGACTAACGGATGCTTCTAGGGACCACCTAGATAGTTGTGCTGGTTGTGTTTTCAGGGAACGAACTGTTGAACAAGCTGAACTACTATTGAATAATATATTGAGCAATGATAATGATTGGAATATTCCCGAACCACCTCCAAAGTCGACTCCGAAGAAAAGAGGTATTCTATTTCTCAGTCCTGAAGATATGCAAGAGGCAAAGAAATCTATGAAAGAAAAAGGTATTAAAGCTGAAGATGTTAAGAATCTACCACCTATTGAAGAAATACATGGTCTTGATAACCCGACACAAGTAGTAGAGGTAAATTCTCTCCGTAGATTTGATGAAGGTGATATTCCTTATAATAAGTCTACTAGTCAATGCTTGGATGAGTTTGATAACTTTATTGTTAAGCAAGAAAATTTCAACGCTTATGTTAGTAGACAACTGAAACATAACGCTTACATGCTTGATCGCTTAGGTGAGTATTTGAGTAGAACTGTTAATGATCTTAAGCTTATTAGTAAACATGCTTCCATGGTAACTACTAAAGTAGAACAAGTACTTAAGGCGTGTGACACCCTGGTTTTTGACAACTTTTCTTTACAAAATCATTTGGGTTTTAATTGCAAACTTGGAGGATTTTCAAACTTTTCAGTTGATGGATCTTTGAACCTTTTCTCCAGTAACCCAAAACCTTCCTCGTTTTGCTAAAACCTTTCTTCATCTCTCCTGGATTAATTTTCCTTATTTAATCCTTTCCATTAAACCCTTTTATTTATTTGGGAAATTATGACACCACTATAGGTTGTGAAGCAACCTATAGTTTGGATGATCAAATAATTCCCAAACTTTTCCCCCATCTTCTTATCATGATATGATTCCATAATCTCCAAAAATATTCTGTTACCCAATGGAAAGTTTTGGCCAGAATAATTGTTTTGCTTCTGACCAGAATCTGTCCATTGTGAAGCAACCCCATTTTTCCTATCTCAGAAAATTCCCATTAAATACCTCAAGCTCCTAGGGATCCTATCTAGCTCCAATATCCAAAAACATCATCTGGTCCAGTACAAGTTTTGAGCAGCAGGACCCTATTAAGTTTCTGCTTATTTTGAACCTTTGTGAAGGAAGTACAAGCCAGGAGTGCACAATTGATCTGAAATTTTTATGGCATGTGTGCACCACCAAATAACTTCTTTCCACCAAGTTTCATTAGTAGCAGAGCTTCCATGTGAGGGCCACAAGCTCATTTAGATTCTGGACCAGAATGGTGGTTTTCAAAGGAACTATATTCATTTCTTTCTCAAACCCTCTCAAACTTTGCCAGTCTATAGTCCTTCAAACCTAGATGACTCTAGACAACTCCATTGGTTCCATCTCTATCCTATCTTCTCTCCAGAACCTCCTCAAGTTGCTAACAGTAAGCTGTTGGTGATGGTTCCTTTCATATCAGTGGCTTATCGGGCAAGCTAGTGCCACTAGTGGACTGTGGTACGCGTGAACAACGCTCCAGACAAGGTGTGGTAGGCCAGCGCGCACCACGGATGCCAGTGCACGCCGTGACCGCGTGGTCAGCCTGCCAAAACCACGCTCTGGGCACCGTCAGGCTCGGGTCTCGTCGGAGCGAGACGCCCGCATCGCCGTACCTCGTCTGCTAGTGCCGACCAGCTCCCCGGCAGCCACCTAGACCCTCCAGACACTTCCCCCTCGCCGGAGAAGCCCTCGCCGGCCACCACCGCAACGCCGCACTGTGAGACCCGTGTGGGCACAGTGGCCTCCTCGCCGTCGTCTTCCCCGCGAGCCGTCCCTTCGCGCATTGAATGTCCCTGCCGTCTCCCATCCCTTCGCCCCGCTCCGTGATGGCCAGCTCGCCGTTCTAGCTCCACTGGCGTAGCCACATCGCCGCCGTTCCAGAGAGATCGCCGCCTGCGCGCCCTGCCTATATATAGCCTCGCCCGGTCTCTCCGAGCTCCTCATCTCTCTCCATCCTCTTCTAATCGGCTCTCCCAAGCAAGAGCCAAGGCCGAGAGGCCCTCTGGCCTCGAGCTTCGCCGGAGTTGCTCCGCCGCCCTAGCTCCGTCGTCCGCCTCCTCCACCTCCTCCCTAGCCCCTCCAGAGCCCTCCATTGAGATCCATAGGACTCCCTGGTCCTCCTAGAGGTCTTCCCCGATCGAATTGCTGCCGGATTGGACTTCTCCGATGACTACCCAAATGCCGCCGCCGCCGGAGAGGAAGGGGACGACGCCGTCCGGCCACCTCTAGTTACGCTGCGGGTACATACAGGTTCGTCTTCGAGCGCCCGATCCATTCCCATCATCTCCGAGCTCCGCCGCCATCTCTGTCGCCGGCGACCGTCGCCGGAGCCCCGCCCTGCCTCTGTCTCCTCCTCCCTCTCTCTATTTAAAAGGGCCGACCCCACCCATCAGCGGCTCAGCCCCCGCGTGCGCGAAGGGGTAAGTGGAAGCGTACTCTGAAAATACGCTTTCGACGTGGCCCGCTGGAGATTTTCTGATTTTCTGTTTAAATTCATTTTAAATCAGGATTTTGACCAGACTTTGACCTTGAATATCTTTTATTCATAGCTCCAATTGAGATGATTCTTTTTGCATTACTTTGGTATTGAACTCCTTTAATTTCTGACCAAGTTTGGTGTTTTTATCATATCCACAGAATATCTGGTTGACAAAAATGTATTATGTGACATTTCCAATTTCATTTTGAAAATATTTTCAGAGGGAGATTGTGGTGTATTTGAAGACCAAGAGCTTTTGAACAACCCAATAGAGCAAGGCAAGCCATGATACCCATTTCATGCATGCATTTCTATAGCATTGCATCTTCATATGCATTAGGATGATTTATTTGATATAGATAATTCATAGTAATATTTAAATACCTAAGTATTGTGTTGAACCACTATATTTGATAAATGAACTTAGTGGTTGATCTTGAGTCACCTGTCCGGGCATACTCGTGCAACCACATTTGCCGGTATGGGACGGCCTTGACTTGGCTTGACTGCGTGATCTTTCACCGGTACCTCCAAAGAGGGAGGGTTATGCACACGTGCTACCCTGATCAGGTAGGCGGCGATAACCCTGTGAGCCCAGTTGTTGTTTGTTTGTGCCGGCGTCCCCGTTTGGGACAGTCTGATCCCCGTTTGGGACAGTTTAGTGAGTTCCCCGTTTGGGACTATTCGGTTTGGCCACGACGGTGGCAGGTGTCATGAGGACACAGGGGCCACCCAGGGCAAGCCTCCACGGGGGAGGATGAATGCCGGAGGTACGATGAGAGAGTCACGAGTCAGGCAGGTTTCGTTGAAGCGACGCTGGTCCACCCGAGTGGGATCTCGAGGCCAGGTGCTTCGTGGTGTGGGTAAAGTGCGCAACCTCTGTAGAGTGAAAAATCTATTCGAATAGCCGCGTCCACGGTAATGGACAGCCCGACCAGACCTCAGTAGATGGTCAACCTTATCAGTGTTAATAATGATGGAAGACCTCGTCCTGTGTTCGGAAGTACTCAATGGTTATGAGTATTCCGAGGGTTGAGAAACAACCCGAAAGAGAGTAAGTTGATGGTTGTTAACAGTAAGTAAATTATTTAAATGTTATTGTGTTGCTTGCCATGCTATTGTTTGCTGCATTACTTGGTTGTCGTGAGCTTGCGAGTATATTCAAAGTACTCACCTGGCGTATCATGCCAGATGCAGGAGAAGCCGAGGATGGATGTCCCAATGGTTCGTGATATGATAACTAGGACGTGTCCATAGCAGTGTCCCTGTGGATGGAGTTGCGCTATGTTCCGCTATGCCATAGAAGTACTGAGTATTCCGAGGCCCTACTATGTGACATAAATAATGTAGATACTGTCATAGCACCGAGGGTGCCTTTGGCCTCGTCATCATGGTAAAATATGCGCTTGTACTCGACTCCTATCAATAAAATTCAGTTCTGTTCGGTACCAAGTTGTTGGGTGTTTCCAGAAGACATGATCTCTGGGTTGGAAACACTGGTAATCCGGTTCTCTGAGCCGGGGTGCCACAACGCTTGGTATCAGAGCCGTGCTGACTGTAGGATACCCTAGTTAGCCTACGCTAGAACTGCGGTTAGTGTAGGGTCTTGAGTGTGCATTTGACTGCTGCATTTGATTGTTGCATGGCATGCATCATACTTTATTGTTTCACTAACCGTTGGCATTGTGAGTGTAGATGGCACCAGTTCCATACCATTATCATTTTGAGCCTGCACCATCCACCTTTCCAGTACTGCTCCGGAACGTCTGGCTTCGACTGTACCCTCATGGCGAAGATCCAGTGTATCAGGTGTTTCGAGAGCAGCTTGCTGAGTCGGTGTACGAGTACCATGCAGAGGCTTTCTTGGTCGCGAGCTCGGACCTTGGTTGCTACTCTCGCTCTTCCAAGGGCGGAACGGCTTCCACCCCGGAGTTGGCGATCCAGTTTACCGCGATGGAGGCTCTCACTGACTTGCGCTTCCATGAGGTTGAGATGCAGACTCATCCAGGTTTCTTCCACTATCCCACCCTGTCGCCTACGACAGGGCGAGTCATTTTCGCTCCTGTTGACCCGGCGTGTGATCGTGCGACTGCTGTGCTGTCTCGCTATCTGAACGCCAGTTATCGTACGATCATATCCCTGGCTGAGGAGCTGTCTCGTGTCTTAGGGGCACTTGCAGCCATGGCCCCCGCTCCACCTCCACCTCAGCCTATCTATCCACCCATATATCCACCACCAGTTCCACCTCCACCAGGTTTGAGGCTCCTTCCACCTCCACTGTGCCACCCGGCATTTCGTCTGGTAGCCATCATGAGACCCCGGCTGAGTGGGCCTCACTCCTTGCCACTCCAGCTGCTCCGATGCTGAGGCGTCGTGCTCCTTCTTCCCTAGAAGGAGAACCGTCCCAGCAGCGTCGTCGTGTTTCCTTTGATCCGGAGGATGAGATCCACATCATCAGTTCCGACTCCGACTCAAGATCAGATGACGAGGAGTCTGTGGTCTGGCAGTGTTCGTGCCACCAGCGCCACTAGAGTGAAGGCTTGAGTGTTGAGGATGCATCTTTGCATATGTCAACTGCCGTATGAGCAGTCTAGCCATGATATCCCCCCTACTAGCTTGCCATGTATGATGTTGGGTTATCTTGTATAATTATGTGGTTTGCTTTATTCGCCTTTTCGCGTATTTTCTTTCTGGTGTCATGCAAATGTGTTTCCCTTATGGGTGTTGCTCATCGATTCGGTATTTTGCAATGTGAACAAATTTAGGATGAAGAGAAGTTGTAGCCATGGCGGCGATGGAACCCCCGTTCGTCGATCCGCCAGACAAGCAGGTCAAGCACCAAAAGATTTACCACCCCCACCACCTCAAGCACCGACTACTGATCAGATCATGAGAATGTTTGAGGAAAAGAGAAACCCGGACCTTATGGAATTTCTGAAAAGTATGCAAGCTATGGTGGTGTAGAACCATAATCATAATGGATTACACTCCAGGTTGTCTGACTTCCAGCGCACAAAGCCACCCAGTTTTTGTCAAGCTATGGGCCCTATAGAAGCAGACGATTGGCTAAGGACCATAGAAAAGAAGTTGGAAATAGCCCGTTGTGAGGATTCAGACAAGGTTCCATTTGCCACTCACTACCTGGAAGGGCCAGCAGCCATATGGTGAGATAACACAAAGGCAACATGGTCTTTTGAAGAAGAAATTACTTGGGAGAAGTTTAAGGAATTATTCCGCAAATATCATATTCCTACCGGCATAATGAAGGTTAAGCAAAGGGAGTTTCTTGCTTTGACACACGGAAATATTTCGGTGGCAGAGTACCTTAATAAGTTCAACAATCTGTCACGGTACTCCACCTACGACGTGGCCACCGAAGAGAGAAAGATAGATCGGTTCCTAGGAGGACTGAACCACTTCCTCCGTTGTCAGCTATGCATGCTGGACTTTCCTGACTTTTAGACATTGGTGAACAAGGCCTTCATAGCCGAAAGGGAGCACAAGTCCGGACACGATAACCAAAAGCGGAAGTTTGAACCCAAGAAGGACAACCGTGAGCCGTTCGCGCAAAACCGCGCACCTGGCAGCCAGACACAGCTGAATATAAGCCTACATGGAGCAATGGAAGCAAAAATAATAAGACAGTGAGCCAGACCAAGATCTTCGGCAAACAGCCCGTGATGGAGGACTGCCGCCGCAACAATACCTGCTTCACTTGCGGCCAAAGTGGACACTACTCCAAACAGTGCCCCACCAACAACGGGAAGTCATCCGCCGAAGTCAAGCCGCAGGTCAACACTATTGGACGCCGCCCCAATCATAACTTCTGCCACGGACGCGTCCACCATATCTCCGCTGAGGAAGCCTGCGAAGCTCCAGAAGAAGTTCTTGGTATGTTTTCTATTAACGACATACCTGCAGTAATTTTATTTGATTCCGGGGCTTCCCACTCGTTTATTTCGCGGAGTTTTGCCACCTTGCACAAATTTTCTCCTTCGCTTTTGGATAAAATCATGGTGGTACAATCCCCTGGCTCCCTGCTCAGAACAAATCTGATCTATAGAGATCTGGAAATTTCAATACATGGAATTAAATTTCCAGCTGCCCTCATTGCCATTGAATCCTCGGGATTGGACGTAATACTAGGAATGGATTGGTTGACACCGCATCAGGTGTGCATCAATTGTGCCAGCAGGACAGTAACACTGGTTAACCCAACTGGACAAACAGTCACATTCCTTGCCAGCACGATGAGAACAAGGAAGGGAATGGCATACCAAACTACCGCCACGGATATGAACTTGATTCCGGTAGTATGCGAGTTTCCGGATGTATTCCCTGAAGAATTACCCGGAATGCCACCTGACCGGGAATTGGAGTTTGCAATCGAAGTGATTCCCGGCACTGCTCCAATTTATAAGAAATACTACTGTATGCCAGGACCAGAGTTGGCAGAGCTAAAGAAGCAACTGGATGAATTGTTGCAAAAAGGGTATATTCGCCCAAGCATCTCGCCATGGGGATCACCAGTGCTCTTTGTCAAGAAGAAAGATGGAAGTCTACGTATGTGCGTAGACTATCGCCAGTTGAACGAGGTCACTATCAAGAATAAATACCCGCTTCCTCGCATTGACAACTTGTTCGTCCAGCTGAATGGAGCCCGGGTATTCTCCAAGATTGATCTTCGAACCGGATATCATCAGCTAAAAATCCAAAAAGAGGATATACCCAAGACAGCGTTCACCACCCGATATGGTCTGTATGAATTTACAGTCATGTCATTCGGATTAACAAATGCTCCAGCCTACTTCATGAGCATGATGAATAAAGTCTTCATGGACTTTCTGGATAAATTTGTGGTGGTGTTCATCGATGATATCCTGATATATTCCAAGGATGAGGAAGAGCATAAATGACACCTCTGTGCTGTCCTGGAAAGATTAAGAGCCCACCGCCTGTATGCCAAGTTCAGCAAATGTGAATTTTGGCTAAAAGAGGTGGGATTTCTGGGGCACATTCTGTCAGAACAAGGCGTAGCCGTCGACCCCAGCAAGGTCACTGTGGTATTAAATTGGAAGACACCAACTACGGTGACCGAAGTCCGTAGTTTCCTGGGATTGGCAGGCTATTATTGATGCTTCATAGAAGGCTTTTCTAAAATAGCCAAACCCCTGACAGAGTTGCTCAAGACGAATCAAAGGTTTGTCTGGACGACGGAATGCGACAGCAGTTTCCTGGAGTTAAAGACCAGGCTCACTACGGCACATGTCCTAGTTCTTCCAGACATACACAAGAGTTTCGACATCTACTACGACGCTTCCAGACGTGGAATCGGCTGCGTGTTGATGCAAGAAGGAAAGGTTGTAGCATATGCATCCAGACAGCTACGACCCCATGAGGAGAACTACCCTACACATGATTTGGAATTAGCAGCCGTAGTTCATGCCCTGAAGATTTGGAGGCATTACCTCATTGGACAACGCTGTGAAATATACACGGACCATAAGAGTCTCAAGTATATTTTCACCCAACCTGACCTGAATCTCAGGCAACGAAGATGGCTTGAACTAGTCAAGGACTATGACATTGGAATAAATTACCATCCGGGGAAAGCTAATGTGGTCGCAGACGCTCTCAGCAGAAAACAAGGCACCGTGAATGCACTCATGGGAAGGATGCATCCAAGGTTACAAGAAGAGTTCGCTGAGCTCAACATGGTGCTATGCGGCCCAACTACCTCGGACACGTTGGAAATTACTCCCACCCTTATGGAAGAAATTAAGAAGGCCCAAGAGCCAGATGAAGGAATCAAAAAGATCAAGGAACTGATTCCGAAAGGAAAAGCCAAGTCTTTCCACGTGGATGATCAAGGCACCGTATGGTTCGAGAAGCGGATATGCGTGCCCGATCAGGATAATCTGAGGCAGCAAATACTCAAAGAAGCTCATGAGTCCTCATATTCTATCCACCCGGGAGGCACAAAAATGTATCAGGATCTAAGAGAAACATTTTGGTGGTCAGGAATGCGAAGGGATATAGCATATTATGTCGCCTGCTGTGATATCTGCAATAAGGTCAAGGCAGAACACCAGAAACCCGCTGGGCTACTGCAACCTTTACCGGTTCCCCAGTGGAAGTGGGACGACATATGCATGGACTTTATTGTTGGACTACCCAAGTCAACAAGAGGCAACGATGCTATCTGGGTCATTGTGGACATACTCACGAAAGTGGCTCACTTTATTCCGGTGAAGACCACTTTCAGCGCAAACCAGCTGGCACAGCTCTACATGTCCCGGATAGTCAGCCTCCATGGAGTACCCCAAGTCCATCACCTCAGACAGGGGTTCCCTATGCACCTCAGCATTTTGGCTGCGACTACATCAAGCTTTGGGAACCATGCTGAAGCATAGCACGGCATACCATCCGCAGACAGACGGGCAGACAGAAAGAGTAAACCAAATACTGGAGGATATGCTGCGGTCATGTGCTCTCACCCATGGACCCAAATGGGAAGACAGTCTACCTTATGCTGAATTCTCCTATAACAATAGCTATCAGTCAAGTCTGAAGATGTCACCTTTTGAGGCATTATATGGGAGGAAGTGTCATACCCCTTTGAACTGGTCTCATACAGGGGATAGCCGAGTCTTTGGTATGGACTTGATGCTCGAGGCTGAGAAGCAGGTTAAAGATATCCAGGAACGTCTTCGAGCAGCCAAGTCCCATCAGAAGAGTTACTATGATCCAAAGCACCGGGAAGTGACCTTTGAACCCGGAGAGTATGCGTACCTCAGAGTAACCCCCATGAAAGGCGTAAAGAGATTCCATACTCGGGGAAAGCTTGCACCGAGATATATTGGTCCCTTTCCATTGATTGCTAGAAGAGCAAGAGTGGCATATCAGTTGGAATTACCACCGTAGTTATCAGATGTGCACGATGTCTTCCACATATGACAGCTAAGAAAGTGCATTGCACCACCAATCAAACGAGCGGATATAAGTGAGCTAGAACTGGCTAAAGATCTCACTTATGAAGAAAAGCCTGTCAGGATCCTAGATGAAATGGAAAGAACTACCAGGAGTAAAGTAATCAGGTTTTACAAGGTACTATGGGAGCACCACACAGAAGAAGAGGCTACATGGGAAAGAGAAGATTTCTTGAGATCCGCGTATCCATACTTGTTCCCTGAGCAACCGAATCTCGAGGACGAGATTCATCCTAAGGGGGGTAGGTTTGTGACACCCTGGTTTTTGACAACTTTTCTTTCCAAAATCATTTGGGTTTTAATTGCAAACTTGGAGGATTTTCAAACTTTTCAGTTGATGGATCTTTGAACCTTTTCTCCAGTAACCCAAAACCTTCCTCGTTTTGCTAAAACCTTTCTTCATCTCTCCTGGATTAATTTTCCTTATTTAATCCTTTCCATTAAACCCTTTTATTTATTTGGGAAATTATGACACCACTATAGGTTGTGAAGCAACCTATAGTTTGGATGATCAAATAATTCCCAAACTTTTCCCCCATCTTCTTATCATCATATGATTCCATAATCTCCAAAAATATTCTGTTGCCCAATGGAAAGTTTTGGCCAGAATAATTGTTTTGCTTCTGACCAGAATCTGTCCATTGTGAAGCAACCCCATTTTTCCTATCCCAGAAAATTCCCATTAAATTCCTCAAGCTCCTAGGGATCCTATCTAGCTCCAATATCCAAAAACATCATCTGGTCCAGTACAAGTTTTGAGCAGCAGGACCCTATTAGGTTTCTGCTTATTTTGAACCTTTGTGAAGAAAGTACAAGCCAGGAGTGCACAATTGATCTGAAATTTTTATGGCATGTGTGCACCACCAAATAACTTCTTTCCACCAAGTTTCATTAGTAGCAGAGCTTCCATGTGAGGGCCACAAGCTCATTTAGATTCTGGACCAGAATGGTGGTTTTCAAAGGAACCATATTCATTTCTTTCTCAAACCCTCTCAAACTTTGCCAGTCTATAGTCCTTCCAACCTAGATGACTCTAGACAACTCCATTGGTTCCATCTCTATCCTATCTTCTCTCCAGAACCTCCTCAAGTTGCTAACAGTAAGCTGTTGGTGATGGTTCCTTTCATATCAGTGGCTTATCGGGCAAGCTAGTGCCACTAGTGGACTGTGGTACGCGTGAACAACGCTCCAGACAAGGTGTGGCAGGCCAGCGCGTGCCACGGATGCCAGTGCACGCGGTGACCGCGTGGTCAGCCTGCCAAAACCGCGCTCTGGGCGCCATCAGGCTCGGGTCTCGTCGGAGCGAGACGCCCGCGTCGCCGTACCTCGTCTGCTAGTGCCGACCAGCTCCCCGGCAGCCACCTAGACCCTCCAGACCCTTCCCCCTCGCCGGAGAAGCCCTCGTCGGCCGCCACCGCAGCGCCGCACTGTGAGACCCGTGCGGGCACAATGGCCTCCTCGCCGTCGTCTTCCCCGCGAGCCGTCCCTTCGCGCATTGAATGTTCCTGCCATCTCCCGTCCCTTCGCCCCGCTCCGCGACGGCCAGCTCGCCGTCCTAGCTCCAGTGGCGTAGCCACGTCGCCGCCATTCCAGAGAGATCGCCGCCTGCGCGCCCTGCCTATATATACCCTCGCCCGGTCTCTCCGAGCTCCTCATCTCTCTCCATCCTCTTCTAATCGGCTCCCCCAAGCAAGAGCCAAGGCCGAGAGGCCCTCTGGCCTCGAGCTTCGCCGGAGTTGCTCCGCCGCCCTAGCTCCGTCGTCCGCCTCCTCCACCTCCTCCCTAGCCCCTCCAGAGCCCTCCATTGAGATCCATAGGACTCCCTGGTCCTCCTAGAGCTCTTCCCTGATCGAATTGCTGCCGGATTGGACTTCTCCGACGACCACCCGAACGCCACCGCCGCCGGAGAGGAAGGGGACGACGCCGTCCGGCCACCTCTAGTCACGCCGTGGGTACGTACGGGTTCGTCTTCGAGCGCCCGATCCATTCCCATCATCTCCGAGCGCCGCCGCCGTCTCTGTCGCCGGCGACCGTCGCCGGAGCCCCGCCCTGCCTCTGTCTCCTCCTCCCTCTCTCTGTTTAAAAGGGCCGACCCCACCCGTCAGCGGCTCAGCCCCCGCGCGCGCGAAGGGCTAAGTGGAAGCGTACTCTGAAAATACGCTTTCGACGTGGCCCGCTGGAGATTTTCTGATTTTCTATTTAAATTCATTTTAAATCAGGATTTTGACCAGACTTTGACCTTGAATATCTTTTTATTCATAGCTCCAATTGAGATGATTCTTTTTTTGCTTTACTTTGGTATTGAACTCCTTTAATTTCTGACCAAGTTTGGTGTTTTTATCATATCCACAGAATATCTGGTTGACAAAAATGTATTATGTGACATTTCCAATTTCAGTTTGAAAATATTTTCAGAGGGAGATTGTGGTGTATTTGAAGACCAAGAGCTTTTGAACAACCCAATAGAGCAAGGCAAGCCATGATACCCATTTCATGCATGCATTTCTATAGCATTGCATCTTCATATGCATTAGGATGATTTATTTGATATAGATAATTCATAGTAATATTTAAATACCTAAGTATTGTGTTGAACCACTATATTTGATAAATGAACTTAGTGGTTGATCTTGAGTCACCTGTCCGGGCATACTCGTGCAACCACATTTGCCGGTATGGGACGCCCTTGACTTGGCTTGACTACATGATCTTTCACCGGTACCTCCAAAGAGGGAGGGTTATGCGCGCGTGCTACCCTGACCAGGTAGGCGGCGATAACCCTGTGAGCCCAGTTGTTGTTTGTTTGTTTGTGCCGGCGTCCCCGTTTGGGACAGTCTGATCCCCGTTTGGGACAATTTAGTGAGGTCCCCATTTGGGACTATTCGGTTTGGCCACGACGGTGGCAGGTGTCATGAGGACACAGGGGCCACCCAGGGCAAGCCTTCACGGGGGAGGATGAATGCCGGAGGTACGATGAGAGAGTCACGGGTCAGGCAGGTTTCGTTGAAGCGACGCTGGTCCACCCGAGTGGGATCTCGAGGCCAGGTGCTTCGTGGTGTGGGTAAAGTGCGCAACCTCTGCAGAGAGAAAAATCTATTCGAATAGCCGCGTCCACGGTAATGGACAGCCCGACCAGACCTCAGTAGATGGTCAACCTTATCAGTGTTAATAATGATGGAAGAACTCGTCCTGTGTTCGGAAGTACTCAACGGTTATGAGTATTCCGAGGGTTCAGAAACAACCCGGAAGGGAGTAAGTTGATGATTGGTAACAGTAAGTAAATTATTTAAATGTTATTGTGTTGATGGCCATGCTATTGTTTGCTGCATTACTTGGTTGTCGTGAGCTTGCGAGTACATTCAAAGTACTCACCTATCGTATCATGCCCGATGCAGGAGAAGCCGAGGATGGATGTCCCGATGGTTCGTGCTACGATAACTAGGACGTGTCCACAGCAGTGTCCCTGTGGATGGAGTTGCGCTATGTTCCGCTACGCCATAGAAGTACTGAGTATTCCAAGGCCCTACTATGTGGCATAAATAATGTAGATACTGTAATAGCACCGAGGGTGCCTTTGGCCTCGTCATCATGGTAAAATGTGCACTTGTACTCGACTCCTATCAATAAAATTCAGTTCTGTTCGGTACCAAGTTGTTGGGTGTTTCCAGAACACATGATCTCTGGGTTGGAAACACTGGTAATCCGGTTCTCTGAGCCGGGGTGCCACAAGGCACAGAATGATTTGCTTAATGAGATGATTAGTAAGAACAATGATCATTCTGTTAGAGTTGTGACTAGAGGTGGTAGAATGACTCATGAACCTTTGTATCCTGAGGGCCATCCTAAGAGAATTGAGCAAGATTCTCAGAGAGTTAATACTGATGGACCTA
Source organism: Elymus sibiricus (assembly GCA_039707655.1). Lineage (NCBI taxonomy): Eukaryota > Viridiplantae > Streptophyta > Magnoliopsida > Poales > Poaceae > Elymus > Elymus sibiricus. Next base: position 484,709,078 of record CM077671.1, read on the forward strand.
GTCATCCCAGTAATAGTAGGAAAAAGAATGACGATAGGACTTTGCATGCTGCTAGTGAACCTGTTATAGATTAACATGAAAACCCAAATGATATTTCTATTTCTGATACTGAGACACAATCTGGTAATGAACATGAGCCCAGTGATAATATTAATGATGATGTTCATGTTGATGCTCAACCTAGTAATGATAATGATGTGGAGATTGAACCTGTTGTTGATCTCGATAACCCACAACCTAAGAATAAAAGATATGATAAAAGAGACTTTGTTGCTATGAAGCATGGTAGAGAAAGGGAACCTTGAGTTCAGAAACCCATGCCCTTTCCTCCTAAACTATCCAAGAAAAAGGATGATGAGGATTTTGAGCGCTTTGTTGAAATGCTTAGACCTGTCTTTTTGCGTATGCGCTTGACCGATATTCTGAAAATGTCTCCTTATGCTAAGTATATGAAAGATATTGTGACAAATAAAAGAAAGATACCGGAAGCTGAGATTTCCACCATGCTTGCTAATTATACTTTTAAAGGTGGAATACCAAAGAAACTAGGAGATCCCGGAGTACCTACTATACCTTGCTCTATTAAAGGGAATTATGTTAAAACTGCTTTATGTGATCTTGGAGCTGGTGTTAGTGTTATGCCTTTCTCTTTGTCTCGTAGACTTGATTTGAATAAGTTGACACCTACTGAAATCTCCTTGCAAATGGCCGATAAATCAACTGCTTTACCCATCGGTATTTGTGAGGATGTGCCTGTTGTGGTTGCAAACGTTACTATCCTAACGGACTTTGTTATTCTTGATATTCCTGAGGACGACAGTATGTCGATCATCCTTGGTAGACCCTTTTTGAATACTGCAGGGGCTGTTATTAATTGCAACAAGGGCAATGTCACTTTTCATGTTAATGGTAATGAGCATACAGTACACTTTCCGAAGAAACAACCTCAAGTTCATAGTATCAACTCCATTGAAAAAAATTCAACGATTATTATTGGAGACTTTGAATTCCCTCTCCCTACTATCAAGAAGAAATATGATATACATATTGCTGGGGACATGCATATCCCCATTGAGGTAACCTAGTGTCATTCGAAAATTCTCCGGTTCCGTGTCATTCAAAAAAAGTTTGTCAATAAGACTTGATCAACCTTATTGATGGATTCTTTTTGACGGGCATGAGAGGGATGAATTTAGAAAGCACAACCTTCTGTACTCAACTTTTACTTTCTGTTATTTAGATTAAATAAAGCAAGAATGCTATTATTCTTATGTTTTCCGTTTTATCCGTGCAATAGAAAAATGACCTGAAAATAAAAGTTCTCAGAATTCCCTGAAAATTTAGTATGATTTTTTCTGGATTATTTAAGAATTTTTGGCACTGAGAATTCATCAGGGGGCTGCACCAGTGGGCCACAAGCCTACAGGGCGCGCCCAGGGTGGGCGCGCCCCCCTGGCTTGTGGCTCCCACGTGGGAACCCCTCACTTATTCCAGCACCCATCCACTTCGTCTTCCTCTAGAAAAAATCCCACCATTGCTCAAACCCGTGTTCTAGCTCATCTTGCTGCCATTTTCGATCTCCTTGCTCAAAGCTCCATTTGCAAAACTGTTTTAGGGGATTGCTCATCGGTATGTGACTCCTCCAATGGTCCAATTAGTTTTTGTTCTAGTGCTTTATATATTGCAAATTTTTGTTGCTTTGGTGACCTTGTTCTTGAGCTTGCATGTCAAATTTGTATGGTCCCAAGTAGTTTTGATGCATGTTATAGCCTCTAGGCACTTGTGGGAGTAGTTGATATAAGTTTTGTTGACCTTTGTTCACTTTTATTTGGAGTCACTAAAAATTTCAGTATTATTTTTCAGAGAAAGAAATGATGAGGAGATTGTTAAGAGGCTCTTCAAGCCGGGGTTCTAAAGAAAATGAAAATGAGAAGCCCAGATACAATATACCTCGCACCGCGGAGGTTCGACCATGTGAATGGCCAAGTGAAGCATTCTTGAGGGCGGCCAGAATTTATGAAGATTTCTATTATCTGGCAGAAAATGCAGGCAACACCGACTTCCTCAACGAGATATTGGGGCCTGTCGCAACCCCCAGCACCTGAGCCGGCACCAGCGCTCGATCCGTATCAGAATCCAGTTTTTCAGTGGGAGCCACAGGAGCTCGCCAACTAGTGGAACCCTCAGTATCTTCCGGAGTAACCAGGAGATGGTTATTTTCAGCCATGGCCCTAGACCAACTTAGGCCAAAATCCTAAGCTTCGGGGAGTACGCATTTCTCACCGACATTACATTCATGTTTACACACTCATTCTAGTTGTCGGTGTTCATACTTTTTCGTTGTATCTTCCATGGTATTTCATTTCTTCTTTTCATTTTCTTCTTGTGTGTTTAATTAACTTTGAGAAAATCCAAAAAAAATAGTTTTAGCTTTACCTTTTAGTTTGTCTAGTTGTAGTGTTAAAAGAAAACCCAAAAAGATTTCTCGTTCTTCTTTTGCTTGTTGGGAGCTTTCCAGTGTAAATAGTTTTCCTTTCTTCTTTGGGTCGTAAGGAGAAGACCACGATGACATGTTGAGTGGCTCTCATATGCATTATTGTTTATCTATCAGAGAGCCCATATTACCTTGCCTTCTCCTTTGAGTTATTGCTTGTAGATTCCAGCTTAGTCCAATGCACGTGCACTCTTATTATTATTCACACCGTTCGGTCATGCAAGTGAAAGGCAATAATGATGATATATGATGAAGTGATTGAGATGGAGAAAAGCTGGTATGAACTCGACCTATTTTGTTTTTGTAAATATCATTAGCTCATCGTTCTGGATTCAGCTCGTAATGGATTGAACATGTTTGCAATGACAATTAGAGATTATAGTTACTCATGCCATGCTTAATTAGCTAAGAGTGTATAATGGTTTGTCTTGAGTGCCAACATGCATTTTAAAATGGTTGTGATGTAGTATGATAGGATGGTATCCTCCTCTGAATGATTCAAGTGGCTTGACTTGGCACATGTTCACGCGTGTAGTTGGAACAAAACCAACATAGCCTCCACGATGTATATGTTCATGGTGATTTATATCCTACGCATGCTTGCATTCAATGTTGGTTAATCTCAAAGCATGTTTATGACTGTTGTCGCTCTCTAGTTGGTCGCTTCCCTTTCTTCTGCTAGCCTTCACTTGTACTAAGCGGGAATACTGCTTGTGCATCCATTTCCATAAACCCAAAGTTGTTCCATATGAGTCCATCATACCTACCTATATGCGGTATTTACCTGCCATTCCAAGTAAATTTGCATGTGCCATACTCTAAAACATTCAAATAAATATCCCGTTTGTATGCCCGAATCGCTCATGTAGCGACTGGGGGCTGTCAGTATCTTCCATGCTAGGTGGGTTATTCTCGTGATATGTGTTGATTCACTATCATTCACCGGAAAGTGGCTGGTATTCGGGATGCCCAGTTCCATGCTCAAAATTCAAATCAAAATATAATAAAACAAAACTCCCCCAGGATTGTTGTTTGTATGGACGGTACCCGTGGATTCGGCCCACCGTGGAGTGTGATCGATTGGTGGAGGGGGAGTAAAAACTTTACTATTCTGTTTGGGAACCGCCTATAATGTATCTAGCATGGAAGATATCGAGATCTCTTAGTTGTTATGTTGACAATGAAAGCATACCTCTCAAAATTATTATTCATCCCTGTTTTAAAAAGCTCAAGCTCTGGCACCTCTGTAAATCAATGCTTCCCTCTGCGAAGGGCCTATCTATTTTACTTTTCTGTTGAGTCATCATCCTCTTATGAAAGGCACCAGTTAGAGAGCACCACCGTCATTTGTATGCTTTGTTATTAATTTATATTGAGTATGAGTGTGACTGGATCTCCTTTACCATGAATTACAATGTCTAGTCAGTCCTTGTTCTTCAGAAGTGATCTGCATTTATGTTTTGCTGTCTCAGAAAGGGCTAGCGACATACCATTATATCATATTGTATCATGATTGTTTTGATAAAATTGTTGTGATCCGAGACTTATTATTATTGCTTGCTAGTTGACTATGCCATTGATATGAGTAAATGTGAGACCTAAATGTTATTGTGAATGTGGTTAGTCTATAATCTTTGCTGAAAATCTGAACATCAGTTAGACGTATTTACAACAACAAGATCAAACAGAGTTTGTAAAAGTTTTTCTTTATCACTTTCAGTTTGTCAACTGAATTGCTTGAGGACAAGCAATGGGTTAAGCTTGGGGGAGTTGATACGTCTCCATCGTATCTACTTTTCCAAACTCTTTTGCCCTTGTTTTGGACTCTAATTTGCATGATTTGAATGGAACTAATCCGGACTGACGCTGTTTTTAGCAGAATTGCCTTGGTGTTATTTTTGTGCAGAAATAAAAGTTCTCGGATTGACCTGAAAATTTACGGAGAATATTTTTGGAATTAATAAAAAATACTGGCGAAAGAATCAACCAGAGAAGGTCCACCACCTGGCCACAAGCCAGGGGGGCGCGCCCCCCTAGGGCGCGCCCCCCTGTCTTGTGGGCCCCCTGGAGCTCCGCCGACCTCCAATCCAATTCTATATATTCCTATTCATGGATAAAAAAAATCAGAGAGAAGAGTTCATCGCGTTTTACAATACGGAGCCGCCGCCACCTCCTGTTCTTCCTCGGGAGGGCAGATCTGGAGTCTGATTTGGGCTCCGGAGAGGGGAAATCGACGCCGTCGTCATCACCAACCATCCTTCATCACCAATTTCATGATGCTCTCCGTTGTTCGTGAGTAATTCCATCATAGGCTTGCTGGACGGTGATGGGTTGGATGAGATTTAGCATGTAATCGAGTTAGTTTGGTTAGGGTTTGATCCCTAGTATCCACTATGTTCTGAGATTGATGTTGCTATGACTTTGCTATGCTTAATGCTTGTCACTAGGGCCCGAGTGCCATGATTTCATATCTGAACCTATTATGTTTTCATGAATATATATGTGTTCTTGATCCTATCTTGCAAGTTGTAGACACCTATTACGAGTTATGATCTGCATCCCCCAGGGTGACAATAACTGGGATTCTTTCCGGTGATTACCATAGTTTGAGGAGTTCATGTATTCACTAAGTGCTAATGCTTTGGTCCGGTTCTCTATTAAAAGGAGGCCTTAATATCCCTTAGTTTCCATTAGGACCCCGCTGCCACGGGAGGGCAGGACAAAAGATGTCATGCAAGATCTTTTCCATAAGCACGTATGACTATATATGGAATACATGCCTACATTACATTGATGAATTGGAGCTAGTTCTGTGTCACCCTATGTTATAACTGTTGCATGATGAATGCCATCCGACATAATTATCCATCACTGATCCATTGCCTACGAGTTTTTCACATATTGATCTTTGCTAAGTTACTTTTCCGTTGCTACTGTTACAATCACTACAACACTGCTACTGTCACTTTGCCATCGTTACCGTTACTTCCAAACTACTTTGCTACTGAATACTTTGCTGCAGATATTAAGTCTTTCAGGTGTGGTTTAATTGACAACTCAGCTGCTAATACTCGAGAATATTCTTTGGCTCTCCTTGTGTCGAATCAATAAATTTGGGTTGAATACTCAACCCTCAAAAACTGTTGCGATCCCCTATACTTGTGGGTTATCAGTAAACAGCGAGCAAAACGGTATATTAATGGTTGGAAACAAGGCCTAGGGTTCATACTTTCACTAGTGCAGTCTCCCAACAATGCTAACATAGTTGAATCATATGATCACCCTTCAACGTGCAACAAAGAATCACTCCAATGTTCCTATCTAGCGGAGAACAATAATATGAAATTGGTGTAGATAGTAGAACCACCTCAAAGTTATTCCTTCTGATCAATTATTTGGGCTACTCCTATAAGTGTCACAAACAGTCCTAGCATTCATACTAGAACAACACCAATGATACATATCAATCAACCCTAATGTCACCTAGATACTCCATTGTCACCTCAAGTATCCGTGGATAAATTATGTGGCATGCATCAAACAATTTTAGGTCTATCATATTCAATCCAACACAAAGGGCTTCAAGGAGCACCCCAAGATTTCTCTCGGAGAACGTGGTATGAAAACGTGCAATCAACCCCTATGCATAGATCCCCAAGGTCACTGGATTCCGCAAGTTGATGCCTCAACATATATCAAGTGGATCAATAGAATACCCCAATGTCACTACGGGTATCCCACGCAAGACGTACATGAAGTGTTCTCAAACCAAAATATTCAATCCAACATAAGGAGATCTCAAAGGGAAAGATTCAATTCATCACAACACGATAGCAAGGGACAAACATTATATGATCCAACTATATTAACAAAGCCCGTGATACATCAAAATCGTGCCATCTCAAGAACATGAGAGAGAGAGAGAGAGTAAGAGAGAGAGAGAGAGAGATCGAACACATAGCTACTGGTACATACCCTTAGCCCCGAGGGTGAACTACTCCCTCCTCGTCATGGCCTCCGCCGGGATGATGAAGATGGCCACCGGATGATGATTATCCTCTCCGGCAGGGTACTAGAAAGGCTCCAGATTGGTTTTTTGTCGATACAGAGAGTTGCGGCAGTGGAACGGAGAGTCTCTCTTTATTTCTGGGGTTTTTGGGATTTATAGGATTTTTCAGCGTTGGAATCACGCGCATCGGAGCCACGTGGGCCCCACAAGCTATCAGGGCGCGACCCCCCCCCAGGGCCGCGCCCTGATGGCTTGTTCCCCACGGGTGGCTCCTCTCCGGTGGTTCTTCGCTCCAATATTGCTTATTTCCTCCAGAAAAAATCATCAAAAAGTTTCGGGCGATTCCGAGAACTTTCATTTTCTGCACAAAAACAACACCACGGTAATTCTGCTGAAAACAGCGTCAGTCCGAGTTAGTTCTAAATAAATCATAAAGTGCATCAAAACCATATAAAAGTATTGTAAACATAGGCAAATATGGCATGCATATTTCATAAATTATCGATACTTTGGAGACGTATCAGCATCCCCAAGCTTAATTCCTACTCGTCCTCGAGTAGGTAAAGGATAAAAGAAATAATTTATGAAGTGTGAATGCTAGCATAATGTATAATATTGATCAAGGATAATTTCATCCACTTTTCTAGCATCATAACCAGCACGTATTTCTCATAGAAATTCTCATAATCAAGTAGCAAGTTATTCACATGTTAAAGTATAGATCATAAACTTTCTTTAAAACTAGCAAACTATGTTTTCAGTCATCAAACAATTACAATTCATCTTATTTTCAGGAAGGATCCATGTAAGAGCTTTGGTTTAGCAAATCCCACATACTCAACTATCATTTAGTCTTCCATGATTGCAGATACTTGATAACCCACAAGTATAGGGGATCGCAATAGTTTTCGAGGGTTGAGTATTCAACCCAAATTTATTGATTCGACGCAAGGGGAGCCAAAGAATATTCTCGAGTATTAGCAGCTGAATTGTCAATTCAACCACACCTGAAAGACTTAATATCTGCAGCAAAGTATTTAGTAGCAAAGTAGTATGGAAGTAGCGGTAACGATGGCAAAAGTGACAGTAGCAGTTTTGTAGTGATTGTAACAGTAGCAACGGAAAAGTAACTTAGCAAAGATCAATATGTGAAAAGCTCGTAGGCAATGGATCAGTGATGGATAATTATGCCGGATGACATTCATCATGCAACGGTTATAACATAGGGTGACATAGAACTAGCTCCAATTCATCAATGTAATGTAGGCATGTATTCCATATATAGTCATACGTGCTTATGGAAAAGAACTTGCATGACATCTTTTGTCCTACCCTCCCGTGGCAGCGGGGTCCTAATGGAAACTAAGGGATATTAAGGCCTCCTTTTAATAGCGAACCGTACCAAAGCATTAGCACTTAGTGAATGCATGAACTCCTCAAACTACGGTAATCACCGGAAAGAATCCCAGTTATTGTCATCCTGGGGGATGCAGATCATAACTCGTAATAGCTGTCTACAACTTGCAAGATAGGATCAAGAACATATATATATTCATGAAAACATAATAGGTTCAGATCTGAAATCATGGCACTCGGGCCCTAGTGACAAGCATTAAGCATAGTAAAGTCATAGCAACATCAATCTCAGAACATAGTGGATACTAGGGATCAAACCCTATCAAAACTAACGCGATTACATGGTAGATCTCATCCAACCCATCACCGTCCAGCAAGCCTACTATGGAATTACTCACGAACGGCGAAGAGCATCATGAATTTGTGATGAAGGATGGTTGGTGATGACGACGACGTCGATTTCCCCTCTTCGGAGCCCAAAACATACTCCAGATCTGCCCTCCTGAGGAAGAACAGGAGGTGGCGGCGGCCCTGTATCGTAAAACGCGATGAACTCTTCTCTCTGATTTTTTTCTCCCCGAATAGGAATATATAGAGTTGGAATTGAGGTCGGAGGAGCTTTAAGGGGCCCACAAGCCTGCAGGGCGCGCCCTAGGGGGGCGCCCCCCTGGCTTGTAGCCAGGTGGTGGACCCCCTCCGGTTGATTCTTTCGCCAGTATTTTTTATTAATTCCAAAAATATTCTCCGTAAATTTTCAGGTCAATCCGAGAACTTTTATTTCTGCACAAAAATAACACCAAGGCAATTCTGCTGAAAACAGCGTCAGTCCGTGTTAGTTCCATTCAAATCATGCAAATTATAGTCCAAAACAAGGGCAAAAGAGTTTGGAAAAGTAGATACGATGGAGACGTATCAACTCCCCCAAGCTTAACCCATTGCTTGTCCTCAAGCAATTCAGTTGACAAACTGAAAGTGATAAAGGAAAACTTTTAGAAACTCTGTTTGATCTTGTTGTTGTAAATACGTCTAACTGATGTTCAGATTTTCAGCAAAGATTATAGACTAACCACATTCACAATAACATTTAGGTCTCACATTTACTCATATCAATGGCATAATCAACTAGCGAGCAATAATAATACATCTTGGGTGACAACAATTTTATCAAAACAATCATGATACAATATGATATGATGGTATCTCGCTAGCCCTTTCTGAGACCGCAAAACATAAATGCAGAGCACCTCCAAAGAACAAGGACTGACTAGACATTGTAATTCATGGTAAAAGAGATCCAGTCACAATCATACTACATACCAATTAATAACAAAGCATACAAATGACGATGGTACTCTCTAACTGGTGCCTTTTTATAAGAGGACGATGACTCAACAGAAAAGTAAAATAGATAGGCCCTTCGCAGAGGGAAGCATTGATTTGCAGAGGTGCCAGAGCTCGAGCTTTTAAAACAGGGATGAATAATAATTTTGAGCGGTATGCTTTCATTGTCAACATAACAACTAAGAGATCTTGGTATCTTCCATGCTAGATACATTATAGGCGGTTCCCAAACAGAATAGTAAAGTTTTTACTCCCTCTCCACCAATCAATCACACTCCACGGCGGGCCGAATCCACGGGTACCGTCCATACAAACAACAATCCTGGGGTAGTTTTGTTTTATTATATTTTGATTTGAATTTTGAGCATGGAACTGGGCATCCCGAATACCAGCCACTTTCTTGTGAATGATAGTGAATCAACACATATCATGAGAATAACCCACCTAGTATGGAAGATACTGACAGCCCCCAGTCGCTACATGAGCGATTCGGGCATACAAAACGGAATATTATTTGAAGGTTTAGAGTATGGCACATGCAAATTTACTTGGAACGGCAGGTAAATACCGCATATAGGTAGGTATGGTGGACTCATATGGAACAACTTTGGGTTTATGGAAATGGATGCACAAGCAGTATTCCCGCTTAGTACAGGTGAAGGCTAGCAAGAGACTGGGAAGCGGCCAACTAGAGAGCGACAACAGTCATAATCATGCATTGAGATTAACCAACATTGAATGCAATCATGAGTAGGATATAAATCACCATGAACATAAATATCGTGGAGGCTATGTTAATTAAACACACAAGAAGAAAGCGGAAAGAAGAAATAAACTACCATGGATGGTACAATGAAAAAGTATGAACACCGACAACTGAAATGAGTGTGTGAACATGAATGTAATGTCGGTGAGAAATACGTACTTCCCCAAGCTTAAGCTTTGGGCCTAAGTTGGTCTAGTGCCATGGCTAAAAATAACCATCTCCTGGATAGTCCGGAGGGTCCTGAGAGTTCCACTAGTTGGCGAACTCCTGTGGTTCCCACTGAAAAACTGGGTCCTGGTACAGATCAAGGGCTGGTGCCGGCTTAGGTGCGGAGGGTTGCGACATACCCCAATATCTGTAGATGTCCTCGGGCATAATAGTGTACCTGCCTGAATGAATATTGAACAAAGAAGAACCAGGCAGAGAAATAATCTCACAAGTACCCTGACTAAATACTAAGTTGTAAAGCAGCCTTCTATCTTTATCCTTCCTAATAAAATCATGTGTTACCATACTGTCATAGTCTAAATATATTGTAGGTAGTAACATTTCCTCTTCCTCATCTAGCCTAATGGGTATCTTAAAGTGTTTGGCTAAACGGGATGCATAAATACCTCCGAATATGGGGCCCTTCGAACGATTTAAGTTCAACCGTTGGGCCACCATAGCGCCCAGACTAAAAGTTCTATCAGCAAGTAAAGCGTGGCGCAGAATGGCGAGGTCGGGAGCACTAAAGCTTCCACTCTCCCCACGACCAACTAAACATCTCCCCGCGAATAATGATTAATAGCGTAGAACAGGAAAATGTAAACTAGCCGCTCTTGCCTTTGACACCCCTCTCTCTTCCCCCACAGTGATTGTGGCAATAAAGTCCTCCATGTCTCTAGGACGTGGTTCACTGATGCTGCCCTCAAAAGGTATTTTGCAAACCTTGCAAAAATCATAAAGTTTCATTTCCTTAGGCACATCATATAAGTAAAATTCTACCATGGGAGGATTCTTCCTAGGATAAAAGTGAAAATTTTGCACGAAGATATTAGTGAGTAGGAGGTACTGGTCACACTTATCGTTGAGGAAGTCTGTGATGCCTGCATTCTTTGCCAAATAATAGAAATCTTCATAAATTCCGGCTGCCCTCAAGAATGCATCACTTGGCCATTCACACGGCCGAACCTCCGCGATGCGAGGAAGATTGTATTTGGGTTTCTTCTTCACCTCATTTTCATCCTCTTTAGAGCCCCGGCTTGAAGAGCCCCTTAACAATCTCCTCATCATTTCTTTTCTCTGAAAAATTTCTAAAAATTTTAGTGACTCACAATAAAGGTGAACAAAACTCAACAAAACTCATAGCAACTACTCCCACAAGTGCCTAGAGGTTATATCATGCATCAAAACTACTTGGGACCATACAAATTTGACATGCAAGCTTAAGAACAAGGTCACCACAGCAGCAAAAATTTGCAATATATAAAGCAATAGAACAAAAACTAATTGGACCATTGGAGGAGTCACATACCGAAGAGCAATCCCCCGAAACAGTTTTGCAAATGGAGCTTTGAGCAAGGAGATCGAAAATGGCAGCAAGATGAGCTAGAACACGGGTTTGAGCAATGGTGGGATTTTTTTCTGGAGGAAGACGAAGTGGATGGTGGCTGGAATAAGTGAGGGGGCCCCACATGGGACCCACAAGCTAGGGGGGCGCACCCAGGGGGTGGGCGCGCCCTGCAGGCTTGTAGCCCACTGGTGCAGCCCCCTGATGTGTTCTCAGTGCCAGAAATTCAAAAATATTCCAGAAATAATCATACTATATTTTCAGGGCATTTGGAGGACTTTTATTTTCAATTCATTTTTCTATTGTGCGGATAAAATGGAAAACAGAAGAATAATAGCATTTTTACTTTATTTAATCTAAACAACAGAAAATAAAAGTTGGGTACAGAAGGTTGTGCCTCATAAATTCATCCATCTCACGCTCATCAAAATGAATCCATCAATAAGGTTGATCAAGTCTTATTGACAAACTTTTTTCGAATGACACGAAACCGGAGAATTTTCGAATAGCACTAGGTTACTTCAATGGGGAAATGCATGTCCCCAACAATAAGTATATCATATTTCTTTTTGGCAGTAGGAAGAGGGAATTCAAAATCTCCAATAATAATCGTTGAAATTTTTCCAATGGAGTTGATACTCTGAACTTGAGATTGTTTCTTCGGAAAATGTACCGTATGCTCATTACCATTAACATGAAAAGTGGCATTGCCCTTGTTGCAATCTATAACAGCCCCTGCAGTATTCAAAAAGGGTCTACCAAGGATAATCGACATACTGTCGTCCTCGGGAATATCAAGAATAACAAAGTCCGTTAGGATAGTAACATTTGCAACTACGACAGGCACATCCTCGCAAATACCGATGGGTAAAGCAGTTGATTTATCAGCCATTTGTAAGGAGATTTCAGTAGGTGTCAACTTATTCAAATCAAGTCTACGATATAAAGAGAAAGGCATAACACTAACACCGGCTCCAAGGTCACATAAAGCAGTTTTGACATAATTTCCTTTAATGGAGCATGGTATAGTAGGTACTCTGGGATCTCCTAGTTTCTTTGGTATTCCACCCTTAAATGTATAATTAGCAAGCATGGTGGAAATCTCTGCTTCTGGTATCTTTCTTTTATTTGTCACAATATCTTTCATATACTTAGCATAAGGAAACATTTTCAGAATATCAGTCAAGCGCATACGCAACAAGATAGGTCTAAGCATTTCAACAAAGCGCTCAAAGTCCTCATCATCCTTTTTCTTGGATGGCTTAGGAGGAAAGGGCATAGGTTTCTGAACCCATGGTTCTCTTTCTTTACCATGCTTCCTAGCAACGAAGTCTCTTTTATCATATCTTTTGTTCTTAGGTTGTGGGTTATCAAGATCAACAGCAGGTTCAATCTCCACATCATTATCATTACTAGGTTGAGCATCAACATGAACATCATCATTAATATTATCAATAGGCTCATGTTCATTACCAGATTGTGTCTCAGGATCAGAAATAGAAATATCATTTGGGTTTTCATGAGCATGTATAACAGGTTAACTAGCAGCATGCAAAGTCCTATCGTCATTCTTTTTCCTACTATTACTGGGACGACTAGGTGCATCAGTATTAACCCTCTGAGAATCTTGCTCAATTCTCTTAAGATGGCCCTCAGGGTACAAAGGTTCCTGAGTCATTTTACCACCTCTAGTCACAACTCTAACAGAATGATCACTGTTCTTACCAATCATCTCATTAAGCAAATCATTTTGTGCCTTAAGTACTTGTTCCACTTGAGTAGTTACCATGGAAGCATGTTTACTAATAAGCTTAAGATCATTAACAGTTCTATTCATATAATCACCTAAGCCATCAAGCATGTAAGAATTATGTTTCAATTGTCTACTAACATAGGCATTGAAATTTTCTTGCTTAACAATAAAGTTATCAAATTCATCCAAGCATTGGCTAGCAGACTTATAATAAGGAATATCACCTTCATCAAATCTATGGAGAGAATTTACCTCTACTACCTGTGTCGGGTTATCAAGACCATGTATATCTTCAATGGGTGGTAGATTCTTAACATCTTCAGCTTTAATACCCTTTTCTTTCATAGATTTCTTTGCCTCTTGCATATCTTCAGGGCTGAGAAATAGAATCCCTCTTTTCTTCGAAGTTAGCTTTGGAGGTGGTTCAGGAATAATCCCTCTTTTCTTCGAAGTTCAGCTTGTTCAACAGTTCGTTCCCTGAAAACATAACCAGCACAACTATATAGGTGGTCCCTAGAAGCATCGGTTAGTCCATTATAAAAGATATCAAGTATTTCATTTTTCTTGAGAGGATGATCAGGCAAAGCATTAAGTAATTGGAGAAGCCTCCCCCAAGCTTGTGGGAGACTCTCTTCTTCAATTTGCACAAAGTTAAATATTTCCTCCAAGGCAGCTTGTTTCTTATGAGCAGGAAAATATTTTTCAGAAATGTAATATATCATATCCTAGGGACTACGCACACAACCAGGAGCAAGAGAATTAAACCATATCTTAGCATCACCCTTTAATGAGAAAGGAAACAACCTAAGAATATAGTAATAGCGAATTTTTTTCCTCATGAGTAAATAGGGTGGCTATATCATTCAATTTAGTAAGATGTGCCACACCAGTTTTAGATTCATAACCATGGAAAGGATCAGATTCAACCAAAGTAATTAACTCAGGATCGACAGAGAATTCATAATCCTTATCAGTAACAAAGATAGGTGAAGTAGCAAATTTAGGATCATGTTGCATTCTAGCATTCAAAGATTTTTCTTTCCACTTGCATAGCAATTTCTTAAGATCGTCTCTATCCTTACAAGCAAGAAAGTCTCTAGCTACCTCTCCCTCCATAACATAACCTTCAGGTATATCAGGCAATTCATATCTAGGAGAGCTAGATCTAGCAGGTGTCTCATAGTGTTCAGTCTCAATAATTTCATCAGTTTCAGAAATATCATCAGTTTCAGCATTTACTCTAGCAATTTGTTCATCAAGAAATTCACCCAGTGGCACAGTAGTATCAAGCAAAGTATCATCATAAGCATCATGCATAGCAGACATGGCATCATCAATTACTTGCGACATATCAGAATTACTAGCAGGTGGTGGCGTCGCAAATTTACTCATAACAGAAGGTGAATCAAGTGCAGAGCTAGATGGCAGTTCCTTACCTCCCCTCATAGTAGAGGGAAAGATCTTGGTTTTTGGGTCTTTCAGATTCTTCATAGTGATCAACAGATATAAATCCCAAGTGACTCAGAGAATAAATCTATGCTCCCCGGCAACGGCACCAGAAAAAGGTCTTGATAACCCACAAGTATAGGGGATCGCAAGAGTTTTCGAGGGTAGAGTATTCAACCCAAATTTATTGATTTGACACAAGGGGAGCCAAAGAATATTCTCGAGTATTAGCAGCTGAGTTGTCAATTCAACCACACCTGAAAGACTTAATATCTGCAGCAAAGTATTTAGTAGCAAAGTAGTATGGAAGTAGCGGTAACGATGGCAAAAGTGACAGTAGCAGTTTTGTAGTGATTGTAACAGTAGCAACGGAAAAGTAACTTAGCAAAGATCAATATGTGAAAAGCTCGTAGGCAATGGATCAGTGATGGATAATTATGTCGGATGGCATTCATCATGTAACGGTTATAACATAGGGTGACACAGAACTAGCTCCAATTCATCAATGTAATGTAGGCATGTATTCCATATATAGTCATACGTGCTTATGGAAAAGAACTTGCATGACATCTTTTGTCCTACCCTCCCGTGGCAGCTGGGTCCTAATGGAAACTAAGGGATATTAAGGCCTCCTTTTAATAGAGAACCGGACCAAAGCATTAGCACTTAGTGAATACATGAACTCCTCAAACTATGGTAATCACCGGAAAGAATCCCAGTTATTGTCACCCTGGGGGATGCGGATCATAACTCGTAATAGGTGTCTACAACTTGCAAGATAGAATCAAGAACACATATATATTCATGAAAACATAATAGGTTCAGATCTGAAATCATGGCACTCGGGCCCTAGTGACAGGCATTAAGCATAGCTAAGTTATAGCAACATCAATCTCAGAACATAGTGGATACTAGGGATCAAACCCTAACAAAACTAACTCGATTACATGGTAGATCTCATCCAACCCATCACCGTCCAGCAAGCCTACGATGGAATTACTCATGAACGGCGGAGAGCATCATGAAATTGGTGATGAAGGATGGTTGGTGATGACGACGGCGTCGATTTCCCCTCTCGAGGAAGAACAGGAGGTGGCGGCGGCTCCGTATCGTAAAACGCGATGAACTCTTCTCTCTGATTTTTTTCTCCCCGATTAAGAATATATAGAGTTGGAATTGAGGTCGGAAGAGCTTCAGGGGGCCCACAAGCCTGCAGGGCGCGCCCTAGGGGGGGCGCGCCCGCCTGGCTTGTGGCCAGGTGGTGGGCCACCTCCGGTTGATTCTTTCGCTAGTATTTTTTATTAATTCCAAAAATATTGTCCGTAAATTTTCAGGTCAATCCGAGAACTTTTATTTCTGCACAAAAATAACACCAAGGCAATTCTGCTGAAAACAGCGTCAGTCCAGGTTAGTTCCATTCAAATCATGCAAATTATAGTCCAAAACAAGGGTAAAAGAGTTTGGAAAAGTAGATACGATGGAGACGTATCAATACTCAAAGCATATTTTTAGAACAAATGGTTTCTGTCAAACACATAGGAAGATAGGGGCTTAATGTTTCGCCTCCCAACTTATTTATCTCGGGGATAATGTCACAAATAATGAATCATGATCACCTATATTCAACTGGATATATGTGTCTGCATCTTTCCCCACCAGGCCACCACATGATGCTTGCTAACTAAAGAATTAATAGATTGGAACAAGAGGTTGACTCAACATGAAAAGTAAAAGATAGGCCCTTCGCAGAGGGAAGCAGGGATTTGCAGAGGTGCCAGAGCTCATTGCTTAAAACAGAGATGAATATATTTTGGGTGGTGTGCCTTTCCTCTCAACGTCACGACAAGAGATTTGAATATCTTCCATGCTAATTGCATTATTGGCGGTTCCCAAACAGAATTTAAATTTTTACTCCCCCTCCACCATTCAAACACATTCAATGGCTAGCCGAATCCACGGGTACCACCCAAACAATCAACTTTCTAGGGGGAGTTCTTGTTTATTTATTTTTGTATTATGCAGGACTGGGCATCCTTTTTACCGGCCTCTTTCGTGCAATGAAAAGTGAATAAACACTTATCTTGAGAATAACCTGCTTAGCATGGAAGATAATGACCGCCTCGTCACTCCATGAGCGGTACGAGCACACAAAACGGATGTTTATTTGAATGTTTAGAGGTGGCACATGCAAATTTACTTGGAATGGCAGTAAAATACCATATATAGATAGGTATGGTGGACTCTCATGGAAGAAACTTGGCTCAAGGATTTGGATGCACAAGTATTATTTCTACTTAGTACGAAGTTTTGGCTAGCAAAAGGTTGTAAACAAGCATCACATGTTAGAGGATCCATGACAATATAACTGCTACGTGAATATAAACAAACATAACCATTACGTTGTCTTCCTTGTCCAACGTCAACTCCTTGATCAAGTTTCAAAATAATTAATGGGGGTTCACAATCATAGAAGATGTCCAAGATAGTGTATTTATATGTGAAACCTCTCTTCCTTCAATATTCTTTCATGAATTGTTTAAATGACCAATGCTATGTTTGCTAACTTCCAATAAATTTTACTGCTTATACTCCTAGTATGTTAAGTCACTACTCCCCATGGGACAAGAATATGAAGCATATATAATTTCACATTTATGACATTCAATTCATTCAATGTTTACTCTTAGGATATAAGTGAAGCACAAGAGTAAATTTC
Organism: Elymus sibiricus; assembly: GCA_039707655.1. NCBI lineage: Eukaryota > Viridiplantae > Streptophyta > Magnoliopsida > Poales > Poaceae > Elymus > Elymus sibiricus. Next base: position 484,726,511 of record CM077671.1, read on the forward strand.
GAACTACTCTCAAAAGATATAAGTGAAGATCAATGAGTAGTCAAACAATAAAGTAGCTATATGAGGACTCTCTCTCTCAATAAAGATTTTCAGATCTGATTATTTTATTCAAGCAGCAAACAAAACAAAAATACACTCCAAGAATAGCACGCATCATGTGAACGAATAAAAAATTAGGCTCAACATAGGCTAACCGATAGTTGACGTAGAGAGGTGGGATGCGTAGCATCCCCAAGCTTAGATGCTTGAGACTTCTTGAAATATTTACTTCGGGTGCCTTGGGCATCCCCAAGCTTGATAGTTTGTATCTCGTTAAATCCTCTCATATCCCGGTTTCACCTAAGTCTCAAAAACTTCATCCACAAAAAACTTGAAAAGAACTCGTGAGATAGGTTAGTGCACATAATAATAAATCAACTCTTTATGTACTTCCAAGAAAAGTTTCATAATAATTTTCAAACATTATCTACTGTATACTATCATTTCCACAATTTATATCTACCAATATAGGTCATGAAAACTATAGGAGAAGTAGACAACAAAACTATGACAGCAATATGTCTAAACATGACAGTCTGGAGCAATTAATTTACAAAGTGCACTTCTGTATCTCTAACAATTATAAAAATTTAGGACATGATAAATAATTTATATGAAAATACTGTGTCAAAATTTCAGACACTTTCCACGTTCCAGTAAAATATGAAAATTCAAACACTGCAGCAAAAGTTTCTATTTTTACACAGCACACATCGAACATGCAATTCAAGCATCCTAAAGGCATTTCTTGGAACTTTTTATTGAAAAACAAGATTATAAATAACATATAACATAGAACAACAAAATAAAATGATGCTCCAAGCGAAACATATATTATGTGACGAATAAAACTATAGCTCTAAGTAAGATATACTGATTGCGTTGAACACGAAAGAGGGGATGCCTTCCGGGGCATCCCCAAGCTTAGGCGCTTGAGTCTTTGGATATTACCTTGGGGGTGCCTTGGGAATCCCCAATCTTAGATTATTGTCACTCCTTATTCTCCTCATATCGGTATCTCACCCAAAACTTGAAAACTTCAATCACACAAAACTTAACAGAACTTCGTGAGATGGGTTAGTATAATAAATAAAGATCATTCACTTAGGTACTGTCAAGAAAAGATTCATAATTGTTCTCACATAATACCTACTGTATTCTACCATTCACATAATTTATATCACTGAATATAGGCTATGGGAACACTAAAACAAGTAAACTATGCATGCAAAACAAAATCTGTCAAAAACAGAACAGTCTGTGAAGATCTGTAGTATAACCATACTTCCCTGTCTCTAAAAATTCAGAAAATTCAGAAAACTTAGATAATTTGCATATAAGTACTATGTAAAAATTTCAGAATTTTTTGACGCTCCAGTAAAATCATAGAAATCATTTACTGGAGGAAAAAGTTTCTGTTTTTGCATAGAATCAAATCAACAAGTATCCATACTATCCCAAAGGCTTTACTTGGCACATTATTGAAATAAAAGGCACAAAACATGATTACTACAGTATCTTAATCATGTGAACACACAAAAACAGAAAGTAAAAGTGTTGGGTTGTCTCCCAACAAGCGCTTTTCTTTAAAGCCTTTTAGCTAGGCATGATGATTTCAATGATGCTCACATAGGAATAGTATTTGAAACATGCAAAAGAGCATCATGAATCACATGGCAAGCACATTTAAGTATAACCCACTTCCTATGCATAGGTATTTTTTGAGCAAACAATTTATGGGAACAAGAATCAACTAGCATAGGAAGGCAAAACAAGCATAACTTCAAAACTTTGAACACATAGGGAGGAAACTTGATATTATTGCAATTCCTACAAGCATATGTTCCTCCCTCATAATAATTTTCAGTAGCATCATGAAGGAATTCAACAATATAACTATCACATAAAGCATCCTTTTCATGATCTACGAGCATAGAACATTTATTACTCTCCACATGAGCAATTTTCTTCTTATTCATTGTAGTGGGAGTATCATAGGAGACTTGAATACTATAAATTGTTTCCAGATTAAAAGAGTAATGTTCAGACAAAGGGTATTCATAATTGTGACAAGTTGTATAATAATAATCATCACTACTTTTCATAACATAAGTCTCATCACAATAATCATCATAAATAAGAGACATGTAATCATCATAACAAATTTGATCATTCGAAGTAGGGGAACTAAAAATATCATCTTCATTATGCATAGCATCACCAAGCTTGGAACACACATCAATTGCAGCAAATATATTCTCAAATATGTCATTCTCATCAAGCATAGCATCCCCAAGTTTATGGGTTTGCATATCATTAGGATAATCATCAATAGCATGAATAGCACCAATAGTGTAACAATTATTATCATCATAATTTTCCAAGTTGGTGCCAAAAAGATTTTCAATATTATAAGGAGTATCATTATCTTCCCAATAGTCCTTATCACAACAAGTAGTAGTCATAACAAAATAATCATCAAGTGTACCATCATCCACACTATTTTCGTATTTATTCTCAATAATAATAGGAGAAAGATTATTTGAGAGGGATACCTTTTTACGTTTACCTTTTCTTATTTTCTTCTTCTTCACCACCTTATGTGTGGGTTTGAGTAATCTTTTTGAGCTTATTATTGAAGAGATTGGTTCGATGGGGAACTCTTCATTGCAACTTGATTCATCATGAGAAATAATAGGAGGGTGATACTCGTGATCTGCGTTGGCTTTTCCGTGAAGAGGAACGGGTAATCACAGCACAAAGTGGGTAAGTATTTCCCTCAGTTATGAAACCAAGGTTTATCGAACCAATAGGAATACCAATCCTCAACCGTCTTCCGCAGCTGCACACAAAAGAACAAACAACTTGCACCCTACGCCGGCAAGAGGGTCGTCAATCCCCTTGATATCGTTATTTCCAAGCAAGTGAGCTGTGTAGATAATAGTAAATTGCAAAATAAAATAAAAGGTAATAAATAACAGCAAGGTAATGATAGCGTTTGCCAATATATAAGTGAATAGACCCGGGGGCCGTAGAGTTCTCTAGTGGCATCTCTCATAAGCAAAGCATACGGTGGGTAAACAAATTACTGTTGGGCAATTGATAGAAAAGCGAATAATTATGCTATGTTCACTGCAATGATCATGTGTATATAGGCATCACGTCCATAAGCAAATAGGCCGACTCCTGCCTGCACCTACTACTATTACTCCACTTCAAGAGCGCTTCTATGCTTGCCTCTCTATGTATTAAGTTCATGACAAATGGAGTACTGCTTGGAGAACGATGACATGATGTAGACAAAGTATACTCAACTAATGTGAATAGACCCCATCGTTTTATCCTTAGTAGCAAAAACACAAAGACGCAACTTGTCCCCTTCTGTCACTGGGATATAGAAACTCGTCAAGTTGAACCTACTACAACGCACCACTCCCACTGAAGAAATATCAATCTAGTTGGCCAAACTATCTCAATAGATCGGAGAGCATTACGAAGCTATGATGATCATGCAAATAAGAATCATAGTAATCAGGTTTGACTCAAATACTTTTCATGAATAATCTGAACATAAACTCACAATTCATCGGATCCCAACAAACACACCATACAAAGGGATTACATCGGATAGATCAAGGCAAAGATGCGATGAACATTGTATTGAAGATCAAGAGAGAGAGAGAGAGATTGCCATCTAGGTACTACCTACGGACCCGTAGGTCTGTGGTGAACTACTCACACATCATGGTGAGGGTAGCAAGGTTGATGAAGAGGCCTTCCATGATCGATCTCCCCTCCGGCAGGGTGCCGGAATGGAGCTGTAGATGGCCTCCCGTCGGAACAGAGACTTGCGGCGGTGGAAAAAGTTTTTCGGGATCGCTTCTCGTGTTTCTAGGGTATATGTGAATTTATAGGCCACAGAACGACGTCGGGAGGCGCTCCAGGGGGCCACCACATATCTGCCCCCCCCCCTAGGGGGCGCGGCTGGATATGTGGTGGGCCCTGGTGCCTCTCCTGGCCCTCCTCCGAAGCTTCTAGGTCTTGTATTGGTCCAGAAAAAATCACCAAAAAGTTTCGTGGCAATTGGACTCCGTTTTGTATTGTAACTCTGAAAAGGCAAAAACACACAGAAAACAGGAACTGGCACTGGGAACTGGGTCAATAGGTTAGTGCTCAAAAATATTATAAATTGGTAAATAAATACCCAAAAAGTATCCTAGAATGATAATATGTCAGCATGGAACAATCAAAAATTATAGATACATTGGAGACGTATCAGCATCCCCGAGCTTAATTCCTACTCGTCCCCGAGTAGGTAAATGATAAAAACAGAATTTTTTATGTGACATGCTACCCATTATGTAATCTTTGGTATGTATGTTCATTGAGAAATGATCAATTAACAAACAGCAACATAGTAATATTTATAGGTATAAGAAACAAAATTATTAATTTTTCAAAGTATACGATCCTAAAAGAATGTTTACCCCTATTCATCTTATTATATTAGCAAGGCATGACTTCGTCTTCACCACATACATACAAATGTTAAGCACCACGGTGTCCAAGTCAGGCAATTGGATCGTACTTTTTCAATATGCATCAACTTTTTGTTCTTCACGCAATATATGAGCGTGAACCATTGGACATAGCATATAGGTGGAATAGAATACGGTGATAGGTATCAAAGGGGTAAAAAGTGGAGAAGATATCGCATCAACTAGGCATACCAACGAGCTATGGAGATGCTCATCGATAGATATCAATGCGAGGAGTAGGGATTGCCATGCAAATGATGCACTAGAGCTAAAAGTGTATGAAAGCTCAACTGGAGCTCAGTGGGGTGTGCATCAAACTTGCTTGCTCATGAAGACCATAGGCATTTGAGGAAGCCCGTTATAGGAATATACAAGCCAAGTTTATTATATGAAAACGAAATTCCCACTAGCATATGGAAGTGTCAACATAGGAGACTCTCTATATGAAGAACATGGTGCCACTTTGAGGCACAAGTGTGGTAATGGATAGTAGCAAAGTCCCTTCTCTCTTTTCTCTCATCTTTTTTATATGGTGGGTATTTCTCTTTTTTTATGCCTCCCCTCAATTTCTCTCTTTTTTTTATATGGGGGGCTCATTTGGCCTCCCCCATTTTTATTTCATTTTTCGTCCGGAGGCTCTTCCCGACTTGTGGGGGAATCATAGTCTCCATCATCCTTTCCTCACTGGGACAATGCTCTAATAATGATGATCATCACACTTTTATTTACTTACAACTCAACATGAAGAACTGATAGGAAGATATGACTCTGTATGAATGCCTCTGGCAGTGTACCAGGATGTGCAATGATCTAGCGTGACATGTATCAAAAATATGAAGAATGGTGGCTTTGCCACAAATACTATGTCAGCTCTATATGATCATGCAAAGCATTATGATGATGAACGAACTAGTCATGTGAAGTCACGATGGAATTTGCATGGCAATATATCTTGGAATGGCTATGGAAATGCCATAATAGGTAGGTATGGTGGCTCTTTTGAGGAAGATATAATGAGGCTTATGTGCAACAGAGCATATCATGTCACGGGGTTTGGATGCACCGGCGAATATTTGCACCGATCCTCGAGGTGAGAATGGGCTATGCACGGTACCGAAGAGGCTAGCAAATATGAGAAGGTGAAGATGCATATGTACATGGTGTCACATTAGTCATAAAGAACTCACATACTTATTGCAAAGTTTTATTAGTTTTATCATAAATCAAAGTACTCCTCGCATGCCCCGAGGTAGGAGGTTGGTAGGAGTTAACCATCGCGCGCCCCCGACTCAAAACAACACTAGGATTTTAACAAGGAATATAAATGCTCACACATCATCACCATGCCTATTTAATTTTTAGATGAATAACAAGTTAATATTTCTTATCTAGACACTTCTACTAATTAAAAAAAATTGAACTCACACCTTTTTCATATTACTACATCAATGTCATTAATCCACAACTTCTCTACATGTGCTACACGATGGTTTTGAGTATCATTCAGTGAATACGTAATATTCTTGGACTAGTATTATGACCCATGCAAATTACCGTCACTATTTATCAGCTCTCAAACAATATAAGTGAAGAACGAGAGGATATTATTTCTATAAAATCTACATGCCACCGTGCTCAAAAAGATATAAGTGAAGTACTAGAGCAACTGCCTAGCTCAAAAGATATAAGTGAAGCACATAGAGTATTCTAGCAAATTATCATGAAGGTGTGTATCTCTCAAATAGGTGTGTCCAGAAAACGATTATTGTTACAAACTGAAAGTAAAATAAAATAAAATAAAACGACACTCCAACCAAAATACATATCATGTGATGAATAAAAATATAGCTCCAAGTGACATACCGATGGATTGAGACGAAAGAGGGGATGCCTTCCGGGGCATCCCCAAGATTAGACACTTGAGTCTCCTTAGAATTATACTTGGGGTGCATTGGGAATCCCCAAGCTTGGTCTCTTGCCACTCCTTATTCCGTAGTCCATTGTGATCACACCAAAAACTTGAAAACTTCAATCACGCAAAACTCAACAAAACTTCTTGAGATCCGTTAGTATAAGAAACATATTGCATACTTGAGGTACTATGATAAATTGATTCAAATTCATTTTTTCATAATAGGTACTGTATTATAACTTCCCCATGGCTTACACCCTCCGATATAGTCCATGGCATAATCAAACAAGCAAACTATGCAAGCAAAACACAATCTGTTTAAAACAGAACAGTCTGTAGAAATCTGTAAAGAACCCATACTTATGTAACTCTAAAAATTCTGAAAAATTAGGAAAACGTAAATAATTTGTATATCAATACTTTGTTAAAATTTGAGACCATTATCACACTCCATTAAAAAATGAAAATTCCTGCACTGGAGTTAATGTTTCTGTTTCAGATTCAGCATCATTTCTACTCATTAAGTGAGTCATCCCAAAGGCTTTACTTGGCACAAACACTAATTAAAACATAAAAACATAATCATTACAGAGGAAAAAATCATGTTATCACACAAAAACAGAAAGTAAAAACAAAAATAAAGATACATATTGGGTTGCCTCCCAACAAGCGCTATTGTTTTATGCCCCTAGCTAGGCATAATGCATAGTTTCAAGTGTTGTCATCTTTGACACTCAACCCGTAGGTAGCTCTCATGATTGATTCATAAGGTGGTTTAATTCTCTTCCTAGGGAAGTGTTCCATCCCTTTCTTTAATGGGAATTGGAATCTTATGTTTCCCTCTTTCATATCAATAATTGCACCTATAGTTCGTAAAAATGGCCTTCCAAGTATTATGGGGCAAGAAGGATTGCAATCAATATCAAGCACAATGAAATCTACAGACACATAATTTTTGTTTGCAATAATCAGCACATCATTAATTCTACCTAAAGGTTTCTTGATGGTAGAATCCGCAAGATGCAAGTTTAGGGAACACTCTTCAATATTAGTGACCAAGCACATCACATAAAGTTTTTGGCATAGTTGAAACACTAGCACCAAGGTCACACAAAGCATTGCATTCATATTTATTTATCTTTATTTTGATAGTAGGTTCCCACTCATCATGCAATTTTCTAGGAATAGAACTTTCAAGCTCAAGTTTCTCATCATAAGCTTTTATCAAAGCTTCTACTATATGTTCGGTAAAAGCTTTGTTTTGTTCATAAGCATTGGGTGAGCTAATAATGGATTGCAGCAAGGAAATAAATTCTACTAAAGAGCATTTACATAATTAAAGTCCTTGTAATCCAAGATAGTGGGCACGTCACTAGTTAAAGTTTTGACCTCTCCAAACCCACTTTTTTCAATTTTAGCATTAGAATCAACACCCTCCAAGCAAACGGGACGCTCCTTAACTAAAGTTGACTCATCTCCAGTCATTTTATCATTTATATTCAGAGATGTAAACAAAGATTCAATAGGAGAAACACCAATCATTTTAAGATCTTCATCATGGTTCCGGTAGAAACCGGGTGGAAGAGCATTTTCTAAGAATTCTCGCTTAGCTATCAACTTAGCGGTCCTCTCCTTACTTTCATTAATAGATAATTGGATAGATTTAATAGTCTCATTAAAATAATGCTTGGGTGGCAAAGAGTTATTTTTAAGAGTTTCAACATCAAGAGCAATTCTATCCATGTTTTCAGCCAAAGTATCAATCATATGCAACTTTTCTTCTACCGTAGTGTTGAAAGCCTTTTGAGAATTAATAAATTCTTTAATTTTATTCTCAAGATCAGAAGGTATCCTATTAGAATTTGTAGAAGCGTTTCCATATGAATTACCATAAGAATTTCCATAGTTGTTAGAGGAATTACCGGGATACGGTCTAGCATTGAAATTTCCTCTATAAGCATTGTTGTTGAAATTATTTCGCGATATGAAGTTCACATCAATAGCATCATTATCTTGCTCAATCAAAGTAGACAAAGGAATATCATTGGTATCAACATTAGCATTTTTATTAGCAACTATATTCATAAGAGCATCGACTTTTCCACTCAAAGTAGCGATTTTTTTCAATAGGATTTACCTTCTTACCAGTTGGAGCTCTTTCGGTATGCCATTGAGAATAATTTGTCATAATGTTGTCTAGAAGTTTTGTGGCCCCTCCTAAGGTCACATCCATGAAGGTACCATCTGCGGCAGAATCTAGAAGATTTCTAGACACAAAGTTTAGTCCAGCATAGAAATTTTGGATAATCATCCACAAGTTTAAGCCATGAGTTGGACAATTTCTTATCATCAATTTCATTCTCTCCCAAGCTTGAGCAACATGTTCTTGATCTTGTTGTTTAAAATTCATTATTTGATTTCTAAGGGATATAATCATAGCGGGAGGAAAATACTTGGCAATGAAAGCATCTTTACACTTATCCCATGTTCCAATACTATTACGAGGTAAAGATGAAAACCAAGCTTTAGCTTTGTCGCTTAGTGAAAAAGGAAATAATTTTAATTTGAAAATATCATTATCCATATCCATTTTCTTTTGCATATCACATAACTCAATAAAGGTATTAAGATGTGAAGCGGGATCCTCATTAGGACTTCCCGAAAATTGATCTTTCATCACAAGATTGAGCAATGCAGCATTAATATCAAGTGCCTCCGCACTAGTGGCGGGTGGTATAGGAGTACTAATAAAATCATTATTATTAGTATTTGAGATGTCACACAACTTAGTAGTATCTTGAGACATTGTGACCACACTAGCAAAACGAGCAAGACAAGTAAACTAGCAAGTAAAGCAAACAAGAAGCAAACTAGAAGCAAAGTAGTAACTAGCAAAAGTAAATATTTTTGTATTTCTGATTTTTATGAGACAAACTAAATATAACAGCAAATAAAAATAAGAACAAGTGAATGAAATTTTGTGCAAAGTTACTTGATAGTTGGTGATGGTATTCCTCGGCAACGGCGCCAGAAATCCTTCCTGATACTCGTGATCTGCGTTGGGTTTTCCGTAAAGAGGAACGGGTAATCGCAGCACAAAGTGGGTAAGTATTTCCCTCAGTTATGAAACCAAGGTTTATCGAACCAATAGGAATACCAATCCACAACCGTCTTTAGCAGCTGCACACAAAAGAACAAACAACTTGCACCCAACGCCGGCAAGAGGGTCGTCAATCCCCTTGATCTCGTTATTTGCAAGCAAGTGAGTTGTTGAGATAATTGTAGATAATAGTAAAGTGCAAAATAAAATAAAAGGTAATAAATAACAGCAAGGTAATGATAGCGTTTGTGAATATATAAGTGAATAGACCCGGGGGGCGTAGAGTTCTCTAGTGGCATCTCTCATATGCAAAGCATACGGTGGGTAAACAAATTACTGTTGTGCAATTGATAGAAAAGCGAATAATTATGCGATGTTCACGACAATGATCATGTGTATATAGGCATCACGTCCATAAGCAAATAGGCCGACTCCTGCCTGCACCTACTACTGTTACTCCACTTCAAGAGCGCTTCTATGCTTGCCTCTCTACATATTAAGTTCATGACAAACGGAGTAAGGCTTGGAGAACGGTGACATGATGTAGACAAAGTATACTCAACTAATCTGAATAGACCCCATCGTTTTATCCTTAGTTGCAACAAGACAAAGATGCAACTTGTCCCCTTCTGTCACTGGGATATAGAAACTCGTCAGGTTGAACCTACTACAACACACCACTCCCACTGAAGAAATATCAATCTAGTTGGCCAAACTATCTCAATATATCGGAGAGCATTACGAAGATATGATGATCGTGCAAATAAGAATCATAGTAATCAAGTTTGACTCAAATACTTTACATGAATAATCTGAACATAAACTCACAATTCATTGGATCCCAACAAACACACCATACAAAGGGATTACGTCGGATAGATCAAGGCAAAGATGCGATGAACATTGTATTGAAGATCAATAGAGAGAGAGAGAGATTGCCATCTAGGTACTACCTACGGACCGTAGATCTATGGTGAACAACTCACACATCATGGTGAGGGCAGCAAGGTTGATGAAGAGGCCCTCCGTGATCGATCTCCCCTCCGACAGGGTGTCGGAATGGAGGTGTAGATGGCCTCCCGTTGGAACAGAGACTTGCGGCGGCGGAGAAAGTGCTTCGGGAGCGCTTCTCGTGTTTCTAGGGTATATGTGAATTTATAGGCCAGAGAACGACGTCGGGAGGCACTCCAGGGGGCCACCACATATCTGGCCGTGCCCTCCTAGGGGGTGCGGCTGGATATGTGGTGGGCCCCTGGTGCCTCTCCCGGCCCTCCTCCGAAGCTTCTAGGTCTTGTATTGGTCCAGAAAAAATCACCAAAAAGTTTCGTGGCAAATGGACTCCGTTTAGTATTATAACTCCGAAAAGGCAAAAACACGCAAAAATAGGAACTGGCACTGGCACTGGGTCAATAGGTTAGTTCTCAAAAATATTATAAATTGGTAATTAAATACCCAAAAAGTATCCTAGAATGATAATATGTCAGCATGGAACAATCAAAAATTATAGATACGTTGGAGACGTATCAGAGGGTATTGGGAGACCTTTACCCTTTCATTAGTATTCCTTTTATACTCTATTGGCTTCTCATTCTTTCTATAGGCGGCAATATAAGCATTCTCATTGCAATTCACTTCACAAAACATATAGATTTCTTGTAGATTAGTTTCATTATCATTAGTGATAAGGCATGTATCAGACCAATCATTTTTATGTGACAATTCTTCACACCCCAAAAATAAACAATGTTCATTATAGAGTTCACGGGAGATCAAATTATCACAATATTTGGAAACGGTTCTATCATGAGAATGCATGCATTGGAAATTAAGATGACCAACCCTATTGCAAAGTTCACAAGTAATGGGATGGAGAGAGCATAATCTTGTGGCAAATCCATCTATCTCTTTAAGCCACCAATTAGTTTGATCACGTTTATGCTTCTTACAAAATCTATCATCCCTATATGGCATGTCTTCACATATTTTATTCACTCCACAAAAAATGACATGCTTATAGGAAATATTTTTATCATGACTAGTGCAATCATCATTAGCATCATGGATATTCAAAGAATGCATACTAACAGTATTGCAATCATGCTCATCATTCAAGGAATTCTCATTAAGTATTTTTATAATTTCTTCCTCTACCAATTGAGCACAATTTTCTGAATCCTTATTTTCACGAAAGACATTATAAAGACGAAACAAATGAGGCAACCTAAACTCCATGTTTTGTAGTTTTCTTTTATAAACCAAACTAGTGAAAAACAAGAAACTAAATGATTTAATTGCAATATCTAAAGATATACCTTCAAGCACTCACCTCCCCGGCAACGGCGCCAGAAAATGGCTTGATGTCTACTACGCAACTTTATTCTTGTAGACTTTGTTGGGCCTCCAAGCCCAGAGTTTTGTAGGATAGTAGCAATTTTCCCTCAAGTGGATGACCTAAGGTTTATCAATCTGTGGGAGGTGTAGGATGAAGATGGTATCTCTCAAACAACCCTGCAATCAAATACAAGAAATCTCTTGTGTCCCCAACACACCCAATAGAATGGCAAATTGTATAGGTGCACTAGTTCGACGAAGAGATGGTGATACAAGTGCAATATGGAAGGTAGATAAATGTTTTTGGAATTTGAAAATATAAAAACAGAAAGGTAGCAAATAGTAAACAGCGAGCAAAACGGTATATTAATGCTTGGAAACAAGGCCTAGGGTTCATACTTTCACTAGTGCAATCTCTCAACAATGCTAACATAGTGGAATCATATGATCATCCCTCAACGTGCAACAAAGAATCACTCCAGATTTCCTATCTAGCGAAGAACAATAAGATGAAATTGGTCTAGTGTCGTCGTTTTCTCATAGGGGGTCCCCCGGCTCGGCAGATGCCATGGGATGGCTTAAAGAGGTGAGAGCAAGGCTGAAGTGGAGATCCGGGACGGGATAGGGTAACGGCACGCGGTGGTTTATCCAGGTTCAAGGCTCTCCGGAGAGATAATACCCCTACTCCTGCATGTCTATATATGAGGTGTATCTGAGGAGGAGGAGGAAGCTAGCTAGCCTCTTTCCCTTGCCTCGTATGTGTGAGAATGAGAGTGTGAGGAGGCTAGGCCATCCCGTGAGTGTCCATGGATCAGAGTGAGTGGGCATGGTGCCTCTTATATAGGCATGAGTGTGTGGCTTGAGATGTAAGCTACAGTGGTTAGCTTACATGCCAAGCTATACGTAGCTTGAGATGTAAGCTACAGTGGGTAGCTTACATGCCAAGCTATACGTAGCTTGAGATGTAAGCTACAGTGGGTAGCTTACATGCCAAGCTATATCTAGCTTGTGAGCTAGGCTATGCTTGTCCCCTGGGGCACTTTAGAAGTCAATGCACAGGGGACAAGTTACACTATAGATGATACCGCATGACGCGTGTATGGCGCAGTACTACTCGTCAACAGCGCACCGCCGTGGGGTATGGTCGTCTCGTCCGTGCGTGTCCGATGGGATTTCGTAGTTGGCTCCGGGTAGCCGACTGGCCGGAGCAGCCGGCCACGGGTGTGCGTCGGAGCAGACGGCCAGGGCGGGCGGGCACCCCGTCCGACTCGCCGTCTTTGGGGTACCCGGGGGTCATCCCCCCGACATGTAGGTAGTAGAACCACCTCAAAGTTATTCTTTCCGATCAATCTTTTGGGCTATTCCTATAAGTGTCACAAACGGCCCTAGAGTTCATACTAGAACAACGTACTAGAACAACACCAATGATACATATCAATCAACCCTAATGTCACCTAGATACTCCAATGTCACCTCAAGTATCCGTGGGTAAATTATGCGACTGATAACCCACAAGTATAGGGGATCAGTTGTAGCCTATTTCGATAAGTTGGAGTGTCGAACCCAACGAGGAGCTAAAGGTAGAACAAATATTCCCTCAAGTTCTATCGACCACCGATACAACTCTACGCAGGCTTAACGTTCGCTTTACGTAGAACAAGTATGAAACTAGAAGTACTTTGTAGGTGTTGTGGGATAGGTTTGCAAGATAATAAAGAACACGTAAATAAAAACTAGGGGCTGTTTAGATAAAGTAACAATTAATTTAGTTTAACGAGTGTGGAAAAGTGGTGGTAGGAGTTGTGGAATTGTCCCTAAGCAATTGACTACCTTACTAGACCGATAGCAAGTTTTATGTGGGAGAGGCCACTGCTAGCATGTCATCCCTTACTTGGAATTCTATGCACTTATGATTGGAACTATTAGCAAGCATCCGCCACTACTAACGTTCATTAAGGTAAAACCCAACCATAGCATTAACATATATTGGTCCCCCTTCAATCCCGTATGCAACAATTTCTATGCTAGGCTAAAGCTGCTATCACCCTTGCCCTCCAATACATAGTCCTATCAACATGCAACTAACCCTATGGTGTGATCCATGCGCGCGCTCATATGATGGGCACCAAAGGACAGCAACATAACCACAAGCAAATTAAACCAATCGTAGCAATTCACCAATCACCGATAGGACAACAAAAATCTACTCAGACATCATAGGATGGCAACACATCATTGGATAATAATATGAAGCATAAAGCACCATGTTCAAGTAGAGGCTACAGCAGGTTGCGGGAGAGTGGACCGCTGTAGATAGATGGGGGAAGGTGATGGAGTTGTTGGTGAAGATGACGGAGTTGTTGGAGTAGATCGCCGTCACACGATGATTGCCCTGGCGGCGTTCCAGCGCCACCGGGAGAGAGGGGGGACAGCCCCCCTCCTTCTTCTTCTTCCTTGACCTCCCCCGAGATGGGAGGAGGTTTTCCCCTCTGGTCCTTGGCCTCCATGGCAGCGGAGGGGCGGGAGCCCCTCCGAGATTGGATCTCTCTCTCTGTTTCCTTCTGTTTCTGCCTTCCCCGATTCTGGCCTTTCACCGTTTCTTAAATTCCCGGAGATCTGTAACTCCGATTGGGATGAAATTTTAACACGATTTTTATCCGGATATTAGCTTTCTTGCGGCGAAAGAAGGGCACCAACTGCCTTACGGGGTGACCACAAGCCACCCTTGTGCGCCCTACCCCCCCCCCCCCCCCAGGGCGCGCCCCTATGGCTTGTGGGCCCCTCGGGCACCGCCTTCTGTTGATTCCACTTCCCAAAATTCACATATATTCCAAAAAATATCTTCGTAAGTTTTTATCCCGTTTGGACTTCGTTTGATATGGATTTTCTGCGAAACAAAAAACATGCAACAAATAGGAACTGGCACTGGGCACTGGATCAATATGTTAGTCCCAAAAAGTAGTATAAAAAGTTGCCAAAAGTATATGAAAGTTGTAGAATATTGGCATGAAACAATCAAAAATTATAGATACGACGGAGACGTATCAGCATCCCCAAGCTTAATTCCTGCTCGTCCTCGAGTAGGTAAATGATAAAAAAGATAATTTTTGATGTGGAATGCTACCTAGCATAATCTTGATCATATAATCTAATCATGGCATGAATATTAAGACACGAATGATTCAAAGCAATAGTATATCATTTGACATTAAGAAAATAATACTTCAAGCATACTAATAAAGCAATCATGTCTTCTCAAAATAACATGGCCAAAGAAAGTTATCCCTACAAAATCATATAGTCTGGCTATGCTCCATCTTCATCACACAAAGTATTAAATCATGCACAACCCCGGTTTTAGCCAAGCAATTGTTTCATACTTTAGTATTCTCAAACTTTTTCAACTTTCATGCAATACATGAGCGTGAGCCATGGATATAGCACTATAGGTGGAATAGAATATGGTGGAGGTTGTGGAGAAGACAAAAAGAAGGAGATAGTTTCACATCAACTAGGCTAATTAATGGGCTATGGAGATGCCCATCAATCGATATCGATGCAAGTGAGTAGGGATTGCCATGCAACGGATGCACTAGAGCTATAAGTGTATGAAAGCTCAAACTGAAAACTAAGTGGGTGTGCATCCAACTTGCTTACTCACGAAGACCTAGGGCAATTTGAGGAAGCCCATCATTGGAATATACAAGCCAAGTTCTATACTGAAAAATTCCCACTAGTATATGAAAGTGACAATATAGGAGACTCTCTATCATGAAGATCATGGTGCTACTTTGAAGCACAAGTGTGGAAAAAGGAATAGTAGCATTGCCCCTTCTCTCTTTTCTCTCATTTTTTTTGTTTTTTTTTGTTGGGCTTCTTTGGCCTCTTTTATTTATTTGGGCTTCTTTGGCCTCTTTTATTTATTTGTAAAGTCCGGAGACTCATCCCAACTTGTGAGGGAATCATAGCTTCCATCATCCTTTCCTCACATGCATGGGACAATGCTCTAATAATGATGATCATCACACTTTTATTTACTTACAACTCAAGAATTACAACTCGATACTAGAACAAAATATGACTCTATATGAATGCCTCCGGCAGTGTACCGGGATGTGCAATGATCTAGCGTAGCAATGACATTAAAAAACGGACAAGCCATGAAAACATCAAGCTAGCTATCATACGATCATGCAAAGCAATATGACAATGATGGTGTGTGTCATAATAAACGGAACGGTGGAAGTTGCATGGCAATATATCTCGGAATGGCTATGGAAATGCCATAATAGGTAGGTATGGTGGCTGTTTTGAGGAAGGGAGTATGGTGCATTTAATGCACCGGCGAAAGTTGCGCGGTACTAGAGAGGCTAGCAATGGTGGAAGGGTGAGAGTGTGTATAATCCATGGACTCAACATTAGTCATAAAGAACTCACATACTTATTGCAAAAATTTATTAGTCATCGAAACAAGGTACTACACGCATGCTCCTAGGGGAAGGGTTGGTAGGAGTTAACCATTGCGCGATCCTGATACGTCTCCATCGTATCTACTTTTCCAAACTCTTTTGCCCTTGTTTTGGACTCTAATTTGCATGATTTGAATGGAACTAACCCGGACTGACGCCGTTTTCAGCAAAATTGCCTTGGTATTATTTTTGTGCAGAAATAAAAGTTCTTAGATTGACCTGAAAATTTACGGAGAATATTTTTGGAATTAATAAAAAATATTGGCTAAAGAATCAAGCCAGGGGGGTCCACCTGTTGGCCACAAGTCAGGAGGGCGCCCCCCCTAGGGCGCGCCCCAGTGGCTTGTGGGCCCCCCATGGCTCCTCCGACCTCAATTCCAACTCTATATATTCCTATTCGGGGAGAAAAAAATCAGAGAGAAGAGTTCATCGTGTTTTACGATACGGAGCCGCCGCCACCTCCTGTTCTTCCTCGGGAGGGCAGATCTGGAGTCTGATTTGGGCTCCGGAGAGTGGAAATCGACGCCGTCGTCATCACCAACCATCCTTCATCACCAATTTCATGATGCTCTCTGCCGTTCATGAGTAATCCCATCGTAGGCTTGCTGGACGGTGATGGGTTGGATGAGATTTAGCATGTAATCAAGTTAGTTTTGTTAGGGTTTGATCCCTAGTATCCACTATGTTCTGAGATTGATGTTGCTATGACTTTGCTATGCTTAATGCTTGTCACTAGGGCCCGAGTGCCATGATTTCAGATCTGAACCTATTATGTTTTCATGAATATATATGTGTTCTTGATCCTATCTTGCAAGTTGTAGACACCTATTACGAGTTATGATCCGCATCCCCCAGGGTGCCAATAACTGGGATTCTTTCCGGTGATTACCATAGTTTGAGGAGTTCATGTATTCACTAAGTGCTAATGCTTTGGTCCGGTTCTCTATTAAAAGGAGGCCTTAATATCCCTTAGTTTCCATTAGGACCCTGCTGCCACGGGAGGGTAGGACAAAAGATGTCATGCAAGTTCTTTTCCATAAGCACCTATGACTATATATGGAATACATGCCTACATTACAATGATGAATTGGAGCTAGTTCTGTACCACCCTATGTTATAACCGTTGCATGATGAATGCTATTCGACATAATTATCCATCACCAACAAAATTGGGTTGAATACTCTACCCTCGAAAACTGTTGCGATCCCCTATACTTGTGGGTTATCAAGACATTTTTCTGGCGCCGTTGACGGGGAGCATAGCTCTATTCTCTGAGTCACTTGGGATTTATATCTGTTGATCACTATGAAGAATCTGAAAGACCCAAAAACCAAGATCTATCCCTCTACTACGAGGGGAGGTAAGGAACTGCCATCTAGCTCTGCACTTGATTCACCTTTTGTTATGAGTAAATTTGCGACACCACCACCTGCTATTGATTCGGATATGTCGCAAGTAATTGATAATGCCACTTCTGCTATGCATGATGCTAATGATGATACTTTGCTTGATAATACTGTGCCACTGGGTGAATTTCTTGATGAACAAATTGCTAGAGTTAATGCTGAAACTGATGATATTTCTGAAACTGATGAAATTATTGAAATTGGACACTATGAGTCACCTGTTAGACCTAGCTCTCCTAGATATGAATTGCCTAATATACCTAAGGGTTATGTTATGGAGGGAGAGGTAGCTAGGGACTTTCTTGCTTGTAAGGATAGAGATGATCTTAAGAAATTGCTATGCAAATGGAAGGAAAAATCTTTGAATGCTAGAATGCAATATGATCCTAAGTTTGCTACTTCACCTATCTTTGTTACTGATAAGGATTATGAATTCTCTGTAGATCCTGAGTTAATTACTTTGGTTGAATCTGATCCTTTCCATGGTTATGAATCTGAAACTGTTGTGGCACATCTTACTAAATTGAATGATATAGCCACCCTATTTACTCATGAGGAAAAAATTCGCTATTAATTCTCAGCTTGTTTCTTATGGGCAGGAAAATATTTTTCAGAGAAGTAATATATCATATCCTAGGGACTACGCACACAACTAGGAGCAAGAGAATTAAACCATATCTTAGCATCGCCCTTTAATGAGAAAGGAAACAACTTAAGAATATAGTAATAACGAATTTTTTCCTCATGAGTGAATAGGGTGGCTATATCATTCAATTTAGTAAGATGTTCCATAACAGTTTAGATTCATAACCATGGAAAGGATCAGATTCAACCAAAGTAATTAACTTAGGATCGACAAAGAATCCATAATCCTTATCTGTAACAAAGATAGGTGAAGTAGCAAACTTAGGATCATATTGCATTCTAGCATTCAAAGATTTTTCCTTCCACTTCACTACAAGAAATATGCTAACTTGCGACCATCGATATTGGTCACTGAATGGTCACTGTTTTCCATTTTTGACCTTTTTACGACCAAAAACAGTTGGTCAAAAGCTGGCCGTCTTTAATGAACTTTAACGACCTTCTTTGTGATATGGTCGTAGAAGGTAACGACCAAAATTAAAGGTCGTTGATCCTACGACCAATTGATTTGGTCGTTGGTTAGCTGCCCAGACCACGTCGGATCCAACGTGGCAAGCTGACGTGGCGGAATTACGACCAATTCAATTCGTCGTAGATCAGAATCAGCCCGGTCCTGTTCGATATCTATATGGGCCGAGCCCATTAATTCAGCCTTTTTAATAAAAAGAATTCATGTTAAAAATCCAGCTACATGGGCCTAGCCCAACAATTCGATGTTTTTATTTCCTTGGTCGTGGGTTTTATATTCCATTTTTTACGGCCTCAACCTTTTTACAGTCCATTCTATTTTGGGCCGCAGCCTTTTTACTGTCCATTTACTTTTTGGGCCTTGGCCTTTTTAATAAGTTGGTCCCACTGGTCAGCTTATATTTCTCACACTTTTACGGTACAGAAATGACAAATATTTCAAATGGCAAGAGAACATACGAAATTCTTGAAAGATACCCAAAATTACCACTAAAAACATACGAAATTACAGTCTTTACAGTGTTCATACAAACAGATACGCTGACTACTGTACAACATAACTAGCACTACATTATAACTAGCTACTCTCTGCTTTGTCGGGCTTCAGGCTTCTTCAAATTTCTTCATCCTGGAGCTCCTGTAAAAGAGAGGTAATGCAACACTTTTAGAGCTTGATGAAGGCATGAAAGTCATGCTGCAACAACCACATAGAAGCATAATTATAAGCACAAATACAACAATCATCTCAGTTCAAGAAAATGATCTGGTAGCAGAGCATGAAAAAGGAAGCAACACATGGCAGGAATGTTTATAATGTCTGAGTCGACGACTTTAAATAGGAATAATGTATACAAGTATAATACAAAAATATGAGAAACTATCACAGTACGGAAATGATACTCCAGCTCCAATGGATTAAGCCACGTTTATACTAAACCTACAACATTCTAGTTACTTGCAAAAACTCAGTAGCATACAGGACATCAAAGGGATTTAAACTAGATAATTTAGTAGTGCTCGTACAACACAAAACATTAGGCATTCTAACTAGCAGCAGCAAATCAATAGCATATAGGGCATCAAAGGGATGCAAACTAGATAATTTAGTAGTGCTCCTACAACACAAAACATTAGGCATTCTAACTAGCAGTAGCAAATTAGTAGCTAGATGACCACCAACACAACAAATCATCTCCAACACTCAATCCTCGACACGCAGTCAGCAAGTAAGCAGCCATGGCACCAAGGCCAAACCCTAGCAACGCAGCAACCGGAGGGGAACAAAGGGGTGGAGCTGGTCTCACCATAGAGGTGTTGCTGCTGCTCATCCATGGTTGGGAGTCCTACATCCATCCAGCTGCATCTGCTCATCCATGGCAGGAAACCACATTACATCTCAATCAACAGAATGGAGGGTAAGGGAAGAAGAAGACCTAGATGGCGTCGGGGTAGTGGTGAGGGGAGTCTCTGGGGTATCATCGAGCACCGGCATCAACCGCGGCGGCGGTGCCAGCTTCGTCGTCAGCAGCAGCTTGGGCGTGTCCGTGAAGAATCCACCGATGCGAACTGAATTTGCACCATGCTAAGCGTCAGGTAAAACACATGACAGTAAACAACAATGAAGGAAGTAATCGGTTCTCTGAAGCAGGCATAGGGATCACAAGTAATCGATTCGTATATACGTCAGGCATTGCTATCATACATTGGTCAACAAAACACTAGGCTCCAGCGAGTCTGAATTCGAACCAAAAACAAAATCAAATGAGCACGCCTAAACTACTGCAACTGCTACTGCATGGAGACATCAACGCCCAGCGATTCAAACTTGCTAAAACTGGATGAGCACACAAACAAAATTATAGGAGGTTATAGGAGTATTTGTCAGTTCAAAATACTGAACATTAGTAGCATGGATTTCTATATAAGGTTGTTCTACCAAAGAGCTAGATGTAACAAGTAGAGCAGAACTCGTACAATTCATACAATATACAGAGGCAGGACTATTTCGGTAAGAGTAAGCAATGCTTGTGAGGTGCGACGGAGAACCCTGGAAAGCAGGGCCTCAAAATCCAGCAAGAGTAAGCAATGCCTGTGACCCGTGATCAGGGAGCATTCCAAACTGCACGGCCATCACAGCACATTTATTTGTTTCAGGTCCGCTCGCGCATGAGTATAATTGTGTAGGAGAAGATTATTACTATTTACTAAAAATCAGATAATTCTGAGGGCACTATAACTGGTCATTTTATCAAGAAGTTGCTCTCTTCAACGGACACTGATATGGTGCACTGCATATCTCGGAAACAGAATTCATGACACGGTAAGTGCTACTTCTCGAGCATGCGTTGGTTTCCGTGAAGAGGAACGGTTGATGCAGCAAAGTAGATAAGTATTTCCCTCAGTTGTTGAGAACCAAGGTATCAATCCAGTAGGAGATACAAGCAAGTCCCCAATAGGTGTACCTACACAAAGAATCAAACACTTGCACCCAACGCTATAAAGGGGTTGTCAATCCCTTCACGGTTACTTGCAAGGATGAGATCTGATAGAGATAGATTGAATAGATTGCTTGAAAGGAAAGTAAAACAAAAGTAAGAATAATGCAGCAAGGTATTTTTGGTATTTTTGGTTTTAGATCTGAAAGTATAATATGGAAAATAGACCCGGGGGCCATAGGTTTCACTAGAGGCTTCTCTCATGATGGCAAGTATTATGGTGGGTGAACAAATTACTGTCGAGCAATTGATAGAAAAGAGAATAATTATGAAGATATCCAAGGTAATGATTATGCATATAGGCATCACGTCCGTGTCAAGTAGACCGAAACGATTCTGCATCTACTACTATTACTCCACACATCGACCGACTCCTGCCTGCATCTAGAGTATTAAGTTCATGAAGAACAGAGTAACGCATTAGGTAAGATGACATGATGTAGAGGGATAAACTCAAGCAATATGATGAAAACCCCATCTTTTTATCCTCGATGGCAACAATACAATACGTGCCTCGCTACCCCTACTATGTCACTGGGTGAGGACACCGCAATATTGAACCCAAAACTAAGCACTTCTCCCATTGCAAGAATTACCAATCTAGTTGGCCAAACCAAACCAATAACTCGAAGAGACTTGCAAAGATATGAAATCATGCATATAAGAATTCAGAAAAGACTCAAATAATATTCATAGATAATTTTAACATAAACCCACAATTCATCGGATCTCGACAAACACACCGCAAAAGAGTATTACATCGGATAGATCTCCATGAAGATCATGAAGAACATGGTATTGAAGAGCAAAGAGAGAGAAGAAGCCATCTAGCTACTAGCTATGGACCCGAAGGTCTGTGGTGAACTACTCACGCATCATCGGAGGGGCAATGGAGTTGATGTAGATGCCCTCCATGATCGAATCCCCCTCCGGCAGATTACCGGAAAAGGCTCCAAGATTGGATCTCACGGGAATCGAGGCTCCTGGCGGCAGAAAAGTGTTTTCGTGGCTCTCTCTGGTATCCAGGGAATATTTTGGAATTTATAGGCTGAAGAATAGGGTTGGGGGAGTTGCCGTGGGCCCACAAGCCAGGGGGCGCCCCCCCCCCCCTAGGGCGCGCCCCTATGGCTTGTGGCCACACGACAGCTCCTCTGCCTTGGTCTCCAAGCTTGGTAGATGTCTTCTGGTCCAAGAAAAATTATTCCGAAGATTTTATTCCGTTTGGACTCCGTTTAATATTCCTTATCTGCAATACTCAAAAACAAGGAAAAAACAGAAACTGGTACTAGGCTCTAGATTAATAAGTTAGTCCCAAAAATAATATAAAATAGCATATTAATGCATATAAAACATCCAAAACAGATAATATAATAGCATGGAATAATCAAAAATTATAGATACGTTGGAGACGTATCAGTAAGCAAGCAAAATGCACAACACATTGTGTTCATGAGGTAAATGGAAATTAGTATGGTGTTTGCTTCCACTTCACTCAAATATTCAGTGCCTCTTTAGTTTCCAGGCAAAATCTTGCGTGAGATTAAACTCAGGGTTAGAACTCGAACGCCATGGCTAAGAAGATCCCGCGGCGGCAGAACAGTCCTTACCAAACTCTGCATGATGAGCATTGTCTCAATCAATCTGCCCTCAAAGCTTCTCCTGCTCGGCCAAGTAGCCATCTTCCAGCTCCACCAGCCAAGGGATGCAGGCCTTAAGCCGCTTGATGTACTCGCTCATATGCTCCCTCTTCCCCTGCACGAATCCAGCGGATTCAGGAAACCCTGCCCTGACGAATCTGCAATGAAATCGACCCCAAGAAATCAGGAACAGATCACCAAGTTCTGCCACCGCTTCGGTTCGTACAAATTGTGGCAAAGAAACGGCGAGCGGGGGGAGACAAACTCACCGATGACCGGCGCGGATCCCTCGGAGCCCATGGCGAGCCGCTCTTCCACCTCCAGCTTCGTCCACCTCCTCCCCTGAGCTGCGCTGGACGGATTCCGCGGTGGCGGAGTTCAAGCCGGCAAGGCCTACATGGAAGCGGGCGGCACGACAGCAGCCGGGGTGGAATCAGCGGAAGTCCACGATGCAGGGGAGGTGAGGAGGGTCGGTGGCAGATCAAGGTGAAGCGAGCAGGGGCGTGGTGTCGCTGGTGTTGTCGTGCCCCGTGACGCCCGCCGTGCTGTGAAGGAGAGAGACGAAGGCGGAGCGCTAGGAGCTCGGGTTGCAGGCGAGGGGAAGGGGGAGAGACGAGGGGAGGGGGAGGTGAGAGGACGGGTGGTCGAGACGTGCACGACGGTGGGTGGGGGCGGCGGCGGTGAGTGGGAGATGAGGGCGGGGCGATTGGATCTGGAGATGGTGGGTGGGGACGGCGGCGGTGAGTGGGAGACGAGGGCGGGGCGATTGGATCTGGAGAGTGAGGGAGAATGAAAGTGTGGGTGGGTGGTTAGGGTTTCTGTTTCTCATAGGAGGCTCCACCATTGGATGGGTGCTGGTGGATGGCTCAGATCGCGTCCAACTGGGTGATCCGCGTGAAGGCAGTTTCTCGCCTCTCATTGGCCGACTCGAAACTCATTTTTTTACCCGAATCTCTAGACAAAATTAAAGAAAATATCAAATATTTGGTGCAAAATTGGACTACACCATTTTTCAGAAGTACTGAACCACATTTTGAGTGTCAAGATGTCTCCGTCCACGCTTATCAAAAATACAAACATCCGGCGCTCAGCAACTATTTCAAGGCAAATGGCCAATGTTATGGCCACATTCATGGAATAGTTTGTTCAAATGATCTCATATTGTGCACAAAGGTGCATCTTGCAATGGCAAACAATGTTGCCTAAGGAAGTTTTCATTTTCTTTGGACGAAAAATTCATTTTCCATTTTTCGAGTGCCCAAAATGATTTTTTTGTGAAGGACCTACCATATATTTGTTGTAAAATTGGACCAACTCAATTTTATAAAATACTAGGCCATATTTAATGTACAATTTACCAAATGGTTGGGTGTGAAAATCTTTGAGCCACCTCTCGTGAAAAAGACAAATTTCCCCCGATTCAAAAGGAACCGGGTCAAATTTGAACTGCAGCTACCTCATAGATTGCTTTTTATTTTTTGCAGAAATCATTTCTAGGTACAAAAGTATCTATTTAATCATAGAAACACCAAAAAATTTCCAAGATTCAACCACTAGCTAGGAACGGTCATGCCCGTCGTTTTGACCGCATTTTGAAATGGGCATGCAAAATTAAAAAAAAACAAAAAATTGTAAAACCTTCGCATTGTGTCATTATATGTGACCAAGTTACCAGGAAAAATAATAAACTTGTAATACGGTAATTATTTTAAAAAGGTGTTCTCAAAAATGAGCTATCATGTGTGAAGATTCATAGCTTTCAAGCCAAATGATCAATCTTATGGCCACATTCATGGCATAGTTTGCTCAAATGATCTCATATTGTGCACAAGGGTGCATATTGGAATGACAAACAATGTTGCCTAAGGAAGTTTTCATTTTCTTTGGATGG
This sequence comes from Elymus sibiricus, assembly GCA_039707655.1. Lineage (NCBI taxonomy): Eukaryota > Viridiplantae > Streptophyta > Magnoliopsida > Poales > Poaceae > Elymus > Elymus sibiricus. The sequence continues at coordinate 484,751,443 of CM077671.1, forward strand.
AAAATTCATTTTCCATTTTTCGAGTGTCCAAAATGAGTTTTTTTGTGAAGGACCTACCATATATTTGTCGCAAAATTGGACCGAATCATTTTTATAAAATATTAGGTCATATTTAATGTACAATTGACTAAATGGTTGGGTGTCAAAATCTTTGAGACACCTCTCGTGAAAAAGACAAATTTCCCCCGATTCAGTAGGAAGCGGGTCAAATTTGAACTGCAGCTGCCTCATAGATTGCTTTTTATTTTTTGTAAAAATCATTTCAAGGTACAAAAGTATCTATTTAATCATAGAAACACAAAAAAAAATTCCAAGATTCAACCACTAGCTAGGAACGGTCATGCCCGTCGTTTTGACTGCATTTTGAAATGGGCATGCAAAATTCAAAAAAAATCAAAAAATTGTAAAACCTTCACATTGTGTCATTATATGTGACCAAGTTACCAGGAAAAATAATAAACTTGTAATATGGCAATTATTTTTAAAAATTGCTCTTAAAAATGAGCTATCATGTGTGAAGATTCTTGGCTTTCAAGCCAAATGATCAATCTTATGGCCACATTCATGGAATAGTTAGTTCAAATGATCTCATATTGTGCAAAAGGGTGCATATTGTAATGGAAAACAATGTTGCCTAAGGAAGTTTTCATTTTCTTCGGACAAAAAATTCATTTTCCATTTTTCTAGTGCCCCAAATGAGATTTTTTGTGAAGGACCTACCATATATTTATTCCAAATTTGGACCGAATCATTTTTCTAAAATATTAGTCCACATTTAATGTATAATTGAAAAAATGGTTGGGTCTAAGAAGTTTTGATCCACCTCTCGTGAAAAAGACAAATCTCCGATGATTCAGTAGGAAGCGGGTCAAATTTGAACTGCAGTTGCCTTATAGTTTGCTCTTTATTTTTTCCAAAAATCTTTTGTAGGTACATAAGTATCCATTTAATCAGAGATACATGGTGTGATGGCGAGACGTCGAGGTTTGGATGGTGTCCGAGGGCCCCAACTCCAGAGCACGTAAACCGGCATGCCAGCCGCGTGGTCACCGAGTGATCGTGGCGTCGCCACACGTTCTGGGTGGCCTAGGCATGTCTGGTGAGTTGGTCACTCCCCCTATAGGTGTTAGGAAGAATAATACAACAGAAGAATCTCACGAGGAGACTGAAGTAAGCTCAAACATGAATTAGCAGCAAAGTGTTTGATTAGCGGTGAGTGAAATTCACATGGTCAATGGGCCTTAGTTTTGGCTGAGGATGATCATCTACTAAGGAGACTGTCTTGGCAAATTTTCAGCTCAAATGAAGGATCCTAGGTGGCACTTGCTTTGCAAAGTACCACACTGTGCAAAAATATGGATGTTGATGCTGGGATCAAATAGATGAATGTATTGAGCTGAAATTTGGTGGAGCATGGTAATTTGGGAATAGAAAAGCACTGTAAAAATTTGATACCATTTAAACATGCCAAAGTGGCACTTCCTTCACAATGCTCTTCTCTGGACAGAAACTTGGGAAAAATATTGAGAGGAATTGGCTAAATTAAATGAGCTCAAATTTGGTGGAGGTAAGTTATGCAGGTAGGAACATTCCCTGGTAAATTTTCAAAAATAATTAAGCAATATAAAATATATTTGCTTCACAAACTGAAAATATGACCAGAAATATGGATGTTGAAGCTGGGCTCAAATGATCGCATGGATTTAGCTAAAATTTTGTGGAGCATGGTAATTTGGTCATATAAAAGCACTGTCAAAATTTTATAACATTTGGATGTGCCAAAGTGGTACTTCCTTCACAATGCTCTTCTTTGGACATAAACTTGGGAAAATTATTGAGAGAAATTGGCTAAATGAAATGAGCTCAAATTTTGTGGAGAGTTATGATTTGAGCATATGGAAGATTTGAGAAAATATCAGAGAATTTTGAGAAACCTAGATAGTACTTCCATCACAAAGCTTCTCTCTGGATAGAAACTTTGTAAATTTACCGAGGAATATTTACTATGCAAATGGAGGTTAATATTGTCATGTGGAAATGATTTGAGTATGTAAGAGTGCCCAAAAAGTTTGAGGGCAATATGAGGGGTCTAGGTAGCACTTACTTTGCAATGTGCTAATCTTTCCAGAAAATTGAAATTGAATATGGGCTCGCATAGCTTATTGGATTGAGCTGTAATTTGGTGGAGGATGACAACTTGGTCATATGAAGGTATTGTACAAATTTCATACCATTTGAATAAATAAAAGTGGTACTTCCTTCACAATGCTCTTCACTGAACAGAAAATTGGGAAAAATATTGAGGAACATTGGCTACATTAAAATCAGATAAAATTTGGTATAGAGAGGTTCTATGGGCAGGGTCATCTCCTGGTAAATTTTTAGAAATTCTAAAGCAATATAAAATATAGCTGCTTCACAAACTGAAAATATTACCAGAAACAAAGATTGGATGGTAAGGTCACATGGATTATTAGATGGGGATACAATTTTGTGGAGAGATATTAGTTTGGCATACATGATATGTGGCAAAAATTCAGCTCATTAGGAGATGCCTATCTAGTACTTACTTCACAAAGCTTCTAGCTGAACATATACTTTGGAAATTTTCTGAGGAAGATTTAATGGGCAAATGGATCTGAATTTTGTCATGAGGCAATGATTTGGATAGAAAAGAGTGCCCAAAATTTTTGAGGGCAATCCAAAAAATATAAATAACACTTCCTTCACAAAGTGCTGTTTTGAACAAAATAGGAAAATGAATATTCCTGAATTATTTTTGAACTAGGCAAGGAAGGGTTTTGACATATTTGAGGAATATATGATCCAAAGTATTTATGAGAATTTTTGGGGAATCTTTGGAATGACAGAAATGTAGGCTACTTCACAACCTAGGGCAAAAATTGACACATGGACATGACACATAGGCAAAACTGATGAGGTGGCGCCTAGTCATAGCAATGCACCACAATTTACAAGGCTATGACCATCTATATTGGTCGTGATCAGATAGAAATGAGGCAGCGGACCAGTGTTGTCTGCTTTACGACCATTTCGTGTAAGGAAATTACGACCTTTCTGACCAAATTGGTCGTTATGGTTTAGCGTTTGGAGCCCCCCGAACAATTTATGACCAATTGGTCTCAAATGGTCATAGATTTACGACCATTTCTTCCAGGGTCACTGCCAGAAGGTCACAAGTTGACATATTGCTTGTAGTGCTTGCATAGCAATTTCTTAAGATCATCTCTATCTTTACAAGCAAGAAAGTCCCTAGCTACCTCTCCTTCCATAACATAACCCTCAGGTATATCAGGCAATTCATATCTAGGAGAGCTAGGTCTAGCAGGTGTCTCATAGTGTTCAGTTTCAATAATTTCATCAGTTTCAGCATTCACTCTAGCAATTTGTTCATCAAGAAATTCACCCAGTGGCACAGCAGTATCAAGCAAACTATCATCATAAGCATCATGCATAGCAGAAGTGGCATCATCAATTACTTGCGACATATCAGATTCAATAGCAGGTGGTGGTGTCGGAAATTTACTCATAACAGAAGGTGAATCAAGTGCAGAGCCAGATGGCAGTTCCTTACCTCTCCTCGTAGTTGAGGGATAGATCTTGGTTTAGCATCTTTCAGATTCTTCATAGTGATCAATAGATATAAATCCTAAGTGACTCAGAGAATAGAGCTATGCTCCACGGCAACGGCGCCAGAAAAAGGTCTTGATAACCCACAAGTATAGGGGGATTGCAACAGTTTTCGAGGCTAGAGTATTCAACCCAAATTTATTGATTGGACACAAGGGGAGCCAAAGAATATTCTCGAGTATTAGCAGCTGAGTTGTCAATTCAACCACACCTGAAAGACTTAATATCTGCAGCAAAGTATTCAGTAGCAAAGTAGTTTGGAAGTAACGGTAACGATGGCAAAGTGACAGTAGCAGCGTTGTAGTGATTGTAACAGTAGCAACAGAAAAGTAACTTAGCAAAGATCAATATGTGAAAAACTCATAGACAATGGATCAGTGATGGATAATTATGTCGCATGGCATTCATCATGCAGCGGTTATAACATAGGGTGACACAGAACTAGCTCCAATTCATCAATGTAATGTAGGCATGTATTCCATATATAGTCATACGTGCTTATGGAAAAGAACTTGCATGACATCTTTTGTCCTACCCTCCCGTGGCATCGGGGTCCTAATGGAAACTAAGGGATATTAAGGCCTCCTTTTAATAGAGAACCGGACCAAAGCATTAGCACTTAGTGAATAGATGAACTCCTCAAACTACGATAATCACCGGAAAGAATCCCAGTTATTGTCATCCTGGGGGATGCAGATCATAACTCGTAATAGGTGTCTACAACTTGCAAGATAGGATCAAGAACACATATATACTCATGAAAACATAATAGGTTCAGATCTGAAATCATGGCACTCGGGCCCTAGTGACAAGCATTAAGCATAGCAAAGTCATAGCAACATCAATCTCAGAACATAGTGGATACTAGGGATCAAACCCTAACCAAACTAACTCGATTACATGTTAAATCTCATCCAACCCATCACCGTCCAGCAAGCCTACGATGGAATTACTCATGAACGGTGGAGAGCATCATGAAATTGGTGATGAAGGATGGTTGGTGATGACGACGGCGTCGATTTCCCTTCTCCGGAGCCCAAATCAGACTCCAGATCTGCCCTCCCGAGGAAGAACAGGAGGTGGCAGCGGCTCCGTATCGTAAAACGCGATGAACTCTTCTCTTTGATTTTTTTCTCCACGAATAGGAATATATAGAATTGGATTGGAGGTCGGCGGAGCTCCAGGGAGCCCACAAGACAGGGGGGTGCGCCCTAGGGGGGGGGTGCCCCCTGGCTTGTGGCCAGGTGGTGGACCTTCTCCGGTTGATTATTTCGCCAGTATTTTTTATTAATTCCAAAAATATTCTCCGTAAATTTTCAGGTCAATCCGAGAACTTTTATTTCTGCACAAAAATAACACCAAGGCAATTCTGCTAAAAACAGCGTCAGTCCGGGTTAGTTCCATTCAAATCATGCAAATTAGAGTCCAAAACAAGGGCAAAAGAGTTTGGAAAAGTAGATACGATGGAGACGTATCAAAAGGCAATAATGACGATATATGATGAAGTGATTGAGATGGAGAAAAGCTGGTATGAACTCGACCTATTTTGTTTTTGTAAATATGATTAGCTCGTCGTTCTGGATTTAGCTCATTATGGATGAAACATGTTTGCAATGACAATTAGAGATTATAGTTATTCATGCAATGCTTAATTAGCTAAGAGTGTATACTGGTTTGTCTTGAGTGCCAACATGCATTTTAAAATGGTTGTGATGTAGTATGATAGGATGGCATCCTCCTCTGAATGATTCAAGTGGCTTGACTTGGCACATGTTCACGCATGTAGTTGAAACAAAATCAACATAGCCTCCACGATATTTATGTTCATGGTGATTTATATCCTACTCATGCTTGCATTCAATGTTGGTTAATCTCAAAGCATGTTTATGACTGTTGTCGCTCTCTAGTTGGTCGCTTCCCAGTCTCTTGCTAGCCTTCACTTGTACTAAGCGGGAATACTGCTTGTGCATCCATTTCCATAAACCCAAAGTTGTTCCATATGAGTCCACCATACCTATCTATATGCGGTATTTACCTGCCGTTCCAAGTAAATTTGCATGTGCCAAAATCTAAACCTTCAAATAATATTCTGTTTTGTATGTCCGAATCGCTCATGTAGTAACTAGGGGCTATCAGTATCTTCCATGCTAGGTGGGTTATTCTCACGATATGTGTTGATTCACTATCATTCACGAGAAAGTGGATGGTATTCGGAATGCACAGTTACATGCTCAAAATCAAATCAAAATATAATGAAACAAAACTCCCCCAGGATTGTTGTTTGTTTGGACGGTACCCGTGGATTCGGCTCGCTGTGGAGTGTGATTGATTGGTGGAGGGGGTGTAAAAACTTTACTATTCTGCTTGGGAACCGCCTATAATGTATCTAGCATGGAAGATACTGAGATCTCTTGGCTGTTATGTTGACAATGAAAGCATACCGCTCAAAATTATATTCATCCCTGTTTTAAAAGCTCGAGCTCTGGCACCTCTGCAAATCAATGCTTCCCTCTGCGAAGGGCCTATCTATTTTATTTTACTGTTGAGTCATCCTCCTCTTATAAAAAGCACCGGTTAGAGAGCACCACCGTCATTTGTATGCTTTGTTATTAATTGATATTGAGTATGATTGTGACTGGATCTCTTTTACCATGAATTACAATGTCTAGTCAGTCCTTGTTCTTTAGAGGTGCTCTGCATTTATGTTTTGCGGTCTCAAAAAGGGCTAGCGAGATACCATTATATCATATTGTATCATGATTGTTTTGATAAAATTGTTGTCATCCGAGATTTATTATTATTGCTCGCTAGTTGGTTATGCCATTGATATGAGTAAATGTGAGACCTAAATGTTATTGTGAATGTGGTTAGTCTATAATCCTTGCTGAAAATCTGAAACAACTATTAGACATACTTACAACAACAAGATCAAATAGAGTTTGTAAAAGTTTTTCTTTGTCACTTTCAGTTTGTCAACTGAATTGCTTGAGGACAAGCAATGGGTTAAGCTTGGGGGAGTTGATACGTCTCCATCGTATCTACTTTTCCAAACTCTTTTGCCCTTGTTTTGGACTCTAATTTGCATGATTTGAATGGAACTAACCCGGACTGACGCTGTTTTCAGCAGAATTGCCTTGGTGTTATTTTTGTGCAGAAATAAAAGTTCTCGGATTGACCTGAAAATTTACGGAGAATATTTTTGGAATTAATAAAAAATATTGGCGAAAGAATCAAGCCAGGGGGTCCACCTGTTGGCCACAAGCCAGGAGGGCGCCCCCCCCCCCCTAGGGCGCGCCCTGGTGGCTTGTGCCCCCCCCCCCCCCGTGGCTCCTCCGACCTCAGTTCCAACTCTATATATTCCTATTCGGGGAGAAAAAAATCAGAGAGAAGTGTTCATCATGTTTTACGATACGGAGCCGCCGCCACCCCCTATTCTTCCTCGGGAGGGCAGATCTGGAGTCTGATTTGGGCTCTGGAGAGTGGAAATCGACGTCGTCGTCATCACCAACCATCCTTCATCACCAATTTCATGATGCTCTCCGCCGTTCGTGAGTAATCCCATCGTAGGCTTGCTGGACGGTGATGGGTTGGATGAGATTTACCATGTAATCGAGTTAGTTTTGTTAGGGTTTGATCCCTAGTATCCACTATGTTCTGAGATTGATGTTGCTATGACTTTGCTATGCTTAATGCTTGTCACTAGGGCCCGAGTGCCATGATTTCAGATCTGAACCTATTATGTTTTCATGAATATATATGTGTTCTTAATCCTATCTTGCAAGTTGTAGACACCTATTACGAGTTATGATCCGCATCCCCCAGGATGACAATAACTGGGATTCTTTCCAGTGATTACCGTAGTTTGAGGAGTTAATCTATTCACTAAGTGCTAATGCTTTGGTCCGGTTCTCTATTAAAAGGAGGCCTTAATATCCCTTAGTTTCCATTAGGACCCCGCTGCCACGGGAGGGTAGGACAAAAGATGTCATGCAAGTTCTTTTCCATAAGGACGTATGACTATATATGGAATACATGCCTACATTACATTGATGAATTGGAGCTAGTTCTGTATCACCCTATGTTATAACCGTTGCATGATGAATGCTATCCGACATAATTATCCATCACTGATCCATTGCCTACGAGCTTTTCACATATTGATCTTTGCTAAGTTACTTTTCCGTTGCTACTGTTACAATCACTACAATACTACTACTGTTACCTTTGCCACCGTTACCATTACTTCCATATTACTTTGCTACTAAATACTTTGCTGCAGATATTAAGTCTTTCAGGTGTGGTTGAATTGACAACTCAGCTGCTAATACTCGAGAATATTCTTTGGCTCCCCTTGTGTCGAATCGATAAATTTGGGTTGAATACTCTACCCTCGAAAACTATTGTGATCCCCTATACTTGTGGGTTATCAGATCCCGACCTCCACACAAAGGATGACAATCAATAAATAAATCATGCTCCGACTTCATCACATAACGGTTCACCATACGTGCATGCTACGGGAATCACAAACTTTAACACAAGTATTTCTACCAATCGACAATTACTCACTAGCATGACTCTAGTATCACCATCTTTATATCGCAAAACTGTTGCAAGGAATCAAACACATCATATTCAGTGATCTACAAGTTTTATGTAGGATTTTATGACTAACCATGTGAATGACCAATTCCTGTTGACTCTCTAAATAGATATAAGTGAAGCATGATTCTTTCTACAAAAGATATGCCCATGCTCTAACAAATATAAGTGAAGCAAAAGAGCATTCTACAAATGGCGGTTTTCTATGTGTAGAGAAACAGGCAATCCAAACTTCAAATGATATAAATGAAGCACATGAAGCATTCTATAAAGCCATACTCAAAAGATATAAGTGAGGTGCAAAGAGCCTTCTATAAATCAACCAAGGACTTTCTCATACCAGCATGGTGCATTATTAAAAGAAAAATAAAAAGCACACGACGCTCCAAGATTTACGCATATCATGTGACGAATAAAAATATAGCTCCAAGTAAAATTACCGATGGTTGTTAGAAGAAAGAGGGGACCTTCCGGGGCATCCCCAAGCTTAGTTTCTTGGGAGTCCTTGAATATTACCTTGGGGTGCCTCTGGCATCCCCAAGCTTAGTCTCTTTCCACTCCTTATTCCTTCATCAATCGTGATCTCGCCCAAAACTTGAAAACTTCAATCACACAAAACTTAACAAAACCCTCGTGAGATCCGTTAGTATAATAAAGCAAATTACCACTTTAAGTACTGTTGCAAACCCATTCATATTTTATTTTTGCATTGTAGCAACTGTATTATAACTTCTTTATGGCTTATACCACCGATAAAATAGATAGTTTCATCAAAACTAGCAAACAATGCATCAAAAACAGAATCTGTCTTAAGCAGGACAGTCTGTAGCAATCTGAACATTTCCTATATTTCTGTAACTCTAAAAATTCTTAAAAATTAGGAAAAAATATAAAATTTGCATAGAAGTACTGTGTAAAAATTTCAGAAACTTTTGACATTCCAGTAAAAAATGTAAATTCACGCACTACAGCCAAAGTTTCTGTTTTTGCACTGCACACACCAAACAAGCAATCTAATCGTCCTAAAGGCAAATCTTGGCACATTATTTTTATAATACAAGGGATTTATACAAGGGGATAATTATTTTTGTTGAAAAGTTTCTGTAATTAAGATTCGCAAAGTTTCCATGGGCATGAACAAGTTCAAGGAGCTCCCCCACTTCAACGGTGCTCGTCCTTCTTACTTTCACTTCTCTTTTTGAAAAAGTTTTAGGTTCCCCTCTTTATTTTTTTGTTTTTGAACTATATAAAAGCACACAACAGAATAAAATGACTCTCTAAAACTTCCGGGTTGTCTCCCTGGCAGCGCTTTCTTTAAAGCCATTAAGCTAGGCATAAAGTGCTCAAGTAATGGATCCACCCGGATCACAAGGTATATCAAAGCCAATTTTAATTAACAATGATTTGTAATTTAGTAGTGAGCACAAATTAACATATATCATGCAACAACGAAGTCTAACTCTCTTCCTATGCATCGGCATGTCATAAAAGAACAATTCATGCACACAAAGTAAAGGCCAATGCATAGTATAAACAGTTTCTTGCAATTTTATCGTATTGGAAACATAGAGAGGCGGAGATGTAGTTCCTCTCTCATAATAATTTCAAGTAGGAGCAGCAAGCACATGCATATTATATTTATCAAAATTATCATGTGCAATAGTAGAACGCAACCCATCAATATAATCCTTAATAAGCGCAAACTTCTCCGATATAGTGTAGTTGGGAGAATTCAAAAAGATAATAGGACTATCATGCGTGGGTGCAATAGCAACAATTTCATTCTTAACATAAGAAACTCTAGCAAGTTCATCTCCATAAGCATAATTCATATTGGCATCATGGCCACAAGCATAACAAGCATCAATTTCATCAAAAAGGGATATTTCAAACAAATCCAAGGGATCATAGCAATCATCATAGCATTCATCCTTCGGTAAGCATGAAGGGAAATTAAACAATGTATGAGTTGAAGAGTTACTCTCATTAGAAGGTGGGCACAGGTAGCTAGTCCGCTCTTCCTCCTTTTGTTCTTCGCTCTCATCGTCATCTTTTTCATCAAATGAGCTCACAGTGTCATCATTTTCTTATTCCATAGTTTCCTGCAAAATATTAGTCTCTTCTTGGACAGCGGAGGAGTCCTCAATATATGGCTTAACATAAGCATTAGAAGCATAGTTTTCATAGCACTATTTAAGTATGGCAAAACTTTCAGATTTGTAAAGAGTAGCATCATACTTTTCAATCAAAGAAGCAATTCCGTAGGCACCCTTAAAAGCAACAAATTCTTCAATTTTCTCAATATCATAGTAATTATAAACACCCTTGGCATAAGAAGATACGATTCCATTATCCTTAAACTCACATTGATAGGGAATGTGTTTTTTAGGGTCTTCAGAACAACAAGTAAAATCATAAATTTCGCATAAATTCCAAGCATAGCATTGCAAAGTATTAATATGATGCCATAAAAGTTTCCCTTTTTGAGATAAGCGGTGTCGCACATAATAAGCATGCTCATTTAATGATTTGCCCTCAACTAAGCTAGTTGGGGTTTCAGCACGAGCACAAACAGATCGAAGATGATCCAAGTAAAAAGCTTCAACAGTGGTGATAGGTTCTTCAACCATTGGTGTAGTAGGTTCAACTAATTTTTTTTGGTATTTCGTGTTCCATATCCACAACTAAAGATAGAGAACAACTTAGAACAGCAAATAAAATCTACTTAGTGATAAAGCAAACAAGCACCCACGAGAATATTCACCCCACGCTATTGCTCCCCGGCAACGGCGCCAGAAAAAGGTCTTGATAACCCACAAGTGTAGGGGATCAGTTGTAGCCTCTTTCGATAAGTAGGAGTGTCGAACCCAACGAGGAGCTAAAGGTAGAACAAATATTCCCTCAAGTTCTATCGACCACCGATACAACTCTACGCACGCTTAACATTCGCTTTACGTAGAACAAGTATGAAACTAGAAGTACTTTGTAGGTGTTGTGGGATAGGTTTGCAAGATAATAAAGAACACGTAAATAAAAACTAGGGGCTCTTTAGATAAACTAACAATTAACTTAGTTTAACGAGTGTGGAAAAGTGGTGGTAGGTGTTGCGGAATTGTCCCTAAGCAATTGACTACGTTACTAGACCGATAGCAAGTTTTATGTGGGAGAGGCCACTGCTAGCATGTCATCCCTTACTTGGAATTCTATGCACTTATGATTGGAACTATTAGCAAGCATCCGCAACTACTAACGTTCATTAAGGTAAAACCCAACCATAGCATTAAGATATATTGGTCCCCCTTCAATCCCGTATGCATCAATTTCTATGCTAGGCTGAAGCTGCTATCACCCTTGCCCTCCAATACATAGTCCTATCAACATACAACTAACCCTATGGTGTGATCCACGCGCGCACTCATATGATGGGCACCAAAGGATAGCAACATAACCACAAGCAAATTAAACCAATCATAGCAATTCACCAATCACCGATAGGACAACAAAAATCTACTCAGACATCATAGGATGGCAACACATCATTGGATAATAATATGAAACATAAAGCACCATGTTCAAGTAGAGGGTACAGCGGGTTGCGGGAGAGTGGACCGCTGTAGATAGATAGGGGAAGGTGATGGAGGTGTTGGTGAAGATGACGGAGTTGTTGGAGTAGATCGTCGTCACACGATGATTGCCCCGGCGGCTTTCCGACGTCACCGGGAGAGAGGGGGGAGAGCCCCCCTCCTTCTTCTTCTTCCTTGACCTCCCCCTAGATGGGAGGAGGTTTTCCCCTCTGGTCCTTGGCCTCCATGGCAGCGGAGGGGCGGGAGCCCCTCCGAGATTGGATCTCTCTCTCTCTGTTTCCTTCTGTTTCTGCCTTCCCCGATTCTGGCCTTTCACCGTTTCTTAAATTCCCGAAGATCCGTAACTCCGATTGGGCTGAAATTTTAACACGATTTTTATCCGGATATTAGCTTTCTTGCGGCGCAAGAAGGGCACCAACCGCCTTACGAGGTGACCACAAGTCACCCTGGCGCGCCCTACCCCCAGGGCGTGCCCCTATGGCTTGTGGGCCCCTCGGGCACCGCCTTCTGTTGATTCCACTTCCCAAAATTCACATATATTCCAAAAAAATCTCCGTAAGTTTTTATCCCGTTTGGACTTCATTTGATATGAATTTTCTGCGAAACAAAAAACATGCAACAAGCAGGAACTGGCACTGGGCACTGGATCAATATGTTAGTCCCAAAAAGTAGTATAAAAAGTTGCCAAAAGTATATGAAAGTTGTAGAATATTGGCATGAAACAATCAAAAATTATAGATATGACGGAGATGTATCAGCGACATGCATCAAACAATTTCAGGTCTATCATATTCAATCCAACACAAAGAACTTCAAGGAGTACCGCAAGATTCCTATCGGAGAACGTGGTATGAAAACGTGCAATCAACCCCTATGCATTGATCACCAAGGTCACCGGAATCCGCAAGTTGATGCCTGATAACCCACAAGTGTAGGGGATCATTTGTAGCCTTTTTCGATAAGTAAGAATGTCGAACCCAACGAGGCGCTAAAGGTAGAACAAATATTCCATCAAGTTCTATCGACCACCGATACAACTCTACGCACACTTTAACGTTTGCTTTACCTAGAACAAGTATGAAACTACTTTGCGGGAATAAAACTAGAAGTACTTTGCAAGATAATAAAGAATGTGGAAATAAAAGTTAGGTGCTATTTTAAAAAAAGAACAATAAAAGTAAATAACTTAGTAGAATGCTTTTTGTGTAACGCAAGAGAAAGATTGTCCCTAGGCAATTGAATATAATATGATAGATACTTGTCATGTGCAATGAGGGAGAGGCATACGCTAACACACTTTCCGTACTTGGATCATATGCACTTATGATTGGAACTCTAGCAAGCATCCGCAACTACCAAAGTTCATTAAGGTAAAACCCAACCATAGCATTAAGTATCAAGCCCCCTTTACTCCCATACGCAACAACCCACCTACTCGGGTTTATGCTTCTGTCACTCAAGCAACCCACCATAGGCAAATCATGAACATATTGCAACACCCTACAGCAGGGATCCCTCACGTTTGCAGGACACGGAGGGCACCATAGGACAACACCATATCAACATACAACTCACATCCATAACATCAAACCACAATTAACCAATACGACAAAAGAGATCTACTCAAACAACATAAGACAGCCAAATATCATTGGGAAATAATATATGGAGTTGAGCACCATGTTTAAGTAGATATTACAACGGGGAAGAGAGGTGTTACACCGCTGCATAGAGGGGGAGAGAGTTGGTATTAACGGCGGCAAAGTTGTTGGTGTAGATCGCCATCACGATGATTGCCCCGGTGGCGCCACCATGTTTAAGTAGAGATTACAGCGGGGAAGAGAGGTGTTACACCGCTGCATAGAGGGGGAGAGAGTTGGTGTTGACGGCGGCGAAGTTGTTGGTGTAGATCGCCGTCACGATGATTGCCCCGACGGCGTTCTGGCGCCACCGGGAGAGAGGGGGAGAGAGCCCCCCTCCTTCTTCTTCTTCCTTGGCCTCCTCCCTAGATGGGAGGAGAGTTCCCCCTCTGGTCCATGGCACCCATAGCGGCGGAGGCGCTGGAGCCCCTCTATATTGGATCCCTCTCTATTCTCTTCTGTTTCGCGTTCCTGTTTTCTGGCCGAAAACCGTTTCTTATATTTCCGGAGATCCGTAACTCCGATTGGGCTGAGATTTTGAGGGGATTTTTATCCAAAAATTACCTTCTTTGCGCCCGAAGGAGAGCTCCAACTGACGTATGAGGTGGGCACAAACCACCACCACGCGTTTGGGCCCCCTAGGCGCGCCGTGGTGTATCTTGGGGGCTGTGGGCCTCCGTTTGCGTTGATTCCACTTCTCAAAATTCACAAATATTCCAAAAAAATCTCCATAAATTTTCATTGCGTTTGGACTTCGTTTGATATGGATATTCTGCGAAACAAAAAATATGCAACAAATAGGAACTGGCACTGGGCACTGGATCAATATGTTAGTCCAATAAATCATATAAAATGTTGTCAAAAATATGTGAAAGTTGTATAATATTGGCATGAAACAATCAAAAATTATAGATACGACGGAGACGTATCAATGCCTCAACATATATCAAGTGGATCAATAGAATACCCCAATGTCACTATGGGTATCCCACGCAAGACGTACATCAAGTGTTCTCAAACCAAAAAATTCAATCCAACATAATGAGATCTCAAAGGGAAAGATTCAATTCATCACAACATGATAGCAAGGGACAAACATCATATGATCCAACTATATAAACAAAGCCCGTGATACATCAAGATTGTGCCATCTCAAGAACACGAGAGATAGATAGAGAGAGAGAGAGAGAGAGAGAGAGAGATTGAACACATAGCTACTGGTACATACCCTCAGACCCGAGGATGAACTCTCCCTCCTCGTCATGGCCTCCGCTGGGATGATGAAGATGGCCACCGGATGATGATTTCCCTCTCCGGCTGGGTACTAGAAAGGCTCCAGATTGGTTTTTCGTCGATACAGAGAGTTGCGGCCGTGGAACGGGGAGTCTCTCTTTATTTCTGTGGTTTTTGGGATTTATAGGATTTTTCAGCGTTGGAATCACGTGCAACGGAGCCACGTGGGCTCCACAAGCTATCAGGGCGTGACCCCCCAGGGCCGCACCCTGATATCTTGTGCCCCACGGGTGGCTCCATTCCGATAGTTCTTCGATCCAATATTACTTATTTCCTTCAGAAAAAATCATCAAAAAGTTTTGGGCGATTCCGACAACTTTCATTTTCTGCACAAAAACAACACCACGGTAATTCTGCTGAAAATAGCGTTAGTCCGGGTTAGTTCTAAATAAATCATATAAAGTGCATCAAAACCATATAAAATTATTGTAAACATAGGCAAATATGGCATGAATACTTCATAACTTGTTGATACTTTGGAGCGTATCAGCGGTGAGCGGGCTGCCGCCTTTGAGGACCAGAAAAGAGAGACTTGAAGGGGACCCAGGACTGTAGTCTGTATCCTCAGCGAGATGCACGCCGATGTGTAGGGTCTGAACTACGTCGTCGGCGTAGGGCTGCATCACGGGTGAGAACCCCGAAGCCTTCCTGTCCACACACCTCAGAATCTTGAATGGTTGTTGGGCGATCAAATCGAGTTCATCTCCGTCCTCGAAGTCCGTCCGCACGCGACGGTGCAGAAGGCAGCCGGGGGCAACCTATCTAGGTGTGGAGGTGGAGCCATGGAAGCGGCGGCAGGGCGACAGGGGAGGGGGAGGGGGGCGGCTGCTGGGCGGGCGGCATGGCTAGGTTTTCCTTGGGGAAGATGCCGATGGGGAATCCTATGGCAGATTTTTTTAGCAACAATCCAAACTTTATTCAGCAAAAACCAGAGTTTGTGTGGGATATATATCTGATCATGGTATTGGCCATATCATACATGATGTTCCATACCCATAGAAAGAGCATGCTTGATTCAAGATGGCAATGAGGACGAAACCCATCGGGTTTTGCCTGCTCAAAATCATCCCCATGAGAAAATCTCAAGCCTGTCCTTGTCCCCGTCCCCGTCTGTACGCGGGGCTAGCCTTTTGCCCGTCCCCTAAACCCATCGAGTTTTCTAAACCCACCGGAAAATCGGCATATTTACGCAAACATAATAGCAAAAAGGAATAACATTTCAGCCACAAAAAAGCATATTTCAGCGAAAAAATCAGCACAATACCATAGTACAACAAGGAGCATATTTCAGCAGCATAACTTGCGCAAAAAAGAGCAATAACAGCAACTACAATGAGCATATTTCAGCACAATACAATACCCATTTGAGCAAGAAAGATAAGCATATTTCAGCAACAAACAGTAGCATTTTGATGAGGATGGTGGGTTTCGGGTTCGGGTATTGTTGAAACGGGCTTGAACCCGCGGAACGTGTCGGGTTTTATACTTTACCCAACAGCAGCCCCGCGGGGTTAAAAAGACGCCCATCCCCATCCCCTAATAGGGTAAAAACCCGCGGGGATGCGGGTTTCGGGGCCCCATTGCCATCTTGATGCTTGACTAGACTATGTGCCTCGATATTGATGGCATACTCTCAAAATTAGAGCATGGTTAATAGTAAAGCTTGTCTATAAACCAACGTCTACCATCTAAGGCTGGTCGTAATGGGAGTATCATAGCTAGTATCATGCATGCCAACTAAGCAATTTTAATGAGGTGACATAGAATTAAATGAAGAAAGAGGAGGTTGAGTATCATATCATTATACCGTATCATAATAAATGCTATGCTACTATGTGTCATGCATGGAAATAAAAAAATACTATATGATACTAACATATGATACTTATGTACTCCTAATTGCCCAGTTGGTAGGTTGTCTCGTCGCTTCGTTCCCCCCCCCCATTGAAGGCCATCCTCTCCCATCTGATTTTTCCAGCGATTTTTCTAAATTAACCAAACCATCTGGTTTCAGCGCTAGGCTCAAGTGCTCCACCACAAACCAATCGATACTTTCCATATAAAAGAAAACATCAATCTTCCAATACAAACCAATCGATACATTCCATATAAAAGAAAACATTAATCAAACAATAAAAGAAAACATCAATCGAACAATCAAGACTTTCCAGTTACAGCCCCAATAAGGACTTTCCATATAAAACTTTCTCCTGGACGAACAATTAAGACTTTCCGGATACAACTCCAATCAGCCATACAACAAAAAAAACAATCGAGACTTTGAACATACAACACCAATCAGCCATACAACAGAAAACAACAATCGAGACTTTCCATGTACAAAACTTTCTCCTTGACGACATAGATTCAATCACAATTCAAAATTTTCTTTTGGACGGGCGGCGAGTGATACGTCTCCAACGTATCTATAATTTTTGCTTGTTCCATGTAGTTATATTATCATTCTCGGATGTTTTACAATCATTTTATAACAACTTTATATCATTTTTTGGGACTAACCTATTGACATAGTGCCAAAGTGCCAGTTGCTGTTTTTGCTTATTTTTTTACTTCGCAGAAAATCAATACCAAACGGAGTCCAATCGCGACGAAACTTTTTGGAGATTTTTTCTGGACCAGAAGACACCCAGTGGGCCAAACAACTGTCGGAGAGGTGGGCTGTGGAGAGCACAACCCACCAGGGCGCGCCAGGGGGGGCCGCCACGCCCTGATGGGTTGTGCCCTCCTCGGCCCCCTTCCGCACTGCCTCTGATGCCTATAAATTCCCAAATATTCCAAAAACCCTAGGGGAGTCGACGAAACACAATTCCAGCCGCCGCAAGTTCTAGAACCGCGAGATCCAATCTAAACACCATCACGGAGGGGTTCATCTTCCTCATAGGTGCCTCTCCGATGATGCGTGAGTAGTCCACCATAGACCTACGGGTCCGTAGGCAGTAGCTAGATGGCTTCCTCTCTCTCTTATGATTCTCAATACAATGGTCTCTTGGAGATCTATTTGATGTAAACTTTTGCGGTGTGTTTGTTGGGATCCGATGAATTTTGAGTTCATGATCAGTTTCTATCCATGAATATTATTTGAGTCTTCTTTGATCTCTTATATGCATGATTGCTTATAGCATCGTATTTCTTCTTCGAATATTTGGTTTAGTTAGGCCGACTAGATCGATTTTTCTTGCCATGGGAAGAGGTGCTTTGTGATGGGTTCGATCTTGCGGTGTTCTTTCCCAGTGACAAAAGGGGCAGCAAGACATGCATGTATCGTTGCTATTAAGGATAACAAGATGGGGTCTATTCCTACATGAATAGATCTTGTCTACATCATGTCATCGTTCTTTTTGCATTACTCTTTTTTTCCATGAACTTAATACACTAGATGCATGCTGGATAGCGGTCGATGTGTGGAGTAATAGAGGTAGATGCAGGCAGGAGTGGGTCTATCTATCTTGGACGTGATGCCAATATAATGATCATCGCCTTGGATATCGTCATGACTATTCGATTTTCTATCAATTGCCCAACAGTAATTTGTTCACCCACCGTGCGCTATACTCATGAGAGAAGCCACTAGTGAACCCTACGGCCCCCGGGTCTACTTTTCCATCATATTGCTTTCCGATCTACGTTTTTTGCAATCTTTGTTTTCAGATCTACAAAACCAAAAACCCAAAAATATATTGTTGCATATTTACTTTTTTTTTGTGTTCTTGAGAGATCTATCTCTCCTATCCATCACTACCTAATCTACCTTATTACCGTAGAGAGATTGACAACCTCTCTTTCGCGTCGGGTTGCAAGTATTTGTTGTTTGTGTGCAGGTGCTGCTTATTGGGTGGCGGTGATCCTCCTACTGGTTCAATAACCTTGGTTTCATAATCGAGGGAAATACTTACCGTCGCTGTGCTGCATCATCCCTTCCTCTTTGGGGAAATACCGACGCAGTCTCAAGCCACGTCAGCGAGCTCTCGTTCTCCGCGCCCCCTCGGCGGTGCTGCGAGACCTGGTTCTTCGTCATACTTTGGTGGGTATAGTCTATCCTTCGATTACACCTGGATATAGAAAGGATAAGCAGGGTATAGTTTATCCTTCTATTTCAGTCTGTTTAATGATGCCATGTGGAACGAGATGCTTAAACTAAATAAATGCTTTTGTCATAGGTGAGATGCTTCGACTATACCTCGTGTCAATTTTTGGCATTGCTATTTACTGTTGAAAGTTTATAATCAATTTATGTTCTTACCTGCCTTCAAACTATTTGGTTCAGAGATGTTACCTCCTCACTTGGCAGTCCATCAAACTTCATGATAGTGAAGAACTTATAGTTGGCAGTACAAAATTCTCGCTGACATGTGAGCTTAAGTTTTTAGGTAGTAGAGATAGTAGATGAGGAAGTTCTTCATCTCTCACCAAGATAAACACACACGCGGGAGAGGGACTTACCTGTAGGATGTTCTAAGGCATGCATCACACACATACAGGGGGTCCTAAGCTTCATACAGTGGCGGTGCTAGAGCTACAATCTTGTGTATCCAATTTGAAATTGTGTAGTCAAATACAGGTATTTGTATTATTTTTTGGTAGGATTTGTACATATGTATGCTGATTTGACCAAAAAGCTGGGTAGTCAATTGACTACCCAGCTTGTACGTGGCTTCGCCACTGGCTTCATATCTTTCTAACCTATTGCTACCTGAACTCTACTATAAAGTGGTCATGCATTTGATAGCTTCAGGCTTCAGCTACCTGATCTTTGCTCATAAATTTGCTACCTGACCATTTGTTTCTACATTACTTTGTTTTCCGCCGACAGACCATAAACCTTGAATATGAAGACTTGCCGAATCGGCACCGACCTCCTCTATGTGATATCTCTTATTTTGAACATAATTCCCAAATGTCTCCAATGCCAGGTAAGTGCACATGATTGCTTATGATTTATCGCATCGGGTCACAAATAAATGTAGCCTGGTTTTTACGTACAATTGTCTACATAAGTAGTGGCCTCCGGAGGCTTAACCCCGTTTGGATCTCGATGGGAATGAGTAAATCTTGCTAAGCAACTACAAGAGGCCAAGAGAACTAAGTAGATTGATACGAGGACTGTCCAGGATAGACATCTTCGTGATATCACGAATGAGGATCAACTCGCCAAAGGAAGTCCAGGTATAACTCAGTAACAAAAGTCGATTTGTTTGGCATACAGCTTATTATATACAAAGTGTGACTACACGATCGGCATTTCTTCTTACTTGAATAGAAATTGTTCAACGGGAACATCGCCCACGGCCATTCATATGTGAAGGAAATATCCCCTCTACCACCAACATGCCACCCTTAAACACTGCCAACATTTGTAGCATGACAAATCTCTCATTTACAGGCCCGGAAGGTAAATTAAGCAATTTCACTTTTCAATAATATACTTCAGCAAAGACATAATCAAGAACAAGATCATCTATTATATTTTGTTCTTGATTGAACTTATTTTTCAAAATCTATATATTTTTAAAGTTTTTTATATTCTCTACAATCCATGATGATATGATCTTTTGTCTATTTTTATCCTTTATATTTGTAACTATTTATATTCTCTACAATGGCTGATGATATGCTCATTGGTTTGCACTAATTTGAACAGGCAATGTTCATGAAGAACAGTCGTGAGGGCTCGAATCTGGTCCACGTCCATCGTCTGGCTTGTTCGCAAACAAGTCACCCTTAACTAATGCCAACATTACTAACCTGAACAATCCCGAAGTTGGTTCTGATGGTAAGTTTAAGCAGTCTCAGATATGCTTTAGGAAAAATAATGCGAAGTGAACTGATTATGCATGATCTAATTTTAATATTCTTCCTCATTTTCATTTGTATAATTAATAATAAATGGTGCAACAACATGTAAAAGTGATTGACAACATAAACATACCTTAAGAGAGGCGATTTTTTATGCATGGTGGTAGCTACACACCCTTTGGCATAAGTGTCTTTTTTTGACATATAAGGTGTCCGGTTTCTTATGGCATTGGCACAAGTGCATTTTTGTTGTATAGAAATGACCTTTTAGCACTTCTCTTTGACTTTTTAATACCTTTTTGACACAAGTGCCATTTCGTTGTGTAGAAAGGACCTTTTCTCACTTCTCTCAGTGTGACGCCCCCAATTTCGACCATACGCTAATCAAACACGCAATGCGTACGACCAAGATTAGGGACTCATTGATTGATATCACAACACAACACTAGACACAAATTAAAGTCATATAGCTTCATATTACAAGCCAGAGGGCTCGAATACAAAGCTCGACAAGCACGAGTCAGCGGAAGCAAATAATATCTGAGTACAGACATAAGTTAAACAAGTTTTGCCTTAAGAAGGCTAGCACAAACATAACAACGGAATCGAAAGAGGCGAGGCCTTCTGCCTGGGAACCTCCTAACTACTCCTGAGCGTTGCTACTTCTTGAGCATGCGTTGGTTTTCCCTTGAAGAGGAAAGGGTGATGCAGCAAAGTAGATAAGTATTTCCCTCAGTTGTTGAGAACCAAGGTATCAATCCAGTAGGAGACACAAGCAAGTCACCAATAGATGTACCTACACAAAGAATCAAATACTTGCACCCAACGCTATAAAGGGGTTGTCAATCCCTTCACGGTTACTTGCAAGGATGAGATCTGATAGAGATAGATGGAAAATATTGCGGAAAGTAAAAACACAAGTAAATAGATCTGAAAATATAAGATGGAAAATAGACCCGGGGGCATAGGTTTCACTAGAGGCTTCTCTCATGAAGGCAAATATTACGGTGGGTGAACAAATTACTGTCGAGCAATTGATAGAAAAGCGCATAGTTATGACGATATCCAAGGCAATGATTATGCATATAGGCATCACGTCCGTGTCAAGTAGACCGAAACGATTCTGCATCTACTACTATTACTCCACACATCGACCGACTCCTTCCTGCATCTGGAGTATTAAGTTCATGAAGAACAGAGTAACGCATTAGGTAAGATGACATGATGTAGAGGGATAAACTCAAGCAATATGGTGAAAACCCCATCTTTTTATCCTCGATGGCAACATTACAATACGTGCCTCGCTACCCCTACTATGTCACTGGGTGAGGACACCGCAAGATTGAACCCAAAACTAAGCACTTCTCCCATTGCAAGAATTACCAATCTAGTTGGCCAAACCAAACCAATAACTCGAAGAGACTTGCAAAGATATGAAATCATGCATATAAGAATTCAGAAAAGACTCAAATAATATTCATAGATAATCTGATCATAAACCCACAATTCATCGGATCTCGACAAACACACCGCAAAAGAGTATTACATCGGATAGATCTCCATGAAGATCATGAAGAACATGGTATTGAAGAGCAAAGAGAGAGAAGAAGCCATCTAGCTACTAGCTATGGACCCAAAGGTCTATGGTGGACTACTCACGCATCATCGGAGGGGCAATGGAGTTGATGTAGATGCCCTCCGTGATCGAATCCCCCTCCGGCAGATTACCGGAAAAGGTCCCCAGATGGGATCTCAAGGGAACAGAGGCTCCTGGCGGCGGAAAAGTATTTTCGTGGCTCTCTTTGGTATCCACGGAATATTTGGGAATTTATAGGCCGAAGAGTAGGGTTAGGAGGGCTGTCGTGGGCCCACAAGCCAGGGGGGCACACCCTACCCCCCTGGGCGCGCCCCTGTGGCTTGTGGCCACACGGCGGCTCTCCTACCTTGGTCTCCAAGCTTGGTAGGTTTCTTCTGGTCCAAGAAAAATCATTCCGAAGATTTTATTCCGTTTGGACTCCGTTTAATATTCCTTATCTGCAATACTCAAAAACAAGGAAAAAACAGAAATTGGAACTAGGCACTAGATTAATAGGTTAGTCCCAAAAATAATATAAAATAGCATATTAATGCATATAAAATATCCAAAACAGATAATATAATAGCATGGAACAATCAAAAATTATAGATACGTTGCAGACGTATCAAGCATCCCCAATCTTAATTCCAGCTCGTCCTGGAGTAGGTAAATGATAAAAACAGAATTTTTGATGTGGAATGCTACCAAACATATTTATCCATGTAATATTCTTTATTGTGGCATGAATATTCAGATCCGTAAAATTCAATACTATAGCTTAATATTGACATAAAGGCAATAATACTTAAAGCATACTAACAAGCAATCATAGCTTTCAAAATACCATGGCTAAAGAAAGTTATCCCTACAATATTATCTAGTCTGGCTATGCTCCATCTTCCCCACACAAAGTATCTAAATCATGCACACCCCTGATGACAAGTCAAGCAATTGTTTCACCCCTTTTATGTTCTCAAACTTTTTCAACTCTCACGCAATACATGAGCGTGAGCCATGGATATAGCACTATGGGTGGAATAGAATGTGGTGGAGGTGCAAGGGAAAAGGAGAAGATGGTCTCACATCAACTAGGCGTATCAACGGGCTATGGAGATGCCCATCAATAGATATCAATGTGAGTGAGTAGGGATTGCCATGCAACGGATGCACTAGAGCTATAAGTGTATGAAAGCTCAAAAGGAAACTAAGTGGGTGTGCATCCAACTCGCTTGCTCACGAAGACCTAGGGCACTTTGAGGAAGCCCGTCATTGGAATATGCAAGCCAAGTTATATAATGAAAAATTCCCACTAGTATATGAAAGTGACAAAATAGGCGACTCTCTATCATGAAGAACATGGTGCTACTCGAAGCACAAGTGTGGAAAAGGATAGTAGCATTGTCCCTTCTCTCTTTTCTCTCATTCATTTTTTTTCTTTTCTTTTTTTTCTCTTTTTTTCTTTTTTTTGGTGGG
Organism: Elymus sibiricus; assembly: GCA_039707655.1. Lineage (NCBI taxonomy): Eukaryota > Viridiplantae > Streptophyta > Magnoliopsida > Poales > Poaceae > Elymus > Elymus sibiricus. Next base: position 484,775,076 of record CM077671.1, read on the forward strand.
CATCTTTGGCCTCTTTTATTTATTTTTTTGGGCTTCGCTGGCCTCTTTTATTTTTTGTAAAGTCCGGAGACTCATCCCATCTAGTGAGGGAATCATAGCTTCCATCATCCTTTCCTCTCATGGGACAATGCTCTAATAATGATAATCATCACACTTTTATTTACTTACAACTCGAAACTTAGAACAACATATGACTCCATATGAATGCCTCCGGCGGTGTACCGGGATGTGCAATGATCTAGCATAGCAAATGACATCAAAAAACGGACAAGCCATAAAAACATCATGCTAGCTGTCTTACGATCATGCAAAGCAATATGACAATGATGGTGCGTGTCATAATAAACGGAACGGTGGAAGTTGCATGGCAATATATCTCGGAATGGCTATGGAAATGCCATAATAGGTAGGTATGGTGGTTGTTTTGAGGAAAATATACGGTGGCTGTTTTGAGGAAGGTGGGTTTATTGCACCGGCGAAAGTTGTGCGGTACTAGAGAGGCTAGCAAAGGTGGAAGGGTGAGAGTGCGTATAATCCATGGACTCACATTAGTCATAAAGAACTCACATACTTATTGCAAAATTCTATTAGTCATCGAAGCAAAGTGTTAGACGCATGCCCCTAGGGGAGAGGTTGGTAGGAGTAAACCATCGCGCGCTCCCGACCCATCACACAAAGGATGACAATCATTAAACAAATCATGCTCCGACTTCATTACATAACGGTTCACCATACATGCATGCTACGGGAATCAAAAACCTTAACACAAGTATCTCTACTAATCCACAATTACTTACTAACATAACTCTTAATATTACCATCTCTACATCTCAAAACTATATGCACGAAATCAAACTTCTCATCATATTCAATGCACTTAATATGAAAGTTTTTATTATATCCCTCTTGGATGCCTATTATATGAGGACCAAATTCATAACCTAATCCAATTACCATGCTGTTTAGGGACTCTCAAAATAATATAAGTGAGGTACGAGAGTTCAATTATTTCTATAAAACATAACACCACCGTGCTCTAAAAAGATATAAGTGAAGCACTAGAGCAACATTGCCTAGCTCAAAAGATATAAGTGAAGCACATAGAGTATTCTAATAAATTCACGATTCAGCATGTCCTTCTCAAAAAGATGTGTGCAGCAAGGATGATTGTGGAAAACTAAAAATCAAAGACTCATATCATACAAGACGCTCCAAGCAAAACACATATCATGTGGTGAATAAAAATATAGCCTCAAGTAAATTTACCGATGGATTGAAGACGAAAGAGGGGATGCCTTCCGGGGCATCCCCAAGCTTAGGCTTTTTGGTATCCTTGAATATGGCTTGGGGTGCCTTGGGCATCCCCAAGCTTAGGCTCTTGCCACTCCTTATTCCATAGTCCATCAAATCTTTACCCAAAACTTGAAAACTTCACAACACAAAACTCAACAGAAAACTCGTGAGATCCGTTAGTATAAGAAAAATAAATCACCACTTTAGGTACTGTTGTAAACTCATTATTTATTTATATTTGTGTAATACCTACTGTATTCTAACTTCTCCATGGTTCATACCCCCCGATACAACCCATAGATTCATCAAAATAAGCAAAGAACACAAGGAAAACAGAATCTGTCAAAAACAGAACAGTCTGTAGCAATCTGTAAACTTAGAATACTTCTGTAACACCAAAAATTCTGAAACTTTTGGACAACCATGGAAATTTGTATATAAATCTTGTGTAAAAATTTCAGATCAAAAGCACGTTCCAGTGAATTTATAAAATTCCTGGACTGAGCGCAAAAGTTTCTGTTTTTCAGCAAAATCAAATCAACAAACACCGTAGACCATCCCAAAGGTCTTACTTGGTTCAAACACTAATAAAAACATAAAAACACAATTAATACAGAAGTAATAATGTGCAAACCACACCAAAACAGAAACAAAAAACATAAAGCAAAAAATAAAATTGGGTTGCCTCCCAACAAGCGCTATTGTTTAACGCCCCGAGCTAGGCAAAACGCAATAGATCTAGGTATTGTCATCTTTGGTATGCAATCCATAAGTAGCTCTCATAATAGATTCATAAGGCAATTTAATTTTATTTCTAGGAAAGTGTTCCATGCCTTTCCTTAATGGAAACTGAAATCTAATGTTTCCTTCTTTCATATCAATAATTGCACCAATCGTTCTAAGGAAAGGTCTACCAAGAATAATAGGACATGTAGGATTGCAATCTATATCAAGAACAATGAAATCAATGGGCACATAATTCCTATTTGCAACAATAAGAACATCATTAATCCTTCCCATAGGTTTCTTTATAGTGGAATCCGCTAGATGCAAATTTAAAGAGCAATCATCAAATTCACGGAAACCTAACACATCACAAAAAGTTTTCGGGATCGTGGAAACGCTATCACCCAAATCACACAAAGCATGGCACCCAAAATCTTTAATTTTAATCTTAATAGTAGGTTCCCACTCATCATAAAGCTTTTGAGGTATAGAAACTTCCAACTCAAGTTTTTCTTCAAAAGATTTCATCATAGCATCAACGATATGTTTAGTAAAAGCTTTATTTTGATCATAAGCATGCGGAGAATTCAACATGGATTGCAACAAGGAAATACAATCAACCAAAGAACAATTCTCATAATTAAAGTCCTTGAAATCCAAAAGAGTGGGTTCATTGCTATTTAAAGTTTTGACCTCTTCTATCCCACTTTTGTCAATCTTAGCATTAAGATCTATAAACTCCAAATCATTGGGACGCCTTTTAACTAAAGTTGACTTATCTCCAGTCCCATCTTTATCAAGATTTACATTGGAAAACAAAGATTCAATAGAAGTCACATCAATCACTTTAAGATCTTCATCAATATTATCACGAGAACACACCTTTTCAAGCCATTCACGCTTAGCACGTATTCTAGCGGTTCTTTCCTTACACTCATCAATAGAAATTCTCATAGCTTTTAAAGATCATTAATATCATGCTTGGGTGGAATAGATCTAATTTTCAAAGAATCAATCTCAAGAGAAATTCTATCAACGTTCCTAGCCAAATCATCAATCTTAAGCAATTTTTCTTCGATCATAGCATTGAAACCCTTTTGCGAACTAATAAATTATTTAATATTATTCTCAAGATCAGAGGGCATATTATTATAATTTCCATAAGAATTTCTATAGGAAGTACCATAATTATTAGAGGAATTACTAGGAAACGGCCTAGGATTAAAATTTCCTCTATACGCGTTGTTACCAAAATTGTTCCTACCAACAAAGTTCACATCCATAGATTCATTATTATTTCCAATCAAAGAAGACAAAGGCATATCATTAGGATCAATAGGAGCACTCTTACTAGCAAACAATTTCATCAATTCATCCATCTTTTCACTCAAAGTATTAATCTCTTCAATAACATGCACCTTTTTACTAGTAGGAGATCTTTCAGTATGCCATTGAGAGTAATTTGCCATAATATTATCTAGGAGTTTGGTAGCTTCTCCTAATGTGATTTCCATAAAAGTACCACCCGCGGCGGAATCTAAGAGATTCCTAGATGCAAAATTCAATCCAGCATAGAAAATTTGTATAATCATCCATAAACTCAAACCATGCGCGGGGAAATTTCTAATCATTTGTTTCATCCTCTCCCAAGATTGTGCAACATGCTCATGAGCAAGTTGCTTAAATTCATTATATCATTCCTAAGGGAGATGATCTTAGCGGGCGGAAAGTACTTGGAAATAAAAGCATCTTTACACTTATTCCATGAGTCAATACTATTTTTAGGCAAAGATGAAAACCAAGTTTTAGCACGATCTTGTAGTGAGAACGGAAATAGCTTCAATTTAACAATATCATTATCCACATCTTTCTTATTTTGCATATCACACAACTCAACGAAAGTATTTAGATGGGATGCGGCATCTTCATTAGCAAGGCCGGAAAATTGTTCTTTCATAACAAGATTTAGCAAAGCAGCATTAATTTCATAAGATTCCGCACTAGTGGCGGGAGCAATCGGAGAACTAATAAAATCATTATTATTAGTATTGGAAAAGTCACACAACTTGGTATTCTCTTGAGACATCGAGACAAAGCAAGCAATCAAGCACACAAGCAAGCAAAAAAGCAAACGAAAAGACGAACGGAAGAAGGGCGAATAAAAAGGCAAATCTTTTCGAAAATCATTTTAGAAGTGGGGGAGAGGAAAACGAGAGGCAAATGGAAAATAATGTAAATGCAAGAGATGAGTTTGTGATGGGTACTTGGTAGGCTTGATGTAGATCTCCCCGGCAACGGCGCCAGAAATCCTTCTTGCTACTTCTTGAGCATGCGTTGGTTTTCCCTTGAAGAGGAAAGGGTGATGCAGCAAAGTAGATAAGTATTTCCCTCAGTTGTTGAGAACCAAGGTATCAATCCAGTAGGAGACACAAGCAAGTCACCAATAGATGTACCTACACAAAGAATCAAACACTTGCACCCAACGCTATAAAGGGGTTGTCAATCCCTTCACGGTTACTTGCAAGGATGAGATCTAATAGATATAGATGGAAAATATTGCGGAAAGTAAAAACACAAGTAAATAGATCTGAAAATATAAGATGGAAAATAGACCCGGGGGCCATAGGTTTCACTAGAGGCTTCTCTCATGAAGGCAAATATTACGGTGGGTGAACAAATTACTGTCGAGCAATTGATAGAAAAGCGCATAGTTATGACGATATCCAAGGCAATGATTATGCATATAGGCATCACGTCTGTGTCAAGTAGACCGAAACGATTCTGCATCTACTACTATTACTCCACACATCGACCGACTCCTTCCTGCATCTAGAGTATTAAGTTCATGAAGAACAGAGTAACGCATTAGGTAAGATGACATGATGTAGAGGGATAAACTCAAGCAATATGATGAAAACCCCATCTTTTTATCCTCGATGGCAACAATACAATACGTGCCTCGCTACCCCTACTATGTCACTGGGTGAGGACACCGCAAGATTGAACCCAAAACTAAGCACTTCTCCCATTGCAAGAATTACCAATCTAGTTGGCCAAACCAAACTAATAACTCGAAGAGACTTGCAAAGATATGAAATCATGCATATAAGAATTCAGAAAAGACTCAAATAATATTCATAGATAATCTGATCATAAACCCACAATTCATCGGATCTCGACAAACACACCGCAAAGGAGTATTACATCGGATAGATCTCCATGAAGATCATGAAGAACATGGTATTGAAGAGCAAAGAGAGAGAAGAAGCCATCTAGCTACTAGCTATGGACCCGAAGGTCTGCGGTGGACTACTCACGCATCATCGGAGGGGCAATGGAGTTGATGTAGATGCCTTCCGTGATCGAATCCCCCTCCGGCAGATTACCGAAAAAGGTCCCCAGATGGGATCTCACGGGAACAGAGTCTCCTGGCGGCGGAAAAGTATTTTTGTGGCTCTCTTTGGTATCCAGGGAATATTTGGGAATTTATAGGCCGAAGAGTAGGGTTAGCAGGGCTGCCGTGGGCCCACAAGCCAGGGGGGCGCGCCCCTGTGGCTTGTGGCCACACGGCGGCTCTCCTGCCTTGGTCTCCAAGCTTGGTAGGTTTCTTCTGGTCCAAGAAAAATCATTCCGAAGATTTTATTCCGTTTGGACTCCGTTTAATATTCCTTATCTGCAATACTCAAAAATAAGGAAAAAAACAGAAACTGGCACTAGGCACTAGATTAATAGGTTAGTCCCAAAAATAATATAAAATAGCATATTAATGCATATAAAACATCCAAAACAGTTAATATAATAGCATGGAATAATCAAAAATTATAGATACGTTGGAGACGTATCAAGCGTCGGCACTCTCCACGTAGTAGTAGGCTCCAGCGGTGGTGTAGTAGTCGTCTCCGGCGTACTCCATCTCATGGGCTCCATCGTCTGAACGCAGAATCGTATCGAGGGGGAAAGAGGAAGCAAAGCAGCGGTGAGTACTCATCCAAAGTACTCGCAAGACTGACATCAGAACTATGCTAAGCATGCATCATTATCAAAGAATGGGGTATATCTGGACTGACTGCAGAAAGCAAGAATAAGGGGAAGGCCTAGTCCTATCGAAGACTAGCATCTTCAACATCTTGCAGCATTAGAAGAGAGTAGACCGGTATCTCATATATAGTCATATTATTGTAGCAATTTTATTAAGTAACCACGCCCAGAGATTCTTCCTCGACTCCATGCGAGGAAGCAATCCCGGAGCCAACATTCATTTCAAATTAAGTCACCATAATAGTTGTAGTAGGTCAAAGTACAACTCCAAGTCGTCTTGTTACCGTGGACACGGCTATTCGAATAGATGAATTCATCCCTGCAGGGGTGCACCGCATTTCCAACACGCTCGATCACCTCCGGCCGGACACACTTTCCTGGGTCATGCCCGGCCTCGGGATATCAACACGTTGTCGCCCCACCTAGGCTCAACAGAGAGGCCAGCCCGCCAGTCTAAATCCTAAGCACACAGGGGTCGTGGGCCCACTTGCCCTACGCGCTCCTGCACGATGCGTACGAGGCCGAGGTCAGCCCTAGCACACTCTAGTCCAAGAGTTGTACCATCCAGGCCACTCGGCGCGCGCCGCTCCATTGCTGACGTCCGAAGAGCTTCGGCTGATACAACGACGCTGAGTACCCATAACTTCTCCCACGTGATGGTTTGGTGCGTAAAAAGGTCAACGACCAACTCAGATCAAATACCCAACCCATTAGCATTTTATTAATGCGGGGCAAGCGCGACCCATGAAGTGCGGTCCCGTCGCCCTGTCTCCAGGATGTGTGGCAAGGGCCTCTCCTGCCCGTCCACGCCTCATCATCATCAAACCGTGGGTACCCCTCAGGGCCGACCCATCACCAACATGTTTCTGTAACCAGGTCATAGTAACTGTGTGTATAAAACATCAAGACGGAACCTGAGGAATCACCCTCAAAGGGTCCCGCTCGATGAAACCGTCAAGGTGGACTTAGAGGAATCACCCTCGAGGGTCCCACACTTGAGGGGTTGCACGACGGAGTCATCATCGGGAGTGGCGAAGGAGGAATCACCCTCGATAACCATGACCGACTAGCTGCACTACAGAGTTAGCATCATGAGTACTTCACGAGGTGTCACCCTCGGTACTCGATAGTAGCTCTGCAGAGTCGTACAACTAAGGGGTGTGCGGTGATGTGAGGGGACTGGCTCGTCGGTCGATTGGCCGAGTCTTCGAGTCTTCGAGTCGTCGAGTCACCGATGGAGAAGCAGGGGCAATTGGGACTAAGGGGGTCACAGGGGATTCATTGATCAACCTATACTAAGCATTTGATATGATTGCAGGTATAGTAGCAGTTTAACAAAAGCAGGCTATCCATCAGAATAGGGGCTAACTAATACAGTAGCAAAATCTAATGCAAGAATGAGAGGGAAAGAAATGGGTGATATCGGAATGCTCAAGGGGGGGTTGCTTAGCTTGCTGCTCTACGGCAAAGGCCTGATCCTCAACGGTGTAGTCGTACCTGGCAGCACCGTCGGTCTCGGGGTCTACCGGAGAGAAGAGGGGGGAAGAAACAATAAATATGAAGCACAGATGCAACACGATGCATGACATGGCAATATGCAGAGCTAGGAATGCACTAACGCAGTATTACACGTCGCAGACGGGTCGGAAGAATATCTGACGATATTTCCCGGGTCTCTGGCTTTTACCGGACAGATGAAAACGATGGAAAAGTTCCATGTTCGCTATGCTAGGAGCATGTGACAGACTAACGGACTACGTATTCGAAACCGTAGGATTAGTCTGAGCAACTTTCATGTTCAAAACTTTTTCATCCGGACTACGGTTTATTTTATATTAATTAATAAAGATTTATCATTATTCTGAATTTCTTTTAATTAATAAATTCGAATTATCCTAAACAGTATAATTACTATTTAACTAATTACTTAATTATTAATATTAATATTTAATTATTTATAAAATCATTTATATTATTATTTCGTTTTTAGGGCGTGGGCCCCATTTGTCATAGGGACAGCCACACATACGCATGCGCTACACGCACACGCACATCCCACACACGCAGGCACACACACGCACTGCACATGCTGGCCATGCCAGCAGCAGCTGCTGCTGCAGCACGCAGGCGAGGCGGCGAGCGGTGATACGTCTCCAACGTATCTATAATTTATGATGTATTCATGCCATGTTTACAATAATTCTATATGATTTTGGTATGATTTTATTAGAACTAACCCGGACTGACGCTGTTTTCAGCAGAACTACCGTGGTGTTGTTTTTGTGCAGAAATAAAAGTTCACGGAATGAGCTGAAAATTTACGGAGAATATTTTTGGAAAATATAAAAAATACTGGAGCGAAGAGTCACCGGAGGGGAAGGCCGAGGAAGCCACAAGCCACAGGGGCGCGGCCCCCCTAGGGCGCGCCCCCCTGGCTTGTGACCTCCTCGAGAACCTTCTGGACGTGGGACCAATGCCATATACTCCTATAAATACCCAAACTGCTGAAAAGAAACCTAGATCGGAAGTTCCGCCGCCGCAATTCTCCAGAGCCACGAAAGATCAATCTTGGCCCTCTCCGGCACCCTGCCGGAGGGGGTCACCTTCACCGGAGACCATGGAGGAGGTGGACGGAGGGGCCATCGTCGCCATGGAGGCCAAGGACCAGAGGGAGAACCTTCCCCCAACCAGGGGGGAGGCCATGGAGGAGGAAGCACAAGGGGGAGACCCTCTCCCCCTCTCTCCCGGTGGTGCCGGAGTGCCACCGGGGGAACCATCGCCGCGGTGATCGTCTTCATCAACATCACCTTCTTCATCACCATCCTCATCTGCTTTCAGCGGTCCACTCTCCCGCACCCCGCTGTAATCCCCTACTTGAACATGGTGCTTTATGCCACATATTATGATCCAATGATGTGTTGCCATCCTATGATGTTTTGAGTAGATTACTTTTGTCCTTTGGGTTGATTGATGATATAGATTGGTTTGAGTTGTATGTTTATTTTGGTGCTGTCCTATTGTGCCTTCCGTGTCGTGCACACGTGAAGGATTCCCGATGTAGGGTGTTGCAATACGTTCATGATTCGCTTATAGTGGGTTGCTTGAGTGACAGAAGCATAAACCCGAGTAGGTGGGTTGTTGCGTATGGGATAAAGGGGACTTGATGCTTTAATGCTATGGTTGGGTTTTACCTTAATGATCTTTAGTAGTTGCGGATGTTTGCTAGAGTTCCAATCATAAGTGCATATGATCCAAGTAGAGAAAGTATGTTAGCTTATGCCTCTCCCTCATATAAGATTGCAATAATGATTACCGATCTTGTTAACAATTGCCTAGGACAATTCCGCACACCGACCCATCATTATTCCACCCTCGCTGTTTGTAATACATTGTAATATATTCTAACTTTATGATAACAGCACCTATCTTTATATTCTAGTTCTCCGATATCATGCAAAGCTATTCTGTTTATACCCACAACGTAGTTTTATTTCTCGTTTATAGTTGGAAGCAAATGTTTGGCGTACGTAGAGTCGTATCAGTGGCAGATAGGACTTGAGAGAATATTGATCTTACCTTTAGCTCCTTGTGGGTTCGACACTCCATACTTATCACTTCCACCTTTGGAAATTGTTACGATGATTCCTTGCACTTGGGGATTATCAAGCGGCAGCGGCGGCGGAAGCGGCGGGGGGGGAGAGGGGGACAGAGGCGGGCGGCCTCACATGCGATGCCGAGAAGGGGGGCGGCGAGGCGTGACGGTGACCGGTGGGGAAGAGGACGGAGAGGTCCGGCGGGTGCGGGCGATGGCGATGGCGACGAGGCGGACGGCAGACGCGGGCGAAGACGGCGGTGGCGGGCGCAGACGGCGGCGGCGGGACAAGGCGGACGAGCGGCGCGGCGGCGCGAAATGGCGGCGGCAACGCGCGGCGTGGTGCAGGCCGGGAGGCCGTCGGGGGGGGCGAACGGCGGGCGGCCGGGCCGGCGCGGGGCCGCGTCGGGGGAGGGGGGGAATCGCGCGGGAGCGGGGGGGCTCCAGGCGGCGGCGGGGGGGGAATCGGGCAGGCACCGGGGGCGCTGGGGTCGCTAGGGTTGCCCCTGGCCCCCCTATAGTGGCCGGCCGGGCCGGCCTGTTTCGGCCCGGTTAGGCCATGTTATCTTTTTTTCTCTTTCTTTTTTATACTTTGTTTTTATTTATTTATTTTTCTTTTTTGTTTTATTTTAGTTTCTAATTAAACTTTGATTTATAAAATATGTAACTAGTCCCTAATTTATTTTTAATAATTATGTCACTGCCACAAAAGGTTTAACCCCAAATAAAAATAGTCTAGTATTTTATAAAATATAAAAGGCATTTATTTAATCGTTTTGCTACTGTTTTAAATATTTTAGTGCATTTAAGCACTTTATAAAAATGTGGTTTCAACATGACAAATATCCAGAGAATATTTGCCACACTTTGAACATTTTTGTTTTGATATTTGAAAAACTTAATTTGTTTGACTTTATTTTAAATTTGAATTTGAACGAGATTTGAATCCTCGCGAGACTAGCAACAGTAAACGTGGTGACGTGGCATCATTAGCATGGGATTACTGTAGCTTAATTACATACATTACTATAGCACAAATCCAGGGCGTCATAATTCTCCCCTACTAAAAGGAATTCTCGTCCCGGGAATTAAGAAGTAGAAGGAAAGAGCCCGGGGTGTTCTGCACGAAGATGATCTTCGCGTTCCCAAGTGGCTTCATCTTCTGAATGATTTTCCCACTGCACTTTGAAGAATTTGGTAACCTTCTGGCGAGTCCGACGTTCAGTTTCATCAAGAATGCGGACAGGTTGCTCTTTGTAAGAAAGGTCTTGTTGCAGCTCAAGCATATCCTGATCCACTGCTCGGATAGGATCCTTGAAGCAGCGACGAGGTTGTGACACATGGAACACATCGTGAACCTTAGAAAGGTTTGGCGGTAGCTCCAGTTGATATGCCACTTTACCACGCCTTTCGAGAGCAGTGAAAGGACCAATATAACGAGGAGCCAGCTTGCCCTTGTTCCCGAAACGGTGTGTACCTCTCATTGGCGTGACTCGAAGAAAAGCCTTTTCGCCAGGTTGATAGACCATATCTTTGTGATGACGGTCATACTGACTCTTCTGACGAGACTGAGCAGCCTTTAGATTCGCATGAATAATGCGGACTTGATCTTCGGCATGTTGAATAATATCCGGACCGATAAGTGTACGTTCCTCAAATTCTGACCAATTCAGAGGAGTTCGACACTTACGTCCATATAATACTTCAAAGGGAGCCATCTTCAGACTAGCTTGATAGCTATTGTTGTAGGAGAACTCAGCATACGGGAGAGATTCCTCCCATTTCTTGCCGAAAGAAATGACACAAGCTCGAAGCATGTCTTCGAGAATCTGATTGACTCTTTCAACTTGTCCCTGGGATTGAGGGTGAAAAGCGGTGCTGAAGGACAAATGAGTTCCCATAGCTTCTTGGAAACTTGTCCAGAATCTTGAAGTGAATAAGCTGCCACGGTCTGAACTAATCACCAATGGAATACCCTGGAGTGAAACAACTCTGGACATATATAGATCTGCCAGCTGACTAGAAGTAATAGTTTCCTTGATAGCCAGAAAATGTGCAACTTTGGACAGTCGGTCAATGACGACAAGAATAGAATCATTACCTTTCTGCGATCTGGGAAAACCAGTGACGAAGTCCATTTCAACATGATCCCATTTCCATTCAAGAATAGAAATAGGTTGCAGAGTTCCAGCAGGCTTTTGATGTTCTGCTTTGATCCGACGGCAAATGTCACATTCAGCAACATAGAGAGCAATGTCTTGCTTCGTGTTAGACCACCAGAATCTTTGACGAATGTCTTGGTACATCTTGGTACTACCAGGATGAATAGACAGCGGAGTGTCATGTGCTTCCTTCATGACCTCCTGAGTCATATCATTGTTTTCCTCCTTACTCGGTACCACTAGGTGGCCTTTGAAGTACAAAGCGCCATCCTCAGCAATAGTGAAGGATGAGGGCTTTCCTTCTGCGAGATCGTGTTTAATCCTCTCGACTTCATTGTCACACTTCTGGATCCACTTGATGACGTCCACAAGATCTGGTTTAGCAACCAGGGTATTAAGAGAACCCTGGGAAACAACGTGGAGGTTCATTTTGTAGGACCCTTCAGGAGGGGCAGTGAGATAACCCTGAGGAACAATATGAAGATTCAGCTTGCGAAATTCTTCTTGAAGAAGGGGGTGAACCTTATGAACCTGGAGGTGATTGCAATAAGACTTGCGGCTCAAGGCATCAGCCATTACATTAGCCTTGCCTAGGGTATAAGAAATACCCACATTGTAGTCTGCTATGCGCTCCATCCATCTCTGTTGACGGAGGTTCAGATCTGGTTGAGTAAACAGGTACTTCAGATGCTTGGTACTACAACAATGGGGATGCGAGATCCACGGAGGTGTGGATGTGGGCGCGGTTACTTTTTATTGCAGGGAGGTGGGGTGGAGATATTTGATCCTTGTCTGCGTGAGGACGAGACGGTAAACACCACCCATCCACCGACCCACGAGCTAGGTAAAGAGTTTCACTATGCGCGCCATTGTTGCATGCATGGCACGGAGGGTCCATGCGTGGCTGGCTTCTCTCGTGGAGGGACACGCATGACACGTACCGTACCGGCGCATGCATGGACAGACTGACCAGGCTGTGTTCCCTTCATGAGGACGCAATTGACGAGATGCATAAGCAACCACTCTGCGCTCTTGCATTAAGACACAGCCTATTCCCTGACGCGAAGCGTCACAATAAATGGCGAAGTCCTTACGAGTATCCGGAGGAGCAAGCACTGGAGCAGACGTCAGTTTGTCCTTAAGTGCCTGAAAGCTTTCCTCACATTTTTCTGTCCACTCATATTTAACACCTTTGTGAAGCAAATTGGTTAAGGGCTTTGCAATCTTGGAGAAGTTCTCGACGAATCGACGGCAATAGCTGGCGAGTCCGAGAAAACTTCTGACTTGCTTAACATCTTCGGGGGAGTCCAGTCGAGAATAGCCTGAACTCGTTCAGGGTTGACCGCAATACCATCCTTGGAGATCACATGACCAAGGTAGGTTACTTCGTCCATCCAGAACTCACACTTTGAATACTTTGCATAAAGTTGATGTTCTCGAAGCCTCTCCAGTATAAGACGAAGATGTTCAGCATGCTCTTCTTTATTCTTGGAGTAAACCAGGATATCATCCAGATAAACCACGATGAATTTATCGAGGTAATCCATGAATATATAGTTCATCAGGCGAGAGAAAGTTGCTGGGGCATTGGTTAAGCCAAAGGACATGACGGTGTACTCATATGAACCATAGCGAGTAACAAATGCAGTCTTGGGAATATCCTCTTCACGAACCCGGATATGATGGTAACCCAACCTCAAGTCGAGTTTTGAAAACACTGATGAACCAGCAAGTTGATCATACAGATCGTTGATCCAAGGAAGCGGATATTTGTTTTGAATCGTTGCTTGGTTGATAGGACGGTAATCTTGGACCAATCGATTCGTACCATCTTTCTTCTTGACAAAGAGAGAAGGTGCTCCCCAAGCAGAGGAACTTGGACGAATGAAACCCAGACGAAGCGAATTATTGACTTCTTGTTTCAGTTCAAGGAGTTCATGTGGAGGTATCTTATATGGCCGCTTAGCAATAGGGGTGGTGCCTGGCACTAAGTCGATGACAAACTCGACAGCTCTAGCAGGGGGAATCCCTGGAAGTTCTTCCAAAAAAACATCTTGGAAATCCCGGACAACTGGAATGTTTTCAATCCCTTCAAGAGGTGACTCGTTTAATGCATTCAGGCATACAGTCAGGCTTCGGCATCTCTAACAAGATGAGCATGGTCAAGCTCTAGCATGACGATAATGATGGGGCCTAACAGCTTGGAAAGACATGATTGAGTACAAACTCATAAGCAAAGAAGATCCTAAGAGTTGTTGAATCGCAAAGCGTACTCTATTCAAATATCAGTGTCCCTGAGTGTCCCATAACTCAGAACACGAGGGAAACTGGAATCAGTGAAATATCATAGTTGATGAGGAGCTCATAAGAAATTATATAGCTCCGTGATATTTCGAGATACCAGGGATAAAACTCGGAGGTAGATCAGAATAAAGGTTAGACTAGTGTATTGATCTGTGGAAGACAGACACTTTAACTTGTCTGAGAATGAAATCGAAGCAGAATAACATGGTCGGAACCACGATTGCAAAGGACAAGATCAAAGATACAAGATCAAATCATACAATGAATGATTATATGAAAGGAGAAGCTTGTATGATAAGATCAACATCGTTTCCATGGGCATGACACAAGGTTCAAGGTCGACTCCCACTTCATCAATGCATCACCTTCCATTTACTCCTTGCCTTTGATAAAGTTGTAGTTTTGAAAGTTTAACTGGCAAAACACCAGGAGAGTATGACTCGTGAAAACTGTCGGGTTCACACGGATTAAGGAAGGCATAGGTTCAACCCATCGGGGCATCTTAGGAACATATACCTCAAGCTTCAAGAGTAATTAACACATGCTTGCAAACAGAGCATGGCTGACGAAAGCATAGGATACAACTTATCAGAGGGAGAAGACACAATTTACCAATGGCATCATGTATCAGGGGAAGAACATCACAAGAATTTTGAATGTGAAGGATGCTATCGGATAATAACCCAACAATGGGTCTGGCGGTCCACAAAGGACCTGATGTGAGTATCGGTACCAAATCAGAGGGAGAAAGAATGCAAGGCATCAGATCATAGGACATCCAAATAATTTTATGCTTAAATAACCAAGGGAATTAAGATTTCCAAATTGGTGTATCGGAAATCGATGCTCCGATCAAATAGAAGTAAGATGAAAGGATTTAGATGGCCAATCAATCAAGGTTGATTTGTCAAGAACCAACTCATGTTTAGAAAGACGTCTGAGCCGGACGGATAATTTATGATAACCAACTGATGACTGCGTGCATCCACACACTGGTTGAATCAATAAAATCAAATGAAAATCACAGAGGATTTTAATGGATATTGCTTGACATATGGAATTAACCACCATGTAAGTAGGTGAGAAAAGTCAAGATGAATAGGCTGCTCAGGATTTCGGAAGACCGGATAGCGTTTCGAAGAATTTTGTGAAAGACAAGAACAACTGGGGACGAACGAATCCTCGAGAATGATGAGGAGTTATCTGCAGGGGTTGGCGATGGAAGGGAATCGCAAAATCGACGAGCACAAGTTCTCGGGAGAACATCAGAGAGTATCTTCGGAGTCTTCTGATGAATCAAGCCATCATCTGGAATGAGGGGCTCTCCGGGGGAAGTAGTTACGAGAACCTAGAGTTAGAGTTAATAAAATCTTTAACCCGAAAGAGAAGAGAGATCAGAACCCAGAGTATAGACGAGGAATAAAAGATCCTAATACCACCCGATTGAGATGTGGGCCCGTAAGCCACACAACAATGTTAGTAAAAGTTTTTCAAGTACTAGACACAACTTCGGCCAAGGAGTTGGAAAGGGGGCTACCTACAGGCAGTCGGCTCTGATACCAACTTGTGATGCCCCCAATTTCGACCGTACGCTAATCAAACACACAATGCGTACGACCAAGATTAGGGACTCACTGATTGATATCACAACACAACACTAGACACAAATTAAAGTCATACAGCTTCATATTACAAGCCAGGGGCCTCGAGGGCTCGAATACAAAGCTCGACAAGCACGAGTCAGCGGAAGCAAATAATATCTGAGTACAGACATAAGTTAAACAAGTTTTGCCTTAAGAAGGCTAGCACAAACATAACAACGGAATCGAAAGAGGCGAGGCCTCCTGCCTGGGAACCTCCTAACTACTCCTGAGCGTCGGCACTCTCCACGTAGTAGTAGGCTCCAGCGGTGGTGTAGTAGTCGTCTCCGGCGTACTCCATCTCCTGGGCTCCATCGTCTAAACGCAGAATCGTATCGAGGGGGAAAGAGGAAACAAAGCAACGGTGAGTACTCATCCAAGGTACTCGCAAGACTGACATCAGAACTATGCTAAGCATGCATCATTATCAAAGAATGGGGTATATCTGGACTGACTGCAGAAAGCAAGAATAAGGGGAAGGCCTAGTCCTATCGAAGACTAGCATCTTCAACATCTTGCAGCATTAGAAGAGAGTGGACCGGTATCTCATATATAGTCATATTATTGTAGCAATTTTATTAAGTAACCACGCCCAGAGATTCTTCCTCGACTCCCTGCGAGGAAGCAATCCCGGAGCCAACATTCATTTCAAATTAAGTCACCATAATAGTTGTAGTAGGTCAAAGTACAACTCCAAGTCGTCCTGTTACCGTGGACACGGCTATTCGAATAGATGAATTCATCCCTGCAGGGGTGCACCGCATTTCCAACACGCTTGATCACCTCCGACCGGACACACTTTCCTGGGTCATGCCCGGCCTCGGGATATCAACACGTTGTCGCCCCACCTAGGCTCAACAGAGAGGCCAGCCCGCCAGTCTAAATCCTAAGCACACAGGGGTCGTGGGCCCACTTGCCCTACGCGCTCCTGCACGATGCGTACGAGGCCGAGGTCAGCCCTAGCACACTCTAGTCCAAGAGTTGTACCATCCAGGCCACTCGGCGCGCGCCGCTCCATTGCTGACGTCCGAAGAGCTTCGGCTGATACAACGACGCTGAGTACCCATAACTTCTCCCACGTGAAGGTTTGGTGCGTAAAAAGGTCAACGACCAACTCAGATCAAATACCCAACCCATTAGCATTTTATTAATGTGGGGCAAGCGCGACCCATGAAGTGCGGTCCCGTCGCCCTGTCTCCAGGATGTGTGGCAAGGGCCTCTCCTGCCCGTCCACGCCTCATCATCATCAAACCGTGGGTACCCCTCAGGGCCGACCCATCACCAACATGTTTCTGTAACCAGGTCATAGTAACTGTGTGTATAAAACATCAAGACGGAACCTGAGGAATCACCCTCAAAGGGTCCCGCTCGATGAAACCGTCAAGGTGGACTTAGAGGAATCACCCTCGAGGGTCCCACACTTGAGGGGTTGCACGACGGAGTCATCATCGGGAGTGGCGAAGGAGGAATCACCCTCGATAACCATGACCGACTAGCTGCACTACAGAGTTAGCATCATGAGTACTTCACGAGGTGTCACCCTCGGTACTCGATAGTAGCTCTGCAGAGTCGTACAACTAAGGGGTGTGCGGTGATGTGAGGGGACTGGCTCGTCGGTCGGTTGGCCGAGTCTTCGAGTCTTCGAGTCGTCGAGTCACCGATGAAGAAGCAGGGGAAATTGGGACTAAGGGGGTCACAGGGGATTCATTGATCAACCTATACTAAGCATTTGATATGATTGCAGGTATAGTAGCAGTTTAACAAAAGCAGGCTATCCATCAGAATAGGGGCTAACTAATACAGTAGCAAAATCTAATGCAAGAATGAGAGGGAAAGAAATGGGTGATATCGGAATGCTCAAGGGGGGGTTGCTTAGCTTGCTGCTCTACGGCAAAGGCCTGATCCTCAACGGTGTAGTCGTACCTGGCAGCACCGTCGGTCTCGGGGTCTACCGAAGAGAAGAGGGGGGAAGAAACAATAAATATGAAGCACAGATGCAACACGATGCATGACATGGCAATATGCAGAGCTAGGCATGCACTAACGCAGTATTACACGTCGCAGACGGGTCGGAAGAATATCTGACGATATTTCCCGGGTCTCTGGCTTTTACCGGACAGATGAAAACGATGGAAAAGTTCCATGTTCGCTATGCTAGGAGCACGTGACAGACTAACGGACTGCGTATTCGAAACCGTAGGATTAGTCTGAGCAACTTTCATGTTCAAAACTTTTTCATCCGGACTACGGTTTATTTTATATTAATTAATAAAGATTTATCATTATTCTAAATTTCTTTTAATTAATAAATTCGAATTATCCTAAACAGTATAATTACTATTTAACTAATTACTTAATTATTAATATTAATATTTAATTATTTATAAAATCATTTATATTATTATTTCGTTTTTAGGGCGTGGGCCCCATTTGTCATAGGGACAGCCACACATACGCATGCGCTACACGCACACGCACATCCCACACACGCAGGCACACACACGCACTGCACATGCTTGCCATGCCAGCAGCAGCTGCTGCTGCAGCACGCAGGCGAGGCGGCGAGCGGTGATACGTCTCCAACGTATCTATAATTTATGAAGTATTCGTGCCATGTTTACAATAATTCTATATGATTTTGGTATGATTTTATTAGAACTAACCCGGACTGACGCTGTTTTCAGCAGAACTACCGTGGTATTGTTTTTGTGCAGAAATAAAAGTTCACGGAATGCACTACAGAGTTAGCATCATGAGTACTTCACGAGGTGTCACCCTCGGTACTCGATAGTAGCTCTGCAGAGTAGTACAACTAAGGGGTGTGCGGTGATGTGAGGGGCCTGGCTCGTTGGTCGGTTGACCGAGTCTTCGAGTCTTTGAGTCGTCGATGAAGAAGCAGGGGCAACTGGGACTAAGGGGGTCACAGGGGATTCATTGATCAACCTATACTAAGCATTTGATATGATTGCAGGTATAGTAGCAGTTTAACAAAAGCAGGATATGCATCAGAATAGGGGCTAACTAATACAGTAGCAAAATCTAATGCAAGAATGAGAGGGAAAGAAATGGGCGATATCGGAATGCTCAAGGGGGGTTGCTTGCCTTGCTGCTCTACGGCAAAGGCCTGATCGTCAACGGTGTAGTCGTACCCGGCAGCACCGTCGGTCTCGGGGTCTACCGGAGAGAAGAGGGGGGTAGAAACAATAAATATGAAGCACAGATGCAACACGATGCATGACATGGCAATATGTAGAGCTAGGCATGCACTAACGCAGTATTACACGTCGCAGACGGGTCGGAAGAATATCTGACGATATTTCCCGGGTCTCTGGCTTTTACCGGACAGATGAAAACGATGGAAAAGTTCTATGTTCGCTATGCTAGGAGCACGTGACAGACTAACGGACTGCGTATTCGAAACCGTAGGATTATTCTGAGCAACTTTCATGTTCAAAACTTTTTCATCCGGACTACGGTTTATTTTATATTAATTAATAAAGATTTATCATTATTCTGAATTTCTTTTAATTAATAAATTCGAATTATCCTAAACAGTATAATTACTATTTAACTAATTAATTAATTATTAATATTAATATTTAATTATTTATAAAATCATTTTTATTATTATTTCGTTTTTAGGGCGTGGGCCCGTTTGTCATAGGGACAGCCACACATACGCATGCGCTACACGCACACGCACAGCGCACACACGCAGGCACACACACGCACTGCACATGCTGGCCATGCCAGCAGCTGCTGCTGCCGCAGCACGCAGGCGAGGGGGCGAGCGGCGGCGGCGGCGGCGGCGGCGGGGGGGGGACAGAGGCGCGGGCGGCCTCACATGCGATGGCGAGAAGGGGGGGCGGCGAGGCGTGATGGTGACCGGCGGGGAAGAGGACGGAGAGGTCCGGCGGGTGCGGGCGATGGCGACGGCGACGAGGCGGACGACAGACGCGGGCGAAGGCGGCGATGGCGGGCGCAGACGGCGGCGACGGGACGAGGCGGACGAGCGGCGCGGCGGCGCGAAATGGCGGCGGCGACGCGCGGCGTGGTGCAGGTTGGGCGGCCGTCGGGGGGCGAACGGCGGGCGGGCGGGCCGGCGCCGGGCCGCGTCGGGGGGGGAATCGCGCGGGAGCGGGGGGGCTCCATGCGGCGGCGAGGGGGAGGAATCGGGCAGGCACCGGGGCCGCTGGGGGCGCTAGGGTTGCCCCTGGCCCCCCTATAGTGGCCGGCCGGGCCGGCCTGTTTCGGCCCGATTAGGCCTTGTTTTCTTTTTTTCTTTTTCTTTTTTATACTTTGTTTTTATTTATTTATTTTTCTTTTATGTTTTATTTTAGTTTCTAATTAAACTTTGATTTTTAAAATATGTAAGTAGTCCCTAATTTAGTTTTAATAATTATGTCACTGCCACAAAAGGTTTAACCCCAAATAAAATAGTCTAGTATTTTATAAAATATAAAAGGCATTTATTTAATCGTTTTGCTACTGTTTTAAATATTTTAGTGCATTTAAGCACTTTATAAAAATGTGGTTTCAACATGACAAATATCCAGAGAATATTTGCCACACTTTGAACATTTTTGTTTTGATATTTGAAAAACTTTATTTGTTTGACTTTATTTTAAATTTGAATTTGAACGGGATTTGAATCCTCGCGAGACGAGCAACAGTAAACGTGGTGACGTGGCATCATTAGCATGGGATTACTGTAGCTTAATTACATATATTACTTTAGCACAAATCCAGGGCGTCACACTCAGTCTTTTCGCTTTCCTTTTTGGCACAAGTGCCTTTTTTCTTACTTGACTGGTCCAAACTCGTGATATTTTCGTTATTTAGTTATTTTTCATGGTCCAAAATAATTTACCAAAATAATTAGAGATAAAAATTGGGGCCATGTGTAGCTACCACCATGGGTAGCAAATTATTTTTGCATACCTTATTATGAGCTAATGACATGATGATTGGTTTGTACTAATTTGAACAGGCAATGTTCATGAAAAACAGCCACGAGGCTTGGAATCTGTTCCACGTCCATCGTCTGGCATGTTTGCAGACGTACCACCCTTAACTAATGCAAACATTACTAACCCGAGCAATCCCACAGTTGGTTCTAACAGTAAGTTTAAGCAGTCTCGCATTTGTTTTAGGAAAAATAATGAGAAGTGATCGGATTGTGCATGATCTAATTTTAATATTCTTCCTCCTTTTCATTTGTATAATCCAATAATAAATGGTGCAGCAACATGTAAAAGTGATGGACAACATAAAAAGACCTTATTAGAAGAAAAAAGGGCTTTGGAAACCGCGCGGAGAAGAGCAGCTTATAAGAAGAACAAAGAAGATGAAGGATACTCCGTTATTGTCTTACCCCAAGAACAAAGGGATGAGATAAACGAAAGGAGACGAGCAACTTACCAGACGAGAAACAAGGAGAAGACTAACCCCCAGAGTTGTCTCGACGCAAGAACAAAGGGTGTATGATCGAAAGTATGTCTAGAGGGGGGGTGATTAGACTACTTGACCAATTAAAACTTAACCTTTTTCCAATTTTATCGGTTGGCAAGTTTTAATAATTTTACCAAGTCTAGCACACCCTCCACATGCAAGTCTACGAGTATAGCAGCGGAAAGTGATGCCATGCAAGTGTAAGTAAAGGGTAGGGATAGGAAGATCAAACGCAATGAAGGCATGTAGATTTTTGGCATGGTTCCGATAGGTGGTGCTATCGTACATCCACGTTGATGGAGACTTCAACCCACGGAGATAACGGATGCGCGAGTCCACGGAGGGCTCCACCCACGAAGGGTCCACGAAGAAGCAACCTTGTCTATTCCATCATGGCTTAACTCCACGAAGGACTAGCCTTACTCGGGGTAGATCTTAACAAAGTAGGCGATCTCCTTGCCCTTACAAACTTCTTGGTTCAACTCCACATGATTTGGAAGCTCCCAAGCGACACCTAACCAATCTAGGAGACACCACTCTCCAAAAGGTAATAGATGTGGTATGGATGATGAACTCCTTGCTCTAGTGCTTCAAGAGATAGTCTCATCAACACTCAATCACTCTCTCATAGAATTTGGCTTGGTAGAAGAGATTGATTGGGTGGAAAGCAACTTGGGGAGGCTATAAATCAAGATTCAGAGTGGAAGATCTTGATCTCAACACATGAGTAGGTGGTTCTCTCTCAGAAAATGAATGGTGGAAGTGTTTTCTTGTTCTGAGTGCTCACACTGCGAATGAGAGGCATGGAGGGGGGGTATATATAGCCATCTCCAAAAATCCAACAGTTACAACATTTTTGCCCAACTCGGTGGAACCGAAGTAAAAACTCGGTTACACCGACTAGTGCAAAATGTCCTAACTTTCGGCGTTTCAGTGAGACCGATAGGTAACAAACTCGGTGAAACCGATTCGGTTGGCCTTAGGCAGATCCTTACTTTGTTGGCACTGAGATACAAAACTTGGAAGTTTTGGATTTAAATAACTCGATTCCAGAAGGTTGGTCACTGCTTTTCGGTAATACCGAATAGAGTCTCGGTTGTACCGAGTTGCTAGTGTTTGGCTTGGGTTCTGTCTAGGGTAAAACTTGGTGAGTCCGAGAATGAAAACTTGGTAGCACCGAATTTATCAATATGGGTTTTGGACAGAATCTTTTGTGAGAGTTTGGTTGAGGATTTTGGTGGCAAATCTCTAAGCACTTTGAGCAACCAGATCATTTTCAATACCCCATCCCCTTTTAATAGCATTGGCTTTCCTATGGACTCAATTGTGATTTCTCACCTAAAATAAAATGTAGAGTCTTGAATCTCCTGCCAATTGGTGTTCCTTGCATCTAGGGGATCCTCCTCACAATTCCTAGCCGATCCATTCATTGAACTTTTCCTCAAATATACTTGATATGCTCATTAGTTCAATGAACTATATGTTGTTGTTAATTACCAAAACCACCTAGGGAGAAGTTGTGATTCGAATAAGATAAACACACAGAGGCAAGAAACTTATTAGAAAAGAAAAAAGGATGACACCAACTATGATGATGTGTTATCCCAAGAAAAAAGAGATGAAAAAAAATCCAAAGAGACGAGTAACTTACCAGAAGAAAAAAGAATGGATAAACGCGCAGAGACGAGAAACTGCTTGGGAACATCGGGCTAACTTAACTCGTGAGAAGAAGGGGGAGAGGAGTGCAGAGTGCAATCAACGGTATCGAACTAAGCGGAACACACCCTGTGTTGAATCCATTGCATTGACGCATCCTGACTTAGAGGGCACATCTTCTGCGAGCACCTTGAGCCAAAAAGTCCGAGCACACGGTATTTTGACCCAACTATACTACACAATTGTTGTCCCAATGCATTATTAAACCAATTTTCTCATAAGCTCCGCATTGGTGCAGCCGCGTCCCGTTGCAGTACCACTGAAGAGAGTGTCCTCCTTCTGGATCATGGGCAACAGTCCTTTGGTCAACATATACATGCAAATCCCGCCGTCACGTCGACACACACATACAGCTGCAATGGTGAAGCCGATGGTAAGTCCCCCATCAATGAAAAACTTCCATTTTTTAACCATTTATTTTTACTAAAAACTCTACAATGATGCAGGTGCGTACCTAAGAAGAACCTTTGGTGATACTGATGTAGAGGGCAACCTCACTGAAATCAATGGTCACACGATAAATACCACCCAGCAAAACACTGAATCGGTAACAAACGCAAATAATGGAGCTAACGAGCGGAGGACCAGATGCAGTCCCGTGTCACGATCATGATCTCAAACCGACTTGGTTTGCAAGTCAAACTTATCGGGCAAGAAAACAATCAACTTGTTTGTCAAGACACCAAAAAATAAAACGGCAAAAGCTCCCGGCCCGGCCAGACAAGGCGAGCAAGCGTACGTGTGTGGCCTTCTATTTCTCTCCTTCACCCATTATATAAAGTGGTCTCAAACCTCCTTGACTTCTGGGGTGGTACTAAACTTTAGAACAACCACTTTGCCATTTATTCATGGTCCAGTTTGAGATTTAAAAAATTCTACATGGGCTAGGCCCATTATTTCTAACAACTATTTTGAAGATTATGAAATTTGCAAGCGTGTGGATCATGAAGAGAAGGTTTTATATATATGATATTTATATTGTTGAAAATGATTATAATTCTACATATAATTAATTTGGGAAAGACGGGTATGGTTATAAAATCTTCATGTTACCAAGTTACATATCTTTATGTTAAGATTATTAATGTGTCATTCATCTTCCTTGCATATGCTAGGTATTTTTGCTATAATAATTTGTTTACTTATATGCTGTCTATGCATAGGAAGAGGGTTAGATTTAGATGTACCTGCTACATGTTTTATGATGCTTTTTTTATTCTTGAATTTCATGTGAGCATCATTAAACTTTTAAGTCTATCTTAATGGCTATAAAATAAGATGGGGAGTACGGCTCCTTCCTGACGGCATGCGGGATGCGATGGAGAGGCGACACCTGTTCCTACTTGACGCAGTAGCACCGTGGGGATTGTAGCTCCTTTTTGACGGCATGTGACGGCAAGGGTGATGCCGGACCACGTTCCCGAAGCCGTCAGCGGCTCGATTTGACAGCTTGTCCGTCACTGCTACCTTCCAGAGGAGGCACGACTACTGGCAGAGAGGTTGCTGTTGTGGCGACGACGCCCAGTCCTCATCGTCGGAGGAGATGATGATCTCCTCCTTGTCGAAGGAGCCGGCGGTGGTGGAGTCCAAGGCCCCGGATAATGAGGGCGGCGACACCAAAATCCGGAGATGTTGTTGCGTGGCGCAAAGATTCACGACTTAGACATGATGTGAATGGAGAGGGGAGAAGTTCCGAGAAACGACTAGTAGTAATCTAGTGCGTTGGAGAAAAGTTTTTCAAAAAAAAATAGTGCGTTGGAGAAAAAAAAAAAAGGCAAGGTCCGGTCGGACGGTCACCAACACGAGACGAGTCTAGGGCCACGTCATTTCCCCCCATTCCCCGCTCAATTCACCTCCCAAGCAGAGCAGCACCATCTTCTAAAAAAGAAAAAAGAAAAACAGAGCAGCGCCGCGCCGCGCCGGAGGGGAGGACGTAGAATGGAGAAGGGGATGGCGGAAGCGAACTCGTACGAGGAGCAGCGCCGGAGGCAGATCGAGGAGAACCGCCGGAAGGTGGAGGAGCTCCGCCTGCACCACCTCTCCGCCGCCGTCCGCGAGGCCGCCGCCAAGCCCAAGCCCAAGCCCAGGCCGGTCCGTCAGATCCTCTCCCTTCTTCTTCCTTGCCTCCGGTCTTCCATCTCCTTTTCTCCCCTGCTTACATGACTAGCGCCGCAGAAGCGGAAGGCCCCGGGGCCCGGCGAGCTCCGGCGGTCCGGCCGCGTCGCCAGCCTCCCGGAGCAGCCCAACTACCACATCAACGGCGCGGAGCAGCGCGACTACCGTGGCGTGTACGAGGCGTACGCCATTTGCAAAGGACCGACCGACGAGGAGAGAGCCGGCGCCATCGCCAAGGCCGAGGAGCTCCAGCGCCGGATTCACCGCACCCGCTGCCCCGCCTTCGTCAAGCCCATGTCCCACAGCCTCGCCATCAATGCAGTCCAGATGGTATTGTAGCAGGAAAACTTGCACTGGATCTGGATGTGAGGCAATGTGGTTCTTGGATCGGATTGGATGTTGATTGATTTGGTGGGTTATATGCATTGTGGCAGCTAATCCCGAGGGACTTCCTCAAGTATCTCCCGGCGGCGCACGATGAGGCGGTCTTCGTGGTGGATGAGGCGGATGACGAGTTCCACATGATGTACAATGCCTACACAAAGCGCAAACACTTTCTCGAAAAGGGGTGGAAAGGGTTCGCCTTCGACCATGACCTTGTCGATGGCGATTGCTTGGTTTTCCACCTGATAGAGAGGGCAAAGTTCAAGGTGAGATTCAGCATGTCCTCCATTCCATGGATAAAAACGCCATACTTTTACTTTTAGGAACTCCACATTCAGTACCAGTGCATATATAACTTGATTTCTTGCGAAACTTCTGCGGAATTGCTGTGTTGCAAATGCGGCCTTACGATTCTAGAACATTCCTGAAACTTGCTCGGTGGTGTCGTACTCATTAATGTGTTTGTCTGTCGAAACAATGGTCTTTAAGTGTATGTGCATGAGAAAAAAAAACTGTTATGTACTAGAGTCATTGGGTAGTATCAAATTTCAATACTTTTTGGTGTGTCTTAGGTTTAAATTATAAAGTGGGTTATATGTCATATCCATAATTGAGATTGGTGAGCTGTGTCTACTTATTCATAGATGAGAAATTAGACCTGTTTGGACTGCCAATTAATTCTGCATATAGTTTGCAGGAAACAATGTTATTGTTCAGCAGCCC
The DNA here is from genome assembly GCA_039707655.1 of Elymus sibiricus. Lineage (NCBI taxonomy): Eukaryota > Viridiplantae > Streptophyta > Magnoliopsida > Poales > Poaceae > Elymus > Elymus sibiricus. The sequence goes on from CM077671.1 coordinate 484,801,220, forward strand.
TAATGTATATACCTTCATTCCAACCAGATCTAAAAGGGCCTCTAGGAATTATTTCATTCATAGGCCTTTAATTGTCCACAGTCATATCTTTTTAGATAATGGAAGAGATTCTTTTAAGGCCTAATCCCAAGGAGGTCGTTTTATGTCACTGCTAAGTGCATATGGTTCAATCTCATTAGTTATGTATAAATGATGCAGGTCTACATTTTTAGAGCAAACCCAGACTATAAAAGTGACCAAACTTCTGATGAATCCGAGGATGAAGAGTAATGAAGATGTGTGCTTCCAATACATTGTTCGGTCGGAGCAGGTACATTGTTCTTACCATTGTTTTCCTATGTTGAATTTCTTTCCATCGCTCGCTTAGGTTGAAGCGTACTTGAATTCAATATTTCTTTATCTTTTGACAAGGCATCGATTTCATAATTGACCAAGCTCAGTTTGTGGATAAAAAAAATACAAACCCACTTGCTTATGAGTTATGGCCACACGCCCACACATAACCGTCTGTCCTACACTGGAGCTAGATGTTTTGACGAAATGCACTGGCTGTTTCTCCCATTTCCCTATTGTTATGAGATTTCGAGCCTGACAAGTCAAACTACAACCTTATTTTGTTGCTTACTTATGCTAGCCATGAAAATACACGGGGAACTTTGGGACTTCTCAGTGGCCAAACGCCTGAACTAACTGACGAACATACTAGATGTGCGCATAGAAAGTAAAAACTGTCGGGATAGTGTTTCTCGATAGGTAGGAGCAGGTTGTCTTAGACCCGATGCTCTTTGCAAAGGTTCTACCTGTCTCGCCTCAGTCAGCCCCCCTTAGACTTGATCAGTACCCTCCCCCCCCCCCCCCCCCCAAGACTTAATTTGTCTAACATGTCAAATATGTCTTTTGTTGCAGTTTGTAGGAGAAGCACGCTCTTGGCTGATGTTGGAGTTGGCTACCGCGATTTCATGCTGGTTGCGTGTAGAGTCGCATACTCGGACCCAGTGTAGCAGGCCTGCATTATAACATAGGTTAGATGGGAGTAGTAGGTAGTGCAGACCTTGTATTAATTGGTTGAACTACTCAACGGTTGTAGTCTGACTATGGTCTCAGGTGCATTTTTTCATGCTGTTCCTGTTTATTTTCGGCTTGGGTTCGATGGTTGCAAGATGGTGATGCGAACACAAAGTTGTTTCATTTGGTGGCTAATGGGCACAAGGCTAAGGTTTTTATCCCGGCCCGGCTATTAGACTGACATAGCCTGCTGAAGTTTTGTGTTGAAGCCCGCTCGCCTCGTGGCATTGCCATGGAGGTTCTCACTGCTCTTGCCATCAAAGTGGAGGAGCTGGATATGCAATAGAAACAAGTCCTTGTGAATGGAAAAAGGGTTTGGTGGCTGAGGCCCCAAAGTGGGGGCTCTTTGACCGTGTGGATAAGAGCTGCAGGGCGTTTTTCTGGGCTGGTTCTGATGATATTCATAGCGGGAAATGTCCCGGTGGCTTGGCGCAAAGTCTGCAGGCCAAGGTGTCTTGGTGGCTTAGCAGGAGTAATTGACTTGAACTTGCAGAGTCTGGTATTCCAACTGTGATGGGCTTGGTTGAAGCGCGCATATCTGGCTAGACCTTGGCAAGGGTTGCCCATGGCCTCGGATCTGGCCCTTATTCTGCAGTTTGGTTCATTGGAAGTTAGGTTCTGGTGACAATGACCTCTTCTGGAAGGATCACTGGATCAATGGGAGATGCACCGACGATATTGCTCCGATCATCACGACGCAGGTCAATGCTAGGGTGCGCGACAGTAGGACGGCTAGGGAGAGGCTGCACATTTGCATCGCTGGATGCTGGATGTGCCAAATGAGCTCCCCACCGATGGCTTGGTGCACTTCATTCAGTTATGGGATTCAGGCAATTCCTGCGGTGAAGGATGAAGCGCTCTGGAAGTGGAGCAGCACTGCTACTTACCTATTCATTCGCCTCTGCTTGCTTACCAGATGCTCAATGAGACGGCCATCAAATTTGCTTGTGCCAAGGCTAACTGGAAATCGTGGGCACCACTTATATAACTGTATAATTTTCGATTGGCTTGCGCTTCACTACCGTCTCCGGACCTCTGATCCTCGGCTGAGAACAGGGCTGCAGAAACATCCATCCTTCTTCATGCTTCCTGTGCGACCAAGAGGAAGACACCACTGATCATATTTTGATGCAATGTGTTTGTGCTAGCTAGGTGTAGTTTGACTGTTTGCAGGCTACACCGCTGGATAGATAGTTCTCTGGTTCCTGCGACGACTGATGCTTTGGAGGAGTGGTGGTGCATCTAGTACCCGTGACAGGATCCCTAAATACTACCGCTGTTTTTAGAAGTTCCAACATTATTCAGAAGTTTTCTAGCATATCATTTCAACTCAACTTGTGACTGAATAGGCGACAGTGTCCCGAAAAAAGAAAAGAGAAAGGCATCGGCGATAGAGAAGGCACACTAAAATTTGGGGCTCTTCGAGCTAGCTAGGGGTAGAAGTTGAAGTATCGTTTTCAGTCAAGAAATCAAGATAAGTGTAACTGGGCTGCCATTTTGATGTGTTGTGCTCTTTTTCAGTTCAGTGCGCAGTTGGTGGACAACTGTATGATCAAGAGACTGACATGTACTCAACTTGTTCTGTAAAAAGTTTGACTAGCTAGTACCATCTCAAAACCCATAAAACCAAAGTTCTTTCTTTGCGTTTCCAAAAAAAAAAAGTTCTTTCTTTGTGTGTGAAAACTGAAAACCCATATAGTAGTATCAAAAGTGAATTAGCGTCGGTTTCCTTCTTTTCCGTTACCCTCCTCGACGAAGCGGCTAAGTCGAAGGAGGGTAACAAATATGTGCTCAAACCTAGAACCCAAATGGTGAATAAGCAGGGTTCTGCCTTGCGAGGGAGCATAGGAGACATCTGGAAAGCATGACTCCTACAAGTCCAGTTTCTGGGGATGTCGCCTCAAGCAAGACAACAAACTCCATGTACATATAGTGTCATCATCAAGGCAATCGTATGGCCTATCACCTTGGTTTTATATGTTTTTGTGCTAATATCAGTGCCAATTTCTCCGTGGATATCTGAAGATAAGATAAGGTGTTGTGGAAAGTGAGCAAGCCGATTGGCCCACTCTGGCTTGGCCTGTCCTTGCAAGTGGGAGGCTTTTTTTCTCTTTCTTGTCTGGAATAGGATTCTCAGTCCACTAGTTTACAGGAGGAGAGGATCGAATTCAAAGTCTCTTTCCTTTTTTTTTCTTTTTTACTTTTGAGAGTTTCTACATCAAGAGTAATTATATCCATGTTTGTAGCAAAAGTATCAATCGTATGCAACTTTTCTTCTACCATAGTATTAAAAATCTTTTTAGAACTAATAAATTCTTTAATTGTGTTGTAAAGATCAGAGGGTTTCCTATTAGAATTTTTAGAAGGATTTCCATAAGAATTACCATAAGAGTTGCCATAATTATTAGAAGAGTTACCGAGATACGGCCTAGCATTGAAATTTCCTCTATATAAGCATAGATATTGAAATTATTTCGGGACACAAAGTTCACATCAATAGCGTCATTATTTTGCTCAATCAAAGTAGACAAGTGCATATCATTTGGATCAACATTTGTGTTTTTGCTAGCAACCATATTCATAAGAGCATCCACTTTCATTCAAAGTAGCGATTTCTTCAACAGAATGTACCTTCTTAGCAGTTGGAGCTCTCTCTATATGCCATTGGGAATAATTTGTCATGATGTTGTCCAGAAGTTTTATGGAATCTCCTAAGGTCACATTCATAAAGGTACCACATGCAACAGAATCTAGAAGATTTCTAGACACAAAGTTTAGTCCATCATAGAAATTTTGGATAATCATCTACAAGTTTAACCCATGAGTAGGACAATTTCTAATCATCAATTTCATTCTCTCCCAAGCTTGTGCAACAAGTTCTTGATCATGTTGTTTATAATTCATTATTTGATTTCTAAGGGAGATAATCTTAGCAGGAGGAAAATACTTGGCAATAAAAGCGTCTTTACACTTATCCCATGTTCCAATACTATTACGTGGTAAAGATGAAAACCAAGCCTTAGCTTTATATCTTAATGAAAAAGGAAATAATTTTAATTTCACAACATCATTATCCATATCCTTTTTCTTTTGCATATCACAAAGTTCGACAAAAGTATTAAGATGAGAAGCAGGATCATCATTAGGACTTCCCGAAAATTGATCTTTGATCACACGATTCAGGAATGCAGCATCAATATCAAAAGCATCCGCACTAGTGGCGGGTGGAATAGGAGTACTAATAAAATCATTGTTATTAGTATTTGAAAAGTCATACAACTTGGTAGTATCTTGAGACATGATGACCGAACGAGCAAAGTAACAAGCAAGACAAGAAACCTAGTAAGCAAGGAAGTAGACTAGTAACAAGCAAAGATAAATGTTTTTGTATTTTTGATTTTTATGAAGCAAACTAAATATAACAGTAAATAAAAAGAAGAACAAGTGAATGATAATTTGTGTGAAGTTACTTGATAGTTGGTGATGATATTCCCCGGCAACGGTGCCAGAAATCCTTCCTGATATTTGTGATCTGCGTTGGGTTTTCCGTGAAGAGGAACGGGTAATTGCGGCACAATACGGGTAATTATTTCCCTCAGTTATGAAACCAAGGTTTATCGAACCAATAGGAATATCAATCAACAATCGTCTTTAACGGCTGCACACAAAAGAGCAAACAACTTGCACCCAACGCGGGCAAGAGGGTTATCAATCCCCTTGATCTCGTTATTTGCAAGCAAGTGAAGTGTGTAGATAATAGTAGATAATTGTAAATTGCAAAAAAATAAAAAAAATAAAAAGGCAGCAAGGTATTGTAGCATTTATAACTATATAGGTGAATAGACCCGGGGGGGCATAGTTTTCCCTAGCGGCATCTCTCATGAAAGTAAGCATACGGTGGGTAAACAAATTACTGTTGGGCAATTGATAGAAAAGCACATAGTTATGCGATATTCACGGAAATGATCATGTGTATATAGGCATCACGTCCAAAACAAATAGGCCGACTCCTGCCTGCACCTATTACTATTACTCCACTTCAAGAGCGCTTCTATAGAGTAATGCATGGAGAACGATGACATGATGTAGACAAAGTAAACTCAATCAATATGAATAAACCCCATCATTTTATCCTTAGTGGCAACAACACAAAGACATATCTTGTCCCCTTCTGTCACTGGGATATAGAAACCCGTCAGGTTGAACCCACTACAACGCACCTCTCTCAGTGAAGAAATATGAATCTAGTTGGCCAAACTATTTCAATAGATCGATTGGAGAGAATTACGAAGCTATAATGATCATGCAAATAAGAATCATAATATTCAGAGATGACTCAAATACTTTTCATGAATAATCTGAACATAAACCCACAATTCATCGGATCCCAACAAACGCACCATACAAAGGAATTACATCGGGTAGATCAAAGCGAAGATGCGATGATCATTGTATTGAAGATCAAAAGAGAGAGAGATAGCCATCTAGGTACTAACTACGGACCCATAGGTCTGTGGTGAACTACTCACACATCATCATGAGGGCAGCAAGGTTGATGAAGAGGCCCTCCGTGATCGATCCCCCCTCCTGCAGGGTGCTGGAACGGAGCTCCAGACGGGATCGTGGCGGAACAGAGACCGCGGCGGCGGAAAAAGAGTTCCGGGATGCCCTCTAGGGCTTTTGGAATATATGTGAATTTATAGGCCAGAAAACGGGGTAAGGAGGGCCACCAGGGGGGCACAAGCCATTAGGGTGCGCGGACCCCCCCCCCCCCCCGGGGCGCGCCTAGATGGCTTGTGCCTCCCTCGTGCGGCCTCTGGTCTTGTCCCGAAGCTTCCAGGTCTTCTTTTGGTCCAGAAAAAATCATAAAAAAGTTTCGGGGCAATTGGACTTCGTTTGGTACTGTAAACCTAAAAAGTTAAAAACACGCAGAAAACAAGAACTGGCAGTGGGAACTGGGTCAATAGGTTAGTGCTCAAAAATAATATAAATTGGTAAACTATTACTCAAAAAGTATCCTAGAATGATAATATAGTAGCATGAAACAATCAAAAAGTATAGATACGTTGGAGACGTATCACGCCTCTTCTGTTGTCCTGTCGCCTAGATCTGCCTGGGATCTCGCATTGGTAGGCGCTGACACACCTGAATGAGGCAAATTTGCCTCAGATCGGGTGATATCCCTCTTGTTTGTTTCTCCACACATAAAATGACGATCTGTTACTGCACAATCATACACAAAACGATCAAAAAAATTGTTTTCTTTGGAACTAATCACATGATTAGCTTTAGTTAGTTCTCCCTCGTGATTTGGAGTAGGGAAAAATTCTAGAAGGAGTGCTATTTCAGCACGTAGAAGAGCTCCGACATTGGGACGAAGTTTGGCAAAAGGAAAGACAGTTTCATCGAAAACAACATCACGAGAAATATAGATGCGTCCATTGGAAATTTCAAGGCACTTGCAGCCTTTATGGAGATTGCTATAACCAATAAAGACACATTGAGTGAACGAAATTCAATTTTGTGACAATTATAAGGACGATGATTGGGATAGCAAGCACATCCAATTTTTTTGAGATAATTGTGGTCTGGTTTTTAATGAAACAATTGTTCTAAGGGGGTGGAATTATGAATCACTTTACTAGGTAAGTCATTGATGAGATAGGTAGCTGTGATAAAAGCTTCATCCCAATACTTAAGTGGCATAGATGCATGAGCAAGAAGAGAAAGTCCTAGTTCAACAATATGACGATGCTTACGTTCGGTAGAACTGTTCTGTTGATGAGCATGAGGGCATGATACATGATGCTCTATGCCAATGTCACGAAAGAAAGAATTGAGTTTCTCATATTCTCCTCCCCAGTCACTTTGAACTGTGAGAATCTTTCTTTCAAAGCATCGTTCAACAAGTTTTTGGAATTCTTGGAAGATAGGATATGAACTTGAGCAAATGTATCCAAGTAAATTTGCTATAGTCATCAATGAAACTAACATAGTCTTTCTTTCTCCCAAACGAGTCTCTTGCATGACCCCATACATCACTGAAAATAAGTTCTAAAGGAGCTTTTGACACACTATTAGATCTAGGATAGGGAAGTTGGTGACTTTTGGCAGATTGACAAGCATCACAAACATACTCTTGAACTTGACTATGGGACAATAGAAGATTGCCTTTATTTACTATTTGCTTAACTATGATCGATGACGGATGTCCTAATCTTTGATGCCATGTTGCCAAGGAGGGCTTGACAATGGAGTGAACTTGACGACGACGACTAAGAGCTCTGGAAGTGATAGGGTAGAGACCTCCAATGCATCTACCGCGATGGATGAGCTCCCTCATTGCCCGATTCTTTATAAGAAAATAGGTAGGATGAGTTTCAAAGAAGACTTCGTTATCATAAGTTAAGCAAGACATGGATGCAAGATTTTTATCGGCATAGGAACATGAAGGACATCTTTCAAAAGAAGATCATGTTCTGAATTAGGATAACTGATTAATGCTTGACCTATGTGATGAATATCCATACCTCCACCACTTGCGGTGTGAACTTGATCATTGTCATAGTATTTTTCCCGCACAAGAAGCTTCCCGAGTTCACTGGTGATATGATCCGTTACACCGGAGTCGGCGTACCACACCGTGGCTGCATCTTCTTCCTGTTCACGGATTTTTGCAGCAACATGGCGTTCATTGGGAACATAATCCTCATCATACTTGTGCCAACACTCCATTACTTCATGGCCAGGTTTCTTGCAAAGATGGCAGCGCTACCGTCGAGTGTTGGAGGAGGATGTGCCTTGATGTGCACGCTGTTGATAACCGCGTGCATGCTGTTGCTGCTAGTTGTAGCCACCCACCTGCTGGTTGTAGCCACCACTACCAGCACACGAGTTCTGATGTGCGCCACGTCCATGTCCATTGCCACCGTGTGCTCGTCCCTGGTGACCATGCCCGCGGTCACCTCATCCACGTCCGCGGGTTGTAGCGTTGGCAGATGACTGGCGATGGTTGGGCCTTGAAGAAGATTCATCCGCGCATCAAAGGACAGGAGCTGGTTGTAAAGCTCCGGGACAGTAATCGGCTCCACCCGAGCGGCTAGAGCGGACACAACATGATTGTATTTAAGATCAAGTCCTGCTAGGATGTGAGAAGTGATCTCACGATCGGAGAGAGGTTCACCTCCTAAAGCAATCTCATCGGTTAGGGATTTCACCTTGGCGAGGTAGTCGGACATGGTGGCATTTTCTTTCTGGAGATTGTGAAGAGCGATGCAGATGTTGATGTTCTGCGCCTGGGTCTGAGCCGCAACGGTAGCATGGAGCGCGGCCCAAACTTCTGCTGGTGTCTTAAGGATGACCACTTGGGCCATGATTTCGCGGGACAAAGATCCCATCAAAAACCCTTGAAGCTGCTGTTGTTGAGCATACCAGAGGGTGCGTGCAAAGTTTGCAAACTGCTCCTCCTTGCCGTCCTTGGTGACGGTGATGGTGGCCGGCGGCGTAAGGCTCGTCGGATCCAGGAAGTGCTGCATCTGCGCTCCTCCGGTATGCGGGGGCATGATGGCCTTCCACGTCTTCCACCTCCGCATGTTCATCAAGCTCTACCCAGGTCGTGACCCTAGGACCTCCACCCCAAGAGAAGCTCACACGAGGCAGCTTCCTCATCATGGTGGTTTGGGTGAAGAGCGCACCAATGGTGCTGGCGTTGGCTTGGGTGGAAGAGGTGGACATAGTTGATCGCTGATGGAATCTAATCTAGGAGGAAGAGGCTCTGATGACCATGTGAAATATTGTGGAAGCGTAGAACCCTTTGTCTCGGGCCGCACTGTATATATTAATGCCATGGGTTAGACGTTGGTGGAGATCGTCAGGATTCACCACGAGAGGTTTACAGAAGGTCGGTAAGATTAGAGCAGAAGAAGAGATAGAAAGAGATTACAAGAATTTAAACATCTTCTTATCTTCTACAAGCTATTCTAACAGCGGCAAGGGCAATGTCGGACCACATTCCCGAAACGACTATCCCTCAGCAGCTCGATCTGACGGCTTGTCCGTCACCTCGACCTTTGAGAGGAGGCACGACTGCTGGCAGAGAGGCTGTTGCTGTGGCGGCGGCGCCTAGTCCTCCTCATCGTCGGAGGAGATCACGATCTCCTCCTTGTCAAAGGAGCCGGAGGCGGTGGAGCCCAAGGCCCACAAGAATGAGGGCGGCGACACTAGCATGTTGGCGCAAAGAATCACGACTTGGACATTGTGTGAATGGAGAGAGGAGAAGCGGCTAGTAGTAATCTACTCACTCCGTTTCTAAATATAAGTCTTTCTAGAGATTTCACTATGAATTACATACAGATGTATATAAACATATTTTAGAGTGTAGATTCACTCATTTTGCTCTGTATGCAGTTTGTAGTGCATTCACTACAAAGACTTATATATCGTCGGAGGAGATCACGATCTCCTCCTTGTCAAAGGAGCCGGAGGCGGTGGAGCCCAAGGCCCAGAAGAATGAGGGCGGCGACACTAGCATGCTGGCGCAAAGAATCACGACTTGGACATTGTGTGAATGGAGAGAGGAGAAGCGGCTAGTAGTAATCTACTCACTCCGTTTCTAAATATAAGTCTTTCTAGAGATTTCACTATGAATTACATACAGATGTATATAAACATATTTTAGAGTGTAGATTCACTCATTTTGCTCTGTATGCAGTCTGTAGTGCATTCTCTACAAAGACTTATATATCGTCGGAGGAGATCACGATCTCCTCCTTGTCAAAGGAGCCGGAGGCGGTGGAGCCCAAGGCCCACAAGAATGAGGGCGGCGACACTAGCATGCTGGCGCAAAGAATCACGACTTGGACATTGTGTGAATGGAGAGAGGAGAAGCGGCTAGTAGTAATCTACTCACTCCGTTTCTAAATATAAGTCTTTCTAGAGATTTCACTATGAATTACATACAGATGTATATAAACATATTTTAGAGTGTAGATTCACTCATTTTGCTCTGTATGCAGTCTGTAGTGCATTCTCTACAAAGACTTATATTTAGAAAGCAGAGGGAGTAGTGCGTTTTTTTTAACACAGTACAGACGCAAGCGCTCATATACACGCGCATACACTCACCCCTATGAATGCACACACACATCCTACCCCTATGAGCACCTCCGAGAGACTGAGCCGGCATATCATCTTGAATTTAGCCGGCATATCATCTTAAAATTTACGAAGTCACCGTAGGCATCTCGTCGTCGACGAAACGTCTCCTCCCACTGAATGCGCATCGGCAGGAATTAAACACTAATGGGCTAGGGATACTATAGTCTCTTTAACCATCCAATCACGTGTTGGTTCGCAATGGAAGTGTGTTGGAGCGAAGAAAACAAAGGTCCGGTCGCACGGTCACCAGACGAGTCTAGGGCCACGTCATTTTCCCCCATTCCCTGCTCAATTCACCTCCCAAGCAGAGCAGCGCCATGTTCTCAAAAAAAAAAACAAAAAAAAAAAACAGAGCAGCGCCACGCCGCGCCGGAGGGGAGGTAGCAGAATCGAGAAGGCAATGGCGGAATCGAACTCGTACGAGGAGCAGCGCCGGAGGCAGATCGAGGAGAACCGCCGGAAGCTGGAGGAGCTGCGGGTCCACCACCTCTCCGCCGCCGTCCGTGAAGCCGCCGCCAAGCCCAAGCCCAAGCCCAAGCCCAGGCCGGTTCGTCAGATCTTCTCCCTTCTTCCTTGCCTCCGGTCTTCCGTGCTTATATGACTGGCCCGCTGCCTCGGTGCCGCAGAAGCGGAAGGCCCCGGAGCCCGGCGATCTACGGCGGTCCGGCAGCGTCGCCAGCCTCCCGGAGCAGCCCAACTACGTCATCAATGGCGCGCAGCAGCGCGAGTACCGTGGCGTGTACGAGGCATACGCTGTTTGGAAAGGACCTACCGACGAGCAGAGAGCCGGCGCCATCGCCAAGGCCGAGGAGCTCCAGCGCCGGATTCACCGCTCCCGCTGCCCCGCCTTCGTCAAGCCCATGACCCACAGCCTCGCCATCAATGCAATCTATATGGTATTGTAGCAGGAAAACTTGCACTGGATCTGGATGCGCGGCAATGTGGTTCCTGAGTCGGATTGGATGTTGATCTGGTGGCTTGTATGCATTGTGACAGCTAATCCCGACGCACTTCCTCAAGTATCTCCCGGCGCACGATGAGGCGGTGGTGCTGGTGGATGAGGCGGATGACGAGTTCCACATGATGTACAATGCCCAGACACAGAGCAAACACAACTACCTCGAAAAGGGGTGGAAAGGGTTCGCCTTTGACCATGACCTTGTCGATGGCGATTGCTTGGTTTTCCAACTGATAGAGAAGGCAAAGTTCAAGGTGAGATTCAGCATCTTCGCCATTCCATGGATAAAAACGCCCTACTTTTGCATCCGAATGCGGCCTTAAGATTCTAAAACATTCCTGAAAGTTGCTTGGTGGTGTCGTATTCATTAATGCGTTTGTCCTTCGAAACAATGGTTTTTAAGTTTATATACATGCGAAAAAACTGTTATGTCTACATAATAACTGGAATACGTACTAGAGTCGTTGTTTAGATCAAACTTCAATGCTTTTTAGTGTGTCTTAGATTTAAATTATAAGTGGGTTATATGCCATATCCATAATCGAAAGTTTGAACTAGTGGGCTGTGTCTTCTTATTCATATATGAGAAATTAGGCTTGTTTGGACTGCAAATTAATTCTACACACAGTTTGCAGGAAACAATGGTACTGCTCAGCATCCCTACCTTATATTATATGCCTTCATTCCAACTAGATCTAAAAGGGCCTCTAGGAATTATTTCATTCACAGGCCTTTAATTGTCCACAGTTATATCTTTTTAGATAATGGAAGGGATTCTTCGTGAGGAGGTTGTTTTATCTCACTGCTAAATGCATATTGTGCAACCTCATTAGTTATGTAAATGATGCAGGTCTACATTTTTAGAGCAAACCCAGACTATGAAAGTGACCAAACTTCTGATGACTCTGAGGATGAAGAGTAATTAAGATGTGTGCTTCCAATACAATGTTCGGTCGGAGCAGGTACTTTGTTCTTACATTGTTTTCCTAGATTGAATTTCTTTACATCATTCACTTAGGTTGAAGTGTACTTGAATTGAATATTTCTTTATCTTTTGCCGAGGCATTGATTTCATAATTGGCCAAGCTCATTTTGCGGATAAAGAAATACAAACCCGCTTGCTTATGAGTTATGGCCAAACATAACTTTGTCTCTGGCACTGGGTTAGATGTTTTGACGAAACACACTGGTCCTTTCTCCCATTTCCCTATTGGTTTGAGATTTCGAGCCTGACAAGTGAAACTGCAACCTTATTTTATTGCTTACTTATGCTAGCCATGAAAATACACGGGGAACTGCAGTTTATGTACGAACTTTGGGACTTCTCAGTGGCCAAACGCCCAAACTAACCGATCGACATATTAGATGTGCACGTAGAGAGTAAAAACTGCTGGGATAGTGTTTGACCCGATACTCTTCGCAAAGGTTCTGCCTGTTTTGCCTCAGTTGCCCCCCTGAGACACGATCAGCAGTTCTGTAGTACTAAATATAAAATGCTCTTGTATATGGTTCTGATCTATCCGTATAGAGGATAACATGCCAAATATGTCTTTTTGTTGCAGTTTGTAGGGGAAGCACGCTCGTCGCTGATGTTGGAGTCGGCTACCGCGGTTTCGTGCTGGTTGCGTGTAGAGTCGCATACTCAGAGCCAGTGTGTAGCAGACCTGCATTATAACATAGGTTAGATGGGAGTAGTAGGTAGCAGCGCATGGTGCGGACCTTGTATTGGTTGAACTAAATGATTGTAGTCTGACGATGGTCTCGAGTGCATTTTTTCGTGGCTGTTCCTGTTTGTTTTCGGCTACTAAAATGACCATCCTGTTGATCTTGAGTTCTTGGACACAGACTAAATATGTCCATCCTCGTGATACGCGGTTGAAACAAGTTCTTTTTGATGGAAAAAGGCTTTGGTGGCTGAGACTCCAACGTGAGCTCTTGACCGTGTGGATCAGGGCTGCAGGGGCGTATTTCTGGGCTGGTTCTGGCGATATTCATGGTGGGAAACGTCCGCTGGCTTGGCACAAAATCTGCGGGCCAAGGTGTCTTGGGAGCAATTGACTTGAACTTGCAGAGTCTGGCATTCCGATGGCCTTGGTTGCAGCGTTCAGATCTGGCTAGACCATGGCAAGGGTTGCCCATGGCCTTATTCTGCAGTTTGGTTCATTGGAAATTAGGTTCTGGCGACAATGTCCTCTTCTGGAAGGATCGATCGCTGGATCAATGGGAGATGTGCCGACGATATTGCCCCGATCATCACGGCGCAGGTCAATGCTAGCTAGGGTGCGCGACAGGAGGACGGTTAGGGAGTCAGTGCATCTGCATCGCTGGATGCTGGATGTGCCAAATGAGCTCCCTGCCGATGGCTTGGTGCACTTCATTCAGTTATGGGATGCGATTCAGGCGATTCCTGGGGTGCAAGCAAGACGAGGCGCTCTGGAAGTGGAGCAGCACTGCTACTTACTCATTCGCCTCTGCTTGCTTACCAGATGCTCAACGCGGGGGGGCATCAAATTTGCTTGTGCCAAGGCTATTTGGAACTGTAAATTTTTTAGCGGTTCGCTATCGTCTCTGGACCTCTGATCGTTGGTCGAGACGAGGGCTCCTCCTCCATGCTTCATGTGCGATTAAGAAGAGGACACCACTGATCATGTTTTGATGCAATGTGTTCGTGGTAGGAAGTAGGAAGTTGTGGTTTGACTGTTTGCAGGCTACAAAGCCGGACAGTACTCTGGTTCCTATGATGAGTGGTGGTGCATAGCGTACCCGTGAGAGGATCCCTAAATACTACCGCTGTCTTTAGTAGTTCCAACATTATTCAGAAGTTTTCTAGCATATCATTTCAGCTTAACTTGTGACTGAATAGGCGACAGTGTCCCGAAAAAAGAAAAGAGAAGGCATCGGCGATAGAGAAGGTACACAAAAATTTGGTGCTCTTCGAGCTAGCTAGGGGTAGAAGTTGAACTATCGTTTTCAGTCAAGAAATCAAGATAAGTGTAGCTGGGTTGCCATTTTGATGTGTTGTGCTCTTTTTCAGTCCGGTGCGCAGTTGGTGGGCAACTGTATGATCATGAGACTGACATGTACTCAACTTGTTCTGTAAAAAGTTTGACTAGCTAGTACCATCTCAAAAACAATAAAACCAAAGTTCTTTGTTTGTGTGTGTGAAAACTGAAAACCCATATAGTAGTATCAAAAGTGAATTACAGTTGACTTTCTTCTTTTTTGTTACCCTGCTTCGAGGAAGCGGCTAAGTCGAAGGAGGGTAACAAATATGTGCTCAAACCTAGAACCCAAATGGTGAATAAGCAGGGTTCTGCCTTGCGAGGGAGCATAGGGGACACCTGGAAAGCATGACTCCTACAAGTCCAGTTTCTGGGGGATGTCGCCTCAAGCAAGACAACAAACTCCATGTACATATAGTGTCATCATCAAGGCAATCGTATGGCCTATCACCTTGGTTTTATATGTTTTTTTGCTAATATCAGTGCCAATTTCTCCGTGGATATCTGAAGATAAGATAAGGTCCTGTGGAAAGGGAGCAAGGTGACTGGCCCACTCTGGTTTGGCCCGTCCTTGCAAGTGGGATGCTTTTTTTTCTTCTTCCTGTCTGGAATAGGATTCTCAGTCCACTAGTTTACAGAACAGAGGCTTTCCCCCCCCCAAAAAAAAAAGTTTACAGAACAGAGGAATCGAATTCAAAGTCTTCTTCCTTTTTTCTTGATCTTATTTGTTTACTTGTGAATTATTGCCTCTACAATAACATGATGAGAGAGGGGGAGAGAGAGAGAGAGAGAGAGAGAGAGAGGCCATGAACTCCTCAGATCATTAGTCTTTGATGAGCATGTTTCACAGGCTGGTCTCCAACAACCTTCTCCAGATCAGGAGACATGGAAAAGATGCTCATAGTCTCACACAACAAACAAGCAAACATATGACAAAGAGCACCCTTCCTTGTGATCTGGACCCTGCAGGAAAGCATGATGAACTCCAGGATCCAGGCTGGTTCCCAACAACTTTCTCCAGATAAAAAAGGACAAGGAAGAAAGATCATACTAGCCCACACCAGCAAACTTATTAGCACCACCACATGCTAGAATTGAGCACCATGGTTGGTACCTCTGCATATTGCAGGAATTAACACCATGGTTTTGGTTTTGGATGCACAGAAGAAACCAACCAACAGGGGCAAGGAGCAACCGGAGAGACAGACATGCCATGGAAAAAACGAGGAAGGATTTTTTACTATCTCATAGTCTCATACACACATAGCTTTTCACAGGCTCTTGGTACAGAATTTGTGGAGAGAAACAAAAAAACAGGTTCATGGCTACAACAAAGTGCAGCTCTTGCGCAGCCTCAACCCAGGCAGGCAGCAACACCCATATGCAGGCACGAACCTGTCAGGCGAGATCTCCCCATGCATCTCTCCAAGAGAAACATGAACTACTCAGATCATCAGATCATGCCCATCATCTCGATCTAGTTTTTCATTAGTCCTTGATGAGTTCATATTTCATGGTTCATATGGCCACATATATATATGTAGTACTCTGTACTCCATGGTTTTTGTCAAGGTGCAATTGCAGATCCGGCCAGGGCATGGCCGTGCGTGCACTTGCTTTTCTCGTTTATGTGTGGCCCCAGGGGGCCAAGAACATGACCCTCCTGATAGGGTCCTCCGCGGCGGCCAGGCCCCGGCAGTCGGCGCCGTGGGCCGGCTGCGCTGCCGGCTCGGCCGTTACAGCCGAGGAGGCCGTCGGCGGCCTCGCGGTGCCGGTGGTAGTACCGGTGGTGCCCGAGGAGGGTGTCCACCGGAGCTTGTCACGGAGGGCCTGCTTGACCTCGTGAGCCCATGAGGCGCTCGCGGCGGCCTCCCCGGTGAAGTGAGGGGGTTTCATGGCAGAAAAGAGGACTGGATGAGGGAGGAAGAAGGCTTCGCTGCTTGTGTGTGCCGGCCGGGAGAGGGAGATGGAGAGTGGTGGTGGATTTCTCTCCACAAGGCTTGCCCAGGGGTGGTATTTATAGGCGCAAAATCAAGAGGGAGGCGCCACTCCACTCGCTCGCTAGCTAAAAAAAGGAGATGCAAATTCGAACCCTAATAGCTACACGCACTATGTACTTATATTGTATGGGAAGCTTGATTTGGTGTTGGTGGTGATTGTTAATTAGGGATTAAGTAGCTGTCAGCGGGGGCGTTGTTAATTAATTAACCAAAGGTGGTTGCCCATTTGCTCTTCGTAGTAGCCTCTAGAAAAATGGATATTTTTTTCTTCCTGGCAAGTGGATATTTTCTTTGTGATGCTTTATAAAAAAAAAAGTTGTTCGTTCGGGTCCCACCGTGTCTCCCACTATACACAGTGTCCGTGATTTTGACATTGCCGTGCCCTTTTAATTCGGGTTTTCTTTTGGGTAATCCAAAGTTGCACCCACGAGAGGAGAGCGCGATCGTGCTAGCTGGGTTGCTATGGGGTGTCTACAAAACTTGAGTTGAAAAAACTCAAGTCCTAAGACATGTGTAAAGAAAAAAGGATAAATTTGGCTCACAATTGCGTGAATTTCCATTGACATGACCCAAACGCAAACGACATGAATGAACATAAAACATGTTCCCGAAAACAATATCTGAATATTGTTTTGCGTTTTCTTAAAGCTTGTAACCTTAAAGTCCCACTCTTGTCCGTCGTGAATCTTCTTCTCTAATATTTCTTCTTTTTCTTGTGAGGACCTCCAACCGAGTTACCGAGAAGCAGGCACAAATGAAAGAAGAAGGCGAATACTCGCTTTTAATAGAAAAGCAAAGAAAAGGTGAAGAGAGTTAAACATTATGTCTGTTTCCTTTCCCTCTCCATGCTAATTTTTTCTATAAAATAAACACCGCTACATTATTAGCTTAAAATGTTTTAAATTTAGCCCCTTCCAACATTTTACCTCTTCTATTGGCCCCTCTTACTAGATTTCTCACTCTGTCGCTCGAAGGTGATTCCATCTTGGAAATGATATTACTTATCGAGTGTTCGTTATATAATGCAAACCAACCTGTTGTTCGATGGTTACCGGAAAAGGATTTTGCTCTATTTTATATATAAAGCAACGACCAACAACGACACGATGCAAACTCACACCCCACCAACACACACACCCAAGACATATACAATGGCCCTGTGCGCAGCAACACTACCCCTATCACTATAAGAGCTGTCGGGGTTCTCAATCGTGAACACGCCACCGTGAAAAGACGAAGACGCATAAGATGAACCGTGAGCTGCAAAGCGGCGCCTTCAGGAAGGGGACGACACCAGTGTGCCGCCACCGCCCGATTCGAGAATCAGGGTTTCCCCTGGAGCACCACGACAGGCAATGAGGGCCACAATGACGCCTTCAAAAAGGGAACGAACATCACCGCCGCCGGCCTGCCCGAAGGCAGAACAGGTTTTCACCCTAGCCCACACACATCGCCTCCGGCATAGGTACGACCGCCGCACCACCACCACCGAACGTCACACCCTCATTGCCACGCCGCTCACACGGCCATGGCCGCCGGGTAGCACCTGAGCAACGAGCTCTGCCCATGAGGCCCGCACTCCCATCACCAGAGTCGCCGCCCCGGCATCCAAGACCACCCCACCCCCCTCAACCTAGTCCACTGACGCTGTCGCCAGAAAAGTGGGCCCTTTTGGTAAGTACGGGGCCCCGCCGTGCTGGAGCAGGGCAGGGGAGGCCACCGGCAGCTGCCGGTCACGCCGTGACCGCCGTGTCATTTCTCGAACTGGGGCCAGGTCGCCGTCGCCACCCATGGCAACAGCAGCACCCGAAGGCACCCCTTCCCACCCCCCGGAGCGCCCCTGCCACCGAGGCCAGTCAAAGGCGAGAAGCGCAGAACCGTTGTGCTCCACCCCCCGGACGCACCTCCAACCACAACACCAAGCGCCCCAAGGATTCGAAGAAGTGGTGGCCAAACCTCCGCCACTGCGCCGCCACCCCGACCAACCAATGAGGCCCCGGTCAAGGCGGGCCGACAGCGGCCCAAGCCGACCATGGCCCGCACCGTTGCGAAGCCGGATCTGGTCAAAGCAGTCACCATCCCCGACCTCCAGGACTCACCACCACCCACCTCCACCATCTAGGAAGGCCATGGCAAAGGTGGTCGCCCGCTGCCCGCGCCTCCTGGTCCCAGATCTGGCAGCACCGTCTGTCCACGCCGCCGCCGTCCCAACGACCCAAGCGCGCCGCACCACCTGGCGGCCTGTCACGGGGAGGCAGAGGCGCCCTGGTACCACCTCTACCCGTCGCGCCGCCATGGCACTCGGCCCCAGCACCACACTCCGACCCGGGGAGTTGGCCCACGCCAGAGCCTACCAAGAGGGAGGACTCCGAGGCCCCGTCACCGCCGGCGACGAGGGAGGAGGAGGTAGGGTCGATGCCGATTGTGGGTTTGCCCCCGGCCGCCTCGCGGGAGCGGCGTGAGGGGAGTGGGGCATTCATTGTCCCGCTTCAGTTTGATGGTTAGGAGGACAATGGTATCACATGTCCATCAGAGTTTTCGTCGACTATGAAGATGTCTGTGGTGACTTCTTTAATCTCAAGAAGATGTGCCGACTCAGTCTTTCAGAGATGCTTATAAGATAAGATATGCGTGCGTGAGTTCGTATGGATGCGTATATATTCGTCACTGTGTTCAAAAATGGATTCGTGATATAATATGGGCAAGGCATGGAGCTGAGGGCGTGCAATTATTTTGACACCCGTCGTGCTGTCCACCATGCATGCAGGTGCATGCCAGCTGCCTGCCTACCTGCTACGTGTTATTCCATTCTTTTTAGTTGCCCATCTGCTATTTATATTCCGACAGCTTAAAATTGGGAAATTAATTCCTACGTGCAACAGCCTGCCCCTATGGACGATGGTGGCCATCGCTCTCGTAGGCCCTCCATCTGGCCAATATTCCAAAAACTGGTGGGACCCGCCGGTCACTCTCACTCAGCCATGGTGTATTGTTTATCTCATTGAATTATTAAAAATGAAAGGCATACTATGTGAATCTTCTGTGACATGTATATTTTTTCACAAGAAAAGGGAATATATTGAGCACCTATCACATCACCGAGCTCTGCCAGCAAGCGGTTTGGCTTTGCCACACCGGATGTATGATATTGGTTGGCATGTTGTCGATTCAGATAAATAACCATTTTTAGTAACACTGTTCATAATTTGCA
Source organism: Elymus sibiricus (assembly GCA_039707655.1). Lineage (NCBI taxonomy): Eukaryota > Viridiplantae > Streptophyta > Magnoliopsida > Poales > Poaceae > Elymus > Elymus sibiricus. The sequence continues at coordinate 484,820,612 of CM077671.1, forward strand.
TTCTTTTTACACAAATAAAATTCTTCCATACAAAAAAATTATACCCAGGCATATCTTTTTGCCCGTTTGATTATACATAGGGATGGGAATCCCGTTTAAACCCAATAATAATCTAACAGTTCAAACATTTATTTATTTATTCAGAAAAATGAACTACAGAGCTAGTTAAAACTAATTAAACGGGACTTGAGAACGCCGCTTATTTACCATTTACATCCCTAATTATACATAAACAATAGTCACTAAATTAACAGGAAGGTACATTATACATGTATCATAATCGATAATATGCATTACTTTCATATTTATATAGAGATTTTAATGAATAATTTTATTCCCATTATGTTTTATTAAGAAGAAAAGAAACGTGTTATTTACAAATAGGTCGGTATCAATGAAATGGCATATCAGACGGTACATGTGGGAATTTTTCTTGCGATGTGTTATGCTATCTGGATATCGCTAACTCACTATTCACTACAATATATCTATTTATCAGCCGATATTGAGCCTTGTAGGTGACATGCTCATCGATAGCTAAGAGCTTGCATAAACATCAGAGTTTCTAAATACTCTATAGAGATACTTCAGCCGTTCTTACAACTACAGCCTTTCCTTAGAGGAGCTAAAACGGTTCAGCATTTTTCTTAGTAATAAAAAAATGTTCATTTTTTTATTTTTTGATAATCAAAAAATGGTTCACCTCGTTTTTTTTTTTTTTTGAGCAAAACAGCCATGCCGCGAGCCCATGGGTCGGGGAGAAACTTGGGCCATGCAGCCAGGTCCATGGACGGAGTGAGAAGAAGGCTGGCAGAGGAGCCCGGCCCGGTATTTTCTCAAAAAAAAAAGGAGCCCGGCCCGGTATTTTCTCAAAAAAAAAAGAGCCCGGCCCGGTATTTGTGCTATCGCGGGTCTGACGAGGGCCTTGTTGTTGGGCTACCCATGTCGTCTCCCGTGCCGTCGTCGTCCTCGCCTCGCCGTCTTCGTCCCGCGAATCGCCGCAGCCATGGCGCGCCTCCGGCCGCTCCTGCCGACGCCGCCCGCGAGCGTACGCTCACTCCTCCTCCCTCTCCTCTCTGACGCCGCCTCTGCTTCTCCCTGCTGCCCGCTCACCCGTTTCTCTTCTCTTGCTCCAGCTCAAGCTGCGGGGCGCAGACGCCGCCGCCGAACCCCGCGCGCCCAAGCTGCACCGCCCCCTGGATCCTCCGCCGCGGCCTGCCACGCATGGTAGCCTCCACCGGCATGTGTCATTGTATTCCGCCAGCAGGCGCCAGGAACCAAATCCGCCGCCGAGCAGTCGAAACCGGTCACAGGAGCCACCGTCTAAAGTTCGGCCTCGATTAAGGTCGCCGCCGTACACATCGATCACTGAGCTCCTGGAGGAGCCGCAGCACACCAAGCGGCCACGCCGAGGCGGACGCAGCCGAGGCTGCCGTGGATGGTCGGGATGAAGGGGAGAAGGCAGTGTCAATGTTGTGGTCGGCCGATGGGTCGTCCGTGGAGAATCGGCCGAGCCACAGCCACTGCAAGGTGCTGCTTTACTTCAAATTTTAGAATTTTTAGAGCTCTTGGGAGATTTGCCTTAGGGATCTAGTATTTTTTTGGTAACTTATTTCATTTAGGCATATTGCTATCACCAATTTGATTTCGTTTGCTAGCGCTAAGGGGACTGCAGATCATCTATTCACAACGAGTTAGACCGAAATTGGCGCATGATATCACTCATCAACTTAATTTTAGACGGAGAAGGCGTATTTGATTTTAGTGTGCTTTGTTATAAGTGCACGCGCATAGGTGCTCTCACTTCACCACTTCTGGAAACTAATAATTTACTTTCTTTCTTTCATGGCCTCATCGCATTTTGCAGCAGCCAGAAACTTCATCAGCTGCAGTGGAGCAGAGACCTGATCCTGCAATCCCGGGGGATGAGCAGAAGTTGGGCAGTGAGAAGATGGATGCAAAGCCCCAGACTGATCACAAGGTGATAAAGATCTCCTGCTCTGTGTGGGTGCATATTTTGAAATTGCCGTGATGTCAATCTGAAAGGAAAATAAATTTATCAAATAGATGAATTTTGTGTGTTACTAAAAAATTCATCTGCGGTGCTGCTCTTTACTTCATTTTTGGAGTGGTGGGAACTATCTTGCTACGTGGTTAGAACCCCATTACCAATCATTTTATACTGTTAAGAGTTGACATCAAAATCTCTTGCTGAGGCTACTACGTCACAGGTTGCAGTCGTTAGTTCAACCTTAGTTCAAAGCTACGACGCTTATTATGGATCGGAGCGAGTAGTACTTATCAACAGCACAAACAGCAACTGACGACTGTAATCACGGGGGCACTTTTAAGTTTTCCAGATCTAGAAAACAAAAGAGAAAGAAATCCAATAAAGAACATCAACAAGGATGATATATAGAGAAGCTCATATTGTTGTTCCATGCTCACAAAAACAGAGTTATTGTTCCAATAGAAATGGGCAGCATAGATATTACATTACATTCGAGGCATAGAAATCAATAGCAGATTAGATAGATAGAGTAGCTCATATGGTGTTCCATGCTCACAAAAAACAGTCATTATTCCAATAGAACTGAGTAGCATAGATACTGCATTACATTCGAGGCATATCAATCAACATATAGGTGGTCATCACGATTTGAAGCTTTCTCCCTATGCTTCTGAAATAGCTGGATGTGATCTATGACGAGGCGGATAACAGAGAGGAACTCACCGCCCCTGCCAAGCTGTATACAGTGGGAAATACCGGTGCTATGGTAGGCTGCATAGCACAGGAACTCCACCCACACCCCGAAGATGACTTGCAGCATGGGCAAATTCCTTTTATTTCCAAGCAGCTCATCAGCAAGAGATATATAAGGTCGATTATCTCTTTTATGGCCAAGTAATGACCTTGCAAACTCCCCGCTAGTAGAACATTGACTGGTCTTCCACAGCTCCTCCAACTTATTGATGGTAGAATCGCTTGGAACTCCGCCGGGCAGTAAGCTTGGGTGTATCATTAAAAAAACCATGTACTTAGATAATACCTTTATTGCCTCCACAAGGAGTTTATCGTCCTCTTCAGCGTTGAGGCGCCTATTTTGATGCTGGTTGTCATCACAAGAGCAAAGGTAAATGTCGGTTGCAACTTGCCAGATGAGAATGCAATGGGCGAAATCCCTGTCCTCGACAGAAAAGCCCATATCACCCCAGAGTTCGTATTCCGTTAGCACATATTTTCCGGGTCCATCCAGGATACTCCATGACTTATTATGAACAGTCATTATTCTCAGTACCTGTCCCAAAACTAGTTCCTTGAACTTCATCGTGATCTTCGTATTAACTGAGAACATCACCTTTCTCCGCCACTTTTTAAGTACAGTACTTGCCTCTTCGATCATTTTTGTGCACTTGGTTTGGTCACGGGTGCAGTAATCTAACACATTATGTTGCCTGATGGAGTGCAACCATTTTCTTTGGCTTCCCACCTTGAAAAGTCGGCGAAGGCACATAACCATAGCATTAGTTCGGTGCCATCCCTGATAGTGCAAGTAGCCGCACGTCCAAGTTGATCCTACAATTGTCAACACTGATGTGGTTTCCAGAATGATGGCCCCAACCAGTAGAAGGTAACTGATGGAGACATCTACTATGCTGTGAGCACCTTTACCGTCGTCAAGACGGAACAACAAGAATGCGCTCACCGTGCCAAGCATTGAGATGGCACGGATCAAGTAGCCTTTCCAAGTGTGAACCACTTGCGCCTTGGTGTAAAACATGTCGTACAGAAGGGAGAGCTCCGCCTCGACCAGGTCATACATGTCCGTGTTGCATTTATACGGCAGAGGCCGAACGGTGTCTAAATAACGGAGAACTGTGTTGGTGAACCACCTTTCCAGGCTGACACTGATAAATGCACCCGTACAAAAATGGAACATGTAATGAGCATCTAATAGAATCACCTCCTCTCTATCCATCTTAGCTCTGATCTTCAAGATTTCAGCCAGGTCTTGAGAAGTTTTGCTGTAAACTTTCAACAAATCAAAATTGTCACTGTTGCCTCTTTGGAGAGCCCACACCCTCTCCCCGTATTTTAGGAAACCCACTATGAACATCACTATGGTGGCTGAGACCAAGGTCCAGGTACCGGGTATGGTGTACCGGTAGATGGCATAGCCGGCTCCCGATGCCTGCACTAGGAGAGTCAGGAGGTGGCGCCTCCATAGCTGGTTGTCCTCTAGGGAGAAAGCAGTGATGGTGTCCTGGCCACCGAGGTGGAGCAGAAAGAAGGTTGCCCAGAACGCGATGAGCCCGTCATCCCCCGGCCTGCTCTCAAGGGTCATGTGCCCAAGGGCATATACCGCGATGTTATCGGCCATCAGGTACGACAGCCAGAGGAAGGCCAGCAGCCCGGCAGAGGAGCTGCGCCGCCGGAGCCCACCGAAGACGAGGAGGATGAGCTGAAGCAGGAAGCTGGCGACAACCAAGATCTGGATCCCCCATTCTTTCCACACACGTACCACCAGTCCTCCTCCTCCTACCATTGATATGTGGTCCACTGAAAAGCATACAGGAACAATAGAACGCCTCACAACAAATATATCTGTATGTACATGTGCTACTAATATGGTTCGCATCGAACTAGTGAACCCCATCAGCAACTACCCATAGACCATGGCTATCACTCACATTTATACAAGGGATGCAAGGTATATGGATCTAGAAGAAGAACATATAGTGAGCTTGGTTTGACTTACATGAGGAGGAGAACAGCCAGTGGGATGAGCAACGATGAGCCGGATCACTTGGAGGATGATCAGAAAGCTGGGTTGTAGCGAGGGCGATGGACAGTAGCAGATCGAGCTTTTCAGTTGCAGTTTGAGAGTGTGTTACTTCGGTCTACTGGCAATGTAGCGATCCAACTCCAGGTCTGTCGGAGGAAGAATGGGCAAGAACGACTTCCCAGGAAATAAACAAACGACTTGATGCCAGTTTATTTTTCTCCTCTTTGATTCCTGCCAGCTAGTTGTAACGTGAGTGGTTGGATTAGCGAGGATAAATTATAGTAAGACGATAAGCCTTGACCTCGTTTAATTAGACGCATGGCATGGGCGGTATGATCTTGCCGTGCAAGCGTGAAATGCAAGAAAACTTGCCTAATTGCCAACCGATCTAATCCGTTGAAGTGTGTTAATCGTATTTCTCCAGTAAGAGTGTTTTGGCCGAATTGCTTGGTGCAGACAATTAAGGACATCTTTAACTGAACCCTCAAATTTCTCCAGAAAGATTGTACTCCTACTAGTTAACTTTCAATAAAGTGGAAATGCCCAGAATGCTATCATGTCAGTTCCTGTCGAGAGAAAAAACATCGAAAGACTCTGCACAGTCTTTGCGGCAAATGACCATGGAAAACCGTATACACCAGGTATTGACATTTGACAATGAGCACTGCTATATATGCACACGACATTGTGCATCCGATTTCTGCACGACGGTGTGGATTGCATCGTCCATGCAAAGCACCAAAGTGCAGCACACCGATGGATTGGCCATCGTACAACTATAGTACTCCCTCCGTTCTTAAATATAAGTCCTTTTAGAGATTCCATTACTGGAGTACATACGGATGTATATAGATTCATTCATTTTGCTCCGTATGTAGTCACCTATTGGAATGCCTAAAAAGACTTATATTTAGAAACGGATGGAGTACATGTTATGTATTGTGTGCATAGCAGTTTCGTATTGATATAGTGACATAGGGAGGGAGGGAGGGCCGCAGGGGCACTCCACTCTGACATCTTGAGAAGCATGTCGTATAATTCCGACGTGTGCCACCCGAACAATACTATTTGGACTTTACGAGAGAGAAGGGAAATTAAAAGCCACATCAGCAACTATCCATAGACGCTATTTTTTTTTAAATATTATCTTTTTTTTATTAATTTTCTCACATATTACGCCGTTGCCAAAAATTACAAAAATGTGATCCAGTCGGCCTAGAGGGAGCCGACTGGCTCCAGCCGGCCTAGAGGAAGCCAATTAGTCCCAGTCGGCTCCGACTAGGCCGATAGGGCAGTCGGCCACGGTGTTAGTGCTCCAGTCGGCTTAGGCGTGACTGATTAGTACTAATCGGCTTAGCCGTGATCAATAAGTACTAATCAGCTTCGCGGAGACCAATTAGCTCCAATTGGTGTTGGTAAAGCCAATAGCTGCATGTAATCATATTTTGGTACGTAACTAAGATTTTCTGATGACCAGAATGACAAAATAGCCCCTCACGACCAGGCGGCAAGACTTTTTCCCGCCAATGTCTCCCGCCATCGTTTCTCCCTTATCAGTTCCCGTCAATATCTCCCGCCATAGTTTCCCGCTTGTTCGTTCCCGGTAATATCTCCCGCCATCGTTTCCGCTTCTTAGTTCCCGCCAATATCTCTCGCCATAGTTTCCCTCTTCTTAGTTCCCGCCTATTCTTCTCTTCTGAACCTATAAAACCCCCTCCACACTAAGCTGGGTAAGTAGTCCAGTATAGTATCGTAGTTTCGTGAAGATGTCCCATTATCCTTTTGATCGTAGTTTCCACTCTGGTATGTCCCATCGTCTACTACGTTTAGCCGCCAATTTCAAGATCGACGATAGAGTAGTTCCATGGGACGAACTCATAAATAGTGACACCATAATGAATGAGTTGGCTCACACATTAGCTAGGAGTGGGTGGCCTCCTAGGACATTTGAGGAGATACGGAAAGAACTTCTCAGGTTGCATGGAAGATGGCAGAAGCAACTTCATAAGAGTGAATCGTACCTCAAGTTAGCAGCAGAAAATACAGATTTATGGACATCAGAGAGTGAGGACGAAGACGGCCTCTTCATGCCGAGCACCAAGGTCAAGACTACCGCATCATCGAAGGGCAAGAGTTCTGCATCCACAAAGGGCAAGAGCTCTTCGTCGACAAAGGGCAATAGCTCTGCATCGAAGAAGGGCAAGAGCTCTGCATCGACGGAGGAGGACGATGATGCCTTCATGTAGTTTTTTAGCTATATTTTGTAATTTCAGTTGTACTGTTTAATTCAGATGTATTTTATATTATTTGTGTGTACTATCTTGTTTTGTGGGCATTATGTTTTATCTAAGCGCGACGTTGGATGCATTAGTTTGCAGTATAAGTGTCATCCTCGATAAACCAATTGACCACTGAAATAGAACATGAATATGTCTCATACATAAGTAGATAGTAATTTGTCTCATACATAGAATAGACATATGTATCATACATAAGTAGATAGTCATTTGTCCCATACATAGAATAGACATATGTCTCATACATAATTAGATAGTCATGTCTCTACTGATCGATAGAAGCGTCAATGACGCCGCCTGCCCCGGCGCTCAGGCGGTGCGCCTGGCGTACTCTAGCCCCACCTGTGGGGTGGCCTAATGTTACGAAGAGGAACCTCGGACCCGTCCTGGTCATCCTGTGTATACTGGGTGGGTCCTGGTGGAGGAGTCGAAAACATGTCCATCCACATGTATTGCTGCGATAGTGGCTCACCCTCACTCCCCCACCCAGATCCGGACGCTATCGCCTGCTGATATGGATGTGGCCGAAACATGAAACCCGATGTCGGACTTTGCTGTTGTGGCGGAGGATGAAACACAAAGCTGGACGAGGGAGCATGCTGCTCTGGGTGCTGCCACGCCGAACTGCCAGCCTGGTCAGGAGGTGGTGGAGGTGGCGTCGACTGCTGTGTTAGGCGAGGACGTGGTTGTTGTCGTTGCGTGGATTGCCGCGGCTGCTGCTGGTGCTGGGGAACAACGTCCGAAGTGCGGGTGCATGTGATAGCCGTGTAGACAGCTCGTAGCTTCTGCTCCAGACGCGCGAACCATGGCCTGAGCTAAGATGTAGGTACCGTGGCCTGAGCTGACAGTGATCGTGTATAGTCCCTGACCTCACTATGAAGATCGTATGCCAGCTCAGCCTGCAATTGTCACGATGATTATTAATTATGGATGGCAAAGTATGTAACCTGAAGATGCATTAGATAAAGACAATAGATATTATTGCGTACTGCCTAGAGCCCGAAGTATCATAGCTCGGGTATGTATCAGACGTAACGGGGTCTGGTATCTCTTCTGGATGAGGGTGCTGTACGATGCGTAACCTTGTCCCGCCCATGTACCGATGCAAATAGGCATTGAATTCATCGAGATCAAACATGCCAACCTCTTCCCAGAGACGTGTCGTCGCAGTATCCCAGTCTGTCATGTACGGCTGAAGCCTTTGGACCCACTGCTCCCGTGTCCTGCTTATCCCGTTCCTTGTGTTCCTGCAATTGAGGTGTGTGTTTAACAATTAACTGGTGATTCACTGTGAACAGATTTGAATGACAATGAAACATTGAATAAGTATACAATACCTGTGGACTACTGCTGGCAGTGGGTTCTCTATAGGGGGGGGGGTTGACCATCTGCCAAAGACCAAATTGCCTCATAACTCGCTGTTGCGCCATCTCCTCGACGAAGATATCGAAGATAATCTTCGATTTCGTCATCCAGTAACCCCGATCTCTTGTGCATAGCTCAGAAATACCGCCGGGGTACCTGGCATGTATGGCTGCTTGCGTGTACGGCTGCCATATCACCCCGGTGTACGTATCGAACTGCTCGTTTAATGCCGTGTAGGCTCGCCTAGTCTGCTCAGCAGCATAGCGTCTCTGCACAGATTATAAGTGAGTTTTCGGCCATAGTGAGCAGAGAACATGCATTAAATTATAACACGAGACATACCTTGCGACGCGTCCAGCACAGACCGAAAGTAGGCATGTCGATTCCGTCAGCATCGAACAGGTGGCCCGCAGGATAACCCTCCTGGACATCTATGTTCGGCCGTCCTATAGAGAACCTCTCCCAAGACCACAGCTGCAAAAATAGAGGGCATCCAAGAAGGGCTGACTTGTCCGACGCAAGCTGGCAACCGTTGCACATACCTCGGTATGTAGCTGCTAAGACCGCCGAACCCCAACTCCTAGGTGTGATCTGATTCGGCATCTCAGCACTCGCGATCTCCAGTGCAATAGGGATGTAGCGCGCACTTACAGTGGTGACATGGTTCTCTGTGAACATAACCTTCCCGAGAAGCCACAGTAGGTACGCCTCCAGGCTACGAGTGATCTATGTCGCATTCAGAGGGACATTTGGGAAATTCTTGATCTGTATTGAGTAAAGAGAAGGTATTAATAAACAACAAATTTAATTGTAAAACCAGAAACATGACAAACAAAAGATATGTGGCTGAGGAACTAACACTGAAACGTTGCAGCCAATCATACTTAGGTCCATGAGGCTCCGACGCAAGAACCGGAGCGTCATCAAAAACACCCTCGAAACGTTGTGCCATAGATGCCTCCCAACCAGGCGGTGCATCCAACGGTCCTATGACAGGACCCGCCAAGGGTAGGCCCAGCAGCAGTGAGACATCCTCTAGAGTAGGAGCCATCTCTCCCCAGCGGAAGTGGAATGTGTGGGTCTCAGGCCTCCATCGGTCCACTAAGCAGGTGAGCAGAGGGGAGTCAATGGCGACGCGTCTGGAGGTATCAGTGGCCTCTACTAGACGCGCGAAAGGTAAAAGTCCAGCCCATTTCAATCTGCATATCAGAAAGCATAACAATTCATTTAGTGTGGCACATTAAATCCGGCTTGAAATAAATAAATAAAACACGTACCTGTCAACCCAATCCGGGTGTATCTTCCAGTCCACCTTAGCAGTGCGAGTGACAAGGGGGTCGAGCTTGTGCTCACATAACAGCGCGGCACGATGCTTACTATCAATCTCCGGATTTAGCAACGACGGTTCCTCCATTCTACGATAGTGCATTTAAAGATAGTGCCACACTTAATACAAATTTAAAACATAGTGCCACACTTAGTAGAAATTTAAAACATAGTGCCACACTTAATACAAATTTAAAACATAGTGCCACACTTAGTAGAAATTTAAAACATAGTGCCACACTTAATACAAATTTAAAACATAGTGACACACTTAATATAAATTTAAAGATAGCCTAGCTTCTTCCTCTTGCTCTCTCTCTTCCTCCTCTTCGTCCACGACTGCCTCGTCCACGCCTAGCGCCCCCCCGGTAGTGACGAAAGTGGGACATTCAGGGTCCCTATGTCCAAATTCATTGCATATAATGCATTGCATGGTGCGCCCTCCGGCATCAGATTCATCCATATCATTCCGGATGCGCTGACACTGTCGTCTACCTCTACTTGTACGCATAAACTCAGGGTGTGGAATGTATCTCCGTTCAGCAGGGTCGACGGTGTTGAAGTTACCCATTGATCGAAAACCAAGCAACTCACCTGTCCAGGTATTGAGGACGGACTCTTTCAGAAAGTATGGAGATACGAATGAGATTGTGTCCAGTCCTAACTGCCCGCAAGCAGCAAGTACATGCGAGCAAGGTAGGTGAAGCAACTTCGGTTTGTTGCATGTGCACTCGCACGTTGGCCGGACTTCGTTTCCAATTTTCACCTCGTGTGTCCTCGACACATTTGCACATCCGAATTTGTTGTTAGCTAACCGGACCTCATACCTTCGCTCTAGATTTCCGATGGCAACAACAGTGTGTGACCAGGCTTTTTCCATCTTCATTCATGTACTTCATAACCCTTTCACAGTAACGTGTGTTCGGGTTGTTAGTGATATGCAGGACGGCGCTTTGACATCTATCTCTGAAATACTTCACCGTACCATAGAAAATTCCCTCAACGATAGCTGTAAGTGGCAAAGCCCTATTTCCTCTGAGGACAAAGTTATATGTTTCAGCGAGGTTGGTAGTCATGACACCGTACCTTGCTCCATGTGTGTCATGCAGCAAAGACCACCTCTCAAGAGGCTCATGCTCTATCCACTAATCAAAGGTTTTAATTGTCCTCCCAAGCCTTCTCCTAGTACCAGGTGGATCAAATCCTGGCAAGTCACAAAGCCCAACAGGCTCCTCCTCGACGGCAGCTGATCATGTTGCTAACTGTGCAACTACGGTTTCAACATGTGCCCTCACAGCTGCATCTCATGTAGCTCTCCTGTCCCTGACATGTCTCAGCGTGCAAGTATTTAGTCTGTTACGTATCAAATTGTACTTCCATAGCTGGTTCTGCTTGCAGAGTTTCTTGAATAGATTCATGAGGTTCTTATTTCTGAACTGCGAGAAGAAATTGGCCCCAAGATGGCGCATGCACCAACGGCTCTGCAAGTCCTGCCATGGAGTTTGTTCCTCAGGACCAGGGTTTGACAATGTCTTTATCACACTGAGTATACCTGCATGTCTGTCATGAAGAATGCACACATTCGGCTTATCCTACACAACAACTATTTTCAATTGCCTGAAAAACCATGTCCAACTTTCAATGTTCTCGCTTTCCACAAAAGCAAATGCCAGAGGAACGACTTGGTTTTGACCGTCTTGACCAATGGCGGTCAGGATCTGACCCTTGTACTTGCTAGTAAGAAAAGTGCCATCCACACATATCACTAGTCGACAATGTCTGAAAGATTCTATGCACACACCGAAAGAGAAGAACAATCGATGCAACACCTTTACATTTGGGAACTCTGGCATGAACAAGTCTTGGATATCGACATAGGTGCCTGGATTCCGGTCCTGCAGTGTGTGGAGGAGCCGGACAACATAGTCATATGCATCAAAATACGAACCAAATCTTGTCTCAAGTGCCCTCTGCTTAGCCCTCCAAGCCTTGCCATAAGATATTTTGTACTTAAACCTGACGAAGACTTTTGTCTGGATAGCCTTCACTTCCATAGCTTTGCCCCCCACTATCTCGCTATAAAGCAACCGAGCAATGAGGGTGGATGTAAGGTTTGGATGATCTTGAGGGATGCAGGGAATAACACAAGTGTGATGAACTAAGTCACTGATCACCCAGTTTGTGCCATACTTAGGGAGATAGCCATGCACCCTCGCGGGACAACCCGGGTTCTTGCATACCATTGTCAAGTTTTTCGGACTTGACACATCTGCTACAAAAACCCTTTGCGTGGACATTGCCCAACTAATTATTGCATCCTTGAGAGCTTGCTTGTTTGGATATATGGCACCCGTCGTAATGTTGTTCCGGTGATATTGCCACGCAGAATCATGGCCATCATTCACGGTCATTGCATTTGAGAAGTCCTGATTCCATGATGCAGGATTAGGCACCTGCTGGACGTTCTCTTCTTCGTCTGACTCGTCAGAATCATCAGCAATATCACCATCTCTATCTTCATTTTCCATCTGGTTTTGCATGTGTCCATCTACCTCATCAGCATCCGCCTCGCCACTGGCATAATCATCGACATTTCCTCCTTCTACATGACTACTCTGCCCTGATTCGTAAACATCATCTCCAGCATGGGACGCATAATTTGACATTGAATCATGCATCCCTTCACTGCTCTGGCCATAATCGTAACCACCGTCTGGTTCAGTTGCACTGACCTGCTTCACGACGGGAAGCACTAAGGCGACAGGATTAACTCCCCTGCTCGAGCAAGCTACCAGCGCACCCAATGAGAGTCCCGCTCTATTTCCTTCAAATAGAAGAAAATATACGAACTGGATCAGGTCCATAATGCATGAACACCTACGGTGTGTGTTTAAGTATTTAACCCTAAACACCCGACAAGCCATTCTGTCAACTGACTAACAGACCATGTTTCAGGGGTAGTCACTGGCAATTCAACGTACTGAAATTCACTCAGATCAGCTCATGTCTCAGTCATTTGGACATTACCAGGACCGTAGTAAAACACTAACTTCACTAAATCAGACATATCTGTTGACCTAAAAAATTATTCAACAAGACAAATATTAAGCAAAAGGCAAACTGATAATTTTACCGAACCAACTAAAAATTACCACAGCTACCCAAATATTACCCAAAGCTACCGGACCAACTAAAAATTACCACACAACTAAATATTTGACATCTACATATTCTATCGAACCAACTCTAATTGACAGTCCTATATATTACCCAAAGCTACCGGATTAACTAAAATAATCGACACACTTGAATATTCACACAACATAATACTACGGGAATATACGTTGAATATATTACCCTTGAAGCGTGTGAAGAAACGACGAACGGCGGCCTTCAAACACGCGAACGGACGACGAACACCGGAATCTCCACCTCCACCGCCTCCACTTCCACCTCCACCACCTCCACCTCCACCTCCACCTCCACCTCAACCACCTCCACAATGGTCACCACCACCACTACGAGCTACCACATCACGAGATCGAGGTTACCCTAGCATCCCCTAGCATTCTAGAAGCAATCTACGGTGAAAAACTAGGAAGAAATCGGCTAAATATGCGCGTAAAAATTGGGGGGCTTCGGTTGAGAGAGAGAAGAGAAAGAACAGAGAAGAGAGGAAGAGAGGAGGAAGAAAGGAAGAGAGAGGCGCGGCCGAAGGGGTCTGGGTCCTATCGGCTTCGGCGTAGCCGATTGGGCCCAGTCGGCCTTGGCGCAGCCGACTGGAGGGCATCAGGCCGAGTGACGTGCTCGGCCCAATAGTCGGCCGCCACGTGGCCGAGTGGCCACTTATCGGCTGCCCAGTAGCAGACAGGCTCCTGTCGGCTTCCCCGTGGCCGACTGGATCCAGTCGGCTTCCTCTAGGCCGACAGGATCATACTTCTGTAAATTTTTCCAACGGCGTAATATGTGAGAAAATTAATAAAAAAAGATAATATTTAAAAAAAATTAGCTCCATAGACCACGGCTATCACATTTATACAAGGGATACAAGGTATATGGATCTAGAAGAAGAACATATAGTGATCTTGGTTTGACGTACACGAGGAGACTTGGAGGATGATCAGAAAGCTGGGTTGTAGCAAAGGCGATGGAGTGTAGCAGATTGAGCTTTTCAGTTGCAGTTTGAGAGTGTATTCGGTCTACTGGCAATGTAGTGATCCAATCCCAGGTCTGTCGTAGGAAGAATGGGCGAGAACGACTTCCCAGGAAATAAACAAACGACTTGACGCCAGTTTAATTTTCTTATTTTTGATCCTTCTTCATGCTACTTTTCTTCTATCCAGATGTTGCATACGAACAGATCCACGCCCATTCCATTCAGTACTTTATCAAACAAAACCACACTATCTTGGCATGTTCTGTTAAAAAATGCAACCAAAATTCAAGTATTGAGATGAAGTTCAATATTACTATGTATAGTTGTCACAGTTGTTTACCTGTCTATGTCGTGTTACTCATCAGGAGGGTCCATCCAGAAGTGCTCGTCGCAAAAAGATGAAAAGACAGATATGGGCAGAATCTGAAAAGGAACTAAGGAGATATTGAATAGCTTGATTCTGGTTTAACTAGTGCTTGGCTAGTAGTATTATGTAAATAATTTGTTTCACCTACTTAACTGGTTGAAAGACGTTCAATCTATTCCCTTTGCTTGCGTTCATTAGTGAATCTGATTGAATTGCCAACATAGTTGTAAACCAGCAATCTTGAATCTCTTAGTTACCACACCCCACCTTTTAGCTTTATAGGACAAGCAGCCCTGTGGATGGCTGTTATTTAGAAGTTAGAATAGTGATGTTTTGAATCTCATCCTTAAATTTGTCAATTCCGATGTATTGTAATTGTGGTTATTCACTATTTAGATGAAAAAGGATAAGCTGTTAGAAAACATTAAAAAGCTGCAAGCTTGCATCTGGCTTCTTGAGAAGGAAGGGGCAGAGACGGCTGAAATCATGGAATTTAGAAGTTTGCATGAATCAACGAAGATGCAGTATGCGCAGTATGTAGAGAATGGTAGCAAAGGGAAACCTTTCAACTTTATATTCAGTGTTTATTTCTCTCACTAACAGAATTGGTATCTGATGTAGAGACACAGTTGGCAAAGGAAGGATCGAGTGCATCACCTAAGGCGCTAAACAAGGATAGACTCGAGAAAATGGTGGGCAACTTGAAATACATTTGCTACCTTTAGTATTTTGTTGCTAAAATGCATGTATTAATGAAGTGGAAATGCCTAGGATACTATCATATCAGTTCAGTCGAGAGAAAAAACAGCGAAAGACTCTGCACAATCGTCGTGGAAAGTGCCCTTGGGAAACCGTATAGATCAGGCACTGACATAGTGACATAGGGAGGGAGGGGCACTTTACTTCTGACATCTCGAGAAGCATGGTGTATAATCCTGACTTGTGCCACCGGAACAATACTATTTCGACTTTACGAGAGAGAAGGGAGGGTAAAAGCCATTGTCCAATTGAAGCCCACATGTCAGTGCCCTCACACATACTCCTTCATTACATTCGAGGCATAGAAATCAACAGCAGATGTGATAGAGTAGCTCATGTTGTTGTTCCATGCTCACAGAAACAGAGCTATTCCAATAAAAATGGTACTCCCTCCATAAAGAAATATAAGAGCGTTTAGATCACTAAAGTAGTGATCTGAATGCTCTTATATTTCTTTACGGAGGGAGTAGCAAGCTCAAAATTTTTTTTGGGTAGCATAGATACTACTCCCATAAATATAAGATAAGTGATCTAGGCTACTTTAGTGATCTAAAACGTCTCCTATAAATATAAATACAAGATAAATAGAGGAAGTACATTACATTCGAGGCATATAAATCAACAGGGTATACGAGATGAACCTCTCCTATAAGTTGTCAGCGTCACTTGGAAGCCTCTGAACACTACGCCTTTGAAATAGCTCGATGTGATCTATGACGAGGCGGATAACAGTGAGGAACTCACCGCCCCTGCCAAGCTGTCCGCAGTGGGAAATAGGGCTGCTGTGGTGGGCTGCATAGCACAGGAATTCCACCCACACCTCGAAGATGACTTGCAGCATGGGCAAATCCCTTTTGTTTCCAAGCAGCTCACGAGCAAGAGATATATAAGGCTGATAATCATTATCCCGATTATGGTCAAGTAATGACCTTGCAAACTCCTCACTAGTAGAACATTTGCTGGCCTTCCACAACAGCTCCAACATTTTGATGGTAGCATCGCTTGGAACCCCGCCGGGCAGTAAGCTTGGGTGTATCATTAAAAAACCCATGTACTTAGATAATACTTTTATTGCCTCTACAAGGAGTTTATCGTCCTCTTCACCGTTGAGGCGCCTACTTTGATGCTGGCTGTCATCACGGCAGCAAAAGTAAATGTCGGTTGCAACTTGCCAGATGAGAATGCAATTGGCGAAATCCCTGCCCTTCACAGAAAAGCCCATATCATTCAAGAGTCCGTATTCCGTTAGCACATATTCTCCTGGTGCATCCAGGATACTCCATGTCCTAGAATAGACATCCATGGTTCTCAGTACCTGTCGCAACACTAGCTCCTTGAAGTTCATTGTGATCTTCGTATTAACTGAGAACTTGACCTTTCTCCGCCACTTTTTAAGTGCGTTACTTGCCTCTTCGATCATGTTTGTGCACTTGGTTTGGTCACGGGTGCAGTAATCCAACACATTATGCTGCCCAATAGAGTGCAGCCATTTTCTTTGTCTTCCCACCTTGAGAAAACGGCGAATGCTCAAAACCATAGCGTTAGTTCGGTTCCATCCCTGACAGTGCAACAAGTAGTCACACGTCCATGTTGATCCTACAATTCTGAACACTGATGTGGTTTCCAGAACGATGGCCCCAACCAATAGCACGTAACTGATGCAGATATCTACTCTGCTGTGAGTACCTTTACCATCGTCAAGACGGAACACCAAGAATGCGCCCACGGTGCCAAGCAGTGAGATGACACAGATCAAGTAGCCTTGCCAAGTGTGAACCACCTGCGCCTTAGTGTAAAACATGTCGTACAGGAGGGAGAGCTCCGCCTCGACCAGGTTATACATGTCCATGTTGCATTCATACGGCAGAGGCAGACCGGGGTCTAAATAACGGAGAACTGGGTCCCTGTTGCATTCATACATGTCCGTATATGCCCACCTTTGCGTGCTGACATTGATAAATATTAATTGACGCGCACAAAAATGGAACATGTAATGAGCATCAAATAGAATAAGCTCCTCTCTATCCATCTTAGCTCTGATCTTCAAGATGTCAGCCCGTTCTTGAGAAGTTTTGATGTAAACTTTCAACAAAGCAAAAGTGTCACTACTGTTGCCTCTTTGGAGAGCCCACACCCTCTCCCCGTACTTTTTTTTTTTTGAAACGGAGGCAAAAGATTTGCCTCATATATTAAATAAGGAGGAGAAAGAGTTTGTTACAACACAGTGCCAAGAAACGGCATGGCAATTACTCTCGCACTAAGAAAGACCCTAATTTTTTCGCCCCGGCTTTAACCCAAAGGTTAGACTCTTCGATCACATTGTTTAGCAAAACATGCGGAGGGACACTCTTGTGCCTAAACACCCTTGCGTTACGCTCATTCCAGATCACCCATGAAACCAACATGGTTATCGAAGCCTTCGCTTTTCGGTTGGCGGTGCCCTCGGCGCTCATGCTCGCCCACCATTCCTTGACGGAGTCGTACAAGTGCCACGCGGACGTGTCTACGTCGTGGATGCAGAGCTTCTGAATCACCATGTTCCAGAGCCTGAGGGTGAAGCGGCAACTGAAGAATAGATGGGGACCGCATTCCTGCACCCCTCTGCACAAGGGACAAGGGCCACAGTTTGGCCAGCCTCGCCTCTGCAATCTGTCTGCAGTCCAGATCCTATCATGAAGCGCGAGCCAAGCAAAGAACTTGACTTTCGGAGGGGCCCAAACCTTCCAAACCATTTGGTCCATGGGGGAGAGGACCAAGCCCAAAAACTGCGCCCTGTACGCGGAGGCCGCGGAGTAGTTCCCGGAAGCCGTGTGCTTCCAAAGGATGTCATCGTCGGCAAGCTCATCAAGGTGGACCTCTTGGAGCAGCGTCCATAGGGTGAAGAATTGAGAAACATGCTCAATGGAGGCCGGCGTAGGTGGCCTGATTTTGAGAATCCACGCGCTCTCCTTGAGAGCCTCCCGCACCTTCCAGCGCTTCCGCGAGGAAGCCTCATAAATGAGCGGAGCGATGTCTCTGGGCTTGCGACCCAAAAGCCAAGGAGAGTCCCAAAAGGGTGTCCGCGCACCATTCCCAACCGTGATGGTGGTACATGCGTAGAAAAAATTTAGGTCATCCTCATCACACGGGTTCCCACCTCCAACCCATAGCTTTGTGGGCTCCTTCCACTCATACCAAGGCCACCGCAGACGCAAGGCCCGCGCGAACTTGAAGGTGTTTAGGACCCCAAGCCCACCATAGTCAAGCGGCCTACTGACAATGTCCCAATTGACCTTGCACTTTGCCCCAGTTGTCTTATCCGATCCCGACCAAAGGAATGCCCGCTCGAGTTTGTCAATGTTTTGCAGGATGGTGGTTTGTATGACAAGCGGCGTGATGAAGTAGATGACTTGGGAAGCGAGAACCGACTTGACGAGCGCCGCGCGTCCAATGGTGGTGATGTTTTGGCCCTCATATGTTGTCAATCTACTCGCCACTTTATCCACTAAGAATTGAAGATCAGCAAGCTTCAGCCTTCAAATCGACAGCGGTAGCCCCAAATAACGGAGCGGAAAGGCAGCCCTAACAGCCGGCAGCCCATGGGTTATGCGGTCCAAGTCGAGGTTGCCACATCTAATGGGCACCATTGAGCTCTTATGGAAGTTAGTGCACAGACCGGTGACGTCCCCGAATCCCCTCAGAATGGCCGCCAGGTTGTCCACATCTCTTTTGATGGGCGCAACAAACACAGCCGCATCGTCCGCGTAAAGAGAGGTACGCACGATGACCCCTCTCCCACGGATCTTGTGCAAAAGGCCTTTCCTAGTTGTCGTGTCGAGGATTTGCTTCAAAGGGTCGATGGCAATGACAAAAAGGAGGGGAGAGATGGGGTCCCCCTGCCGAAGCCCTTGGCCATGCTTGATGGGAGAGCCGGCTACCCCATTCAAGAGAACCCTCGAAGATGAGGAGCAGAGGAGAGCCGCAATCCACTCCCGAAATTTGCTAGGGAAGCCACGCCTCCGCAGGAGGTCAAGCAAATACTCCCACTTGACGGACTCAAAGGCCTTGCGAATATCCAGCTTGAACAGGAGAGAAGGGGTCTTGCTCTTGTGCAGGCGACGAGCAAGGTTTCTAACAGACATGAAGTTGTCATGGATACTCCGCGTTTTGATGAAGGCACTTTGGGCGTTGGAGACGAGGGCGGACATGTGCGGTCCAAGCCTACTAGAGAGCACTTTGGCGATGAGCTTGGCGACCGCATAAATGAGACTAATAGGCCTGAAGTCAGCGATGCTCTCCGCCCCTTCCTTCTTGGGAAGCAACACAATATTCGCAGAGTTGAGCCAGTGGAGGTTTGTTGTGTGTAGGGAGTCGAAGCGCTGAATCACCGCCATGAGGTCGAGCTTGACGATGGCCCAACACTTCTTGAAGAACAGGCCGGTGAAGCCATCCGGCCCCGGGGCCTTGTCGCTAGGCATGCTATTTATTGCCTCGAGGACCTCCTCCTCAGTGAAGGGCGAATCAAGCTCGTGCAGGTCATGCGACTCCAGATTGAGCTCCTCCCAATTGAAGTCCGTCGTACTTCCGCTTCCTCTTTTCATGACATGCGAGAAGTGGTCATGGATTATCTTCTCCTTGGCCTTGTGTTCGGTTACCCACCCTTGATCGTTCATGATGCGGTGGATATGGTTTTTTCTCCTCCGCGCGTTGACTCGACGGTGAAAGAACTTGGTGTTGGCATCTCCTTCTTTGATGTTAGCGATTCAGGCACACTGCTTTTTGCGTGCTTTCTCAAGCACGGCCAAGCTTATCACCCTTCTCTTAAGGCGAGCACGAAGGTCACGCTCCTCAGGGGAGAGAAGCCTGCTCTCCTGGGCAATGTCGAGGCGAAGGATAACCAACAGGGCGGCGTGAAGATGGACCTTCGCCTTGGAGAAGAGGCCTCTACTCCACTCCGTGAGCCGCATGGCCGTTTTCTTTAGCTTGTGGAAAAGCAGAATGTAAGGGTCGGTGTGCTCAACTGGCTCTGCCCAGGCCTTTTGGACCACTTCGGTGAATCCGGGCATAGACGCCCAAAAATTCTCGAATCTAAAGGTCCTAGGCCTCCGCGGCCCCTTATCCTCGGCAAGCAGAAGGGGGCAATGGTCAGAGAGAGACGAAGATAGCGCATGGAGAACGTGATCATCAAAGGTTGTGTCCCATTCCGCATTGCAAAAGAAGGAGTCAAGCTTGCACAAGGTAGGATTTGACCTCTCATTGCTCCAGGTGAACCTCCTGTTCTGGAGATGGATTTCTTTGAGCTCACACTCATGGAGAGAAGCCCGGAACCGGTTGATTCGGTTGCAATTTACGTTCCGCTTGTTCTTGTCCCTAGCTCGGTAAATCTGGTTGAAATCCCCGGAGGCTAACCAAGCCACCCCCGCAGGTGGCTTCTGTGCAACAAGCTCAGCAAAGAACACATCTTTGAGCGAGTGGTCGGTAGGGCCGTAGACGGTGGTTAGCTTGAAGCTCGCGCCCGAGTCACGGACCCGAATCATGGCCGAGAGGCAGAAGGTAGTAACGGTGATGTTGGACAGTTCCACCAAAAGATCATCCCAGAGGAGCAGGATACCCCCCCTGGTGCCATTTGCCGGACGCAGCGCAAAGCTACGCAGTCTATGGCCCCCCAAAAAAGCCGCCGTAAACGGGTCGATATTGTCGAGCTTCGTCTCTTGGAGGCACACAACATGGCAAGAGGAGGAAGCGATAGTGGCGTTGACTGTCGACCGCCTATCAGGGCAATTGAGGCCCCTGACATTCCAGCTCAAAAAATTGATCGGTTGTGTCGACATGATCTAACCATAACAGCCCTTGACCAAAGCCACATAACATGTGCCAGGATAGTGGAGTTCGAATCAGCAGCATACAGACTACAGAAAGATTCAAAAGCCAACTCCAACGGGTGTACAGCCACCCCTACAGACCTGATACAAGGCGTCACCACAATACGCCCAAACAGCACACTTCCAGTATAAAACTGGACCTCTAAGCACGTACGCATATTAACTAACATTGGAAACTGAAGGCCCTAGGCATATCGGCATATTGAGCAGCAACTCAAGTTGCTGCCTGCTGCAGCACAGCCTCCTCGTCAATCCTCTCCAGGTCCAGCGCGGCTCCACCTCCATGCGTCAGGAGCGCCTCTTCCACAGCAGCAGCATCAGTGTCGTCGAGCTTGAATAGGCCCCTCATGGCTGTGAGCGCCTCCGGCGAAAGCTGCTCCTTGAAGCGGTCCGCGAAGGCGTCCAGGGCAGCCGCAGTCACGTCCTCGCCGTCTTTGACGATGCCCAGAGAACGACAAACCAGGATTTCAGCCGCACGAGCCACGGGCGTGGTCTTCGGACGAGCCGTCACCCGCGTCTTGTGCAGCGAGAGTGCACCGCCAACCTCAGAGATGGTGACTCCTGCCAAGGTCTTCCGACGCGCCGCTGGAGCTCGCGGAGGCGTTGCAGCCGGGGTGGGAACGGGCAGAATGGCGGCCTGCCGCTCCCCGAAAAGCGGCGCTAGGCACTGGAGGCCAACCGCACCGGAAGCGTCAGCCCGGCGGCGCCGCACAGGAGAGGGAGTACGACGCACCGGCCCGCTGGACGGCAGGGGAGGCGTTGGGGAGGCCTCGAAACCAGGGGGCCTGGAGGGGGACGGCACCGGCAGCAGGAGCATGGGGGGCTCACAAAGCTGGAGCAGCGCCGAGCTCGGCCTGTCAGGCAGGAGCGTGGCTGACCGGGCTTCATTCCTCTTTGATCTTGGCGACGGAGGCAGGACAGAGGTAGGCGACAGCGGCGGCGACACCGGTGGCGTGAGGGCCTCCAGGGAGCGACGCCTGGCAGCACGCGGCAAGGGGTGCCGAGAGGTGCTGCGGCCGCGCCCAACGTCCAGTGGCTCGGCAAGGATAGGCAGCATCTCAGCCGCGCGGGCCGCCTCGGCGCTAGAGGAGCCAGAGCCGGCCAGGACGGCCGGCACATCGGCAGAGCGCCGGCGACCGTCGCGGTCGCGACCAGCATCGTCATCACGCGGCCGTCGCGGCCCTGATCGCGCGAGGAGTCCCGCGGCTTCCTGGAGAGGCTGCGCCTGATGCACGCGCCCCACCCCTCCCTGTTGCGTGAGCCGTCGCGGCCCCTGCGGTCGCGGTCATCGCGGCGCCTGTCGCGGTCGCGGCGGTGGTTGTTGTCGGGCCTGGAGATGCGCTCCCGCGGATCGCGAGCCTGCCGCTCGCCGTCGACGATGGTGGCTGAGACCAATGTCCAGGTACCCGGTATGGTGTACCGGTAGATGGCATAACCGGCTCCCGATGCCTGCACTAGGAGAGTCAGCAGGTGGCGTCTCCATACCTGGTTGTCCTGTAGGGAGAAGGCAGTGATGGTGTCCTGGCCACCCAGGTGGAGCAGAAAGAAGGTCGCCCAGAACGCCACAAGCCCGGCATCATCCTGCGGCCTGCTCTCAAGGGTCATGTGCCCAAGGGCATATACCGCAATATTATCGGCCATCAGGTACGACAGCCAGAGGAAGACTAGCAGCACGCCTGAGGAACAGCGCCGCCGGAACCCACCAAAGACAAGGAGGACGAGCTGAAGCAGGAAGCTGGTGACAACCAAGATCTGGATCCCCCATTCTTTCCACACATGCACCACAAGTCCTCCTGCTGCCATTGATGTGTGGTCCACTGGAAAGCGTACAAGAAGTCAAGAACATAAGAATGCCTCACAACAACATATCTGTATCTACATTGATGTGTGGTTCGCCAAATCTAGCTACGTAACGTACTCATGGCATACTCATGGCAATGAACGAACTAACCCCATCAGCAACTACCCATAGAAACATGGCTATCACTCACATTTATGCAGGGGATATAAGGTATATGGATCAAGAAGAAGAAGATATAGTGAGCTTGGTTTGACTTACACGAGGAGGAGACCAGCCGGTGGGATGAGCAGCGATGAGCCGGATCACTTGGAGGATGATCAAAAAGCTGGGGTGTAGCAAGGGCGATGGAGAGTAGCAGTAGCAGATCGAGCTTTTCTGTTGCAGTTTGAGAGTGTGTTCGGTCTACTGGCAATGTAGTGATCCAACTCCAGGTCTGTCGGAGGAAGAATGAGCAAGAACGACTTCCCAGGAAATAAACAAACGACTTGATGCCGGTTTAATTTTCTCCTTTTTGATTCCTGCCAGCTAGTTGTAACGTGGGTGGTTGGATTAGTGAGGAGTTTAAATTATACTCCCTCCGTAAACTAATACGTTTAGATCACTAAAAAGTGATCTAAACGCTCTTATATTAGTTTACAGAGGGAGTACTATATAGTAAGATGATAAGCCTTGACCCCGTTTAATTAGATTAGATGCATGGTATGGGCGGTATGATCTGATCCGTTTCCTAATTGCCAACCGATCTGATCCATTGAAATGTGTTAACCGCATTTCTCCAGTAAATTGAGTGTTTTGGCTGAATTGGTTGATGCACAAAATTAAGGGCATCTCTAACCGAACCCTCGAATTTCTCCAGAAAGATTGTACTAGTTAACTTTCAATAAAGTGGAAATGCCCAGGATACTATCATGTCAGTTCCTGTCGAGAGAAAAAACATTGAAAGACTCTGCACAGTCTTTGCGGAAAGTGACCACGGAAAACCGTACAGAGCAGTTTTTTTTTTCAAGAACAAGCAACAATTTGTTGCCTGTCTTTTCATTATGCGAGAGGGGAAATAGTTACAGAAAGCCGCTGAGGAAACCGAAGGCTGAAGATCTGCTTTTGTGAATGCAACAGGAGTTAGAGGAAGGCCAAGGTAAGTGCATGGTAAAGGAGCCACTCGACATGGAAGCGCACTGGCCAATCTCTCCAAATCAACCCCTTCACAGCGGATCGGAGAGATCGTGCACTTTGAAGGTTAGCCATCAGCCCCCCGAAGCCTCGCCGAACAAGGCAAGAATTTCCTTGAGGGCATTGGGCAATTAGCTCACTGTCTTTAGGTTTGAGGAGGAAGACAGCCGCAACATGCAGACCAGGTATTGACATAGTGACATAGGGAGGGAGGGGCACTCCACTCTGACACTCAAGAAGCATGTCGTATAATCCCGACTTGTGCCACCAGAACAATACTATTTCGACTTTACTAGAGAGAAAGGAGGGTAAAAGCCAATGTCCAACTGAAGCTCACCTGCCAGGGCCCTCACACATGTCATAAAAACACACGCAAGGGCACTGCCAGTTGCAACGTGTTATTGGTTTAGTTTCAAGGGGAAACGGCTTTGCTTTGAGCTCCTTCTCTCCTGAAATATGGCTACTATTATCTTTATGATCAGAGTGTTTGGGCAAGTGACCACAATTTTGTAGTATCCTTAACAAAATCAGGATTGTGTGGTCTGTTTTACCGAAAAAGGCTTTCACCCCGCTTTATATATAAAGCAACGATCCTTAATAACCTGGTACAAACGCACGCCCCCACAACACACGCACACACCTAAGGCAGGATACATAGGCGCTGAGCGCAACAACAACACCCCAAGCACTACAAGAACAACCGGGGTCCTCCGTCGTGAACACGCCACCGCGAAGAGAGGAAGTCGCATATGACGAACCGTGGGCTCCAAGGCGACGCCTTCAGGAAGGATACGACACCGGAGCGCCATCACCGCCCGACCCCGAAGGTCAGGGTTTCCCCTGGAGCAACACGACGGGCACTGAGAGCCGCGACGACGCCTTCAGGAAGGGAACGAGCTTCGCCGCCGCCGGTCCGTCCGAGGATAGAACAGGTTTTCACCCCGGCCCACACTCACCGCCACCGAACGCCACACCCTGGCAACCACGCCGCCCACACGACCATGGTCACCGGGCAGCACCACGCCACGGCTCTGCCCATGAGCACCGCGCTACCACCATCAGGGTCGCCGCCCCGGCATCCAAGACCTTGACACCACCTCACTCGAGACCCGCCGCTACCCCAACCAAAGGGAAAAGTGGAAAGGCCGCGCCTTTCGTGCCCCTAGGCTGCCCCCAGCGTCGAGACCCAATAGGCCGGCCAAAGCTGGCCTTCATCGACCCGTCTTGCGGCACCATGCGCGAGACGAGCTCGGTCCTGCAGCCGGGCGCGAGACGAGCTCGGTCCTGCAGCAGCGGGCGCGAGACTAGCCATGGACCGCAGTTGGGAAAGGGCCGACCCTTCGACGAAAGTAACAGCCAGACGACAAGAAAAGGGGTCGAAGGCCGACACAGACCGCCTACCGGCGAGCCGACGTCGGGATAAGCCAGCCGCCGCCGCAGTCGATCTGCCACCACCACAGCACCAGCGCCTCTGCGCCCTGGCCAGATCCGCCCGGAGCTCCGCCATCCCGCACCGGAGTAGCGTAGACACCAGCCGCATCACCACCGCCTCATCAGGGCCGCCGGCCACCCCAACCATCGCCTACCAGCACCATCGACCGGATCTGGGCAGGGAATCCCAGACCCGCAGCCCCCGCCAACCACCTCCAAACAGAACAGGGCAGGAGGCCAGATCCGCCGCCAGCTCGCCCCAGGGCACCGAAGCCCCGAGCCGCGCCGGAGGGAGGGGAGGAGGCGGCGCCGGCGGCCACAGGACGCCGGGAGGAGGGACGGAGGCGGGGCAGGGCCGGCCCGACGCCCAACGCCACCAAGCAGAGGGGAGGCGCCCCGCGAAGCCCCCCATCTGCGCGCGCGAGAAAGCCGCCCCGCCGCCGCCAACGCCACGCGGCCTTTGGCCGGCGACGGCCCCGGCGGCGGCGAGGGAGGAGGGGGAGGCGAGGGGGCGGGGGGGCGGCGCTAGGATTCCTCCCGGGGGCACCCACGGGAGCGCCTCGGGGAGGGAGGGGGCCCTCGAGGAACACTTTCGGACCCAGCCCTTACCTGTGGTCTGTTTTAGACTTTCAACAAATGCCATCCAAGTGGACTATCTAGGAGCAACTTTCTCGTCATTTTTTGGCATTTGATAGTCAAAGTGTAGACGTTATATCTTCCTGTTATCTTCACTTGAAGCTGCTACCTGTGCCAACCAGCATTGTGATTAGCTGTAATATTTTTTGCCCATTTGTCTACACTTAGCTGCAGCTTATTACCACACATATCAACAGCTTGACTAAACACTCCCATCATTATCAGGAATCAGTGTAATTAACTGAGCTTCTTATGGCGTTCTGTGTTTGCAGCATGTGGAAGCTCCTATAGAGAAGGTTGAGAGAGATGAGCAGAACATGGATTCTGGAAAGTCAGAGGGCAGTAGCCTGAAAGGTTGCCAGGCAAGTTCTTTTCATGATAAATATTTTGGGGTACTTCCCTTTACCTATGTTAACCACTTTGGTGTGTTAATGACGTTTATAGATTTCTGAGCAGTAGCCAAAGTATAGGTATGCATAACATTATTAAAAGATGCGTGCAAATATTATTAGTTTCCTTCACTTTGGATCTTCTATAGAACATCGGAAGCGTGTGAATATTACCAGCCTTCTCTTGCTGTATCGCATGACTATAAAATAGAAGTTAACATGGCCATTGTAGTGTCCAGTTATATATTATTTTCTCATATTACTCATCAGATTCAAAACAGAAATTAATGTGGTCATTGTTGTGTCCAGTTATGCATATTGTTTTTTCATGTCACTTGTCAGTTTCAAAATAGAAGTTGACATCGCCATTCACCATCAATACATGTCTTCTACACACACACACACAAAAAAAAAAAAACGTGCGCGCTGATGTCTATCAACTTTTTGAATAATAGGCAATCACGAAACAAAACGAATTAGCGGAGGAGGTGGATCGTCTGAAGAGTGAACTTTAAGCAGTCAGGCAAGATTGTGAGTATCAATTAGCTCTGATGCAGTCTTTGACGGCTGACATAGCTAAGCAGAAAGAAGTTCCACGAAGATGCGGGGCTGAGGTAGAGAATGCCATGAGGAGAGTTGCTGCCCTCGAGGTATCTTTCCTGTCGTGTTTCCCTTCTCTAGATCTACAAGCCGTGGAGCAACTGACAAATGGGTATTCTATTACATATAATCATGTAGGAAGGAGGCCTGTTGCAAAGGGAGAAATCAGAACGTTGCAGATTCAGCTTGCTTCTGCAAATGAGAAACTAATGGTATGTGACGACTGAATCCTTTCTGAACGATGTATCATTGCATCGTGTGCCGTCCTGTTGTTTGGAAGCAAAAGGAAAATCGGTATTGGAAAGACAAGAGTTGTAGCAGTTTTTGTTTCCGTTAAGTCGTGATGAAATGGCAGCGTTTTCAGTAGCTAATACGTAGTTGCATGAACAATGTAGCCGCACCCTTTGATCTCTAAATCTACCCTGGTTTGAAAAACGCAATTAGACCTTGCCGAGAAGCAATGGCCTTGACTGCAGATCTTAATGCCCAGCTAGGGTTTCCAGGTCTCATAGGACTGCCTTGAAGTAAAAAACATGGTGGTGGATGGTGCTCTCAGAAATAGCGCTGTGTCAGACTCAGTTCCAGAAACAAATAATTGTTGTGATATAGCATGTCTTAGTTACATCACATTCAGCTACATGTCATAGACCCTAACCGTGTTGTCATTAGTTTCGGCACGACTGCTATCCTAACTATCTATAGATAGAATCCCTAAAAACTATCTACAGATAGATACATGGGGCACCGCTTGCCGAGCGAGCTTTTAGGTTTAAGTAGAAGAAAAAAGCACGGCTAACCACGAACATGCGATCCGCAGAAAATAAAATAAAATAACAGGGGCCATAGTACAAAACTATTATGTTCTGCTGTAGTAAAATCAACCAAATATGTCCATCATCAGGATACGTCGTGTTCATATGATATGCACCGGTGTTTTCGGTCCTTTAATTGCTGGAGCGAATCGACACTGTTGGTTGACGAAGAGGGCCCAACATCGGTAGAGCACATGCCAATCCGGTCAGACCTTCGGCTTCGCATCAATCTTTGGTGGAAGAGGGCAGCCCCTGTTTACAGCCAAGGCAATGTCAGTCAGTCTCCCAGTTCGACAAAGCACAGAATAGTTCTCTAGTGACATGGATGACTTGTGCTTTG
Organism: Elymus sibiricus; assembly: GCA_039707655.1. Taxonomy (NCBI): domain Eukaryota; kingdom Viridiplantae; phylum Streptophyta; class Magnoliopsida; order Poales; family Poaceae; genus Elymus; species Elymus sibiricus. The sequence goes on from CM077671.1 coordinate 484,848,709, forward strand.
TGTATAGCCAAAAAGAATCCATTTAAGTGATTACCAATAAGATCATTATATATTAAAACTGGAATTGTATTCTTCCTTCCATTTGATGTACAAACGTTGTAGCCTGTGTCACATCTTCATGAAGATCTACACAATGATCTAGTATCGTGAACATACTGGTCTAAGATTATATATGTATAAACAATGTAACTGTTATGAATCTATATTGTTTTACCCAAAAAGGTTAACATAATTAATGATGTTCCCTGCGCTGCGCAGGTACCTGGCTAGTTAGGTTTATTTGTGATAGCATGATATGAATACTTACGAATCTTGAAAAATTTACTTCTTGGACAATCGCAGCACACTAAAGAAATAGTACACCCTCACATTTGTGACGGGCACTGCTAGTTTTGTGTCAAAAGCACAAAACAGCGGCTAGCGAGTGACTAATATCAACGGGAGCACTTCCAAGTTTCCAGAAATCAAGAGAGAAATAAATCCTAGAAAGAATGTCGACAAGGATGGTAGAGGAGCTCATACTCCCTGCTTACAGAAATAGAGTTCTTATTACAATAGAAATGGGTAGCATAGATGTTACATTACATTCCAGGCATATAAACAAACATCAGATAGGATAGAGTAGCTCATGTTGTTCTGTGCTCACAAAAACAGAGTTAAACCAATAAAAATTGGGTAACATACATACTACATTACATCCGAGGCATATAAATCAACAGGAATGGCTGTGTGCATCGTATGATGCAGAGGCTGGGGTTTCTCCCTTTTCGAGAAAACACAAATATACCACTTCATCCGATCCAAAATAAATGCCGCAGTCTCGAACTAAGTGTAGTTCAACCTTAGTTCAAAACTGTGACACTTATTATGGATCAGAGGGAGTACAAATCAACAGGATATATGAGATGAACCTCTACTCTATAGGAGCTTGACTTGAAACCTCATTACTATACTTGTGAAATAGCTCGATGTGATCCATGACAAGGCGGATAACAGTGAGGAACTCACCGCCCCTGCCAAGCTGTCTGCAGTGGGAAATATGGGTGCTGCGGTGGGCTGCATAGCAGAGAAACTCCACCCACACTCCAAAGATGACCCGCAGCATGGGCAACTGCCCATTGTTTCGATCCAGCTGATGAGCAAGAGTTGCGAAGCGAGTGAAGTACTCGTAATGACCCCCTTCATTATATAATAACCTAGCAAATTCCTGGCTGGTACAACATTCTTTGAGGTGCTTCGAGTGAACCAAAGTACTGATAATAAGATCGTCTGCAACTCCGCCGGGCAGTAAGCTTGGGTGGTGCATCATTAAAAATCCCATGTAGTTAGATAGTACCTTTATTGCCTCTACATAGGGCTTATCATCCTCGTGCTGGGGATCATTGCAGCGGGAAAGGTAAATGTCGGTTGCAACTTGCCAGTTGAGAATGCAATGGGCGAAATCCCTGCCCTCGATAGAAAAGCGGATATCATCCCAGAGTTTGTATTCCGTTAGCACATATTCACCCGGTGCGTCCAGGAGACTCCATGTCTTGGAATAAACAGTCATTGCTCTCAGTATTTGTGCCAGCACCAGCTCCTTGAACTCCATTGTGATCTTCGCATTGGATGCGAACACCTTTCTCCGCCACTTTTTAAGTATAGTTCCCTCTACCAACCTGGTTATACAATTGGCCTCGTCACGGATGCAGTAATCCAACAAATTATGTTGCCCGACAGAGTGCAACCATCTTCTTTGGCTTCCCACCTTGAAAAGCCAACGAAGGCGCATAACCATAGCATTTGTTCGGTTCCACCCGTGACGATGCATGTAATCACACGTCCATGTAGATCCTACAACTTTAACCACTGATATGGTTTCCAGGATGATGGCCCCAACCAATAGCAGGTAAGTGATGGAGACATCAACTCTGCTGTGAGCACCTCTGCCGTCAAGACAGAACAACACGAATGAGCTCACCGTGCCGAGTAGTGAGATGGCACGGATCAAGTAACCCTGCCAACTGTGGGCCACCTGCGCCTTAGTGTAAAACAAGTCGTACAGACGGGAGAGCTCCGCCTCGACCAGGTCATACATATCCGTGTCGCATTTATATGGCAGACCCATCCTTCTGAAATGATGGAGGGAGAGGAACCGAAGTTCCCGACTGACGTTGAAAAATGCACCCTTGCAAAAATGAAACATGTAATGAGAATCGAGTAGCATCAAGTCCTCCCTATCCATCTTAGCTCTGCTCTTCGATACGTCGGCCAATGGTTGACTGATGTAGTGCATGCCTCCTATCAAATTAAAAGTGTCATTGTTGCCTCTTTGGAGAGCCCACACCCTCTCCCCGTACTTGAGGAAACCAACTATGAACATCACTATGGTGGCTGAGACCATGGTCCAGGTGCCTGGTATGGTGTACCGGTAGATGGCATAGCCGGCTCCTGATGCCTGCACTACGAGAGTCAGCAGGTGGCGCCTCCACAGTTGGTTGTCCTCTAGAGAGAAGGCAGTGATGGTGTCCTGGCCACCAAGGTGGAGCAGAAAGAGGGTTGCCCAGAACGCGACGAGTCCGGCGTCCCGCGGCCTGCTCTCAAGGGTCATGTGCCCAAGGGCGTATACCGCGATGTTATCTGCCATCAGGTACGACAGCCAGAGGAAGGCCAGCAGCACGCCAGAGGAGCTGCGCCGCCGGAACCCACCGAAGACCAGGAGGACGAGCTGAAGCAGGAAGCTGGTGACAACCAAGATCTCGATCCCCCATTCTTTCCACACACGCACCGCAAGCCCTCCTCCTCCTCCTGCCATTGATGTGCCACCAGTCCACTGAAAAGCGGACAGGAACATAAGAAAACCTCACAAAAACGTATCCGTATCTACATATACTCATATATGTGGTCCGCCAAATCTAGCTACATAGCGTACTAATGGCAACCACATCAGAAAACTACCCACACGCCATAGCTATCGTCTTTATACAAGGGATATACGGTATATTGGATCTAGAAAAAGAACACACAGCGAGTTTGGTTTGACTTACACGAGGAGACCAGCCGGTGAGAAGAGAGCAGCGATGAGCCCGATCAATTCGAGGAAGAACAGGAAGCTGGGTTGTAGCTAGGGCGATGGAGAACAGCAGACCAAGCTGCTCGGTTGTAATTTCAGAGCGTATTCGGTCGACTGGCGATGTAGTGAGATCCAACTCCAGGACTGCAGCCCGACCAAGAACGGGCAGGAACGACTTCCCAGGAAATAAGCATAAAGATATAGACTTGACCCCTGTTTAGTTTACTGGCATTGGATCTCTGCTAGCTAGCTGTAACGTGGGGCGGTTGGATTAGCGAGGAGTTTAAATTATAGTAAGACGTTATAGCCTTGACCCCGTTTAGATGCATGGCATGTGCGGTATGATTTTGCCGTGCCAAGTGTGAAATGCAAGAAAGTTTGCCTCATTGTCAACTGATCCAAAATACTACCCGGAGGGATATGGAACCATGTTTTGCATAGTTCATTCCCGGATCTGATTCGTTGAATAGTGTTAACCTGATTTTCTCCAATAAATTGAGTCTTAAGGTGAATTTGCTGCATTCATGGTGTATACAATTAGCTATGCTATCATAACCAAGACATCTCGAAACCTCACGAGCACAGTGCTCAATATAATATATGTAACCTAGCTACATCTATTCCACATCTAAGGTTTAGTATTTTGACATTTTGTTGTCAATCGTATACTGATTTCAAGCCTATATGTTTCGCAAAGGGATTCATTATTTGTAAACCATTGTTTAAAAAACAAACGTTGATTTGATACTCCTTTTTTATCACCAAATTTTTATTTGTAGTTTTTGTTATGTTTTATCTATTTTGTTGGATCACTAAGCATTGAGTTTAAATTCTAGATTTATTGTGCAATTGAGTCATATTTTGTATGTTTTCGCGTGGGGCATTTTTTGGGTTAGTTATGAGGTATTTTGGGGTAGTTATAAGGACCAAAATTTTCCTTCTTTGCTGATTTTTTTTGGCCCGAGTCTTACTCAAATCTTGACTCCGCCATTGAGTAGAGCCTAGCTAGATGTGCGGGAAGAGTTAAAATAAATTTCTCGTCATTCTTCAATAACTTAATCTTTTGGTGAAATGGTTAGTGCATGCAATTGAATATGATAGACCATTAATCTTATAATTTAAATAAGTAATTGCCCACCCCACCCCACCTTTCAAATTTATAAGGTGTCACTACTAATTTATAAGGTGTCACTACTGCAAAACATGACACAACAGTCGGTTCACCACTTAAGTGCCTAAGTTAAGTCATCAGTTGTGACCCGTCATCGGTGATTTATAGACGACTGGTGTGAGTAGTCACCCCCTATGGGGCCATTTGTCGATCCATCAATGGTGAGTGGAGTGGCAATCCTTGGGTGACACACCATGGACTGGACCCCGGAGCGGCCCGTCAGTGGTGATATGACCAATACCAACAAGCCTCTCCTAGTAACAGTTGTGGTGACTTGGACCATTACCTAGTCATAGATGGTCAAGTCAACATTGATTAGTCTCATATGACACGGCTCCTCAGTGATGACTTGCCTATGTACTCTGCGAACAAAATGCCAATTAAAGGACATCTAGCCCCTAATGAGAGGTTTTGGTGTTAATGGCATTATGCTTAGAAGACTAACTATGTTTCAAGTGCTTACACAAGACACACACCCTTTGAAATGAAACATATAGTTGCTCGGTGACCCCCTAAGAAAAAGGGATAAAAAGGATGGCACCCAAATTTTCTACATATGATTTCTTGTTTTGAGTCGTAAGTACGGCATACAATAAAGAGGGGATGTGCCAATGATCGAAGTGTGGGAGTCGTTCAACCAAAGCAAAGCGAATACCACCCACACCCCATGAGAGAGAGAGAGAGAGAGAGAGAGCCCCTTACTATGTTGGTTATGTTGCTCTATGGTTTGGCTCGGAGGTGCCTCAGAACCTTTGAGTGGCTTTTGAGCTGAGATGTGTGGTTCTGTTTATGGGTCGGGTACTCTGAGATGTCTCGGAGCCTCGAGGCCCTCGACACCTCTGACCGAATGTGGAACCTTTGGTTTTCGCTCAGATTTACCTTGGAGCAACTCCGAACCCTCCGAGCTTTCTCGGATCTCTGAAGTATGCATAATGGGTACGTAGGAATAAGTGTGACTTGTATAAAGGCCCCTTTTTCCCACGAGGAAGGTGACGACTCCAATACTCTCTCCATCATTGTTCTATACCTAAATATCTTGAGATCTCCCTCCCTAGACCTCCATTCCACCTACAATATTAGGGAAGACAACAGGAGATCCCGATCTACAATCCCACCAAAGAAAAACTCGAGTTCTTTGATTCCCCATGAGATCCTTCGTGAATCTTGTTACTCTTGGGTTGTGGGGAACCCTAGGCAATTGGTGTTTCGTGGGAGCTCCCAAGTTGTGTGGTTGTGCCCCGGGCTCATTTGTGAGGATTTGGAGTTGTACCCAAGAGCTACCCCTAGAGACAGTGAACATGAGCATTCATTGACCCATGTTCTCGGAGACTTAGATGAGAAATTTGCTGTGGTGGGAGCATTAGTTGTTCCTGACCTATCCAACGAAGATTAGCACTCTTCCAAGAGTGTGAACTTCATATTACATCTTCGTCTACATCACTTGTGGTTTTCTCTAACCCTAGGTTTATTTGTTCTTATTACTTGCTTTTGTGTGTGTGCCACCTATACGATGTGTTACAACAAGCTAGCAAGCTACACACGTATCACCTAGTTGCATTTTCACAGAACCTACATTTACACAATCACCTCTACATTCAACTAACAATTTTTTTAATTTGGTAGTCACGTGTTCACCCCCTAGTTGACATTTAGCGCATCTTTTATCCTTCAACCAAGATCTGCACTCCTCTGCCCACTATTCTGACCTGCTGAAGAGGAGGTGAGCTCCATGCCTCCCAGGTTGTGACTGTTCAGTTTCATGGGCCCTCTCTCAAGATCATATTTGCCTCGAAGTTGGCCGGCCTTCTCTCTCCTCAGAACTAGATCTATATTTAGCTTCTATAGGTCAAGATCTAGAGACAGCTTGTACTCCATTCTCCCCCAAGGTCTACTCCTCGAATTCAATACTAATCGATCCACTCTTGGAAATTTCATCCATCGATTCTCTCATCTTTGAAATAAACTCTCACCAAAGTCTATTCTCTCTTGCCAATGGAATTAATAATTTGTTTGAGCTTGTGTTTGTTGGTGTATATGGAGTATAGTTCTATATGCTGGAAATGATAATCATTTTTGTGTCATAGGGATCGATGGACCGAGGTTGGATGTATTAGAGAATTGGGTGGCAAATACTTTCATTGATAATTTTGAAGGGTCTAGTTGAGTTGCCGTCAAGGATGTGTTGTTAGGTGTGGTATCACAAAAATATTGTCTGCGAGAGGGGAGTTGCAATTTTATTTGATAACTAAGGGTTTTGTTGTGCGGAAGTTGTTGGCGAAGATGAAGAGGTCGGACATGAACCACAAAATTTTGTTAATGGCTAAAATCCAGGAATTCAAGCTAAAAATACCTGTCGGGCAATTCTTCAAACACCTTTCAGGGCGTTGAGCTCGTCGTCGATCGACTTGGCAAGGGAAGGTTGGACCGTCAGAGGGGTTCTGTAGGTGAGTGGAGAAGCGGGGCTCATGCTGGAATGTCCTACCAGCCGTCAGAAATGGCCATTGGATATCCCCCCCTGTCATTTTCTGTATTTTAGCAGTTCTTTAGAGGCAGAGGGAGCTTCGGGAGTCTACTCACAGGAGATATTCGATGAACCTTCTTTCCCATGTAGTCATCCATCAATTAAACCTTATCGTTATACTTTTGAAGTAGCTCGACATGATCTACGATGAAAGTTAGGAAGTCACCGCCCCTGCCTTGTTATCTACAGTGGGAAATGTCATGTTGTGGTGGGCTACATAGCACATGAACTACACCCACACCTGAGAGATGGCATGAAACATGGCCAAATCCCTTTTGTTTTCAAGTAGCTCGCGAGCAAGAGGTGCATATATAGCGGGTGAAGCCACCATAACCTCACTCATCGTCAATTAACGACCTAACTAATCCCTTGGTAAAACAATTTTTGTACAAATTATCGACAGTAAGAGCATGTGGAAATCCGTCATGTAGTAAGCTTGGGTGTATCACTAAAACCCCTATTAGCTAGGGCATCTCCAACGCTGACTAAAACGAACATGCTATCCATTCGCAGACGTGGACAGACGGGTTCACGGACAGTGATATGAGAGCCGGCCATCCAACCATATGCCCGCATACCTTTCAAACTGGATTTAAACAAACCAGACAAATTATGTGCAAAACGGATGGTTTTCATGTAAATCGGAGGACATTCATCACATTTTTGACATATTTCATTAAATAAAAGTGACCGGATATCAATCTTGTCTAAATCTACGACAACGGCCAATCTTGTCTAAATCTACGACAACGGCCGTCCTCCAAGTCCTTGTTCTTACCATCTATGAGCATGTCGGGCTGCCGTGTTCATGTCCAACGTAGATGAGACCCGTGAAGGGAAGGTGCGGTTGCTGGCGAGAAAGACTAGAACATGGGTCACGGACCGACCCACGTGGGACTCGAGGCCTCGCCGCCTCGAATGCCCTAATCCTCCTCGTTGGAGTACGCAACATGTCCGTCGCAAGTGGACGTGAGGTTGACGATGGACATGGACGATCTGGTTGTCGTCGTTGTACCGGCACCAACGAAGCACAGTCGGATGCGCGAACGACGCGTAGCTGTTGGTGTTCCCATTCGCGATCACCTGCGCCATGAGCGCATGTGGCCTCGTAAAATGCTCGCTGCTCAGCGACGAAGTTGGAGTTCTCCATGGTCATGGCCGCCACGGCCTCCTCGCTTGCGAGTCCCTATAGATTTGGCCCTCTACGAGCCAATGCTACTTGAGGAGGGAGAGCATGTACCATTGCTCCTCCTACGCCTACTGGAACACTAGATAGTGTTGAACTGCGTCTGCACCTACTCCATGGTAAAGCGGGCATGGAACGACACGGGCAGGGTACTGACTCATTATCGGAGGTCGTCTCCGTCATCATCCCGCCATTGGAGAACTCCGGGGAGTTGGTCGGCCTCTATCCGCCATGGCGGCCCTGCTCCATCAAGAGGCTCTCCCACTACACGCTATAGGTCGCGGTCGTGGCATAGGTGGTGTACATAGGAGGACGTGAAGTAGGTGGCGCAGTTGGTGGACATCACCTTCTTATCAAAGCACCAGACTTGAGAGCAGTATTGTCATTTTTATGCATTGGGTCTAGTTACTGTTGGATGTGAGCATGACTGGATTTTTTCTACCCTGAATTACAATGTTTAGTCGATGCTTGAACCTCAGAGGTGCTCTGCATTTATGTTTTGCGGTCTCAGAAAGAGCTAGCGAGATACCATATCATCACATTATACCATGATTACTTTGACAAATTGTTGGCATCTGAGATATTTTATTATTGTTGTCTAGTTGGTTATGTTATTTCCATGAGTAAATATAATGCCTAAGTGTTATCACTGACACGGTTAGTTATGATCTTTGCTGAAAATCGGAACACTAGATAAGCATGTATACGTCAACGAGAACAAAAGAGTTTGTAAAAGTTTTCTTTATCACTTTCAGTTTGTCAACTGAATTGCGTGAGGACAAGCAATGAGTTAAGCTTGGGGGAGTTGATACGTACCAAACATATCTATTTTTCCAAACACTTTTGCTCTTGTTTGGGACTCTAATTTGCATGATTTGAATGAAACTAGCCCGGACTGACGTTTTCAGCAGAACTACCATGGTGTTGTTTTTATACAGAAATAAAAGTTCTCGGATTGAGCTGAAAATTTACGATGAATTATTTTGGAAATAATAAAAAAATATTGGCATCAAAATCCACCGGAGGGGGCCACCCAGGAGTCATAAGCCTGGAGCCCGCCCAGGGGGCACCCTTTGAGCTTGTGGGCCCCTCATGGCTCCGAGTGACCTAATTCCAACGCTATAAGTTTCGTTTCGTGGAGAAAAAACCAGAGAGAAGATTTCATCATGTTTTACGAGACGGAGCCACCGCCGCCTCCTGTTCTTCATCGGGAGGGCTGATCTGGAGTCCGTTTGGAGCTCCGGAGAGGGGGATTCGTCGCCGTCGTCATCACCAACCCTTCTCCATCAACAATTCCATGATGCTCACCACCGGGAGTGAGTAATTTCTTTGTAGGCTTGTTGGTCGGTGATGGGATTGGATGAGATTTGTCATGTAATCGAGTTATTTTGATAGTACTTGATCCCTAGTATCCACTATGTTATGAGATTCATGTTTCTATGACTATGCTATGCTTAATGCTTGTCACTATAGCCCGAGTGCCATGATTTCAGATCTGAATCTATTATTTTTTCATGAATATGAGTGTTTTGGATCCTATCTTCAAGTTGTATGCACCTATTATGTGTTATGATCTGTAGACACCAAAGTGACAATAATTGGGATCATCTCCGGTGATGACCGTCATATGAGGAGTTCATGTATTCACCATGTGTTAATGTTTTGTTCTGGTTCTCTATTAAAAGGAGGCCTTAATATCCCTTAGATTTCCTTATGGACCCCGCTGTCATGGGAGGGTGGGACAAAAGATGTCATGCAAGTTCTTACTATAAGCACGTATGACTATATACGGAATACATACCTACATTACATTGATGAATTGGAGCTACTTATGTGTCGTTCTAGTATGAAACTGTTACATGATGAATGTCACCCAACACAATTATCCATCACCGATCCAATGCCTACGCTTTTCGCATATTGATCTCCGCTAAGTTACTATTGTTGCTACTGTCATTATAATCATCACAATCGCTACTATTATTGTTCCTATTACTATTGTTACTGTGTGATGACCTACAAGTATAGGGGATTAATCGTAGTCCTTTCGATAAGTAAGAGTGTCGAACCCAACGAGGAGCAGAAGGAAATGATAAGCAGTTTTCAGCAAGGTATTCTCTGCAAGTGTTGTGAGTAACAATGATAGATAGTTTTGCAGCAAGATAATTCGTAACAAGTGACAAGTAAAAATAGAGCAAGGGTGCAACAAGCTAGATCAATCCTTTTTATAGCAAAGGACAGGCCTGAAAGTACTCTTATATAAAGCAAGCGCTCCCGAGGACACATGGGAATTTATGTCTAGTCATGTTCATCATGTTGAGTTGATTCGCATTCGTTACTTTGATAATTTGATATTTGGGTGGACCGGTGCTAAGGTGTTGTTCTTACTTGAACAAGCAACCCATTTATGATTACCCCCTCTCGCAAGCATCCGCAACTACGAAAGAAGAATTAAGATAAATCTAACTATAGCATGAAACGTGTGGATTCAAATCTGCCCCTTATGAAATAACGCATAAACTAGGGTTTAAGCTTCTGTCACTCTAGCAACCCATCATTTACTTATTACTCCACAATGTCTTCCCTTAGGGCCATAATATGGTGAAGTGTCATGTAGTCGACGTTCACACGAAACCACTAAAGGAAGCAACAACATACATATCATCAAAATATCGAACGAATACCAACTTCACATGTACTTATAACAAGACTTCTCCCATATCCTCAGGAACAAAAGTAACTACTCACAAATCATCACCATGTTCAAGATCAGAGGTCTAATAATGATGATTAAGGATCTGAACATAATATCTTCCACCAAGTAAACCAACAAGCATCAACTACAAGATGTAATCAACACTACTAGTAACCCACAGGTACCAATCTAAGGTTTTGAGACAAAGATTGAATACAAGAGATGAACTAGGGTTTGAGATGAGATGATGTTGGTGAAGATGTTGATGAAGATTGGTCCTCCCAGGAAGGAGGGAGCGTTGGTGATGATGATGGCTTCGATTTCCACCTTTCGGAGGGAAGTTTCCGCGGCAGAATCTCTCTGCCGGAGAGCAAAAGGGCCTATGCCCAGGTTTCCGCCTCGAGACGGCGACACTTCATCCGGAAAGTATCTTCTTAATTTTTCTAGGTCAAAATCCAACTTATAGCAGAAGAGGGAGCCGGAGGCCTGCCTGTGGGCCCCCAAGCCATCAGGGCGCGCCTAGGGGGTGGGCGTGCCCTGTTGGCTTGGCACCAACAGGTGGCCCCCCTCTGGTATATTTTTGCTCCAATAATTCACATATATTCCATCAAAATTCTTCGTGAAGTTCCAGGTCATTTGCAGTCCAGTGAATTTTCAGCCTTTTTCTTGGTTTTCAGGTCCAAAATTCCAGTTTCCGGCAATTTCCCTCTTCATGATGTACTTTGTAAATTCTGAGAGAAAGGCATAAGAATTGTATTATAAAGTGGAATAATAACCAAGAACAACATACATATCAATAGGAAATCATAATGCAAAATGGATGTATCAACTCACCCAAACTTAGACCTCGCTTGTCCTCAAGCGGAAGCCAAAGTCGATAATAATGACCACATAATTAGAGAGAGAGGTGTCGATAAAAACAGAATACGGACATGAGAGCATCATGAATATTAACATAGCAACAATTTCTTCATCATATAGCTTCTCATAAACAAGTAACAATTTATCCACAACATTGAAGTATGAAGCATAAACTTTATTGACAATCAACAAACTATGTTCTTAGTCATTGAGACAATCAATTCATCATATTTGAGAGAAGAGTCTATGTAAGAGCTTTCATTTATCAAGTTCACATACTCAACTATCATTTAGTCTTCTATGATTGCTGACACTCATTGTATATTTTTGGAGCTAATGTTTCCATCGGACACACAGGAAGATAGGGGCTTTATTGTTTTCGCCACCCAAATTATTTACCTCAAGGATAATGTCAACAATAATGACTCATGATCACCTACATCCAACTGGATATATATATCTGGATCATTCCCCAACACATGATGCTTGCCAACTAGAGAAGTAATAGGTTGGAATAGGGATAAACATTATTGACTCTTGCATAAAAGTAAATACATTAAAGTAAAGGATAGGCCCTTCGCAGAGGGAAGCAGAGGTTGTCATGCGCTTTTTAATTTTTGGATGTGCAAGCTCTTAATGTAAAGGAATGTCACTTCATATTGCCCCTTGTGATAGCAACCTTTATTATGCAGTCTGTCGCTTTTATTTCTTTGCCATCACAAGATCGTACAAAGCTTATTTTAACTTACAACAAAAGACCATACATATTTAGGAGCAATTTTTATTGCTTGATGCACCGATGACAACTTACTTGAAGGATCTTATTCAATCCATAGGTAGATATGGTGGACTCTCATGGCAAGAAACTGAGTTTAAGGTTTATGGATGCACAAGTAGTATCTCTACTTAGCGCGAATTTTTTGGGCTAGCAAAAGATCCTAAGCAAGCACCACAGGTTAGAGGATCTATGACAATATAACTTCTATGTGTACCTAGACAAACATAACTCATTACGTTGTCTTCCTTGTCCAACATCAACAATTCGATCATTATATAATATTTGATGGGGGCTCACAATCATAAAAGATGTCCAAGATAGTGTATTTGTATGTGAATCTCCTCTCCTCTTATCATAATTTGCATGGATTGTATCAATGAATAATACTATGTTTGTTAACTCCCAACAACTTTTATCACTTATACTTTTTCTATGTGAAGTCATTACTCCCCATGGGATTAACATATGATTTTTCTATGTCTTCTATTTCATTGCTATTATGATTGATGCATGAGAGTAAAGAAAGAAAACTCAACTAATCTTTATTATATAACTCTCTGATACGTCCATTTTGCATCATGATTGCCTACTGTTATTTATTATGTTTTGTTGAATAATAATGCTTTAGGGAGTGATTCTAATGCCTTTTCTCTCATAATATGCAAGGTTTACACAAAGAGGGAGAATACCGGCAGCTGGAATTCTGGACCTGAAAAAGCACATCAGAGATACCTATTCTACACAACTCCAAAGAAGCTGAAACTTTACGGTGAATATTTTTGGAATATATGAAAAATACTGAAGCAAAAATCTACCGGAGGGGGCCACCCTGGTGGGCACAAGACACCAGGACGCGCCAGGGCGCCCAGGCGCGCCCTGATGGGTTGTGCCCTCCTCGGCCCACCTCCGGTGCCCATCTTATGGTATATAGGGTCTCTTGACCTAAAAAATACATAAAGGACTTTTAGGATGGAACGCCGTAGTCTCGAGGCGGAACTTGGGCAGGAGCACTTTTGCCCTCCGGCGGAGTGATTCCGCCGGGGGAACTTCCCTCCCGAAGGGGGAAATCGAAGCCATCGTCATCACCAACATCCCTCTCATCTTTGGGAAGCCAATCTTCATCAACATCTTCAACAACACCATCTCCTCTCAAACCCTAGTTCATCTCTTGTGTTCAATCTTTGTACCGGAACCTCAGATTGGTACCTGTGGGTGACTAGTAGTGTTGATTACTATATGGTTTATTTGGTGGAAGATTATATGTTCAGATCCATTATGCTATTCAATACCCCTCTAATCTTGAGCATGAATATTATTTGTGAGTATTTACTTTGTTCTTGAGGTCACGGGAGAAGTCATGTTGCAAGTAATCATGTGAATTTGATATGTGTTCGATATTTTGATGATATGTATGTTGTGATTCCCTTAGTGGTGTCATGTGAACGTCGACTACATGACACTTCACCATCCTTGGGCCTAAGGGAATGCATTGTGGATTAGTTATTAGATGATGGGTTGCTAGAGTGACAGAAGCTTAAACCCCAATTTATGCGCTAATTCGTAAGGGGCTGATTTGGATCCAAACGTTTAATGCTATGGTTAGATTTTATCTTAATACTTTTCTCGTAGTTGCGGATGCTTGCGAGGGGGTTAATCATAAGTGTGAGGTTTTTCAAGTAAGAACAGCACCCAAGCACCGGTCCACCCACATATCAAATTATCAAAGTAGCGAACACAAATCAAACCAACATGATAAAAGTGACTAGATGAAATTCCCGTGTACCCTCAAGAACACTTTGCCTATTACTAGAGACTGTTCTGGCCTGTCCTTTGCCACAAAAGGATTGGGCTACCTTGCTGCACTTTATTTACCGTTACCGTTACTTGCTCGTTATCAATTATCTTGCTATCAAACTATCTGTTACCTACAATTTCAGTGCTTGCAGAAATTACCTTGCTGAAAATCGCTTGTCAGTTCCTTCTGCTCCTCGTTGGGTTCGACACTCTTACTTATCGAAAGGACTACGATTGATCCCCTATACTTGTGGGTCATCAAGACTCTTTTCTGGCGTCGTTGTCGGGGAGTGAAGCGCTCTTGGTAAGTGGAAATCGGTAAGGAAAAACTCATACTACGTGCTGAAATTTATTGTTACTTGTTACTGTGGAAAACAATCCTTTGAGGGGTTTGTTCGGGGTATCTTCACCTCGACCGGAACCACAATTAGTTGCCCCTCAACCTACTGCACCTACTGAAATATTGGTTATGAAATTCCTTCGGGTATGGTAGAACAACTGCTTGCTAAACCTTATGCAGGAGATGGAACTGAACATCCTGATATGCACCTCTTATATGTGAACGAAATTTATGGATTATTTAAGCTTGCAGGTTTACCCGGAGATGAAGCTAAGAAGAAGGTTTTCCCTTTATCTTTGAAGGGAAAAGCATTGACATGGTATAGGCTATGTGATGATCTTGGATCATGGAACTGGAATGGGTTGCAATTGGAATTCCATCAAAAGTTTTATCCCATGCATCTAGTTCATCGTGATCAGAATTATATATATAATTTTTGGCCTCGTGAAGGAGAAAGCATCGCTCTAGCTTGGGGGAGGCTTAAGTCAATGTTATATTCATGCCCCAATCATGATATTCCGAGAGAAGTTATTATTCAGAATTTTTATGCTCGGCTTTCTCATAATGATCAATCCATGCTCGATACTTCTTGTGCTGGTTCTTTTATGAAGAAGACTATTGAATTCAAGCGGGATCTCTTGGAAAGAATTAAACGCAACTCCGAAGATTGGGAACTCGACGAAGGTAATGAGTCAGGTATAAAGCTTAAGTTTGATTGTGTTAAATATTTTGTGAATATTGATGCTTTTCACAAGTTTAGAACTACATATGGCCTTGACTCTGAGATAGTAGCCTCTTTCTGTGAAGCATTTTCTACTCACGTTGATCTCCCTAAGGAGAAGTGGTTTAAATATCATCCCCCTATTAAAGAAGAAATTAAAGAACCGGTCATAGCTAAAGATGAAACCATCATTTACAATGTTGATCCAGTTGTGCCTACTGCATATATTGAAAAAACACCTTTCCATGTTAGGATAAAGGAACATGCTAAGGTATCAACTGTGATTCGCAAGAGTAATATTAGAGCACCTAAGCCCCCTGAGCAAATTAAAGTAGAACCTAGTGTTGCTATGGTTAAAGATCTCTTGGTAGAAAATATTGATGAGCATGTTATTTACTTCTGTGATGAAGCTGCTAGAATTGCTAAACCCGATGAAAAAGATAAACATAGACCCGTAGTGGGCCTGCA
The DNA here is from genome assembly GCA_039707655.1 of Elymus sibiricus. Classification (NCBI taxonomy): domain Eukaryota; kingdom Viridiplantae; phylum Streptophyta; class Magnoliopsida; order Poales; family Poaceae; genus Elymus; species Elymus sibiricus. The sequence goes on from CM077671.1 coordinate 484,864,296, forward strand.
TGTTGTCTCAGTCAAAATAGGAGATCATTGCTATCATGGTTTATGTGACTTGGGTGCTAGTGAGAGTGCTATCCCTTTTACCTTATACCAAGAAATTATGAATGAAATAGCACCCGCCGAAATAGAAGACATTAGTGTTACTATTAAACTTGCTAATAGAGACACCATCACACCACTTGGGATTGTTAGAGATGTTGAAGTCTTGTGTGGGAAAGTAAATATCCTACTGATTTTCTAGTTCTTGGTTCCCCACAAGATGACTTTTGTCCCATTATCTTTTGTAGACCTTTCTTGAACACCGTCAATGCTAAGATAGATTGTGAAAACCAAACTGTCGGTGTCAGTTTTGGTGATGTGTCTCATGAGTTTAATTTTTCCAAGTTTAGTAGACAACCCCGTGATAGAGCATTATCTAGTAAGGATGAAATAATTGGTCTTGCTTCTATTGCCGTGCCTCCTACTGATCCATTAGAACAATATTTGCTTGACCATGAAAATGATATGCATTTGTGTGAAAGAAATAAAATAGATAAAATTTTCTTTGAACAACAACCTCTCCTGAAACACAATTTGCCTATTGAAACTCTTGGAGGTCCTCCTCCACCTAAAGGTGATCCTATGTTTGAATTAAAGCAATTGCCTGATACTTTGAAGTATGCTTATCTTGATGAGAAAAAGATATATCCTGTTATTATTAGTGCTAACCTTTCAGAACATGAAGAAGTAAGATTATTAAAAGTTCTGAGGAAGCACCGTGCTGCTATTGGATATACTCTTGATGATCTTAAGGGCATTAGTCCCACTCTATGTCAGCACAAGATTAATATGGAACCTGATGCTAAACCCGTTGTTGATCACCAACGACGATTGAATCCTAAGATGAAAGAAGTGGTAAGAACTGAAATATTAAAGCTTCTGGAAGCAGGTATAATCTATCCCATAGCTGATAGTAGATGGGTAAGTCCCGTTCATTGTGTCCCTAAGAAAGGAGGTATTACCCTTCTTCCTAATGATAAAAATGAACTCATTCCACAAAGAATTGTCACTGGCTATAGAATGGTAATTGATTTTAGAAAATTAAATAAAGCTACTAGAAAAGATCATTACCCTCTGCCTTTCATTGATCAGATGTTAGAAAGATTATCTAAGCACACACACTTTTGTTTTTTGGACGGATATTCTAGTTTCTCTCAAATACCTGTGTCACAATCTGATCAAGAGAAAACCACTTTTACTTGCCCTTTTGGAATCTATGCTTATAGACGTATGCCTTTTGGTTTATGCAATGCACCTACTACCTTTCAAAGATGTATGACTGCTATATTCTTTGATTTTTGTGAAAAGATTGTGGAGGTTTTCATGGATGATTTTTCCTTTTACGGGGCTTCTTTTGATGATTGCTTAAGAAACCTTGATCGAGTTTTGCAGAGATGTGAACAAACTAATCTTGTCTTGAATTGGGAGAAGTGCCACTTTATGGTTAATGAAGGTATTGTCTTGGGGCATAAAATATCCGAACGAGGTATTGAGGTGGATAAAGCTAAAGTTGATGCAATTGAGAAAATGCCATGTCCTAAAGATATTAAAGGTATTCGAAGTTTCCTTGGTCATGCTGGTTTCTATAGGAGGTTCATTAAAGACTTCTCTAAAATTTCCAGGCCTCTTACTAATCTTTTGCAAAAGGATATCCCTTTTGTTTTTGATGATGATTGTGTGGAAGCCTTTGAAACACTCAAGAAAGCCTTAACTTCCGCACCTATTGTTCAACCACCTGATTGGAACTTGCCTTTTGAAATTTTGTGTGATGCTAGTGATTATGCTGTTGGCATTGTTCTAGGACAAAGAGTTGATAAGAAATTGAACGTTATCCATTATGCTAGTAAAACTCTAGACAGTGCCCAACGGAATTATGCTACTACTGAAAAAGAATTCTTAGCAGTTGTGTTTGCTTGTGATAAATTTAGATCCTATATTGTTGATTCCAAGGTTATTGTTCACACCGATCATGCTGCTATAAAATATATTATGGAAAAGAAAGATGCTAAACCTAGACTTATTGGATGGGTTCTCTTACTTCAAGAATTTGACTTACATATTGTTGATAGGAAGGGAGCTGAGAACCCCGTAGCTGATAACTTGTCTAGGTTAGAAAATATTCTTGATGACCCACTACCTATTAATGATAGTTTTCCTGATGAACAGTTTGCTGCAATAAATGTTTCTCAAAACACTCCTTGGTATGCTGATTACGCTAACTATATTGTCGCTAAATATACACCGCCTAGCTTCACATACCAACAAAAGAAAAAGAAAAATCTATTATTTAAGAGATTACTTTTGGGATGACCCACATCTTTATAAAGAAGGAGTAGATGGTATTATTAGACGTTGTGTACCTGAGCATGAACAGGAACAAATCCTACAAAAATGTCATTCCGAAGCTTATGGAGGACATCATGCGGGAGATAGAACTGCCCACAAGGTATTGCAATCTGGTTTTTATTGGCCTACTCTCTTCAAGGATGCCCGTAAATTTGTCTTGTCTTGTGATGAATGTCAAAGAATTGGTAATATCGGTAAGCGGCAGGAAATGCCTATGAATTATTCACTTGTTGTCGAACCATTTGATGTTTGGGGTTTTGATTATATGGGACCTTTTCCTTCCTCTAACGGGTACACTCATATTTTGGTTGCTGTTGATTATGTCACTAAGTGGGTAGAAGCTATTCCAACTAGTAGTGTTGATCACAACACCTCCATTAAAATGCTTAAAGAAGTTATCTTACCGAGGTTTGGAGTACCTAGATACTTAATGACTAATGGTGGTTCATGATACGTCTCCGTCGTATCTACTTTTCCTCACACTTTTTTGCCCTTGTTTTGGACTCTAATTTGCATGATTTGAATGAAACTAACCCGAACTGACGCTGTTTTCAGCAGAACTACCATGGTGTTGTTTTTGTGCAGAAATAAAAGTTCTCGGAACTGGACGAAACATTTTGGAGATTTATTTTACAATAAATAAAAAATACTAGAGCTAAGAACCACCGGAGGGGGAGCCCTGGCTGGGCACGATATACCAGGGCGCGCCAGCCCCCCTGGCGCGCCCTGGTGGGTTGTGCCCACCTCGGGGCCCCACTGACCCTATTTCCAATGCTATAAAATCCTATTTTTGGAGAAAAAATCAGATAGAAATTTTCATCGCGTTTTACGATACGGAGCCGCCGCCACCTCTTGTCCTTCATCGGGAGGCCAGATCTGGAGCCTGTTTGGGGCTCCGGAGAGGGGAATCTTTGGTCTTAGTCATCATCAACCCTTCTACATTGCCAATTCCATGATGATCCCCACCGGGAGTGAGTAATTCCTTTGTAGGCTTGCTGGTCTGTGAGGAGTTGGATGAGATTCATCATGTAATCGAGTTAGTTTTGTTAGGGATTGATCCCTAGTATCCACTATGTTCTATGATTGATGTTGCTATGACTTTGCCATGCTTATTCTTATCACTAGGGCCCGAGTGCCGTGATTTCAGATCTGAACCGTTTATATTATCACCATTATATCTATGTTCTTGATCCGATCTTGCTAGTCATACGCACCTATTACGTGTTATGGTCCGTAAACCCCGGAGTGACAATAGTCGGGATACTTTCCGGTGATGACCGTAGTTTGAGGAGTTCTTGTATTCACTGTGTGTTAATGCTTTGCTCCGGTTCTCTATTAAAAGGAGGCCTTAATATCCCTTAGTTTCCTTATGGACCCCGCTGTCACGGGAGGGTAGGACAAAAGATGTCATGCAAGTTCTTTTCCATAAGCACGTATGACTATTTACAGAATACATGCCTACATTACATTTATGAACTGGAGCTAGTTCTGTGTCGCCCTAGGTTATGACTGTTATATGATGAATATCATCCAATGAGTTCACCGATCCAGTGCCTACGAGCTTTCCACATATTGTTCTTGCAAAGTTACTATTGTTGTTGTTACTGTTCCAACTGCTACAAAACTATTGCTATCATTGTTACCGTTACTGTTACTGCTACTACTGCTATCAAAACTATCATACTACTATGCTACTGATCACTCTGCTGCAGATATTTAATCTCCAGATGTGGTTGAATTGACAACTCAACTGCTAATACTCTCAAATATTCTTTGGCTCCCCTTGTGTCGAATCTATAAATTTTGGTTGAATATTCTACCCTCGAAAACTGTTGCGATCCCCTATACTTGTGGGTTATCAAGACCTTTTTCTGGTGCCGTTGCCGGGGAGCATAGCTATATTTGGTGAGTCACTTGGGATTTATATCAATTGATCACTATGAAGAATCTGAAGGATCCAAAGACCAAGATTTTTCCCTCTAAGACGAGGGGAGGTAAGGAATTGCCATCTAGCTCTGCACTTGATTCACCTTCTGTTATGAGTAAGCTTGCAACACCACCACCACATGCTATTAATCCTGATAGGTCGCAAGTTATTGATTATGCTACTTCTGCTATGGATGATGCTTATGATGATGCTAGTACCATGCCTGATGATAATGTGCCACTATGTGAATTTCTTGATGAGCAAATTGCTAGAGCTAAAGAGAATGAAATTACTGAAACTGATGAGATTGCTGAAACTGATGAAGCCTTTGAAACTGATGACTATGAAACACCTATTAGACCTAGCTTTCCTAGATTTGAAATGCCTAAGATACCTGAAGGTTATGTTTTCGACGGAGAGATAGCTAGAGAAATCCTTTCTTGTAAGGATAGAGATGATCTTAAGAAATTACTACGCAAGTATAAGGAAAAGACTTTGAATGCTAGAATAAAATGTGATCCTAAGTTTGCTACTTCACCTATCTTTGTTACCGATAAGGATTATGAATTCTCTATTGACCCAGAGTTAATTACTTTGGTTGAATCTGATCCTTTCCATGGCTATGAAACTGAAACTGTAGTGGCACATCTTACTAAGCTGAATGATATAGCCGCCCTCTTTGCTCATGATGAGAAGACTCTCTACTACTATATTCTCAAATTATTTCCGTTCTCATTAAAGGGTGATGCTAAGACATGGTACAATACTCTTGCTCCTGGTTGTGTGCGTAATCCCCAGGATATGATTTACTACTTCTCTGAAAAATATTTTCCTGCTCATAAGAAAGAAGTTGCCTTACAGGAAATATTTAACTTTGTGCAAATTGAAGAAGAGAGTCTCCCACAAGCTTGGGGGAGGCTGCTCCAATTACTTAATGCTTTGCCTGATCATCTGATACGTCTCCAACGTATCTATAATTTTTGCTTGTTCCATGTTGTTATATTATCAATCTTGGATGTTTTATAATCATTTTATAACAACTTTATATCATTTTTTGGGACTAACCTATTGACACCAAAGTGCTAATTGCTGTTTTTGCTTGTTTTTTACTTCGCAGAAAATAAATACCAAACGGAGTCCAATCGCGACGAAACTTTTTGGAGATTTTTTCTGGACCAGAAGACACCCGGTGGGCCAAACAAGAGCCAGGAAGGTGGGCTGTGGAGAGCACAACCCACCAGGGCGTGCCAGGGGGCCCCCGGCGTGCCCTGATGGGTTGTGCCCTCCACGGGGCCCCTCTGCACCGCCTCAGATGCCTATAAATTCCCAAATATTCGGAAAACCATAGAGGAGTCGACGAAACACAAATCCAGCCGCCGCAAGTTCCAGAACCTCGAGATCCAATCTAAACACCATCACGGAGGGGTTCATCTTCCTCATAGGTGCCTCTCTGATGATGCGTGAGTAGTCCAGCATAGACCTACGGGTCCGTCGGCAGTAGCTAGATGGCTTCCTCTCTCTTTCTCTTATGATTCTCAATGCAATGGTCTCTTGGAGATCTATTTGATGTAAACTTTTGCGGTGTGTTTGTTGGGATCCGATGAATTTTGAGTTCATGATCAGTTTCTATCCATGAATATTATTTGAGTCTTCTTTGATCTCTTATATGCATGATTGCTTATAGCATCGTATTTCTTCTTCGAATCTTTGGTTTAGTTCGGCCGACTATATCGATTTTTCTTACCATGGGAAGAGGTGCTTTGTGAAGGGTTCGATCTTGCGGTGTTCTTTCCCAGTGACAGAAGGGGCAGCAAGACACGCATGTATCGTTGCTATTAAGGATAACAAGATGGGGTCTATTCCTACATGAATCAATCTTGTCTACATCATGTCATTGTTCTTATTGCATTACTCCGTTTTTCCATGAACTTAATACACTAGATGCATGCTGGATAGCGGTCGATGTGTGGAGTAATAGAGGTAGATGCAGGCAGGAGTCGGTCTATCTATCTTGGACGTGATGCCTATATAATCATCATCGCCTTGGATATCGTCATGACTATTCGATTTTCTATCAATTGCCCAACAGTAATTTGTTCACCCACCGTGCACTATACTCATGAGAGAAGCCACTAGTGAACCCTACGGCCCCAGGGTCTACTTTTCCAACATATTGCTTTCCGATCTATCTTTTTGCAATCTTTGTTTTCAGATCTACAAAACCAAAAACTCAAAAACATATTGTTGCATATTTACTCTTTTTATTTGTGTTCTTAAGAGATCTATCACTCATATCTATCACTACCTAATCTATCTTATTACCGTAGAGAGATTGACAACCTCTCTTTCGCGTCGGGTTGCAAGTATTTGTTGTTTGTGTGCAGGTGCTGCTTGATAACCCACAAGTATAGGGGATCGCAACAGTTTTCGAGGGTAGAGTATTCAACCCAAATTTATAGATTCGACACAAGGGGAGCCAAAGAATACTTGAGAGTATTAGCAGTTGAGTTGTCAATTCAACCATAGCTGGAGATTAAATATCTGCAGCAGAGTGATCAGTAGCACAGTAATATGATAGTTTTTATAGCAGTAGCAATAGTAACAGTAGCGAATCTTTTCATCATGAGCAAAGAGGGTGGCTATATCATTCAGCTTAGTAAGGTGTCCCACTACAGCTTCAGTTTCATAGCCATGGAAAGGATCAGATTCAACCAAAGTAATTAACTCTGGGTCGACAGAGAACTCATAATCCTTATCGGTAACACAGATGGGTGAAGTAGCAAACTTAGGATCACATTTCATTCTAGCATTCAAAGTCTTTTCCTTATACTTGCATAGCAATTTCTTAAGATCGTCTCTATCCTTGCAAGAAAGAATTTCTCTAGTTATCTCCTCGTTCATAACATAACCTTCAGGTATCTTAGGCATTTAAAACTTAGGAGAGCTAGGACTAATAGGAGTTTCATAATCATAATCAGTTTCATAAGCTTCATCAGTTTCAGCAATCTCATCAGTTTCAGTAGTTTCATTTTCTTTAGCTCTAGCAATTTGTTCCTCAAGAAATTCTCCTAGTGGCACATTATCTTCAAGCATGGTACTAGCATCATCAATAGCATAATTCATAGCAGAGGTAGCATCATCAATAACTTGCGACATATCAGGATTACTAGCATGTGGTGGTGTTGCAAACTTACTCATAACAGAAGGTGAATCAAGTGTAGAGCTAGATGGCTGTTCCTTACCTCCCCTCATAGTAAAGGGAAAAATCTTAGTCTTTTGATCCTTCAGATTCTTCATAGTGATAAATTGATATAAATCCCAAGTGACTCAACAAATATTGCTATGCTCCCCGGCAACGGCGCCAGAAAAAGGTCTTGATAACCCACAAGTATAGGGGATCGCAACAGTTTTCGAGGGTAGAGTATTCAACCCAAATTTATAGATTTGACACAAGGGGAGCCAAAGAATACTTGAGAGTATTAGCAGTTGAGTTGTCAATTCAACCACACTTGGAGATTAAATATCTGCACCAGAGTGGTCAGTAGCACAGTAATATGATAGTTTTGATAGCAATAGCAATGGTAACAGTAGTGGTTATAGTAGTAGCAATAGTTTTGTAGCAGTTGGAACAGCAGCAACAACAAAAGTAACTTATCAAGAACAATAAGTGGAAAGGTCGTAGGCACTGGATCGGTAACTCGTTGGATGATATTCATCATATAACAGTCATAACCTAGGGCGATACAGAACTAGCTCAATTCATCAATGTAATGTAGGCATGTATTCCGTAAATAGTCATACGTGCTTATGGAAAACAACTTGCATGACATCTTTTGTCCTACCCTCCCGTGGCAGCGGAGTCCATAAGCAAACTAAGGGATATTAAGGCCTCCTTTTAATAGAGAACCGGAACAAAGCATTAGCACATGGTGAATACATGAACTCCTCAAACTACGGTCATCACCGCGAAGTATCCCAAATATTGTCACTATGGGGTTGACGGATCATAACATGTAATAGGTGCATATGACTAGGCAAGATCGGATCAAGAACATGGATATAGAGATGATAACATAGACGGTTCAGATCTGAAATCATGGCACTCGGGCCCTAGTGACAAGCATTAGGCATAGCAAAGTCATAGCAACATCAATCTCAGAACATAATGGGTACTAGTGATCAAGCCCTAACAAAACTAACTCGATTACATGATGAATCTCATGCAACTCCTCACCGACCAGCAAGCCTACGAAGGAAGTACTCACTCCCAGTGCGGAGCATCATGGAATTGGCGATGGAGAAAGGTTGATGATGACGAAGACCGAAGATTCCCCTCTCCGGAGCCCCAAACGGGCTCCAGATCTGGCCTCCCGATGAAGAACAGGAGGTGGCGGCGGCTCCATATCGTGAAACACGATAATTCTTTCTCTCTGATTTTTTTCTCCGAATCTAGGAATTTATAGTGGCGGAGATAGGGAAAGTGGGGCCACGAGGTGGGCACAACCCACCAGGGCGCGCCTAGGGGGCCTGGCGCGCCCTGGTGGGTGATGCTCACCCTGGCCCCCCTCTTCGGTGGATTTTGGCTCCAATAATTCTTATTTATTCCAAAATAATTCTCCAAAAAGTTTTGTTCCATTCCGAGAACTTTTATTTTTGCACAAAAACAACACCATGGTAGTTCTGCTGAAAACAACGTCAGTCCGGGTTAGTTTCATTCAAATCATGCAAATTAGAGTCCAAAACAAGGGCAAAAGGGTGAGGAAAAGTAGATACGTTGGAGACGTCTCAACTCCCCCAAGCTTAAACCTTTGCTTGTCCTCAAGCAATTCAGTTGATAAACTAAAGGTGATAAAGAAAAACTTTTATGAACTCTTTTGTTCTTGTTTACATATATATGCTTAAGTAGCACCCAGGTTTTCAGCAAAGATTATGACTAACCATGTCAGCAATAACTCTTAAGAATTATATTTACTCATATCAGTAACATAAGCAACTAGCGAGCAATAATAATATATCTCAAGCGCCAACATTTTGTCAAAACAATCGTGATACAATATGACAATAGTGGTATCTCGCTAGCCCTTTCTGAGACCGTAAAACATAAATGCAGAGCACCTCCAAAGTTCAAGCAGCGACTAAACATTGTAATTCATGGTAGAAAAGATCCAGTCATGCTGCACCCAACATCAACTATGCACAATGCATGAGGATGACAATAGTGCTCTCAGGTCTGGCGCTTATTTGAGAAGGTGATGACTCACCGTAAAAGTAAATAGATAGTCCCTTCGCAGAGGGAAGCATGGATTTGCAGCGGTGCCAGAGCTCAAAGTTTAAAACATAGATAGATATAATTTTGGGAGGTACACCCTTCCTGTCAACGTCACGACCAAGAGTTATCAATATCTTCCATGCTAAACAAATTAGCGGCGGTTCCCAAGCGGTAAAAGTAAAGGTTTACTCCCCCTCCACCAACAATCACACTCCACGGCGAGCCGCATCCACGGGTACCGTCCAAACCAACAACATTCTTGGGGGAGTTTTGTTTAATTATTTTTGATTTTTTATTTCGGGACTGGGAACCCCTATTACCGCCCCTCTCATGTAAGGACAAGTGAATAAACACTCGTCATGAGAATAACCCGCTTAGCATGGAAGATACTGACTGCTTCCTGTCGCTCCATGAGCGGTCCAGGCACACAAAACAGATGTTCATTGGAATTTTAGAGGTGGCACATGCAAATTTACTTTGGAACGGCAGGGTGATACCGCATATAGGTAGATATAGTGGACTCATCTGGCATAACTTGGTTTAAGGGTTTTGATGTACAAGCAGTATTCCCGCTTAGTACAGGCAAAGTCTAGCAGTTAGATTGAGAAGCGGCAGCTAGAGAGCGAAGACGGTCATGAACATGCATTACATATAATCAACATTGAATACTAGCATGAGTAGGATATGGACACCATGAACATAAATATCATGAAGGCTATGTTGGTTTTGATTCAACTACATGCGTGAACATGTACCAAGTCAAGCCACTTGAAACATTCAGAGGAGGATACCATATCATCATACCGCATCACAACCATTTTAATGCATGTTGACACCCAAGATAAATCATTATCCACTCCTAGCTACTTAAGCATGGCATGAACAACTATAATCTCTAATGGTCATTGCAAACATGTTTGATCATAATGAGCTGAATCAAGGGATACTAGGTTAAACACATTTACAAAAACAAAAACAAGTTGAGTTCATACCCGCTTTTCTCTGCCACAGTCAATTCATCAAATGTCGTCATTATTGCCTTTCACTTGCACAACCGAATGATAAGAAAATAATAATAATGCAAGAATGCCGTGGACTAAGCTGGAATCTGCAAACATTTTATTCAAGAGGAGAAGACAAGGTAATATAGGTTCTTTGTTACATAGACGATAATGCAGATGAGAACCACTCAACAATTTCATCGTGGTCTTTTCCTAGGTATGACTCGAGTAAAAAGAAAAGAATTTCAGAGAAACACACTGAAATATTTTTGGAGTTTTTGGTTTTTTCTTGAAGAAAGCAACTTAAATAAGAAAAACAAAAACGAGAAAAACTATTTACACGGAATAGCTCCCAACAAACAAAAGAAGAAGCGAGAAATCTTTTTGGGTTTTCTTTTGATGCAAAATTTAAACCAAGCTAGAAAGAAAAACTAAAAAGAAGTAGGAAATATTTTTGAATTTTCTCGAAGTTTTTCAAACACACAAGAAGAAAGCGAGAAAACAATTTTAGCATGGATATTACAATGAAAAAGTATGGACACCGACAACTGGAATGAAATGTGCGAACATGAATGTAATGTTGGTGGAAATACGTACTCCCCCAAGCTTAGGCTTTTGGCTTAGCTTGGTAATCACCATCCGTAGTAGCCGTCCGGTCCCAAATCGTAGTGAGGCGGAGGCGGCACCTGAGCATCCCACCCCTCAGGTGTTATTTGCACCGGAAATTTATAAATATTCGGAAAAAATCATGTTAAATTTTCAGGACATTCTGACAATTTTTATTTTTGGGTCATTTTTTATTGCACGGAGAAAACAAAAAACAGGATAAACATGGCATTTTACTTTATTTAACTAACTAGAACAGGAAATAAAATGTGGGAACAGAGAGTTGTGCTTACTAGATTCATCGATGTCATACCTCTCAAAAATGATTCATTAATAAGGTTGATCAAGTCTTATTAACAACCACTTCCGATTAGCATGAAACCGAAGAACTTTCGTGAAAACACTAAGTTACCTCAATGGGGATGTGCATATCCCCAACAATAAGTATATCATATTTCTTTTTGGCAGTAGGTAGAGGTAATTGAAAACTTCCAATAGTGATGGTCGGAGATTCTTCAATAACATTTATACCATTCACTTGGAATTGTTTCTTCGGAAAGTGCACCGTGTGCTCATTACCATTAATATGAAAAGTGACTTTGCTTTTATTGCAATCAATAACAGCCCCTGCAGTATTCAAAAAGGGTCTACTAAGGATAATCGACATGTTGTCGTCCTCGGGCATCTCAAGAATAACAAAGTCCATTAAGATAGTAACATTTGCAACAACAACGGACACATCCTCACAAATACCAATAGGTATGGCTGTTGACTTGTCAGCCATTTGTAATGATATCTCAGTAGGTGTGAGTTGGTTCAAATCAAGTCTTTTATATAAGGAGAAAGGCATAACACTAACACCGGCTCCCAAATCACACAAAGCAGTTTTAACATAGTTTCTTTTGATGGAGCAAGGTATAGTTGGTATTCCCGGATCTCCAAGTTTTTTAGGTACTCCATCGTTAAAAGAATAATTAGCAAGCATGGTGGAGATTTCAGCTTCAGGTATTTTTCTTTTATTTGTAATGATGTCTTTCATATACTTTGCATAAGGGGCCATCTTCAAAATATCAGTTAAACGGGTACGCAAAAAGACTGGCCTAGTCATTTCAGCAAAGCGCTCAAATTCTTAATCATCCTTTTTGTTAGATGGCTTAGGTGGAAAGGGCATGGGTTTCTGAACCCACGGCTCTCTTTCTTTACCATGTTTCCTAGCCACAAAGTCTTTTTTATCATAACGTTTATTTTTAGGTTGTGGGTTATCAAGATCAGGAGCAGGCTCTATTTCAACATCATTATCTGGTTCTCTATCATTACTAGGTTGAGCATCATCGTGAACATCATCATTATCATTTTCATTATCACTAGGTTGATGTTCACTACCAGATTGAGTTTCAGCATCGGAAATAGAGACATCGTTATTATCAGGAGGTTTTTGTGTCTCAGGTTCACTAGAGGTATGCAAAGTCCTATCATTTTTCTATTTCTTTTTCTTCTTAGAAGGACTAGGTGCATCAGCATTAATTCTCTGAGAGTCTTGTTCAATCCTTTTAGGATGACCCTCAGGATAAAGTGGTTCTTGGGTCATTCTACCTCCTCTAGTTACTACTCTAGCAGCAAAATCATGCATATTATTATTCATTTCATCAAGCAATTCTTTTTGAGACTTAGCAACTTGTTCTAACTGAGTTTGAACCATAGAGGCATGCTTTCCTACACCTCTAACATCATTACTGATTCTAAATAGCAAGTCACTCAAGCAAGCAATCATACCACAATTGTATTTAATTGTTTCAGAACATGAGCATTGAAATGATCTTGCTTCATAATATAGTTATCAAACTCATATAAGCATTGACTAGGAGGTTTATTGTGAGGAATGTCACTTTCATTAAACTTTAATAAAGAATTTACCTCTACCACCTGTGGAGGTGGTGGTGTGTCAAGGCCATGTATTTCTTCAATAGGTGGCAAATTCTTAACATCCTCAGCTCTAATACCTTTTTCCTTCATGGATTTCTTTGCCTCTTGCATATCTTCAGGACTGAGAAATAAGATACCCCTCTTCTTCGGAGTAGGTTTAGGCGGTGGTTCAGGAAGAGTCCAATCATCATAATTCTTTAATATGTTATTCAATAATTCTTCAGCTTGTTCAATAGTTCGTTCCCTGAAAACACAACCAGCACAACTATCTAGGAAGTCCCTAGGAGCATCGGTTAGTCCATTATAAAAGATATCAAGTATTTCATTTTTCTTGAGAGGATGACCAGGCAAAGCATTAAGCAACTGGAGAAGCCTCTCCCAAGCTTGTGGGAGACTCTCTTCTTCAATTTGCACAAAGTTAAATATTTCATGTAAGGCAGCTTGTTTCTTATGAGCAGGAAAATATTTTTCAGAGAAGTAGTAAATCATATCCTGGGGACTACGCACACAACCAGGAGCAAGAGTATTGTACCATGTCTTAGCATCACCCTTTAATGAGAATGGAAACAACTTAAGGATGTAATAGTAGCGAATCTTCTCATCATGAGCAAAGAGGGTGGCTATATCATTCAGCTTAGTAAGGTGTGCCACTATAGTTTCAGTTTCATAGCCATGGAAAGGATCAGATTCAACCAAAGTAATTAACTCTGGGTCGACAGAGAACTCATAATCCTTATCGGTAACATAGATAGGTGAAGTAGCAAACTTAGGATCACATTTCATTCTAGCATTCAAAGTCTTTTCCTTATACTTGCATAGCAATTTCTTAAGATCGTCTCTATCCTTGCAAGAAAGAATTTCTCTAGTTATATCCTCGTTCATAACATAACCTTCAGGTATCTTAGGCATTTCAAACTTAGGAGAGCTAGGACTAATAGGAGTTTCATAATCATAATTTTTCATAAGCTTCATCAGTTTCAGCAATCTCATCAGTTTCAGTAGTTTCATTTTCTTTAGCTCTAGCAATTTGTTCCGCAAGAAATTCTCCTAGTGGCACATTATCATCAAGCATGGTACTAGCATCATCAATAGCATAATTCATAGCAGAGGTAGCATCATCAATAACTTGCGACATATCAGGATTACTAGCATGTGGTGGTGTTGCAAAACTTACTCATAACAGAAGGTGAATCAAGTGTATAGCTAGATGGCAGTTCCTTACCTCCCCTCGTAGTAGAGGGAAAAATCTTAGTCTTTTGATCCTTCAGATTCTTCAAAGTGATAAATTGATATATATCCCAAGTGACTCAACAAATATTGCTATGCTCCCCGGCAACGGCGCCAGAAAAAGGTCTTGATAACCCACAAGTATAGGGGATCGCAACAGTTTTCGAGGGTAGAGTATTCAACCCAAATTTATAGATTCGACACAAGGGGAGCCAAAGAATACTTGAGAGTATTAGCAGTTGAGTTGTCAATTCAACCACACCTGGAGATTTAATATCTACAGCAGAGTGATCAGTAGCACAGTAATATGATAGTTTTGACAGCAGTAGCAATAGTAACAGTAGTGGTTATAGTAGTAGCAATAGTTTTATAGCAGTTGGAACAGCAGCAACAGCAAAAGTAACTTAGCAAGAACAATAAGTGGAAAGGGCATAGGCACTGGATCGGTAACTCGTTGGATGATATTCATCATATAACAGTCATAACCTAGGGCGATACAGAACTAGCTCAATTCATCAATGTAATGTAGGCATGTATTCCGTAAATAGTCATACGTGCTTATGGAAAACAACTTGCATGACATCTTTTGTCCTACCCTCCCGTAGCAGCGAGGTCCATAAGGAAACTAAGGGATATTAAGGCCTCCTTTTAATAGAGAACCGGAACAAAGCATTAACACATGGTGAATACATGAACTCCTCAAACTACAGTCATCACCGCGAAGTATCCCAAATATTGTCACTATGGGGTTGACGGATCATAACACGTAATAGGTGCATATGACTAGGCAAGATCGGATCAAGAACATGGATATAGAGATGATAACATAGACGGTTCAGATCTGAAATCATGGCACTCGGGCCCTAGTGACAAGCATTAGGCATAGCAAAGTCATAGCAACATCAATCTCAGAACATAATGGGTACTAGTGATCAAGCCCTAACAAAACTAACTCGATTACATGATGAATCTCATGCAACTCCTCACCGACCAGCAAGCCTACGAAGGAAGTACTCACTCCCAGTGCGGAGCATCATGGAATTGGCGATGGAGAAAGGTTGATGATGACGAAGACCGAAGATTGCCCTCTCCGGAGCCCCAAACGGGCTCCAGATCCGGCCTCCCGATGAAGAACAGGAGGTGGCGGCGGCTCCATATCGTGAAACACGATAATTCTTTCTCTCTGATATTTTTCTCCGAATTTAGGAATTTATAGTGGCGGAGATAGGGAAAGTGGGGCCACGAGGTGGGCACAACCCACCAGGGCGCGCCCAGGGGGCCTGGCGCGCCCTGGTGGGTGATGCTCACCCTGGCCCCCCTCTTCGGTGGATTTTGGCTCCAATAATTCTTATTTATTCCAAAATAATTCTCCAAAAAGTTTTGTTCCATTCCGAGAACTTTTATTTTTGCACAAAAACAACACCATGGTAGTTCTGCTGAAAACAACGTCAGTCCGGGTTAGTTTCATTCAAATCATGCAAATTAGAGTCCAAAGCAAGGGCAAAAGGGTGAGGAAAAGTAGATACGTTGGAGACGTCTCAACTCCCCCAAGCTTAAACCTTTGCTTGTCCTCAAGCAATTCAGTTGATAAACTAAAGGTGATAAAGAAGAACTTTTATGAACTCTTTTGTTCTTGTTTACATATATATGCTTAAGTAGCACCCAGGTTTTCAGCAAAGATTATGACTAACCATGTCAGCAATAACTCTTAAGAATTATATTTACTCATATCAGTAACATAAGCAACTAGCGAGCAATAATAATATATCTCAAGCGCCAACATTTTGTCAAAACAATCGTGATACAATATGACAATAGTGGTATCTCGCTAGCCCTTTCTGAGACCGTAAAACATAAATGCAGAGCACCTCCAAAGTTCAAGCAGCGACTAAACATTGTAATTCATGGTAGAAAAGATCCAGTCATGCTGCACCCAACATCAACTATGCACAATGCATGAGGATGACAATAGTGCTCTCAGGTCTGGCGCTTATTTGAGAAGGTGATGACTCACCGTAAAAGTAAATAGATAGTCCCTTCGCAGAGGGAAGCATGGATTTGCAGCGGTGCCAGAGCTCAAAGTTTAAAACATAGATAGATATAATTTTGGGAGGTACACCCTTCCTGTCAACGTCACGACCAAGAGTTATCAATATCTTCCATGCTAAACAAATTAGCGGCGGTTCCCAAGCGGTAAAAGTAAAGGTTTACTCCCCCTCCACCAACAATCACACTCCACGGCGAGCCACATCCACGGGTACCGTCCAAACCAACAACATTCTTGGGGGAGTTTTGTTTAATTATTTTTGATTTTTTATTTCGGGACTGGGAACCCCTATTACCGCCCCTCTCATGTAAGGACAAGTGAATAAACACTCGTCATGAGAATAACCCGCTTAGCATGGAAGATACTGACTGCTTCCTGTCGCTCCATGAGCGGTCCAGGCACACAAAACAGGTGTTCATTGGAATTTTAGAGGTGGCACATGCAAATTTACTTTGGAACGGCAGGGTGATACCGCATATAGGTAGATATAGTGGACTCATCTGGCATAACTTGGTTTAAGGGTTTTGATGTACAAGCAGTATTCCCGCTTAGGACAGGCAAAGGCTAGCAGTTAGATTGAGAAGCGGCAGCTAGAGAGCGAAGACGGTCATGAACATGCATTACATATAATCAACATTGAATACTAGCATGAGTAGGATATGGACACCATGAACATAAATATCATGAAGGCTATGTTGGTTTTGATTCAACTACATGCGTGAACATGTACCAAGTCAAGCCACTTGAAACATTCAGAGGAGGATACCATATCATCATACCGCATCACAACCATTTTAATGCATGTTGACACCCAAGATAAATCATTATCCACTCCTAGCTACTTAAGCATGGCATGAACAACTATAATCTCTAATGGTCATTGCAAACATGTTTGATCATAATGAGCTGAATCAAGGGATACTAGGTTAAACATATTTACAAAAACAAAAACAAGTTGAGTTCATACCCGCTTTTCTCTGCCACAGTCAATTCATCAAATGTCGTCATTATTGCCTTTCACTTGCACAACCGAATGATAAGAAAATAATAATAATGCAAGAATGCCGTGGACTAAGCTGGAATCTGCAAACATTTTATTCAAGAGGAGAAGACAAGGTAATATAGGTTCTTTGTTACATAGACGATAATGCAGATGAGAACCACTCAACAATTTCATCGTGGTCTTTTCCTAGGTATGACTCGAGTAAAAAGAAAAGAATTTCAGAGAAACACACTGAAATATTTTTGGAGTTTTTGGTTTTTTCTTGAAGAAAGCAACTTAAATAAGAAAAACAAAAACGAGAAAAACTATTTACACGGAATAGCTCCCAACAAACAAAAGAAGAAGCGAGAAATCTTTTTGGGTTTTCTTTTGATGCAAAATTTAAACCAAGCTAGAAAGAAAAACTAAAAAGAAGTAGGAAATATTTTTGAATTTTCTCGAAGTTTTTCAAACACACAAGAAGAAAGCGAGAAAACAATTTTAGCATGGATATTACAATGAAAAAGTATGGACACCGACAACTGGAATGAAATGTGCGAACATGAATGTAATGTTGGTGGAAATACGTACTCCCCCAAGCTTAGGCTTTTGGCTTAGCTTGGTAATCACCATCCGTAGTAGCCGTCCGGTCCCAAATCGTAGTGAGGCGGAGGCGGCACCTGAGCATCCCACCCCTCAGGTGTTATTTGCACCGGAAATTTATAAATATTCGGAAAAAATCATGTTAAATTTTCAGGACATTCTGACAATTTTTATTTTTGGGTCATTTTTTATTGCACGGAGAAAACAAAAAACAGGATAAACATGGCATTTTACTTTATTTAACTAACTAGAACAGGAAATAAAATGTGGGAACAGAGAGTTGTGCTTACTAGATTCATCGATGTCATACCTCTCAAAAATGATTCATTAATAAGGTTGATCAAGTCTTATTAACAACCACTTCCGATTAGCATGAAACCGAAGAACTTTCGTGAAAACACTAAGTTACCTCAATGGGGATGTGCATATCCCCAACAATAAGTATATCATATTTCTTTTTGGCAGTAGGTAGAGGTAATTGAAAACTTCCAATAGTGATGGTCGGAGATTCTTCAATAACATTTATACCATTCACTTGGAATTGTTTCTTCGGAAAGTGCACCGTGTGCTCATTACCATTAATATGAAAAGTGACTTTGCTTTTATTGCAATCAATAACAGCCCCTGCAGTATTCAAAAAGGGTCTACTAAGGATAATCGACATGTTGTCGTCCTCGGGCATCTCAAGAATAACAAAGTCCATTAAGATAGTAACATTTGCAACAACAACGGACACATCCTCACAAATACCAATAGGTATGGCTGTTGACTTGTCAGCCATTTGTAATGATATCTCAGTAGGTGTGAGTTGGTTCAAATCAAGTCTTTTATATAAGGAGAAAGGCATAACACTAACACCGGCTCCCAAATCACACAAAGCAGTTTTAACATAGTTTCTTTTGATGGAGCAAGGTATAGTTGGTATTCCCGGATCTCCAAGTTTTTTAGGTACTCCATCGTTAAAAGAATAATTAGCAAGCATGGTGGAGATTTCAGCTTCAGGTATTTTTCTTTTATTTGTAATGATGTCTTTCATATACTTTGCATAAGGGGCCATCTTCAAAATATCAGTTAAACGGGTACGCAAAAAGACTGGCCTAGTCATTTCAGCAAAGCGCTCAAATTCTTAATCATCCTTTTTGTTAGATGGCTTAGGTGGAAAGGGCATGGGTTTCTGAACCCACGGCTCTCTTTCTTTACCATGTTTCCTAGCCACAAAGTCTTTTTTATCATAACGTTTATTTTTAGGTTGTGGGTTATCAAGATCAGGAGCAGGCTCTATTTCAACATCATTATCTGGTTCTCTATCATTACTAGGTTGAGCATCATCGTGAACATCATCATTATCATTTTCATTATCACTAGGTTGATGTTCACTACCAGATTGAGTTTCAGCATCGGAAATAGAGACATCGTTATTATCAGGAGGTTTTTGTGTCTCAGGTTCACTAGAGGTATGCAAAGTCCTATCATTTTTCTATTTCTTTTTCTTCTTAGAAGGACTAGGTGCATCAGCATTAATTCTCTGAGAGTCTTGTTCAATCCTTTTAGGATGACCCTCAGGATAAAGTGGTTCTTGGGTCATTCTACCTCCTCTAGTTACTACTCTAGCAGCAAAATCATGCATATTATTATTCATTTCATCAAGCAATTCTTTTTGAGACTTAGCAACTTGTTCTAACTGAGTTTGAACCATAGAGGCATGCTTTCCTACACCTCTAACATCATTACTGATTCTAAATAGCAAGTCACTCAAGCAAGCAATCATACCACAATTGTATTTAATTGTTTCAGAACATGAGCATTGAAATGATCTTGCTTCATAATATAGTTATCAAACTCATATAAGCATTGACTAGGAGGTTTATTGTGAGGAATGTCACTTTCATTAAACTTTAATAAAGAATTTACCTCTACCACCTGTGGAGGTGGTGGTGTGTCAAGGCCATGTATTTCTTCAATAGGTGGCAAATTCTTAACATCCTCAGCTCTAATACCTTTTTCCTTCATGGATTTCTTTGCCTCTTGCATATCTTCAGGACTGAGAAATAAGATACCCCTCTTCTTCGGAGTAGGTTTAGGCGGTGGTTCAGGAAGAGTCCAATCATCATAATTCTTTAATATGTTATTCAATAATTCTTCAGCTTGTTCAATAGTTCGTTCCCTGAAAACACAACCAGCACAACTATCTAGGAAGTCCCTAGGAGCATCGGTTAGTCCATTATAAAAGATATCAAGTATTTCATTTTTCTTGAGAGGATGACCAGGCAAAGCATTAAGCAACTGGAGAAGCCTCTCCCAAGCTTGTGGGAGACTCTCTTCTTCAATTTGCACAAAGTTAAATATTTCATGTAAGGCAGCTTGTTTCTTATGAGCAGGAAAATATTTTTCAGAGAAGTAGTAAATCATATCCTGGGGACTACGCACACAACCAGGAGCAAGAGTATTGTACCATGTCTTAGCATCACCCTTTAATGAGAATGGAAACAACTTAAGGATGTAATAGTAGCGAATCTTCTCATCATGAGCAAAGAGGGTGGCTATATCATTCAGCTTAGTAAGGTGTGCCACTATAGTTTCAGTTTCATAGCCATGGAAAGGATCAGATTCAACCAAAGTAATTAACTCTGGGTCGACAGAGAACTCATAATCCTTATCGGTAACATAGATAGGTGAAGTAGCAAACTTAGGATCACATTTCATTCTAGCATTCAAAGTCTTTTCCTTATACTTGCATAGCAATTTCTTAAGATCGTCTCTATCCTTGCAAGAAAGAATTTCTCTAGTTATATCCTCGTTCATAACATAACCTTCAGGTATCTTAGGCATTTCAAACTTAGGAGAGCTAGGACTAATAGGAGTTTCATAATCATAATTTTTCATAAGCTTCATCAGTTTCAGCAATCTCATCAGTTTCAGTAGTTTCATTTTCTTTAGCTCTAGCAATTTGTTCCGCAAGAAATTCTCCTAGTGGCACATTATCATCAAGCATGGTACTAGCATCATCAATAGCATAATTCATAGCAGAGGTAGCATCATCAATAACTTGCGACATATCAGGATTACTAGCATGTGGTGGTGTTGCAAAACTTACTCATAACAGAAGGTGAATCAAGTGTATAGCTAGATGGCAGTTCCTTACCTCCCCTCGTAGTAGAGGGAAAAATCTTAGTCTTTTGATCCTTCAGATTCTTCAAAGTGATAAATTGATATATATCCCAAGTGACTCAACAAATATTGCTATGCTCCCCGGCAACGGCGCCAGAAAAAGGTCTTGATAACCCACAAGTATAGGGGATCGCAACAGTTTTCGAGGGTAGAGTATTCAACCCAAATTTATAGATTCGACACAAGGGGAGCCAAAGAATACTTGAGAGTATTAGCAGTTGAGTTGTCAATTCAACCACACCTGGAGATTTAATATCTACAGCAGAGTGATCAGTAGCACAGTAATATGATAGTTTTGACAGCAGTAGCAATAGTAACAGTAGTGGTTATAGTAGTAGCAATAGTTTTATAGCAGTTGGAACAGCAGCAACAGCAAAAGTAACTTAGCAAGAACAATAAGTGGAAAGGGCATAGGCACTGGATCGGTAACTCGTTGGATGATATTCATCATATAACAGTCATAACCTAGGGCGATACAGAACTAGCTCAATTCATCAATGTAATGTAGGCATGTATTCCGTAAATAGTCATACGTGCTTATGGAAAACAACTTGCATGACATCTTTTGTCCTACCCTCCCGTAGCAGCGAGGTCCATAAGGAAACTAAGGGATATTAAGGCCTCCTTTTAATAGAGAACCGGAACAAAGCATTAACACATGGTGAATACATGAACTCCTCAAACTACAGTCATCACCGCGAAGTATCCCAAATATTGTCACTATGGGGTTGACGGATCATAACACGTAATAGGTGCATATGACTAGGCAAGATCGGATCAAGAACATGGATATAGAGATGATAACATAGACGGTTCAGATCTGAAATCATGGCACTCGGGCCCTAGTGACAAGCATTAGGCATAGCAAAGTCATAGCAACATCAATCTCAGAACATAATGGGTACTAGTGATCAAGCCCTAACAAAACTAACTCGATTACATGATGAATCTCATGCAACTCCTCACCGACCAGCAAGCCTACGAAGGAAGTACTCACTCCCAGTGCGGAGCATCATGGAATTGGCGATGGAGAAAGGTTGATGATGACGAAGACCGAAGATTGCCCTCTCCGGAGCCCCAAACGGGCTCCAGATCCGGCCTCCCGATGAAGAACAGGAGGTGGCGGCGGCTCCATATCGTGAAACACGATAATTCTTTCTCTCTGATATTTTTCTCCGAATTTAGGAATTTATAGTGGCGGAGATAGGGAAAGTGGGGCCACGAGGTGGGCACAACCCACCAGGGCGCGCCCAGGGGGCCTGGCGCGCCCTGGTGGGTGATGCTCACCCTGGCCCCCCTCTTCGGTGGATTTTGGCTCCAATAATTCTTATTTATTCCAAAATAATTCTCCAAAAAGTTTTGTTCCATTCCGAGAACTTTTATTTTTGCACAAAAACAACACCATGGTAGTTCTGCTGAAAACAACGTCAGTCCGGGTTAGTTTCATTCAAATCATGCAAATTAGAGTCCAAAGCAAGGGCAAAAGGGTGAGGAAAAGTAGATACGTTGGAGACGTCTCAACTCCCCCAAGCTTAAACCTTTGCTTGTCCTCAAGCAATTCAGTTGATAAACTAAAGGTGATAAAGAAGAACTTTTATGAACTCTTTTGTTCTTGTTTACATATATATGCTTAAGTAGCACCCAGGTTTTCAGCAAAGATTATGACTAACCATGTCAGCAATAACTCTTAAGAATTATATTTACTCATATCAGTAACATAAGCAACTAGCGAGCAATAATAATATATCTCAAGCGCCAACATTTTGTCAAAACAATCGTGATACAATATGACAATAGTGGTATCTCGCTAGCCCTTTCTGAGACCGTAAAACATAAATGCAGAGCACCTCCAAAGTTCAAGCAGCGACTAAACATTGTAATTCATGGTAGAAAAGATCCAGTCATGCTGCACCCAACATCAACTATGCACAATGCATGAGGATGACAATAGTGCTCTCAGGTCTGGCGCTTATTTGAGAAGGTGATGACTCACCGTAAAAGTAAATAGATAGTCCCTTCGCAGAGGGAAGCATGGATTTGCAGCGGTGCCAGAGCTCAAAGTTTAAAACATAGATAGATATAATTTTGGGAGGTACACCCTTCCTGTCAACGTCACGACCAAGAGTTATCAATATCTTCCATGCTAAACAAATTAGCGGCGGTTCCCAAGCGGTAAAAGTAAAGGTTTACTCCCCCTCCACCAACAATCACACTCCACGGCGAGCCACATCCACGGGTACCGTCCAAACCAACAACATTCTTGGGGGAGTTTTGTTTAATTATTTTTGATTTTTTATTTCGGGACTGGGAACCCCTATTACCGCCCCTCTCATGTAAGGACAAGTGAATAAACACTCGTCATGAGAATAACCCGCTTAGCATGGAAGATACTGACTGCTTCCTGTCGCTCCATGAGCGGTCCAGGCACACAAAACAGGTGTTCATTGGAATTTTAGAGGTGGCACATGCAAATTTACTTTGGAACGGCAGGGTGATACCGCATATAGGTAGATATAGTGGACTCATCTGGCATAACTTGGTTTAAGGGTTTTGATGTACAAGCAGTATTCCCGCTTAGGACAGGCAAAGGCTAGCAGTTAGATTGAGAAGCGGCAGCTAGAGAGCGAAGACGGTCATGAACATGCATTACATATAATCAACATTGAATACTAGCATGAGTAGGATATGGACACCATGAACATAAATATCATGAAGGCTATGTTGGTTTTGATTCAACTACATGCGTGAACATGTACCAAGTCAAGCCACTTGAAACATTCAGAGGAGGATACCATATCATCATACCGCATCACAACCATTTTAATGCATGTTGACACCCAAGATAAATCATTATCCACTCCTAGCTACTTAAGCATGGCATGAACAACTATAATCTCTAATGGTCATTGCAAACATGTTTGATCATAATGAGCTGAATCAAGGGATACTAGGTTAAACATATTTACAAAAACAAAAACAAGTTGAGTTCATACCCGCTTTTCTCTGCCACAGTCAATTCATCAAATGTCGTCATTATTGCCTTTCACTTGCACAACCGAATGATAAGAAAATAATAATAATGCAAGAATGCCGTGGACTAAGCTGGAATCTGCAAACATTTTATTCAAGAGGAGAAGACAAGGTAATATAGGTTCTTTGTTACATAGACGATAATGCAGATGAGAACCACTCAACAATTTCATCGTGGTCTTTTCCTAGGTATGACTCGAGTAAAAAGAAAAGAATTTCAGAGAAACACACTGAAATATTTTTGGAGTTTTTGGTTTTTTCTTGAAGAAAGCAACTTAAATAAGAAAAACAAAAACGAGAAAAACTATTTACACGGAATAGCTCCCAACAAACAAAAGAAGAAGCGAGAAATCTTTTTGGGTTTTCTTTTGATGCAAAATTTAAACCAAGCTAGAAAGAAAAACTAAAAAGAAGTAGGAAATATTTTTGAATTTTCTCGAAGTTTTTCAAACACACAAGAAGAAAGCGAGAAAACAATTTTAGCATGGATATTACAATGAAAAAGTATGGACACCGACAACTGGAATGAAATGTGCGAACATGAATGTAATGTTGGTGGAAATACGTACTCCCCCAAGCTTAGGCTTTTGGCTTAGCTTGGTAATCACCATCCGTAGTAGCCGTCCGGTCCCAAATCGTAGTGAGGCGGAGGCGGCACCTGAGCATCCCACCCCTCAGGTGTTATTTGCACCGGAAATTTATAAATATTCGGAAAAAATCATGTTAAATTTTCAGGACATTCTGACAATTTTTATTTTTGGGTCATTTTTTATTGCACGGAGAAAACAAAAAACAGGATAAACATGGCATTTTACTTTATTTAACTAACTAGAACAGGAAATAAAATGTGGGAACAGAGAGTTGTGCTTACTAGATTCATCGATGTCATACCTCTCAAAAATGATTCATTAATAAGGTTGATCAAGTCTTATTAACAACCACTTCCGATTAGCATGAAACCGAAGAACTTTCGTGAAAACACTAAGTTACCTCAATGGGGATGTGCATATCCCCAACAATAAGTATATCATATTTCTTTTTGGCAGTAGGTAGAGGTAATTGAAAACTTCCAATAGTGATGGTCGGAGATTCTTCAATAACATTTATACCATTCACTTGGAATTGTTTCTTCGGAAAGTGCACCGTGTGCTCATTACCATTAATATGAAAAGTGACTTTGCTTTTATTGCAATCAATAACAGCCCCTGCAGTATTCAAAAAGGGTCTACTAAGGATAATCGACATGTTGTCGTCCTCGGGCATCTCAAGAATAACAAAGTCCATTAAGATAGTAACATTTGCAACAACAACGGACACATCCTCACAAATACCAATAGGTATGGCTGTTGACTTGTCAGCCATTTGTAATGATATCTCAGTAGGTGTGAGTTGGTTCAAATCAAGTCTTTTATATAAGGAGAAAGGCATAACACTAACACCGGCTCCCAAATCACACAAAGCAGTTTTAACATAGTTTCTTTTGATGGAGCAAGGTATAGTTGGTATTCCCGGATCTCCAAGTTTTTTAGGTACTCCATCGTTAAAAGAATAATTAGCAAGCATGGTGGAGATTTCAGCTTCAGGTATTTTTCTTTTATTTGTAATGATGTCTTTCATATACTTTGCATAAGGGGCCATCTTCAAAATATCAGTTAAACGGGTACGCAAAAAGACTGGCCTAGTCATTTCAGCAAAGCGCTCAAATTCTTCATCATCCTTTTTGTTAGATGGCTTAGGTGGAAAGGGCATGGGTTTCTGAACCCACGGCTCTCTTTCTTTACCATGTTTCCTAGCCACAAAGTCTTTTTTATCATAACGTTTATTTTTAGGTTGTGGGTTATCAAGATCAGGAGCAGGCTCTATTTCAACATCATTATCTGGTTCTCTATCATTACTAGGTTGAGCATCATCGTGAACATCATCATTATCATTTTCATTATCACTAGGTTGATGTTCACTACCAGATTGAGTTTCAGCATCGGAAATAGAGACATCGTTATTATCAGGAGGTTTTTGTGTCTCAGGTTCACTAGAGGTATGCAAAGTCCTATCATTTTTCTATTTCTTTTTCTTCTTAGAAGGACTAGGTGCATCAGCATTAATTCTCTGAGAGTCTTGTTCAATCCTTTTAGGATGACCCTCAGGATAAAGTGGTTCTTGGGTCATTCTACCTCCTCTAGTTACTACTCTAGCAGCAAAATCATGCATATTATTATTCATTTCATCAAGCAATTCTTTTTGAGACTTAGCAACTTGTTCTAACTGAGTTTGAACCATAGAGGCATGCTTTCCTACACCTCTAACATCATTACTGATTCTAAATAGCAAGTCACTCAAGCAAGCAATCATACCACAATTGTATTTAATTGTTTCAGAACATGAGCATTGAAATGATCTTGCTTCATAATATAGTTATCAAACTCATATAAGCATTGACTAGGAGGTTTATTGTGAGGAATGTCACTTTCATTAAACTTTAATAAAGAATTTACCTCTACCACCTGTGGAGGTGGTGGTGTGTCAAGGCCATGTATTTCTTCAATAGGTGGCAAATTCTTAACATCCTCAGCTCTAATACCTTTTTCCTTCATGGATTTCTTTGCCTCTTGCATATCTTCAGGACTGAGAAATAAGATACCCCTCTTCTTCGGAGTAGGTTTAGGCGGTGGTTCAGGAAGAGTCCAATCATCATAATTCTTTAATATGTTATTCAATAATTCTTCAGCTTGTTCAATAGTTCGTTCCCTGAAAACACAACCAGCACAACTATCTAGGAAGTCCCTAGGAGCATCGGTTAGTCCATTATAAAAGATATCAAGTATTTCATTTTTCTTGAGAGGATGACCAGGCAAAGCATTAAGCAACTGGAGAAGCCTCTCCCAAGCTTGTGGGAGACTCTCTTCTTCAATTTGCACAAAGTTAAATATTTCATGTAAGGCAGCTTGTTTCTTATGAGCAGGAAAATATTTTTCAGAGAAGTAGTAAATCATATCCTGGGGACTACGCACACAACCAGGAGCAAGAGTATTGTACCATGTCTTAGCATCACCCTTTAATGAGAATGGAAACAACTTAAGGATGTAATAGTAGCGAATCTTCTCATCATGAGCAAAGAGGGTGGCTATATCATTCAGCTTAGTAAGGTGTGCCACTATAGTTTCAGTTTCATAGCCATGGAAAGGATCAGATTCAACCAAAGTAATTAACTCTGGGTCGACAGAGAACTCATAATCCTTATCGGTAACATAGATAGGTGAAGTAGCAAACTTAGGATCACATTTCATTCTAGCATTCAAAGTCTTTTCCTTATACTTGCATAGCAATTTCTTAAGATCGTCTCTATCCTTGCAAGAAAGAATTTCTCTAGTTATATCCTCGTTCATAACATAACCTTCAGGTATCTTAGGCATTTCAAACTTAGGAGAGCTAGGACTAATAGGAGTTTCATAATCATAATTTTTCATAAGCTTCATCAGTTTCAGCAATCTCATCAGTTTCAGTAGTTTCATTTTCTTTAGCTCTAGCAATTTGTTCCGCAAGAAATTCTCCTAGTGGCACATTATCATCAAGCATGGTACTAGCATCATCAATAGCATAATTCATAGCAGAGGTAGCATCATCAATAACTTGCGACATATCAGGATTACTAGCATGTGGTGGTGTTGCAAACTTACTCATAACAGAAGGTGAATCAAGTGTAGAGCTAGATGGCAGTTCCTTACCTCCCCTCGTAGTAGAGGGAAAAATCTTAGTCTTTTGATCCTTCAGATTCTTCAAAGTGATAAATTGATATATATCCCAAGTGACTCAACAAATATTGCTATGCTCCCCGGCAACGGCGCCAGAAAAAGGTCTTGATAACCCACAAGTATAGGGGATCGCAACAGTTTTCGAGGGTAGAGTATTCAACCCAAATTTATAGATTCGACACAAGGGGAGCCAAAGAATACTTGAGAGTATTAGCAGTTGAGTTGTCAATTCAACCACACCTGGAGATTTAATATCTACAGCAGAGTGATCAGTAGCACAGTAATATGATAGTTTTGATAGCAGTAGCAATAGTAACAGTAGTGGTAACTGTAGTAGCAATAGTTTTATAGCAGTTGGAACAGCAGCAACAGCAAAAGTAACTTAGCAAGAACAATAAGTGGAAAGGGCATAGGCACTGGATCGGTAACTCGTTGGATGATATTCATCATATAACAGTCATAACCTAGGGCGATACAGAACTAGCTCAATTCATCAATGTAATGTAGGCATGTATTCCGTAAATAGTCATACGTGCTTATGGAAAACAACTTGCATGACATCTTTTGTCCTACCCTCCCGTAGCAGCGAGGTCCATAAGGAAACTAAGGGATATTAAGGCCTCCTTTTAATAGAGAACCGGAACAAAGCATTAACACATGGTGAATACATGAACTCCTCAAACTACAGTCATCACCGCGAAGTATCCCAAATATTGTCACTATGGGGTTGACGGATCATAACACGTAATAGGTGCATATGACTAGGCAAGATCGGATCAAGAACATAGATATAGAGATGATAACATAAATGGTTCAGATCTGAAATCATGGCACTCGGGCCCTAGTGACAAGCATTAGGCATAGCAAAGTCATAGCAACATCAATCTCAGAACATAATGGGTACTAGTGATCAAGCCCTAACAAAACTAACTCGATTACATGATGAATCTCATCCAACTCCTCACCGACCAGCAAGCCTACGAAGGAATTACTCACTCCCGGTGGGGAGCATCATGGAATTGGCGATGGAGAAAGGTTGATGATGACGAAGACCGAAGATTCCCCTCTCCGCAGCCCCAAACAGGCTCCATATCTGGCCTCCCGATGAAGAACAGGAGGTGGCGGCGGCTCCGTATCGTGAAACGCGATAATTCTTTCTCTCTGATTTTTTTTCTCCGAATTTAGGAATTTATAGTGGCGGAGATAGGGAAAGTGGGACCACGAGGTGGGCACAACCCACCAGGGCGCGCCCAGGTGGCCTGGCGCGCCCTGGTGGGTGATGCTCACCCTGTCCCCCCTCTTCGGTGGATTTTGGCTCCAATAATTCTTATTTATTCCAAAATAATTCTCCAAAAAGTTTTGTTCCATTCCGAGAACTTTTATTTCTGCACAAAAACAACACCATGGTAGTTCTATTGAAAACAGCGTCAGTCCGGGTTAGTTTCATTCAAATCATGCAAATTAGAGTCCAAAACATGGGCAAAAGGGTGAGGAAAAGTAGATACGTTGGAGACGTATCACTGCTTATTGGGTGGTGGTGATCCTCCTACTGGTTCGATAACCTTGGTTTCGTAACTGAGGGAAATACTTACCGTCGCTGTGCTGCATCATCCCTTCCTCTTTGGGGAAATACCGACGCAGTCTCAAGCCACGTCAAAGGAATTTCTGGCGCCGTTGCCGGGGAGGAAGCGGTCTCTTCTACGTGCCTATCGTAGGCGCCGAGGGGACTCCATCATCATCTACCAGGTTCATAATCACAAATCTCATCTCCTCGCAATTACATTATTTGCCATTTGCCTCTCGTTTTCCTCTCCCCCACTTCACCAATTTGCCATTCTATTCGCCCTCTTTTCCGTTTGCCTTTTTCTCGCCGGATCTCTTTTTGTTTGCTTGTTTGCTTGTTTGCTATCTTTGCTTGTGTTGCCATGTGCCTTCTATTTGCTTGCATCTTCGCTTGCTAAAAATCTATTGATATGGATCCTCATCCACTTGCTAATCTTTTCAAAAGGCCAAATTATGATGAACCAATTGCTAGTGAGTTGAGTGCACTTGATTATCTCTATGAAGTTTTGTTTGAAAATCATGAATCTGGAAATTTTGATGAAGTGTTGAAAGAAGAAATTTATAAGGTGATTCATGATAGTTCCTTAAATGATGAGCATGATTGCAATGTTGCTAGTATGAATTCTCTAAATATCCATGATGCTAATGATATGCAAAGCCACAAGCTTGGGGATGCTATGATTAATGAAGATGATATTTTTAGTCCCCCAAGTTTTGATGAGCAAATTTATTATGATTGCATGCTTCCTATTTATTATGATGGTGATGACACGTATGCTATAATGAGTAATGATAACTATGAAACTTATCATCGTGGTTTTAATTTGCAATGTGGTTATCTCAATCAAGTGTATCATGATAGTTATTTTGTTGAGTTTGCTCCCACTACCATGGATGAAAATGAATTTGCTTATGTGGAGAGTAATGAAAATTCTAAGTTTGTGCATCATGAAAAGAATGATTTATGTGATGGTTATATTGTTGAATTCCTTCATGATGCTACTGAAATTTATTATGAGGGACTAACATATGCTTGTAGGAATTGCAATAATATCAAGTTTCCTCTCTATATGTTCAAAGTTTTGAAGTTATGCTTGTTTCGCCCTCCTATGATTGTTGATTCTTGTTCCCAAAATTTGTTTGATCACAAAATCCCTATGCATAGGAAGTGGGTTATACTTAAATGTGCTTTTCATGCGATTCATTATGCTCTCTTGCATATTTCAATTACTACTTTTTATGTGAGCATCATTGAAATCATCATGCCTAGCTAGGGGCGTAAAACGGTAGCGCTTGTTGGGAGGCAACCCAATGAATAAATAAATTTTTGCTTTTTACTTTCTGTTTTTGAGTGTTGACACAATTATACCTTTGTTATGATTGTGTTTTTATGGTTTATTTAGTGTTTGTGCCAAGTAGAACCTTTAGGATGATTGATAGGATGAGTAGAAGTGATGCTGAATCTGAAACAGAAACTTTGCGTCCAGTATATGAATTTTCATTTTTTTTCTAGAACGTGGTCTTGATCTGAAGTTTTAACATAGTGTTTCTATACAAATTCCTTACGTTTTCCTATTTTTTCAGAATTTTTAGAGTTACAGAAGTATGGTTAGAGTACAGATTACTACAGACTGTTCTGTTTAAGACAGATTCTGTTTTCGTTGCATTGTGTGCTTATTTTGATGAATCTATGGTTTGTATCGGGGGGTATAAGCCATGTAAAAGTTGAAATACAGTAGGTATAATGCAATTATAAAATTTGAATGGGTTTGCAACAGTACGTAAAGTAGTGATTTGCTTTATTATACTAACGGATCTCACGAAGATTTTGTTGAGTTTTGTGTGATTGAAGTTTTCAAGTTTTAGGTGAGATCACGATGGATGAAGGAGTAAGGAGTAGTAAAAGCCTAAGCTTGGGGATGCTACCGCACCCCCAAGATATATCCAAAGAGAAACAAGCAACTAAGCTTGGGGATGCCCCCGAGTGGCATCCCCTCTTTCTTATAACGACCATCGGTATTTTACTTGGAGCTATATTTTTATTCGTTAGATATCATGAGTTTTGCTTGGAGCGTCTTGTATCTTTGCTTGCTTTGTTTGTTAGTTTTTCCTTTGTATCCTTGCTGCACACACCTATTTGAGAAAGCCAAAATCATGCTATGATTTGTTAGAATTGCTCTATGTGCTTCAGTTAAACTTTTTGAGCTATAGAATTAAGAAATCCTCTCATGCTTCACTTATACCTTTTTGAGAGATGAAATCTTTATGCTCATGTGCTTCACTTAAATTTGTTTGAGCTTGCCAAAAAGCAATGGCAATATATGAAACTAGTCCCAAAGTGATAGATATCCAAGGAGGATATAATAAAAACTTTCATGAAGATCATTGGGCAAATTAAACTTGATTCTTTGTAATAGTTTTGAAACATGATGATAGTAATATGTGAGTCATGTTAGTGAGTAATTATGGTTAGTAGGAATATTGGTGTTAAGGTTTGTGATTCCCTATGCATGCACGAAAGTCAATAGTTATGCAATGAAGTTACATCCTACTTGTGGTGCATTATTCGGTGTTAGTTATGTTCAATGCTCACTTATGTGAATTTTCGTTTCTTGGTTTGGTTGCTTCTCAATTTATTTGCTAGCCTCCATTTGTACTAAGTAGAAATACTACGTGTGCATCCAAAATCCTTAAACCAAGTTTTGCCTTATGAGTCCACCATACCTACCTATATGCGGTATTTCCATGCCGTTCCAAGCAAATTTGTATGTGCCATCTCTAAATTTTCAAAATAAATTTTCTCTTTTGTGTGCCCGTACCGCTCATGAAACGGTGGGGAGTGTCCAATATTTTTCCATGCTAGATATGTTATTCTCAAGATGAGTGTTTATTCACTTGTCATTGCATGAGAGTGCGGCGGTAATAGGGATGCCCATTCCCAAAATGAAAAGAAAAAATATTTACTTTTTGTTGTCAAATAATAAATTCCTTGGAAAGTGTTGGTATGGAAGGCAACCGTAGATACGGCCCACCATGGAAACTGAAAGTTTGGTGGAAAAAGGAATAAACTTTATTTTCTGTTTGGGAACCGCCTATGATATTGTTGACACACGAACACGTCACCGTGTACCCTCGACGCCGGGGGTGATGCACCGCAGCTCACGTCGAAGGAGGTCCGACCGGCAGCGCGATACGCAAGACAGCCGGCAGACGCTTTTGAAGACCCGAAGCCCCGCACGCCCGGGAGGGACCCCGTCAGGGAGTGCGGCAGCAATGGGCTGCCCTAGGTCGATTCGCTCGCCCCTAGAGCCTCTGTACTCGCAGCTCTCCAACACGAAGAACGACGAAGAACAAGAGAGAAAAACGATGGAAAGATAGAACGTAGATGAAAACGTAGTATAATGATTGTTCGATTGTGTGTTGTTTCAATCGGCCATCACCCCCAACATATATAAGAGGCGGTTGGACTTCCCGTACAAGCAAAGGATTCACCTAGGCTTTCCTTACAAGAAAATTACATCAATTCACGTCCTAGAGTCCTAGTTCTGGTCCCACTCGGATTCAGCCCGAATCTGGTCCAATCTTCTGCCTTGCTCCTTGCGTGGGCCGTGGAATCTGCATATGACTTCCGATGGAGACGGTTCAAATACCAATTTTGTGCACTTTGACGAGGCCAACAATCCGTATGTTGATCACTTTTCCAAATAAGGCCATCTTGAATACCCCACGGGGTCATCATTAATTTCGAGTCGGACTCGTTCATATAGCTGACTGGACCGTCCGACTCTTGTATCGTCTCTGCAGGTCATATACTAAGTCGGATGACGATGACTCCAAAAGCAAAGTTGACCGTTTCGACGAGACGAACAACTTTCATGTTGAACACTTTTTCATCCGAGGCCATCTAGATAAGTATTTGAGCCCATCTTCAGCATCTGGTCGGATTGGCCTTGACAGTTTTACTGTTCACGACGGCAAGCTTTCCCCCGGCATGTTCACGGCGGCAAGGTACTGTTCACGCGACAAGGTTACTGTTCATCGCGGGGGGGGGGGGGGGGGGGAAGGTCACTGTTTACTGCGACAAGCTTCCCCCCCGGCAAGGTACTGTTCACGCGGCCAGGGTACTGTTCATTGTTCACCCGCGGCAAGGTTACTGTTCACTGCGGCAAGCTTTTTCCCGACAAGGTTACTGTTCACCGCGGCAAGGTTACTGTTCACGGCGGCAAGCTTTTCCCCCGGCAAGGTTACTGTTCACGGCAGCAAGCCTTTCCCCCCGGCAAGGTAACTGTTCAGCGCGGCAAGTCTTTCCCCCGGCAAGGTTACTGTTCACCGCGGCAAGCCTCCCCCCGGCAAGGTTACTGTTCACCGCGGCAAGCCTTTTCCCCCCGGCAAGGTTACTGTTCACGGCGGCAAGCCTTTCCCCCGGCAAGGTTACTGTTCACGGACGCAAGCCTTCCCCCCGACAAGGTTACTGTTCACGGCGGCAAGCCTTCCCCCCGGCAAGGTTACTGTTCACGGCGGCAAGCCTTTCCCCCGGCAAGGTTACTGTTCACGGCGGCAAGCCTTTCCCCCCGGCAAGGTTACTGTTCACAGCGGCAAGCCTTTCCCCCCGGCAAGGTTACTGTTCACCGCGGCAAGCCTTCCCCCCCGGCAAGGTTACTGTTCACGCGGCAAGGTTACTGTCCACTGTTCACCGCGGCAAGGTTACTGTTCACTGCGGCTAGCTTTTTCCCGACAAGGTTACTGTTCACCGCTGCAAGGTTACTGTTCACGGCGCCAAGCTTTCCCCCCGGCAAGGTTACTGTTCACGGCGGCAAGCCTTTCCCCCCGGCAAGGTTACTGTTCACCGCGGCAAGCCTTCCCCCCGGCAAGGTTACTGTTCACCGCGGCAAGCCTTTCCCCCGGTAAGGTTACTGTTCACCGCGGCAAGCTTTTTTCCCCGGCAAGGTTACTGTTCACGGCGGCAAGCCTTTCCCCCGGCAAGGTTACTGTTCACGGAAGCAAGCCTTCCCCCCGACAAGGTTACTGTTCACGGCGGCAAGCCTTCCCCCCGGCAAGGTTACTGTTCACGGCGGCAAGCCTTTCACCCGGCAAGGTTACTGTTCACGGCGGCAAGCCTTTCCCCCGGCAAGGTTACTGTTCACGGTGGCAAGCCTTTCCCCCGGCAAGGTTACTGTTCACGGCGGCAAGCCTTTCCCCCGGCAAGGTTACTGTTCACCGCGGCAAGGTACTGTTCACTGTTCACCGCGCAAGGTTACTGTTCACGCATTGCATCAGACACCCATCAGACATGTGTCTGATGGGGCGCGCCGTACTTTGCCTCTTGACAGGGCTGCATTCAAATAGCTCTAACTTTTGCATACGAACCCGGTTTGAGACGATTTTTATATGAAAATCAATTGATTCGACGAGACGAAGATAATTCATGTAGAGCATTCCTTCATCCGAGATTGTCTTGGAGGCGTAATCGACAAAAAAGCACTCAGAACACCTAAATATGACAATCCGAGTGTAGTTTTGGTCTTTGATATGATGCCAAATGATTATGGTCCAAACATCAAAGTTGTTCCACTCGGCAATGTGAAGTTTCTCATGTAGAATATCTTGTTATTTGAGGTCATCTCTATTGCATTTTGTATTGTGCCAAAATCAGGCGTCAACACATGCCCCCCTGTTTTTCGGCAAAGCTTGCATGCCGAAAAATAATTTGCACCATGTTTGTTCTAAGGACGATGTCAACACTCCATCGGCCATTCATATTTCTCAGGGCGATAATTATGTATCGGTCATGTTTATGCTAAGGGCGCTAATCATATATCAGCCATTGCCTAATCAGGCTTCTTGCCACACACTCGGGTGGTACTTTTTTAGATATCTGCCATTGAGAGCTCGAGGTAATAATACTCCTTGCATGGATTCCACCAAATATGAATTTCTAGGAACTACCCTTGCAATCCTAAAAGGACCTTCCCAGTTTGGAGACCACTTCCCGAATTTTCTATCTCTAGAACCAATCGGCAGAATCACTTTCCACACAAGATTGCCAACCTGAAAATTCTTTAACTTGACCTTTTTATTGTAAGCTCTTGCTACCCTCAGCTTGTCCCTCTCTATAGCCTTCAGAGCAGCCAAACGTTTATCGGCAACTTCATCAATGTTGTCCATCATCAAATTGTAAAAGTCCACTGCCGATAAATCATTCTGTTTGGCTATTCTCAAAGCATTCAAATTCACTTCCACTGGTAAAACAGCCTCTTGGCCGTATACTAGCTCATACGGAGTTACCTTTGTAGCACCATGCCTTGAGATTCTATGTGCCCATAAAGCTTCAGACAATAACTCATGCCATTTTCTTGGATTATCCTCAATCTTCTTTTTGATGAGCTTGATCAATATCTTATTGCTAGATTCAGCTTGTCCATTAGCTTGGGCATAATACGGAGATGAATTGAGCAACTTTATGTTATATGATTCGGCAAATTCTCTAACTTGATGTGACATGAAAGATGAACCTTGATCTGTAGTCAATGTATGAGGAACGCCGAATCTATGAATAATGTGCTCAGTTATGAATTGAATTACTTCCGTATGTGTCATGTTCTTGAGAGGTACTGCTTCAGACCATTTGGTGAAATAATCGGTTGCCACCAACACGAACCGATGCCCCTTCGAGGAAGATGGATGAATTTGCCCAATGAAATCTAAACCCCATCCTCTAAAAGGCCACGGCTTGATAATAGGATGTAACATAGCAGCAGGAGCTAATTGAATATCACCAAATTTTTGACAAGCTTCACACCCTTTATAATATCTGAAGCAATCATTGATCATAGTCGGCCAATAAAATCCAGCACGTCGTAATAACCACTTCATCTTGGGAGCCGACTGATGAGTACCACAAATGCCTTCATGTACCTCTCCCATAGCAATTCTTGCTTGGTCCTCGTCCAAACATTTCAAAAGAACATCTTCAACCGTTCGGCGATAAAGACCACCATCTCTTATTGTATATTTGAAAGCCATATGCCGAACAGTCCTGTCCACCCTTTCACTTGGATCACGCAAGTAATCCACAATGGGCTTCCTCCAGTCATGATTTTCACCTGCACTAGATTTTTTGTTAGTGGCCGAATCAGTGGGCTCTGGTTCGGCCTCTCCCATATTAGCAAGACAAGACATCGGCTTCTGAGAAATATGAAACATGCCATGATCAACATGATAACCGGATGCTTGCTGTGCCAACTGATTTGCTCTCCAATTGTCATGTCTAGATATATGAGCAATGCTAAAATAATCCAAAGTAGAAATTGTATCTAGACACTTATCAAGATAAACATTAAGTGATTCGTCTAAACATTGAAAGACTTTGGACACTTGTTGCACTACTAATAACGAATCACCAAAAGCCTCAACATGTGTAGCACCTATAGCAAGTAACATCTCTAGGCCGAATAACAATGCCTCATATTCGGCCTGATTGTTTGTGCAAAAATATTCTAAGTGGCATGAGGCTTCAAAAACAGCACCATGAGGAGATATATAAACAATACCAACACCTTGGCCATTGCTACAAACTGAACCATCAAAATATAATCTCCATGGTACTAACGAGACAAGGTTTATATCAATATCATGCTTGTCATCAATCCGATGTTCAACAATAAAATCAGCAACAATTTGGCCTTTCATGGATTTTAGAGATTCATAAGCCAAATCATATTCAATTAAAGCATAAGCCCACTTGCTAATTCTACCACTAAGAATTGGCCTATGCAGCATGTATTTGATGACATCGGTTTGACAAGCTATTATGCAAGTACTAGGCACTAGATAATGTCTCAATTTTGTGCAAGCATAATATAAACAGAGGCATAGTTTTTCAATAAATGTATACCTTGTCTCGGCGTCCAATAAGCGTCGGCTCAGATATGTAATAGTATGCTCTTTCCCTTCGGTTTCTTGAGTTAAAACAGCACCAATAACACCTTCCTCTGCTGCAATATAAAGCCTAAAGGGTTCTTTGTGCCTGGGTGCTTTCATCACCGGAGGAGTGCACAAATAATTTTTGATCATATCAAATGCTTCTTGCTGTTTTGCCCCCCAAGTAAAATCAGTATCATTCTTTAACCGAAGGATAGGAGTAAATGCATCGACTTTCCCTGACAGATTAGCTATGAACCTTCTCAAATAATTGACCTTGCCAAGGAACTTTTGCATAACTCTCTTGCACGTTGGAGCCTCCACTTTCCGTATGGCCTCTATCTTTTTGGGATCAATCTCTATGCCATCTTCATGAATAATGAAACCCAAAAACTTGCCAGCCGACACGCCGAATGCACACTTCAAAGGATTCATCTTTAGTCCATATTTTTTCATTCTTTCAAAAGCTAAGCGCAAATCGGCTAGATGAGATTCGAAAGCATCCGATTTGACAACAATATCATCAATATAGACTTCAAGTATAATGCCGAGCAGATCATGGAAAATTAAATTCATAGCCCTTTGATATGTGGCACCAGCATTTTTTAATCCGAATGTCATTACTGTCCACTCGAATAAACCAAGAAAACCAGGGCAACGAAAAGCTGTCTTGGACATGTCCTCTTCGGCCATAAAGATCTGATTGTATCCAGCATTACCATCAAGAAAACTAATAACCTTATGTCTAGAAGCATCATTAATAAGCATGTCGGCTATAGGCATGGGATACTCATCTTTGGGTGTAGCTCTATTCAAATCTCTGAAATCAATGCACACCCTTAACTTGTCGGAGCCTTTCTTCTCCACTGGTACAATGTTAGAAATCCACTCGGCATACCTGCAAGGTCTAATAAAAT
Organism: Elymus sibiricus; assembly: GCA_039707655.1. Classification (NCBI taxonomy): domain Eukaryota; kingdom Viridiplantae; phylum Streptophyta; class Magnoliopsida; order Poales; family Poaceae; genus Elymus; species Elymus sibiricus. Next base: position 484,902,610 of record CM077671.1, read on the forward strand.
TAGCTTTAAGCAAACGACCGATCTCTTCCTTGATCCGGTCATATGTTTTTGGATTAAATTTTCTGGCCGATTGTTTGTAAGGTCTAAAACCGGCCTTTATAGGCAACCGATGCTCCACTAGCTCTCGGCTTAAACCTGGCATCTCATGATATTCCCATGCAAAGCAACAAACATATTCTTTCAATAGCTCGATCAACTTAGCCTTATGATCGGCTCTTAAATTTTTGTTTACAAATGTCGGCCTAGGAATTGAACCATCTCCTATGTCTATCTCTTCTAATGGATCGGCCGACGTAAAACCTTGTCCTAATTTATCCATATCAACTAACTCCTCTATAGATTCATATATATCGCTCTCATTGGACCGATATTCAACAAGACGCTTTTGCAACCAATCTGAGTTAGAATCCATTTAAATACATCATACCTTGGAGCCGATTACCACCAACCGGCTTTAAAGAAACGGGCACGAAACCACTTTTTGTGGCGCTAAGAAAATCAAATTCTGACAAGTCGCGTCCCGTTAAGCAAGTAGCATTGGGATGTTGCCAATCCACCGATGCATCGGCCAAAGCAACACAAGCCGAGTTATCCGCATGAATGACTTCCACTTCATCATCAACCCACTAGATCAAAAACTGGTGCATAGTAGATGGCACGCACTGGTTTGCATGAACCCAATCACGGCCTAGTATGACGTTGTAGTTACCTTGCACCTCAGCAACAAAGAATGCAGTAGCCAAAGTTTTGCTCCCGACCGTAAGCTTCACATACATCACACCTTTGGCTTCAGTTTTCTCTTTGCCTTCAAACCCATTAAGCACCATATTGGTCTTGATTAGTTCTTCATCTGGCAGACCCAATTTTTTGAAGACCGAATAGGGCATAAGATTCACCACAGCACCACCATCAACAAGCATCCGAGCGAGTGGTGATCCGTTGATATGACCTCGGAGGTACAATGGTTTCAAGTGTGTCACTGGTTCTTTTGGCTTCTCAAATATTGCATTCTTAGGGCCAAAATCCAGCTGAGCCACTTCCCCTTCTTCATCTACAGCACGAAACTCAGCGAGTAAGTAAAACACCATATTGATATCCATACCTTCGTGGACCGGTGTAGGCTCATAATCCACCATATCTTCCTCCTCCTCGGGCGTGCTCATTGGTTCTGAAACCTGTTCGGGCGGAGCGCAATCGATAGGTGTTGCGGACGATGTAATAGCAATGGCATCGTCCTCCTTTGGCGGCATAGATGCTGATGTGACAGATGTAGAAACCACCGCACTCTGTACTTGCTTAGGCACCCACACTTGTTTTGTAGGTACCATGGGCCGAATGTCATTAAACCACTTATCTCTTTGCTTTTCGGCCTCCTGTTCTGCCAGCTCGTTACTCCTTAGCCTTTGTAGCTTCCTCTTTTGCGTTTTTGTTAGCCCTGGAGGACACCACTTAGGTTGCATATATTTTGGATCTTTGGGCTTGGCTTTGCTCGTGCTAGCTTCATGATCATTAGCCGAGTGCTTTGGCGCGATAGCAAGTATCGGCTCAGTAAGGTTGTTACGCACCATCGGCTATTGTATGGCAAATGTTTCAGTGCCCAAGACAAGTGTTTCGGCATCAACCTTTTCTTTGCCCTTTTCAGACTCAACCGCTGCACTTGGTGATTTGACACGCCACACCTGTTTGTTGACCTTTTCTTGATTATTCTGCATCGGCCGATTGACACCATTGTTCAAACGGCCTCGTGCGGGATAAGAAAGCCTCTCACGCATAGGCCTCCTTGGTTCTGCCCATCCTGGATGAAAAGCATAAGGGGCCATTGGGGGTTGCCCCCATCCTCCATTGAATCCTCCCATGAAGTAGGGTGCATAGGGAGGTGGCACCATCCACGGTCCTGGCACCCATGGCCCGTATGGCCTTGTGTGATGCTGCAATTCTTGCCTCGGAGGTGATCTTGGGCGCTTCAAATTTGATGACCGATTAGAGCTAGAACCGGCCGCTTGATTAGTATATTTGGACAGCAACATATCAAAAGTTGGCTTGGCTCTCTTGCGCTGCACTTTGGCTTCATTCAGCTTCCACTTGCCAACTTCCGGACTCTTGGGCTTGACAAATTTGACACGGGTACTCTCTTGCTCTTGTGGTTGCCCCCCGAGTGCAGGATTCTTGACAGTGATTTTGATTATCTCCCCGCCATCGGGTTGCTTGTCGAGCACCACTTGCCTTCCCAAGACCTTGTCGCCATCTCTGTTTTTCCTGGGCTCACCAATGACAATATTAGTTTTATTAGCGGATTCGGCCACTTCCGGCCGAATGAGCACCTTTTTCCCCTCCAAATCCAGAGTATTCATTGGGAAGGGCTGCTTATCAACTTGCATCTCAGAAAAGTTCAATCGTCCATCATTAATGGCCGATTGTATCTGTCGTCGAAAAACATTGCAATCATTAGTCGCATGAGAAAAAGAATTATGATACTTGCAATAAGCACGCCGTTTCAGCTCTTCAAACGGCGGTAAAGTATGAGATATTCTAATAATCTTAGCTTGTAGCAAAGCATCAAATATTCTATCACATTTAGCAATATTAAAAGTAAACTTCATCTCATCATCACGATTCTTATGAATCGGCTTTAAATCATTGCAAGTAAATGGTTTGGCCTTCGAGGGCCAAACAAATTCAGCAGCATAAATATCACCCTCATTGTCCGAACGATCACTATCATATTCAACCATATTCATCTTTGGACGATCAGTTTTATATCTATGCACTTCTTTAAGCTCCTTGCTTCGGCTTTCATGAGCCAAAGCCCTCTGTAAGACTTGGTTGATACTTATAAATTCATAGCCTTCTAGTTTCTCTCTAATATGAGCTCTCAAACCATTAAGCACAAGATCAGCCAAGTCTCTCTCAGTTATCACTAAACTATAGCACCGGTTTTTTGTTTCCCTAAATCTCTTGACGTAATCAGAGACCGATTCGTCATGCTTCTGCTTAACCGATGTAAGATGTGACAACTTAAGTTCATTATCGCCGCTATAAAAATGATCATGAAATTTTTGCTCTAGCTGCAACCATGCACGAATAGAGCCATGCGGCAAAGAAGAAAACCATGAAAATGCGGTACCAGTTAATGACAAAGGAAATAAACGCACTTTCAATTCATTTATCGAACCTGCTTCACCCAATTGTGCTAGGTATTGGCTAACATGCTCCCATGTGGTTTTTGTGCCCTCTCCATTAAACTTAACAAAATCTGGAATTTTATACCCTTGAGGGCACGGAATTGCATCAAAGTACTCAGGATACGGCTTTTGATAAATCCGATTCCTAGGTAGTTCAACACCAAAATTCTCTCGAAGTGTTTTAGCCATCTCCTCTCTAAACCTAGCTAGAGCATCGTCCGTAGTAGACGATGAAGCTTGTGGCACTGGCATAGGAGGATTGGGGTTAGCAATCATGGGTGTAAATTGTGACATGTTTGCCGAACCATAGTTCGGCAATGATCTAGCAGTGTTTCCACCTATTTGGTTCGGCGTTGCCACCGAACTCTGCATAAAAGGATTAAGTGGTGCAGCCACAATTTGATTGGTATGGGTAGGAAAATAATTCATCGGCATGGGAGGCGCCGATGAAATAGGCAAAGCTGAATCAGGGTTTCCCATACTAGCAGGCATGTTAGGCATATTCTTCTGAGCATTAGTATTGTCTAAGAAAGCTTGATAGATCAGATTATTGCTATCAGTAATACGACTCTCAATTTCAGCCCATTGCTCAGGAGAAAAGGTAGTACTTACAGAAGGTTTAACCTGCTCAGTTTGAAGGGGAGGAAACTTGATTTCTCCAACCGGAGTGATATTGCCTTGGCGGTCCTTCTTGAAGTTTCCAAGGAACTCCTGCAACTCCTTCTCTTCACGCGCCTTCTTGTACTCCTCATAAGCTTGACGATGCTCGGCCGATAACTCCTCCAGATTGGGCTTGATAATGTTATCGGCGTCAACTTCCGAGGGATTGGGAAGATTGGACATGATGGATGATGATGATGGATCAAAGTTCCCCAGCGGAGTCGCCAAAAAGTGTGTTGACACACGAACACGTCACCGTGTACCCTCGACGCCGGGGGTGATGCACCGCAGCTCACGTCGAAGGAGGTCCGACCGGCAGCGCGATACGCAAGACAGCCGGCAGATGCTTTTGAAGACCCGAAGCCCCGCACGCCCGGGAGGGACCCCGTCAGGGAGTGCGGCAGCAATGGGCTGCCCTAGGTCGATTCGCTCGCCCCTAGAGCCTCTATACTCGCAGCTCTCCAACACGAAGAACGACGAAGAACGAGAGAGAAAAACGATGGAAAGATAGAACGTAGATGAAAAAGTAGTATAATGATTGTTCGATTGTGTGTTGTTTCAATCGGCCATCACCCCCAACATATATAAGAGGCGGCTGGACTTCCCGTACAAGCAAAGGATTCACCTAGGCTTTCCTTACAAGAAAATTACATCAATTCACGTCCTAGAGTCCTAGTTCTGGTCCCACTCGGATTCAGCCCGAATCTGGTCCAATCTTCTGCCTTGCTCCTTGCGTGGGCCGTGGAATCTGCATATGACTTCCGATGGAGACGGTTCAAATACCAATTTTGTGCGCTTTGACGAGGCCAACAATCCGTATGTTGATCACTTTTCCAAATAAGGCCATCATGAATACCCCACGGGGTCATCCTTAATTTCGAGTCGGACTCGTTCATATAGCTGACTGGACCATCCGACTCTTGTATCGTCTTTGCAGGTCATATACTACGTCGGATGACGATGACTGCAAAAGCAAAGTTGACCGTTTCGACGAGACGAACAACTTTCATGTTGAACACTTTTTCATCCGAGGCCATCTAGATAAGTATTTGAGCCCATCTTCAGCATCTGGTAGGATTGGCCTTGACAGTTTTTACTGTTCACGACGGCAAGCTTTCCCCCGGCATGTTCACGGCGGCAAGGTACTGTTCACGAGACAAGGTTACTGTTCATCGCGGGGGGGGGGGGGGGGGGGGGAAGGTCACTGTTTACTGCGGCAAGCTCCCCCCCGGCAGGTACTGTTCACTGTTCACCGCGGCAAGGGGGTACTGTTCACTGCGGCAAGCTTTCCCCCGACAAGGTTACTGTTCACCGCGGCAAGGTTACTGTTCACCGCGGCAAGGTTTTCCCCCCCCCCCGGGGCAAGGTTACTGTTCACCGCGGCAAGCCTTTCCCCCGGCAAGGTTACTGTTCACCGCGGCAAGCCTTTCCCCCGGCAAGGTTACTGTTCACCGCGGCAAGCTTTTCCCCCGGCAAGGTTACTGTTCACGGCGGCAAGCCTTTTCCCCCGACAAGGTTACTGTTCACGGCGGCAAGCCTTTCCCCCGACAAGGTTACTGTTCACGGCGGCAAGCCTTTCCCCCGGCAAGGTTACTGTTCACCGCGGCAAGCCTTTCCCCAGGCAAGGTTACTGTTCACCGCGGCAAGCCTTTCCCCCGGCAAGGTTACTGTTCACCGCGGCAAGCCTTTCCCCCGGCAAGGTTACTGTTCACCGTGGCAAGGTACTGTTCACTGTTCACCGTGCAAGGTTACTGTTCACGCATTGCATCAGACACCCATCAGACATGTGTCTGATGGGGCGCGCCGTATTTTGCCTCTTGACAGGGCTGCATTCAAATAGCTCTAACTTTTGCATACGAACCCGGTTTGAGACGATTTTTATATGAAAATCAACCGATTCGACGAGACGAAGATAATTCATGTAGAGCATTCCTTCATCCGAGATTGTCTTGGAGGCGTAATCGACCAAAAAGCACTCAGAACACCTAAATATGACAATCCGAGTGTAGTTTTGGTCTTTGATATGATGCCGAATGATTATGGTCCAAACATCAAAGTTGTTCCACTCGGCAATGTGAAGTTTCTCATGTAGAATATCTTGTCATTTGAGGTCATCTCTATTGCATTTTGTATTGTGCCAAAATCAGGCGTCAACAGATATATCTAGCATGGAAAGTATTGTGAGCTACTTTGTCGTTTTTGTTGACAGGAAAAGCATGCCACCCAAAATATTTTTCTCTCTCAATTTAAAACTTTGAGCTCTGGCACCTCTACAAATCCCTACTTCCCTCTGCGAAGGGCCTATCTATTTACTTTATGCAATTTTTATTTTTGCTTTGAGTCTCCATCTTCTCTTATAAGCACCAACTAGGGGGCACTATGATCATTCTTGAGCATTGGGCATAGCTAATATTTGAGTGTGTTTCATGAATGGATCAATGATTGAGCATGATGGGCTAGGGATAACTTTCTTTAGTGTTGATATTTTGAAAGACATGGTTGCTTGTTGACATGCTTGAGTATTGAAGTCATTATGTTAAAACTAGACTATTGCTTTGAATCATTTACAAGTCCAAATGTCCATGCTATACAAAAGAAAAGAATATGATGAACATGTTAGGCAGCATTCCACATCAAAAATTCTGTTTTTATCATTTACCTACTCGAGGACGAGTAGGAATTAAGCTTGGGGATGCTGATACGTCTCCAACGTATCTATAATTTTTGCTTGTTCCATGATGTTATATTATCAATCTTGGATGTTTTACAATCATTTTATAACAACTTTATATCATTTTTTGGGACTAACCTATTGACATAGTGCCAAAGTGCCAGTTGCTGTTTTTGCTTGTTTTTTACTTCGTAGAAAGTCAATACCAAACGGAGTCCAATCGCGACGAAACTTTTTGGAGATTTTTTCTGGACCAGAAGACACCCAGTGGGCCAAACAAGAGCCAGGAAGGTGGGCTGTGGAGGGCACAACCCACCAGGACGCGCCAGGGGGCCCCTGGCGTGCCCTGATGGGTTGTGCTCTCCACGGGGCCCCTCTGCACCGCCTTTGATGCCTATAGATTCCCAAATATTCGGAAAATCCTAGAGGAGTCGACGAAACACAATTCCAGCCGCCGCAAGTTCTAGAACCTCGAGATCCAATCTAAACACCATCATGGAGGGGTTCATCTTCCTCATAGGTGCCTCTCCGATGATGCGTGAGTAGTCCACCATAGACCTACGGGTCTGTAGGCAGTAGCTAGATGGCTTCATCTCTCTCTCTCTCTCTCTTATCATTCTCAATACAATGGTCTCTTGGAGATCTATTTGATGTAAACTTTTGCAGTGTGTTTGTTGGGATCCGATGAATTTTGAGTTCATGATCAGTTTCTATCCATGAATATTATTTGAGTCTTCTTTGATCTCTTATATGCATGATTGCTTATAGCATCGTATTTCTTCTTCGAATCTTTGGTTTATTTAGGCCGACTAGATTGATTTTTCTTGCCATGGGAAGAGGTGCTTTGTGATGGGTTCGATCTTGCGGTGTTCTTTCCCAGTGACAGAAGGGGCAGCAAGACACGCATGTATCGTTGCTATTAAGGATAACAAGATGGGGTCTATTCCTACATGAATAGATCTTGTCTACATCATGTCATCGTTCTTATTGCATTACTCCGTTTTTCCATGAACTTAATACACTAGATGCATGCTGGATAGCGGTCGATGTATGGAGTAATAGAGGTAGATGCAGGCAGGAGTCGGTCTATCTATCTTGGACGTGATGCCTATATAATGATCATCGCCTTGGATATCGTCATGACTATTCGATTTTCTATCAATTGCCCAACAGTAATTTGTTCACCCACCGTGCGCTATACTCATGAGAGAAGCCACTAGTGAACCCTACGCCCCCAGGTCTACTTTTCCAACATATTGCTTTCCGATCTATCTTTTTGCAATCTTTGTTTTCAGATCTACAAAACCAAAAACCCAAAAACATATTGCTGCATAGTTACTCTTTTTTTTGTGTTCTTGAGAGATCTATCTTTCCTATCTATCACTACCTAATCCATCTTATTACCGTAGAGAGATTGACGACCTCTCTTTCGCGTCGGGTTGCAAGTATTTGTTGTTTGTGTGCAGGTGCTGCTTATTGGGTGGTGGTGATCCTCCTACTGGTTCGATAACCTTGGTTTCATAACTGAGGGAAATACTTACCATCGCTGTGCTGCATCATCCCTTCCTCTTTGGGGAAATACCGACGCAGTCTCAAGCCACGTCATCATCCTCTTAAGAAAAATGAAATACTTGATATCTTCTATAATAGACTAACTAATGCTTCTAGGGACTTCCTAGATAGTTGTGCTGGTTGTGTTTTCACGGAACGAACTGTTGAACAAGCTGAGGAATTATTGAATAATATATTGAAGAATTATGATGATTGGACTCTCCCTGGACCACCACTTAAACCCACTCCGAAGAAGAGGGGTATATTATTTCTCAGTCTTGAAGATATGCAAGAGGCAAAGAAATGTGTGAAGGAAAAATGTATTAAAGCTGAGGATGTTAAGAATTTACCACCTATTGAAGAAATACATGGCCTTGACACACCACCACCTCCACAGGTGGTAGAGGTAAATTCTCTATTAAAGTTTGATGAAAGTGATATCCCTTACAATAAACATCCTAGTCAATGCTTATATGAGTTTGACAACAACATTATGAAACAAGATCACTTCAATGCACATGTTCTGAAACAATTGAAATACAATTCTGATATGATTGCTCGCTTGAGTGACTTGCTATTTAGAATCAGTAATGATGTTAGATGTGTAGGAAAACATGCCTCTATGGTTCAAACTCAGTTAGAACAAGTTGCTAAATCTCAAAAAGAATTGCTTGATGAAATGAATAATAATATGAATGATTTTGCTGCTAGAGTAGTAACTAGAGGAGGTAGAATGACCCAAGAACCACTCTATCCTGAAGGTCATCCTAAAAGAATTGAACAAGACTCTCAAAGAATTAATGTTGATGCACCTAGTCCTTCTAAAAAGAAAAAGAAAAAGAAAAATGATAGGACTCTGCATACCTCTAGCGAACCTGAGATACAAAAACCTCCTGATAATAATGATGTCTCTATTTCTGATGCTGAAACTCAATCTGGTAATGAACATTCACCTAGTGATAATGAAAATGATGATGTTCATAAAGATAATCAACCGAACAATGGTAAAGAACCAGATAATGATGTTGAAATAGAGCCTGTTGTTGATCTTGATAACCCACAACCTAAAAATAAACGTTATGATAAAAGAGACTTTGTGGCTAGAAAACATGGTAAGGAAAAAAGAGCCATGGGTTCAGAAACCTATGCCCTTTCCACCTAAACCATCTAAGAAAAAGGATGATGAAGAATTTGAATGCTTTGCTGAAATGATTAGGCCAGTCTTTTTGCGTACCCGCTTAACTGATATCTTAAAGATGGCCCCCCATGCAAAATACATGAAAGACATCATCACTAATAAAAGAAAGATACCTGAAGCTGAAATCTCCACCATGCTTGCTAATTATTCTTTTAAGGATGGAGTACCTAAAAAACTTGGAGACCCTAGAATACCAACTATACCTTGCTCCATTAAAAGAAACTATGTCAGAACTGCTTTGTGTGATTTGGGAGCCGGTGTTAGTGTTATGCCTTTCTCCTTATATAAAAGACTTGATTTGAATAAACTCACACCTACTGAAATATTATTGCAAATGGCTGACAAATCAACTGCCATACCTATCGGTATTTGTGAGGATGTGCCCGTTGTTGTTGCAAATGTTACTATCTTAACGGACTTTGTTATTCTTGATATGCCCGAGGACGACAACATGTCGATTATCCTTGGTAGACCCTTTTTGAATACTGCAGGGGCTGTTATTGATTGCAATAAAAGCAAAGTCACTTTTCATATCAATGGTAATGAGCATACGGTGCACTTTCCAAAGAAACAATTCCAAGTGAATGGTATAAATGTTATTGCAGAATCTCCGACAATCACTATTGGAAGTTTTCAACTACCTCTAACTACGGCAAAAAAGAAATATGACATACTTATTGTTGGGGATATGCATATCCCCATTGAGGTAACTTAGTGTTTTACGAAAGTTCTTCGATTTCATGCTAATCGGAAGTGGTTGTTAATAAGACTTGATCAACCTTATTAATGAATCATTTTTTAGAGGTATGAAGTTGATGAATCTAGTAGGCACAATCTTCTACTCCCACCTTTTATTTTCTGTTTTACTTAGTCAAATAAAATAAAATACCATGTTTATCCTGTTTTCTGTTTTCTCCGTGCAATAAAAAATGACCCAAAAATAAAAGTTCTCAGAATGTCCTGAAAATTTGATACGATTTTTTCCTGAATATTTCTGAATTTATGGTCCAAATAACATCAGAGGGGGGTACACCTGGTGCCCACAAGACACCAGGGTGCGCCAGCAACCCCAGGCGCGCCCTGGTGGGTTGTGACCCCCACGTGGCCCCCTCACTTATCCCTTTAGCCCATGTCATCCCCTACCTCCAAAAAAAATTCACCATAGCTCTCATTCTCATGTTCTTGCTCTCAAACCCGCGGATTTCGATCTCTTTGCTCGAAGCTCCGTTTCCAAAACTGTTTGGAGGAATTGCTACTTGGTATGTGACTCCTCCATTGCTCCAATTAGTTTTTGATTTAGTGGGTTATTTTTTAGAATAATTAGCTACTCTTGGTGATGCTGTAGATGAGCTTGCATGTTGAATTCTTAGAGTTCTAAGTAGTTTGAATGCTTAACATGGCCTCTATGCATCCTTGGGAGTAGTTGCTATCAATCTTACAAAGTCTTGTTGACAAAATTTTGTGGACTAAAATTTTCAGAATTTTTATTATAGTAATAAGATGGATTTCTTTAGGAAGTTTTCCTCCAAGAAAAATGCCAAAGGAGTCATTGGGGAATCATCGGACAATGACCTTAACACCCCGAGAACGGTGGAGGTGCGGTTGTGCGAATGGGCGCATGACGCCTTCATGGAGGAGGCCGGATTCCATGAAGAGTTTGCTCAATTTGTTGCAAATGCTGGGTTGACTGAGTTCCTCGCAGCTAAGTGTGACCAACACCACATCCTTACAAATTCCTTTGTGCAAAGTTTCCATTTTCTGAGTAAGAATAATCCTCCTAAGGTGCAGTTTAAGCTATATGCTGGAACTCACAAGATACCACTCACTAACTTTTGCAACATATGCTTGATCCCTTCTGATGGGGAATTAAGAGAACCTAGACCAGTGGAGTTTGAGGACTTTCTCCTCACTTTAACAGTGGGTGAAGATATAGGTGTGTCAAAAGCCACTGCTACCAGCTTGCAGTTTCCTTCTGTGCACTACTTTGCTTTATTCATCGCGAACTGCTTAAATGCTAGGGGGAAGGTTGGCGCACTCAGTGCCCCCGACTTCGCCATTTTACGTCGTGCACTGTACAATGATCACCTTCAGCATGGGGGCTATTATTGCAAGTCGCTTACACCTTAACAGGACTAAGGGAAAGATACATGGTGGTATTTATGCTACTCGCTTAGCGAGACACTTTAATGTTCAGATTCGCCCACATGATTATCCTTTGTCCCAAGTTTATCTAGATCACAAGGCGTTGCAGGATCACCAATTTATTGAGGCAACTGATTCTTTCCATAACATTCGTTACAACTTAATATTCAGCGTCGAAACCCGTGATGTTATCCCATTGCCTGCACCTACTCTGTTTGATTCTATTGCCAGGAACGGATACAGGATCATGCCAGATGACATTACAGCCTACCGAAACAACCTAGCAGCTGCTGAGGAGGAGTCCCAGGAGTGGGACGCTCAGGTGCCGCCTCCACCTCACTTCGACTTAGGACCGGATGGTTACTACAGATGGTGATTACCAAGCTAGGCCAAAAGCCTAAGCTTGGGGGAGTACGTATTTCCACCGACATTATATTCATGTTCACACATTTCATTCCAGTTGTCGGTGTTCATACTTTTTCATTGTATTATCCATGCTAGATTTATTTTCTCGATTTCTTCTTGCGTGTTTGAAAAACTTTGAGAAAATCCAAAAATATTTCCTACTTCTTTTCAGCTTTTCTTTCTAGTTTAATTTAATTGTACTATCGAAAGAAAACCCAAAAAGATTTCTCGCTTCTTCTTTTACTTGTTGGGAGCTTTCCCGTGTAAATAGTTTTTCTCGTTTTTGTTTTTCCCTCTTTAATTTGTTTTCTTCGGGAAAAAACCAAAACTCCAAAAATATTTCAGTGTGTTTCTCTGAAATTCTTTTCCTTTTATTTGAGTCATACCAATGTGAAGACCGCGATGAAAATGTTGAGTGGCTCTCATATGCACTATTGTTATCTAACAAAGAGCCCATGTTACCTTGTCTTGCCCTCTTGAATAAAATGTTTGCAGATTCCAGCTCAGTCCACGGCACTCTTGCACTATTATTATTTTCATATCATTCGGTCGTGCAAGTGAAAGGCAATAATGACAAAATTTGATGAAGTGACTGTGGCAGAGAAAAGCGGGTATGAACTCAACTTGTTTTTGTTTTTTGTAAATACGTTTAGCCTAGTATCCTTGATTCAGCATATTATGATCAAACATGTTTGCAATGACAATTAGAGATTATAGTTGCTCATGCCATGCTTAAGTAGCTAGGAGTGGATAATGATTTATCTTGGATGTCAACATGCATTAAAATGATTGTGATGTGGTATGATGATATGGTATCCTCCTCTGGATGTTTCAAGTGGCTTGACTTGGCACATGTTCACGCATGTAGTTGAATCAGAACCAATATAGCCTTCATGATATTTATGTTCATGGTGTCCATATCCTACTCATGCTAGTAGTCAATGTTTATTATGCGTAATGCATGTTCATGACCGTTTTTGCTCTCTAGCTGGCCGCTTCTCAATCTATTTGCTAGCCTTCGCCTGTACTAAGCGGGAATACTGCTTGTGCATCAAAATCCTTAAACCAAAGTTATTCCAGATGAGTCCACTATATCTACCTATATGCGGTATTACCCTGTCGTTCCAAGTAAATTTGCACGTGCCACCTCTAAAAATTCAAATGAACATTTGTTTTGTGTGCCTGGACCGCTCATGGAGCGACAGGGGGCGGTCAGTATCTTCCATGTTAAGCGGGTTATTCTCATGATGAGTGTTTATTCACTCGTCCTTGCACGAGAGGGCGGTAATAGGGATTCCCAGTCCCGATATCAAAAATTACAAATAATTAAACAAAACTCCTGCAGGAATGTTGTTTGTATGGATGGTACCCGTGGATTCGGCTAGCCGTGGAGTGTGATTATTGGTGGAGGGGGAGTAAACCTTTACTTTTACCGCTTGGGAACCGTCGCTAATGTGTTTAACATGGAAGATATTGATAACTCTTGGTCGTAACGTTGACAGGAAGGGTGTACCTCCCAAAATTATATCTATCTCTGTTTTAAACCTTGAGCTCTGGCACCTCTGAAATCCTTGCTTCCCTCTGCGAAGTGACTACCTATTTACTTTTATGTTGAGTCATCACCTTCTCAAATAAGCGCCAGACCTGAGAGCACTATTGTCATCCTCATGCATTGTGTATAGTTAATGTTGGGTGCAGCATGACTGGATCTTTTCTACCATGAATTACAATGTTTAGTCGCTGCTTGAACTTTGGAGGTGCTCTGCATTTATGTTTTGCGGTCTCATAAAGGGCTAGCGAGATACCACTGTTGTCATATTATATCACGGTTGTTTTGACAAAGTGTTGGCACTTGAGATATTTTATTATTGCTTGCTAGTTGCTTATGTCTTTGATATGAGTTAATATAATTTATAAGAGTTATTGCTGGCATGGTTAGTTATAATCTTTGCTGAAAACCTGGGTGCTACTTAAGCATATATATGTAAACAAGAACAAAAGAGTTTGTAAAAGTTTTTCTTTGTCACTTTCAGTTTGTCAACTGAATTGCTTGAGGACAGGCAATGGGTTAAGCTTGGGGGAGTTGATACGTCTCCGTCGTATCTACTTTTCCTCACACTTTTGCCCTTGTTTTGGAGTCTAATTTGCATGATTTGAATGAAACTAACCCGAACTGACGTTGTTTTCAGCAGAACTACCATGGTGTTGTTTTTGTGCAGAATTAAAAGTTCTCGGAACTGGACGAAAATTTTTGGAGATTTATTTTACAATAAATAAAAAATACTGGAGCCAAGAACCACCGGAGGGGGAGCCCTGGCTGGGCACGATACACCAGGGCGCGCCAGCCCCCCCGGGCGTGCCCTGGTGGACTGTGCCCACCTCGGGGCCCCATTGACCTAATCCCGACGCTATAAAATCCTATTTTTGGAGAGAAAAATCAGAGAGAAAGTTTCATCACGTTTTACGAAATGGAGCCGCCGCCACCTCCTGTCTTCATTGGGAGGCCAGATCTGGAGCCCGTTTAGGGCTCCGGAGAGGGGAATCTTCGGTCTTCGTCATCATCAACCCTTCTCCATCGCCAAATCCATGATGCTCCCCATCGGGAGTGAGTAACTCCTTCGTAGGCTTGCTGGTCAGTGAGGAGTTTGATGAGATTCATCATGTAATCGAGTTAGTTTTGTTAGGCTTGATCCCTAGTATCCACTATGTTCTGAGATTGATGTTGCTATGACTTTGCCATGCTTAATGCTTGTCACTAGGGCCCGAGTGCGAGGATTTCAGATCTGAACTGTTTATGTTATCACCATTATATCTATGTTCTTGATCCGATCTTGCTAGTCATACGCACCTATTACATGCTATGATCCGTAAACCCCGGAGTGACAATAGTCGGGATACTTTCCTGTGATGACCGTAGTTTGAGGAGTTCATGTATTCACCATGTGTTAATGCTTTGTTCCGGTTCTCTATTAAAAGGAGATTTTAATATCCCTTAGTTTCCTTATGGACCCCGCTGCCATGGGAGGGTAGGACAAAAGATGTCATGCAAGTTCTTTTCCATAAGCACGTATGACTATTTACGGAATGCATGCCTACATTACATTTATGAACTGGAGCTAGTTCTGTGTCACCCTAGGTTATGACTGTTATATGATAAATATCATCCAACGAGTTCACCGATCCAGTGCCTACGAGCTTTCCACATATTGTTCTTGCTAAGTTACTATTGCTACTATTATTGTTCCAACTGTGACAAAACTATTCCTATCACTGTTACCGTTACTGTTACTGCTACTACTGCTATCAAAACTATCATACTACTGTGCTACTGATCACTCTGCTACAGATATTTAATCTCCAGGTGTGGTTGAATTGACAACTCAACTGCTAATACTCTCAAATATTCTTTGGCTCCCCTTGCGTCGAATCTATAAATCTGGGTTGCATACTCTACCCTCGAAAATTGTTGCGATCCCCTATACTTGTGGTTTATCAGTTCACACTTTATTCATGGTGCTTTCCGTAAGTTGCTTGCTAAATATGATGTTAACAATAGAATTGCATCATCCTATCATCCTCAATCTAGTGGTCAAGTTGAACTTAGCAATAGAGAAATAACATTGATATTACAAAAAACTGTCAATAGGTCTCGAAAGAATTGGTCTAAGAAATTACATGATGCACTTTGGGCCTATAGAACAGCTTATAAAAATCCTATGGGTATGTCTCCATACAAAATGGTAATGGAAAAGCTTGTCATTTGCCTCTAGAGTTAGAACATAAAGCATTTTGGGCAATTAAAGAACTCAATTATGATTTCAAACTTGCCGGTGAGAAGAGGCTATTTGATATTAGCTCACTAGATGAATGGGGAACCCAAGCCTATGAAAATGCCAAACTATTCAAACAAAAAGTAAAAAGATGGCATGACAAAAGAATCCAAAAGCGGGAATTCAAAATAGGAGACTATGTTCTTTTGTTCAACTTTCGTTTAAGATTTTTTGCAGGTAAGCTTCTCTCCAAATGGGAAGGACCTTATATTATCGAAGAGGTTTATCGTTCTGGAGCTATCAATATTAATAATGCCGAATGTACTAACCTGAAGGTTGTCAATGGACAAAGAATTAAGCACTATATCTCAGGTACGCCTATTAATGTTGAAAGCAATGTTATCCAAACCATGACACCGGAGGAACACATAAAAGAAACCTTCCGGAACACTCTAGAATTTTGAAAAATAGGAGGTATGTGATACGGTAAGTAAACGGACTCCGAAAAATCCGCAAAAATATTTTTTGTTAGTTTTGGAATATTAGAAAATTTTGGAAAATAAGAAATAAACCGGAAGGCAACCGAGGTGAGCACGATACACCAGGGCGCGCCAGCCCTGCCAGGCGCGCCCTGGTGGGCTGTGCCCACCTCGGACACCTTCCCGACTCCATTTTCCTTCCATATGCTTGCTTTCCAAGAATAAAAATTCTATTTATATACCCCCGACTGTTTTGACGACCGCATCGCAGAAGAATTTTATGTTCTTGTTTCGTGCCATTTTTCTATCAGATCTACCAAGTCAGGCATCATGTCTTCTCCCTCCTCCAATAACGTAGAAGAAGATGCCTGGCTGATGAAGATGGAGCTGAAGATAGAGGAGCCAAAAGAAGCCAATAATGAAGACAAGGGCAAGGAGGCTATGAAGGATCAAGCTCCAGAAGGAGGGCAATCCATGCTAACAGAAGAGGGGGAAGAAGAAGAAGAAGATATCCTTCAACCCTATTACAATCATCTCACCCCCACTGAAATTGAAGCTTTTAGGGCTTTCGAAGCGGTTCTTGTTCAGAATAAATTTCTCACTCGTGAAAATATTTTGCTAGGGGAGCACATCATCACCCTTCGGAGAGTCATCCGCAAATTGGAGTACCTATTGAGTCAGAAGTGTGACACTTCATCACCACCATCTTCATCATCTACACCACCAAAGGAGACTTGAGCACACGGGTATGGGCACTCCCCTTGGCTTGAGCCAAGCTTGGGGGAGGTGCCCCGGTATCGTATCACCATCACTTTTATTCACCTTTACCTATTTTAGTTCGATCTTTAGTTTATTTTTGATTTAGTTGAATAAAAGTTTAGCATGATCTATTTTCGTGTGTTAGTTTTGTGGTCTATCTACTATGTAATGGAGTGAGAGTTATATAATAAAGTTTGGTTTGACCTTTTGCTTCTCTACTTTTTGCTGCAATTAAAATAAAAGGAAAGAGAAATAAATGAAAAGAATCATATGCTAATCTTATGGTGAGTAATGACATCACATAAGGAAAAGTATAAGTAGTAAAATTTATTGGAGATTGACAAACATAGCATTGGTCAATGATGCAATTCATGAAAGAATTAATAAGGAAGAGAAGGTTCACATGCAAATACACTATCTTGGACATCTTTTATGATTGTGAGCCCCCATTAAATATTATATGTCAAAATGGTTGACGTTGGACAAGGAAGACAACGTAATGATTTATGTTTGTTCATATCCACATAGAAGTTATATTGTCATATATCCTTCAACATGTGGTGCTTGCTCAATATCTTTGCTAGCCAAAAATCCCGCACTAAGTAGAGATACTACTTGTGCATCCAAAAACCCAAAACCCAAATTCATGTTTTGAGAGTCCACCATACCTACCTACGGATCGAGTAAGATCCTTCAAGTAAGTTGTCATCGGTGCAATAAGGCAATAAAAATTGCATCTAAATGTGTTTTGATCGATTAGTGTAAGATAAAATTGCTACTATGTCCGTATTTTGTTTTTATCGACGCCTCTCTCTCAAAACATATGGACATGCTTTTCAATATAGGCTTTTCGCTTGAGGACAAGCGAGGTCTAAGCTTGGGGGAGTTGATACGTCCATTTTGCATCATGATTTCCTACTGTTATTTATTATGTTTTGTTGAATAATAATGCTTTAGGGAGTGATTCTAATGCCTTTTCTCTCATAATATGCAAGGTTTACACAAAGAGGGAGAATACCGACAGCTGGAATTCTGGACCTGAAAAAGCACATCAGAGATACCTATTCTGCACAACTCCAAAGAAGTTGAAACTTTACGGAGAATATTTTTGGAATATATGAAAAATACTGGAGCAAAAAACTACCGGAGGGGGCCACCCTGGTGGGCACAAGACACCAGGGTGCGCTAGGGCCCCCAGGCGCGCCCTAGTGGGTTGTGCCCTCCTCGGCCCACCTCCGGTGCCCATCTTCTGGTATATAGGGTCTCTTGACCTAAAAAAATACAGAGAGGACTTTCGGGACGGAACACCGCCGTCTCGAGGCGGAACTTGGGCAGGAGCACTTTTGCCCTCCGACGACCGCCGGGGAACTTCCCTCTCGGAGGGGGAAATTGAAGCCATCGTCATCACCAACATCCCTCTCATCTTTGGGAGGCCAATCTTCATCAACAGCACCATCTCCTCTCAAACCCTAGTTCATCTCTTGTGTTCAATCTTTGTACCGGAACCTCAGATTGGTACCTGTGGGTGACTAGTAGTGTTGATTACTATATGGTTTATTTGGTGGAAGATTATATGTTCAGATCCATTATGCTATTCAATACCCCTCTGATCTTGAGCATGAATATTATTTGTGAGTAGTTACCTTTGTTCTTGAGGTCACGGGAGAAGTCATGTTGCAAGTAATCATGTGAATTTGATATGTGTTCGATATTTTGATGATATGTATGTTGTGATTCCCTTAGTGGTGTCATGTGAACGTCGACTACATGACACTTCACCATCCTTGGGCCTAAGGGAATGCATTGTGGATTAGTTATTAGATGATGGGTTGCTAGAGTGACAGAAGCTTAAACCCTAGTTTATGCGCTACTTCGTAAGGGGCTGATTTGGATCCAAACGTTTAATGCTATGGTTACATTTTATCTTAATATTTTTCTCGTAGTTGCGGATGCTTGCGAGGGGGTTAATCATAAGTGGGAGGTTGTTCAAGTAAGAACAGCACCCAAGCACCGGTCCACCCACATATCAAATTATCAAAGTAGCGAACACAAATCAAACCAACATGATAAAAGTGACTAGATGAAATTCCTGTGTACCCTCAAGAACACTTTGCCTATTACTAGAGACTGTTCTGGCATGTCCTTTGCCACAAAAGTATTGGGCTACCTTGCTGCACTTTATTTACTGTTACCGTTACTTGCTCGTTATCAATTATCTTGCTATCAAACTATTTGTTACCTACAATTTCAGTGCTTGAAGAAATTACCTTGCTGAAAACTGCTTGTCATTTCCTTTTGCTCCTCGTTGGGTTCGACACTCTTACTTGTCGAAAGGACTACGATTGATCCCCTATACTTGTGGGTTATCACTCTAACACTCGATTACAAAGATAGGCAATACTAAATTGTATTCCTCTAAATCACGAAACACTAAGGATTGAACTAAGATAGATGATAATGGTGAAAGTGATGGTGATACGATACCGTTGCACCTCCCCCAAGCTTGGAACAAGGGTGGTGCCCATACCCATGTACTCAAGTGTCCTTCTTGGGTGGTGGTGGTGATGATGTAGTAGGTTTATCCTCGGTCTTCCATGGCATAGGTTCCCCGTTGAAGAAAGAAGAGCTTGTCTCTGGAATATTGAAAGTTGCAGCTATATTCATCCTCTTGAAACGAGATTCATACTCACAGTTTTGGTTTTACAGACAAATATTTGAGCTTATAGATCTTGAAGCCTATCATGGAGCTTGAAGATCATCTCCGTAATTTCCTTGTTGTCCATCTTATGTTCATCAATAAAATCCGTGACCATGGAGTGGTTGGCGCTGAGTCCATGCTCCACCATCCCTTGGCACTTGAAGATCTCCTGCTCTACCGATGCAAGTCTGGCCTTCTCGCTTCCCTCCTTCTTTGGCCCTTGAACATCCCGGATGTGAAGCACCCCCTCACGCATCTCAATGGCCTGAGGGTGTTTCATCACCTCCGGAAGGTAGGGGTTGATGACCTTCTCGTAGAACTTGTCCTTAGAGGAGCTTGACGGTGTCATGGCGATCTAGATCTGTCAGAAAAATAGCCCGAAACAAGAACAGAGGAGAAACTTGTGATGCGGTGGTCAAAACATACGGGAGTATATATAATGAATTTTTCTAGGTTAGAATACGTGTCCTGGAAGAAAACGGAGTCTGGAAGGCACACGAGGTGCTCCCAAGCCATCAGGGCGCGCCCAAGGTAGCTGGTCGCGCCCTGTTGGCTTGGGAATCCCTCGTGGGTCTCCCTGACTGGTTTTTATTTTTGGAATTTTTCTAAAATACCAAAACCAACATAAAATATTTTTATGGAATTTTAGGAGTCGGTTTACTTACCGTATCACATACCTATCCCTTTTCAGGTGTCTGGAGTGTTCCGGAAGGTCTCTCTTATGTATTCTTCCGGTCTCATCACTTGAATAATATTAGTTTCAACATTAATGGGAGTACCTAAGATGTAATGTTTAATTCTTTGCCCATTAACCACTCTCGGATGTGTGCCTTCGGCATTGTTGATCTTAATGGCTCCAGAGCGATAAACTTCTTCGACGATGTAGGGTCCTTCCCATTTGGAGAGAAGTTTTCCTACAAAAAATCTGAAACGAGGCTTATACAAAAGAACTAGATCATCTATTTTAAATTCTCGCTTTTGGATTCTTTTGTCATGCCATCTTTTAACTTTTTCTTTGAACAACTTGGCATTTTCATAAGCTTGTGTCCTCCATTCATCTAAGGAGCTAATATCAAATAACCTCTTTTCACCGGCAAGTTTAAAATCATAGTTAAGTTCTTTAATTGCCCAATAAGCTTTATGTTCTAACTCAAGAGGTAAATGACATGCTTTTCCATATACCATTTTATATGGGGACATTCCCATTGGGTTTTTATAAGCAGTTCTATAAGCCCATAAAGCATCATCAAGTTTCTTAGACCAATTCTTTCTAGATCTATTAACAGTCTTTTGCAATATTAATTTTATTTCTCGGTTGCTCAACTCAACTTGACCACTAGACTGAGGATGATAAGGTGATGCAATCCTATGGTTAACATCATATTTAGCTAGAGGTTTATAAAGATGTGGGCCATCCCAAAAGTAATGTCTTAAATCATAGAAAAACTTTTTCTTTTGTTGGCAGGTGAAACTAGGTGATATATATTTAGCAACAATGTAATTAGCATAATCTCCATACCAAGGAGTACTACGGAAGCATTTATAACAGCTAATTGCTCGTCAGGAAAATTATCATCAATAGGCAGTGGGTCATCAAAACATTTTCATTCTAGACAAATTATCTGCTACCGGGTTTTCAGCTCCCTTTCTATCAACAACATGCAAATCAAACTCTTGAAGTAAGAGCACCCACCTAATCGGTCTAGGCTTTGAATCTTTCTTTTCCATAAGGTATTTAATAGCAGTATGATCAGTGTTAATAGTAACTTTGGAATCAACAATATAAGGTCTAAACTTATCACGTGCAAACACAACTACTAAAAAATTCCTTCTCAGTAGTAGCATAATTTCTTTGAGCACTGCCTAGAGTTTTACTAGCATAATGAATATCATTTAATTTCTTGTCTACTCTTTGCCCTAGAACAGCACCAACAGCATAGTCACTAGCATCACACATAATTTCAAATGATAAGTTCCAATCAGGTGGTTGAACAATAGGTGCGGAAATTAAGGCTTTCTTAAGTATTTCAAAGGCTTCTACACAATCATCGTCAAAAACAAATGGAATATCTTTTTGAAGATTAGTTAATGGCCTAGAAATCTTTGAGAAATCTTTAATGAAACGCCTATAGAAACCAGCATGACCAAGGAAACTTCTTATGCATTTAACATATTTAGGACATGGCATTTTCTCTATTGCATGCACTTTAGCTTTGTCAACCTCAATACCTCGTTCAGAAATTTTATGCCCAAGTATTATACCTTCATTCAACATAAAGTGGCACTTCTATTCAAGACAAGATTAGTTTCTTCACATCTCTGCAAAACTCGATCAAGGTTACTTAAGCAATCATCAAAAGAAGTCCCGTAAACGGAAAAATCATCCATGAATACCTCAACAATCTTTTCACAAAAGTTAGAGAATATAGCAGTCATACATCTTTGAAAGGTAGCAGGTGCATTGCATAAACCAAAGGGATACGTCTATAAGCATAAGTTAAAAGGGTATGTAAAAGTAGTTTTCTCTTGGTCTTCTTTAGACACAGGTATTTGAGAAAAGCCAGAATATCCATCAAGAAAGCAAAAATGTGTGTGCTTAGATAATGTTTCTAACATTTGATCAATAAAAGGCAAGAGGTAATGATCTTTACTAGTAGCTTTGTTTAATTTCCTGAAATCAGTTACCATTCTATAGCCAGTTACTATCCTTTGTAACACCCCTGGATTCAGCTACAGTGATGCTTGTGTTTAAGCTACAGTAACCATGAGGATTAAGCTGATGCTTTTGCTAAAACCATGATTGATCACGATGGAATCGTATCTCATTTCAATCCCTAATGATTTTCAATATTCTTTTAAAAAGTGTTTTAAATAGTTTTACGAACCTGAAAACTAAAATCATGCTTGGGTTGCAAATAATCCCCTGGTATTTATAAAATATGAACTAAAATTTTATAAATTATTTAAGTGCCTCTAAAGCAAATAAAACAGAAGCCAAAATATTGTTTAATTGCCCTTTTGGATTATGAAAATTTCAAAATACTTACTTTGGTCCTCAAACTTTTATGGTACTGCCTATTATTGCCTTTGTAATAACGGGACAAACTCCATACTTTTACAAAAGTAAATTGGTGTTGTTTTTAAATCAAACAGGAGCAATTATTAAAAAAAAACAGAAATAAACATAAAGGAAAGCCCCCCTGCCCTTGGCCTTAGGCCACGGTGGCAGGCCCAAGCCGGCCCAGCTAACCCGTCGTCCCCAACCTCGCTACAGGAGGAGGCGACCGAGGCACGCGCGTGACCGTGCGCGTCCCAGCCGGACCACCTCACCGGCGACGCCCCGGAGGGGATAAGGGCGCCACGCCGCATCCCCCTAACCCTATCTGCTCCCCCATTCCCCCTCTCCCTCGCTGCTCTCTTCTCCCCGCACAAGCCACCGCCTCCGTCACCATGGACGTCGTCGTTGTCGTGGCCACCGTGCTCCCCGTCGCGTGAGAGGACGCCCAGGAGGACCGTCATCCACGACTTCATTCGTTCCGAGCACCAAATCGAGCGAAGGCGGCCCGTACGCTCGCCATCGAGCTCATCTTCACCGCGTACATCGCCGGCCGCCGTCGTCGATTGCCTCATCTCCAGTCCGTCCCCGTCAACCTTGAGCTTACCTACGGCACCGTGGTGAGCCCCTCCTCCGGTTGCCCCTTTTCTTCGGCTCGATCCGTGCCCGTAGTGTCCGCCACGCGAACTCCGTCCTCCATGGCCGCTGGAGCTCCATGTCCGCACGTGCCCGCGTACTGCTGCTGCTCCTGGACATGCCTAGCATGCCCAGCCGCTCCTACGCACGCACGCCAGTGCGCCCAGCTGCTGTTGCTCTTCGCTACGCCACGCCGCAGCCTCCCAGCGCCCGCTGCTGCTGCTCCTTGCTAGCGCTGCTAGCTGCCGCTTTGCTTGCTCCTGCTGCTCGCGTGTGGCTCCTGCTACCTGCTGCTCCCCACACGATGTTGCGCTGCTTCTGCATCGCTGCTACAGCCTAGCTGCAGCCGTCCGCTACTGTTGCTGGCCGGCCGAGCCGTGGCCATGGCTTGGCCGTGGCTGAGTGCATGTGCGTGTGCACACCCAGGCACCCAGCCGTGGCGTGGCCACTTCCACCAGGGCCGGCCCTTGATTAGATTAGTAGCTAATCCCCCTCTAATAATTAGATGTTTAGTTAGTGCTACCCTATGTCACGTGGGTCCCTTTTTAGTTAAAAGGCCAATTAAAAGTTTGTGTCAATGACAACTAGGCCCACCCTGCTAAATTAACTAAATAATAAATTTGTGCAATATTAGTCCATGACATGTGGGTCCATTGACCCTGTTGACCAGTCAAAGATGGTCAACTACTGTTGACTGGGTCAACCCATCTCCACTGGCCCCACTTTCATACACTATGGCTAGAATAGCACTAGGTGACAAAATATTTCACTGTTTATTAAGTTAATTTCAGAATATTATTAAATCTTTGTAAAATCATATAAAATAATGGGGCGTGCTACGCATCGGTCGACGAATCTTTTAAAAAGATCCGTCACCCCGCGAGCCGTCAGATCTGGGATAATCTAGCGGTCGAACGTCATTCCTTACTTTTGCAACAAAAGCCTTGTTGCGAAACCTTTTGTAACGTAGATCTTGTTGCTGAAACATTTGCAATAAAGGTTGTGTTGCAGTTTTTTTTTTTGCAACAAAGATCATGTTGTAGAAACATCTATCGATTTTTTTTGAAACTACTGTTGCCTGTAGTTCTTTTTTTGCAACAGAGGCGTTGTTGCAGAAAATTTATGCAACACAGATAATGTTGCAGGAACTGTACAGCGGTAGCACAGGCAGTTGCGACTGAGCTCGAGGAGGCTGCCATGGACGCCGGTGCTTCTCTGGGACACCGCGATGTGGACGGGAGAAGGCGGACGAGGCTCCAGCAGAGGACGCGTTGATTGAGAGAGAGAGAGAGAGAGAGAGAGAGAGAGAGAGAGAGAGAGAGGGAGAGAGAGAGAGAGGAGGAGGAACGACAAGAGGAGAGGGACGCGAGCGTCTGCGCACTTGCTCGCCCGCGTCGGTGCCGGGGCCGCTGGTGGCATGCGTCAGGTGGTTGTGGTTGCGAAAAGACACAGGGCATGTGTTGCTCGAGAAACAATATGTCGATGTCATTGCTCGGGAGGATAAGGATCAATGAGGCGGCAGATCCATACGTGGCATGCCAGGCCCATAGGATGTGTGGCATGCATGGAGAGCGACAGGCGTGCTGCTGTTTTCGGTCGGCTAATTCACAGCTTTTCCTTTGTTTTTGAAAACGGAGACCCGTTGGGGACCATTGCAACATCACATATGTTTCGGAAACATAGTCCCTATTGCAGAAATGTTACACCGAGGAAGGACGGTATGCGGGACCTTCCTTGGACACGTGTCGTGCAGGGAGGGCGGCGGACAAGGACGCTATGATCCACCGGGCGATGATAAGCGTTCCATAGCTCGGATGAAAATATTTAATACATGAAAGTTGCTCAAAAAAAACCACGAATCCAAATACGCTGTCTGTTCATCTGCACATGCTCCTAGCATGATGAACATGGACATTTTGCGTTAGGTTCATCTGTCCGGTAAAAGCCAGAGACCCGGGAAATATCGTCAGATATTCTCCCGCTCCGTCTGCGACATGTAGTACTGCGTTAGTGCATGCCTAGCTCTGCATGTTGTCATGTCATGCATCGTGTTGCATCTGCTTGCATTATATTTATTATTTCTCCCCCCTCTTCTTACCGGTAGACCCCGAGACTGACGATGTTGCCGAGTACGACTACGCCACTGACGATCAGCCTTTTTCAGCAGAGCAGCAAGGCAAGCAACCCCCCTTGATCATTCCGATATCGCCCAGTTCTCTTCTCTCTCATTCTTGCATTAGATTTTGCTACTGTTGTAGATAATACCTATTCTGATGCATAGCCTGTTTTTGATGAACTGCTACTGTACCTACTGCTTTCATAAACTGCCTAGCATAGGTTGATTAGTGATCCCATGTGACCCCTTAGTCCCAGTGCCCCTGCTTCATCATCGACGACTCGAAGACTCGGTCAACCGACCGACAAGCCATGCCTGTCACATTCACCGCACACCCCTTGGTTGTATGACTCTGCAGAGCTACTATCGAGTACCGAGGGTGACACCTCGTGAAGTACTCATGATGCTAACTCTGTAGTGTAGCTAGTCGGTCGTGGTTATCGAGGGTGATTCCTCCTTCACCACTCCCGACGACGACTTTGTCGTGCAACCCCTCAAGCGTAGACCATCGAGGGTGAATCCTCTCTGGTCACCTTGACGGTTACATCAGGTGGGATCCTTCGAGGTTAATCCCTTGGGTTTCCCCCTTGGTGTTATATACACATTGTTACATTTACTTTACTGTTGATACATGATGAGGTCTGGATGACCGGAGGGTGTTGGTGTAATACGACGGGGCGTGGCCGGGCATTCTTGGCCCTTGCCACAAGACCTCGAGACGGGGCGACGGGACCACATATCATGTATCGCGCTCGTCACCGCAATTAACAAAATGCTAATGGTTTGGGTATTTGATCTGAGTTGGTTATTTGACCTTTTCGCACTAACCTTCACGTGGGAGAAGTTATGGGTACTCGACGTCATTGTATCAGCCGAAGCTCTTCGGACGTCAGCAATGGAGCGGCGCGTGCCCGAGTGGTCCGCGACGGCATTGATCTTGTATTAGTGATGCTAGGACTAACCTCGGCCGCCCTCGCATCGTGCAGGAGTGCAAAGGGTGAGTGGGCCCATGACCCCTGCACGCTTAGGACTTAGACCGACGGGCTGGCCTCTCTGTTGAGCCTAGGTAGGGCGATGACGTGTTGATATCCGAGGCCGGGCATGACCCAGGAAAGTGTGTCCGGCCAAAGGTGATCAAGCGTGATGGAAAACGTGGTGCACCCCTGCGGGGATGAAATAATCTATTCGAATAGCCGTGTCCACGGTAACAGGACGACTGGGAGTTGTATCTCGAGCTAATATAACTAAAAGTGATGACTTGAAATAAAATGTTGGCTCCGAGATAGCTTTCTCGCAGGGAGTCGAGGAAGAATCTCTGGGCGTGGTTACTTAATAAAATTGCTACAATAGTATTGCTCCATATGAGTTACCATTCTACACTCTTCTAATGTTGCAAGATGTTGAAGATGCTAGTCTTCGATAGGACTAGGCATTCCCCCTATTCTTGCTTTTCTGCAGTCAGTCCAATGATATAGCCCCATTCCTTTGATAATGCCGCATACTTAGCATAGTTCTGATGTCAGTCTTGCGAGTACTTTGGATGAGTACTCACCGTTGCTTTGCTTCCACTTTTCCTCTTGATATGATTGCCGCGACCAGATGACGGAGCCCAGAAGACAGTGGATCCCGCCGACGACTACTACTACCCCAACGGAGCCTACTACTACGTGGAGGCAGCTGACGACCAGCAATAGGATAGGAGGTTCCCAGGCAGGAGGCCTCGCCTCTTTCGATCCGTTGTTATGTTTGTGCTAGCCTTCTTAAGGCAAACTTGTTTAACTTATGTCTGTACTCAGATATTATTTGCTTCCGCTGACTCGTTTGTATTCGAGCTTATGTATTCGAGCCCTCGAGGCCCCTGGCTTGTAATATGAAGCTTGTATGACTTTAAATTGTGTCTAGAGTTGTGTTGTGATATCTTCCAGTGAGTCCCTAATCTTGGTCGTACGCATTTGCGTGTATGATTAGCGTACGATCGAAATTGGGGGCGTTACAGTGGGATAAGTTCATTTTTATCATTAGGAACAACAGTTATACCTACTTTCTTAGGGACACAATGAAAGGGGCTTACCCATCTACTATGCTCTATGGGATAGATTAGACCTGCCTCCTGAAGCTTTAATATTTCAGTTCTTACCACTTCCTTCATTTTAGGACTCAAACGGCATTAATGATCAACCACAGGTTTAGCATCCGGTTCCATATTAATCTTGTGCTGACATAGAGTGGTACTAATGCCCTTAAGATCATCAAGAGTATATCCAGCAGCCCGGTGCTTCTTCAGAGTTTTGAGTAACCTCTTCTCATCATGCTCTGAAAGGTTAGCACTAATAATAACATGATATGTCTTCTTTTCATCAAGATAATCATATTTCAAAGTATCAGGTAATTTCTTTAGCTCAAACACGGGATCTCCCTTAGGTGGGGGAGGATCCCCTAAGATCTCAACCGACAAGTTGTGTTTAAGGATAGGTATTTGTCTAAAGAATATCTCACCTATTTCATTTCTTTCATTCATATGCATATCATTCTCATGGTCTAGCAAATATTGTTCTAAAGGATCAGTAGGAGGCACAACAATAGAAGCAAGATCAATAATTTCATATTTATTAGACAATTCTTTCTCATGTGGTTGTCTACCAAATTTAGAGAAATTAAATTCATGAGACACATCACCAACGCTTACTTTAACCTTTTCCGTTACACAATTAATTTCAGCATTAATGGTATTCAAGAAAGGCCTACCAAATATAATGGGACAAAAACTATCTTGTTGTGAGCTAAGTACTAAGAAATCGGTAGGGTACTTAATTTTTCCACACAAGACTTCAACATCTCTAACAATCTCAAGCAGTGAAATCGTGTCTCTGTTTGCAAGTTTAATAGTGGCATCGATATCTTCAATCTCAGCGGGTGCTATGTCATTCATAATTTCTTGATGTAAAAGGTATAGCACTAACACTAGCACCAATGTCACACAATCCAGGGTAACAATGATCTCCAATATTAACAGAAACAACGGGCATGCCAGCAACTGGTTTATTTTTATCGAACTCATCCCGCTTGTTTCTAACAGGTTTTGCAATTCTAGTAGCTTCATCACAGAAGTAAATAACCTGTCCATCAATATTATCAACTAGGAGATCTTTAACCATAGCAATATTAGGTTCTACATTTATTTGTTCACAAGGTTTAGGTGTTTTAATATTGCTTTTATTAACCACAGTTGTGGCTTTAGCATGTTCCTTAATCCTAATAGGAAAATGTGGTTTCTCAATGTAAGCAGTGGGTACAACTAGATCAACATGGCAAACAATTGTTTTTTCCTTAACCTTAATGGGTTTCTCTAACAATTCTTCAATGGGTGGATGAAATTTAAACCACTTCTCCTTAGGGAGATCAACATGAGTAGCAAATGATTCACAGAAAGAAGCTACTATTTCAGTGTCAAGCTCATATTTATTGCTAAACTTATGAAAAGTATCAATTTCCATAGATTTATCACAACCAAACTCAAGCTTTATACCTGACTCTTTACCTTTGTCGAGTTCCCAATCTGCAGAGTTGATTTTAATTCTTTCCAGAAGATCCCATTTGAATTCAATAGTTCTCTTCATGTAGGAACCAGTGGAAGAAGAATCGAGCATTATTTGATCATCATGAGAAAGCCGAGCATAAAAGTTTTGTATAATCATTTCTCTTGAGAGCTCATGGTTGGGGCAAGTGTGCATCATAGATTTAAGCCTCCCACAAGCTTGAGCAATGCTTTCTCCTTCACTAGGCCAAAAATTATATATGTAGTTCCGATCACGATGAACTAGATGCATAGGATAAAACTTCTGATGAAATTCCAGCTTCTAGCGATTCCAGTCCCATGATCCAATATCATCCAATAGCCTATACCAAATCAATGCTTTTCCCTCCAAAGATAAAGGGAAAACTTTCTTCTTGACTTTATCCTCGGATAAACCTGCAAGCTTAAATAATCCACAAATCTCATCTACATATATCAAGTGCAAATCAGGATGAGTTGCACCGTCTCCTGCATAAGGATTAGATAGCAGTTTCTCTAACATACCCGAAGGAATTAATATTTTCAGAAAGTTCGGTAGGTTGGGGAGCGGCTTTTGCCACTTCCGTTCGAGGCGAAGATACCCCGAACAAACCACTCAAAGGATGATTATCCATAGTGACAAACAACAGTAAATTTCAGCACGTACCGAAAATGTTTCCTTACCAAAGGCGCTTCACTCCCCGGCAACAGCGCCAGAAAAGAGTCTTGATGACCCACAAGTATAGGTGGTCAATCATAGCCCTTTCGATAAGTAAGAGTGTCGAACCCAACGAGTAGCAGAAGGAAATGATAAGCAGTTTACAGCAAGGTATTCTCTGCAAGTGCTGTGAGTAACAATGATAGATGGTTTTGCAGCAAGATAATTCGTAACAAGTGACAACTAACAATAGTAGCAAGGGTGCAACAAGGTATCCCAATCCTTTTTATAGCAAAGGACAGGCCTAAAAGTACTCTTATATAAAGCAAGCGCTCCCGGGGACACATGGGAATTTTGTCTAGTCATGTTCATCATGTTGAGTTGATTCGCGTTCGTTACTTTGATAACTTCATATGTGGGTGGACCGGTGCTAAGGTGTTGTTATTACTTGAACAAGCAACCCACTTATGATTACCCCCTCTTGCAAGCATCCGCAACTATGAAAGAAGAATTAGGATAAATCTAACCATAGCATGAAACGTGTGGATCCAAATCGGCCCCTTATGAAATAACGTATAAACTAGGGTTTTAGCTTTTGTCACTCTAGCAACCCATCATCAACTTATTACTCCACAATGCCTTCCCTTAGGCCCATAATATGGTGAAGTGTCATGTAGTCGACGTTCACACGACACCACTAAAGGAAGCAACAACATACATATCATCAAAATATCGAACGAATACCAACTTCACATGATTACTTATAACAAGACTTCTCCCATGTCCTCGGGAACAAAAGTAACTACTCACAAATCATCACAATGTTCAAGATCAGAGGTGTAATAATGATGATTAAGGATCTGAACATAATATCTTCCACCAAGTAAACCATTAATAATCAACTACAAGATGTAATCAACACTACTAGTAACCCATAGGTACCAATCTGAGGTTTTTGAGACAAAGATTGAATACAGGAGATGAACTAGGGTTTGAGATGAAATGGTGCTGGTGAAGATGTTGATGAGATTGGTCCTCCCACGAAGGAGGGAACGTTTGTGATGATGATGGATTCGATTTTGTTGGAAATATGCCCTAGAGGCAATAATAATTTAGTTATTATCATATTTCCTTGTTCATGATAATCGTTTATTATCCATGCTATAATTGGATTGATTGGAAACTCAAATACATGTGTGGGTACATAGACAACACTGTGTCCCTAGTATGCCTCTAATAGACTAGCTCGTTGATCAAAGATGTTCAAGGTTTCCTAGCCATAGACATGAGATGTCATTTGATAACGGGATCACATCATTAGGAGAATGATGTGATGGACAAGACCCAAACTATGAACATAGCATATGATCGTGTCAGTTTATTGCTATTGTTTTCTGCATGTCAAGTATCTGTTCCTATGACCCTGAGATCATGCAACTCACTGACACCGGAGGAATACCTTGTGTGTATTAAACGTCGCAACGTAACTGGGTGACTATAAAGATGCTCTATAGGTATCTCCAAGGGTGTCTGTTGAGTTGGCATGGATCAAGACTAGGATTTGTTACTCCGTGTGACGGAGAGGTATCTCAGGGCCCACTCGGTAATACAACATCACAATGAGCCTTGCAAGCATAGTGACTAAAGAGTTAGCCATAGGATATTGTATTACGGAACGAGTAAAGAGACTTGCCGGTAATGAGATTGAACTAGGTATAGAGATACCAACGATCGAATCTCGGGCAAGTAACATACCGAAGAAACAAAGGGAACAGCATACGGGATTAACTGAATCCTTGACATAGAGGTTCAACCGATAAAGATCTTTGTAGAATATGTAGGAACCAATATGGGCATCCAGGTCCCGCTATTGGTTATTGACCGTAGAGGTGTCTCGGTCATGTCTACATAGTTCTCGAACCCGCAGGGTCTGCACACTTAATGTTCGATGACGTTTCGGTAGTATTGAGTTATGTATGTTGGTGACCGAAAGTTGTTCGGAGTCCCGGATGAGATCTTGTACGTCATGAGGATCTCCGGAATGGTCCGGAGGTAAAGATTGATATATAGGAAGTCCCATTTTGGTCACCGGAAAAAGTTCGGGCGTCACCGGTAGTGTACCGGGAGTGCCGGGAGGGTTCCGGGGGTCCACCGGGAGGGGCCCACTCACCCCAAGGGCCACATGGGCCTAGGGGGTGGCCCACCAGCCCCTGGTGGGCTGGCTGGCCAGCCCCTAAGGGGGCCCATGCGAAATTGGAAGAAGGAGGCCAAAGAGGAAGGAGTCCTCCCAAGACTCCACCTCCCTTGTGGGGGGAGGAGTCCTAGTTGGGGGAGGACTCTCCCCCTTGGTTCGGCCGACCCCTCCTTGGTGGAGGGGCTAGGGCTGCCTCCCCTCTCCCTTCCTCCTATATATACTAGAGGTTTTGAGGGCAGCACCTCACCTGAAAAGCCACGGCTGCCTCTCTCTCCCTCTAGATCTGTTCTCCACTAGATCATCTCGGTCGTGCTTGGCGAAGCCCTGCCGGAACAGCTCCACCATCACCGCCACCATGCCGTTGTGCTGGCGGAGAACTCATCTACCTCTCCGCTCCCTCTTGCTGGATCAAGAAGGCGGAGATCGTCATCGAGCTGTACGTGTGCTGAACGCGGAGGTGCCGTACGTTCGGCGCTAGATCGGAAGGACCGTGATTGGATCGCGGGACGGATCGTGATTGGATCGCGGGACGGATCGTGATTGGATCGCGGGACGGCTTGCGATTTGGATCGCGAAGACGTTCGACTACATCAACCGCGTTTCTCAACGCTTCCCGCTTAGCGATCTACAAGGGTATGTAGATCCACTCTCCCTCTCGTAGATGCTCATCACCATGGATAGATCTTGCGTGTGCATAGGAAAAAAAATCCCATGCAACGTTCCCCAACAGTGGCATCATGAGCTAGGTCTATGCGTAGATGAGATCACGAGTAGAACACAAATGAGTTTGTGGGCGTTGATGCTCAGATTGCTTCCTCCCTTGGTCTTTTCTTGATTCAGCGGTATTGTGGGATGAAGCGGCCCAGACCAACCTTACTCGTACGCTTACGAGAGACCGGTTCGATCAACTGACATGTGACTTTGTTGCATAAAGATGGCTGGCGGGTGTCTGTCTCTCCCACTTTAGTTGGATCGGATTCGACAAAGGCGGTCCTTGAGAAGGTTGAATAGCAATTTGTGTATCACCGTTGTGGTTTTGCGTAGATAAGAATTGTTCTTACTAGATACCCGTAGCAGCCACGTAAAACATGCAACAACAATTAGAGGACGTCTAACTTGTTTTTGCAGGGTATGTTGTGATGTGATATGGCCAATTACATGATGAGATATATGTGATGTATGAGATGATCATGTTTTGTATAGAATATCACGACTTGCATGTCGATGAGTACGGCAACCGGCAGGAGCCATAGGGTTGTCTTTAATTTATTTTTGCCGTTTTGCTTTACTTTATTGCTATGAGTTAGCAATAGTCGTAGAAGCAACAGTTGGCGCGACAACCTCATGGCGACACATTGATGGAGATCAAGATGATGGAGATCATGGTGTCATGCCGGTGACGATGGAGATCATGCCGGTGCTTTGAAGATGGAGATCAAAAGCACAAGTTCATGGCCATATCATGTCACTTATGATTTGCATGTGATGTTAATCCTTTTATGCATCTTATTTTGCTTAGGACGACGGTAGCATTATAAGGTGATCCCTCACTAAAATTTCAGGATAAAATTGTGTTCTCCCCGAGTGTGCACCGTTGCGAAAGTTCGTCGTTTCGAGACACCACGTGATGATCGGGTGTGATAGACTCTACGTTCTCATACAACGGGTGCAAGCCAGTGTTGCACAAGCGGAAAACTCAGGTTAAACTTGACGAGCCTAGCATGTACAGACATGGCCTCGGAACACAAGAGACCGAAAGGTCGAACATGAGTCATATAGTAGATATGATCAACATGAAGATGTTCACCATTGAAACCACCTCATCTCACGTGATGATCGGACTTGAGTTGGTGAATTTGGATCATGTGACACTCGAATGACCATAGGGATGTCAATTTGAGTGGGAGTTTTTAAAGTAATATGATTAACTAAACTCATTATCATGAACATAGTCAAAATGTCTTTGCAAATTATGTTGTAGATTACTAGCTCGCGCTGTAGCTCCCTTGAATTTTTATATGTTCCTAGAGAAATAGAGTTGAAAGATGATGGTAGCAATAATGCGGACTGGGTCCGTGATCTGAGGATTGTCCTCATTGCTGCACAGAAGGCTTATGTCCTTAATGCACCGCTCGGTGCGCCACCCCCTCAAGCGTCGTCTGTAGATGTTGTGAACATCTGACAGGCACGTTCTAATGACTACTTGATAGTTCAGTGCGTCATGCATTACGGCTTAGAATTGAGGCTCCAAAACGTTTTGAACGTCACGGAACATATGAGATGTTCTAAGAGCTGAAATTGGGATCTCAGGCTCGTGCCCGTGTTGAGAGGTATGAGACCTCCAACAAGATTCTTTGCCTGCAAGATGAAGGAGAATAGCTCAATCGGTGAGCATGTGCTCAGATTTTCTGGGTGCTACAATCGCTTGAATCGAGTGGGAGTTGATCTTCCAGATAAGATAGTGATTGATATAGTTCTCCAAGTCACTGTCACTAAGCTACTAGAGCTTCGTGATGAACTATAAAATGCCAGGGATGGAAATAATGATCCCTGAGCTATTCGCGATGTTTGACACCGCGAAGGTAGAAATCAAGAAGGAGCATCAAGTGTTGATGGTTAGTGAAACCACTAGTTTTGAGAAGGGCAAGGGCAAGGAGGGAAACCTCATGGATGGCAAGTCAGTTGCTGCTCCAGTGAAGAAACCCAAGGTTGAACCCAAACCCGAGACTAAGTGCTTCTATTATGAGGAGAACGGTCGCTGAAGCGGAACAACCCTAGATACTTGGTAGATAAGAAGGCTGGCAACGTCAACAGAAGTATATTTGATATACGTGTTATTGATGTGTACCTTACTAGTACTCCTAGTAGCACTTGGGCATTAGATACCGGTTCAGTTGCTAAATGTTAGTAACTCTAAATAATAGCTACGGAATAAACGGAGACTAGCTAAGGGCGAGGTGACGATGTGTGTTGGAAGTATTTCCAAGGTTGATGTGATCATCATCGCACGCTCTCTCTACCTTCGAGATTAGTGATGAACCTAAATAAATGTTATTTGGTGTTTGCGTTGAGCATGAACGTGATTAGATCATGTTTATTGCAATACGGTTATTCATTTAAGTTAGAGAATAATGGTTATTCTGTTTACATGAATAATACCTTCAATGGTCATGCATCCAATGAGAATGGTTTATTGAATCTTGATCGTAGTGATACACATGTTCATAATATTGATGCCAAAAGATACAAAGTTAAATATGATAGTACCACATACTTGTGGCACTGCCGCTAAATGTCATATTGGTGTAAAGCGCATGCAGAAACTCCATGCTGATGGATCTTTGGACTCATTCGATTTCGAATCGGTTGAGACATGCGGACCATGCCTCATGGGCAAGATGACTAAGACACGTTTTCCGGTTTGATGGAGCGGGTAAGTGACTTATTGGAAATGATACATGTTGATGTATTCGGTCCAATGAGTGTTGTAGCGTGCGGTGGATATCGTTATTTTCCTACCTTCACTGATGATTTGAGTAAATATGGGTATATTTACTTAATGAAACACAAGTCTGAAATGTTTGAAAAGTTCAAACAAATTCAGAGTGAAGTTTGAGATCATCGTGACAAGAAAATAAAATGTCTACGATATGATCGTGGAGGTGAATATCTGAGTTACGAGTTTGGTATGCAACTTAAGACAATGTGGAAGTTGTTTCACAACTCACGCCGCCTGGAACACCATAGTGTGATGGTGTGTCCGAACGTCTTAGTCGTGCTCTATTGGATATGGTACGTACTATGATGTCTCTTATCGATTTGCCATTATCGTTTTGGGGTTTTTCATTAGAGACAACTACATTCACTTTAAATAGGGCACCATCTAAGTCCGTTGAGATGACACCGTATGAATTTTGGTTTGGCAGAAACCTAAGCTGTCATTTCTCAGAGTTTGGGAATACGACGCTTATGTCTGATAAGCTCGATCCCAAAGTGGAAAGGTGCATCTTCATAGAATACCCTAAGGAAACAGTTGGGTATACCTTCTATCTCAGATCCAAGGGCAAAGTGTTTGTTACTAAAAATGGGTCCTTTCTCGAGAAAGAGTTTCTCTCGAAAGAATTGAGTGGGAGGAAGGTAGAACTTGATGAGGTTATTGAACCGTCACTTCAGTTGGATAGTAGCACGACGCAGAAAGATGTTTCTGTGGCGCCTACACCGAATGAAGAGGAAGTTAATGATGATGATCATGACACTTCGGGTCAAGCTACTATTGAACCTCGTAGGCCGACAAGAAATCGTACTGCCTCTGAGTGGTACTTCAATCCTGTCTTGGAGGTCATGTTGTTAGTGTTGGGGAACGGAGCATGAATTTCAAAAAAATTCCTACGCTCACGCAAGATCTATCCATGGAGATGCATCGCTACGAGAGGGGAGAGTGTGTCGACGTACCCTCGTAGACCGTTAGCGGAAGCGTCTCACAACGCGGTTGATGTAGTCGAACAATCCTTCGAGCTCCACCGATCGAGTACCGAACGTACGGCACCTCCGAGTTCTACACACGTGCAGCTCGGTGACGTTCCTCGCCTTCTTGATCCAGCAAGACGTCGAGGTAGTAGATGAGTTCCGTCAGCACGACGGCGTGGCGACGGTGACGGTGAAGTGATTCCGGCAGGGCTTCGCCTAAGCTTTCCGAAAATATGACCGAGGTGGAAAACGGAGATCGGGGCACCGCACACGGCTATGGGACAATTGTGTGTCTTTGGGGTGCCCCCTTGCCCCCGTATATAAAGGATGAGAAAGAGGAGGCCGGCCCCCTAGGGGTGCGCCAAGTGTGGGGAGTCCTACTAGGACTCCTTAGTCCTAGTAGGATTCCACCTCCCATACGGAGTAGGAAAGGGGGAAGGGAGAGGGAAAGGAAAGAGGGGGCTGCGCCCCCTCCCCTAGTCCAATTCGGTTTGGGCAAGGGGGGGCGCGCGCCTCCTCACGTGGCCTGCCTCTCATTTTCCCATATGGCCCAATAAGGCCCATTACTTCTCCCGGTGAATTCCCGTAACTCCCCGGTACTCCGAAAAATAACCGAATCACTCGGAACCTTTCCGACGTCCGAATATAGCCTTCCAATATATGAATCTTTACCTCTCGACCATTTCGAGACTCCTTGTCATGTCCGTGATCTCATCCGGGACTCCGAACAAACTTCGGCCACCAATCACATAACTCATATAATACTAAATCGTCATCGAACCTTAAGTGTGCGGACCCTACGGGTTCGGGAATGATGTAGACATGACCGAGACGACTCTCCGGTCAATAACCAACAGCGGGACCTGGATGCTCATATTGGTTCCTACACATTCCACGAAGATCTTTATCGGTGAACCTCATATGTCAACATACGTTGTTCCCTTTGTCTGGCGGTATGCTACTTGCCCGAGATTCGATCGTCGGTATCTAATACCTAGTTCAATCTCGTTACCGGCAAGTCTCTTTACTCGTTCCATAATACATCATCTTGCAACTAACTCTTTAGTCACGGTGCTTGCAAGGCTTCTGTGATGCTGTATTACCGAGAGGGCCCAGAGATACCTCTCCGATAGTCGGAGTGACAAATCCCAATCTCGATCCATACCAACTCAACAAACACTTTCGGAGATACCTGTAGTGTACCTTTATAATCACCCAGTTACGTTGTGACGTTTGATACACCCAAAGTATTCCTACGGTATTCGGGAGTTGCATGATCTCATGGTCAGAGGAACGTGTATTTGACATAGTGAAAGCAATAGCAATAAACTGAACGATCATTTGCTATGCTAACGGTTGGGTCATGTCCATCACATCATTCTCCTAATGATGTGATCCCATCATCAAATGACAACTCATGTCCATGGTCATGAAACCTTGACCATCTTTTGATCAACGAGCTAGTCTAGTAGAGGCATACTAGGGACATAGTATTTGTCTATTATCCACACATGTATTTAGTTTCCGGTCAATACAATTCTAGCATGAATAATAAACCATTATCATGAACGGGGAAATATGATAATAATAAACACTTTATTAATTGCCTCTAGGGAATATTTCCAACAGTCTCCCACTTGCACTAGAGTCAATAATCTAGTATACATCTCCATGTAATTAACATCTAATCAGTTCTAGGGCTAATCATGTTTTGCTTGTGAGAGAGGTTTTAGTCAACGGGTCTGCAATATTCAGATCCGTGTGTTCTTGGCAAATCTCTATGTCATATGTAGATGCTGCTTCCACACTCTGCTTGGAGCTACTCCAAAAACGACTGCCCCACTTTACGTATCCGGTGTGAGACTCATAGTCTTCCGGATCGGTGTTTAAAGCTTGCATCGACGTAACCCTTTACGACGAACTCTTTATCACCTTTATTCCCGAGAAATTCTTCCTTAGTCCTTTTCAGGTACTTCAGGATATTCTTGACCGCTGTCCAGTGATCTACTCCTGGATCACTTTGGTACCTTCCCACCAAGCTAATAGCGAGGCACACATCAGGTCTGGTACACAGCATGGCATACATAATAGAGCCTATGGCTGAGGCATAGGGGATGACACTCATCTTCTCTTTGTCTTCTGCCGTGGTCGGGCTTTGAGTCTTACTCAATCTCACACCTTGCAATACAGGCAAGAAACCTTTCTTTGACTGATCCATTTTGAACTTCTTCAAAATCTTGTCAAGGTATGTGCTTTGTGAAAGTCCAAGGAGGCGTCTTGATCTATCTCTATAGATCTTGATGCCTAATATGTAAGCAGCTTCTCCGAGAACCTTCATTTGAAAAACTTTTGTTCAAATAACCCTTTATGCTTTCCAGAAATTCTATGTCATTTCCCATCAATAATATGTCATCCACATATAATATGAGAAATGCCACAGAGCTCCCACTCACTTTCTTGTAAATACAAGCTTCTCCATAAGTTTGTATAAACCCAAACGCTTTGATCACTTCATCAAAGCGAGTATTCCAGCTCCGAGATGCTTGCACCAGTCCATAGATGGATCGCTGGAGCTTGCATACTTTGTTAGCACCTTTAGGATCGACAAAACCTTCCGGTTGCATCATATACAATTCTTCCTTAAGGAATCCATTAAGGAATGCCGTTTTGACGTCCATTTGCCAGATTTCATAATCATAAAATGCGGCAATTGCTAACATAATCCTGACAGACTTTAGCATCGCTACGGGTGAGAAAGTCTCATCGTAGTCAACTCCTTGAACTTGTCGATAACCTTTAGCAACAAGTCATGCTTTATAGACGGTGACATTACCATCAGCGTCCGTCTTCTTCTTAAAGATCCATTTATTTTCAATAGCTCGCCGTTCATTGGGCAAGTCTACCAAAGTCCACACTTTGTTCTCATACATGGATCCAATCTCGGATTTCATGGCCTCAAGCCATTTGTCGGAATCCGGGCTTGCCATCGCTTCTTCATAGTTCGAAGGTTCATCGTTGTCTAGCAACATGACCTCCAAGACTGGATTTCCGTACCACTCTGGTGCGGAATGTGTCCTGGTTGACCTTCGAAGTTCAGTAACAACTTGATCCGAAGTTTCATGATCATCATCATCAACTTCTTCTCTGGTCTGTGTCGATGTCACAGAAATTTCTTTCTGTGGCGTACTACTATCCAGAGGAGGTACAATTACCTCATCAAGTTCTACTTTCCTCCCACTCACTTCTTTCGAGAGAAACTCCTTCTCTAGAAAGGATCCATTCTTAGCAACGAATATTTTGCCTTCGGATCTGTGGTAGAAGGTGTACCCAACGGTCTCTTTTGGGTATCCTATGAAGACGCACTTATCCGCTTTGGGTTCGAGCTTATCAGGCTGAAGCCTTTTGACATAAGCATCGCAGCCCCAAACTTTCAAAAACGACAGCTTAGGTTTCTTACCAAACCACAGTTCATACGGTGTCGTCTCAACGGATTTAGACGGTGCCCTGTTTAAAGTGAATGCAGCTGTCTCTAATGCATAACCCCAAAATGATAGTGGCAAATCGGTAAGAGACATCATAGAACGCACCATATCTAATAGAGTACGATTACGACGTTCGGACACACCATTACGCTGTGGTGTTCCAGGTGGCGTGAGCTGTGAAACAATTCCACATTGTCTTAAGTGATTGCCAAACTCGTAACTCAAATATTCTCCTCCACGATCAGATCGTAAGAACTTTATTTTCTTGTTACGATGATTCTCTACTTCACTCTGAAATTCTTTGAACTTTTCAAATGTTTCAGACTTATGCTTCATCAAGTAGACATAGCCATATCTACTCAAATCATCTGTGAACGTGAGAACATAACGATATCCACCGCGCGCCTCAACACTCATCGGACCGCATACATCGGTATGTATTATTTCCAACAAGTCTGTTGCTCGCTCCATTGTTCCGGAGAACGGAGTTTTAGTCATCTTGCCAATAAGGCACGGTTCACATGTCTCAAATGATTCATAATCAAGAGATTCCAAAAGTCCATCTGCATGGAGTTTCTTCATGCGTTTTACACCAATATGACCTAAGCGGCAGTGCCACAAATATGTGGTACTATCATTATCAATTTTGGCATTTGTGTTATGAACATGTGTATTACTATGATCAAGATTCAATAAACCTTTCATTTTAAGTGCATGATCATCAATGATATTATCCAAATAAATAGAATAACAATTATTCTCTGAAATTGAATAACCGTCTTGCAATAAACACTATCAGATATAATGTTCATGCTTTAACGCAAGCACCAAATAACAATTATTTAGGTTCATCACTAATCCTGAAGGTAGAGAGAGCGTGGCGATGGTGATCACATCAACCTTGGAGACACTTCCAATGCACATCGTCACCTCGTTCTTAGCTAGCCCTCATTTATTCCGAAGCTCCATGTTTCAAGTTGCAAGCAACTGAACAAGTATCAAATACCCAGGTGCTCCTACGAGTACTAGTAAGGTACACATCAATAACATGTATATCAAATATCTTTGTTGACATTGCCAGTCTTATTATCTGCCAGTTACTTTGGGGAAGTTCCGCTCCCTGTGACATTTCCCTTTGCAATGGGAGCACTAAGTCTCGGGTTTGGTTCAGCCCTGGGTTTCTTCGCGTGAGCGGCAACTGTTTTACCGTTCTTCTTGAAGTTCCCTTTTTCTTTCCCTTGCCCTTCTTGAAACTAGTGGTCTTATTAACCATCAACACTTGATGCTCCCTTTTTTATTTCTACATCCGCAGCTTGTAGCATCGCGAATAGCTTAAGGATCTTCTATCCCTTGCATGTTTATAGTTCATCACGAAGATCCAGTAGCTTAGTGATAGTGACTAGAGAACTCTATCAATCACCACTTTATTCGGAAGTCTAACTCCCACTTGATTCAAGTGTTTGAAGTACTCAGACATTCTGAGTACATGCTCACTAACGGAGCTGTTCTCCTCCATCTTGTAGCTATAGAACTTGTCGAAGGTGTCATACCTCTCGACCCGGGTGTGAGCTTGAAAAACAAATTTTCAGCTCTTGGAACATCTCATATGCTCCGTGTTGCTCAAAACATATTTGGAGCTCCGGTTCTAAGCCGTAAAGTATGGCGCACTGAACTATCGAGTAGTCATCTTTTCTTGTCTGCCAGACGTTCATAACGTCCTCAGACGAAGCCGTAGGGGTATTTCACTGAGCGGTGCATTAAGGACATAAGCCTTCTGTGCAACAGTGAGGAGAATCCTCAGATCACGGACCTAGTCCACATAGTTGCTTCCATCAACTTTCAACTTCGTTTTCTCTAGGAACATAATAAAAACAGGGGAACTACAGCGCGGTCTATTGATCTACAACATAAATTTGCTAAGACAAGTAAGACTATGTTCATGATAATTGAAGTTCAATTAATCAAATTATTTAAGAACTCCCACTTAGATTAACATCCCTCAAGTTGTCTAAGTGTAACATGATCCACATCAACTAAACCACGTCCGATCATCACGTGAGGTGGATTAGTTATCAATGGTGAACATCTTTCATGTTGATCTACTATATGACTCATGTTCGACCTTTCAGTCTCTTGTGTTCCGAGGCCATATCTGTATATGCTAGGCTCGTCAAGTTTAACCCAAGTATTCTGCGTGTGTAAAACTGGCTTACACCCGTTGTATGCGAACAAAAGAATCCATCACACCCGATCATCAGGTGATTAGAAGCGTCGAACCTTCGCAACGGTGCATACTAGGGGAGAACACTTATCTTGAAATTTAGTGAAGGGATCATCTTATATTGCTACCGTCGTCCTAAGCAAAATAAGATGCATAAAAGGATTAACATCACATGCAATTCAATATATGTGACATGATATGGCCATCAACGTCTTGTGCCTTTGATCTCCATCAGCAAAGCACTGTCATGATCTCCA
This sequence comes from Elymus sibiricus, assembly GCA_039707655.1. Taxonomy (NCBI): domain Eukaryota; kingdom Viridiplantae; phylum Streptophyta; class Magnoliopsida; order Poales; family Poaceae; genus Elymus; species Elymus sibiricus. Next base: position 484,944,764 of record CM077671.1, read on the forward strand.
TCGTCACCGGGTTGACACCTTGATCACCATCATAGCGTCGTGACACCTTGATCTCCATCGTAGCGTCGTGGTCGTCTCGCCGACTATTGCTACTATTACTACTGCTAACTCATAGCAGTAAAGTAAAGCGATTACATAGCGTTGGCATTGCATACAATAAAGAGGCAACCATAAGGCTCCTGCCAGTTGCCTGATAACTTACAAAACATGATCATCTCATACAACAACTTATATCATGTCTTGGCCATATCACATCACCAGCATACCCTGCAAAAACAAGTTAGACGTCCTCTACTTTGTAGTTGCAAGTTTTACGTGGCTGCTACGGGTTTGCAAGAACCGTTCTTACCTACGCAAAACCACAACGTGGTGTAGTGATTGCTTTTTGATCTTCTAAAAGAACCCTCTTCATTGAAACCGATTCAACTAAAGTGAGAGAGACAGACACCTGCCAGTCACCTTTATGCAACGAGTGCACGTAGCGGTGAAACCTGTCTCGCGTAAGCGTACGCGTAATGTCGGTCCGGGCCGCTTCATCTCACAATACCGCCGAATCAAGTAACAACTAGTAATGGCAAGCAATATGTATACACCCACGCCCACAACTCACTTGTGTTCTACTCGTGCAAATCACATCTACGCATAGACCTGGCTCGGATGCCACTGTTGGGGAACGGAGCATGAATTTCAAAAAAATTCCTACGCTCACGCAAGATCTATCCATGGAGATGCATCGCTACGAGAGGGGAGAGTGTGTCTACGTACCCTCGTAGACCGTTAGCGGAAGCGTCTCACAACGCGGTTGATGTAGTCGAACAATCCTTCGAGCTCCACCGATCGAGTACCGAACGTACGGCACCTCTGAGTTCTACACACGTGCAGCTCGGTGACGTTCCTCGCCTTCTTGATCCAGCAAGACGTCGAGGTAGTAGATGAGTTCCGTCAGCACGACGGCGTGGCGACGGTGACGGTGAAGTGATTCCGGCAGGGCTTCGCCTAAGCTTTCCGAAAATATGACCGAGGTGGAAAACGGAGATCGGGGCACCGCACACGGCTATGGGACAATTGTGTGTCTTTGGGGTGCCCCCTTGCCCCCGTATATAAAGGATGAGAAGGAGGAGGCCGGCCCCCTAGGGGTGCGCCAAGCGTGGGGAGTCCTACTAGGACTCCTTAGTCCTAGTAGGATTCCACCTCCCATACGGAGTAGGAAAGGGGGAAGGGAGAGGGAAAGGAAAGAGGGGGCTGCGCCCCCTCCCCTAGTCCAATTCGGTTTGGGCAAGGGGGGGCGCGCGCCTCCTCACGTGGCCTGCCTCTCATTTTCCCGTATGGCCCAATAAGGCCCATTACTTCTCCCGGTGAATTCCCGTAACTCCCCGGTACTCCGAAAAATACCCGAATCACTCGGAACCTTTCCGACGTCCGAATATAGCCTTCCAATATATGAATCTTTACCTCTCGACCATTTCGAGACTCCTTGTCATGTCCGTGATCTCATCCGGGACTCCGAACAAACTTCGGCCACCAATCACATAACTCATATAATACTAAATCGTCATCGAACCTTAAGTGTGCGGACCCTACGGGTTCGGGAATGATGTAGACATGACCGAGACGACTCTCCGGTCAATAACCAACAGCGAGACCTGGATGCTCATATTGGTTCCTACACATTCCACGAAGATCTTTATCGGTGAACCTCATATGTCAACATACGTTGTTCCCTTTGTCTGGCGGTATGCTACTTGCCCGAGATTCGATCGTCGGTATCTAATACCTAGTTCAATCTCGTTACCGGCAAGTCTCTTTACTCGTTCCATAATACATCATCTTGCAACTAACTCTTTAGTCACGGTGCTTGCAAGGCTTCTGTGATGCTGTATTACCGAGAGGGCCCAGAGATACCTCTCCGATAGTCGGAGTGACAAATCCCAATCTCGATCCATGCCAACTCAACAAACACTTTCGGAGATACCTGTAGTGTACCTTTATAATCACCCAATTACGTTGTGACGTTTGATACACCCAAAGTATTCCTACGGTATTCGGGAGTTGCATGATCTCATGGTCAGAGGAACGTGTATTTGACATAGTGAAAGCAATAGCAATAAACTGAACGATCATTTGCTATGCTAACGGTTGGGTCATGTCCATCACATCATTCTCCTAATGATGTGATCCCGTCATCAAATGACAACTCATGTCCATGGTCATGAAACCTTGACCATCTTTTGATCAACGAGCTAGTCTAGTAGAGGCATACTAGGGACATAGTATTTGTCTATTATCCACACATGTATTTAGTTTCCGGTCAATACAATTCTAGCATGAATAATAAACCATTATCATGAACGGGGAAATATGATAATAATAAACACTTTATTAATTGCCTCTAGGGCATATTTCCAACAGTTAGACAACAGTGAACCTACAAGCTATGAAGAAGCGATGGTGGGCTCGGATTCCAACAAATGGCTAGGAGCCAAGAAATCCGAGAAAGGATCCATGTATGAAAACCAAGTATGGACTTTGGTAGACTTGCCCGTTGAACGGCAGGCCGTTGAGTACAAATGGACCTTTAAGAAGAAGACAGAAGCTGATGATAAATGTCACCATTTATAAAGCTCGACTTGTCGCAAAAAAGTTTCCGACAAGTTCAAAGAGTTGACTACGATGAGACTTTCTCACCTGTAGCGATGCTAAAGTCTGTTGGAATTATGTTAGCAGTTGCTGCATTTTTCGATTATGAAATCTGGCAGATGGATGTCAAAACATCATTTCCTTAACGGTATCCGTGAGGAAAGGTTGTATGTGATACAATCGGAAGGTTTTGTCAGTCCTAAGGATGCTAAAATGTATGCAAGCTCCAGCGATCCCTCTATGGATAGGAGCAAGCATCTCGGAGTTGGAATATACGCTTTGATGAGGTGATCAAAGTTTTTGGGTCTATACAAAGTTTATGAGAAACTTGTATTTACAATAAAGTGAGTGGGAGCACTATAGAATTTCTGATAAGTATATGTGGATGACATATTGTTGATCGGAAATGATGTAGAATTTCTGGAAAGCATAAAGGGTTGTTTGAAAAGGAGTTTTTCAAAGGAAAACCTGGAATGAAGCTACTTAAATATTGGGCATCAGGATCTATAGAGATAGATCAAGACGTCTGATAAAACTTTCAATGAGTACATACCTTGACAAGATTTTGAAAGAGTTCAAAATGGATCAGTCAAAGAAAGAGTTCTTGCCTGATTTGTAAGGTGTGGAGTTGAGTGAGACTCAAAGCTCGACCACGGAAGAAGAAATAGAAAGGACGAAGGTCGCCCCCTATGCCTTATCCATAGGCTCTGTATAGTATGCCATGCTGTGTACCGCACCTGGTGTGTGCCTTGCCATGAGTCTGTCAAGGGGTACAAGTGTGGTCCAGGAGTGGATCACTGGACAGCGGTCAAGATTATCCTTAGTAACTAGAGGACTAAGGAAATGTTTCTCGATTATGGAGGTGATAAAGAGTTCGTCGTAAAGGGTTACGTCGATGCAAGCTTTGACACCTATCTGCATGACTCTGAGTAGCAAGCCGGATACGTATAGTGGAGCAGCCATTTGGAATAGCTCCAAGTGGAGCGTGGTAGCATCTGCAGTATGACAAATAGATTTGCGAAGAACATACGGATCTGAATGTTGCAGACCGTTGACTAGAACCTTTCTCACATGCAAAACATGATCGAACCCCAGAACTCATTGGGTGTTAGATTCATTACAATGTTAATCACATGGTGATGTGAGCTAGATTATTGACTCTAGTGCAAGTGGGAGACTGTTGGCAATATGCCCTAGAGGCAATAATAATTAGTTATTATCATATTTCCTTGTTCATGATAATCATTTATTATCCATGCTATAATTGTATTGATTGGAAACTCAAATACATGTGTGGGTACATGGACAACACTGTGTCCCTAGTATGCCTCTAATAGACTAGCTCGTTGATCAAAGATGGTCAAGGTTTCCTAGCCATAGACATGAGATGTCATTTGATAACGGGATCACATCATTAGGAGAATGATGTGATGGACAAGACCCAAACTATGAACATAGCATATGATCGTGTTAGTTTATTGCTATTGTTTTATGCATGTCAAGTATCTGTTCCTATGACCATGAGATCATGCAACTCACTGACACCGGAGGAATACCTTGTGTGTATCAAACATCGCAACGTAACTGGGTGACTATAAAGATGCGCTACAGGTATCTCCGAGGGTGTCTGTTGAGTTGGCATGGATCAAGACTGGGATTTGTTACTCCGTGTGACGGAGAGGTATCTCAGGGCCCACTCGGTAATACAACATCACAATGAGCCTTGCAAGCATAGTGACTAAAGAGTTAGCCACGGGATCTTGTATTACGGAATGAGTAAAGAGACTTGCCGGTAACGAGATTAAACTAGGTATAGAGATACCAACGATCGAATCTCGGGCAAGTAACATACCGAAGAAACAAAGGGAACAACATACGGGATTAACTGAATCCTTGACATAGAGGTTCAACCGATAAAGATCTTCGTAGAATATGTAGGAACCAATATGGGCATCCAGGTCCCGCTATTGGTTATTGACCGTAGAGGTGTCTCGGTCATGTCTACATAGTTCTCGAACCCGCAGGGTCTGCACACTTAACGTTCGGTGACGTTTCGGTAGTATTGAGTTATGTATGTTGGTGACCGAAAGTTGTTTGGAGTACCGGATGAGATCCCGGACATCACGAGGAGCTCCGGAATGGTCCGGAGGTAAAGATTGATATATAGGAAGTCCCGTTTTGGTCACCGGAAAAAGTTCGGGCGTCACCGGTAGTGTACCGGGAGTGCCGGGAGGGTTCCGGGGGTCCACCGGGAGGGGACCACTCACCCCAAGGGCCACATGGGCCTAGGGGGTGGTGCACCAGCCCCTGGTGGGCTGGCCGGCCAGCCCCTAAGGGGGCCCATGCGAAATTGGAAGGAGGAGGCCAAAGAGGAAGGAGTCCTCCCAAAACTCCACCTCCCATGTGGGGGGAGGAGTAGGACTCCTCCCCTTGGTTCGGCCGACCCCTCCTTGGTGGAGGGGCTAGGGCTGCCTCCCCTCTCCCTTCCTCCTATATATACTAGAGGTTTTGAGGGCAGCACCTCACCTGAAAAGCCACGGCTACCTCTCTCTCCCTCTAGATCTGTTCTCCACTAGATCGTCTCGGTCGTGCTTGGCGAAGCCCTGCCGGGACAGCTCCACCACCACCGCCACCACGCCGTTGTGCTAGCGGAGAACTCATCTACCTCTCTGCTCCCTCTTGCTGGATCAAGAAGGCGGAGATCGTCATCGAGCTGTACGTGTGCTGAACGCGGAGGTGTCGTCCGTTCGGCGCTAGATCGGAAGGACCGTGATTGGATCGCGGGACGGATCGTGATTGGATCGCGGGACGGATCGTGATTGGATCGCGGGACGGCTTGCGATTTGGATCGCGAAGACGTTCGACTACATCAACCGCGTTTCTCAACGCTTCCCGCTTAGCGATCTACAAGGGTATGTAGATCCACTCTCCCTCTCGTAGATGCTCATCACCATGGATAGATCTTGCGTGTGCGTAGGAAAAATTTTGTTTCCCATGCAACGTTCCCCAACAGATTTCCCCCTCCCGGAGGGAAGTTTCCCCGACAGAATCTCTCTGCCGGAGAGCAAAAGGGCCTCTGCCCAGGTTTTCGCCACGAGACGGCGGCGCTTCGTCCCGAAAGTATCTTCTTAATTTTTTCTAGGTCAAAAGCCAACTTATAGCAGAAGAGGGGGGCCGGAGGCTTTGCACCAACAGGTGGACCCCCTCTAATATATTTTTGCTCCAATAATTCACATATATTCCAAAAAAATCTCCGTGAAGTTTCAGGTCATTTGGAGTCCAGTGACTTTTTAGCCTTTTTCTTGGTTTGCAGGTCCAGAACTCTAGTTTCCGGCAATTTCTCTCTTTGTGATGTACCTTGTAACTTCTGAGAGAAAAAGGCATAAGAATTGTATCATAAAGCTGAATAATAACCAAGAACAACATAAATAACAATAGGAAATCATGATGCAAAATGGCGTATCACTGTGCTACTAAAAACTTTGTTGTAGAAAGAAATTCAAAGTGTGGTTGAACTGACAACTCAACTGCTAAGACCAGTAAATATTCTTTGGCTTTCCTTGTGTCGAATCAATAAATTTGGGTGAAATACTACCGCGAAGACGGTTGCGATCCCCTATACTTGTGGGTTATCAGCAGGGGAGAAAAGCTACTGGCTGGATCTCGGACGGGTGGCTATAAGGCGCGGGAGGATTGAAGATTGTATTCAATTGATAAGCACGCTCGAACCCTCCGAAGTCGCCCCCGCAGGTGGAGGGGGGAACCCCTGGTCGTCGACGAGCAACTCCTTCCTCCTGCCCCCTCCCCCGCTGCTGCCATAGGGCGACACCGAGCGAAGCTCGGCCGGCGGCGGCGGCGGGACCTTTGGCCTCCTCGTGCGGGCCGGCTTCGACGGGCCTGGGCGCCGCATTTTGGTGGGTCAGTGGCGCGATGGAGCTCCTCCAGGCGACGACGGCAGATGGCGACGGGCTGCCTGGTGGTGGGGTAGGCTGACAGTGTTCGTGGCGGTGACCTGAGCTCTGCTCCAATCTGGCGAACGACCAAGGTTGGTGGCACGGGCCATGCGTGGCGTAGGCCGGTGGTGGTTGCTGCTCCTTGGGCGGCGGTGAAGGTCGTCGGTTGTGGGCAGAGATGGTTCTTTTGGTGGTGCATGCCGGCAGGATCTGGCACTGTGATTTCGACGGGCGACATGGGTTGGGGCAGCGGCTCGGAGTAGCAGCTGCTCCGACCGTCGGCAGATGTGGCGAGGTGGTGACCACCATTCGGCGCTCCAGCTCCATGGCAGATCCGACATCATCTCGTTCATAGGCGGCCGGATTAGGCCTTCAATCCTCCTCCTCGTGGTTCGTGTGCTGCATTTTGTCGAAGGGCTGGTCTTCTGCCAGTTGTTGTTCATCATTGAGGGACGATTCCGCCGCCAGGGGTGGCCGTGGAATCATTATTGCCTCTTGTATGGTGGTGGTGCGCCACCGAGGAGCTCGTCCCGTGTCCGCGAGCGGCAGGACGAGGCGATGGAGGCCAGATCTGACCGGCCTAGCGGGTCTCGGCGCTAGGCGCTGCCCAGGGGTGGCCGTGGAATCATTATTGCCTCTTGTATGGTGGTGGTGCGCCACCGGGAGCTCGTCTCGTGCCCGGGAGCGGCAGGACGGGGCGATGGAGGCCAGATCTGACCGGCCTAGCGGGTCTCGGCGCTAGGCGCTGCCCAGGGGTGGTCGCGGAATCATTATTGCCTCACGTATGGTAGTGGTGCGCCCCCGAGGAGTTTGTCCCGTGCCCGAGAGCGACATGACAGGGCGATGGAGGCCAGATTGGCTGGCCTAGCGGGTCTCAGTGCTAGGGGCTGCCCAGGGATGGGAAAGGATGGTCATTTTCGCTTGTCTCTTTGGTCGGTGTAACGGCGTGTCTCGGATGAGGTGGTGGCGGGGTCTTGTTTGAATTCATGAGCTCGCTACACCTCTCTACTACATCCACTCAGTGAGCTCGTAAACACATCTAAAATCGACATGTTACTGAATGAATACCGAAATTCATCGCCACCATTTCGACTTCACCGAATCATTTTCCTTTTGCGGGGGTAAAATTAGCCGAATCATGACCGAGTGTAATAAATAAATAAAATGCATTTCAAATTTACCGAACCAGGATTGAAACACGTTTTATTTGAAACGTAGTAGAAACTTTTTGTGAACGGACGGAGAGATGCTTTCCATCATCAGCTAAGCAAAAAAAAAAAAAATCGATCATAGCATAAGCATACCGGAGGCTGACGTGGCAGCAAAATCTCGGCCGCGATGCACACGTGCGCACATTGCCTGGCTCCTTCACTTCCTTCACGTCTCTCCACTCTTCTTCTCCCTCCTCACCGCGTTCCGTTTCTGAACAGAGAGAAAGAGAGAGAGGGAAACAGAGGAGACTCATGGCGGCGGCGTTGGTGGTGGGAGCGCTCCGGCGGGGAAGGGCGGGCGTCGGCGGCGCGGCCGATAGGACGCTGCGTAGGCTCGTGAGTCCCCTTCCCCACCTCCCCTCCCTACACGCGCGCTCGATTCGATTCGATCTGATTCCGAGGTAGAGCCTCGCCCTCGTCGGAGATCCGGCAACCAGGATGATGAAGGACGCACTGGTAGGGTGTTAGTGGTGGTAGCCAGCCGGACCAGCCCGCCGACCGCGGCGCGGCGAGGCGAGGAGAGGATGGCCGAACCAACCTGTCTCTCTGTCTCTCTGTCTGTCTTGCTGTGCTCTCTCTTCTCTTGGACAATTTCAGTTCCATGCCTGCCTGCTAGCATCTGTCTACTCCACCCCAGACCCAGAGTAGCATGCGAATGCTAATTAAACAAAAGAAGAGGAATTTGCCTACTCCTTGATCCTGTAAAGATCTTTCACACGCGAATGGGAATCAGCAGAGTTGAGTTCAGTGGCGGTGGCCTTGGATCGGATTCAGGACATTGCCTCCTCACCTGTGCTGTGCTAGGTTCAGCTTCTTATGAATTCGTTTTTTTCATACATCTTGTGCATACCTGCTATGTATGGCCTCTTCCTAATGCTGCTGCATTCTGCTGTATGTCTGTGTCACATGGGTGGAATGAATCTGGTATTTTTCAACCCACCTTGTGCGGTTATGCCATTACTTCTGCTGAATTATTATTGAATATCAGTCTTGCCTCACCATCATTACCTAAAAAGGTTAGTTTGCCCCTGGGATCCTGGATCCGCCGCCCCAGGCCTTGACCCTGCTGCTGTCCTGCTTGCTAGGTGAGCACACTGATAATAGCGGAGCACGAAGGCGGGCTCGTGAAGCCATCGTCTCTGAGCGCGTTGGCCGCTGCCGAGGCCATTGCCAAAGAGAGCAAGGTGTCCCTTCTTCTCGGTGGATCCGGGCCGACGCTGCACAAGGCTGCTGAGCATGCTGCGTCTAGCCACCCATTGGTCAATGAGGTACTCCTGCATTTCAGTTCAGAAAGGGTGAAAGAGAACTTGGCGAGAATGGAAGCACATGTTCATTTGTTCATCAGCCGGCTCTCTTGTGTTGCAGGTTCTTGTTGCAGATTCAGACGTGTTTGCGCATCCTTTAGCCGAGCCTTGGGCTGAGCTGCTCCGCTCCGTGCAGCAGAAAGGTGGATACTCTCATGTGATAGCCTCGTCGACGTCGTTCGGGAAGAATTTGCTTCCACGCGCCGCGGCTCTTCTAGATGTCTCCCCTGTCACGGACGTCACTGCCATATCTGAACCACGGGTTTTTGTGAGGTACGACAGTCCAATGTTTTTGCATTGTTATCAGTGATTCATGGAGAATTCGGGATTGACAACAACCTGTGCCTTTATTCATAGGGTAATCACCATCTGCTTTGGTGTTTTAACATAGACAACTCGATGCTATAACCCATCAGCAATTTAACTTTTGATCAAGACATGATATTTTCTTCAGGCCAATTTATGCTGGAAATGCACTCTGCACTGTACGATATACCGGGGAGTCTCCTTGTATGATGAGTATTAGATCAACATCATTTTCTCCAGCTACTGAGTCTATGTCAGAAACTAAAGTTGCACCCATAACCCAGGTTGATCTCTCTTTCCTCAGTGAAGGTTTGTGTGGTTCCCTCATCATATTCTTCTATTATCAACACTCTTCTATGCCTTGCAGAGTTTTTATTGTTAATGTTGCATTACCTTTCTTAGACCATGGACCTATTAAGACAATATTCTGACTTCTGCAATACAAGTTCAAGGTCTGATTGAGTGTTAGTACTAGATTTCCATTTCCGTGGACTTATTATGGTTTACAGTCCATGGTTCAGTCTTGAGCAGGCGCTCATGCTTGGGTGTGTGGGTGCTGATGTCACTGATTTGTGGGTGCATCTGCGGGTTGTATTTACGTTACAGAAACATGCTAATAATAACAGTTTATGGATCTATAAATCATGCGAAATGTTTGTAAAACTCTTTCCTTCAATCTGCAGCGAGCTCAAGGAAATCTTCATGGGTGAATCTTACATCCCAAGACACAGAACGGCCAGACCTGGCAAATGCACGTGTGGTAGTCACTGGAGGCAGAGGTTTGAAGAGCGCTGAGAATTTCAAATTGTTGGAGCAGCTGGCAGAGAAACTTGGCGCAGCAGGTTTGTGCTTTTACTTGATTTTCCATTGAACCTAGGTGACACTGAACCTGTGAAGGCCAGGCCTCGTGTAAAATCCATTCCTGTTTTACATTTTTTGTTCCTTGTGTAGTGGGTGCGACCAGAGCTGCCGTCGACGCAGGATATGTGCCGAATGAACTTCAAGTAAGCTCCTCAAGTCTATCAGAGAGGCTTGTTCTGATCTTGTCCCTAGCTATGTACTTGGTATGCAATCCCTTCGAGTTGGTTACCGTCTGATGTATCATCGCAACGCCCTGATTTCTCCTCAGGTTGGGCAGACCGGGAAGATTGTTGCGCCTGAGCTCTACATCGCTTTCGGAGTTTCAGGAGCCATACAACACCTGGCGGGGATGAGAGATTCCAAGTACATCGTGGCGGTCAACAAAGACGCAGACGCCCCAATCTTTCAGGTTCAACTCCGCTCCCTGCAGACTGAGCTTGGAGCATCGAGCCCCAAATATCGACCGCTGTTATTGAGCCTGCCCTGGTTTTTTGTTTCTGCTGCCCAGGTCGCAGATTACGGGATCGTTGGCGATCTGTTCCAGGTCCTCGAGGAGCTCCTGGAGAAGATCCCAGACAAGAAATAAGTGTCCAGCGCGTGTCAATCATCCATCATGTTCCTTGTCAATACAGGGAAGGGCTTTGGTCGAAATATGTCATTGTTGTATGGTTGTCCGGTTAATAAGCACCTTGCTGGATAGGGGTGCAAGCAGCATAATTGGAGGAATGTGTTGACAGTTGACATTTTCGAAAACTCATCTCCTCACTTTGTACATATACATGCACCAGAATATTGACTGCATGCCCAGCAACATATTTGATTTTCTTTTATCATGCTCAGAAATGAAAGGAAATTTTGAATGCATGCAGGACATTGTTTGTGGTTGTGTGGTACGTTAGCTTGTACAGTGTATACTCCCTCTGTCCGGAAATACATGTCGAAGGAATGGTTAAAAATGGATGTATCTAGATGTATCCGGACGGAGGGAGTACATACGATGATGCATACATACGAGAACTTGTAGGGCAAACCACTATCAAATAACAGCAGGTCTAGGAGGTGTGGGTGCCGGTGCAAGGCTATGATAGGTTACTAAGAACTTACTGTATTATTCACTGGCTGTCGCATAATGTAAGACATTTTTGCAGTTCAAATTGAACTACAAAAACGTTTTATATTATGGGACAGAGTAGATGTGCACACCAAAGATAAGCATTTGTGTTGTAAGATATAAAACAGGGAGCAGCCGACAATGACACCACTAAGACAGTACCAACTACTGAACGAGAGGAGATCTGCAGACCATGAATTCAGTTAAAGCGTCCAGGTCGATAACAGGTAGAAAGCAAGCTAAGCTACATGAGTAGTAGATAGATACAAACAGGTGTGAATTACATCGATTCGCTCTTAGCAAGCACAAAATTGTTATTCACATGACTAGTTCGTTCAAAACACGCGGGTGGTGGCTGGACACACAGCAACCGATTCTTGGACCGAAACCGAGTGATATGAGACCAGCCATGCCAAGGGAAGGTCGCCGTAGGGCGCTCTTACATCACCGCCCGCTCCTCCAGGGTGATATTCTGCAGCAGCCCAAAGGCACCGGTCCCGGTCTTGGCCGGTTTCCCCAGGGACACGGTCGCCGAAGGGCCGGTGAGGTTGTCCACCTCCCCGTGGTAGGCAGCCTCCATGATGAACCTCGTGGCCTGCTCGAAGCTCATCTTGCCAAACGGCGATGTGCAGAACCGGGACATCCCGAGGCTGTTCATCGGTCGGTAGGAGCCTCCCGAGGTCATGAAATCCGCGGCCAGGCTCAGGTGCCTCGGGTCTACCTTGATGCCAAAGGGCTCGAATACGGCCTTCACCTCGTTGATGATGGTGGCCCTCGCAGCCTCCACCCCGTATGTATTCAAGATAGCGTGTATGTCGTTAGATTTAAGCTTATGGATGTCCAGGTAGTCCTGCAGATCCCAGAATACCTCAAAGTCCACTCCTGACGTTTGCAGTTGTCTTTCTTCCTTCTTTTTAGTGGAATCGTCTTTCTTCTCTTCTTCTTGAGAGGAATCATCTTTCTTCTTTTTAGTGGTGGAATCAGCTTTTTTCTTCTTTTTGGTCGAATCGTCTTTCTTCTCTTCTTCTTGAGCGGAACCACCTTGTACATCTCCTTGAGAGGAATCACCTTTCTTCTTCTCTTTAGCGGAATCATCTTTCTCCTCCGGCCAAACAACTGTGCATTCACTGATGCTTTTGTTATGGGATGCACTGACAAATAGGGACTTCAATGTCTTCTGGGCAATCTGGAAAGGCAAATTAAAATGCATCTTCTATCAGATTTTCTTTTGTTATATGCAAACCAAGCTTGTATGGGGTCAAAAGAGTGAACTTAAAAACAAATTATTGTGGGATTGTTAAATCCAGAGCTGCACAGACCCATACATAGAGCAGGGTACACGGCTTTTTTCATCTCAAATATTCATAGTAGTTTTCAATAAACATCTAAATCCAAACAACATAACCATGATCCTAGCCAATATCAGTTCCCCTAGAAATCCTACAGTTTCCATTATTACAAATCAAATGCATGTATCAGCTCTAAGAAGCATAAATAGATTACTGCTATGTCATTATACTCATTAAAACAACGCATGACTAAATTTACATGGTGGCAGCAACAGGTGCTTGCCATCACGCAACTGAATAGCGTGAGAAAAGTTCAGACCATAAGCATACGGGCCCAAGCATTTTAACGGCAAAAAGGATACAAGTTCACCGTGGATCCATAGTACAGTCAGATCAACACATGTTCAGAGAGTATTATTTTTTAGTTATTATGTCATATTCAATTACTAACATCTGAAGGAAAGGAAAGCAAAATATAGTCTTCTGTTTATGATGAGGTACCTGGGATAGTAAAATATGTGGTTCCTTGTGCAAGATGTACTGAACCTCAAATTTTAAATCTGTGCTTTCAACATGAACAGTCAGCTTTAACTTCTTGCTGCGTTTCTGGGTTATCTGTGCCTGCTTCTGCTGCTCCAAGTTTTCCACGGTTTCATTTTTGTCCTTCTTGAGTTTACCAGCTGCAAGCCTACCTTCCAATTTCGCTTTCTTGTTACTGGAATCTGACAAATGTCCTTCATCATTCTCTTCTGATTCTCCACCAGACTCAGCTGGACCATCCTCGTTATCAAGTTCATATTTCGTCTCTTCTTCAGGGTCACTGTTCATACCATCTTCCTCTCCAATATCATCATCATACTCCATCTCATCGTTCTCTTGCCGTTTCCTCTTTTCTGCATCAGCTCCCAAGTCATCATCATTTTCATCGTCACCATCACTCGCACCAGATTCTTCACCATCAATAGGTCTGCTTTCGGATTCTTCAGGACCTTCTGATGGTAAGCTCTCAGTGTCCTTTACCCTAGTTTCCTGGATTCCACTAACTTTGTGCAGAAAATTTACGTGTTTTTCGATTGCATATTCCATTGCATCAACAAACACAGTTCTCAAGGCTGCTTGACACTCATCAACTGTAAGTTCTGACTCAGGAGGGTAACACTCTGGTGAGAATAGTTTTAGCTGTAACTTGTAGAGACTCGAAATATGCCCATTACTGTTGTGAAAAGGAATTGTGCATACTTCAATTCCCTCCACGATATCAGCCAACCTAACGCCCCTTAATTTTGTTTCCAGACGTTTAGCTTCATCCCTAAATGTCCACGTGTAGAAGAGTTAGAGCAAGTATCTTGCTAGTTCATATGAAACTTTCTTTTACCTTTATACTGGAAAGTCAAATTAGTGAATGTATCTTGCTAATACAGTGAAAAAACTGAGTGCAGTTTCATTGGGATTCTTTTTTACTTCTTATACAGGAGAGTTTGATATAACATCATGGACAGAAATTAAACTAAAATTATGAAGCAACTTCGAAATAAAGCAAACAAACAAAAAACTCACCTGGGGATATCTTTCCGCAGAGGGCACACCATAACAGGCGTACTAATGTTAGCTGATGCTTTCATTAGGATTTCTTGTATCCGAGGCATCCCAAGTGTGACATTCATGTCACCTCTTCCAGCAAGATGGAAAGTGTTGAGCCTGAATGGCATAACAAAAAGTACACATGAATATACCCCGAAGCAAATAAAGAAATGGAGTTGATATAGAACTATAGAAGTAACGGACATAATATAGTTCATACAAACAGATGTGGAGAAATGCTCTTACGTCATCTGTGTTGAAGGTTCTCCCAAGGACTGAGCAAGGATTACACCAACTGCTTCACCAGGATCGATAAGACTAGCCATGTACTTGACTTTCAGTAACTTAGTTAGTTCCTTCTCCTCTATGAGATATCGGCAGCGACACTTTTTAAAGTTAAGCTTTTCAAGGCAGGGACACTGTTCATCAAGAAATTTCGTTGCACGTTTGGTGAGTTCTCCGGGCAGTTTAGTAATGTATTTGGGCTTTAACAGAAGGGGGTCACGATTGTAGATCTCAAGCTCGTCATTGTACCTCCCAAGCCTGTCAAACACAGCTGTTCTATTCTGTAATTTTGAAAAATTGCAAACAATTATCAGTCCGATCGAACAAATGCATAGAGCAAGGTGTACAATAGAAATCTAACTTGGCTAGTTTTATAATTGGGAACTTGAATGTCTTACATCTCGTAGTTCTTTAAAGTTATTGAGAAAGCTACTTTTATGGACATCAACACCATCTTCTCCATAGCAGAATTGTATGATTGATCCATCAACATTACGCACAGTGTGATCGTACGAAACAAACAATGATTCAAGACTTTTGATAAGACAACGCTGAAGATATCCACTACGAGATGTTTTGACAGCTGTGTCAATCAACCTGCGAAGAACGAACACGAGCTAAATAGCATACCAACAAAAGCCACTGCAGATGTAATAATGGATGGCTCTAAGGAGATAATATATCTGATTATAATGGTGAGATGAGATTGGCAATTGAGGGTATGAAACTACCACTGTTATATGAGAAATGTTTTCTTTTCCACCAAGGGAATGTACTTAAAAAGGTAGTATCTTATGTATTAGAAGGAGTAAAGAAAAGTTTACCCATTTCTGCCAGCCATACAATGGAAATAGTACTCTTGAGGGCGGAGACCAGTTAAAAATCTGTCACTGACGAAACCACCAGCTCTTGTATTAGTATCCCATGGTGGAAAGCATGGTAATGACTTCCCAGATACCATTCTTGGAACACGCGCTCCTTCTAAATCTTGTGAGCCTAACAATGACGAGATTTGTGTCATGTTAACCTAGCAAGACAAATGAAGTGGCAAGATGTTAGGGCAAGTAGGTAAAGTACGTTGCGCTTCCAAATTGGAATTGTATCTGCATGGAACAATTCATATATTTCTAGTTCCAACACAGAATATTGCCCTGTTCTGCCCTACAAAAAGAAACTTACATCGCCGCCTTTTGCTCCAGTTGCAGTCATAAGAGTGAGACAATTTCTAGGAAAGGGCTTTTGTAGACCATATGGAAACATGTTTTTATTGACTTTAGTTGTTAACTCATTTAGTACACTTAAAATCTTTTTATCCAGCGCGACGTTCGCGGATTCTCCTATTCTCCGTACAACCTTCTCGACATCCATTTGCAATTTCACTGTATCTGCATAAAGCATAAAAATAATGAATGAGAAAAGGTAGCAACTCCAATTTATAGAGTACAAACAGAAAGGCCGCTCTTATGAGCTAAACAGGTAGCCCATCCCATGAATACCATAGATGGAAAGCTGGCTATTAGGATTATGGAAGTATCTTACAATTATACAATCTCACCGGAGGAAAATGATACAGAAGTATCACGATATAACTCATAAAATCACTAGTATCATGAGAAATATATGATTATATGTGATTCCACATTTGTGATAAAAATGGGAATCGTCTAGGAGACTGTAAACCAGTTACTGCTAGCAAAAGTGGCCTCTTATAAATTGCCATATACCTTGTTGCTTGACGGATGTGGTACGTACTACGTGGGCTGCGGATGTGAAGGGTCTAAAGTCGTAGCTTGATGTGTTATATCCATGAGATGGGCTCTCTTGATCATGAGTGTATCATGGGCTATGATTTGTAAATGGTAGCGCATGTAAAATAACACATGCCTTACGATCATCATTAGAATTATAGTTCTAGCATATATAATGTCTTCCAAACAGTTATGTAGATAGTCCATAAGAATTATATTTCTAGTGTATAAATTTAAAAAGAACATCATCATGATACTATGGTCTGATCCTACGATCTGATATTGTCAACAGAAAAAAGATACTTCCTTACCTAGTATCCCGATACTGACAACATTGGTTATTAGGCACATAACCACATGAGCATGTTAGGAAAGTGTTTTTGTATTAAACAATGGGACCATTTTAATTGGAGAAGAAATAAAGTTTGTGCCTTGTGGTGCAAATCGAGACATCCTAAACTAGCGTGCAATCCTTTTTGCTCATGTCATAAATAAATTATAAGTTTTTATGCGTCAGGGTCTCTCTTCCACAACAAGGATGTGAGCCCTGCTGCCGGTGACATATCATCCAGTATCCGGACCATTGTCTAAGCCCAATCAGCTTGTTGCGAATCAAGCACACATCAGCTGCACTTGGCGAGGTTACAATTTCCTAAAATGTGGATCATCACAAGTAAAAATTTCAGTGTTGAAATATGTATGCATTGTGATCACTAAGCAAAAGTGGCAACAGCAAGCAGATGGATCTAGGATTTTCTTTATATATTGGTGAAACTGCTGCAAAGGAACAAGAAATATTTTTGTAACACTCCAAATATTCAGTAAGTGTTCCAAAAGGCACTATGTGATACTTTGCCCACTATGCTTCAATGGGCCACTGGCCCACTGCTTCTGGTCACTAAAACCTCAGCCCTGGGAACCCTTAAAAGTGTTTCGGGGCCAAGCCTGGCCATTTTATTGATGAAACAGAACGGAGAAACAAAATAGTATCAGGAAACTTTGGAACACTGTTCACATACCAACAAGGTTTCTGCTTTTCAGGAGTATTAAGAACATCTTAAGAGAAGGGCAGTAAATTTTGGAGGAATTGCTGCTTTGATAGTTAGCTAAGTTTGAGTCTCTGCTCTTGTACCCATATTCGATGTTTTCGTGTTTTCTTCTGCATCTTAGGAACATGGGATGATTTGGGTCCTTTAGACCTGTGAATTATTTTCTTCGCTTCCTTCCTTTAGACCCGTAAACAATATAACCTATTTTTCTCACCAAACAATGGGATTGAGGATCTGATGCTCCCATAGAGCATCTCTGTGAGAGAAAATCGAGTGCATGTAAATTGTTATGGCTAGAGCACAAGATATTTGCTGTAAAGATAGTATTGAACAAACCTTTAATATCACCATCTCCAGTGCATATAAATTCCCTATGGGCTTGTTTACTGTGTTCCTCACTTCCCGACAGAATTTTCGTCCTCTGCTTATCTGACTCTTGGGATAATAAAAGATCATCTATTCCACAAGTAAATCCATGAAACTGCAAGAATTTAGTTTACCTTAGATCAACATTAGAATTTAATTTACCTTAGACCAACAGTTACATAATCACAACTAAAAAATACAGCACGAAGAAACAAGACAAAAACCTATTGACAGTGGGCCAAAACCAAAGGGAAACTAAATACAATAGAACAGCTAAGAACAAAGTGAAAACAAGTAGGCAACACAAGGGGAAGTGCATATCACATTTTTTATCATTTGCCCCACTTTACTTCCCACTTTGATCCATGTGGGGGCCCAGGTCCACCTCCCAGTGAAGGCAGGGCAAATTATCAACAAGGCTACCCCACCGACACCCAATCGGCGAACAACCACTCACACCCATCAGTGAGCATCCACCGGTATAATCTCATTCTCTTTATCTCTTCTCTATATTCGCCATCTCCACAAATGGCGCAAAGAAAGAAACAACCAAACCCCAACATTTGAGCTCTGTTCCGTTGCTTCTACGATTTACATCATGACATGGTGAAATTTCATTAAAGAAAATACTTCAGCGCCTACAGTATATCAATGCTCTGAAAAAAACAGATCTGTAACATTTTTTATCACCAAGATTTCCCAGTTCAAGAACAGCATCTCACCACTGGAAGCACAAATACAAAATATTTCCATGCACGAACTGAGGCTACAAAATGAATTTAATCAAGCAAAGATGAAGAACAGCCTAATAGCAGCAACACAAACTGAGGCTACAAATTGAATTTAATCAAGAAAGAACAGTGATGTGGCTAAAGATATGTTAAATCAAGCAAAGATGAGGAACAGCAAACGGCCTAACAGCAGCAAAGATTTGGAGTGCCATGGAAGAGAGAAGGTGGGGAACAGGATTGCACAGAGGAGAGAATGCACATGGGATCTGGACTCACAAACGGGAATGTGGGGCTGTTTGATTTTATCATATAAAGCTGAGTCACGGCCACTTGCCGCGTCACGGCACATGACAGCTTTCCAAAATTGCTCGCGGAGTTCAGCTGGTTTCAAAGGTTATGGTGATGTGTACATTTTTTTTCTAAAGTCTAAACCATAGTGATTGATTAGCCATGGACAGGGGTAGCCCAAACTTGACATGGGAGTCTTTAAAGAGAGATCTGAAGGACTGGAATATCACCAAAGATTTAGCCATGGACAGGAGTGCGTGGAAGTTAGCTATCCACGTGCCAGAAGCATGACTTGGCTTCGATAACTTATGGGTTTCAACTCTAGCCTACCCCAACTTGTTTGGGACTGAAAGGCTCTGTTGTTGTTGTTGTTGTTGTTGTTGTTGTTGTTGTTTGTTGTATAGTGATTGATTAGCACCAAATCACTTGAACAGTGGGATAGAACAAATCCAAACGCTAGAATTAAAATGCCAGCCTGAATAATGTTTTTTTTTTATAATTCACAGTAACCCAAAGCTATACTGGGTCGAGATTGCTTCACAAGAGATCCACTGATATATCAAGATGATAGAATAAATGTCATTTACTTGTGGGTAAGCACTAATTAATGATTTAAAAGGTGAGAACAGGTAGGTTAACAAAATGTTCTAGTAGAACGGCAACTATCATGCCTTATATTTGGTTATCTTCTGATTCACTAGCCCAAACGCTGGTTAGAAAAAAACAAAAGGCTGATTGAGAATTAAGTGATCCAACATTATGTTTTGTAAGGAAAAAACAGCAAGCCATGGTAGAGTGCTGTAACAGTATGGTATTGCAAGCTTAATAAATATGCAAAAATAAAGAACTAGGTAGAAATAGGAAACTATATTTCGATCAAATAACTACTGTCTATTGCTTAGGCAACACAAAAGTAAGTTGTATTGTGTTGTTGTGGCAGCTGGGTAATTTTTTCACATAATCCACTGCAGAATGATGATATGGTTCAGCACATGACTAAACGTTTTCCCAGTTTGCCTCTTCAGCGCTATACCGAGAAAAATATGGCTCAAACAGACAACTCAACAATGGATTGGCCCGTTCAAAGTAGACTGATGTGCAGGTTTAGATCAGCTTTCCTTCTGATTTCTTTATTTGTTCAGGTAGCCTGTCTAAATGAATTTCCCAGGCAAATTATCTAGGAATTTTTTTATTTGCTCCACATAGCAATCAATGCTGCTCAGGAACATTAAAGGAATACAGTCTTGAACTAAAAAGGGTAACTAAAGAATACTTCATTTGCCAAAACATTCAAGAAGCATGTCTAGGTCTACGAATACTACTATTTGTTGCTACTTCACTAGAGAGTGCAACTGGTACAACCGTCTTAGTGGCACCAAATTCAAGAAAGAATAAACCTAGGACTACTACTGTCTAGATCAGTCAGACACATCAACCAAAATGAAAAAATGGGAAGAAAAAATATGTTTTGATGGTTACCTGCAAGAACAATGTAAACAAGCGGCTGAATATCGAGAGCAATCTTCCAGCTGTATCCGCACCATAGAGTTCATGAACAGTATGAACTATCCCGTGGTTCCCGAACTGCTTCTTATCTATCATGCCTGTTAGGAGCTGATTATCATGAATACGTAAAACTTGTTCTTCAGGAGCTCTAGCAGTTTCTTTTTGTTCTTCAGGAGATTCTTGTCCTTGAGCACTAGCCCTTTCATTTTTCTTCTTTTTTGAGGAAATAGCCTTTTCTTTTTTCTTCTTTTCTGAGGAAATAACCTTATCTTCAGCATCATCGCATTTTTTAGGTGTTAGATATTGTACTGGAATCTTCCCTTCCATCTCCACAGTAAATGGTGGGTGACCTTTTGTTAAATGGTTCAAGATGGTTGTTATGACCTGTAGACAAAATACAAGCTTATACAGCTGAATTTCAAGCAATATCAAGATCGAGGCCAACAGTGAAACAAGTTCCGTTGTACAAACATCTTGCCTGTTTTCCCGTCCACAGCAGCTTTGGCTTCAAAATAGCTGGACTAAGAAGTTCCAATGTATCATCATCATTCATAATAGATACCCTTTTACCAGATTGACAAGGACTTCGAGCTGAGGACACACAAGACCCATAGACAAGCTGACTATATTCCTCACGGCTTAATAATGTGTTCACTTTTGTGAGAAGAACAGCACCAACAATGTGGTCCTACAAAAATAAAGAAATATCAGTTATTGCCTGTTAATATCACAGGCATGGCGAGTTCGCTAGATAGAATAGATGCATGTGGCAACTGACTATACAACAGTTGGAGATGACTGTTGAACAGTGGATATGACTATACACCAGTGGATATGGCAATACTAAGTACTCCATGGTGAACGTGTGTAGAAGAACAAAAAAGCCAAATCTGCATATACATAGTATTACCTGAATGAGACCTCTGACAGCCTCCCCACTCCTTGGACCAATGTACTGCTTATTTGCATCAACGATGTTGATGGCTTCGGCGCGAGATATTTCATCTTGCGGGAAGTGCACGTTCATTTCATCCCCATCAAAATCAGCATTGTATGTGCTAAAAAGAAACACAATTATTGGATCATTTGATGCAAGCAAATGAAAATAGCAGGGACATATCAAAATACCTGCAATTGGCATAGTGCATTCGAATTGTCTTCTCTCCAGCCAACACACGAACAACATGGGCCATCATGCTGGGCTTGTGAAGAGTAGGCTTCAAATCACAAGAGAGGGATTAGAGATGTAGACTAACAGTTCACGTATCTACAAAAGCTAAGTGTTAATGTTGTCACAAAAATCCTAAAGCAGTATGATTGGCAGCAAAGTGGTGAGTGGTTGCAACTCCAGCCAAAAGTTCGCTGTTAGATTGTGATGTTCATGTCTTGACTTTATAGTGAAACACCTCCTGGAACTGGCAATGCCAAAATTATGAAGTTCGCCTGCCAAGTAGGGCTACAAGTCATGGGCCTTATGTCGTATGCACAACTGCAGTTGATCTGGGTATTTACTATCGTCTTAACATTTAAATTAAACCATGAGATGAAAGCGATGTTTTGCATGTACCTCCATAGACCCAATATAGATGTTTAGCTCTATGTACATAAAAGAATGAAGAAATTAACACATCAAAAAATAAACTTGCCTGTGGTGCCCGCCCACACCTAATAATTACAGACTCCCTCCGTTCAAAAATACTTGGATGTTCTAATGTTGTCCTAAGTCAGACATCATTAAGTCTGACCAAGTATATAGAAAAATATGACAAACATAGAACTTCGTATTTTGGATCGGAGGGAGTACATCTTTACAACAATGCTGCAAATAAATTATAAATATGTGTATTTGTGTGGAAAAAATAGTGTAGAAGAAGTATAACAACATTCAAAGCCACACTTTGCTAAAAAAACACCGAAATGAGATTGAAGGATGTTTTTCCTTGGTTTCCAAGTATTGCTGCTGAAGAAAATGGAATGTTAAGCATGCTAGCAAATAATATTTATACCTGTCTGTTGACCAGTACAACATCACCATCTTGAATATGTCGATATACAACTTTGCTTTCAAATTCACATTTAGGGTCCTTCCCTGGTTGAGAAATTGATCCTCTAGAAGCAGCCAACATCTTGGCAATGCCACGACGTTTGGAGTGATCATCCTGTAATTTATACATGTTATTGTTAACCTTGAAGTGTGTCGCACCAGGATGGATTTCCGGGCCGTTATTTATAGCTCCCTGTAGCTTTTTGGCATTCCAGGGCGTCACTTTCTGCGCAGGAAAAAAATCATGATGAATCCTGTAAATTACATACAAAACAAAGAAAAGCATGGATACAGGTTAACATATCTACAAAAAGGGAAACATCTTCTGTATAATGGTGTGTTTTCTCTCTTCCCTGCATCGCCCAAAAAGGTGGAACACAACTGCTAACTCAACAAAAACAAAAAGTACCTCTTATTTAATAACTAGCAAACAATCCAACTTCAATGTTGTTCAAATTTTAAGAATAAAGAATACATCATCATCAGGAGTGATGCACTTTATTGGATAGGGTAACACTAGTAAGATAGCATGCAAGAATCTACAGCGGTGAAAAAAAAGGCTGGTGGATATTTCAAGTATATTTAGAGCACAAACATAAACATAACCATAGAAATTTTAATTGAAGGTCAATACAGAAGAAAATGCAGGTCAATCCATGAAGAAAGTACCTCAGGATAAGTCAGCTTTGAAGCAGCAGCAGGAGGAATCCCAATTTCGTTAACAGCCAAAAACGGATCCGGAGATATAACCGTCCGGCAGGAATGATTAACTCTCTTGCCCATTATTTTCTGTCGAACAATCCCAGTTTTCTTATCCACCAATTGTCGTACACCATGACCGTCTTTCCCGCTTTTTACTGCCATCAGCATAAACATTTCAAAAGAGTCAGGACTTCTTAGTGGGGGTAAAGAAAATGAGCATGATGTATACGTGCATGTAGACCAAGCCCATTAGTAAAGGTGATGCTACAGTAAACATAATCCAAATAGGGTCAAAATTGTTGAAGCAAGAAGCAGCCCAATCAATATTATCATGAATGGCAATATATGACTGTGTCTAAACAACTGAGAACAAACTGGTAACGGTTAGCCATGTATAACATTCCGAAACTTGATTCAACCAGTTTATCTAAATAGAGGAATCCAGAGATACATGTAACATGTTTGTGTCTTTTTTAGTTTTTGCTGAGGGTCAGAACAAAAAGGGATGATCTATAATTCATTAAAGGAAAGAATGCACACTAACCAAGGCCTTTACTGCTATCATAAAACAAATTTACACTTGCTTGCAGATCCCTCCATCTTGTAAGAATATCCATGTGATTCGGATGGGCATTGTCATGCTGTAGCGCAAGATTGGCCTCTTGCACTTTACTTAGCATAACATTTTGTGGATGTTCCATAATCTATACCCAAAAAAAATTTAACCATGATTAGTTTACAAGAAGACTCAATCAATTAGACTAACTATATGCTCTACTTACTCCAAGGCTAGAGCTAGTTGAGGGACGGAATCTATTTGGTGGCACAAGCATACTCTTCAAGAAAAACATCTCATAGCCCCTCCTCTTTTCGGATACACATAAATTCTGCTGGAAGTCGCATAGTAACATGCAGAACCTGGCTTCCTTTTCCCACAGGTCTTTGAGAATAGATTCAACCTGATGCAGTTCAAAAAGAAAGAACTCAGTCATGTGCTGCCTGTAGAACATGCACAAGGCATCTCAATGTTACTTGAAAACCAAAAAGGAAACAAAAATGTAACCTCCGTAGTCAAGAGAGGTCTATCATCAGAAAGGTCTTTTGTTTGATTGCTTGATGCTTTAACTCTATCATCCGTAAGACCAGAAACACCAGTTCCATTTGGGTTGGGACTATGGCCATCTCCTTCAAGATTATAATCAGTGATTGCTTTTCTTCTTACAGCAGAACCATCTGTTCCCTGCAAATCACGCACAATGGGGACAAAATTATGTCTACTTTTCATTGGTTAAACTGAACCTTTTGTCACCTTTTCTATTTAATTTTGTATTCCTTTTGGTTGGAGTAGTTCTTGTTGGGTTTCATCTAGTGAACAGGAGGAATAATAGCAATATACAGGAACATCAAAATTCAACATATTGAAAGCAGACGCGGGATGAAGTAGGTCCTGTTTTTGCAATAATATAATTATAGTGATACAGCAGTAGTTGATACCTGAATCGTGAGCCAACCATATATCTGGCATTTGATGGGCGGGCTCTTCATGCCGCAGTTTGCACACTTGTTCACCCGCTTCTTCATCAGCTTGGAGAAGATAGAATGGGCCTCTTTCAACTGGATGGATGTCCAGGTTTTGTTCCCCCGGTCAGATGGGGACGCCTGTTTATCAACCGAATCGTCCTCGTCCATTTCAACGCTTTCCTGCGAAACAGCGGAATCTTGCAAGTTCTTGGCCTGGACAACATCGCCCCTCGCCAGCAGCTCAAGCTCCCGGGCGTACCTGTCGACCTGACAATCATAGAATGAATCCATCCATGGAAGGGGAATTATGACATCAAGCACTGTCAGGATGGATGGATGGATGGATGGATGGATAAGGAGACGGGAGAGGGGGGCGTGCGTACGAGCTGGGCGCTGAGGCGGAACTTGCGGCAGGTGAAGCAGGTGGAGCGGAGGAGGTCCCGGAGGGTGTCGAAGAGCAGCGGGTTGAAGAGCGGCTTGGAGAGCTCGATGTGGCCGAAGTGGCCGGGGCACTGGCTGAGGTTCTGCGCGCAGGTCTTGCAGCTGCTCGGAGTCGGGACGGCACCAACAGAATCATCTACCAATCTAGTATACTGCCGGAAAGAAAACACTAGAGAACAGGGAGAAAGGGGGGCGGCCATGGCTTGCTTACTTGTCGTTGGCGTTGACGGGGCCCATGGCGGGGTCGAGCAGGCCGCCGAGCACGGGGCAGTTCTTGGCGTCGAGGCGCTCGGACCTGGTGAGCCGCTTGACGCTGAGCCGCCTGACCTCGTCGTCGGTGTAGAAGCCGAAGAGGATGGAGTCCACCTCCACCGACGTCGCCTGCTCCTGCTCCTGGTGAGGCACAACAGACATACACGGACGGGGGCGTGAGAAATCGGCGGTGTAGGGAGGGGGCGGGGAGGGAGGGAGCAGGAACTCGCCATGGCGCGCCGCCGCCCGAGGGGGAGAGGCCGCCTGCCGGCGTTGGAGAGGAGGGGGTGGGGAGGGGGGCGTCGGAGCGGTTCGCGGCGGCTAGGGTTTTTGCGAGAGGGTTTAACGCTCACCACCGCGGCAGGCCCATCATAATAAGCCCATGGTTCACAGCGTGCGCGCGCACGGGAGGCGGTGGCGGTAAGTGGGCTCGCTGTTCTGAAAAGAATAACCTGGCTTGGCCCGACAGATCGAATTGATCGGCCCATTCGTTTGCGCGATTTTTCATCACTATAATGGATCTCCTTTTTTTATCTCATAAAGGAAAGGAGAAACTCCAAAAAGTCACTTTGGAGGACGGGTGCGTTGGAGCCCTATATTTTGAACAGTGTCTTTTTGCTATTTTAAAGTTTCAAAAAATTCTGAAAATAAATCTACATGTTTATATGGATGTATATTACACATGTGCAAAGTTTGATGTTGAAATAAGTAACTATGTGAGTTACACAAAAATGACAAAATCGTGATTTTTGGAAAGATGAATAGTGCATTTACTATTTAATATTTGGAAATCACCATTTTGTCATTTTTGTATAGCTTACATGTTTACTTATTTCATTACCAAACTTTACACATATGTAATATACATCCATATGATCACGTAGAATTGTTTTCGGAATTTTTCGAAACTTTAAATGTGTTTTTTAAAGTATTTTAAAATAAAGTCCTCCAATATACCCGGGTTCCAAAAATCCACTCTCGGAGAAACTCGCTCTTTTAACTTTGTGTGTGATGAATTGGGCTCGGTCGTTTCAAAACTTGGTGGCGTGTCTTGTCAAAAAAAAAAAGAGCTTGGTGGCCCCGCGCATGCATTCATGGATGCTTCGCAGCTAGCTAGCCGCATGTACTCCCTACTAGTAGAACGCCCGTGCGTTGCTAAGGGCTAAAATAAAAAATAAATGAAGAGAAATGTGTGACAACTCCCGGATGCCCCTACACCCTCATGAACAGTAAATTTAAAATAAAATGAAAAAAATCAAAAACTTTAGGGGATCAAAGATGAGCAACCTTTTGATGTTCTTGCAAATTTTCAGCCACAAATAACACTCGAGGAGCCATCACCAAAAAAATCACAACTTAAAAGTGCACATAAACTTTAACCATTGATATTTTTAGGTGAGGTCTCCTCGGATGTTATTTGAGGCTGAAAATTTGCAAGAACGTTGAATGTTTAATCACATTTGTTTGATGTTCCAAAGTTTCAGATTTTATTTATTTGAATTTACTCTTCATAGAGGGTGCCGGGGCACCCGAGTGTCGAAAGTCCTGTCTCATAAATGAATCAAACAAATAATTTTCGAAACTCACTTCTTCCTCGTACGCTCGGACGTTCTTGGATATCAAATGGGCGCCCAGCAAGCTCGCCACCCAACGATGCAACCTTACCTTTTTCTACCGGACCCTCCCCTTCCCGCCCGGTTTCTCGTCGTAGCGGGACATTTCTCGCTCGAGCTCTCTCTTTCAAAACTGGATACGCCCACCTCATGTTCGCCATGGCACCCTATCTTCTTTACACCATACTTACCCATGAACCGCCAATGAGGAATCCCCTACCAATCGCCCATGTTTGTGTCAATCCGCCACCACCATCAAGGGATAGGAGGCGTGAGCCACCCATGACGCCCCTCGAGAAAAGATTGCATATCCGATATCTCCTAAGCCATTGACATATTGTAACATACAGTTGAATGTCGCTCATTACCATGAAAAAAATGTGATGGCCGTTGTTGGGCATGCAACTAGGATGCCACTGCCACCGTTATTAACTCTTGAAACAACCAACAATGAATTTGCCCTTCTATCCTAACCAGAAAATGTACAAGAATGTCGTGCATTACCATGAAACAAAAAAATATGATGTCTATGGTTGTCAGTTGTATGATTGATGATTGTATATGGCAGTGAATGGAAATAAGAAAGGAAATATCTCATCAATGCTGGATTGATTGTGATTTATTTTCTACTATATGGTAATTAATGTCTGATGAGACAACACCTGAGTGAAGAACTAATAGGAAAGTTACGATTTGAAATCAATTGCTACGAAACTGGATTTCATTGTTTGGAAATGTTCCCCTTTGTAACATGGTTGGTTAGGAAAGTTTAGAAATGTTAGGAAAGTTTTTTTTAGAGGGTGAAAAAAACAACATGAAGGGGTGGTGGTGGGATATGAGACGAAATAAAACCGTGGAGGGGAGGCTACCAAGTCCCCCTTTAGGACTACAGATATAGGTAAATACAATAAGATTTCTTTGTCATGGTTTACTTGTTAATTTTTTTAAATTCCATTATTTGTTTCCTGAAAATCTACAATTTGTTTCCTAAAATAAATTGCATTAATTAGAGAGATCAGTTGACTTGGATAAGTTAGGAAAGTTAGATCTGTGAACTTTTATACGTTAGGGAAGTGTTGATTTGAAAGAAAAGAGTGGAGAGAAAAATAAATCGATGGATAAGAAAACCAGCGGGAGGGGATGCTGGGAGGTGGGACGAAACTATTCCTCAAAACTTCTAAGTCTGAAATCATCTCCACAATTGATATGTGGAGCAATTCATAAACTGCAGTCAGTAGAAAAATTAGTTAGATTGTGCATGCATGAGACGATGAATTGTGCAGATGATCCCTAAGTTGTGGAACGGTACAACCAGAAAAAATAGCAGTCAAGGGATGAATTAGCTAGCTAGATTGTGGATGCATGCATGAGTCGCTAGATTGTTGATGCATGCATGAGTCAGCCGACACGAAGGAAGCTGCGCGGAGCACCACGACGATCCCTGGGTACAGGCCCGAGCCACTGCGCCTTCGTAGATAGATGTTCATTGCCTGGAAGACGCCGCAGCGGACAGCGGCCAGCATGACTGTCGGGTCGTCAGTGCCCACCATGCTGCCAAATCAACCGTCGATTGTAGTCGCTGCATCTAGTGTCCGTGTCGCCATGATGTGTACCCAGCAAGGATGACACAGGGCAGAAGAGTCGTGCAGATTCGGCGGTAGGACCGAACGACGAGGTGAGGTGACCGATGGCGAGCGGGCAGGGCCTGCGGCGTCGGTTGTCGATCTCCTACAACACACACACACACACAGAGGGAGATAAAAAGAAACTAAGGAAGTAGAGTCAGGGCGAAGGGAGAGGAGAGGGCGCAGAGGAGCATATTGGTGCCCGTGGGGAGGCCTCCATTGTCCCTTCCACCATCAGACCTCCATGGCTAAGGCGCACCTACCCACCATCATGACTTGATGGTGAACGGGTTCGTGTGACGAGCGTGGGGACAATGTACACACGATTTGTAAGGTATGTACGCACGATCTCTGCGTGATGTATTTGCGGTTGGCTGCCATGTATGATTGATGATTGTATATGGCAGTGAATGGTAATAAGAAATAAAATATCTCATCAATGCTTGATTGATTGTGATTTATTGTTTACTAATCAATCTCTGATGAGACAACACCTGGGTGAAGAATTAATAAGAAAGTTAGGATTTGAAATCAATTGCTACGAAATTGGATTTCATTGTTTGGTAACGTTTCCGTTTGTAACATGGCTGGTTAGGAAAATTTAGAAAGGTTAGGAAAGTTTTTTTTGAGAGGGTGAAAAAACCAACATGAAGGGGTGGTGGTGGGATATGAGACAATCTACAATTTGTTTAGAAAGATTAATTTTCTTAAATTCTGTTATTTGTTTCCTAAAAAACTATAATTTGTTTCCTAAAATAAATTGCATTAATTAGAGGGGTCAATTGATTTAGATAAGTTAGGAAAGTTAGATCTGTGATCTTTTGTACGTTAGGAAAGTGTTGATTTGAAAGAAAAGAGTGGATAGAAAAATAAATCGATTGATAAGAAAACCAGTGGGAGGTGGGACGAAATAAAACCGAACGAAATAAAACCAGACAGAAAAAAACCGCGTACCGGACGAACCTACCATCACGACCGCAGACTGCCCCTTTAGGAGTAGAGATATGGAAGTGAATGGTAATAAGAGAGGAAATATCTCATCAATGCTTGATTGATTGTGATTTATTTTTTACTATATGGTAATTAATCTTCGATGAGATAACACGTGAGTGAAGAATTAATAGGAAAGTTAGGATTTGAAATCAATTGCTACGAAACTGGATTTCATTGTTTGGAAACGTTCCCCTTTGTAACATGGCTGGTTAGGAAAGTTTAGAAATGTTAGGAAAGTTTTTTTAGAGGGTGAAAAAACCAACATGAAGGGTGGTGGTGGGATATTAGACGAAATAAAGCCGTGGAGGGGAGGCTACCAAGTCCCCCTTTAGGAGTACAAATATAGGTATATACAATAAGATTTCTTTATCATGGTTTACTTGTTAATTTTCTTAAATTCCATAATTTGTTTCCTGAAAATCTACAATTTGTTTTCTAAAATAAATTGCATTAATTAGAGAGATCAGTTGATTTGAATAAGTTAGGAAAGTTAGATCTGTGGTCTTTTGTACGTTAGGGAAGTGTTGATTTGAAAGAAAAGAGTGGAGAGAAAAATAAATCGATGGATAAGAAAACCAGCGGGAGGGGATGGTGGGATGAAACTATTCCTCAAAACTTCTAAGTCCGAAATCATCTCCACAATTGATATGTGGAGCAATTCATAAACTGCAGTCAGTAGAAAAATTAGGTAGATTGTGCCTGCATGAGACGATGAATTGTGCAGATGATCCCTAAGTTGTGGAACGGTACAACCAGAAAAAATAGTAGTCAAGGGACGAATTAGCTAGCTAGATTGTGGATGCATGCATGAGTCGCTAGATTCTGGATACATGCATGAGTCAGCCGACACGAAGGAAGCTGCGCGGATCGCCACGACGAGCTCTGGGTACAGGCCCGAGCCGATGCGCCTTCGTAGATAGGTGTTCATTGCCTGGTAGACGCCGCAGCGGATAGCGGCCAGCACGACTGTCGGGTCGTCAGTGCCCACCACGCTGCCAAATCAACCGTCGATTGTAGTCGCTGCATCCAGTGTCCGTGCCGCCATGATGTGTACCAAGCAAGGACGATACAGGGCGGCAGTCGTGCAGATTCGGCAGTAGGACTGAACGACGAGGTGAGGTGACCGGTGGCAAGCGGGCAGGGCATGCGGCATCGGTTGTCGATCTCCTGCAACACACAGAGAGAGAGAGGGAGATAAAAAAGAAACTAAGGAAGTAGAGTCAGGGCGGAGGGAGAGGAGAGGGCGCAGAGGAGCATATTGGTGCCCGTGGGGAGGCCTCCATTGTTCCTTCCACCATCATACCTCCATGGCTAAGGCGCACCTACCCACCAGCATGACCTGATGGTGAACGGGTTCACGTGACGAGCGTGGGGACAATGTACACATGATTTGTAAGGTATGTACGCACGATCCCTGCGTGATGTCTTTGCGGTTGGCTGCCATGTATGATTGATGATTGTATTTGGCACTGAATGGTAATAAGAAAGAAAATATCTCATCAATGCTTGATTGATTGTGATTTATTGTTTACTAATCAATCTCTGATGAGACAACACCTGAGTGAAGAATTGATAGGAAATTTAGGATTTGAAATCAATTGCTACAAAACTGGATTTCATTATTTGGTAACATTCCCGTTTGTAACATGGTTGATTAGGAAAATTTAGAAATGTTAGGAAAGTCTTTTTGAGACGATGAAAAAACCAACATGAAGGGGTGGTGGTGGGATATGAGACAATCCACAATTTGTTTAGAAAGGTTAATTTTCTTAAATTCCGTTATTTTTTTCCTGAAAATCTACAATTTGTTCCTAAAATAAATGCATTAATTAGAGGGATCAGTTGATTTAGATAAGTTAGGAAAGTTAGATCTGTGATATTTTGTACGTTAGGAAAGTGTTGATTTGAAAGAAAAGAGTGGAGACAAAAATAAATCGATGGATAAGAAAACCAGCGGGAGGGGATGGTGGGAGGTGGGACGAAACTATTCCTCCAAACTTCTAAGTCCGAAATCATCTCCACAATTGATATGTGGAGCAATTCATAAACTGTAGTCAGTAGAAAAACTAGTTAGATTGTGCATGCATGAGATGATGAATTGTGCAGATGATCCCTAAGTTGTGGAACGGTACAACCAGAAAAAATAGCAGTCAAGGGACGAATTAGCTAGCTGAATTGTGGATGCATGCATGAGTCGCTAGATTGTGGATGCATGCATGAGTCAGCCGTCACGAAGGAAGCTACGCGGAGCGCCACGACGATCCCTGGGTACAGGCCCGAGCCGCCACGCCTTCGTAGATAGATGTTCATTGCCTGGTTGACGCCGCAGTGGACAGCTACCAGCACGACTCTCGGGTCGTCAGTGCCTACCACGCAGCCAAATCAACCGTCGATTGTAGTCGCTGCATCTAGTGTCAGTGCCGCCATGATGTGTACCCAGTAAGGACGACACAGGGCGGCAGAGTCATGCAGATTCGGCAGATGGAATGACGAGGTGAGGTGACCGGTGGCGAGCGGGCAGGGCATGCGGCGTCAGTTGTCGATCTTTTGCAACACACACACACACACACACAGAGAGAGAGAGAGGGAGATAATAAGAAACTAAGGAAGTAGAGTCAGGACGGAGGGAGAGGAGAGGGCGCAGAGGAGCATACTGGTGCCCGTGGCAAGGCCTCCATTGTCCCTTCCACCATCAGACCTCCATGGCTAAGGCGCACCTACCCACCAGCATGACTTGATGGTGAACGGGTTCACGTGACGAGCGTGGGGACAATGTACACACGATTTGTAAGGTATGTACGCACGATCCATGTGTGATGTATTTGCGGTTGGCTGCCATGTATGATTGATGATTGTATATGGCAGTGAATGGTAATAAGAAAGAAAATATCTCATCAATGCTTGATTGATTGTGATTTATTGTTTACTAATCAATCTCTGATGAGATAACACCTGAGTGAAGAGTTAATAGGAAAGTTAGGATTTGAAATCAGTTGCTACGAAACTGGATTTCATTGTTTGGTAACGTTTTCCGTTTGTAACATGACTGTTTAGGAAAATTTAGAAGGTTAGGAAAGTTTTTTTGAGAGGGTGAAAAAACCAACATGAAGGGGTGGTGGTGGGATATGAGACAATCTACAATTTGTTTAGAAAGGTTATTTTTCTTAAATTTCGTTATTTGTTTCCTGAAAAACTACAATTTGTTTCCTAAAATAAATTGCATCAGTTAGAGGGATCAATTGATTTAGATAAGCTAGGAACGTTAGATCTGTGATATTTTGTACGTTAGGAAAGTGTTGATTTGAAAGAAAAGAGTGGAGAGAAAAATAAATCGATTGATAAGAAAACCAGTGGGAGGTGGGACGAAATAAAACCGGACGAAAAAAAACTGCGTACCGGACGAACCTACCATCACGACCGCAGACTGCCCTTTTAGGACTAGAGATAAATCTTTTTAGATATTCCAATACTAATTACATATGGATGTATATAGATATATTTTAGAATATAAATCCACTCATTTTGCTCTGTATGTAGTCCACATTGGAATCTTTAAAAAGATTTATGTTTAGGAACAGAGGGAGTATTTTCTTCCCGTCTATATTGGTGGAACTAGTTACTCCCTCCCGTCCTTTTTAATCTGCATATAAATATTGTCCGAATTCAAAGTATCTTTATTTTGATCAAATTTATAGAAAAAATATCAACATTCACAATGCCAAATCAATATTGTTACATTCATTATGACTTGTAGTTTCATAGTGTATATATTTTGGTGTTGTAGATGATGATATTTTTTAATACAAATATGATCAAATTTTATAAAGTTTGACTTGACGCAAATCTAATATGTGGAGTAAAAAGGCCCGAGGAGTACTAAATTAGAACTGATTGCAGCATCACATGGCAGTCAAGGAATCACTATAACATCTACTATAACACTCAGCTCGAGTAAAGGCCTTTCATCAGTTGAGGACATTGCTTTGGATTGGTTCCCAGTTTTCACTTGGTCGGCAGTTTTTCAAGAAGCTCTCTCATCCAAATGATGTGTTTAATTTTGAATTTGGTTCACGACTCAAATCAATCGGCAACAACGAGCTTTAAAAGTTATAGCAGTCTTACGCATGCTCTCACCACCTCACAACAAAACAAATGCCAACATGCAACACTGTAGCACCAAAATGATTTTGGGTTGAGTTTCCAATTTTTATTTTGGTCAACAATTCCTCAAGGAGCTCTCTCATTCAAGTGAAAGTTTAAAATTTTGAATTTGGTTCATGATTTTGACTCGCAATGATTTATCATATCAGTCAATAACAACCAACTTATAAAAAATACATCAGTCTTGCACTCTCTCATCACGTGATAAAAAATAAATGCTAACACACGACACTTTAACACGATTACCCTACATAGTGTGGGTTAATTTGTAGACAACATATAATTATACTCCTAGAAAGAGATGACCAAAATATGGGGTTATTAAAATTTTAAAAGAGAAAACACATTTCATCATCTCCCATACACACCACACCATTTTTTTCATGAATTCATAACAACACCAACCGCACGGCGAAGCGCGCCCATTCCTTCTAGTATGTAAGAAGTAAGCAAGTCAACAACTCTGAATGGTAGGGCTATACCTCGGAAAACCAAGGTTGGGTGTGAAATAAAAATTTAGGCCCTGTGTTTAGAAGTGCCATTCAAAATAATTTAAATTAAATCATTTTGGCAGTACTGTGACTTTTTAAAAGAACCTGCCATTTTTAAAAGAATAGAGGCCTTAAAGAAACAACTCAATGAGGTAATCATTCGATGACACCAATACATAGGTGATTGGAGCAGCCTTGTAGTTCATTGCTCTCTTATAGGAAGTTGTGAAGTCACTAGCAGAGAAACAAGGAGGAGACAAAAGGGTAAGGGTGTATCCAACGCTGCCCTTCAAACCACACACCAAATCCGTCGGCAGACCGGGGGAGAAGGGTAGTCTACGAATACTGATGCGGGAGCCGGCCATCCAACCTTGCCGCATCCATTTCAAAAAAAAATATTACACCATACTATAATGATCACAAAAGGAAGCAAGAGAATATACTATTGCATATATTAATCTCTGCGCTCTTACACCAATGAAATGCCAATAAGTCTATAGTATAAGCGAGAATGACCGAATATTAGGAAAAGGTCCATTTTGAACCTTAAACTTGTAGAGCTTAGCTAAATCAAATCCCCAACTTCGAATCCCGGTTGTTGGCACACTAGACTTATCAATCCCGATCTAAAAATCAAACCCTGGAGTTGTTTGGTGCATCGGGAAAGCGACGATCTTGGGATTACATCTCTCATGTCGCTCCTTTGGTGGGCCGGCCGGCCTGAAAAATAGTCACGATTTTTTTACAAACTTTAGAAAATGTGCACGATTTTGAAAAATGTTCTCAAATCTGAAAAAATGTTTGGAAATTTAAAAATATTCTTAATTACGAAAAAAACTTCAGGCATTTGGAAAAATATTTGCCAATAAAAAATCCAAAATAAAAATATGCCGGAATTAATAAAATACAAAACTTATAGTTCGAAAAGTATACATAGCTATATGAAATAACACATAATAAATCTCAGATTGGATCATTTACTTTCAATGAATAATCTGAACATAAACTCACGATTCATCGGATCCCAACAAACACACCACATAGGTTACATCGAATAGGTATCCAAAGAGATCATTGTATTGAAAAACAAAATGGAGAGAGAGAGTCATCTAGCTACATGCTATGGACCCATAGGTCCTGGTGGAACCGATGAAGATGGCTTCCATGATGGATTCCCCCTCTGCCAGAGTATCGGAAAAGGCCTTCGGATGGGATCGCGAAGAAACAAAGACTTGCGGCGGCAAAAAAATTGTTTCGCATGCTCCTCTGGGGCTTTTGGGATATTAGAGAATTTATAGGTCAAAGAGCCGTTGTGTTGGACCCACAAGGAGGTAATAAGGGTGGTGGCGCGCCCTCATACGTCTCCGTCATATCTACTTTTCCTAACGCTTTTGCTCTTGTTTTGGACTCTAATTTGCATGATTTGAATGAAACTAACCCGGACTGACGTTGTTTTCAGCAGAACTACCATGGTGTTGTTTTTGTGCAGAAATAAAAGTTCTCGGAATTGGATGAAACTTTTTGGAGAATTATTTTACAATAAATAAAAAATACTGAAACCAAGAACCACCGGAGGGGGTGCCCTGACTGGGCACGATACACCAGGGCACGCCACCCCCTCTAGGCACGCCCTGGTGGGTTGTGGTCAGCTCGTGGCCCCCCTGACCCTAATTCCAGCACTATAAATTCCTATTTTTGGAGAAAAAAATAGGAGAGGAAGTTTTATCGCGTTTCACGAGACGGAGCCGCCGCCACCTCCTGTTCTTCATCGGGAGGCCAGATCTGGAATCCGTTTGGGGCTCCGGAGAGGAGAATCTTCGGTCTTCGTCATCACCAACCCTCCTTCATCGTCAATTCCATGATGCTCCCTATCGGGAGCGAGTAATTCCTTCGTAGGCTCGCTGGTCGGTGAGGAGTTGGATGAGATTCATCATGTAATTGAGTTAGTTTTGTTAGGGCTTGATTCCTAGTATCCACTATGTTGTGAGATTGATGTTGCTATGACTTTGCCATGCTTAATGCTTGTTGAAAGGACGTGGACGTCACCTAGAGGGGGGGTGAATAGGCGCTTTAAAATAATTACGGTTTAGGCTTGAACAAATGCGGAATAAAACTAACGTTTAATATGTCAAGCACAAAACCTAAAACAACTAGGCTCACCTATGTGCACCAACAACTTATGCGAAGCAAGATAACAACTAAGTGATAGCAAGATATATAACAAGAAACAATATGGCTATCACAAAGTAAAATGCACAAGTAAAGGGCTCGGGTAAGAGATAACCGAGGCACGTGGAGACGACGATGTATCCTGTTGACACACGAACACGTCACCGTGTAACTCCAACGCCGAGGGTGATACACCGCAGCTCACGTCGAAGGAGACCCGACCGACAACGCGATACGCAAGAAAGTCGACGGGCGCTTTTGAAGACCCGAAACCCCACGTGCCCGGGAGGGACCCCGTCTGGACACACGGCGGCTATGGGCTGCCCTAGGTCGGTTCGCCCGCCCCTAGAGCCTCGAGGATCGCTGCCCTTCAACGCGAAGAACGAACGAAGAACGAGAGAGAAAGAACAAGGAAGAGATGTAAAAGCTAGGGTAAAAAGTAGTAGATTGATTTGTTCGATTGTGTGTTGTTCAATCGGCCGTCACCTCTCATCTATTTATGTGGCGGCTGGACTTCCCGTACAAGAAAAGGACTCCAAATCACGTCCAAATCTTTCCAAAATTAACCGAACTCGGATTTAGGTATGTCTGGGACATTAGTTCGGTTTTTAGGCCCCACAGGCCACAAACGACCTCGGATGAAGATGATCCCAAAAGCAAATTTGACCGCTTCGACGAGACGAACAACTTTCGTGTTGAACGTTTTTCGATTCGAAGCCATCTTGAGGGCCGAATCTCTTATGCAAAACAGCTGATTGGTGGCGCTACCCATCAGACACGTGTCTGGTGGGGCGCGCCATATTTTGCCTCCTGGCAGGGCTGCATTCCGATGGCTCTAACTTTTGCATACGAATTCGGATTGAGACGATTTTTATATAAAAATCGACCGTTTCGACGAGACGATGACAATTCCTGTAGAAACTTTTCTCATATGAGGCCGTCTTGAGGGCGTAATCAGCCGAATAGTATTCTGCATACAAAATCTTAGTACTTCGAACACAACTTCGGCCTTAGAGATGAGATCGGATGGCTATGGACCAAATATCAAAGTTTCTCCTTTCGACGATACGGAACTTTCTCACTTTAAGCACTTTTCCATTTGAGGCCTTCTTAATTATGTTTTCGACCATGCCAAAATAGGGTGTCAACACATGCCCCCCTGTTTTTCGACGAAGCTTGCGTGCCGAAAAATAACTTGTTTAGAGTTTGTTCTAAGGACGATGTCAACACTCCATTGGCCATTTATATGCTTAGGGCGATAATTCTATATCGGCCATTGACTTCAAATTTTTGTTTACATCATACCTTGAAACCGATTACCAACAATCGGCTTTAAAGAGATGGGAATGAACCCGTTCCTTGTAGCACTAAGGAAATCAAACTCTGAGAGGTCACGCCCTGTTAAGCAGGTAACATCGGGATGATTCCAATCCACTGATGCATCGGCCAAAGCAACACAAGCCAAAATATCCACGTGAACGACTTCTACTTCATCATCGACCCATTGTATTAAGAGTTGATGCATGGTAGATGGCACACACTGGTTAGCATGAACCCAATCACGACCTAATATAACATTATAGTTACCTTGCACCTCAGCGATGAAGAATGTGGTGGCCAAAGTTTTGCTTCCCACAGTGAGTTCCATGCACATCACACCTTTGGCCTCTGTCTTTTCTTTATCCTCAAATCCGTTAAGTACCATATTGGTCTTCATCAATGCATCATCATGTAACCCCAACTTCTTGAAGACCGAATAGGGCATAAGATTTACCACAGCACCACCATCTACGAGCATCCTAGCAACCAGTGATCCGTTAATATGACCCTTGAGGTACAATGGCTTCAAGTGTTTCACCGGTTCTTTTGGCTTCTCGAAGATAGCATTCTTAGGACCAAAATCTAGCTGGGCCACCTCCCCTTCTTCACCTATAGCACGAAACTCGGCAGGTAAGTAATACACCATATTAATATCCATACCTTCCCGAACCGGCGTAGATTCGTAATCCACCATCTCATCTTCATCGCCCAATGTGAATATTGGACTTGAAGTTTCCTCAATTTAAGGGGATGCTTCTGGTGGTGCGGACGATGTAATAGGGGTCGCATCATCCTCTTTTGGTGGTGTAGGTGTGGTTGTAGCTAATGTAGAAGCATCTGCGTTTTGTTTCTGTTTAGGCCTCCACACTTGTTTTGTGAGTGGCATGGGCCGAATTTTATTGAACAATTCGTCCCTTTGCTTCTCTTCTTTGCTCTCTACCTTCTCGTGATTCCTCATGCGTTGTAATCTCCTTTTCATGGTCTTAGTTAATCCCGGAGGACACCACTTAGGTTGAGCATATTTGGGATCCCTATGTTTGGCCTTGCTTGTGCTAGCCTCATGATCATTAGCCGCGGAACCCTGCTGAACAATAACAATATCACCATTAGAACTAGCCAGATTACCAACAATCGGCTCTTTTATCTCCTTTTGCTTGCCGTATTCTGAAATTTCCGCATTAGATGACTTAATACGCCACACTTTTTTATTGACCTTGCTTGGAGAAATTTTTGTTGGCCGATTAGCACCATAGCTCAAACGACCTTTTGTGGGATAATAAAGTCTCTCGCGAGTAGGCCTTCTAGGCGCTGCCCACCCCATATGAAAAGCATAAGGAGGCATTGGGGGCTGCCCCCATCCTCCATTGAAGTCTCCTTTGTAATATGGCGCATAGGGGGGTGGCGACATCCACGGTGTTGATGCCCATGACCCATATGGCCTTGCATAGCGTCGAAATTCTTGCTTCGGAGGTGATCTTGAATGCTTTAAATGTGATGGTTGATTAGAGCTAGAACCGGCCGCTTGATTGGCATATTTGGATAGCAACATATCAAAAGTTGGCTTGACTCGCTTGCCCTCAGCTTCATTCTTTTTCCACTTGCCAACTTCTGAATTCATGGGCTCGATAGTTTTAGCATGAGTATACTCTTGTACTTGCGGTTGCTCCCCGAGTGCAGGATTTTTCATGGTGATCTTCAATACTTCCTTGCCATCGGGTTGCTTCTCAAGCACAACCTCTCTTCCCAAGACTTTGCCACCCTCCTTGCCTTTCCTGGGTTCACCAATAACAATATTATCTTTATTAGCAGATTCGGCTATGTTAGGCCGAATTAACATTTTCTTCCCTTCCAAATCCATGGTGTTTATCAGGAAGGGTTGTTTATCAACTTGCATCTTTGAAAAATTCAATCGTCCGTCATTAATGGCCGATTGTATCTGTCGTCGAAAAACATTGCAATCATTAGTAGCATGAGAAAATGAATTATGGTACTTGCAATAAGCACGCCGTTTTAGCTCCTCAAACGGTGGAATGGTGTGTGATATTCTGATCATCTTATCTTGCAATAGAGTATCGAATATTTTATCACACTTAGATATATCAAAAGTAAACTTCATCTCCTCATCACGATTCTTGCGAATCGGCTTAAGAGCATTACACGTATAGGGTTTGGCCTTTGAGGACCAAACAAATTCAGTAGTATAGACATCAACCTCATCGTCCGAGTTATCATCACCATACTCAACCATATGCATTCTAGGACGACCGGCTGTAGACCTATAAACCTCTTTGCTTCGACTCTCTTGAGCCAAAGCCTTTTGCAGGACTTGGTTAATACTTAAAAACTCATAACTTTCTAGCCTCTCTTTAATGTGAATTTTCAAACCATTAAGAACAAGATTCGCCAAGTCTCTTTCGGTTATCACTAAGCTATAACATCGGTTTTTTATATCTCTAAATCTCTTGACATAATCGGTGACCGATTCATCATGTTTTTGCCTAACCGATGTAAGATGTGACAACTTAAGCTCATTATCGCCGCTATAAAAGTGATCATGAAACTTTTGCTCTAATTGCGACCATAAGAGAATTGAGCCATGTGGGAAAGCAGCAAACCATGAAAATGCGGTGCCGGTTAAAGATAAGGGAAATAAACGCAGTTTCAATTCCTCAATGGAACCTGCTTCACCCAACTGTGCTAGATATTGACTGACATGCTCCCAAGTTGTTTTCGTGCCCTCTCCACTAAATTTAACAAAATCAGGAACCTTGTAACCTTGAGGGTACAAAACTGCATCGAAGTGTTCAGGATAAGGCTTTTGGTACACACGACTCTACTTTCGGCTCGTTTCCGAAAGTTTCTTGAAACATCTTATGCAAATCCTCCCTCAATTTGGCTAAAATTGGATCCGAGGTGGATGAAGATGCCTGTGGCAATGACATAGGAGCAACTTGGGTACTAGCTAGTGGTGCAACTTGTGGGATGGGTGCCGAACCATAATTCGGCGGAAGACCAAACATGCTTGTGCCTATGGGTGGTGTGACAAAGTGATTCGGCATTGACGCTGAATTGGGCACACTCATAATAGGATTAGGATATGTAGGTGCTGCCACAAGCTGGTTGGTTTCACTAGGGTAAAAACTCAACGGCATATTATATTGTTGTTGCATAGGAGGTGCCGATGAAATAGGTAAAGTCGGACTAGGGTTTCCAGATATACCAACAGTACCATTAGATGACGGGGGCATATTTTTCTTAGCATTAGTATTTGCCACAAAAGAATTGTACGTCATCTCATTACCCTTACTAACAATACTTTCAATCACAGCCACTTGCTCTGGAGAAAAAACTTTACTCACAGTGATTTCATCTTCTTCGTTAATAAGAGGAGGAAAATTAACTTTTCCAACCGGTGTGATGTTGCCTTGACGGTCCTTCTTGAAACTTGCAAGAAACGCCTGCAAATCCTCCTCCTCGCGCTTTTTCTTGAGCGCCTCAAAAGCCTCTTCACGCTGTTTCTTGTGCGCTTCGTAGGCTTGAAGATGTTCCTCCGATAGTTCATCAAGACTGGGCTTAATGATGTTATCGGCGTTAACTTCTGAGGGCTGGGGGAGATTAGACATGGTTGATGATGATTCTTGATCTTTCTTCCCCAGCGGAGTCGCCAAAAAGTGTGTTGACACACGAACACGTCACCGTGTACCTCCAACGCCGAGGGTGATACACCGCAGCTCACATCGAAGGAGACCCGACCGACAACGCGATACGCAAGACAGTCGACGGGTGCTTTTGAAGACCCGAAACCCCACGCGCCCGGGAGGGACCCTGTCTGGATGCACGGCGGCTATGGGCTGCCCTAGGTCGGTTCGCCCGCCCCTAGAGCCTCGAGGATCGCTGCCCTTCAACGCGAAGAACGAACGAAGAACGAGAGAGAAAGAACATGGTAGAGATGTAAAAGCTAGGGTAAAAAGTAGTAGATTGATTTGTTCGATTGTGTGTTGTTCAATCGGCCGTCACCTCTCATCTATTTATGAGGCGGCTGGACTTCCCGTACAAGAAAAGGACTCCAAATCACGTCCAAATCTTTCCAAAATTAACCGAACTCGGATTTAGGTATGTCTGGGACATTAGTTCGGTTTTTAGGTCACACAGGCCACAAACGACCTCGGATGAAGATGATTCCAAAAGCAAATTTGACTGCTTCGACGAGACGAACAACTTTCGTGTTGAACGTTTTTCGATTCGAAGCCATCTTGAGGGCCGAATCTCTTATGCAAAACAGCTGATTGATGGCGCTACCCATTAGACACGTGTCTGGTGGGGCGCGCCATATTTTGCCTCCTGGCAGGGCTGCATTCCGATGGCTCTAACTTTTGCATACGAATTCGGATTGAGACGATTTTTATATCAAAATCGACCGTTTCGACGAGACGAAGACAATCCCTGTAGAAACTTTTCTCATATGAGGCCATCTTGAGGGCGTAATCAGCCGAATAGTGTTCTGCATACAAAATCTCAGTACTTCGAACACAACTTCGGCCTTAGAGATGAGATCGGATGGCTATGGCCCAAATATCAAAGTTTCTCCTTTCGACGATACGGAACTTTCTCACTTTGAGCACTTTTCCATTTGAGGCCTTCTTAATTATGTTTTTGACTATGCCAAAATCGGGTGTCAACATATCCCGAAGTTCAGACCCTTGCGGATGCTAATCTCCGTTCAGAGTGGTGTGGAGGCACAATGCTCCCCAAGAAGCCACTAGGGCCACTGTAATCTCCTCACGCCCTCGCACAATGCAATATGCCGTGATTCCACTAAGGGACCCTTGAGGGCGGTCACCGAACCCGTACAAATGGCAACCCTTGGGGGCGGTCACCGGTACCCGTACACTTTGGCAACCCTTGGGGCGGTCACCGGTACCCATACAAATTGCTCGGGGCAATCTCCACAACCTAATT
The DNA here is from genome assembly GCA_039707655.1 of Elymus sibiricus. NCBI lineage: Eukaryota > Viridiplantae > Streptophyta > Magnoliopsida > Poales > Poaceae > Elymus > Elymus sibiricus. The sequence goes on from CM077671.1 coordinate 484,987,281, forward strand.
GGAGACCCCGACACTTGCTCGGAGCTTTACACCACAATGATTGAGCTCTGAGGCACCACCAACCGTCTAGGGTGCCAAGGCACACAAGAGGAACAAGCTCTAGGGTGCTCAAACACCCAAGAGTAATAAGCTTCTCAAACTTCACTTCCACGTATCACCGTGGAGAACTCAAACCTATGCACCAAATGCAATGGCAAGGGCACACGGAGTGCCCAAGTCCTTCTCTCCTAAATCCCACCAAAGCAACTAATGCTAGGGAGGAAAATGAGAGGAAGAACAAAGAAGAACACGAAGAACTCCAAGATCTAGATCCAAGGTGTTCCCCTCACATAGAGCAGAAAGTGATTGGTGGAAATGTGGATCTAGATCTCCTCTCCCTTTTCCCTGAAGAACTAGAAAGAATCATTGGAGGGATTGAGAGATAGCAAGCTCAAAGAAGGTCAACAATGGGGGGGGGGCAAAAACGAGCTCAAGAGTTGGGGAACCATTGGGGAAGAAGACCCCCTTAAATAGGTCCCCACGAATCTGCCCGTTATGTGCAGAATAACATAGGAGCGGTACAACCGGTAAAAAGCAATAAGCGGTACAACCGGCCCACAACCGCCCAAGAACCGCACCACAACAGAAACTAGTCCGGTGGTAGAGCGGTACATGGCCGGTACAACCTTCAGACCAATTCTGGAGCGGTACAACCGCTCCAAACACCGGTTGTACCAGTCAACCGGTACAACCTCTCTATGGGGCGGTACAACCTCTCTATGTAAAACAGGTAAGACTAAAACGGCCATAACTTTCACATACGAGCTCCGATTTGAGCAAACTCAAGCTTGTTGGATAAAGGACAACAAGAGCTATCCAACAATGACTAGTTAAATGAAGAACAAACAATGGAGAATAAATGCCACTAGGATAAGGAAGATGACCTTCCCAATAAATATCCGGCAAAATCTCCAACACCGAAAACACAATATGATGCATACGAAATCTGTTTTTGATGAGCTTGAACTTATCATGATGAAGACCATAAGCTCAAAAACTCACATAGAGAAAAACCAAATAAGGACCAAGAAAGATGATGATGCAAGGATGCAAATGGTTTGAGCTCTCAACGAACGATACGATCAAACTACTCACTTGAGAGCCCCCCTTGATAGTACGACAATCGATCCTATAACTCGGTCTCCCAACTACCACCATGAGACTGGTAAAATAGAAAACCTATCAAGGGAAAACCTATACCTTGCACATAGTCCACTTGAGCTAGATGATGATGATCTTGACTTCCTCAAGATGGACCACCTTTCTTGATTGTGTTGGCTCGATGAAGACTAGTTGATTGCTCCCCCATACTCCACTATGGGTGAGCCACTCTTCGTCACATCTTCACAAGTCCATTGTCACCACAATGGACGGCAAGCTTCAAGCATGATCTCTTCGTGATGCTCCACTTGAACTTGCACACCGCAATCCTGATGACGATCACCACTTGATGTCATCCTCCATGGGTTGTATGAGATCTTCCACTTGACCCAAGCCCATGGAAACATACCTAACCCCACATAGAACTCTCACGTAGACCATGGGTTAGTACACAAAGCGTAATGGACAATACTTACCGTACCATGAGATCACATGATCCCTCTTGGTACATCTTGTACACTTTGTGTGTTGATCAGCTTGATTCACTCTTTGACTTAGTCTTGATCAACCTTGTATCATATCTTCTCTATGACTAATCTTTGGCTAAAACCTTGAATACCACCTTGGTCACCATATAAACTCCTTGAAACCAACAGATGGACTTCAAGAAGTGCCTATGGACAAATCCTTCGAATATAACTCAAGGCAACCATTACTCCATAGGGATTGTCATTAATTACCAAAACAACACATGGAGAAATGTGCTCTTACACTTGTCACTAGGGCCCGAGTGCCATGATTTCAGATCCGAACCGTTTATGTTATCACCATTATATCTATGTTCTTGATCCGATCTTGCTAGTCATATGCACCTGCTATGTGTTATGATCCGTAAACCCGGGATGACAATAATCGGGATACTTTCCGGTGGTGACCGTAGTTTGAGGAGTTCATGTATTCACTATGTGTTAATGCTTTGTTCCGATTCTCTATTAAAAGGAGGCCTTAATATCCCTTAGTTTCCTTATGGACCCCGCTGCCACGGGAGGGTAGGACAAAAGATGTCATGCAAGTTCTTTTCCATAAGCACGTATGACTATTTACAGAATACATGCCTACATTATATTTATGAACTGGAGCTAGTTCTGTGTCACCCTAGGTTATGACCGTTATATGATGAATATCATCCAACGAATTTACCGATCCAATGCCTACGAGTTTTCCACATATTGTTCTTGCTAAGTTACTATTGCTATTGCTATTGTTCCAACTGCTACAAAATCATTGCTATCACTGTTATCGTTACTGTTACTGTTACTACAACTATCAAAACTATCATATTACTATGCTACTGGTCACTCTGTTGCAGATATTTAATCTCCAGGTGTGGTTGAATTGACAAGTCAACTGCTAATACTTGCAAATATTCTTTGGCTCCCCTTGTGTCGAATCTATAAATTTGGGTTGAATACTCTACCCTCGAAAACTGTTGCGATCACCTATACTTGTGGGTTATCAAGACCTTTTTCTGGCGCCGTTGCCGGGGAACATAGCTATATTTGCCGAGTCACTTGGGATTTATATCAGTTTATCACTATGAAGAATCTGAAGGATACAAGAACCAAGATTTTTCCCTCTAAAACGAGGGGAGGTAAGGAATTGCCATCTAGCTCTGTACTTGATTCATCTTCGGTTATGAGTAAACTTGCACCACCACCACATGCTATTAATCCTGATATGTCGCAAGTTATTGATGTTGCTACTTCTGCTATGAATTATGCTTATGATGATGCTAGTACCATGCCTGATGATAATGTGCCACTAGGTGAATTTCTTGATGAACAAATTGCTACAGCTAAAGAGAATGAAATTACTGAAACTGATGAAACTACTGAAATTGATGAAGTCCTTGAAACTGAGAACTATGAAACACCTATTAGACCTAGCTCTCCTAGATTTGAATTGCCTAAGATACCTGAGGGTTATGTTATGGATGGAGAAATAGCTAGAGAAATCCTTGCTTGTAAGGATAGAGATGATCTTAAGAAATTATTATGCAAGTATAAAGAAAAGACTTTGAATGCTAGAATGAAATGTGATCCTAAGTTTGCTACTTCACCTATCTTTATTACCGATAAGGATTATGAATTCTCTGTCGACCCAGAGTTAATTCTTTGGTTGAATCTTATCCTTTTCATGGCTATGAAACTGAAATTGTAGTGGCACATCTTACTAAGTTGAATGATATAGCCACACTTTTTGCTCATGATGAGAAGATTCGCTACTACTATATTCTCAAATTATTTCCGTTCTCATTAAAGGGTGATGCTAAGATATGGTACAATACTATTGCTCCTGGTTGTGTGCGCAGTCCCCAGGATATGATTTACTACTTCTCTGAAAAATATTTTCCTCCTCATAAGAAACAAGCTGCCTTACAGGAAATATCTAACTTTGTGCAAATTGAAGAAGAGAGTCTCCCACAAGCTTGGGGGAGGCTTCTCCAATTGCTTAATTCTTTGCCTGATCACCCTCTTAAGAAAAATGAAATACTTGATATCTTCTATAATGGACTAACTGATGCTTCTAGGGACTTCCTAGATAGTTGTGCTGGTTGTGTTTTCAGGGAATGAACTATTGAACAAGATGAGGAACTATTGAATAATATATTGAAGAATTGTGATGATTGGACTCTCCCTGAACCACCACCTAAACCCACTCCGAAGAAGAGGGGTATCTTATTTCTCTGTCCTGAAGATATGCAAGAGGCAAACAAATGTATGAAGGAAAAAGGTATTAAAGCTGAGGATGTTAAGAATTTACCACCTATTGAAGAAATACATGGCCTTGACCAAGGAAAAAAATAGCGCGCTATACAAAATAGCGGCGGCCCTGAAAATATGCTACTAGCGTGCTATAGCGTGCTATTAGCGAGACATTGTACATATATCAATTTAGCGAGACGATTCTTAATATGCTATAGCGTGCTATTAGCGACGCTATAGCGCGCTATTTTTTTCACTGGCCTTGACACACCACCACCTCAACAGGTGGTAGAGGTAAATTCTTTATTAAAGTTTGATGAAGGTGATATCCCTTACAATAAACATCCTAGTCAATGCTTATATGAGTATCACAACTACATTAGGAAACAAGATCACTTTAATGCAAATGTTCTGAAACAATTGAAATATAATTCTGATATGATTGCTCGCTTGAGTGACTTGTTATTTAGAATCAGTAATGATGTTAGAGGTGTAGGAAAACATGCCTCTATGGTTCAAAATAAGTTAGAACAAGTTGCTAAATCTCAAAGAAAATTGCTTAATGAAATGAATAATAATATGGATGACCATGCTATTAGAGTAGTGACTAGAGGAGGTAGAATGACTCAGGAACCACTTTATCCTGAAGGACACCCTAAAATAATTGAACAAGACTCTTAGAGAAATAACACTGATGCACCTAGTCCTTCTAAAAAGAAAAAGAAAAAGAAAAATGATAGGACTTTGCATACCTCTAGTGAACCTGAGAAAGAAAAACCTCCTGAAGATAATAATTATGTCTCTATTTCTGATGCTGAAACTCAATCTGGTAATGAACATTCACCTAGTGATAATGAAAATGATAATGATGATGTTCATGAAGATACTCAACCGAACAATGATAAAGAACTAGATAATGATGTTGAAATAGAACCTGCTGTCGATCTTGATAACCCACAACCTAAAAATAAACGATACGATAAAAGAGACTTTGTGTCTAGGAAACACAGTAAAGAAAGAGAGGTTCAGAAACCCATGCCTTTTCCACCTAAACCATCTAAGAAAAAGGATGATGAAGAATTTCAATGCTTTGCTGAAATGATTAGGCCAGTCTTTTTGCGTACCCGCTTAACTGGTATTTTAAAGATGGCTCCTTATGCAAAATACATGAAATCTCCACCATGCTTGCTAATTATTCTTTTAAGGATGGAGTACCTAAAAAACTTGGAGATCCTGGAATACCAACTATACCTTGCTCCATTAAAAGAAATCATGTCAAAACTGCTTTGTGTGATTTGGGAGCTGGTGTTAGTGTTATGCCTTTCTCTTTGTATAAAAGACTTGATTTGAATAAACTCACACCTACTGAAATATCATTGCAAATGGCTGACAAATCAACTGCCATACGTATCGGTATTTGTGAGGATGTTCCTGTTGTCATTGCAAATGTTACTATCTTAACAGACTTTGTTATTCTTGAGATGCCCGAGGACGACAACATGTCGATTATCCTTGGTAGACCCTTTTTGCATACTGCAGGGGCTGTTATTGATTGTAATAAAAGCAAAGTCACTTTTCATATCAATGGTAATGAGCATATGATGCACTTTCCGAAGAAACAATTCCAAGTGAATGGTATAAATGCTATTGAAAAATCTCCAACACTCACTATTGGAAGTTTTCAACTACCTCTACCTACTGCCAAAAAGAAATATGACATACTTATTGTTGGGGATATGCATATCCCCGTTGAGGTAACTTAGTGATTTACGAAAATTCTTCGGTTTCATGCTAATCGAAAGTGGTTGTTAATAAGACTTGATCAACCTTATTAATGGATCATTTTTGAGAGGTATGAAGTTGATGAATCTAGTAGGCACAACCTTCTGCTCCCACCTTTTGTTTTCTATTCTTCTTAGTCATATAAAATAAAATGCCATGTTTATCCTGTTTTCTGTTTTCTTCGTGCAATAAAAAAATGACCCAAAAATAAAAGTTCTCAGAATGTTATGAAAATTTAACACGATTTTTTTCTGAATATTTCTGAATTTCTGGTGCAAATAACATCAGAGGGGGGTGCACCTGGTGTCCACAAGACACCAGGGCGCGCCAGCAACCCTAGACGCGCCCTGGTGGGTTGTGGTCCCCACGTGGACCCCCTCACTTATCTCTTTAGCCCATTCCATCTCCTACCTCCAGAAAAAAAATCACCATAGCTCTCTCTCTCTCTCTCTCTCGTGTTATTGCTCTGAAACCCGCGGATTTTGATCTCTTTGCTCGAAGCTCCGGTTCCAAAACTGTTTTGGGGGATTGCTACTTGGTATGTGACTCCTCCATTGCTCCAATTAGTTTTTGATTTAGTGGTTTATTTTTAGAATAATTAGCTACTCTTGGTGCTACTGTAGATGGGCTTGCATGTTGAATTCTTAGAGTTCTAAGTAGTTTGAATGCTTAATATGGCCTCTAGGCATACTTAGCAGTAGTTGCTATCAATCTTACGAAGTTTTGTTGACAAAAACTTTGGGACCAAAAATTTTCAGGAATTTGTACGTGAATAAAATGAATTTCTTCGGAAGGAGTTCTTTGAGGAGAAATTCCTCGAAGGCATCATCGAGTAGTGGCTCAATACGACAGTCTTATGTTGAGCCAAGTGCAAGCTCAATGCGGGATGCCGCTACCAAATCATGCTTATGGCCATGTAACGAATTCATGGTAGGTGCGGGTATCAAGGAGGAAATCGAGCAATTTATCCACAACGCAGAACTTGCACCCTTCATCGCAAATGAGTGCATTCAACATCTCGACCTCACAAAAACATTCACAAAGAAATTTAAATATTTTCCTCGTGAGTCTAGAGTTTCATATAACCTTTATGACCATTGACGTGGCTTGAGACTGCGTCGGTATTTCCCCAAAGAGGAAGGGATGATGCGGCACAGCGACGGTAAGTATTTCCCTCAGTTATGAAACCAAGGTATCGAACCACTAGGAGGATCACGCAACACTATGTAAACAAGACCTGCACAGAAAGAACAAATACTTGCAACCCGACGCGAAACAGAGGCTGTCAATCTCTCCACGGTAAAAACGATAGATTAGGTTGTAATAGGTTGGATAGATAGATCTCGCAAAAACACAAAATAAAAGAGGCAAATAAAAAGTGCAGCGAGGTATTTTTGGGTTTTTGGAATAATAGATCTGAAAACAAAAGAGGCAAAAAGATAGATCGGAAAGCAATATGTTGGAAAAGTAGACCCGGGGGCCGTAGGTTTCACTAGTGGCTTCTCTCATGAGTATAGCACACAGTGGGTAAACAAATTACTGTTGGGCAATTGATAGAAGATCAAATAATCATGACGATATCCAAGGGGATGATCATTATATAGGCATCACGTCCAAGATTAGTAGACCGAAACGATTCTGCATCTACTACTATTACTCCACACATCGACCGCTATCTAGCATGCATCTAGTGTATTAAGTTCATGGAAAAACGGAGTAATGCAATAAGAACGGTGACATGACGTAGACAAGATCTATTCATGTAGGAATAGACCCCATCTTGTTATCCTTAATAGCAATGATACATGCGTGCCTCACTGCCCCTTCTGTCACTGGGAGAGGACACCGCAAGATCGAACCCATCACAAAGCACCTCTTCCCATGGCAAGAAAAATCGATCTAGTTGGCCTAACTAAACCAAAGATTCGAAGAAGAAATACGAGGCTATAAGTAATCATGCATATAAGAGATCAAAGAAGACTCAAATAATATTCATGGATAGAAACTGATCATGAACTCAAAATTCATCGGATCCCAACAAACACACCGCAAAAAGTCATTACATCAAATAGATCTCCAAGAGATCATTGTATTTAGAATCAAAAGAGAGAGAGGAAGCCATCTAGCAACTGCCTACGGACCCGTAGGTCTATGGTGGACTACTCACGCATCATCGGAGAGGCACCAATGAGGATGATGAATGATACGTCTCCAACGTATCTATAATTTTTGCTTGTTCCATGCTGTTATATTATCATTCTTGGATGTTTTACAATCATTTTATAACAACTTTATATCATTTTTTGGGACTAACCTATTGACATAGTGCCAAAGTGCCAAACGGAGTCCAATCGCGACGAAAATTTTTGGAGATTTTTTCTGGACCAGAAGACACCCAGTGGGCCAAAGAAGTACCAGAGAGGTGGGCTGTGGAGGCCACAACCCACATGGGCGCGCCAGGGGGGCCCCGGCGTGCCCTGGTGGGTTTTGCCCTCCACGAGGCCCCCCTCCACCGCCTCTGACGCCTATAAATTCCCAAATATTCAGAAAACCCTAGGAGAGTCGACGAAACACAATTCCAGCCGCCGCAAGTTCCAGAACCTCGAGATCCAATCTAAACACCATCACGGAGGGGTTCATCTTCTTCATAGGTGCCTCTCCGATGATGCGTGAGTAGTCCACCATAGACCTACGGGTCCGTAGGCAGCAGCTAGATGGCTTCCTCTCTCTCTTTTGATTCTCAATACAATGGTCTCTTGGAGATCTATTTGATGTAAACTTTTGCGGTGTGTTTGTTGGGATCCGATGAATTTTGAGTTCATGATCAGTTTCTATCCATGAATATTATTTGAGTCTTCTTTGATCTCTTATATGCATGATTACTTATAGCCTCATATTTCTTCTTCGAATCTTTGGTTTAGTTAGGCCAACTAGATCGATTTTTCTTGCCATGGGAAGAGGTGCTTTGTGATGGGTTCGATCTTGAGGTGTCCTTTCCCAGTGACAGAAGGGGCAGCAAGGCACGCATGTATCGTTGCCATTAAGGATAACAAGATGGGGTCTATTCCTACATGAATAGATCTTGTCTACATCATGTCATCGTTCTTATTGCATTACTCTGTTTTTCCATGAACTTAATACACTAGATGCATGCTGGATAGCGGTCGATGTGTGGAGTAATAGCGGTAGATGCAGGCAGGAGTCAGTCTACTTATCTTGGACGTGATGTCTATATAATGATCATCGCCTTGGATATCGTCTTGATTATTTGATCTTCTATCAATTGCCCAACAGTAATTTGCTCACCCACCGTGTGCTATACTCATGAGAGAAGCCACTAGTGAATCCTACGACCCCGGGTCTACTTTTCCAAGATATTGCTTTCCGATCTATCTTTTTGCCTCTTTGTTTTCAGATCTACTAAACCAAAAATCCAAAAATATATTGCTGCACTTTTTAATTGCTCTTTTTATTTTGTGTTCTTGAGAGATCTATCTCTCCTATCTATCACTACCTAATCTATCTTTTTACCGTAGAGAGATTGACAACCTCTCTTTCGCGTCGGGTTGCAAGTATTTGTTATTTGTGTGCAGGTGCTGCTTATTGGGTGGTGGTGATCCTCCTACTGGTTCGATAACCTTGGTTTCATAACTGAGGGAAATAATTACCGTCGCTGTGCTGCATCATCCCTTCCTCTTTGGGGAAATACCGACGCAGTCTCAAGCAACGTCAAAGGAATTTCTGGCGCTGTTGCCGGGGAGGAAGCGGTCTCTTCTACGTGCCAATCTCAGGCGCCGAGGAGACTCCATCATCATCTACCAGGTTCCTAATCACAAATCTCATCTCCTTCCAATTACATTATTTGCCATTTGCCTCTCGTTTTCCTCTCCCCCACTTCACCAATTTGCCGTTTTATTCGCCCTCTTTTTCCTTTGCCTTTTTCTCGTCAGATCTCTTGCCTTGTCATTATGGCTAGTTCTTCCTTTATCGCGTGTACTTCCAATAATGAGGTTCTTAATTTTAAGCAAAGGGGAGGGGAGAACCTAAAAGATGCTTGGTATAGCATTTGCAATGCTCATAATAGATCTATCCATAAGCAATCTACCGTTGTTCTTCTTCGCAGTTTTTATGTTGGCATCACCACTTGGTATAGATTCGTCCTTGATACGATTACCGGTGGGAATTTCTTGATGTGTCCATCTTTGGATGCTTTTAATGCTATGGGAAGTTTAGTGGGATCACCACCTCTTATGATCAATGAAACAACTTTAACTATTGAACATGTTATGACAAGATTAGATGCTATTGAAAAGAAGATGATTACCAAAGAACATCTTGAAGATTTGGATAAGAAAATGCATAATCTTGCTAATAAAATTGGGGCTAAAGCGGCAGGTGCCTTTAAATTGTTAAAGGCAAAAGAAACCATAGTTAACGAAAGGGTAGAAGAGAGTCCTTACCGGATTGATAAGTTGGAAGAGATTTTTAGTAATTTGGGTTCGCCTTTTTCTTCTATCAAAACTATTGAAAAACTCCCGTAAAAATTGGCAAGACCACGCAAGTCACTAAGAGCAAAGTTGTTACACCTAGTGGCCACAAGGGAGATCTTAAAATGATTAGTATTCATCCCGACTTTGTTGAAATAGTAAGAGACCCTATTTATAAAAATGAATTCTTTGGTCTTTTTCCTAGAAGTGTTGTCATTGAGAGCATGCATGCTAAATCTTTGAAGAAATCTAGTTGTGTGATTGAAGAGTTGAAAACCAAAGATGACAATACTTGAAACTATGTGTTATGCTTGTGCATCATGAAAAGAATGATTTATGTGATAGTTATATTGTTGAATTCCTTCTTGATGCTACTGAAATTTATTATGAGGGAGGAACATATGCTTGTAGGAATTGCAATAATATCAAGTTTTCTCTCTATGTGTTCAAAGTTTTGAAGTTATGCTTGTTTTGCCTTCTTATGCTAGTTGATTCTTGTTCCCATAAATTGTTTGCTCACAAAATCCCTATGCATAGGAAGTGGGTTAGACTTAAATGTTCTTGTCATGAGATTCATGATGCTCGCTTGCATATTTCAATTACTAATTTTTATGTGAGCATCATTGAAATCATCATGCCTAGCTAGGGGCGTAAAACGATAGCGCTTGTTGGGAGGCAACCCAATGAACAAATATTTTTTTCCTTTTTCCTTTCTGGTTTTGAGTTTTGACACAATTATGCCTCTGTTATGATTGTGTTTTTATGGTTTATTTAGTTTTTTTGTGCCAAGTAGAGCCTTTAGGATGATTCATAAGATGAGTAGAAGCGATGCTGAATCTGAAACAGAAACTTTGCGTCCAGTATTTGAATTTTCGTTTTCTGCTGGAACGTGATATTGAGCTGAAATTTTAACACAGTGTTGCTATACAAATTATTTACGTTGTCCTAAATTTTCAGAATTTTTAGAGTTACAGAAGTATGGTTAGAGTACAGATTACTACAGACTGTTCTGTTTAAGACAGGTTCTGTTTTCGTTGCATTGTGTGCTTGTTTTGATGAATCTATGGGTTATATTGAAGGGTATGAGCCATGGTAAAGCTAAAATACAGTAGGTATAATGCAATAACAAAATATGAATGGGTTTGCAACAGCACCTAAAGTAGTGATTTGCTTTATTATACTAACGGATCTCACGAAGATTTGGTTGAGTTTTGTGTGATTGAAGTTTTCAAGTTTTGGGTGAGATCACAATGGATGAAGGAATAAGGAGTGATAAGAGCCTAAGCTTGGGGATGCTAAAGCACCCCCAAGATATATCCAAAGATAAACATGCAACTAAGCTTGGGGATGCCCCCGAGTGGCATCCCCTCTTTCTTCTAATGACCATCGGTATTTTACTTGGAACTATATTTTTTTTCGTCACATATCATGAGTTTTGCTTGGAGCGTCTTGTATCTTTGCTTGCTTTGCTTTTTAGTTTGTCACTTGTATCCTTGCTGGACACACCTATTTGGGAGAGCCAAAATTATGCGATGATTTGTTAGAATTGCTCTCTATGCTTCACTTAAACTTTTTTGAGCTATAGAATTGCTCTAGTGCTTCACTTATATCTTTTTGAGCATGGTGTGCTTGAAATTTTTTGTAGAAATACTCTCATGCTTCACTTAGATTAATTTAAGAGTTAGTAAATTTTGAAGAAATCCTCTCATGCTTCACTTATACCTTTTTGAGAGATGAAATCCCTATGCTCATGTGCTTCACTTAAATTTGTTTGAGCTTGTCAAAAAGCAATGGCAATATATGAAACTAGTCCCAAAGTGATAGATATCCAAGGAGGATATAATAAAAACTTTCATGAAGATCATTGGACAAATTAAACTTGGTTCTTTGTAATAGTTTTGAAACATGATGATAGTAATATGTGAGTCATGTTAGTGAGTAATTATGCTTTAGTAGGAATATTGATGTTAAGGTTTGTGATTCCCTATGCAAGTACGAAAGTCAATAGTTATGCAATGAAATTACATCCTACTTGTGTTGCATTATTCAGTGTTAGTTATGCTCAATGCTCGCTTATGTGAATTTTCATTTCTTGGTTTGGTTGCTTCTCAATCTTTTTGCTAGCCTTCATTTGTACTAAGTAGAAATACTACTTGTGCATCCAAAATCCTTAAACCAAGTTTTGCCTTTTGAGTCCACCATACCTACCTATATGCGGTATTTCCATGCCGTTCCAAGCAAATTTGTATGTGCCATCTCTAAATTTCAAAATAAATTTCTCTTTTGTGTGCTCGTACCGCTCATGAAACGGTGGGGAGTGTCCAATATTTTTCCGTGCTAGATGTGTTATTCTCAAGATGAGTGTTTATTCACTTGTCATTGCACGAGAGTGCGGTGGTAATAGGGATGCCCATTACCGAAATGAAAAAGAAAAAAATATTTACTTTATGTTGTCAAATAATAAATTCCTTGGAAAGTGTTGGTATGGAAGGCAACCATGGATACGGATCGCCATGGAATGTGAAAGTTTAGTGGAAAAAGGAATAAACTTTATTTTCTGTTTGGGAACCGCCTATGTTATATCTAGCATGGAAAGTATTGTGAGCTACTTTGTCGTTTTCGTTGACAGGAAAGGCATGCCACCCAAAATATTTTTCTCTCTCAATTTAAAACTTTGAGCTCTGGCAACTCTACAAATCCCTACTTCCCTCTGCGAAGGGCCTATCTATTTACTTTATGCAATTTTTATTTTCACTTTGAGTCTCCATCTTCTCTTATAAAGCACCAACTAGGCGGCACTATGATCGTACTTGAGCATTGGGCATAGCTAATATTTGAGTGTGTTTCATGAATGGATCAATGATTGAGCATGATGGGCTAGGGATAACTTTCTTTAGTGTTGATATTTTGAAAGACATGGTTGCTTGTTGGCATGATTGAGTATTGAAGTCATTATGTTAAAACTAGACTATTGCTTTGAATCATCTAAAAGTCCAAATGTCCATGCTACAAAGAAAAGAATATGAGATGAATATGTTAGGCAGCATTCCACATCAAAAATTCTATTTTTATCATTTACCTACTCGAGGACGAGTAGGAATTAAGCTTGGGGATGCTGATACGTCTCCAACGTATCTATAATTTTTGCTTGTTCCATGCTGTTATATTATCATTCTTGGATGTTTTATAATCATTTTATAACAACTTTATATCATTTTTTGGGACTAACCTATTTACATAGTGCCAAAGTGCCAGTTGCTATTTTTGCTTGTTTTTTACTTCGCAGAATATTAGTACCAAACGGAGTCCAATCGCGACGAAACTTTTTGGAAATTTTTTCTGGACCAGAAGACACCCAGTGGGCCAAGGAAGTACCAGAGAGGTGGGCTGTGGAGGCCACAACCCACATGGGCGCGCCAGGGGGGCCCAACGCACCCTGGTGGGTTGTGCCCTCCACGGGGCCCCCCTCCACCGCCTCTGACGCCTATAAATTCCCAAATATTCCGAAAACCCTAGGGGAGTCAACGAAACACAATTCCATCCGCCGCAAGTTTCAGAACCTCGAGATCCAATCTAAACACCATCACGGAGGGGTTCATCTTCTTCATAGGTGCCTCTCCGATGATGCGTGAGTAGTCCACCATAGACCTACGGGTCCGTAGGCAGTAGCTAGATGGATTCCTCTCTCTCTTTTGATTCTCAATACAATGGTCTCTTGGAGATCTATTTGATGTAAACTTTTGCGGTGTGTTTGTTGGGATCCGATGAATTTTGAGTTCATGATCAGTTTCTATCCATGAATATTATTTGAGTCTTCTTTGATCTCTTATATGCATGATTACTTATAGCCTCGTATTTCTTCTTCGAATCTTTGGTTCAGTTAGGCCAACTAGATCGATTTTTCTTGCCATGGGAAGAGGTGCTTTGTGATGGGTTCGATCTTGCGGTGTCCTTTCCCAGCGACAGAAGGGGCAACAAGGCACGCATGTATCGTTTCCATTAAGGATAACAAGATGGGGTCTATTCCTACATGAATAGATCTTGTCTACATCATGTCATCGTTCTTATTGTATTACTTCGTTTTTCCATGAACTTAATACACTAGATGCATGCTGGATAGCGGTCGATGTGTGGAGTAATAGTGGTAGATGCAGGCAGGAGTCGGTCTACTTATCTTGGAGATGATGCCTATATAATGATCATCGCCTTGGATATCGTCATGATTATTTGATCTTCTATCAATTGCCCAACAGTAATTTGTTCACCCACCATGTGCTATACTCATGAGAGAAGCCACTAGTGAATCCTACGGCCCCCGGGTCTAATTTTCCAACATATTGCTTTCCGATCTATCTTTTTGCCTCTTTGTTTTCAGATCTACTAGACCAAAAATCCAAAAATATATTGCTGCACTTTTTATTTGCTCTTTTTATTTTGTGTTCTTGAGAGATCTATCTCTCCTATCTATCACTACCTAATCTATCTTTTTACCGTAGAGAGAATGACAACCTCTCTTTCGCGTCGGGTTGCAAGTATTTGTTATTTGTGTGCAGGTGCTGCTTATTGGGTGGTGGTGATCCTCCTACTGGTTCGATAACCTTGGTTTCATAACTGAGGAAAATACTTACCGTCGCTGCTGCATCATCCCTTCCTCTTTGGAGAAATACCGACGCAGTCTCAAGCCACGTCAATGAACCCCTCCGTGATGGTGTTAGATTGGATCTCGTGGTTCTGGAACTTGGGGCGGCTGGATGTGTTTTTCGTCGACTCCTTTAGTGTTTCTGTAATATTTGGGTATTTATAGAGCTCAGAGGTGGTGGAGAAGGTTCCCTAGGTGGCCACAACCCACCAGGGCACGCCCGGGGCCCCTGGCGCGCCCTAGTGTCTTGTGGGCGGCCTGGGCTCCCTCCTAGTTACTTCTTTGGCCCACTGGCCTTCTTCTGGTCCAAAAAAAATCTCCAAAAAGTTTCGTCGCGATTGGACTCCCTTTGGCACTGATATTCTGTGAAGTAAAAAACAAGCAACAAACAACAACTGGCACTTGACACTATGTCAATAGGTTAGTCCCCAAAAATGATATAAAGTTGCTATAAAATGATTGTAAAACATCCAAGAATGATAATATAACAGCATGGAACAAGCAAAAATTATAGATACGTTGGAGACGTATCAACCATCCCTTTACCATGCCTTTAGATGTGTTATGTGAAGCGTGCAAAATTCCATATTGGGGTTCGCTAGACGAACCACCAAAATCTGAGTATGAGTCATTTTTGATTAATCTTTGCTACGGTGAAGATAGAGGAGTGGCACAAGGTAGAATAAAAAGCATCCATTTTCCATCTATACACTACTTTGCACTCTTTAATGACAAATGCATTGTAGGCAAGCAAGATTGCAGCACACTGTGTGCCCCTGATTTGAGTCTTACACACACTGCTATAACAGGAATTAAACGTTATAATCTTGGAGCAATCGTTGCACGGAGATTGCAACACAACGCTACTAGTGGTCACTTTTATGGTGGGATCTATGCCTCCCATGTAGCTAAGAAGTTACGTGTATCACCTTGGCCTAACGATCCCATTTTACCTACTCAGTACTTAGACTTTGAGGCCATGAAACGTCATAAGTTCCTTAAGGGCACAGTCTCTGATTATACTTACAACTTGAGGTTCAATAAAGATCCCATTGTACTTGTTGTCTTGCCTGCTCCTGCTCTCTTTGATTATCACAGTAAGAGAAGATACTACGTTCTCGAGAGCGAGGCCCGCGCGTACAATGCAGAGGTTGAAGCTGCTAGACGGGCTGAGGAGGCTGCACCAAGAGCCTCGGTGGGCTATCACTCAGACTATTATCCAAGCCGCGGATGGTGATTACCAAGCTAGGCCAAAAGCCTAAGCTTGGGGGAGTACGTATTTCCACATACATTATACTCATGTTTACACTTTTCATTCCAGTTGTCGGTGTCGACACTTTTTCATTGTATTATCCCTGCTAGATTTATTTTCTTGCTTTCTTCTTGCGTGTTTGAAAAACTTTGAGAAAATCCAAAAATATTTCTTGCTTCTTTTCGGTTTTTTCTTTCTAGTTCAAATTAATTGTAGTAGCAAAAGAAAACCAAAAAAATTTCTCGTTTCTTCTTTTACTTGTTGGGAGTTTTCCCGTGTAAATAGTTTTTCTCGTCTTTGTTTTTGCTTCCTTGATTTGCTTTCTGTAAGAAAAAACAAAAACTCAAAAAATATTTCAGTGTGTTTCTGTGAATTTTTTTCCTTTTATTTGAGTCGTACCAAGGAGAAGACCACGATGAAAATGTTGAGTGGCTCTGATATGCATTATTGTTAATCTAACAAAGAGCCCAAATTACTTTGTCTTCTCCTTTTGAATAAAATGTTTGCAGATTCCAGCTTAGTCCACGGCACTCTTGCACTATTATTATTTTCATATCATTCGATCGTGCAAGTGAAAGGCAATAATGACGATATTTGATGAAGTGACTGTGACAGAGAGAGGCGGGTATGAACTCAACTTGTTTTTGTTTTTGTAAATATGTTTAACCTAGTATCCATGATTCAACATATTATGATCAAACATGTTTGCAATGACAATTAGATTTTATAGTTGCTCATGCCATGCTTAAGTAGCTAGGAGTGGATAATGATTTATCTTGGATGTCAACATGCATTAAAATGATTGTGATGTAGTATGATGATATGGTATCCTCCTCTGAATGTTTCAAGTGGCTTGACTTGGCACATGTTCACGCATGTAGTTGAATCAAAACCAACATAGCCTTCACGATATTTATGTTCATGGTGTACATATCCTACTCATGCCAGTATTCAATGTTTATTATTCATAATGCATGTGCATGACCGTTTTCGCTCTCTAGCTGGCCGCTTCTCAACCTATTTGCTAGCCTTCGCCTGTACTAAGCGGGAATAGTGCCTGTGCGTCAAAATCCGTAAACCAAAGTTATTCCAGATGAGTCCACTATATCTACCTATATGCGATATTACCCTGCCGTTCCAAGTAAATTTGCATGTGCCACCTCTAAAAATTCAAATGAACATCTTTTTTGTGTGCCTGGACCGCTCATGGAGCGACAGGGGGCGGTCAGTATCTTCCATGTTAAGGGGGGTATTCTCATGATGAGTGTTTATTCACTCGTCCTTGCACGAGGGGGCGGTAATAGGGATTCCCAGTCCCGAAATCAAAAATTGCAAATAATTAAACAAAACTCCCCCAGGAATGTTGTTGGTATGGACGGTACCCGTGGATTCGGCTAGCCGTGGAGTGTGTTTGTTGGTGGAGGGGAGTAAACCTTTACTTTTACCGCTTGGGAACCGCCGCTAATGTGTTTAGCATGGAAGATATTGATAACTCTTGGTCGTAACGTTGACAGGAAGGGTGCACCTCCCAAAATTATATTTATCTCTGATTTAAGCTTTGAGCTCTGGCACCTCTGCAAATCCCTACTTCCCTCTGCGAAGGGACTATCTATTTACTTTTATGTTGAGTCATCACCTTCTCAAATAAGTGCCAGATCTGAGAGCACTATTGTCATCCTCATGCATTGTGTATAGTTATTGTTGGATGCAGCATGATTGGATCTTTTATACCATGAATTACAATGTTTAGTCATTGCTTGAACTTTGGAGGTGCTCTGCATTTATGTTTTGCGGTCTTAGAAAGGGCTAGAGAGATACCACTGTTGTCTTATTATATCATGACCATTTTGACAAAGTGTTGGCACTTGAGATATTTTATTATTGCTCTCTAGTTGATTATGCCATTGATATGAGTTAATATAATTTCTAAGAGTTATTGTTGACATGGTTAGTCATGATCTTTGCTGAAAACCTGGGCGCTACTTAAGCATATTTATGTAAACAAGAAGAAAAGAGTTCGTAAAAGTTTTTCTTTTTCACTTTCAGTTTGTCAACTGAATTGCTTGAGGACAAGCAATGGGTTAAGCTTGGGGGAGTTGATACGTCTTCGTCGTATCTACTTTTCCTAACACTTTTGCTCTTGTTTTGGACTCTAATTTACATGATTTGAATGAAACTAACCCAGACTGACGCTGTTTTCAGCAGAACTACCATGGTGTTGTTTTTGTGTGCAGAAATAAAAGTACTAGAGCCACGAACCACCAGAGGGGGTGCCCTGGCTGGGCACGATACACCAGGGCACGCCACCCCCTCCAGGTGCGCCCTGGTGGGTTGTGGTCAGCTCGTGGCCCCCCTGACCCTAATTCCAACACTATAAATTCCTATTTTTGGAGAAAAAATAGGAGAGGAAGTTTTATCGTGTTTCAGGAGACGAAGCCGCCACCACCTACTGTACTTCATCGGGAGGCCAGATCTGGAGTCCGTTTGGGGCTCCGGAGAGGGGAATCTTCGGTCTTCGTCATCACCAACCCTCCTTCATCGCCAATTCCATGATGCTCCCCACCGGGTGTGAGTAATTCCTTCGTAGGCTCACTGGTCGGTGAGGAGTTGGATGAGATTCATCATGTAATCGAGTTAGTTTTGTTAGGGCTTGATCCCTAGTATCCACTATGTTGTGAGATTGATGTTGCTATGACTTTGCCATGCTTAATGCTTGTCACTAGGGTCCGAGTGCCATGATTTCAGATCTGAACCGTTTATGTTATCACCATTATATCTATGTTCTTGATCCGATCTTGCTAGTCATATGCACCTGCTATGTGTTATGATCCGTAAACTCCGGGGTGACAATAATCGGGATACTTTCCGGTGATGACTGTAGTTTGAGGAGTTCATGTATTCACTATGTGTTAATGCTTTGTTCCGGTTTTCTATTAAAAGTGTAGGAGATATGCCCAAGAGGCAATAATAAATGTTATTATTTATCCCAATGTTCCTAATTAAGTTTATATTCCATGCTATAACTGCAATGATTCTCGAGTCTACAATATCCACGAGGCCCGAAGGGAAACTCATTTGCACATGTGGTATAATAAACGGTAAAATGTATTCCTAGTCTTGCCTCTAAGACTGGCTCAAGTATTGCATGATGATCTTGTTTTCCTGATCATGGGCATGGCTATGCCGGCAATTTTGAGGGCGCAATGTTGGTAGAACACTTGTGTTGAATCGACCTGATTTGATGTTATGCTATGAGATACCTTCGTCACAACTTAATGGTTAATAACACAGAGAAAGTTAACGTTTGCATGGTTCATTAGACCATGAGAGTATCGAGTTTCTTCATGCTTGCTTCATGAACTTTGGGGTTTGTTAAACGTCATCCGTAACTGGATGGCTATTACGGCGGCTTACGGGTTCATGGAAAAGTATGACAAGTAACTTGATAGCTCAAGATTGGGATTTGCTCCTCCGACGATGGAGAGATATTCTCGGGCCCTCTCGGTGTTACGGTATCCATCATCGTCTGGCCAGACACATTGTGATTTGATCACGGGGATGCCGGAACGCGGAAACAAGAAAAGAGAACAAAATTGGCAATGAGGTAACTGGCATTGTGGACAAGTGTTGATCCACGGGGATGCCGATAAATCTCACCTCGGGTTTTGTAACATATCGCGAAGTAAAAGGAATAACACACAGCAACTGGAGGTTCACTCGAATATTCATTCGTGTGGGTATAGGGGTCAGTATGGGTGTCCATGGCTCCGATGTTGATCATTGATCAGAAGGGGTTCCGGGTCATTTCTATACTTCACCGAACCTATAGGGTCACACGCTTAAGGGTCATCTATCTGCTGAATTCTAGACAGGAAGTCTGAGAGAAAGTCTCTGGAAAAAGTTTCGGAGACAGCGGAAAAGTTCCGAAGAGAGAGGTCACCGGATAAGTTCCGGTAAAACTGAAAAGTTGTTTCAGGGGATACCATTAAGTCAAATTGGTTTCGGCACACGCCTGATAATTCTTGGAGGGTGCCAGAATCATTCTGGAAACTTCTGGGAATTTTCCGGAAGAAAAACCGGAAATGTTCCGGAGCTACCGGAACCGCTTTCTTTGCTTTTCATAGATGAAAATCACTGATCTGAAAATGTTTCGGAACGTGTCTAGAATTGTTTTAGTGGGTACTGGATTTATTCTAAGACCTATAGAAATATTTTCGGATTTATCAGTCACGAAAAATTGGTTTCGTGAATAGTGAAAAAAGCATTTATGGTTATGGTTGGAAGTTGGCTTTCCACAAAAGATCTTTTGGGAATGACATGGATGGATGAGAGCCCCTCATGGGGGGCCCACTTGTGGTGTCCGGCCAAGGAGGATCTCCTCCATGGAGATCCTCTAGCCTTCCCATTTTGCCCCTTTGGAAACTCCATTTGATGGGTTTTTGGGGTATTTCAAGTGCCACCCTACCCCTTGGTTTTCCTATAAATAGGAGGTGAGGGGGCTGCCCAAAACTTGTGCCTTGCTCTCATACACATGCCATAGACTTGTCTGGCTTCTCTCTCCCTCCCCACGAAATAGTTTCGTTGAGCCGAAAGGTTGTCTGGGTTCCGGCAGGAACTAGTTCTGGACGGCGAAGCCCTGCCAGATAGATGACACCGTATGTGTGCAACTCTGTAGAGAGATCGTAGTTTCGGTCTTAGTTCGAGAGTGCCTCCCGAAGGGCTGTCCGTGTGACCGTCCGAGTTTCGAAGGTCCTCCCGAAGGGCTGTCCGAGTGACCGTCCGAGTTTCGGAGGTCCTCCCGAAGGGCTGTCCGCGACACCGTCCGGGGGACTGTCCGACCGCCTCCCGGAGGGCTGTCCGAGGGGCAGATGAGGGTATACATCCTCACGGTTGGGAGGTTGTAAATCCTAGCTGCGGGGATCTGCACCGCCGATCGTCATCGACTCTACTTCCGCTGCGCTACGAGCCGGTAACGAAAAAGATCAAACCTTGTATGCAGTCTCCATAGTGATCCTGGGCTGGTGCGTAGGTCGGAAATTTTTGTTTTCTGCTGCGTTCCCCAACAGTGACATCATGAGCCGTGCTATGCGTAGATGCAGGTTGCGATCTAGAATACATAGAGATGTATGGGTGTTGCACAATATAATTAGGTAGTAGATGAGTTCTATTACTGAAAATTATTTGTGCGGGTAGCAGATGAAATCTGTTACCCGATGTTCTTGTTGCTTCCCTGGGATTTGCATATTTCTGATCTTGATAACAGCATGGTGGAGTTTCAATGTTCTGGCAATCCGCGATCCTGATTGATCAACGAAATGCTAACAGTTCATTGAATTCCACTGTAGTTAAAAAGAAAGATGAAATTTCGCAGACGAAAGGGCAATGCAGATATGATCTGCACGGGGGTCATGCGTATGACGAAGTTCAGTATGGGGCTCGAGATTTTATTATCTCGTGTTTCATACACCCCGCAAAGTTAATCTAGCAACTTGAATTATCATACTTGATGATGGACGTTGGTAGCTTCGTTTTGTTTCGAAACCTTAGAAGCCACGAAAAACAAGTTCTTGCATAAACCGATTAGAGGCGTCTAACTTGGTTTTGCAGGAGGGTTTGCATGAGCATGTGATGTGGTATAGCAATGCTCATATTAATTTGATTATGTATGAGATGACTATATGATGTAAATTAACATGACCTGCGTGTAATGATTCGGCATGATGGCTGGAGCCATATGATTGTCACTTTAATGACCTACGTGTCAACCTTGAGTAATGCACTTATTTTATTAGCTATAGAGATAGCAAGATTATCTGATGCATCAACAAGGTGGTGGCAATCTTCGCAAAGGTGAACACCGACGCGAATGCCGAAGACGAAGAAATACTTGACTTCTCCGTCATAAGGGGCTATACCATATCAAGCTATTATGAATTGCCTGAGATGTTTATCCCTTATGATGCACCCTTTTGATTGCGCGGTAGTCGCTTTTTATTAGGGTGATCTCTCACAAAAATATCAAGTAGTTAGTGTGCTCCCAAGTGTAGCACCGTCACAGCATCCTTCCTTTCGAGGTGCGCCATGATCTACATGGGTATGAACGATTCTACGGGTGTAAGGCGGGTGAGGTCAGACCTCGCAGCAAGATCACTTGGTTATCTTGACATTCATGGCAGGATCGTCCTGAGCTCGGAACACACGCATCGAAAGATGAACAAGAGTCACATAGAGATGTGATCGGCAAGTTTGCCTACCAATTGAAGTTCACGCCATCAGTGTTCATCTCGAACAATGGCGTTGAATAGAAATGTGGGTCTTGAATCACTCACAATCAATTATGAGAGATATTGATTTGAGTGGGAGCGCACTGTAGAATTAACTTGTTTAATTCTCGGTGCAATTAATTTTGGACATCGTCTAAGTGAACTTTGCATAATAGTTGTAGAATAATGGCTGGCGTTTCCACCTTCCCTATTAAAATTGAATAAGTTGTTATTTATCTGGTTAAAACTTTACGATTGATAACGTAATGTGAGGATTGTCCTCAAGAGTGCCGAGAAGGAATTTGTCCTATCGCATGCTTTCGGTATTCTCCCGCTAATGCTATGGATCATGTGACTCTCGTCCTTCGATCCAAAAGCTAGAATTCCGTTTCAGTCAAGTGCAATACGTTTGTGTCCATGAGACCCGAACTTCGAAAGTTTTGGGATAGTTATGTGATATTCATGGAACTGAAAATTAATTTTTAGATACAAACAAAGGCTGAAAGATATGAAATATCCAAAGCAATAGTTGTTTGCAAACTATTAGTAAAGGTGTTTACTATGCTTTTGACTGATAAGAAAGAGATCCAGGAGAATGCCTGTCATGTAATTGAAGGTGAATAAAACAACAACTTAAAGAGAAAGGAAGTATCCGAAGGGTGTTAGTGAAACTTTCACGCCTAGGAAGTCCGGGGCTAAACGCCACGCTTAAGTTGGGTGCTTCTTCTGAGAGTAGGAGAAATACTAAAAGTTAAACTGTTAGAAGTATAAAGGCAGAAAAAAGGAAGACTGGAATATCCAGCTCATGTATGAATGTCATACAAGTTTTTGATGTATAGAAGGCTGGTCAAAGATATAGTTCTTGGGAATTATGGTTAAACATGTTAATCACTAATTTTGGGTATTGTGAGTTGATCACAAAGATACCCGTTCGATTGCATTCTGTTGCGACTCAATGCAAGAACTACTATGGCCTGAAAGACTAGCCAGGAATGAGGTCTTGATACACGCTGGGAACATAGTAAAAGTTACTATACCTTCCATCGGTGTATTACCTATGTGTTTTCTTTCATAATTCATTTTAGAGCTTTACACACTCTAGCCCTTTGCATAAGGTATCTTGCAAGAAGGTTGTTCATAAGAGAATTTTTGAAGTTCGGCGTTATGAATAAACATAAGGGCCATACTTTCATTATGAATGAGATGTATGTTACGAAAAATGATATTAATATATTACCTCTGTGTTTACTTTCATAATTCATTTTAGAGTTTCATACACTCTAACCCAGTGCACAATGTTTGTTGCAAAAGGGTTGTTCATAAAATAACAATTGTTGTTCAGTATTATGAATAACATGAAGGGTCATGCTTCCATCCAAGATGGGATGTACATTATGAATATTGATGGAAATATGATACATCCATAACACTGACGCTAAATGTCGCAAGACTAAAAGAATACCACACAAGTGTGGCACTGCATTTGGTCACATTGGAGAAACCCGCATGGAAAATTCCATTATGATGGATTTTGAAGTTGGTTGATTTTAAATCATCTGACACTTGCAACTTTCGTCCGAAAAGTGAAGTGACTGAAATACCGTTCACAGGCCATAAGGAACGAGCAACAAATTTATTGGTGATCATACATTATGATGTGTGTAGTTCAATAAATGTTGTTGCGAGTGGATTTATCTCTCTTCAGAAATGACTCAAGTAGATATCTGGATATTTACTTGATGAGACGTAAGTCTGGATCTTTTGAAATCATTCGAAAGGTTTTCAAAAATGAAGTAGAAGTTGTTGTAACAAGAAAATTAGTTTTCTACAATTCGATTGCAGAAAGGAATAGTTGAGTTACAAGTTTAGCGAATGTCTGATGAGTTGTGAAAGGGGTTTCATAACTTGCACCTCCCGGAACACCACTGCAAGTGGAGAGTCCGTGAAAATGTAATCGAACCATTCATGACATGGTAAGATCAAAGATGACATAAATAAATTTGCCATTATCCCTTTTAAAGTGATGCTTTAGAGACTGCGGCTTTTACACTGAAAAGAGCTCCATCGGGTCTGTTGAAATGACGCCATGGTATGGTATGCCCAACCATGTTATATCTTTTCTTAACATTTGGAATATGGGGCTTGTGTAAAAGGTTACAAACCTATTCCAAATCAGACAAGTGCTACTTTGTAGGTTATCCCAAGTTATTGGGTATTCCCCCACCACTATATCGATGCTAAGGTTTTTGCCACAAAGAACGGTATAGTTTTTGAAGAAAACTGTTCTTTCAAAAAGGTGAGTGGGAGAACAGTGCAACTCGACGAGATAAACAGTATCTTCGTCATCAGATCAAAGGAAAGAGACCTTGGAAGTAATTCCAGAGTTTCCTACTGTGACTGATACGGAAGCCTCTACATGAGATGTATGGACTTCGGTCGAACTTGCAGCTGAACCACGTAGGAAAAACTCGTGCAAACCTCTCAGGTGCGCATACAAGATATTGTTGTTAGACAACAGTATACCTACGATACACAAGGAAGCGTTGATGGGCCCTGACTCCGGAATTGACTAAATGCCAATACAATCCGAGATAGTTTCCATATAAGTGATTCAAGATTAAAACCTTGATACACCTTTCGGAAGACTTAGAGTCTAACAAATATTTATGAAACTATAAACTGATGTGGATAAAATGTTTTACCCATAAAGCTCGACTTGTTGCAATAAACAAGTTCAAGGAGTTGACTACGATGAGGTTGTTTCATCGTAGCGATGCTTAAAGTCGGTTCTGGTTGAACTAGCAATTAATACATATTTCAATCATGAGATATGAAATATGGGAATACAAACTAGGATTTGTATGTGATACAGTCCAAAGTATTTTGTCGATCCAAAGGATGCTAGTGAGTATGCAAACTTCAGAGTTCCAGCAATGGACAGAAGAGAGCAAAATGGAGTTAGAATCTTCGTTTTGATGAAATGATCAAAAGAGTTTGATTTCATCAATGGATAATGAAGATGCTTGTGGTTTCAAGAAAGTAAGTGGGAGCATAATAATATTTCTAAAAACCTTGTGTGCTTGACACATTATTAACTGGAAATAAATTTCTTGACACGAATTAGGACTTCATTTGAAAATAGTTTTCGATGAAGTGCTTGGGCTAAATAGCCTTGCTATTAGGCATAATGATCTATGGAGATAGATTTGCCTAATGGGGCTAAGCAAAAATACATATTGACAAGATGCTAAAACAATTTAGCACTAAAACCGCCAAGGAGTGATTCTTGCCGAAGTCACATGGAAACAGTTTTGTAAGACTCGGTGTCCCAAAACACTGATGAGCAAAATACATGATGAAGATTCCACACACTCTTGTGTTTGCATTAATCATGTATTCCATGGTATGTAAATCAACCAGATATGTCCGATACTCCCAAACTGTTGCAAGTATAGATACCAAAGTGATCAAAGTACTGATCATAGGACAACAGTGAAAAATGTCATTGAGTACTAAAGTAGCACTGATGACATGTTTTCTCGCAAGCAGAGATTATGAAGTGCTCATTGTAAGTAATTACATCGATACAGTCTTCATCAATGCTCCATGCGATTTTCAATTTAAGTTAAGGTTTTGTGTAATACACAATACGGTGGCACGGTAAGTTGGAATTGTTCTAAACAGGTTACTGTGGCGAATTCTATAACAAAGGCTAAGTATGTTGACGTTTTGGAAGCAACAAAGAAGATGTTAAATCATATAGTTCATTCATGAACTTAGTATGGTTCCAAGATGGCTTTGGTCAATGGGACACTATTGCAGATAGTTGCTCCATAGCTCAGTCTGAGGAATCAAGGTTTGACCTGTGATTCACATATATACAAAGCCAAGTCCACACAAAATATGAATTTTGTGAAAGCGTGAAAATGCGAGGATATGAAAGGATACACACGGAGCTGAAGTTGTCAGATCCGTTGGACATCAGGCTATACCACAAGCGAAGCATATTTTACACCAGTATGCCATAGGTGCAAAGTGCATTAGCATTGACTAAATTATTGACTCTAGTGCAAATGGGAGTCTGTAAGAGATATGCCCAAGAGGCAATAATAAATGTTATTATTTATCCCAATGTTCCTAATTAAGTTTATATTCCATGCTATAACTGCAATGATTCTCGAGTCTACAATATCCACGAGGCCCGGAGGGAAACTCATTTGCACGTGTGGTATAATAAACGGTAAAATGTATTCCTAGTCTTGCCTCTAAGACTGGCTCAAGTATTGCATGATGATCTTGTTTTCCTGATCATAGGCATGGCTATGCCGACAATTTTGAGGGCGCAATGTTGGTAGAACACTTGTGTTGAATCGACCCGATTTGATGTTATGCTATGAGATACCTTCGTCACAAGTTAATGGTTAATAACACAGAGAAAGTTAACGTTTGCATGATTCCTTAGACCATGAGAGTATCGAGTTTCTTCATGCTTGCTTCATGAACTTTGGGGTTTGTTAAACGTCATCCATAACTGGATGGCTATTACGGCGGCTTACGGGTTCATGGAAAAGTATGACAAGTAACTTGATAGCTCAAGATTGGGATTTGCTCCTCCGACGATGGAGAGATATTCTCGGGCCCTCTCGGTGTTACGGTATCCATCATCGTCTGGCCAGACACATTGTGATTTG
The DNA here is from genome assembly GCA_039707655.1 of Elymus sibiricus. Classification (NCBI taxonomy): domain Eukaryota; kingdom Viridiplantae; phylum Streptophyta; class Magnoliopsida; order Poales; family Poaceae; genus Elymus; species Elymus sibiricus. The sequence goes on from CM077671.1 coordinate 485,014,300, forward strand.
ATCACGGGGATGCCGGAACGCGGAAACGAGAAAAGAGAACAAAACCGGCAATGAGGTAACTGGCACTTTGGAAAAGTGTTGATCCACGGGGATGCCAATAAATCTCACCTCGGGTTTTGTAACATATCGCAAAGTAAAAGGAATAGCACACAGCAACTGGAGGTTCACTCGAATATTCATTCGTGTGGGTATAGGGGTCAGTATGGGTGTCCATGGCTCCGATGTTGATCATTGATCGGAAGGGGTTCCGGGTCATGTCTATACTTCACCGAACCTATAGGGTCACACGCTTAAGGGTCATCTATCTGCTGAATTCTAGACAGGAAGTCTGAGAAAGTCTCCGGAAAAAGTTTCGGAGACAGCGGAAAAGTTCCGAAGAGAGAGGCCACCGAATGAGTTCCGGTAAAACTGAAAAGTTGTTTCAGGGGATACCATTAAGTCAAATTGGTTTCGGCACACGCCTGATAATTCTTGGAGGGTGCCAGAATTGTTCTGGAAACTTCTGGGAATTTTCCGGAAGAAAAACCGGAAATGTTCCGGAGCTGCCGGAACCGCTTTGTTTGCTTTTCACAGATGAAAATCACTGATGTGAAAATGTTTCGGAACGTGTCCAGAATTGTTTTAGTGGGTACTAGATTTATTCTAAGACCCATAGAAATATTTTCGGATTTATCAGTCACGAAAAATTGGTTTCGTGAATAGTGAAAAAGCATTTATGGTTATGGTTGGAAGTTGGCTTTCCACAAAAGATCTTTTGGGAATGACATGGATGGATGAGAGCCCCTCATGGGGGGGCCCACTTGTGGTGGCCGGCCAAGGAGGCTCTCCTCCATGGAGATCCTCTAGCCTTCCCATTTTGCCCCTTTGGAAACTCCATTTGATGGGTTTTTGGGGTATTTCAAGTGCCACCCTACCCCTTGGTTTTCCTATAAATAGGATGTGAGGGGGCTGCCCAAAACTTGTGCCTTGCTCTCATACACATGTGTCGGTGTACTAAAGTTTGGGTCTTTTAGTACCCCCTACTTGTGCACGGACAGTTGTAGCCACACCAGCGGCAAGGCCTGCCGGGGGACAGCTGAATGCAAGCGCAAGAATATCAAGGAAGCATCCGAGTCATTAATCAGAAGACAGAAGACTGAAGGCTGGGATCCCGGCAAGATGCTTGCCGGGATGGCTAACGAAGCCCCGGCAAGACCTCGCCACCCTGTCACCGCTCCAGCGCAGCGACCAACTTGTCGTTTAGCTTTTGTCCTCCTGGGTGCGTGTCGGGGCGCTAACGGCAGTGGGATTAAGCGGTGCTGATGGGACGGCCTCTTTTCCCGTCCCCAAGAAGCTAAGGGACACCTAAACGGAGCATTTAATGCGTTTGTCCAAAGTCATTAGTATTAGGTATCATAACACTGTAGCAACTTTACACCTATTGTACTTCACCACTGTTGGTGACCCCTTCGACGTATAAAAGGTGGCCCAAGGCGTAGCTACAGAGGGGAGGACCTTTTGGCCCATTCTGCATGCGTAGCTGCTGCTCGAACGTACTGTTCATCGCAAGCGCTCCTGAGGCTAGAGTTCAAACACATCTTATACACTAAAGCAGGAGTAGGGTTTTACGCTTCTCAGCGGCCCGAACCTGGGTAAAAATCCCTCATGTTGATCGTTGCATCTGCTCTTTGTGCAAGCCTTTCTCCCTGTCGAACCGTAAAAGGGATCCACGCGATCCCATAGGTGTCGTACGCCGACATCTTTGGTGCGCCAGGTAGGGGGAAGAGGTTGCGTGAACCTGATCTAGCGAACAGCGCACCAGTTTCTTCATCATCTTCATCGCCATGGCTCCCAAGAAGAAGGGTTTTACGGCGGTTGGTCCATCTGCGTCCGGTGCGCCTGTAGCTACGCAGACGGGCGACGGTGTGGACGCTGGCGGAGGAGGCGGAGATCTTGAGCCTCCACGACGTTCTGGTGATCAAAGCCAAGCGAGCGGCGTCGTTCGCGGCGGCAATGGCGATCCGCGCGCTGCTAGATCTAAGGACGGGGCTGTGCTGCCTACGGGCGGTGCAGCAAACTCCAAGGACGGAAGGGCGCCTTCTAAGACACCCACGCCGGCGCATGCGCCGTGGCCTTCTCAGGTCGCACGCGATGAACAGCGCCGCGACGTTGGAGGTTCTAAGCGTCCCCACGGAAAGACTCCTGAGCATCACTCTCGGGATGCGCGGGACCAACATGCACGCCAAGATGCTGGTGGAAGCGGCGCGCGGTCGCGGGAGCGTGATGGAGCTCCTTCTAACACGGTTAGGAGTCAGAGCACCTCACGTTCCTCGCACCTTTCGCCGCCGCCTACACCAGCAGAAGCGTTGGCGCGAGCACAGCTGCTCCTGAACTTTCCTCCTGCTGTGGAGAAGCTCGAAGAATGGAGAGCTGCTATTCAGAGCCTCGTCGGCCTCGCTAATGAAGATGGGCCGCAGCGGGCGGAGCCTTCGCGGCGGCGGTCCATCGAGCCGGCGCGCGCCAATGGCGAAAAGACTGGAGGCGGTGCGACCACGGTGCACTCTCCTCCACAGCGGCAACAGCGGTCGCTGACTCGACGGATCGACGCCTGCGATGACGATTCAACGGCGTCGTATGATCTGCGAACTCGCCGCGATCAACGTCAAGTTCTTCGGGAACGAAGCAAGGAAGACGCTCGGACTACCATCGAGCGGTGGCGGGAAGCGCGCCATCAATCTGATAGGCGCGCAGGACCCACTGTAGACAAGCCTGCGCCAGGGAATCCTGGTGACCTACCTTATGAGGTGGGTTGTCCAGCTTTTACCCGTGAGCTGCGGCGAGTCCAGTGGCCCAATTCCCGAACGTTCAAACCGGAGGTCCCGGAGAAATACGATGGCAAGACTCACCCGTCGGAGTTCTTGAGCATCTACACCATTGCGGTGCAGGCTGCCGGGGCTCGCGACGACAAGATACTCGCCAACTACTTCCCGTTGGTACTTAAGCCCAACGTCAGGTCGTGGTTGATGCATCTGCCGGAAAATTCCATTTCTTCCTGGGCAGATCTATGTCATGAGTTTGTTGGCGCCTTTACCAGAGGCCACCAAGCTCCTAGCCAGGAGAGTGATTTGCATCTCATCCCCCAGAAAGAAGGTGAAACTTTGCGCAAGTACATACAAAGGTTCAGCCGTGTACATCACAACATCCCAGACGTTCACCCTGCCGCTGTTGTCAGCGCGTTCCATCAGAACGTGCGCAACCGCAGGATGCGCGAAGAGCTGGCGATGAACAAAGTCAGGGATGTTGCCGAGCTCTATGCTTTGGCTGATAAATGTGCTCGAGCTGAAGAAGGGAGGAGATTCCCCGGCGAGGATGCTGGCGCAGGAATCGACTCCGAAGACGAAGACGCCGCCGCCCCGGCAAAGAAAGGCCGACGACGTAACAGGAAATGCAAGGGCAAGGCCGTGCTTGCCGTCGAGGGATCCGGCAACCTCGACACCGCCAAGAAGGCCAAAGTCGACGGCCCCGGCAAGGAGGTTGCCGGGTGCGCCTCCTGTCAGGCCTTGGCGGCTGCCGACAAGCCGGAGGGCTCCGACAAGCAGTACTGCAAGATCCATCGCACTAAGGGCCATGATCTCCAGAACTGCCGGCAAGTTGAGCAGCTTGTCGAGAAGCAGAAAGCTGAGTATGAAAGGCGAGATAAAGAGAAGGCCCAAGATGGTGCAGAGGGGTCCGGCAAGAAACGCGCTGGCCGAGGAGGTCGCCGCGGCAAGGCCAAGCAACAGAAGGAGAGGCCAGCTCGAGGCCGCGACAAGAAAGAGGGGGGTGATGATGACGACGAGGAGGACGATGAGTCCAGCGAGCATGAATTTCAAAAAGCTACAGAAGTCATGTGCATTGACGGGGGCGCCTCGTTGCATTCCTCCCACCGTCGACTTAAACAGTGGGCGCGCGAGGTAAATGCGATAGAGCCATCTGTCGATGCCCGGAAACCACTGAAATGGTCCAACACGCCTATCATTTTTGACGTTGAGGATCACCCTGATCGCACAACTGCGGTCGGGTGTCTGCCATTGTTGGTTTCACCAACGATTCGCAACCTCAAAGTGACAAAAATGTTAGTTGACGGTGGGGCCGGTTTGAACTTGATCTCACCCGATGTGATCAAAAGGTTGCAAATTCCTGATGAAGATCTCGAGGAAACGGGCACGTTTCAGGGGATCAATCCAGGAAGGAGCCAGCCGAAGGGTAAGATCACGCTGCCAGTAATATTTGGTAGTGACCTGAACTACAGAACAGAGAAGATTGTTTTTGACGTCGCCAAGATTCCATTGCCATATAATGGGATCCTTGGCCGTCCAGTGCTGGCCAAGTTCATGGCGGCATCGCACTACGCTTATAATACATTGAACATGCCCGGGCCGATAAGCGTCATCACTGTCAACTCCGACAAGAAGGATGCGCTTATCTGCACCGACCAACTTTACCGGGAGGCAGTTGCAGCACCTGCCGCCAAGGCACTTGCTCCTGCCGCTGAAGCTCCCGGGGGGAAGAAGACCGGCAAGACCTCTAGCACTCGCTCCAGCAAACGCACCGTTGAGGATGTGCCAGAGAGCTCCACCGGCAAGAGCAAGAAATCCAAGGTAGCTCCACCAGAAACTAAGAAGGTGCCCGTCAAGGAGGATGGTACGGGAGGAACTTTCACCATAAGTTCCACCCTCGACGACAAATAGGAAAGCGCGCTCATTGCTTTCCTGCGGGCGAATATCGATGTGTTTGCATGGCAACCATCTGATATCCCCGGTGTTCCCAGGGAAGTAATTGAGCACCACCTTGCTGTCTGTCCTCATGCACGGCCCGTCAAGCAGAAGGTTAGAAAGCAGGCTTTGGAGCGACAACAATTTATTGCCGAGGAAATCAAGAAATTGGAAGCGGCAGGTTTGGTAAGAGGAGTGCTCCATCCAACATGGTTGGCCAATCCAGTTGTAGTGCGCAAGGCGAATGGAAAATGGAGGCTGTGTATTGATTATACAGATATCAATAAAGTCTATCCAAAAGATCCTTTTCCCTTTCCACGCATCGACCAGATTGTGGACTCCACTGCTAGTTGCGATTTGCTTTCATTTCTTGATGCCTATTCAGGATATCATCAGATCTTTATGGCAAAGGAAGACGAAGAGAAAACCACATTTATCACCCCATGTGGTACGTATTGCTTTGTGTGTATGCCTTTTGGGTTGAAAAGTGCTGGTTCGACGTTTGCAAGAGCGGTTCAGATCGGTTTTGAGGCCCAGCTACATAGAAATATGGAAGCTTATATGGATGACATAGTGGTCAAAACCAAGGACAAGGCAACACTCATACAAGATCTAGAAGAGACATTTGCAAATCTGCGCAAGATCAATTTGAAGCTCAATCCTGACAAGTGTGTGTTTGGCGTTCCGTCCGGCAAGCTTCTCGGGTTCTTCGTATCTCAATGTGGAATCGAAGCAAATCCCGACAAGATCAAGGCAATTGAGCAGATTGAAGCACCAAGACGTGTCAAGGATGTGCGCCGTCTTGCCGGCCGCGTTGCCGCCCTGAGTAGGTTCATCTCCAAATCTGCTGAGCGCGCCCTGCCCTTTTTCAAAATCTTGAAAAAGGCAGGTCCAATGAGATGGACTCCGGAAGCGGAGACAGTGCTGCAGGATTTGAAAAGGTACCTCTCCTCTCCACCAGTACTAGTCGCGCCAAAACCACAAGAGCCGTTGCTGCTATATCTAGCGGCAACGAATCAAGTGGTAAGTGCTGCATTAGTGGCTGAGAGAGAAGTTGACGAAGAAGCAGCGGCAGCGGCAAGACCACCAAGCGACGAGCTGGGATCTTCCCCGGCAGAGTCTAGTGCTGATAAAGTAGGATCTTCGCAGTCAAATGAAGCAACACAGAAGAAGAAGATGGTGCAGCGCCCAGTTTATTTTGTCAGCTCCCTTTTGCAGGGGGCTAGGTCAAGATATTCTGGCGTGCAGAAGTTGCTCTTCGGCCTCCTTATGGCCTCGAGGAAGCTGCGCCATTATTTTCAAGCGCATGAGATCACCGTCGTCACTCGCTTTCCGTTGCAGCGGATTTTGCGAAATCCAGATGCAACCGGCAGGATTGTGGAGTGGGCTTTGGAACTGTCAAGTTTTGGTCTCAAGTTTGAAAGTACTTCAACCATTCAGAGCAGAGCTTTGGTGGAGTTCATTGCGGAATGGACCCCAACGCCAGACGAAGAGATTCCGGAGACAACTCTCCCCGGCAAGGAAACGAATCAAGAGTGGATTATGTATTTTGATGGGGCTTTCTCGCTGCAAGGCGCCGGTGCTGGCGTGCTGCTTGTCACACCCACCGGAGAGCACCTCAAATACGTGATTCCGATGCACTTTCCCCGGGAGAGATCGACAAATAACACTGCAAAGTATGAAGGGCTGCTTGCCGGTCTCAAGATCGCGGCGGACCTTGGAATTAAGAAGCTCATCGTCAGAGGTGATTCACAGCTTGTCTTCAAGCAGGTCAACAAAGATTATCAGAGCCTGTTGATGGAAGCTTACGTAGATGAAGTGAGGAAGTTGGAGGAGCGCTTTGACGGTCTGCAAACAGAGCATATTCCTCGTACAGAGAACAGCATTGCCGACGACCTGTCAAAGCGTGCTGCCCTCAAGTTACCTGTGGAACTAGGGACTTTTGTGCTTCAATTAACTCAGCCATCCGTAGCACCATCAGCGAAGCAAGATAAGAGAAGGAAGTTGAGTTCCGGCAAGTATTTTTTGGCAAAGCTCCCAGAAGCCGCCGGCAAAGAAGTTGCCGGGAATGACACCAAGCTTGCCGGTGAGCGACAGGCTCCGGCAGGGCTTCAAGCTCTTGCCGTAGAGACAAACGCTCCCGCCGAGCTCGCCGGGAAGCAACAGGCCCCGGCAGGGCCTCGAGCCTTTGCTGTAGAGACAAAAGCTCTCGCGGCAGAGGACATGCCTTTAGTCCTTGTTGTCGAGCCCCAGGCTCCAGCATGGGCACAACACATCGTCCATTTCCTTCAAACAGGAGAACTCCCCGAAGAACAGGAAGAAGCGGAGAAAGTAGCCCGTCAGTCTAATATGTACCAGTTTGTGGACAATGTCCTGTATAGAAAGAGACCTAACGGTGTGAAATTAAAGTGCATTCCCCGGGAGGATGGACTGGAGCTGTTGGCAGAGATACATGGAGGCATATGTGGTTCCCACATAGGATCAAGAGCTCTTGTTGGTAAGGCATTCCGGCAAGGTTTCTTTTGGCCCACTGCTCTCCAGGATGCGACTGCACTAGTAACCAAGTGTGAAGCGTGCCAGTTCCATTCAAAGAAATTGCATCAACCAGCTCAAGCTCTTCAGACAATCCCTCTTTCCTGGCCATTTTCGGTCTGGGGGCTCGACATATTGGGCCCTTTTCCCCGTGCTACCGGGGGCCTTGAGTACTTGTACGTCGCAATCGACAAGTTCACAAAGTGGCCAGAAGTGGAAGCAGTGAGAAAGGTGATAGCACAATCAGCCGTCAAGTTCTTCAAAGGACTAGTGTGTCGTTTTGGTGTGCCAAACAGGATCATCACCGACAACGGTACACAGTTCACAAGCCACACCTTCATGCAGTACGTCCAAGACCTTGGCAGCAAGATCTGTTTTGCTTCTGTTGCTCATCCAAGGAGCAACGGCCAGTCAGAAAGGGCAAATGCTGAAGTGTTGCGAGGCCTCAAGACAAGGACTTTCGACAAGCTGCGCAAGTGCGGAAGGCACTGGATTGATGAGCTGCCGGCAGTTCTTTGGTCAATCAGAACGACACCAAATCGAGCCACCGGCTAGACACCCTTCTCCCTAGTCTACGGGGCGGAAGCAGTTCTCCCCACGGAACTCACATACGGGTCACCTCGAGTGCTCGTCTATGATGAGCTTGAGCAAGAGCAGTTGCGGCAAGATGACGTTACGCTCCTTGAGGAAGATCGTCTTCAGGCTGCTGTGCGAGCTACACGCTACCAGCAAGCCTTGCGCCGCTACCATAGCCGCAAGGTTCATGCCCGAAGTCTTGAGGAAGGCGACCTTGTTCTTCGGCGTGTTCAGTCGGCCAAGAATTCCAACAAGTTGACGCCGAAGTGGGAAGGCCCTTATCGGGTAGTACGAGTCACCAGGCCTGGCGCAGTCCGCCTCGAGACCGAAGATGGAGTTCCAGTGAGTAATTCCTGGAATATAGAACATCTTCATAAGTTCTATCCATAAGGCGCGGTTGTCGGGTCTCCCGGCAACCACCTTTTGTACGAGTCTTGCCGCCCGGGCATATGATCCTTTGTACAAAGCCAGGCGCAGACCCTGTGCATAGTTGAATAAGATTAAGTGTTTTACAATTCTTGTCGATGCTCATGATTACTTATATGCATGCTGATCTGAGACATTGTATTACACTTGCTTCCGGTAAGCATTAACGAACCGCCAAGGTTCCATATCTCTATTTTCTCTTCTTTGTTTTTCTCAAAGGACAGAAGGTTCCCTCGCATGCAAGTTTGCCGGGGGGAATGATGGTATGGATACCGATAGACGACGTTCAAGGTTGACATCTTGCCGGAAGGAGTACAACAACGAAAAGCTAAGTTGCAGAAACTTTAAACAAATTTTTGTTTTGTAAGGTTATTCTCCTTGAACGATTTCGGCTTATGTATGGAAAACCTACACGCGAAGGAACCTTGTCATGATCGGTTGTGCCCTTATTTTGTTTCAAGTCCGCTCAACAGTTTAAGTGGCTGCACTGAAAATGCCAAGGTTTCTTGCCGGTAGCGGCACCTTCAGCAGGCTGCTAAAGTCCCGCACCTAGCGCTCGCGGCAAGGGTGCGCGCGCCGGCAAGTTCCCAATAAGCGTAGGGTTCTTTCCATTCAGAAAGAAATCAGACAAGGGAAATAGCATACATTCATCTAGAGCATAGCAAGTTATATTACAATAATAGCTGCCGCGATTCTAACATAAGACAAAATTGTCTTTGGCATGGAATGGTGGCGACAGCAAGAAGTGAAGCGGCTAGTCCCTGCGCTGGCCTTCGACCCTCTTGACTTGGTTCACCTTGTCAATGATGGGTGCGACAAGTTCTTCGAGTGCCTTGAGGTCCACATCCTTCGGCAAGCGGTCAAGAACGTTGGTGAGGTTGATGCCAGGGTTCTTGTGCACCACTTTGATGAGCACCTTGAGGAGGATGGCCCGACAGAGTTTGCGGGATTCGTTGGCCAGATGGGTTGCACGGTCAGAGTGGAGCTGCTTCAGGGCGTCAATCATGCCCTCGAAGAACAAGGTCACCTTGGCGCTCGGAGACACTCTTTCGTCAGAAGAATACCTGAAGTTCTGCAGGCCCATGGAGGATAGTTCTGCTGCAAGCCTTTCTGCAACATCGACAAGGCGCTCAGTCCAGATCTTGACGCCTTTCTCGAAGTCGTTATAAGTGGCGGCGGCACTCTTGAGCAAGTCCTTCTCATTTTGGAGATCTTTGATCAAGGTCTTCTCGCGAGCTTTGGCGATCTCAAGAGTCTCTTCCAGCGTGGCCAGTTTCACCTTCAGATCGGCGATGGATTCATTGGCCGAGTTGAGTTGTTTGGTCTTGTCGAATATGGCGACTTGCATCTCCGCCAGGCTGTAGAGAGTCTTCTCTCTTTCGGCTTCGAGCGTCGAGATCTTCTTGCCGTGGTCCTCAAGGCCCGCCTCCAGCCTCTTCACCTTATCGTCGAGCTCGTTCTTGGCGGCCTCTGCAGCTTCGGCAGCATTGACGGCCTCCTTCAGCTTGCCGGCGTGGTCTGTGGCCAGGGCCTCGAGGGTTTCCTTGTGCTTCTGCTCTAGCTCCTGGGTTCGCTGCGCGACAAGCTTTTCAATCTCTTCATCCTTGCCGCGAAGCCTGTCGGCAAGCGCCTTCTCACGAGCGGTAAGGTCCTCCTCATAAGCGTCGAGCCCGATGCGGCACTCTGTTAGGCGAGCTTCCTCTACAGCGGCCTGTTGTGCGACCTCCGCTTGTGCCTTCTGAACATCAGACTGCTTCATGAGGAGCTCGTTCCAGCTTTGGCTCAGCTGCTCTTGACTCGTCTTCATCTCCTGAAAGGCCTCAGCGTACCAGACTTGTGTTTCCTCGACGCGCTTCTGGAGATCTACCTCCGCTGCTTCGACAACTGCTGCCCTGGAATCCAGCTTCTCTTTCCGGGCGCGGTGAAGTGCCTGGAGCTTCTGAAAGTTGTTGCTCATGGCCTGGAGGAGTTTTTCTTCTTCAGATTTGCCGCTGCTAGCGCGTGGCTCATCGACAATCTTGAGCCCAGCAGCGGCGATGACGTATTCGTCAAAGATTTCCCCTTCAGTTGGCGCCCCAGTGCTTGCCGCTCCTGGTATGCTGATGAACAGGTTGTCGCCAACCTTGAGATATCTGCTTGAAGAGGGGGGATTCGGATGTTGACAGCTGATCCTCAATAGCCGCCTCACCGGCAATTTGGGGCTCCGTGGCCGGCGTAGCGCCTGGCGCTCCTGCGGCAGGAATGCCGTCAGTATGGTCACCGGTTTCCTTGCCGGCCCTCTCAGCAGACTTCTTGGTGGCCTCTTCCTGTGCGGCCTTGGCGGCCTCGGCGGCCTCCTCATCGGCAACTCTGTCGGCCTCGGCGGCAGCATCCCTGGCGGTCTCCTCGATAACGGCGTCAACATCCATGTGTTCCGTCGAGGGAAGATCTGAAGGCCAAGAAAATAAACAAGATAAGGCTGAGGTGGAAGTTCAAGAAGACAAAAAGAAAGACAGAGTAACAAGTATTCTGAGGCAAACGGTTTACCTGTGTCGAGCTGTTGAGAGGTGGCTTCTCCTTTCCCAGCAACACCAGTTGCCGGAGTAGGACCACCAGAGCCTGCGCTTGTCGGCTCCTCTTCATCGCGATAGAGCTTGCTAGAGGAAACCCTTACCGGAGATTCATCTCTGGGTGGCATGGTTGACGGAGGCGGCACGTTAGGGATGCCTTTTGATGGTGCTCCTTGTTGCCGCTCCTCTCCTACAAGCCCGGTGATGTCAGTAGCGAAGATACATACCCCGACACTTGCCAGCGGAAAGTGAGTGATGAACTCACGCTTGGGGCTGCCTTGGGGGCTGCGTTGAGGGCTTGGCTCCGGGCTGATGGTGGTCGGCTCTGGCGCACCTGTGGTGCTTGCTGGCGGCTCATCGCCCGTTGAAGTCTTCGCCCTCTTCGCCATCCTCTGCGGAGACAGGCCAAAGCAAGACAAATTAGTTAAGCAAAACCGGAAATTCAGAAGATAAAGGATGTGACAGGACCCTTACTCTTCTTCTTCCGAACTGAAGGCAGAGAGGTCGAAGTCGACCTCTGCCACAGTGTCCGTGCGGGGAGGTGAAGGAGTGGTCCTGGGTCGCTTGGCTGCGGTAGAAGAGGAAGGTTGGTGGGCTGAGGCACCAGAGGTGGCTTTCCGAAGAACTCGCTTCGTCTTCTTCTCGGGAGCTGGGGGCTCCTCGTGCAGCTCCTCCTCGGCTGTATCTTCGGCAGAAGGGCCCCCGGCAGATGTGCCACTCTGCTCTCTGGCAACCTCGCCCTGCCCGGCAAGTTTTCCTTTGGACATCACTTCTTCTTCATTGGCTTCCCCTTCCGTGAAGCTAGCGCTGCCGGCCTCCGCGGCAAGATCCGCTTCTTCCGCCCTGCTGGCAATGTACGCCACTTCTTCTTCAGTAGTGGGGCGGATGAGGTTCGCTTCTTCCCGGATGGCCTTCTCTGACAAGTTGTCGAAGAATTCTTGTGCCTGCTCTGTGGATGGCTCTTCCCAAGTTCCGTCAAGGCCTTGAGCATTACATACCGGCATCATGGCGATGATTGAGGCCAAGGCGGAGTTGTTGCACAAAGGAATTACACCAGCCGGCAGCTTGAATCTCGCGTCAGTCCTGAACAACTTGTGGCAGAGGGTTGTGTGCTGCATGACCGTCAAGTTGTTATTCAGGCCAGGGCGCGGCCGCATGATATCTGCCGTGTTCCGGAATTCCCAGGCTGGTCTCCCTTTGTTCTTTAGAGGGGCGATGCGCCGGCGAAGGAAATCAGCCCCAATCATCTCTATTGTGAGCAAGGCAACTCTGAGGCGGTGAATCCTAGTAACTGCAATTGTGAGCTTCTCATCTTGAGGATCGAGGGCGCTCCAATCACTGCCGCGCACCATCTTTGTTTGTCGATGCAAACAGAAGGGCTGGGGGTCTTTCTCTTGAATCCAGCACCACTTGGCCCGCCATTCTTCCCACTTCTCGCGGTAGACCCCGTCTGGGTATATTTCCTTGTTCCATGCCCTTGGAATCCAGGTGATAGAACTAGAAAGGGCCTCTCCCTTTTGAATATGGGGACCGAAGTAATGGCGGAAGAGGGCTGTGTTAGGGGCTACTCCGGCAAAGTTTTCACAAAGATGGGCAAAGACTGACATGCATGTCACAACATTCGGCGTAAAATCCAAGAGATGGAAGCCATATGTGTACATGATGTCATTGAAGAATCAGAAAACGGGGTACAAAGCCCGCAATAAAAGTAGTCGACAAAGAAGGGAAATTTATCTGGGCCACCCTTGGAGGAACCTGGGCTCACGCGAGTAGCAGGATGAGCCTTCGTCTCCCTCGCCCACATGCACTGGTATCACTCCCTCAAGGTGCTCGCATCGAGCGCCGGAGTGAAGACGGCGTGCTTCTTCCGCATCTTCGCCAGTCCGCTCTCCGGGACGGCGGCTTTCACCTCCTTGCCCTTGCTTGCCTTGGGCGGCATGGCGACTATGGGAGCGGAGGCTGAGGACGGTGAGGGCGTGAAGGCGGCGGATGGGTGGGAGAGGCTCTGTTTCGGGCTCGAGGAAGGAGACGACGACGGTTTCCAGATTGGAAAGGACAGGAGGTAAATAAGCAGCGCCTCTGCGGATTCCTTTTTATGGGGAAGGCGCGAGGTTGCCTCTTTACTAGTTGGTATGAAAACGCTTTTGTGAGCGCGCTGCTGTAACGGCCGCTCCGCGCACGTATCCCACGTCCCGCATTCAATGGGCGTCGTGGGGGGGGGGCACAGTAAGCGGAATGATTACAACAACTGACTCCTGCCATGCGTGCCCGTGCACTGTTTGGGCCTAGCCCAACAACGCCTCGCACCCGTGTATGGACTAGGCTCGGGGGCTCCTGTCGGTGTACTAAAGTTTGGGTCTTTTAGTACCCCCTACTTGTGCATGGACAGTTGTAGCCACACCAGCGGCAAGGCCTGCCGGGGGACAGCTGAATGCAAGCGCAAGAATATCAAGGAAGTATCCAAGTCATTAATCAGAAGACAGAACACTGAAGGCTGGGATCCTGGCAAGATGCTTGCCGGGATGGCTAACGAAGCCCCGGCAAGATTCACACCCGGCAAGACCTCGCCACCCTGTCACCGCTCCAGTGCAGCGACCAGCTTGTCGTTTAGCTTTTGTCCTCTTGGGTGCGTGTCAGGGCGCTAACGGCGGTGGGATTAAGCGGTGCTGATGGGACGGCCTCTTTTCCCGTCCCCAAGAAGCTAAGGGACACCTAAACGGAGCATTTAATGCGTTTGTCCTAAGTCGTCAGTATTAGGTATGATAACACTGTAGCAACTTTACACCTATTGTACTTCACCACTGTTGGTGACCCCTTCGACGTATAAAAGGAGGCCCAAGGCGTAGCTACAGAGGGGAGGACCTTCTGGCCCATTCTGCATGCGTAGCTGCTGCTCGAACGTACTGTTCATCGCAAGCGCTCCTAAGGCTAGAGTTCAAACACATCTAATACACTAAAGCAGGAGTAGAGTTTTACACTTCTCAGCGGCCCGAACCTGGGTAAAAATCCCTCGTGTTGATCGTTGGATCTGTTCTTTGTGCAAGCCTTTCTCCCTGCCGAACCGTAAAAGGGATCCACGCGATCCCATAGGTGTCGTACGCCGACAACATGCCATAGACTTGTCTGGCTTCTCTCTTCCTCCCCGCGAAATAGTTTCGTAGAGCCGAAAGGCTGTCTGGGTTCCGGCAGGTACTAGTTCTGGACGGCGAAGCCCTGCCGGATAGATGACACCGTATGTGTGCAACTCTATAGAGAGATCGTAGTTTCGGTCTTAGTTCGAGAGTGCCTCCCGAAGGGCTGTCCGTGTGACCGTCCGAGTTTCGAAGGTCCTCCCGAAGGGCTGTCCGAGTGACCATCCGAGTTTCGGAGGTCCTCCCGAAGGGCTGTCCGCGACACCGTACGGTGGACTGTCCGACCGCCTCCCGGAGGGCTGTCCGAGGGGCAGATGAGGGTATACATCCTCGCAGTTGGGAGGTTGTAAATCCTAGCTGCGGGGATCTGCACCGCCGATTGTCATCGACTCTACTTCCGCTGCGCTACGAGTCGGTAACAAAAAAGATCAAACCTTGTATGCAGTCTCCATAGTGATCCTGGGCTGGTGCGTAGGTTGAAATTTTTTGTTTTCTGCTGCGTTCCCCAACAGAAAGGAGACCTTAATATCCCTTAGTTTCCTTATGGACCCTGCTACCACGGGAGGGTAGGACAAAAGATGGCATGCAAGTTCTTTTCCATAAGCACGTATGACTATTTACGGAATACATGCCTACATTATATTTATGAACTGGAGCTAGTTCTGTGTTGCCCTAGGTTATGACTGTTATATGATGAATATCATCCAACGAATTTACCGATCCAATGCCTACGAGTTTTCCACATATTGTTCTTGCTACGTTACTATTGCTATTGCTACTGTTCCAACTGCTACAAAATCATTGCTATCACTGTTACCGTTACTGTTACTGTTACTACTGCTATCAAAACTATCATATTACTGTGTTACTGATCACTCTGCTGCAGATATTTAATCTCCAGGTGTGGTTGAATTGACAACTCAACTGCTAATACTTACAAATATTCTTTGGCTCCCCATGTGTCGAATCTATAAAATTGGGTTGAATACTCTACCCTCGAAAACTGTTGCGATCCCCTATACTTGTGGGTTATCATGCCCTGGCCTACCCCCCAGGGCGCGCCCATGCCCTTGTCACCGCCTCGTGTAGCGTATCGACTCCCTCCGAAACTTCCAGGTCTTGTTTTGGTTCAGAAAAAATCGTAAAAAAGTTTTTTCGCGTTTGGACTTCGTTTGGTACATATTTTCTAAAAAACCAAAAGCATGCAAAAAACAGCAACTGGCATATTGGACACTTGGTTAATAGATTAGTTACAAAAATGTTTAAAATGATGTATAAAGCATACAAGATTAATAAAATAAGAACATGAAACAATCAAAAAATATAAATACGTTGGAGACGTATCAGAGACGCATCAACATGTCAGAGAGAAAAGCAAATGATGGAACAATTGTTCTTTATTAACAACGAAAGCTATATATACAATGTGTGGGGATGTGTTGTACAGACGCGACCCTTACAAAGGGGGCAATAAGTGTCCGTTAACCTGTCCGTACCTATAATAATCGTCGATATAGCGGATGGGTCCAATTTTTCACTCGGAACAGATCCTACAAAATTGTCTGCCTACTAATTTTTTTTGCGGGATCTTGCAAAGTCTGGGCTGATTCTGGCATCTCTATGGGATCCTTGTTTTTTTTGTTGGTTCCCCTATCCTTCCAGCTCCTTGGCATCAAGAAACTTTCGCCCTCTTCTGATCCTGGTGTCACATCGTAGTCCGGCCTCGCCACACCGCCAACCGGCCCTATGGAGTATCCGCAGGCACCGGGCGCCGCATTTCATGTGACACTGATGTCTAATACGCAACTTTATTCTTGTAGACTTTGTTGGGCATCCAAGCGCAGAGTTTTGTAGGACAGTAGCAATTTTCCCTCAAGTGGATGACCTAAGGTTTATCAATCCGTGGGAGGTGTAGGATGAAGATGGTCTCTCTCAAACAACCCTGCAATCAAATACAAGAAATCTCTTGTGTCCCCAACACACCCAATACAATGGAAATTGTATAGGTGCACTAGTTCGGTGAAGAGATGGTGATACAAGTGCAATATGGATGGTAGATATAGGTTTTTATAATCTGAAAATAGAAAAACAGCAAGGTAGCAAGTAACAAAAGTGAGCACAAACGGTTTTGAAAACAAGGCCTAGGGTCCGTACTTTCGCCAGTGAAATCTCTCAACAATGCTAATATAATTGGATCACATAACCATCCCTCAACGTGCAACGAAGAATCACTCCAAAGTTCTTATCTAGCAGAGAACATAAGAAGAAATTGTTTGTAGGGTACGAAACCACCTTAAAGTTATCCTTTCCGATCGATCTATCCAAGAGTTCGTACTAAAATAACACCAAGTTATCCTTTTCGATCGATCTATCTAAGAGTTCGTACTAGAATAACACCATATGATACGCATCAACCAACTCTAATGTCACCTAGATACTCCAATGTCACCACAAGTATCCATGAGTTAATTCTAAGATACGCATCAAACAATTTCAGATTCATAATACTCAATCCAACACAAAGAGTGCCCCAAGATTTCTATCGGAGAAAGTAGGACAAGAACGTGTATCAACCCCTATGCATAGATTACCCCAATGTCACCGCGGGATTCCGCAAGTTGAGTACCAAAACATATATCAAGTGAATCAATAGAACACCCCATTGTCACCACGCGTACGTATCCATATGCAAGACATATATCAAGTGTTCTCAAATCCAATATTCAATCCAACATAACGATATCTCAAAGGGAAAGATTCAATTCATCACAACAAGGTAGCAAGGGAATAACATCATGTGATCTGACTATATTAACAAAGCCCGTGATACATCAAGATCGTGACATCTCAAGAACACGAGAGAGAGAGATTGAACACATAGCTACTGGTACATACCCTCAGCCCCGAGGGTGGACTACTCCCTCCTCATCATGGCCTCCGCCGGGATGATGAAGATGGCCACCGGAGATGATCTACCCTCTCTGGCAGGGTACTGGAACGCCTCCAGATTGGTTTTTTGTCGATACAGAGAGTTGCGGCGGCAAAGCGGAGAGTCTAAGGTTATTTCGGATGGTTTCTATATTTATAGGATTTTTGGGCGTCGGTTTCATGCCAAGATGGGCCACGAAGTGGGCACGATACACCAGGGCACGCTGGGGGGCCTGGCGCGCCCTGGTGGCATGTGCCCACCTCGTGGCTCTTCTGGCCCTCCCACGAAGCGTCTAGTGCCTCTTTTGTTCCAAAAAAAATCGTCAAAAAGTTTAGGGCGATTCCGAGAACTTTCATTTTCTGCACAAAAACAACACCACGGTAGTTCTGCTGAAAACAACGTCAGTCCGGGTTAGTTCTAAATAAATCATATAAAGTGCATCAAAACCATATAAAAGTATTGTAAACATAGGTGAATATGGCATGGATACTTCATAAATTATCGATACGTTGGAGACGTATCAGCATCCCCAAGCTTAATTCCTACTCATCCTCGAGTAGGTAAATGATAAAAGAAATAATTTATGAAGTGTGAATGCTAGCATAGTGCATAAATTTGATAGATGATAATTTCAACCACTTTTCCTAGCATCATAACAACAACTCTTTCTCATAAAACTCATCTTGATAAAGTAGCAACCAATTCACATGTTATGGTTCAAACAATGAATTCTCTTGAAACTTAACAACCTATGTTCTTAGTCACCAAACAATTGCAATTCAACTTATTCTCAACAAAGTCTAAGTAAGAGCTCCACATACTCAAACATCATATAGTCTTCTATGATTGCTAGTACTCAAAGCATATTTTTAGAACAAATGGCATCCATCGAACACAAAGAAAGATAGGGGCTTAATGTTTCGCCTCCCAACTCATTTATCATAGAGATAATTGTCAACAATAATAAGTCATGATCAAATATATTTGACTGGCCATATGTGCCTAGATCTTTACCCACCACATGATGCTTGCCAACTAGAGAATAATTGAGGTTGAAATAAGAAGTTGACTCAACATGAAAAGTAAATAACATGAAAGTAAATAGATTATCCCTTCGCAGAGGGAAGCAGGGATTTGCAGAGGTGCCAGAGCTCAAAGCTTAAATCAGAGATAAAAAAAAATTGGGAGGTGCACCCTTCCTGTCAACGTTACGACCAAGAGTTATCAATATCTTCCATGTTAAACACATTAGCGGCGGTTCCCAAGCGGTAAAAGTAAGGTTTACTCCCCCTCCACCAACAAACACACTCCACGGCTAGCCGAATCCACGGGTACCGTCCATACCACAACATTCCTGGGGAGTTTTGTTTGATTATTTGCATTTTTTTTCAGGACTGGGAATCCCTATTACCGCCCCTCTCGTGCAAGGACGAGTGAATAAACACTCATCATGAGAATAACCCGCTTAACATGGAAGATACTGACCGCCCCCTGTCACTTGAGCGGTCCAGGCACACAAAACAGATGCTCATTTGAAATTTTAGAGGTGGCACATGCAAATTTACTTGGAACGGCAGGCTAATACCGCATATAGGTAGATATAGTGGACTCTCATGGCAAGAAACTGGGTTTAAGGGTTTTTGGATGCACAAGTAGTATCTCTACTTAGTACGAATTTTTGGCTAGCAAAAGACCCTAAGCAAACACCACATGTTGGAGGATCCATAACAATATAACTTCTATGCAAATATACACAACCATAACTCATTACGTTGTCTTCCTTGTCCAACTTCAACTAATTTTCTCAAGTTTGAAAATAATTAATGGGTATTCACAATCATAGAAGATGTCCAAGATAATATATTTGTATGTGAAAGTTCTCTTCCTTATACTAATCATTCACGAATTGCTTGTATGACCAATATTGTGATTGTCAAACTTCAATAGATTTTACTTTCTAAACCAGATGTGAAGCTACTACTAAGCATAAAGCACATTGATAATTTCATATTTATGATATTTCATTGATTCACAATTTACTCATAGGATATAAGTGAAGCACAAGAGTAAACATCAAACTACTCTCAAATATATAAGTGAAGATCAATGAGTAGTCAAACAATAAAGTAGCTATGTGAGGACTCTCTCTCTTAATAAAGATTTTCAGATCTGAGTATTTTATTCAAACAACAAACTAAACAAAAATAGAACTCCAAGAATAGCACGCATCATGTGAACGAATAAAAGTTTAGGCTCAACATAGGCTAACCGATAGTTGACGAAGAGAGGTGGGATGCGTAGCATCCCCAAGCTTAGATGCTTCATACTTCTTGAAATATTTACTTCGGGTGCCTTGGGCATCCCCAAGCTTGAGCTTTTGTATCTTGTTCGATCCTCTCATATCATGGCTTCACCTATTCTCAAAAACTTCATCCACACAAAACTCAAAAAGAACTCGTGAGATAGGTTAGTACACATAAGAACAACAAAACACTTCATGTACTGCCAAGACAAGTTGCACAATAATTTTCAAACATCATCTACTGTTTACTATCATTTCCATCATTTATATCTACCAATATAGGCTATGAAACTATAGGATAAGCAGATAACAAAACTATGACAGCAATCTGTCCAAACAGAACAGTCTGTAGAAATTTATGAAAACAGTGTACTTCTGTAACTCCAAAAATTATGAAAATTTAGGAAATGCTAAATAATTTATATGACAACACTCTGTAAAAATTTCAGAAACTTTCCACGTTCCAGTAAAATGTGAAAATTCAAACACTACAGCAAAAGTTTCTGTTTTTACACAGCACACATCAAACATGCAATTCAAGCATCCTAAAGGAAATTCTTGGAACTTTTTATTGAAAAACAAGATTATAAATAACACCTAACAGAGAACAAAAAAATAAAATGATGCTCCAAGCAAAGCACATATTATGTGACGAATAAAAATATAGCTCCAAGTAAGATATACCGATAGTGTTGAAGACGGAAGAGGGGATGCCTTCCGGGGCATCCCCAAGCTTAGGCGCTTGAGTCTTCCTTGGATATTACCTTGGGGGTGCCTTGGGCATCCCCAAGCTTAGGTTCTTGTCACTCCTTATTCTCCTCATATCGGTGTCTCACCCAAAACTTGAAAACTTCAATCACATAAAACTTAACGGAACTTCGTGAGATGGGTTAGTATAATAAAGGTAGATCATTCACTTAGGTACTGTCAAGACAAGATTCATAATTGTTCCCACATTATACCTACTGTATTATATCATTCCCATAATTTATATCACTTAATATAAGCTATGGGAACACTAAAACAAGCAAACTATGCATGCAAAACAGAATCTGTCAATAACAGAACAGTCTGTGAAGATCTGTAGAGTAACCATACTTACCTGTCTCTAAAGATTCTTAAAAATTAGGAAAACCTGAATAATTTGTATATCAAGACTGTGTAAAAATTTCAGATCATTACTACGCTCCAGTAAAAAATGAAAATTCCTTTACTGGAGTCAAAAGTTTCTGTTTTGGTTCAGCATCAATTCTACTCATTTTGTGAGTCATCCCAAAGGCTTTACTTGGCACTTTATTGAAATAAAAGACACAAAACATGATTACTATAGTATATTAATCATGTGAACACTCAAAAACATAAATTAAAAGTGTTGGGTTGTCTCCCAACAAGCGCTTTTCTCTAATGCCTTTTAGCTAGGCATGATGATTTCAATGATGCTCACATAGGAATAGTATTTGAAACATGTAAGAGAGCATCATGAATCTCATGACAAGCACATTTAAGTCTAACCCACTTCCTATGCATATGTATTTTGTGATCAAACAATTTATGAGAGCAAGAATCAACTAGCATGGGAAGGCAAAACAAGCATAACTTCAAAACTTTGAACACATAGAGAGGAAACTTGATATTATTGCAATTCCTACAAGCATATGTTCCTCCCTCATAATAATTTTCAGTAGCATCATGAAGGAATTCCATAATATAACTATCACATAAAGCATTCTTTTCATGATCTACAAGCATAGAAAATTTATTACTCTCCACATAAGCAATTTTCTTCTCATTCATAGTAGTGGGAGCAAACTCAACAAAATAACTATCATAAGACACTTGATTGACATAACCACATTCAATATTAAAATCATGATGAGAAGTTTCAAAGTTGCTATCAATTTTTATATCATACATGTCATCACCATAATCATCATAGATAGGAGGCATGCCATCATCATAATAAATTTGCTCATCAAAACTTGGGGGACTAAAAATATCAGCTTCATCAAACATAGCATCCCCAAGCTTGTGGCTTTGCATATCATTAGCATCATGGATATTCAGAGAATTCATACTAGCAATATTTCTATCATGCTCATCATTGAAGGAACTCTAATTAAGTATTTTCATAAATTCTTCCTCTACCAATTGAGCACAATTTTCCAAACCATCATTTTCACGAAAGACTTTATAAAGATGAGACAATTGATGCAAACTAAAATCCATTTTATTTGTAGTTTTCTTTGATAAAACCAAACTAGTGAAAAACAAGAAACTAAAATATTCAATTGCAAGATCTAAATATATACCTTCAAGCACTCACCTCCCCGGCAACGGCGCCAGAAAAGAGCTTGATGTCTACTACGCAAATTTATTCTTGTAGACTTTGTTGGGCCTCCAAGCGCAGAATTTTGTAGGACAGTAGCAATTGTCCCTCAAGTGGATGACCTAAGGTTTATCAATCCGTGGGAGGTGTAGGATGAAGATGGTCTCTCTCAAACAACCCTGCAATCAAATACAAGAAATCTCTTGTGTCCCCAACACACCCAACACAATGGCAAATTGTATAGGTGCACTAGTTCGGCGAAGAGATGGTGATACAAGTGCAATATGGATGGTAGATATAGGTTTTTATAATCTGAAAATATAAAAACAACAAGGTAGCAAGTAACAAAAGTGAGCACAAACGGTATTGCAATGCTTGAAAACAAGGCCTAGGGTCCGTACTTTCGCTAGTGCAATCTCTCAACAATGCTAATATAATTGGATCACATAACCATCCCTCAACGTGCAACGAAGAATCACTCCAAAGTTCTTGTAAGAGCACATTTATCCATGTGTGGTTTTGGTAATTGATGACAATCCCTATGGACTAATGGTTGCCTTGAGTTATATTCGAAGGATTTGTCCATAGGCACTTCTTGAAGTACATGTGTTGGTTTCAAGGAGTTTATATGGTGACCAAGGTGGTATGTAAGGTTTTATCCCAAGATTGGTCATGTGAGAGTTGATCTCATTGCAAGCATATCTTGAAGAAGAAGATTGTGTGAACATTCATGTTTACCTTCAAGACATCATCCTTGTGAAGAGAGAAGAGAAGACACAAGGTTGATCAAGATTAAGGCAAAGAATGATTCAAGTTGATCAACACACAAAGCGTAGAAGATGTACCAAGTGGGATCAAGTGATCCCATGGTATGGTAACCATTGTCCATTACGCTTTGTGAACTAACCCATGGTCTAGGTGAGAGTTCGTTGTGGGGTTAGGTATATTTCCATGGGCTTGCGTCAAGAGGAAGATCTCATACAACCCATGGAGGATGACATCAAGTGGTGATCGTCATCAAGGTTGCGGTGTGCAAGTTCAAGTGAAGCATCACGGAGAGATCATGCTTGAAGCTTGCCGTCCATTGTGGTGACAATGGACTTGTGAAGATGTGCCAATGAGTGGCTCACCCATAGTGGAGTATGGGGGAGCAATCAACTAGTCTTCATCGAGCCAACGCAATCAAGAAAGGTGGTCCATCTTGAGAAGGACAAGATCATCACCATCTAGCTCAAGTGGACTATGCGCAAGGCAAAGGTTTGACCTTGATAGGGTTTTCTATTTTACCGGTCTCATAGTGGAAGTTGGGAGACTGGGTTATAGGATAGATAGCCATACTATCAAGGGGGCTCTCAAGTGAGTAGCTTGATCGTATCGTTCGTTGAGAGCTCAAACCATTGCATTCTTGGCATCATCATCTTTCTTGGTTCTTGGTTGGTTTTTCTCTTTGAGGTTTCTTGAGCTTATGGTCAGCTTCATGACAAGCTCAAGTTCATCGAAAACGGAGTCCATATGCATCTTCTATGATGTTTTCGATGTTGGAGTTCTTGCCGGTTCTTCATTGATAGAGGTTTCACATCTCTATACCATTGGCATTTTTATACTGCCTATTCTTGCTGTTTGGATAGTACTTGTCGTGTGCTATCCAACAAGCTTGAGTTTGCTCAATTCGGAGCTCGTATGCAAAAGTTATGGCAGTTTCAGTGCCAGAGCTGTTTTTCTCTGAACAAGCGGTAGTACTGCTCGGTAGCACGGTAGTACCGCTTGGGTGGTACTTCTGCTATGTACTACCGCTGTCACTACCGCTTATATTTGCCTTCTCGTGCCTACAGGGGTCTCTGGCCATTTTCAACGGAAGTACCGCTCTCCCCAGAGCGATAGTACCGCTCCAGCGGTACTACCGCCCTGAAGAGCCGCTCGAACTACCGCTTATTTTTTTAAGCGGAAGTACCGAGCGGTACTGCTGCCCTGAGGATCCGCGGCCTCTTTCGCATCTTTTTTTTCTTCCGGTCTTCTGGGATTTCTGAGCGGAAGTACCGCTCCCTCCAGAGCGGTACTACCGCCCCAAGCGGAAGTACCGCTCCCTCCAGAGCGGCACTACCGCTTTGTTGTTCCAGGACGGGTATAAGCGGAAGTACCGCTCCCCTGAGCGGTACTACCGCTTGTGTGCGGGCTGTGGGGGTAACGTTTGGATTTTCCCCCCACCTATAAAAGGGGGTCTTCTTCCCCATTGCTCCTTAACTCTTGAGCTTGTGTTCTTCCCCCATTGTTGACCTTCTTCGAGCTTGCAAACTCTCAATCCCTCCAATGATTCTTGCTAGTTCTTGAGGGAAAAGAGAGAGGAGATCTAGATCCACATTTCCACCAATCACTTTCTCCTCTATGTGAGGGGAACCTCTTGGATCTAGAGTTTGGAGTTCTTCGTGTTCTTCTTCGTTCTTCCTCTCATTTTCCTCCATAGCATTAGTTGTTGTGGTGGGATTTGGGAGAGAAGGACTTGGGCACTCCGTGTGCCCTTGCCATTTCATTTGGTGCATAGGTTTGAGTTCTCCACGGTGATACGTGGAAGTGAGAAGTTGAGAAGCTTATTACTCTTGGGTGTTTGAGCACCCTAGAGCTTGTTCCTCTTGGGTGCCTTGGCGCCCTAGACGGTTGGTGGTGTCTCGGAGCTCAATCATTGTGGTGTAAAGCTCCGGGCAAGCGTCGGGGTCTCCAATTAGGTTGTGGAGATTGCCCCGAGCAATTTGTACGGGTACTGGTGAACCGCCCCCAAGGGTTGCCATTTGTACGGGTTCGGTGACCGCCCTCAAGGGTCCCTTAGTGGAATCACGGCATCTTGCATTGTGCGAGGGCGTGAGGAGATTACGGTGGCCCTAGTGGCTTCTTGGGGAGCATTGTGCCTCCACACCGCTCCGAACGGAGATTAGCATCCGCAAGGGTGTGAACTTCGGGATACATCATCGTCTCCTCGTGCCTCGGTTATCTCTTACTCGAGCCCTTTACTTATGCACTTTACTCTGTGATAGCCATATTGTTTGATGCTATATATCTTGCTATCACTTAGTTGTTTATCTTGCTTAGCATAAGTTGTTGGTGCACATAGGTGAGCCTAGTTGTCTTAGGTTTTGTGCTTGACATATTAAACGTTAGTTTTATTCCGCATTTGTTCAAGCCTAAACCGTAATTATTTTAAAGCGCCTATTCACCCCCCCCTCTAGGCGACATCCACGTCCTTTCAATTGGTATCAGAGCTAGGTCTCTCATTATTAGGTTTAACCACCTAGAGAGTAAGGATGTCGACTAGGGGATTAGGATTCTCTGACACTCTTAGTTTCGATGGCACAAATTTTGATGTTTTGGTAATCCGCATGCTTAATCTCTTTAGGGTCATGGACCCAAATTTGGAGCGAATTGTAGATATGGGTTTTTCTCCTCCAAAGGATTCTCAACACATATCTTTAGAGGATGAGAAAAACTCTTATCTCAATGCTCAAGCTTCTAATGTGCTTTTTGATGCTTTGAGCAATGTAGTTATATTTCACCTCATGCCATTCCGGGATGCTCATGAGTTGTGGACAAAGCTTCAAGATAAATATGGTGTGTCCAAGATTTCTAGGGATGATTGTTCTCCCTCCACCTCCGGTCGTGTTGCCTTCTCAACTTCATCTACTTCACCGACATGTGGATTGCCACAAGGTAATGTTATGGTGAGTAGTGGTGTTCATTGTAATGATGATAGTGGGCTTATTGTTGATGATTCTTCATCACTATCTTATTGCAATGCTTCATCTTTGGACTTCAACACTTCGAGCACTCTAAATGTTTCACATGCTTGTGTTGATAGTCCTTGCATATCATGTAGAAATTGCTTGACTAAATCTCATGATGATATGCTTGCCATGTCTTGTTATCGTGATAAAAATGCATTGCTTTCCTCGAGTTGTTGTGCTAACAATGTAGAGGAAACCCAACACTCCATGGAACAAGATGTGGTCTTGAATGGTGCGTCAAGGGATCCTACATCATCATCTATTATTTCTCACTTTTGCCTTATGGCTAAGGCTTCAAAGGTATCTCCTACTTTGAATCCCAATATATCCCATGATTATGATGTTGAGGATGATGAAGAGAGTGATAATATTGCTTCCTTAAAAATTAAGGGAGAAATGGTTTTTAAAGCTCTTCATAAGAATAAAATTGCTCGTTCCAACTTCATGGAAATCATGTCTATTGCAATTGAGGGCAAGAAATATATTGAGGAGTTGGAAGCTCATCTCGAGGAGCATGAGGCCACCATTGATAAAATAGAAGGTCATGAGCGTGATTATGCTAATGAGATCGAGGAGCTATCTCACGCTCTTGAAAATGAACAAACCACCAAGGAATCTCTTGAGGATACCTTTGCTCTAGAATTATCTAGATTAAAGGAATCCCATGATAGAGCTCTCGAGGTGGCTAATGATTTTAGAACTAAAAATGATAAGCTTGCAGTTGCACATGCTAAACTCCTTGAGGACTTTGAGCACCTCGAAAATGGCTCAAGGGTCATTAAGAGTTCGCTCATTGAACTCACCGAGTCTCATGCTCAACTTGAAGCTTCATATGCTAAAGAGCTTGCCAAGTTGCCTTCTCCTTTTGTTGTTAATGATGATGCTTGTGCTACTAACTCTATTTCTTGTGAAGCATCCATTTTAAGGAGAATGTTGAGCTAAGGGCTCAACTTGAGTTGCTATCTAGCAATTATGGGAAATTGGAAGAAAGTCATGAAAAGCTCTCGAGCTCTCATGGTGATCTTCTAGTATCCCATAATGTGCTAAAGATAGCTCATGAGGCTAGTACTACTAAGGTAACATCTAGTGAGCCTCATGTGGACATTAGCACTACATCTAGTAGAAATGCTTTATTGCCATGTGCTAGTCCTCGTAGTTCATCTACTCATAATGTTGCTATATCTTGTGATGAATTACTTTCCTTGCCTTGTTGCTCTAACGATGAAGCTTATACGTCCTCTAGTACTTGTGTTCATACTAACCATGTAGAGGAAATCAATGAGCTCAAGGCCCAAGTCACTTCTTTGAAGAAAGACTTGGAAAAGGGTCATGAAGGGGAGTCCACACTCAACAATATCTTGAGTGTGCAAAAATCCCCAAATGACAAAGGTGGACTTGGATTCAACTCCAATAATAAGAAGAAGTCCAAGAGAAACAAAAAGAAGGGCCAAGAACAAGTCAAGAATTCGGCCAAGATTATTTGCTTCAAGTGCAAGATAGAAGGGCACCATGTTAGATCTTGCCCATTGAAGAAGAAGCCCCATAGTGACAAGCAACAAGGGAAGCGGCCACAAGTTCAATCTCATGCTCAACCTCAAGTTGAAGAAAGGCCTCTTCCCAAGAAGACCCAAGTCAACGCTCCTCAAGTTGAGAAATCAATTGAGAAGAAAGTAAAGGGTAGATGTTGCTACTTATGTCGTGAGAAGGGTCACTTTGCTTCTTCATGCACGAATGGTAACTTATCCAACCCAATTATTATTGATGATATCTATTCTCTTGGGAAGGATAAGGTTGGCAATGTGTTTGCCAAGTGTGTTGGTACTCAATGTGGTGTCAACAAAAGAACCATTTGGGTAGCCAAGCCTATTGTGACTAACCTCTTAGGACCCAACTTGTTTGGGGACCAACAAGCTCAAACTTGATCAATAGGTGTGGTTGGAGGGCATTGGAGACTTGGCTGCATCATGAAGAATTAAGGGATCTTCATCATTCATATTATTTCAAGCCAAGTCATTTGGATTATCGAGTTTCTATCTTATATCCAATGTGCCTCCTTGCGGTAACTTGTACTTAAATTGTTTACATTGTTAGTTACTTGCCCCTTTGCATGTTGTGGTTTTGTACCTTGCATGTGTTTGTATATGGTGTGCCTCCGTCTTGCTTATCTTGAGTAATCAAGTATGGGTATGTTGGTTTCCACATCATGTACGTGTGCGTATTGTGTTGAGCCTTTTTGTATTTTGTTTGTATCTTTGTCGGCTCTTTTGAGAGATTAATGGATTATCCCATTTTGGGGGAGTGATGTGCTTTGTGCACTTCACGATCCTCAAAATGTGTGTACATGAGGAATACCACTTAGTATTGATATTACAAGATTATCTAGCTTCTATGTGGTATGTCTTCTCAAGAGATATTCAAATTCTAAATGGTCCATTAATCATCTTGTTGTATTTCATTTGCCACTTGTTAATAACGTTGGGTTACCACATTATGGGGGAGTAATATACTATGTGCATATTGCAAGCCCAGAGAATGTGTACATTTGAGATATTGCCACTTAGAGTTGATATTATAATTTATCTTGTTCCTAGGTGGCATGTTAGCTCTACAAGTGCCATTTGCATGTGCCTTAGGAGTAAAGATGATGTTGGGTCTATTTGCAATCTACCAATGGGAATTATTTCCAAATACTTCTTGTCCTTGACAATTGGTATTCCTTTTAAGTGGTAGAGATTGCTAATCATCTTTACATAGGATTTTTTTTATCGTTTATCTTCCTTGCCTCTTCTGGATCTTTTTGAGCATGTCTAGTGTTTCTATAGATATAGGGAAAGTGATGATCCCATCGTGTGCATTTTGTATTCAAATGCAAATTCTATATAATGCACATCTCTTGGGGGAGCTATCCTATTTTCTGTAGAACACTCTCTTTATGTGTTTATCATAAAATCCTTTGATCTTCATCAAGTGTGTGTTGGTGGGAGGCAAGCCTTTTCTCTATGGTGCCTTGTGCCATCATGAAAATTTGCGGAGGGTTTGGTTTGTTTGGAACCTAGCTCTCTTTTGGCAACTTGATACCCCTTGTTTTCCTTCAATTGGTATCTTGTTTCCTTCTATTTGGCATGTGTCAATGGATATCTCATTCCTTGATGTATCTTTTAGTTGGTATCCGTCAAGTGATAATTTTTCGTTTGGTATCTTATTTTCACTTGATACCCTATCTTTCGGTATCTTATCAACTGTGTGTTGATTTGATTCTTGAAAGCCTTGAGCATGCATATTTTCTACATGTACTTTCGTTGGCATGTTCTCTTTCCTTGACCCAATATATACGGGAGACTCCACTATGACATAAATTGGCTAAAGTGTGCATGAAATTCAATTTCATATCTATATGCACATATTTATGTGGAGTTTTGTCCTATGTATTGTTGGTCCACTAACTTTTTGGTCCCAATGAGTTTGGGTACCACTTTGTTTGTGGTGTTGTTCTAGGAACAATTGGAGATACATTGGACACTCGACTCACTTACAAGGAAGGTGTTGACACCATGTGCTTATTGGAGCCATACTAGGATGATCGATGAACCATTGTCTACTACATCATCCAATTCTATCTCGGTAACAAGTATCTACTTCATGCATACATTTCTTGCATTCAACCTTTAGGTTGCATCATGGCATGGAGTTCTTGATTCATTCTTGTGGTACTTGTTTCCTTTCTCAAAGCATCCCAACGATGATCTCTTGTTGCTAGTTGTGATGTCTTTGATGATCGTATGATGGGAGTTCATTTATGTACAATAAGAAAATATTAGGCCTTGTGCTATGTTTTCAAGCAAAGATCTTATTGGTATATTTATGACTTCCTTTTGGATATCTTGTTCATTCCTTCTTGTAACTATTTTGTGTGTACATCATTCTTTGTGGATATATATCATCATGATTGTCTTCCACCTAGAATCTTATACACATGAGAGAAGTTATATCTCTATTTGATATCCTCTTTTCTTTCACGTCCACCGTTGCATTCCCTTTTTATTTCCATGGTGGTTTCGTGAAAGAATTTTTTTTGAGTGCGGATCTTATATCCTTGCATCTTGATGCACTCCTTGGTGATGAAGATTATTTTCCTCATGCTTGTCTTCACGAGGGTTTTGCCATCTCGATTGGTATCCCTCCTCTTGACAAGGCTATTATTTCCTATCTTCACCAGGGGTTGTCACAAGCTTTGGTTTTTAATTTTCCTATTAGTAAGCTTGTGAACCCTTTTGCTAGTGGTTTGTGTGTGGGAAGGATATGTCTTGCACTATATGTCTCATTTCATCAAGACTATATTGATGCTTAATGCTCATCCTTATATTAGTCTTCTCAAGTGCTTTGCCATGACTCACACACATCATTTTGGTTGAGCCTACTCTTAAACCTCTTTTACATATTGCTCAACCATATGTTTGGTGCAAGTGATATTCTTATTGCCTTATCTACTTGCTTGCACTTGTTGTGTGTTTATATTGATTTTGGGGGAGTCATGATCCTATTTTGTGCACTTGTAGTCAAATATAAAAAAAATTCTTAATTGTGCACAAATCATGGGGAGCTCCTCTAGTTTCTTTATAAACACTCTATTGCCCATATCATAATATCTTTCATTCATGTGGCTTGTAGGTCCATGTGATTGTTTGTTCCAATTGGTATCTTTTGATTGCTTGCTTCTCTTTTGTATGTCTTTGTGCCATACGATCCTTTTTGCAATCTTTGGATCCTCAATATAGTTTGTTCCCCTCCAACTACTTATAATTGGATATGTGTATTTGATTGCACTCATATTTTGAGAAATACACACTTTTTGGAGGAGCACCTATTATATTGGCTTTCTAAGCTTTTCGTCCATTTTGGCAATCAATTCCAATGGGGGAGAAGTTTAGAGAGTTTAGTTTGGAAAGTTTAGAGAGTTTTGCGTTTGATTACTTAAGCATTTGCATCTCATACCCATGCATTATTGCTTTGCATGTGTGTGCTTGGTTGTGCTTATTTCCTTATATAAACTCTCTTGAAAGTGGTTGTCATCAATTACCAAAATGGGGGAGATTGTAAGAGCACATTTATCCATCTGTGGTTTTGGTAATTGATGACAATCCCTATGGACTAATGGTTGCCTTGAGTTATATTCGAAGAATTTGTCCATAGGCACTTCTTGAAGTACATGTGTTGGTTTCAAGGAGTTTATATGGTGACCAAGGTGGTATGTAAGGTTTTATTCAAAGATTGGTCATGTGAGAGTTGATCTCATTGCAAGCATGTCTTGAAGAAGAAGATTGTGTGAACATTCATGTTTACCTTCAAGACATCATCTTTGTGAAGAGAGAAGAGAAGACACAAGGTTGATCAAGATTAAGGCAAAGAATGATTCAAGTTGATCAACACACAAAGCGTAGAAGATGTACCAAGTGGGATCAAGTGATCCCATGGTATGGTAACCATTGTTCATTACGCTTTGTGTACTAACCCATGGTCTAGGTGAGAGTTCGTTGTGGGGTTAGGTATATTTCCATGGGCTTGCGTCAAGAGGAAGATCTCATACAACCCATGGAGGATGACATCAAGTGGTGATCGTCATCAAGGTTGCGGTGTGCAAGTTCAAGTGAAGCATCACAGAGAGATCATGCTTGAAGCTTGCCATCCATTGTGGTGAAAATGGACTTGTGAAGATGTGCCAATGAGTGGCTCACCCATAGTGGAGTATGGGGGAGCAATCAACTAGTCTCCATCGAGCCAACACAATCAATAAAGGTGGTCCATCTTGAGAAGGACAAGATCGTCACCATCTAGCTCAAGTGGACTATGCGCAAGGCAAGGCAAAGGTGGTCCTTTTTTTTCTTCCGGTCTTCTGGGATTTCTGAGCGGAAGTACCGCTCCCTCCAGAGCGGTACTACCGCTTTGTTGTTCCAGGACGGGTATAAGCGGAAGTACCGCTCCCCTGAGCGGTACTACCGCTTGTGTGCGGGCTGTGGGGGTAACGGTTGGATTTCCCGCCCACCTATAAAAGGGGGTCTTCTTCCCCATTGCTCCTTAACTCTTGAGCTCGTGTTCTTCCCCCATTGTTGACCTTCTTCGAGCTTGCTAACTCTCAATCCCTCCAATGATTCTTGCTAGTTCTTGAGGGAAAAGAGAGAGGAAATCTAGATCCACATTTCCACCAATCACTTTCTCCTCTATGTGAGGGGAACCTCTTGGATCTAGAGTTTGGAGTTCTTCGTGTTCTTCTTCGTTCTTCCTCTCATTTTCCTCCATAGCATTAGTTGTTGTGGTGGGATTTGGGAGAGAAGGACTTGGGCACTCCGTGTGCCCTTGCCATTTCATTTGGTGCATAGGTTTGAGTTCTCCACGGTGATACGTGGAAGTGAGAAGTTGAGAAGCTTATTACTCTTGGGTGTTTGAGCACCCTAGAGCTTGTTCCTCTTGGGTGCCTTGGCGCCCTAGACGGTTGGTGGTGTCTCGGAGCTCAATCATTGTGGTGTAAAGCTCCGGGAAAGCGTCAGGGTCTCCAATTAGGTTGTGGAGATTGCCCCGAGCAATTTGTACGGGTACTGGTAAACCACCCCCAAGGGTTGCCAAAGTGTACAGGTACCGGTGACCGCCCCCAAGGGTTGCCATTTGTACGGGTTCGGTGACCGCCCTCAAGGGTCCCTTAGTGGAATCACGGCATCTTGCATTGTGCGAGGGCGTGAGGAGATTACGGTGGCCCTAGTGGCTTCTTGGGGAGCATTGTGTCTCCACACCGCTCCGAACGGAGATTAGCATCCACAAGGGTGTGAACTTCGGGATACATCATCGTCTCCTCGTGCCTCGGTTATCTCTTACCCGAGCCCTTTACTTATGCACTTTACTCTGTGATAGCCATATTGTTTGATGCTATATATCTTGCTATCACTTAGTTGTTTATCTTGCTTAGCATAAGTTGTTGGTGCACATAGGTGAGCCTAGTTGTCTTAGGTTTTGTCCTTGACATATTAAACGTTAGTTTTATGCCGCATTTGTTCAATCCTAAACCGTAATTATTTTAAAGCGCCTATTCACCCCCCCCCCCCTCTAGGCGACATCCACGTCCTTTCAGTTCTTATCTAGCGGAGAACATAAGAAGAAATTGTTTGTAGGGTACGAAACCACCTTAAAGTTATCCTTTCCGATCGATCTATCCAAGAGTTCGTACTAAAATAACACCAAGTTATCCTTTCCGATCGATCTATCTAAGAGTTCGTACTAGAATAACACCATATGATACGCATCAACCAACTCTAATGTCACCTAGATACTCCAATGTCACCACAAGTATCCATGAGTTAATTATACGATACGCATCAAACAATTTCAGATTCATAATACTCAATCCAACACAAAGAACCTCAAAGAGTGCCCCAAGATTTCTATCGAAGAAAGTAGGACAATAACATGTATAAACCCCTATGCATAGATTACCCCAATGTCACCGCGGGAATCCGCAAGTTGAGTACCAAAACATATATCAAGCGAATCAATAGAACACCCCCCTGTCACCACGGGTATCCATATGCAAGACATATATCAAGTGTTCTCAAAACCAATATTCAATCCAACATAACGATATCTCAAAGGGAAAGATTCAATTCATCACAACAAGGTAGCAAGGGAATAACATCATGTGATCCGACTATATTAACAAAGCCCGTGATACATCAAGATTGTGACATCTCAAGAACACGAGAGAGAGAGAGATTGAACACATAGCTACTGGTACATACCCTCAGCCCCGAGGGTGGACTACTCCTTCCTCGTCATGGCCTCCGCCGGGATGATGAAGATGGCCACCGGAGATGATCTACCCTCTCTGGCAGGGTATTGGAACGCCTCTAGATTGGTTTTTCGTCGATACAGAGAGTTGCGGCGGCGAAGCGGAGAGTCTAGGGTTATTTCTGATGGTTTTTATATTTATAGGATTTTTATGCGTCGGTTTCACGCCAAGATGGGCCACGAGGTGGGCACGATACACCAGGGCGCGCCGGGGGGGGGGGGGGCTGACGCGCCCTGGTGGGTTGTGCCCACTTCATGGCTCTTCTGGCCCTCCCACGAAGTGTCTAGTGCCTCTTTTGTTCCAAAAAAATCATCAAAAAGTTTCGGGCGATTCCGAGAACTTTCATTTTCTGCACAAAAATAACACCACGGTAGTTCTGCTGAAAACAGCGTCAGTCCGGGTTAGTTCTAAATAAATCATATAAAGTGCATCAAAACCATATAAAAGTATTGTAAACATAGGTGAATATGGCATGAATACTTCATAAATTATCGATACGTTGGAGACGTATCAGCCACCACCACCAACTATGTCACTCTGTCCTCCCGCGCCTCCCTCAGACGTGCATGTTGGTGTCGCGCCAACATCTTCCACCACCAACGCCAAGCGAAAGCGGCAGGGGAATCACCTCATGCAAGCAGGCGTGCCCGGCACGACAACACTTCCTTCCGTTGACGCTCCGGTTCCTCCCGTCGCGGCCGTAGGGCGTGAGGAAGAAGACCGCCTCCACCGGCTCGGGCGATGCGGGCGAGTCCCCCAAGGAAGGAGGTGATCGCGTCAAGAACCCGGTCTCATCCTCTGCCTTTGGCCGGCCACATTCTCCCTGATCGCGGCCATTCGACCAGTCGCGCCTACAACGTGTTCGATGAAACGCCTGGGAGGGTAAATTCCTTTTCCTTGGAATGCACCGGTGATCTTTGGTTCGACTTTGAAGCACTTGTTTACGTTTTGTCCATTGAATTTTGTAGCCAAAACATGCACTCAGGATTAACCAAAATGTTGGAGGAGAATGGGGTGGATTTCATCGCTCCCCTTGACAATTTTGAAACGCCTCAAGTGGAGGTCGGGCGGAGGTGGATCAAGCGAATGATGGTGGTGATGAAGTGGAAGAGATTGCGAAGTCCGGGTACCATGCTAAAGTTGGGAGGACTGGCAACTGCATGAAGATGGAGGATGTGTGCTTGATTCAAGCATGGGAGAGCGTGTCACTTGACACGGTGATCGGCAAAGATCAAAGCTTTGGGAGATATTGGCAAAGAGTCGAGGACAAGTTCCCCTCTGGCCGATCATTGAAGTCCATCCAAGGTCGTTTGGACGTGATCAAGAAAACTTGTAGCCGTTGGAGTGGGTGCTTGGAGCAAGTGCGGAATGCACCTCGAAGTGGCGATACTATTGATGATTATGTGAGTATTTCTTTGTTTTGTAGACTTTGTCCTAGTTGATAAAAGTTTGAGCTCATACTTGCCTCGATGTCTATGTGTAGGATCGCATCGCTAATGAATATTTGAAGCAAACTATGGGCTTCAAGGGCCGGCCGTTCACTCTTCATCATTGTTGGCACTTGCTCAAGGATAGTGAGAAGTGGAGGGTGAGAGACAAGGAAGCTCCCCCAAAGAAAGTTCTTTTGTCAAATTGGAACATGAGGATGATGATAGTGATGATGCACCAAGAGGAGGAAGAAACAAGGGCAAACCAGGTGGAAACAAGAAGGAGAAAGCGAGAGTGAAGAGTTCGGCCGAGGCAACCACTCTGAGAGATCAATAATGAAATGGCGAAGATGTAACAAGCTATGTTGACCAAGCATTGGGTTGTTAAAGTTGCCATGGACGAGAAGAAAGACAAGCACAAGGAGAAGTGCGAGGAAAGATGTGCCTTCGAGGAGCACAAGATCACCCTAGAGGAGCAAAAGAGGAGGGACGAGAGGAACGCCGAAAATGGCTGGTTCATGATGATGGGTCCAGAGGGATTGAGAAGGATGAAGATCATGTGCCGAAGAAAGATGGAGCTTTAAAATCTTATGACCTGTGGGTTGGGCAATGTAGGTGGTGGTGTGGGGTTTGGAGGGGTTTTTGCTTTCGAAAATGTTGAAGGAGGTGGATTTGAATGTGGTGGTGGCTTCGGCATGAGTGGTGGAGGTCGGTTGGAGGTGGAGGTGTCTTGGGCAATGGTTATGGAGGTGGGTTTGAATATGGTGGTGGCTTGAGCAATGGTGGTGGACGTGGGCGTTTGGAGGTGGTGTTGCCTTCGGCATTGGGGGTGGTGGTGAAGCTTTTGGCAATGGTGAACGGTGTTCATGATGGTGGTCGTCGTAATTCTCTGGCTCAAATTGTTGAAGATGATGGTGCTCATTCTCTAGTCAATGTGGATGATTGTGATGGAGATGCTAGGGCCGTTGATGGTGGCGACGATCTTCGAAACATGATGATGTTGCTTGATGTATCCATGACCGGTGGTCATTTAATCATGTTTTATTTTGTTTGAATGCATATTTTTCATGGCTAAACTTGCTACCTCGTATGTTACGCATGATGATTATTCTCTGAACACTATTTAGACGCAAGTGTTCATATAAGCGTGCATACACTCACCCCTATGAACTCACACACGCATACCCTACCCTTATGAGCACCTCCGAGAGACTGAGCCGGCATATAATCTTGAGATTTTACGAAGTCACTATAGCCGCCTCGTAGTCGACGGAAACATCTCCCCCCACTGAACGTGCATCACCGGAAATCGTGAAATAAATCTAGTATAAATGCGAGCCCACTAGGGTTGCGCATGATTTTGAATGTGATGAACTAATGTGACTATGTATTTATAAATATCATGCAACAATATGAATTCAAGCACTTGTCAAATTTGCCCAATGAATTTTTTTCGGTAGCGCGGGCCTCCAGCGCAGATCCTTTAAACTTGTCCTGCAAAAAATGACGGGACGAGTTTAGAGAATCTGTTTCATTGGAGACGTCGCGGTACCGTAAATTTTTATAGGCTTTTTTATAGGCCGTCTATAAACAAAATGGATGAAACGGGGCTTTGCGGGATCTGCTAGAGATGCTCTAAGTCGATTGCTAATAAGCAAGGATTATCCTTTAATTATCCTAATTAATTATTCCTAACAAGAAGAACGAGGGGATAAGGTTAGTTTTTTTTAACACGGTACGGACGCAAGCGCTCATAGATACACGCATATACTCATCCCTATGAATGCACATACGCACATCCTACCCCTATGAGCACCTTCGAAAGATTGAGCCGGAATATCATCTTGAGATTTACGAAGTCACCGTAGACGCCTCGTCATCGACGAAAACGTGTGTAAAACTTAGGGTTGTGGGAAACTGCACTACACCCAATAGGGTGTGGCTATCTCATATATATAAGGGTACACAAAGTGTACAAATACAAGATACAGGGTATACACATAAGCTATGTATAAACATTATCTAACACCCTCCCTCAATCTTAACTGTGGCCTGAAGTACAAAGCAAGTTAAGATTGTGCCTACAACCTTCAAACTGAGGTTGTGGAAGTGGCTTCGTGAAGATGCCAGCAAGTTGATCTTTGGAGGAGATGAACTTGATATGAAGAAGCTTCTGTGCAACACGTTCCCTCACAAAGTGATAGTCAACTTCGATGTGTTTGGTACGAGCATGGAAAACCGGATTAGATGAAAGATACGTCGCACCAATATTATCACACCAAAGAACGGGTGCCTGCTCTTGAGAGACTCCCAACTCTCTCAACAGAGACTGTACCCAAATGAGCTCAGATGTGGCATTGGCAACCGCCTTGTACTCTGCTTCAGTGCTACTCCGAGATACTGTGGCCTGCTTGCGTGCACTCCAGGCGATCAAGTTGCGACCAAAGAAGACAACATAGCCCTCTGTTGATCGCCGGTCATCCAGGCTCCCAGCCCAATCTGCATCAGAGAACGTCGAGAGAGCACTCAAGGAGGTATACTGAAGATGCAAGCCATAGGAGACAGTATGAGAGAGATAACGCGGTATACGCTTCACAGCTGACCAGTGTGAAATCCGAGGAGCATGAAGATACTGGCACACACGGTTTACCACATAGGAGATGTCCGGCCGTGTGATAGTCAAGTACTGCAAGCCACCAACAACACTGCGGTACTCGGTAGCATCATCTGAAGGAAGCAAGTCACCATCCAAGGCTGATAACCGATCAGTCGCAGACATGGGAGTGGTAGCATGCTTGCACTGCAACATACCAGCACGTCGCAGCAAGTCCAAGGAATACTTATGCTGAGTGAGATTCAGGCCAGCATAGGACCGTAAAACCTCCAGACCAAGGAAGTAATGGAGCACACCCAGATCCTTGACAGCAAAATGACCACTCAGAGCAGACAGCAGACGATCAGCAGCAGTCACTAAGGAGCTGATAAGAATAATGTCATCAACATAAATCAGTAGATACATGGTAACCTCAGGACGATGAAACAAGAACAGAGACGTGTCAGCAGTGGACGGAGCAAATCCAAGACGTCGAAGAACCGAGCCAAGTCGGGCATGCCATGCACGAGGAGCCTGCTTGAGTCCATAAAGCGCCTTAACAAGACGACACAAATGATGTGGACGAGCAGGATTAACAAAACCTAGAGGTTGCCGCATGTAAACTTCTTCCTCCAAGACTCCATGGAGAAAAGCATTCTGAACATCAAGCTGACACAGGGACCACCCTTTGGAAATAGCCAAGGACAGAAGCAGACGAATGGTGGTAGGTTTGACAACTGGACTGAAGGTATCCTCATAATCAAGACCATACCGTTGTCTAAAACCTTTGGCCACCAACCGTGCCTTGTATCGCTCAATAGAACCATCAGCATGCTTTTTGACCTTGAACACCCACTTGGAGTCAATGATGTTGACACCAGACACAGGAGGAACCAAGCGCCAAGTATCGTTCCTTTGTAGTGCCTGAAACTCCTGCTCCATGGCACTGCACCAATGAGGAATCTGAAGAGCAACCTGAAAATGTCGAGGCTCAGCAGTGGGGTCAGCATCTGTCTGTGCCATACACGCCGCAATCCACGCAACCGTGCCGTCAGTGTGCTCCTTTGGCCGAACAATACCACTCTGACTGCGCGTATGAGGACGCAGAATAGCGGTAGATAGCGGAGGTGGCGGTGGAGACGGAGTCGGTGAGGATGGCGATGACGACGCAGACCGCTCCCCAGACGCGTCAGGCGAGGAAGGCGTGAACGCCGGCTCAGCCAACACGGGCGTGGCCCCCGCGGCAGAGGCTGGCTCGGGTGAAGCTGGCTTAGCCCCCGCGGCAGGGGTTGACGCGGGCGAAGCTGGCTCGGCCAGCTTGACCGGCTCGGCCGGCTCAGCCAACGCGTGGCCAGCCCCATGCTGGACCGAGGTGGCAAGGCCCAGCTCGGCCAACCCCGTCGGCGTGCCAGGTGACGGAGGGGCATCGCGAGCGGACTCGGCGGACGCCCGAGAAGACACGGGCGGCTGCTCATCCAGAAGCTCGAGGCGTGCTCCTCGCCCAGTCCCTGCACCATGGTTAGGTAGCAACAAGGGGGTATGTGCAGCATCAACAAATTGACCATGCAAAGGTAAAACAGATTTCTTAGGTGCAGTGGGAGTAGTGGAGGCGACCGGAGGTGCGGAAAAAGGAAAAACATTCTCATCAAACACCACATCACGAGAGATGTAGACGCGGTTAGAGGGAACATGAAGACACTTGTACCCTTTATGAAGAGAACTATAACCAAGAAACACGCACTTTTTAGACCGAAACTCCAACTTGCGTTGGTTATATGGACGAAGATGTGGCCAACACGCACACCCAAAGACCTTGAGAAACGTATAATCAGGAACTTCATTCAGCAAGAGTTCAAGTGGTGTTTTCATCTGACGGAGTCGTGTAGGGAGTCTATTAATGAGAAAGCATGCAATGGAAAACGCATCACTCCAAAACCGGAAAGGAACGGAGGCATGGGCAAGCAAAGTAAGACTAGTCTCAACTATATGGCGATGCTTACGCTCAGCTACACCGTTTTGCTGATGTGTATGGGGACAAGACACAAGACGTGCAATTCCAAGCTTATTAAAGAAAGCATTGAGGTTGTGATACTCACCCCCCCCCCCCAATCGGATTGCACATGAATGATTTTGTGACTGAGCAGACGGTCAACATGCGCATGGAATTGCAAGAAAACATTAAACACATCAGACTTGCGTTTAAGAAGATAAAGCCAAGTGAACCGACTGTAAGCATCAATAAAACTGACATAGTAATTATGACCACTAATAGAGGTTTGGGCATGGCCCCATACATCCGAAAACACAAGTTCAAGCGGTTTATTCAGTACACGACTCGACTCAGAAAAAGGAAGCTAATGACTCTTGCCTTGCTGACAGGCATCACAAACTGCATCAACATGGACACGACTGGAAGCTCATGATGATGAAGTACATGGCGAACGATGGGAGTGGCAGGATGACCAAGGCGTTCATGCCAATGTGAAGGAGACACACAAACGCCGTTGAAAGCACTAGGAGTTGGTGGCACATCAAGTGCATAGAGACCATTATTGCGCAGTCGACCTCTAAGGAGTATGTCCCTTGTGTCCCGGTCCTTAACACAAAAATGAAAAGGATGAAATTCAGCAAGAACATTATTATCACGAGTAAGTTTAGGAACTGAAAGCAAACTACGTGAAACATAGGGAACACGAAGGACATTAAGAAGACGTAATTGTGTGGATCGACGTGTAAGAAGGGATGCCTGATCAATATGTGAGATGTGCATACCTTCCCCATTAGCAGTGTGAACCTGATCATGTCCACGGTACGGCTCCTATGTAGAAAGCTGGGCCATATCACTCGTCAGGTGATTGGTAGCTCCTGTATCCATGTACCAAGATGCATCAACTGGATAGGAAGGAGTATGTCCCTGATCATGACTCGCCAGAGCAGCCTGCTTCTCATTCCCTTTGCCATTGTTCCCGATGCCCAAAAAATCCTTTTTGAAGTGGCGATGGCAACGGGAAGCAAGGTGACCGTCAAGACCACAAAGCTGGCAGGGGACCTGAGCTCCACATGAAGGACAGCAGGCACGGACGCGACCACCAGCAGAGGTAGTGGTGTTCCACGGGTTGGGCGCGGCCGGCGGCTTGCCACCAGTTGGTGGCGTAGAGGGCTTGTCCTTGCCATGCGTTGCAGCGTTGGCGGAAGGAAAACTCGGTGCAGAGCGGCGAGCCTGGATGCGCTGTTCCATAGCAAGGAGACGCGCATACAGCTCATGCGGCTGGATGGGATTGTCACGACCATTGATATTCTCCACCAAATTATCATAGTCGTCACCCAACCCATTGAGCACATAAGAGGTGAACTCCTCCGGCCCAAGAGCCTTGCCAATGGAGGCAAGTGTGTCTGCCATGCCCGTCACCTTGTTGAAGTAGTCAGCGACGGTGAGATTGTTCAGCTTCACCTCCCCAAGCGCAGTGCGAATAGCATGAGCACGCGCCTGGGACTGCGAAGGGAAGCTGGTATGAAGGGCCGTCCACGCGTCCCGAGACGTAACGACAAAGATGACCAGCGACGAGACTCCCTCCGTGAGAGAGGACTGTATAGCGGAGAGGATGGCTTGATCCTGCGCCACCCAAGCATGATACGCCGGATGATACGACGGAGGGCATGGTAGAGTGCCATCAACGTAGCCCTCCAACTAGCGACTGCGAAGGAGTGGCAGTACTTGAGCACGCCACGACAGGTAGTTATCCGTCGTAAGCTTCACCGGGATGAGGTGCGCAAAGTAAAACGGCGCAGTCGCGACAACATGATCCGACGGCGGCGGCGCATAGAAGCCAGGTGACGGAGCGACCCCCGCCTGAACTGAAGAGGGCACCAACTCCGTTGAGGAACCGCCGTAGGACGCCCCGTATGATGAAGCGACGCCATGAGGCGTCGTACGCCGGTGGTGCAGCCACGCCATAAGGTGCCGGCGACGCAGCAAGGACACCATGTGCGTCAGGTAAGACAGCCACGGGTTGACCGCAACCGCGCCATGAGCCGGCGGATGGGACGACACACCGTAGGAGGCCGGCGGGACGGCTGGACCGCCGTAGGGGTCCACCGGCGCGGTTGGAGCGCTGTAAGAGACCGCCAGCGCGTCGGAGGAGACGTAGTACTGGGGATACCCCAGCCAGGAGCTGGCGGCGGGAGGCCCGTAGGCCAGCGGCGGCACCGGGCCGAAGCCAGGAGGCTGAGACGGCGCGACGTCGACCAGACCCGGTGACGTCGGGCCATGCAAAGGAGCGCCGGGAGCCGGAGCAGCGGCAGCCGTGGAGGCGCCAACCACGGAGGCAAGCGGGCGCGACGAAAGGAACGGGGAAGCGGCGGCGGCCTGAGCAGCAGCGGCGGCCTGGGCAGAGGAGGGCGCAGAAGCCATCGCGGCGACCTGAGCAGCGGCGGCGGCGTGAGGCAATCGCGGCGGCAGCGATCGGGGATCGCGGCGGCGGCGATCGGGGACAGGTGCGGAAGCGATCGTAACCTAAACTGATACCATGTAAAACTTAGGGTTGTGGGAAACTGCACTACTTAGGGTTGTGGGAAACTGCACTACAGCCAATATGGTGTGGCTATCTCATATATATAAGGGTACACAAAGTGTACAAATACAAGATACAGGGTATACACATAAGGTACGTATAAACATTATCTAACAACGTCTCCTCCCATTAAATACACATCATCGAAAATCCTGAAATAAATCCAGAAATAATACGAGCACGAGAACTTAAACCCTGATGGATTGAGATACCACTGTTCCTCTAAGCATCAACGTTCGCCGGATAAGGTTGGGATGGGCTACGTGGTTGTGCACGTGTTGACGCGGCTGCCTTCTGGAAAAAAAAGGAAAGAAATAAGCAGTGTTCCCTAATATTAACGCTTTACTTACTTCTAATGATAATCTAGAGCTCCGAAACTTGCTGGGATCAAAGACTTGTGGCCGTACGAGTCGGAGATCAAGTCGGTACTGTTGGATGCTCGTATATAAAAGGGCATCACAGGCGAGATTTACTCTGGTCTCATTAGAAGTACAAGCCGTTGGATCAAAAGAGCATCAACGGTGCAGGACACATCTGAGAGAAGTTTTTTTTTTCAAGAACACCTCGAGGGGGGCAGGGGTTCCTTCATTTCATTAAGAATAAGAGAATTGGTCCGGTTTATAAGGAAAACCGGACCCGAAAACCTAACATTCTCGGTTGATCAGGGAAAACCGAATAAAAACCCTAAAAGAAAGAAAAAAGAAAACGAGAAAGAAGAGGCACAAGAATTTGGGGATAGGGGGAAGACAAAAAGTCCTCAAGGAACATCGTCGGAGCCTCACACCAAAGCACCTAGACCCAAAGCAGTTAGACGATGCACAAGTGCAGCCAAACTGACCGCCACTCGCCGAAGGAAAACCACCCACATCTGAGATAAGTTTTGCATCAGACTTCTGAATAGAAGTGTTTCCGGAGACGTTCCCGTCGACGACGAGGTGCCTACGATGACTTCGTAAATTTCAAGATGATATGCCGGCTCAGTCTATCGGAGGTGCTCATAGGGGTAGGGTGTGCGTGTGTGTGTTCATAGGGGTGAGTGTATGCGCGTGTATATGAGCGCTTGCGTCTGTACTGTGTTCAAAAAAAAAGTGTTTCCGGAGGACGTGGCCAAAATACTAACAGCACCGACCTGGCCCTAATAAAAGCCCGAGCACTAGAGATCACGCCCTTGATCCTGGCGATGTCTTGTTACCCACAACATCTGACCGAGCTGGTGTCCGCACAGATCCTCCTCCGGCTCCCCGTGAATTCGCTGCTGCGGTTCAGGTGCGTTTGCAAGGCATGGCGCGACACCATCGACGACGATTTCTTTGTCCGCGCACACCTCCGCGCCCAGAACACGCTCACGCTCATCGCCCCACATGTTAAGGCAGATGGCAGGATCACCGCCGCCGGCCTGTACAGGTGGGAGCAGGGCGCCAAGGCCGACGACGACGACAGGAACGACACCGCCGCCGGCGTGTACCGGTGGGAGCAGGACACCG
Organism: Elymus sibiricus; assembly: GCA_039707655.1. NCBI lineage: Eukaryota > Viridiplantae > Streptophyta > Magnoliopsida > Poales > Poaceae > Elymus > Elymus sibiricus. The sequence continues at coordinate 485,057,480 of CM077671.1, forward strand.
CCACCCTCGTACTGTCGTACACCCCATGGGCGCCGACTACTCCGCCGTCCCTGGCATGGATGTTCCCCACGACCTTGCGCACTGTGACGGGCTGGTGCTGGTGCCCTCCGACGCCGTGGTGCGCGTGCTCAACCCGGCCACAAGGCGCGTCCTCGTGCTTCCCTTGAGCCCCCCTTACGCCGTCATGTTCGGCTCAACCCCTTTCGGATTCCAAGGCCACCAGGCTTTCGGCCTCGGCCATGACCCTCGCTCCAAAGCCTACAAGGTTGCTCGCTTCTTCTACCGCTCCATGGAAGGGCCCGTGGGCAACCCTAGCCACTACACCCTCGGGATGGAGGTGCTCGCCGTCGGAGCGGGAGCGGCGGACCGGCGTTGGCGAGAGACGGCAGCGCCGCCGCCTTACCCTGTCTTGCCCGGCCGGACCGCCACCTTCTTCAAGGACTCGTTGCTCTGGACCGTCGAGGAGCTGCTACTCCGGGAAGCGCCGGTATTCATCCGATTCAAGTTAGAAGGCGAGTCGTTCGGCGTCCTGCCGGGGCCGCCTTGCAGCCCGAGGCTGGATTACGCGGCAGCGAGCTTGGCCGAGCTGCGCGGGGAGCTGTGCGTGTGCGTGGCTCGTCACGCGCCTGACGACGGCTACGGGTGGCACGAGATGTGGATCTGCCGCGACTTGGACGACGACGCGCCACGATGGGAGCCACGGCATGTCATCGAGATGATACCCACGTTTCCACGACTCCGATGTCTACGTCCGATAGCTGCCGACACTGATGTGGTGGTGCTCCATGCCGAACCCTGCTATCTCTGCCGTCAAACCCAAGAACCTGGGAGGAGCAGCGAAAAAGAAAGGTTTCCGCTTCACATGCATCTCCAGTTGAGGTATTACCACCCTGACACGGGCATGTTTGTTGAATACGACCCAGCAGATACATGTGCCTTTCAAGTGATCTCGTACGTTCCAAGCCTAGTTCCCGTGTAGAGTGCTTCTTGCCAATTTTCGGCAGGGAAGGTGACCATTCTAAGTTGGGGTTTTTAGTAGGGCGTTTTGGTTTGGAGGCCAAAACTTTAAAAAAGAAATCAAAATTCGAACTTTTTCAGTGTCAAAAATTCTGAAAAGATATACATGTATACACGAAAGTAATGTCTGTGTATTTTCGAATTTTTTTGTAACATTAAAGGATGGAATTTGAAAAATTTCAAAATTCGGCCTCCATTTGGCATTTCAGGTTGTTTTTCTGTTTTTGGTTTTGAATTCCTTTTATTTTTGAGTTTTCCATTGCATTTTTTTACTATCTTTTCATTTTTATGGTCTCCTCTTCCTTTCTTTTTCTTTATATATTTTTGTTTTCATCTATTCTAGGGTTTTGTGTTTCTTCTGTTTTTCTATTGTTCTTTTTTGTTTTCCTGTCGGTCGGAGGTGCCCGGAAAAAAGTGTCGCTCATGGCTTCGGAGGGCAAGGCGGTGTGGAATTATTTTTTGAGAAGGCTTCGAGAACCGGCCATGATCTTCGGAAGACGGCACAGTCGATTCGCCCTCGACATGGAAGCAGCCAATCTCAAGGACTAGTTTAGGGGCAACTAAGGCCTTGTACAATGGTAGGTGCTTGGGGAGGTGCTTAGAAAATAAAACCGGGTTTTTTTGAAGCACCAGTGCCTATTTCTATAGGAGAGACGCCTAACTAAGCGTCTACCCTGTACAAATAAGCACCGGTGCTTAAAGAAAGCCTAGTTTATTTTTTTAAGCACCTCCCCTAAGCACCTTGCATTGTACAAGGCCTAAGAGTGTTAAGGCCAGGGTGCCTCACGTGACATGAAGTTGGCCTATCAGGTCACGCCAAGGTCCCCTAGGGCACTAAGTAGCCCTGACCATCAGGTCAGCCCATGGGCCCTCGAGAAAGAGGAATCAGGAAGACTTGTTGATCAAAGAAGGTCGGATGTGAGGAGGACTCCACCGCCTATCCGCCTTAACCAACTAGGGGACCCTTTTTTGGGGTTATGTTTTATTGGTTCTTTATTTTTCCTTTTTTGTTCATCCTGTATAGAAAAAACGTTCATTGCTTTTTTTTTCAAAACGTTTGTGTGTGTCGTGGGAACGACTCCGACAGTACGAAGGGGTAGGATAACGGAGCATGATCTACCGAGATGCAAATGGGTGACACGATGGTTTTAGCGAGTTCGGGCCTCTCACGGTGGAGATAATAACCCTACGTCTCGTGCTCCGGAGAGCCTTTTGTCGAGTGGAATATATGAGTTACAGGGGGTCTGAACCCTTGTACCAGAGGGGAGGGGCGGCTTATATAGAGTGCGCTGCCCCTCATAAGTGTCCGGCATCGAAGGGTCAAATCGTGCTTATAAGACGTACGTTACTGGTAACGTACATAATAAATGCCATTAATGATACAGACGAGCGCCTGCCCGATGGCCTCCCTGGGGTGGCTTCTGGTCTTCTGTGGTCGACTGTCATCTGGTTTTTCCGAGTGGATCCTGTCGAGTGAAAGGTAATGTCCGAGTGGATCCTGTCGAGTGAAAGGTAATCTCCGAGTGGATATTGTCGAGTGACTTGTATGCCTTGGTGATTTCAGTCGGAGATCTCCTTGTAGCCCTTAAGCTTTCTGGGGCAGTGTCCTTAGGAAGGGCAGGTAGGTCAGGCCTATGACCCTACCCTAGGTACACATCCCCATCATTAGCCCCCGAATGGATCGGGGTTTGAGTGGAAAAGGAGTCAATGCAGGTTCTGACAAGACACAAAAAATTCCGAGTGCATTTTGAGGCTTCTTAGAAATCTGCGTCGATTGAAACTTTTGTTGTTCACCCTGATCGATTCTGTCTTGAAATGTGTCCGAGTGAAACTGAGTTTGAAATCAGGTCCGAGTGAAACTGAGCTCGAAATCAGGTCCGAGTGAAACTGAACTCGAAATGAGGTCCGAGTGAAACTGAGCTCGAAATCAGGTCCGAGTGAAACTGAGCTCGAAATCAAGTCCGAGTGAAACTGAGCTCGAGTCCGAGTGAAACTGAGCTCGAAATCAGGTCCGAGTGAAACTGAGCTCGAAATCAGGTCCGAGTGAAACTGAGCTCGAAATCAGGTCCGAGTGAAACTGAGCTCGAAATCAGGTCCGAGTGAAACTGAGCTCGAAATCAGGTCCGAGTGAAACTGAGCTCGAAATCAGGTCCGAGTGAAACTGAGCTCGAAATCAGGTCCGAGTGAAACTGAGCTCGAAATCAGGTCCGTTTTTTACGGGGTCCGGAAAGTTGTTTTCCAGTCGACAGGACAGACCTTGTCGAGTGATAATATGTCCAGTGGGGGCACGCTGAGTGCACCCACTGGGTGTAGTCCCCGAGACCGTTGTCGAGTGCTTGCATCGGCAGGGGTCTGATAGAGACAATCTTTGCTTGTTTGTTTTTAACTTAGACGAAGACTGGTTCGCAGCTAAGTTTCCGAGTGAATGAGATGCTATTCACTCGACAGAGTTTTTAACTTAGGCGAAAACTTGTTCGCGGCTAAGTCCCCGAGTGAGAGAAGCGCTCGTCACTCGGAAGAGTTTTCAACTTAGGCGATACTGAATCGCAGCTAAGCCCTCGAGTGTGGATGATGTCCTCACTCGGAATGGTTTTTAACTCAGGTGATACGGAATCACAGCTAAGCCCCCGAGTGTGGATGATGTCCTCACTCGGAGTGGTTTTTAACATAGGCGATACGGAATCGCAGCTAAACCCTCGAGTGTGGATGATGTCCTCACTCGGAATGGTTTTTAACTTAGGCGATACGGAATCGCAGCTAAGCCCCCGAGTGTGGAGGATGTCCTCACTCGGAGTGGTTTTTAACTTAGGCGATACGGAATCGCAGCTAAGCCCCCGAGTGTGGAGGATGTCCCCACTCGGAGTGGTTTTTAACTTAGGCGATACGGAATCGCAGCTAAGCCCCCGAGTAGTTTTTAACTTAGGCGATACGGAATCGCAGCTAAGCCTCCGAGTGTGGAGGATGTCCCCACTCGGAGTGGTTTTTAACTTAGGCGATACGGAATCGCAGCTAAGCCCCCGAGTGGTTTTTAACTTAGGCGATACAGAATCGCAGCTAAGCCCCCGAGTGGTTTTTAACTTAGGCGATACAGAATCGCAGCTAAGCCCCCGAGTGATTTCTAACTTAGGCGATACGGAATCGCAGCTAAGTCGTTCACCCACTGAGGGTTATGTTGTATATGTGTCCAGCTGAGAATGGCGCGCAGAGCGGCCGGGTGATGAAGATGGGCGGCACGTAGTGGCGATACGCGGGGCATCCAAGTGTCGGAGACGCATCCAGCGGAGTGGCGACGCACGGGGCGGCCAAGTGCTGTAGACGCATCCGTCGGAGTGGCGACGCGCGGGGCGGCCGAGTGATGAGTCCAGTAGAGTGATGGCGCGCGGAGCTGCCGAGTGAAGGCGACGCGTCCCGTAGAGTGAAGGCGCGCGGACCTGCCGAGTGACGATGAAGCGTCCGACTGAATGGCGATGCGCGGAGCTGCCGAGTGAAGGCGACGCGTCCCGTAGAGTGAAGTCGCGCGGAGCTGCCGAGTGACGATGGAGCGTCCGACTGAATGGCGATGCGCGGAGCTGCCGAGTGAAGGCGACGCGTCCCGTAGAGTGAAGGCGCACGGAGCTGCCGAGTGACAATGGAGCGTCCGACTGAATGGCGATGCGCGGAGCTGCCGAGTGAAGGCGACGCGTCCCGTAGAGTGAAGGCGCGCGGACCTGCCGAGTGACGATGAAGCGTCCGACTGAATGGCGATGCGCGGAGCTGCCGAGTGAAGGCGACGCGTCCCGTAGAGTGAAGTCGCGCGGAGCTGCATAGTGTCGATGGAGCGTCCGACTGAATGGCGATGCGCCGAGCTGCCGAGTGAAGGCGACGCGTCCCGTAGAGTGAAGGCGCACGGAGCTGCCGAGTGTCGATGGAGCGTCCGACTGAATGTTGATGCGCGGAGCTGCCGAGTGAAGGCGACGCGTCCCGTAGAGTGAAGGCGCGCGGAGCTGCCGAGTGTCGAAGGAGTGTCCGACTGAATGGCGATGCGCGGAGCTGCCGAGTGTCGAAGGAGCGTCCGACTGAATGGCGATGCGCGGAGCTGCCGAGTGTCGAAGGAGCGTCCAGTTGAGTGACGGCGCGCGGAGCTGCCGAGTGTCGAAGGAGCGTCCGACTGAATGGCGATGCGCGGAGCTGCCGAGTGTCGAAGGAGCGTCCCGTTGAGCGGCGATGCGCGGAGTCATCGGCAGGGGTCTTAGATTTGTTTTGATTGTAGGTCCAGTGGGGGCACGCCGAGTGCACCCACTGGGTGTAGTCCCCGAGACCGCCGTCGAGTGCTTGCATCGGCGGGGGTCTGATAGAGACAATGTTTGCATGTTTGCTTTTCAATCCTTTACGTTTGTTTGGTTTCCGAGGGAGATGGATGCTTATTACTCAGAAGAAGTTTGAACCTAGGCGAATTTTAAACGGGGTCCGACTCGCGGCTAAGTCTCCGAGTGAGAGGTGTTCGTCACTCGGAGTAGGTTTTTACTTGGGCGAAGCGGATTCGCGGCCAAGCCCCCGAGTGGAGGGAGGCTCGTCACTCGGAGGAGGTTTTTACTTGGGCGAAGCGGATTCGCGGCCAAGTCCCCGAGTGGAGGGACGCTCGTCACTCGGAGGAGGTTTTTACTTAGGCGAAGCGGATTCGCGGCCAAGCCCCCGAGTGGAGGGACGCTCGTCACTCGGAGTAGGTTTTTACTTGGGCGAAGCGGATTCGCTGCCAAGCCCCCGAGTGGAGGGACGCTCGTCACTCGGAGGAGGTTTTTACTTGGGCGAAGCGGATTCGCGGCCAAGCCCCCGAGTGGAGGGACGCTCGTCACTCGGAGTAGGTTTTTTACTTGGGCGAAGCGGATTCGCGGCCAAGCCCCCGAGTGGAGGGACGCTCGTCACTCGGAGTAGGTTTTTTACTTGGGCGAAGCGGATTCGCGGCCAAGCCCCCGAGTGGAGGGACGCTCGTCACTCGGAGGAGGTTGTTACTTGGGCGAAGCGGATTCGCGGCCAAGCCCCCGAGTGGAGGGACGCTCGTCACTCGGAGTAGGTTTTTACTTGGGCGAAGCGGATTCGCGGCCAAGCCCCCGAGTGGAGGGATGCTCGTCACTCGGAGGGGGTCTTTTACTTGGGCGAAGCGGATTCGCGGCCAAGCCCCCGAGTGGAGGGACGCTCGTCACTCGGAGGAGGTTTTTACTTGGGCGAAGCGGATTCGCGGCCAAGCCCCCGAGTGGAGGGACGCTCGTCACTCGGAGTAGGTTTTTTACTTGGGCGAAGCGGATTCGCGGCCAAGCCCCCGAGTGGAGGGACGCTCGTCACTCGGAGGAGGTTGTTACTTGGGCGAAGCGGATTCGCGGCCAAGCCCCCGAGTGGAGGGACGCTCGTCACTCGGAGTAGGTTTTTTACTTGGGCGAAGCGGATTCGCGGCCAAGCCCCCGAGTGGAGGGATGCTCGTCACTCGGAGGAGGTTTTTACTTGGGCGAAGCGGATTCGCGGCCAAGCCCCCGAGTGGAGGGATGCTCGTCACTCGGAGGGGGTCTTTTACTTGGGCGAAGCGGATTCGCGGCCAAGCCCCCGAGTGGAGGGACGCTCGTCACTCGGAGTAGGTTTTTACTTGGGCAAAGCGGATTCGCGGCCAAGCCCCCGAGTGGAGGGATGCTCGTCACTCGGAGGGGGTCTTTTACTTGGGCGAAGCGGATTCGCGGCCAAGCCCCCGAGTGGAGGGACGCTCGTCACTCGGAGGAGGTTTTTACTTGGGCGAAGCGGATTCGCGGCCAAGCCCCCGAGTGGAGGGACGCTCGTCACTCGGAGTAGGTTTTTTACTTGGGCGAAGCGGATTCGCGGCCAAGCCCCCGAGTGGAGGGACGCTCGTCACTCGGAGGAGGTTGTTACTTGGGCGAAGCGGATTCGCGGCCAAGCCCCCGAGTGGAGGGACGCTCGTCACTCGGAGTAGGTTTTTTACTTGGGCGAAGCGGATTCGCGGCCAAGCCCCCGAGTGGAGGGATGCTCGTCACTCGGAGGAGGTTTTTACTTGGGCGAAGCGGATTCGCGGCCAAGCCCCCGAGTGGAGGGATGCTCGTCACTCGGAGGGGGTCTTTTACTTGGGCGAAGCGGATTCGCGGCCAAGCCCCCGAGTGGAGGGATGCTCGTCACTCGAAGGGGGTCTTCATGTATTCGGATTGGATCTTCGTGGGCTCGGCACGGTAAATAACTGTAATCTTGAGTTGAGTCAATCTGATGGATCTTCTTGCGCTTGGCACCGTAAATAAGTTCAGCCTGGAACTGGGTCAATCAGGTGAATCTTCATGCACTTGGCACGGTATGTAACTTCGGTCTTGAAACTGCCGACTGGAGAGAAAAGTTGGACACTGCGAGGAAAAACTTGGTGGCACTCGTATGTCTCCCGGAGGAGATAGACTAGTGGTCCGAGGTGGACGTGCCATGAAAACCCGAGTGGCAAGGCTAGCGCGTGGACTGACTCTCCGGAGAGAGGCCACTCATTATCCCGGGGGAACACCAGCACAGGCCATCTCCAAGTCCAAGTGTATCCGTAGAGGAGCGTCATTTTCACCCTTTTGCAGTCCTGAAGATGACTCTAGGTAATGATTTGGGCGGCTGAGTCGAGCTTGTCGTCGAAGAGGAGTCGACCCAATGACGGCGCACAGAGCAGCCGAGTCGAGTGATCTTGTAACCTGTGTATGAAAAATAGCACAGGCCAACATAAAAATCTCTCGGAATACTTTGAATTTGCTGAAATGATTTGCATAAATAACACCCATATACACCCACTGGGTGCGCCAGGTGTTTGCTGGTCCAGGACCAGCGAAAGTATAAAAGAATGAAGGATCTGACTGAACTCGCTTGAGTACTGGACCCAAATGAAGCGGAAGTGTAGTGGAGTAATGAAAATAAGCAACCGAGCGCAGAGGTACACTCGGTGGCGTGGCCTCCGAGCGAACGTCATGTGCGACTTACTTAACACTCGGTAATGCAATAACTATCTAATTGGATGCAGTCTGTGAAGAATGACTTAGCTGTCTGACGACGCGCGGGGCTGCCGAGGGACGATGGAGCGTCCGACTGAACGGCGATGCGCGGAGCTGCCGAGTGAAGGCGACGCGTCCCGTAGAGTGAAGGCGCGCGGAGCTGCCGAGCGACAATGGAGCGTCCGACTGAATGGCGATACGCGGAGCTGCCGAGTGAAGGCGACGCGACCGGCAGAATGAAGGCGCGCGGAGCTGCCGAGGGACGATGGAGCGTCCGACTGAATGGCGATGCGCGGAGCTGCCGAGTGAAGGCGACGCGTCCCGTAGAGTGAATGCGTGCGGAGCTGCAACGAGACGATGGAGCGTCCGACTGAATGGCGATGCGCGGAGCTGCCGAGTGAAGGCGACGCGTCCCGTAGAGTGAAGGCGCGCGGAGCTGCCGAGAGACGATGGAGCGTCCGACTGAATGGCGATGCGCGGAGCTGCCGAGTGATGACGACGCGTCCAGTAGAGTGACGAAGAGGTGTCTCGCCGAGTGGCGATGGAGCGTCCGACTGAATGACGATGCGCGGAGCTGTCGAGTGTCGAAGAGGTGTCTCGCCGAGTGGCGATGGAGCCTCCGACTGAATGACGATGCGCGGAGCTGTCGAGTGCCGAAGAGGTGTCTCGCCGAGTGGCGATGGAGCATCCGACTGAATGACGATGCACGGAGCTGTCGAGTGTCGAAGACGTGTCTCGCCGAGTGGCGATGGAGCATCCGACTGAATGACGATACGCGGAGCTGCCGAGTGTCGAAGACGTGTCTCGCCGAGTGGCGATGGAGCATCCGACTGAATGACGATGCGCGGAGCTGTCGAGTGTCGAAGACGTGTCTCGCCGAGTGGCGATGGAGCATCCGACTGAATGACGATGCGCGGAGCTGTCGAGTGTCGAAGACGTGTCTCGCCGAGTGGCGATGGAGCATCCGACTGAATGACGATGCGCGGAGCTGTCGAGTGTCGAAGACGTGTCTCGCCGAGTGGCGATGGAGCATCCGACTGAATGACGATGTGCGGAGCTGTCGAGTGACGAAGACGTGTCTCGTCGAGTGGTGACGCGCGGGGCGGCCGACTGACAAAGATGCGTCCGGTTGAGTGATGACGTAGCGGGCGGACAAATCGCTACACGTTAGTCGTCTGGACGCAAATTTCATCTGCGTGTCACCGCGTTAGTTGGTCGTATGAAATGTCCATCCCAGTAAATTGCTGTCCGGAGATTATGACGGACGAATGACCTGCAAGTTAGTATAGCAAGTAGAGCCACGAATATTTATTGCTGATCAAAAACGCTCCTGCATTGACGCCTTTTGGAAGGACTTAAAGCCCGGTGGTTATAGTGCATGCATGCGTGCACTAATAACTAATTGGCCGCTTAATAGGGTGATTATCTTAATGAAATGGTAATTGGCCCATGAATTGCACTTGGGTCAAGTGCGTTTGCCAATTGAGTGCGCGCATGCACTAGCACTACCATACGGGAGTGCATGGAAGCATGCCTGAGTCAACCCGGGTGGAGCATGCGAAGACACGCGCATGCCCGACATAACTTTCTGGTACGGACGCATCTACTAGTAATTACACATAGTGAGGCATGCGAAGAGACCGTGTACGCAGAAAGAGAGAGAGAGAGAGCGCGCCCTGAGCGGAGGAAAAGAGGAGGTGGAGCGCCGACGACCATTAATTGGCCGCGGTAATTAGGCACTCACTCCATGGAGTAACTGGCGTTGGAAATACTCACCTGATGAGCCGCTTAATGACGCAATTACCTTAGCGAAAACGGCCACCCCACGTTCTTCCGTTTCCTTGCGTGACGAGGAGGTGACTGGGCGGAGGAGCGCTGCGCTGCGGCCAGGCCGATGCCTCCGCGGCGTGGAGGCCGACGTCGGGCGGGCGACCGGGTGGAGGAGCTCCGCGCTGCCGGCCAGGTTCGTGTCTCTGCGGAGAGCGGAAAGGGAGGAGTCTCGCGTCACCGGTCGGGCCTACTCCTCCACGGCGCCGATGCCGCCGTCGAGCGGGCGATCGACTGGGGAAGCCCCGCGGCATGGAAGCCGCCGGCAGGCAGTCGACCAGGCGGAGGAGCCTTGCGGCGTCGAATGGAGATGTATCGCCTCTCCTCCTTTTTCGTTTAATGATTGATCACGCCTGGGTGATGTTTGATCGATGATCGTTGATCTGCCGTCGGAGATTGAAGAAAAAACCATGTACATCATGGCTCGATAGACGCCATGCCCCACGGTGGGCGCCAACTGTCGTGGGAACGACTCCGACAGTACGAAGGGGTAGGATAACGGAGCATGATCTACCGAGATGCAAATGGGTGACACGATGGTTTTAGCGAGTTCGGGCCTCTCACGGTGGAGATAATAACCCTACGTCTCGTGCTCCGGAGAGCCTTTTGTCGAGTGGAATATATGAGTTACAGGGGGTCTGAACCCTTGTACCAGAGGGGAGGGGCGGCTTATATAGAGTGCGCTGCCCCTCATAAGTGTCCGGCATCGAAGGGTCAAATCGTGCTTATAAGACGTACGTTACTGGTAACGTACATAATAAATGCCATTAATGATACAGACGAGCGCCTGCCCGATGGCCTCCCTGGGGTGGCTTCTGGTCTTCTGTGGTCGACTGTCATCTGGTTTTTCCGAGTGGATCCTGTCGAGTGAAAGGTAATGTCCGAGTGGATCCTGTCGAGTGAAAGGTAATCTCCGAGTGGATATTGTCGAGTGACTTGTATGCCTTGGTGATTTCAGTCGGAGATCTCCTTGTAGCCCTTAAGCTTTCTGGGGCAGTGTCCTTAGGAAGGGCAGGTAGGTCAGGCCTATGACCCTACCCTAGGTACACATCCCCATCAGTGTGTACTTACAGAAGGCTCATGCCGTATTATTAAGAAAAACATTCAACTTGTATTTAAAAAAAGTTCACCAATGTGTTAAAAAATGTTTGTCCTATACTTTAAAAAGGTTGATCTTGTATTAAGAAATGCTCATCGCTTTTTCCAAAATTGTTCATGTGTATCTAGAAAATGTTCATCACGTATTTCAGAAATGTTCATTATTTCTTCAACAATGTTCATCGTGTAATTTGAAAAGGTTCATTGTGCATTTTTAAAATGTGTGATTAAAAAATGCATGAATATTTTTATATACATACAATGATATTTAAATATATTTTTAATACATAATTGACAATTTATAGTACACAATGAGCAATTTCTTAATACGGGATGAACATTTTCTTGATACCAACTGAACACTCTCTTCAATTCATGGACATTTTTTAGATATGAGATTAATTGGTAAAATACATGTTAAACTATTTATAATACACAATGAACATTTTTTAATAGGTGATGTACACCTACTATTAAAGAGGAGATATGCCGTCGTAATGGTTACTACTCCACGTTCCAAACCAGCGTAAAACAAATTAATACTGATGGAGCCTTTAGGCTGTCAACTAGATCAGGAGGATGGGGTTTTACCATAAAAAATGATCATGAAATTGCACTAGTTGCAGCAGCAGAGAATTTTGAAAATGTTGCTGAATCGCTACAAGCTGAAGCTCTGGACATGCTTTATGTTGTGAACGAAGCGTCAAAAATGGGGTGTCAAAAAGTCATCTTAGAGACAGATGCAGTTGTTCTGAAGTAGGCAATCACAAGCGACCTGTATGACCACTCAAGCCTAGGCGTGTTGTTTGTTTAAAAGAGACAAGAGCAGTGATGCAATCAGCTTTTCAACCTTGTAAAGTAGAAACCTGCCCACGGGCTTGTAATATTTCTACACACTGTTTGACTGCTCATGGTGCATGTATGGAGCGGATAAGCTATGGAAAACGCTTCCATACAGCCGCCTGCCGGCTCCCTCCCGAGCGAGCGCCTCGCGCGCCGTCCGATCGCGCCAGATCGGACGGTCTTACTCCGTCCCGACCAGGTCCCCTCCCAGGTCCTTTTTTTCAGTTTGTTGCGACCGTTTTTTGCTGCCAGCTATTTTGCTTCCAGCTCATTTCTACCCTTTCGCGACCACCCGAGCAGCAGAGGCACTCAGGCGACGCAGGCAGCGCTGTCCAGATCTCGAATCGTGGCGGGGGGTGGTGAGCCGGATGGTGCGCGGACGGCAAGAGCGGCGACAGATCGAGCACCGGCGAGCACCTTAGGGCACGGCGAGGAGCGGGAAGACGGCGACGAGCGGGAATTCGGCGACGAGCGGGAGGACCCGGGCGACAGGTACGGTCACCATTCCCCTGCCCCGCGGAGTACGGCTTGTTTGTCCCTGCATCCCCTACCCCGCGGAGTACGGCTGCTTGTCCCTGCCGTCGCCTTGGTAGATCTGGTAGGTATGAGCACCTTAGGCCACGGCGACAGGTACGAGCATGAGCTCCATTTCATGGCCAGGTCCCTTCATGCTAGGCTAGGTCAGCTTAGCCTTGTTGTAGATCTGCTAGGCTAGGTCACCATTTCATGGCCAGGTCCCTTCAGTGGCTCTAATTGCTGCAGAGTTTCACATAGTTGCAGGAGTTGTTCTAGCAGTTTTTAGCAGTGGAGTTGTTCTGGTGTAGATCCGAAGGTTTTCATGCGCCCAGTTGTTTTAGCAGCGGAGTTGTTCTGGTGTAGGGTTGCTAGGGTTACTCATGCTACTTTTTTGTGCTCTGCTTAGCCATGTTGTAGTAGGGGGAGTAGTTTCATCCAAGCTGTAGTTGCAGGATTATGCTATTTTTTTTGGTCAGCATAGCTTTTGTTATATCCTGCTTGCTGCAATGTGTGTTGCAACTCTGATCTTGTTTTATGACAGGATTTTCCATCTTACTGTATTTTTGTTGCATGCTTGTATTCAGTTTTTTTTTTGTTTGAGGTATGTTGAACATAATTGAATTAACCTTCTGTTAGCTCTGCTAATTTTAGTTCCTTGATGTAAATGGTTGCTTACAAACTTGTTTGAGCAGTATTTGTTGAACAGATTTTCTGTTGTATTTGTTGCATGTTGTAATGATTGTTTTTATAAACTTGTTTGTCATTTAATTTTATTTGCTGTACTAGCTTTTTGCATTTTTTTGTGCTGTACCCAATACATTTTTTTAAATATTGCAGCTACTTGCTTGACGAAGGAGATATGGAGTCTGATGGTGTGTTCAGCCAGCGTTTCGCAGCAAAACGCTTGTGTGCAATTGCCAAGTCTAAACTCAACCCCAAAAAGAGGAAATATGTAGATGAAACTGGCTTTGGTGATCTCAAAAACATCTCACCTTTTACAGTACCACATGATCTGATGGAGTGGTTGGCAATGAACATCGACACCAGGAAACGTGAGCTTAGGTATTGATCCCACCTTGTCTTCTCTTTGTTTTTCTCTGTCAGCATGTCTGCAGCATGTAATTTCTTCAGATTATGTTGTGAGATAAGCAGTTCTAATACATCCCCTTGTTTGTAGGCTGAACCGGAATAATGTTTTTTTTTACAAGAGACATGGTGAGGAAGGTTTTCAACATTCCTTCAGGCAATAGAACAGTTGAGCTTTACAAGAGGCACGAGCAGTGTGATCTCCGCAACATATATCACAAGAATGGCAGGGCTCCTATTGCCCATACAGTGGATGTGCTCCACAAAGCGAGGAATGATGATGCTGATACTACCAAGAGGTCATGGGTGCTCTTGGCGCTCGCAACAGTTTTAACCCCTGGCACGGGCAACATGGTGCCCTTAGAGTACTTGAAGAGCCTCGAAGAAATTGACCAGGTCACTGAATATGCTTGGGATGAGCATGTTTTGAGCGTTGCGACGAATGAGGTCAAGAAGTGCCAGGAGAAGATTAAATCACAGGATGTCACCAAATTCTGGGTTGGGGGCTGCTTCCCTATGTTAGCGGTATACGTCTTTTCTTGTTTGAAGCTTTCAATTACCTCCCATCATGTGATGTCTTTCTGAGCTGTTATATGTTGTGTTATATGAGATATTATTTGTTGTGTTATCAGGTTATTTACATGGATCACTTGATTTTTCCTCAAGCTGCGATCAACGAGCACCAGTTAAACTATTCTCTCCCAAGGGCATGCTTTGTTCACCAGACCGACTTTGATCTTGTGTGTGAATATGACAAGAACAAGCTATCTTTGGGCAAAGCCTCATTCGGGAAGTGCCGTGTGAGTTTTCTTTCACACATTCGTTTGTAGCATTTTTGTTTTATATTTTCTGTTTTGTTTATTTAGATGTGTGGCGTGCAGTTCCGGCCTCTGTCGGAGACACCGTATGCAGCATTGCCTCAAGAAGGTGGAGTCACGGGTATTGCTGTAGGCAACAGCAGCGCAGCTACTCAAGATGTGGAAGATGACAACATAAATGGGAACCAAGATGAAGCTGCTGCAAAAGACAACCCTATAGACGATGTTAATCCAGTGGAGAATGTTAATAGCACAGAAGAAGATGTGTGTGGTTCACTAGATGATTGGCTTCAGAACCCAGCACCATTTGGGGTAGAGCTTGAGGTGAGATTATTTCTATTTGTTGCGTTGTTTTTTTCTGTTTTTTAATTTTTGTCAATATACCCTTCCATCATGTTGTAAGTTGCACACCCACTGACCACCTCCACCTTCATTTTCTTATACATTTCAGCTCCCAGCACATCTGGCTGAAATGTATGACAAACACACAAAACTCTATGCAGCAGAGTTAAAAGGGGCTACTAATTCCTTTGTTCAAGTGTTGCAAGCAATGCATTGTAGGCGAATGGGGCAACTTCTCAAAGATGTTCATCTCGTTTTGTCAAGCAATCAGCAAGCAACAAATGTGACATTTGACATTCCGCCACATCGCAGCAATGATGCACCCCAGGCTGATGAGCGTGGTGGTAGAAAGCAAAGTGCTAGCTCTAAGGCTGCTGATGAGTGTTGTGGTAGCAAGCCAAATGATGGCACTAATCCTGCTGATGAGCGTGCTGGCACCAAGGGAAGTGCTGGCACCAAGGCTGCTGATGAGCAAAGTACTGACAAGGTGGTGGTTGAGCCGGCTGAAGGAGCTCGAAGCATTCGTTCTAGCAGCAGAGCTGATGAGACCAATGGAGGCAATGTACCAGAGCTTCGCATAGGAACTAGTGCTGATGGCAATCAGGCCAATGCAGAAAAGGAGCAAGTGTCGAGTGGCGAAGATGTTGAGCATGGAGATCAACCAGGAGCAAGTGTTGGTGGACATTGGAGCGATGCACCATCGATGAGTCTGTTCAAAGAGGGCACTGAGTAATACAATTGGTGGATCGGTGTCCCAAGAGCAGTTGTGGACTCCAACACTTCAAGCCCTGACAATAATGCTGCAACACCAAAATCATGTGCTGTTTTTGATGCCACCCCTCAGGCTCCAGTCTCAGCAGGAATTAAATGTTGGAAATATGCCCTAGAGGCAATAATAAATTGGTTATTATTATATTTCCTTGTTCATGATAATCGTTTATTATCCATGCTATAATTGTATTGATTGGAAACTCAAATACATGTGTGGGTACATAGACAACACTGTGTCCCTAGTAAGCCTCTAGTTGACTAGCTCGTTGATCAAAAGATGATGAAGGTTTCCTAGCCATGGACATGAGATGTCATTTGATAACGGGATCACATCATTAGGAGAATGATGTGATGGACAAGACCCAAACTACGAACGTAGCATTTGATCGTGTCAGTTTATTGCTATTGTTTTCTGCATGTCAAGTATCTGTTCCTATGACCATGAGATCATGCAACTCCCTGACATCGGAGGAGTACCTTGTGTGTATCAAACGTCGCAACGTAACTGGGGGACTATAAAGGTACTCTACAGGTATCTCCGAGGGTGTCTGTTGGGTTGGCATGGATCAAGACTGAGATTTGTTACTCCGTGTGACGGAGAGGTATCTCAGGGCCCACTCGGTAATACAACATCACAATGAGCCTTGCAAGCAATGTGACTAAAGTGTTAGCCACGAGATCTTGTATTACGGAACGAGTAAAGAGACTTGCCGGTAACGAGATTGAACTAGGTATAGAGATACCGACGATCGAATCTCGGGCAAGTAACATACCGAAGAACAAAGGGAACAGTATACGGGATTAACTGAATCCTTGACATAGAGGTTCGACCGATAAAGATCTTCGTAGAATATGTAGGAGCCAATATGGGCATCCAGGTCCCGCTATTGGTTATTGATCGTAGAGGTGTCTCGGTCATGTCTACATAGTTCTCGAACCCGCAGGGTCTACACACTTAACGTTTGGTGACGATTAGTATAGTTGAGTTATTTTGTTGGTGACCGAAGGTTGTTCGGAGTCCCGGATAAGATCCCGGACATGACGAGGATCTCCGGAAGAGTCCGGAGGTAAAGATTGATATATGTGATAATAGTGTTTTGATCTCCGAAAGGGTTCCGGAATTCACCGGAAGGGGTTCCGGATGTTTACCGAAGTGTTCGGGTGCAGCAACACTTTATATGGGCCAAAGGGGTAAAGCCCACGAGGTATTGGAAAGTGCAAAAGGAAGTTTTGCTGCTGCCTTAAGCGGTACTACTGCTGGTAAGGCAATACTACCGCGTAAGCGGTACTACCGCTTGTGTGAAGCGGTACTACCGCATAAGCGGTACTACCGCTTGTGTGAAGCGGTACTACCGCTCAAGCGGTACTACCGCTCGTGAGCGGTACTACCGCTTGTGCGCGGTACTGCAGGGATCCGAGTTGGACTCTTTCCCTGCGGGCCAAACCGACCTTGTGCGGGCAAAACCGACCTGGAGGAGGCTTTTACTCCAAGTTTAGACCCCAAGGCTCAACATATAAATAGAGGGGCTGGGCTAGCACACGGGAGACATTAAGATTTCCCAAGCCGTGTGTCGGCAACCCTAACCCTCTAGTTCTCCCGTCATAATCTCCGTAGTGCTTGGCGAAGCCCTGCAGAGATTGTTCCTCACCACCATCACCACGCCGTCGTGCTGCCGGAACTCATCTACTACTTCATCATCGCTCGCTGGATCGAGGAGGTGAAGGCATCATCAAGCCGTACGTGTGTTGAACGTGGAGGTGCCGTCCGTTCGGCACTACTTCGTGATCGGATCAAGGGACGACTTGCGATTTGGATCGCGGAGACGTTCGACTACATCAACCGCGTTTCTTAACGCTTCCGCTTAGCGATCTACAAGGGTATGTAGATTCACTCTCCCTCTCGTAGATGCTCATCACCATGGATAGATCTTGCGTGTGTGTAGGAAAATTTTTGTTTCCCATGCAACGTTCCCCAACAGTGGCATCTGAGCTAGGTCTATGCGTAGATGAGATCTCGAGTAGAACACAAACGAGTTGTGGGCGTGGGTGTATACATATTGCTTGCCGTTACTAGTTGATACTTGATTCGGCGGTATTGTGAGATGAAGCGGCCCGGACCGACATTACGCGTACGCTTACGCGAGACAGGTTCCTTCAACTGACGTGTAACTTCGTTGCATAAAGATGGCTAGCGGGTGTCTGTCTCTCTCACTTTAGTTGAATCGATTTCAACGAAGAGGGTTCTTTTAGAAGATCAAAAAGCAATCACTACACCACGTTGTGGTTTTGCGTAGGTAAGAACGGTTCTTGCAAACCCGTAGCAGCCACGTAAAACTTGCAACAACAATTAGAGGACGTCTAACTTGTTTTTGCAGGGTATGTTGTGATGTGATATGGCCAATTACATGATGAGATATATGTGATGTATGAGATGATCATGTGTTTTATAGAATATCACGACTTGCATGTCGATGAGTACGGCAACTGGCAGGAGCCATAGAGTTGTCTTTAATTATTTTTGCCGTTTTGCTTTACTTTATCGCTATGAGTTAGCAATAGTCGTGGAAGCAACAGTCGGCGCGACAACCTCATGGCGACACGTTGATGGAGATCAAGATGATGGAGATCATGGTGTCATGCCGGTGACGATGGAGATCATGCCGGTGCTTTGGAGATGGAGATCAAAAGCACAAGTTCATGGCCATATCATGTCACTTATGATTTGCATGTGATGTTAATCCTTTTATGCATCTTATTTTGCTTAGGACGACGGTAGCATTATAAGGTGATCCCTCACTTAAATTTCAAGATAAAATTGTGTTCTCCCCGAGTGTGCACCGTTGCGAAAGTTCGTCGTTTCGAGACACCACGTGATGATCGGGTGTGATAGACTCTACGTTCACATACAACGGGTGCAAGCCAGTGTTGCACATGCGGAACACTCGGGTTAAACTTGACGAGCCTAGCATGTACAGACATGGCCTCGGAACACAAGAGACCGAAAGGTCGAACATGAGTCATATAGTAGATATGATCAACATGAAGATGTTCACCATTGAAACCACCTCAACTCACGTGATGATCGGACTTGAGTTGGTGGATTTGGATCATGTTACACTCGAATGACCGGAGGGATGTCAATTTGAGTGGGAGTTTTTAAAGTAATATGATTAACTAAACTCATTATCTAGAACAATAGTCTAAGTTGTCTTTGCTATATTTATGTTGTAGATCATGGCTCGCGCAGTAGCACCCCTGAATTTTAATGCGTTCCTAGAGAAAGCTAAGTTGAAAGATGATGGAAGTAACTTTGTGGACTGGGCCCGTAATCTAAGGATTATCCTTACGGCTTCCCAGAAGGCTTATGTCCTTGATGCACCGCTTGGTGATCGACCCGCTCCAGTTGAGTCTCTAGACGTTGTGAACGCCTGGCAGGCTCGTTCTGAAGATTACTCAATAGTTCAATGTGCAATATTGTATGGCTTAGAACCGGGACTTCAAAGACGTTTTGAACGTCATGGAGCATATGAGATGTTCCAGGAGTTGAAGTTTATCTTTCAGAAGAATGCCCGGATCGAGAGATATGAGATCTCCGATAAGTTCTATGCTTGCAAGATGGAGGAGAACGGGTCTATCAGTGATCACGTACTCAGAATGTCTGGGTACTCCACCCGTCTGGCTGAATTGGGGATGCCCCTTCCGCCAGAGGCTATCATTGACAGAGTTCTTCAATCATTGCCACCTAGCTACAAGAGCTTCGTGTTGAACTATAACATGCACGGGATGAACAAATCAGTCGCCGAGCTGTTTGCGATGCTGAAAGCCGCTGAGTCTGAAATTCAGAAGGAGCATCAAGTGTTGATGGTCAATAAAACCACTAGTTTCAAGAAAAATGGCAAGGGTAAGAAGGGTAACTCCAAGAAGAGTGGCAAAGCAGTTGCTCCTCTCGTGAAGAAACCCAAGGCTGGACCCAAACCAGAAACTGTGTGCTTTCATTGCAAGGGAATTGGACACTGGAAGCGGAACTGCCCCAAGTATTTGGCTGACAAGAAGGCGGCCAACAACAAACAAGGTATATATGATACACATGTTATTGATGTGTACCTTACCAACTCTCGTTGTAGTGCCTGGGTATTTGATACCGGTGCGGTTGCTCATATTTGCAACTCAAAACAGGAACTGCGGAATAGACGGAGGCTGGCAAAGGACGAAGTGACGATACGCGTGGGAAATGGTTCCAAGGTTGATCCTGGGTATTTGATACCGGTGCGGTTGCTCATATTTGCAACTCAAAACAGGAACTGCGGAATAGACGGAGGCTGGCAAAGGACGAAGTGACGATACGCGTGGGAAATGGTTCCAAGGTTGATGTGATCACCGTCGGCACGCTCGCTCTTCGATTACCATCGGGATTAGTGATGAACCTGAATAATTGTTATTTAGTGCCTGCGTTAAGCATGAACATTATATCTGGATCTTGTTTATTGCGAGACGGTTACTCATTTAAATCAGAGAATAATGGTTGTTCTATTTATATGAGTAATATCTTTTATGGTCATGCACCCGATGTGAGGGGTTTATTCTTATTGAATCTCGATAGTAATGATACACATGTTCATAACATTGATGCCAAAAGATGTAGAATTGATAATGATAATACCACTTTCTTGTGGCACTGCCGTTTAGGTCATATTGGCGTAAAACGCATGAGGAAGCTCCATGCTGATGGACTTTTGGAGTCACTTGATTTTGAATCACTTGACACATGTGAGCCATGCCTCATGGGCAAGATCACTAAAACGCCGTTCTCTGGAACAATGGAACGGGCAACTGACTTATTGGAAATCATACATACTGATGTGTGCGGTCCGATGAGCATTGAGGCGCGCGGTGGTTATCGTTACTTTCTCACCTTCACTGATGACTTAAGTAGATATGGGTATATTTACTTAATGAAACACAAGTCTGAAACATTTGAAAAGTTCAAACAATTTCAGAGTGAAGTTGAGAATCATAATAACAAGAAGATTAAATTCCTACGATCTGATCGAGGAGGAGAATATCTGAGTTATGAGTTTGGCAGTCACTTAAGACAATGTGGAATTGTTTCACAACTAACACCGCCTGGAACACCACAGCGTAATGGTGTGTCCGAACGTCGTAATCGAACCTTATTGGATATGGTGCGATCTATGATGTCTCTTGCCGATTTGCCACTATCGTTTTGGGGTTATGCATTACAGACAGCTGCATTCACTTTAAATAGGGCACCATCGAAATCCGTTGAGACGACGCCATATGAACTTTGGTTTGGCAAAAAGAAAAAGCTGTCGTTTCTTAAAGTTTGGGGATGTGATGCTTATGTCAAAAAGCTTCAGCCTGAAAAGCTGGAACCCAAAGCGGAGAAATGCGTCTTCATAGGATACCCAAAAGAGACAGTTGGGTATACCTTCTACCTCAGATCCGAAGGCAAAGTGTTTGTCGCTAAAAACGGAACGTTTCTTGAGAAAGAGTTTCTCTCGAAAGAATTGAGTGGGAGGAAGATAGAACTTGATGAGGTTGTTGAACCTTTACGTCAACCTGAAAGTAGTGCAGCACAGAAAGATGTTTCTGTAGAGCCTACATCAGCTGAAGAGGAAGTTAATGATGATGATCATGAAGCTTTGGATCAAGTTGCTATCGAACCTCGTAGGTCGACAAGGACGCGTACTGCTCCTGAGTGGTACGGCAACCCTGTCTTAGAGGTCATGTTGTTAGACAACGATGAACCTGCGAGCTATGGAGAAGCGATGATGGGCCCGGATTCCGAGAAGTGGTTAGAGGCCATGAAATCCGAGATGGGATCCAGGTATGAAAAGAAAGTATGGACTTTGGAAGTATTACCTGAAGGGCGTAAGGCCATTCAGAACAAATGGATCTTTAAGAGGAAGACGGACGCGGACGGTAATGTCACCGTCTATAAAGCTCGACTTGTGGCAAAGGGTTTTTCACAAGTTCAAGGAGTTGACTACGATGAGACCTTCTCACCCGTAGCGATGCTTAAGTCCGTCAGAATCATGTTAGCAATAGCTGCCTTTTTCGATTATGAAATTTGGCAGATGGATGTCAAAACAGCGTTCCTTAACGGTTTCCTTAAGGAAGAGTTGTATATGATGCAACCAGAAGGTTTTGTCGATCCAGAGAATGCTGACAAAGTTTGCAAACTCCAGCGATCCATTTATGGACTGGTGCAAGCATCTCGGAGTTGGAATCTTTGCTTTGATGAGGTGATCAAAGCGTTCGAGTTTATACAAGTTTACGGAGAAGCTTGTATTTACAAGAAAGTGAGTGGGAGCTCTATAGCGTTTCTAATATTATATGTGGATGACATATTACTGATTGGAAACAATATAGAAATGATGGAAAGCATGAAGGAATATTTGAACAAGAGTTTTTCAATGAAGGACCTAGGAGAAGCTGCTTTCATATTAGGCATCAAGATCTATAGAGATAGATCAAGACGTTTAATAGGACTTTCACAAAGCACATACCTTGATAAGATTTTGAAGAAGTTCAAAATGGATCAGTCCAAGAAGGGGTTCTTGCCTGTTTTGCAAGGTGTGAAGTTGAGTAAGACTCAATGCCCAGTGACTGCAGAAGATAGAGAAAAGATGAGTGTCATCCCCTATGCTTCAGCCATAGGCTCTATCATGTATGCAATGCTGTGCACAAGACCCGATGTCAGCCTTGCCATAAGTATGGTCGGAAGGTTTCAAAGTGATCCAGGAATGGAACACTGGACGGCGGTCAAGAATATCCTGAAGTACCTGAAAAGGACTAAGGACATGTTTCTCGTTTATAGAGGTGATCAAGAGCTCGTCGTAAAAGGTTACGTCGATGCAAGCTTTGACACTAATCCGGATGACTCTAAGTCGCAAACCGGATATGTATTTATTCTTAATGGGGGTGCGGTTAGCTGGTGCAGTTCCAAGCAAAGCGTGGTAGCTGATTCTACATGCGAAGCGGAGCACATCGCTGCCTCGGAGGCGGCGAAGGAAGGTGTCTGGATGAAGGAGTTCATGACAGATCTTGGAGTAGTGCCTAGTGCGCTTAACCCAATGACTCTGTTTTGTGATAATACTGGTGCCATTTCTCTAGCCAAGGAACCAAGATTTCACAAGAGGACCAGACACATAAAGCGACGTTTCAATTCCATCCGCGATTACATCAAGGAGGACGACATAAATATTTGCAAAGTACACACGGATCTGAATGTTGCAGATCCGATGACTAAACCTCTTCCAAGGGCTAAACATGAACAACACCAGAACTGCATGGGTGTTCGATTCATTACAATGTAAATCACATAGTGATGTGAACTAGATTATTGACTCTAGTGCAAGTGGGAGACTGTTGGAAATATGCCCTAGAGGCAATAATAAATTGGTTATTATTATATTTCCTTGTTCATGATAATCGTTTATTATCCATGCTATAATTTTATTGATTGGAAACTCAAATACATGTGTGGGTACATAGACAACACTGTGTCCCTAGTAAGCCTCTAGTTGACTAGCTCGTTGATCAAAAGATGATGAAGGTTTCCTAGCCATGGACATGAGATGTCATTTGATAACGGGATCACATCATTAGGAGAATGATGTGATGGACAAGACCCAAACTACGAACGTAGCATTTGATCGTGTCAGTTTATTGCTATTGTTTTCTGCATGTCAAGTATCTGTTCCTATGACCATGAGATCATGCAACTCCCTGACATCGGAGGAGTACCTTGTGTGTATCAAACGTCGCAACGTAACTGGGTGACTATAAAGGTACTCTACAGGTATCTCCGAGGGTGTCTGTTGGGTTGGCATGGATCAAGACTGGGATTTGTTACTCCGTGTGACGGAGAGGTATCTCAGGGCCCACTCGGTAATACAACATCACAATGAGCCTTGCAAGCAATGTGACTAAAGTGTTAGCCACGAGATCTTGTATTACGGAACGAGTAAAGAGACTTGCCGGTAACGAGATTGAACTAGGTATAGAGATACCGACGATCGAATCTCGGGCAAGTAACATACCGAAGAACAAAGGGAACAGTATACGGGATTAACTGAATCCTTGACATAGAGGTTCGACCGATAAAGATCTTCGTAGAATATGTAGGAGCCAATATGGGCATCCAGGTCCCGCTATTGGTTATTGATCGTAGAGGTGTCTCGGTCATGTCTACATAGTTCTCGAACCCGCAGGATCTACACACTTAACGTTTGGTGACGATTAGTATAGTTGAGTTATTTTGTTGGTGACCGAAGGTTGTTCGGAGTCCCGGATAAGATCCCGGACATGACGAGGATCTCCGGAAGAGTCCGGAGGTAAAGATTGATATATGTGATAATAGTGTTTTGATCTCCGGAAGGGTTCCGGAATTCACCGGAAGGGGTTCCGGATGTTTACCGAAGTGTTCGGGTGCAGCAACACTTTATATGGGCCAAAGGGGTAAAGCCCACGAGGTATTGGAAAGTGCAAAAGGAAGTTTTGCTGCTGCCTTAAGCGGTACTACCGCTGGTAAGGCAGTACTACCGCGTAAGCGGTACTACCGCTTGTGTGAAGCGGTACTACCGCATAAGCGGTACTACCACTTGTGTGAAGCGGTACTACCGCTCGTGAGCGGTACTACCGCTTGTGCGCGGTACTGCAGGGATCCGAGTTGGACTCTTTCCCTGCGAGCCAAACCGACCTTGTGCGGGCAAAACCGACCTGGAGGAGGCTTTTACTCCAAGTTTAGACCCCAAGGCTCAACATATAAATAGAGGGGCAGGGCTAGCACACGGGAGACATTAAGATTTCCCAAGCCGTGTGTCGGCAACCCTAACCCTCTAGTTCTCCCGTCATAATCTCCGTAGTGCTTGGCGAAGCCCTGCAGAGATTGTTCCTCACCACCATCACCACGCCGTCGTGCTGCCGGAACTCATCTACTACTTCATCATCGCTCGCTGGATCGAGGAGGTGAAGGCGTCATCAAGCCGTACGTGTGTTGAACGCGGAGGTGCCGTCCGTTCGGCACTAGTTCGTGATCGGATCGAGGGACGACTTGCGATTTGGATCGCGGAGACGTTCGACTACATCAACCGCGTTTCTTAACGCTTCCGCTTAGCGATCTACAAGGGTATGTAGATTCACTCTCCCTCTCGTAGATGCTCATCACCATGGATAGATCTTGCATGTGCGTAGGAAAATGTTTGTTTCCCATGCAACGTTCCCCAACATTAAAGTCCCTGTGTACGATGTTACACCAATTGCAATGGCTGCATTTTCAAGCGGGTCTGCGGGATCACCAAAACCGCAGGAAGATCCAGTTGTTTTGGTTAGCAGCAGGGAACCAAGTCCCAACCGTGACGAGGGGAATGCAAGGTTGAAGGACGAGAAGAAGATCAAGAACAAGAAAAGAGCAGCGAGCCCAAATTCAGCCGGACGAAAGTACAAAAAAATCAAGACAGATTCTAAGATCGAAGCAATGTACCAGTATTTCATCATGAAGAGGTACAAGATGAAGAAGATGAAGAAAGGGGAAATCGAGTAAGTGGCGTGTTCTCATTCTTGCTTCCATTAGTTCCTGTTTTTATCTTCATTCACATTTGTTTTTATGGATTTGCAATTGTTGCTTACTCATCTGGCTTTGACACCTCTTTGTTGCAGGCCTCCTTTCATTAGGATTGGTGATTTTCACACAACTTATTCCAACTTCCAGAAGTCTTTGAAGCCACGTGCACAAATGTGCAATGAAGTCATGTCTTTATTCATTGAAAGCTTCAATATTGAGCAGTTGTCGTCATCACATAAGCAGAAGAAATTTGCTTTCTCTGTTTTAATGAGCGTTAGTTCATCTTTTTTTTGCTTCCTTCTACAGTCATTGTATCTGCTGTGTCCATGTCTACCATGCTGCAATAGTTCTCCATTAATTGTTATTTTCTTCCCATGCCAATATTTGTTGCAGCAACAACTTTCTGTCCACCCAGAAGTTTTCGATCCAAGTGTTTGCGGAAAAGAGCTGAGGAGGGCGTGCCAAAACTTTCAGATTTCAGTTTTCGACCTAGTAAGTTTGTTCCCAACAGTCTGTACTCAATATGCGTGTCTTCCTCTTGGTTGTTTTAAAGTCTATTAAATTTAACTTCTTTTTCCTCTCTTTAATGCAGCTTTTCTTCACCATCGTTCGGGATGGCCATTGGATAGTTTGTGTTGTTAACCTTTTGCACAAGCAGTTTAACATGTTTGACTCGCTGGATAACGGCAATTTGGATATTGCTGCAAGGAATCTGGCAAGTGACATCTCTCTTTTATTTTTTAGTTTTCATTACTCCTTAATGGGAAAACAGATTACCAATTTACATGTTGCGACATCTTGAAAGAGGAACTGAAATATATGAAGTATTAGGTGATGTACCAATTTTGTTTGTTTTGCTTCTTTTTTTTGTATAATAAAAGCTCTGCATTTTTCTCTACTGTTTCCTACTGCTGCCAGTTCACTAACTTCAAGAGGATTGCTGCCGAAGAGCCAGACTTCACTGTGGATTTGAATTCTTTCAAGCCAGACTGGCCCGAGATCGAGTACCCGCAACAATCAACTCGGTAAGGCAACTCCATAAAAATTTTGTGTTTCCATCTCATTTTTGTGTAGCCATAATAACCTTACTATCCACACCATTCTTCTGTTTCTTATTGAAAAAACAGCTTCGATTGTGGTTATTTTGGAGTGCTATACATTGAAAATTTTGATGGCAAAAGGATGAAAGATTTTAAGAAGGTATAAACAGACACCCATGATTTTTCTGTGTGCCTTTTTATGCACTGTGTGTCTGTTAAACACTTCTATTTTTCTCTCTTTTTTGCAGCAAAATATGCTTGATTTGCGAAAGTACCTTTCTTCGAAGCTGTTTTACCATCCGATGAACAAGGTCTCCCCTGCTGATGTGCACAAGGCGATTGTAGCTGCTTGAAAGATGGAAGCTGCATTCTTTCGCCAGGACCTAGCGTGTATATCAACCCCCATTTTGCACCTCATGCCATAGTGCGTTATGTTCTCGTTCGGTTAATGAAACTTGCTGTAATACTGAACCAGTTTTTGGGCATGTGTTTTGCTGTAAGGATGTTTCGTAGTTTGTAGCAACAACAGATAATATCCGACCCCAGCTTAAGATGGTTGTAAGAGTTTGCTGCTGGTGCTTTTAACCTTCAAGATTCATGGAGATGATTTTGTTTTTTGTTTTATAAATATGCTTCATATGTGTGCTATCCTTCTTGTTGTCTCCTGGGAGCAAGTTTGTTCTGTCGTTTCTCAAGGATAATGTGTAGCATCCATTGCATTTTCTTGTCAAAATCTACGGGAGAAGCATTCACAAGAACAAGCAAATATGAAACAATTGTTGGTACAAAACAACTTGCTGGAAGAAGCATTCTTCTGATCTTTTAAACAATATTTTTGCCCACGGGTTTTTTGAGCTTGAGCACATTTTTCTCCTTGCTGGAAGAAGCATTCTTATTGTTTTCACCATGCTCGCAACAGTTTTATTGCATATGCCGGTTTTAATGAACCAGCAATATGAATCAAATTATCAACAAAATTTGACAGCTAGCTTCCCAAAAGTTTCACAGCAAAATTTGATAGCAATTTTTTTGCAGCAAAATTTGATATCAAGCTTCTCAACAGTTCACTGCAAAATAATCATTTAAAGTTCAGAGAAGTGCACAGCACGCTTCTTATAAATTTCACAAAAGTTCACAGCAAAAATTACAGGAACATTAAAGTTCACAGAAGTTCAAAAATGCTCAAAGTTCTCATATATAAGTTCACAGCAAAATAAAATTATCCTATAAAGTTCTACTGAAGTTCACATAATAAACAATAGCATCATCTAACTATTTTGAGCATGTCCCTCAACTTTCACCATCGCAGCTTTAAAATGGATGCACGCTTGCATTGTGTGACCTTCCTCGGAGCAAAACTGGCACTTTGTTGTAAGATTAGCTGCCATCATAGCCTTGTACTCCAGGTACGACTCGGAGGTTTTGATTGTGTGTTCTTCTTCACAGCAAAATGAACAAGTTATTTTTCTTCTTGGTTTAGGCTTGCTCACTGTCTCCACATTTGAGTCTTTTTTACTATCTTTCTTGGCTCCTTTTTTGCTTTCTTTTTTTGCTTCTTTTTGAAGCTTCTTCTTATGCCCATCTTCTCGCATCTCCAACATTGTCTTCTTTCTCTTGACTCGCTCAGACGGTCGACCTTGCTTTGGCACACGAGCAGGATTTTGTAGTGGTGCTGATGATTGTGGGTTTGCTCCAGTTGCATCGTTGACTTCACTTGCTTGAGGTACTTGTTGCTGCTGCACAAGCTCTTCCTTTTGCATTTGCTCTTTTTTCATTGAAACAACTACTGGCCATAGCTGCTTGATTACATCAGATACAAGGTTGTAAGCTGGATCAACAGAGCATGCCTCTGCTGCGAGTGCGTTCATATCTCTGCACAATGAGTTGTACTTCAAGGTGTTTGTTTCTGGTAGGCCAAAGTCAAGGAACCTTCCATATGTGTCCATGTTTGCTGTAGCTGCTTCCGACCACCTTTCCAGCATGTATCTACTTGGAATTTCTTGCACATTGAGCTGTATCATCACCCTTATAATGTGTGAACAAAGCACACCATTCATCTCAAAGTAGTGGCAGCTGCAAGAGTAAAGCCCCTCCTCCAACACAGCATCCACCCGATACACTTTTGGATTCTCATAAAGGCTTGAGAAAAGCTCAAACTTCACACCTTCATTCTCAAGGTTAGGCACTTGGTTTATTATGTATCCAGTTGATGCTGTAACTTGCTCTTGAAACTTGCCAAAGACGCTATGTGTGTAGAACTTAACGGCTTGACGCTCTATGTTGTACCTGCATTAAACAAGTATGTTTTTGTTATTTTTCATTGTTTTTGTTGCAATGAAGCATGCATAAGATTGAATGGTTTTGTTCTTTTTTTGTACGTACCGCCCCCAAAGTGGTGCTGTTGTCGTCTCTCCAGTGAAAGCAGCATTATCTTCACGATCTAGCATTGTTTCTTGCAGCAGTTCATATTGCCTTACAAATGTCCAAACAGAGTTTTGTGGATGCACCAATGTCTTGAAATAAGAATTCAGTCCCTCTGATCTCCCCGTTGTGCTCGTGAATGGAAAGAAATCATTCTTGAAGTATGCAGGAGCCCATGTTTGCCGACATTCCCACATGTTTTGCAAGTGTCTATTCTTTGTGTACTCGAAGCAATGCAGCATGTGCTGCCATGTTTCTTCAAATTCATCAACTGTCTCAGAGCCATTGATGCACTCATAGAATGTTTTTTCAAATATAGAATCCCTAGTAAGCATCCTCCCGAGTTTCTCACGAGCCTTGCGTTGTACATGCCACTTGCAACACCTGTGGACTGTGTGAGGGAACACCTTAGAAATTGCAATTTCCATTGCTTTGCACTGGTCGGTCATAAGGTTTGTTGGGTATTCATTGTTCATGGCAAGCAACCATTGTTCAAAGACCCACTTGAAGGTTTCCATTTGCTCATTTGGAAGCAATGCACACCCTAGGACAACGGTTTGAAGATGGTTGTTGATGCCAACTATTGGAGCAAACGGCATGTTGTATTTGTTGGTGCAAAAAGTTGTATCAAAGAAGACACAGTCCTTGTACTTTGGGTATAGTGCTCTTGTTCTTCCATCCACCCAAAATAATGCTTCCACTGCATTTGTCTCCTTATTCACTTGTGTTGCATAGAAGAATTGTGGGCTTTCAGCATGTCTTCTCTTAAAATATTCAACTATCATGGCCATGTCCTGAAATGACATGGTTTGCCGCATCTCAGATCGTGCATTTGAAACATCTCTCTTCACATAACCAAGGCGCCTTTGACCACCTCCATGACAATCTCCTAGGATGCCCATGCAATCTGAGGTTGACAAGTTGCGTTCATGCAAAGTCATTATCATTTGGTGGTCTTCTCGCGGAATCTTTCGGTGAGACCGATAAAACCTAACTTTCTCTTCCTGTTGTACCAGAGGATGGTTATGCTCTTCTGTAAAACATGTGACAGTCCATTTGTTCTCTCGGAGCACAACAATCATGTGTGCCTTGCAATCATGACGTTGCAACCTGTTCCTCTTTCGTGTGTCACTCATGTTCATCAAAAGGCCAGGACGTCTACTAGCATTGTTGCACTCTGTTGCAATACTCTCTGTGGTGCTATCAGATTCACTATGGTCACCACCTTTTCGCACATGGACACATGTGAAAGTCCTGCCTATTAACTTTGGCGGTCCTCTTGCCTGGCTGTTCTTCGAAGCAGATGTTCTGATTCCAAATCCATGGCTGAAAGCATACTTGTTGTAGTAAGCTCTTGCATTGTCAACCGTATCAAATGTCATGCCGACATATGGAACAAGCGGCTACGATGATATTGCTTCATCCTCTCCATCATCATTATCCTGTTGCATGTCAGAAGCATTAACCATCCCTTCCATAATCACTGCATTTCCAACAGAAATTTGCTCCCTGATGTAGCTCTCATCAGCATCAACTCCACCTCCAGCAACCTACATTTTGTTTCAATGTTTCGCAGGAAAAAGTTCAAAAATATCAGCAAAAAAGGAAGCTAGAACATAGCACTAGTGCTTCTAACATAAATTCCTAAAATATGCAATATTTTACTAGGAGCATTTTAGTAACTGCTATCAATACCAGAGTTTGTAACATGGTCATTAGGACTAATTCAGAACATTGCAACATCCTCCTTCTGCCTAAATTTTCTAGTGCAAAAAACAGAGTAAATTCTTACTGAATTTTTTATGCAGTGATCAAAAGGACAAAAAAACATACAGCTGTATGCTTCTACCTTGAATGATCATTTCTTCCATTTCTTTGGGTCATTTTGCTTCTAAACTTTTCATATATGTTACAACATTGTGTTTGTTCATCTTTTTTCAGTACAGAAAGTTGGCCAAGGTGATCAGATGTCATTATCATGCAACATAGTCAACACATATACAACATAATATTGCTCAAATTGCACAATATACTTCACTCAAGCACTAAATGGTTCTACATCAACACCACATTCACAACATAACCAACATACACTATATCTGAGGAAATTTTCCTTACTTTCTGTTGCAATTCTTATTTATTTTTAAACTGTATGCATTTATCCAGCTATTTGCTTATCCAGCATTTTCAGTGGAAATAGAGGACAAAATGATGCATGTATGATCACACTGACACTAAATCATGAAGAATGCAATGACATTTTTTGCTGCATGCTTGATTGCAGCTAGGTTTTGTTGGCAACTTACCCAAGCACGCGAGGAGCTAGCTCGGGAGCCATCACCAGAGAAAACAGGAGGATTTTGGAGCCCCGCTGCAGCTCCAGACCGGTTGTTGCGCTCGGCAGCCATTATTAGGGCCGATTTGGCCTGCCTGTTTGTGGTTGGAGCACCGGAGCTTCGATCCATGGCGGCCGACAGCATGGAGCGCACGATGTGGTGGCTTGCCATTGCGCGGAGGGGGAGGTCGCCGGCTTGCTGCAAACGGCGATGGAGCTCCAGCACGGCGACGATGGTTGAGGAGGTTGTTGAGGAGGAGCAGCCGCCGGGGATCAGATCGGGAGGTTGAGGCGAAGGAGCTCGCGTTGCTGCAGAGCAGGCGGACGGGAGGTGTTGCTGCAAGGAAGTGATGCCACCGGGGAGCTGCCGCCGGAGGAGCTGCCACCGGGGAGCTCCCGCCGGAGGAGCTGCCGCCGCGATCTCGCCTCGCCCTGCTTCGAGGGCGGATGCAGAGGACGAGCTATTGGAAATATGCCCTAGAGGCAATAATAAATTGGTTATTATTATATTTCCTTGTTCATGATAATCGTTTATTATCCATGCTATAATTGTATTGATTGGAAACTCAAATACATGTGTGGGTACATAGACAACACTGTGTCCCTAGTAAGCCTCTAGTTAACTAGCTCGTTGATCAAAGATGGTTAAGGTTTCCTAACCATAGACATGAGATGTCATTTGATAACGGGATCACATCATTAGGAGAATGATGTGATGGACAAGACCCAAACTATAAACGTAGCATATGATCGTGTCAGTTTATTGCTATTGTTTTCTGCATGTCAAGTATCTGTTCCTATGACCATGAGATCATGCAACTCCCTGACATCGGAGGAGTACCTTGTGTGTATCAAACGTCGCAACGTAACTGGGTGACTATAAAGGTGCTCTACAGGTATCTCCGAGGGTGTCTGTTGGGTTGGCATGGATCAAGACTGTGATTTGTTACTCCGTATGACGGAGAGGTATCTCAGGGCCCACTCGGTAATACAACATCACAATGAGCCTTGCAAGCAATGTGACTAAAGTGTTAGCCACGAGATCTTGTATTACGGAACGAGTAAAGAGACTTGCCGGTAACGAGATTGAACTAGGTATAGAGATACCGACGATCGAATCTCGGGCAAGTAACATACCGAAGAACAAAGGGAACAGTATACGGGATTAACTGAATCCTTGACATAGAGGTTCGACCAATAAAGATCTTCGTAGAATATGTAGGAGCCAATATGGGCATCCGGGTCCCGCTATTGGTTATTGATCGTAGAGGTGTCTCGGTCATGTCTACATAGTTCTCGAACCCGCAGGGTCTACACACTTAACGTTTGGTGACGATTAGTATAGTTGAGTTATTTTGTTGGTGACCGAAGGTTGTTCGGAGTCCCGGATAAGATCCCGGACATGACGAGGATCTCCGGAAGAGTCCGGAGGTAAAGATTGATATATGTGATAATAGTGTTTTGATCTCCGGAAGAGGTTCCGGATGTTTACCGAAGTGTTCGGGTGCAGCAACACTTTATATGAGCCAAAGGGGTAAAGCCCATGAGGTATTGGAAAGTGCAAAAGGAAGTTTTGCTGCTGCCTTAAGCGGTACTACCGCTGGTAAAGGCAGTACTACCGCGTAAGCGGTACTACCGCTTGTGTGAAGCGGTACTACCGCCCAAGCGGTACTACCGCTTGTGTGAAGCGGTACTACCGCTCGTGAGCGGTACTACCGCTCGTGAGCGGTACTACCGCTTGTGCGCGGTACTGCAGGGATCCGAGTTGGACTCTTTCCCTGCGGGCCAAACCGACCTTGTGCGGGCAAAACCGACCTGGAGGAGGCTTTTACTCCAAGTTTAGACCCCAAGGCTCAACATATAAATAGAGGGGCAGGGCTAGCACACGGGACACATTAAGATTTCCCAAGCCGTGTGTCGGCAACCCTAACCCTCTAGTTCTCCCGTCATAATCTCCGTAGTGCTTGGCGAAGCCCTGCAGAGATTGTTCCTCACCACCATCACCACGCCGTCGTGCTGCCGGAACTCATCTACTACTTCATCATCGCTCGCTGGATCGAGGAGGTGAAGGCGTCATCAAGCCGTACGTGTGTTGAACGCGGAGGTGCCGTCCGTTCGGCACTAGTTCGTGATCGGATCGAGGGACGACTTGCGATTTGGATCGCGGAGACGTTCGACTACATCAACCGCGTTTCTTAACGCTTCCGCTTAGCGATCTACAAGGGTATGTAGATTCACTCTCCCTCTCGTAGATGCTCATCACCATGGATAGATCTTTGTGTGCGTAGGAAAATTTTTGTTTCCCATGCAACGTTCCCCAACACGAGCGCGTGGGAGAGGGGAGGGGATTTTGCTGCGAACTCAGATTTCGGGCATCGTTGCAGCATCGCGGGACCGAAGTCGTTTTGTCATTATCCACTGGGACACGTGTCGCTAATCTAGCGGGTCGCGCTTACCTGGCAATTGACGGCTGTTTTGGCGGCTGCTAACTCGCGATTAACAGCCGCCTGCCGCCTAGCAGCCGCCGTAAGCTATAGATTTGGCCTTCCGTTTCATAGCGATGCAAAAAAAAACGCTCATGAGTCCAGCTTGCCTTGTTAATGGAATATTTTGTGTTCCTTTAAAGAAAGAAGTGTGCTACCCGTCGGTCGGCGGATCTTTTTAAAAAAATCACCGCCTCGCGAGCCGTCCGATCTAGGTTGCTAAGCGCATGATCCCTCTTTCCGGCAAAAGTATTGTTTCAAAAACAGCCGTGACTATTGCAATAAGAGCTTTGTTTAGAAACATGATGTGCAAGGTCGGGACAAATCTATCAGGGAGGTCTCCCCGACACCATCAGCGGCGACGGAGTGGCCGTGCGTTGCGCCACGCGCCGCTGGAACGACGACTGGGCCGTGTGAATCTCAGTCTCCAACTTCAGGTGGCGGCTCGCCCGATCTAGATGCAAGGCAGGAGAGATGTGAGTGGCGGAGCAGCCAGCTGCCCGGCCACAACAGGTGAGGCGGCGAAGAAATAAAGGAGGGATGGAAGTGGGGCTGCCGGAGCGGGCCGACGGCGAGCACAGGCGTGCGGTGCTGATTTGAGACGAAAGGAGTGAGGAAGATGGAGATCAGTGGCGGAGCCAGAAACTGAATATAAGGGGGGCCATAACATGTCATATAATGTTAGAGGGGGCCAAATCACCTAAACCTAGCTAATTTTGTCTGATAAATGAAGGATTAAGAGTACATATAGTTGTATTTGTGAGAGCATGGGGGGCCAGGCCCCTGCCAGCACCCCACTGCCTCCGCCACTGATGGAGATTCGTGTGATTATAGACCGGCTGATGTTAAGTGTTTCCCTTAAAAAAGGTCTTATATTTTGGTATGGAGGAGTGTGTTTCAACCATGTGTGATGTGAAATTATATCAACATAAAAACTAGATTTTCTTGTGAGGGTAACACGATTTGAACATAAGCAAGTTATTTATTCCTACTTCCAAATCCATAATAACTACGAGCTACCCTACGTCATGGTGCATATTCAAGGGCACCGTCATTGAGGCAGTGTTTCAAATTGCCTGAAAAAATCATATTTAAGTAGGAAAAAAACTACAATGTGAGGACCCTGATTGATAAGAGCGGACCAGTGAGAATTTTGTGCGGAAACACAAACATTCAAATGAAATTGTGTATTTACCAGATAACTAATGTTCAATCCTCGCGAGGAAACACACACGTAGATTATTGCTTCGTCCTCAAATGAAATGAAATGAAGAAGAAATTGCCGGGCGGACAAATCATCAAATGGCAAGTAGAAGTGCGTTTGTTTGTAGAATAGAATTAATGTAGAGTACAAGCAAGTATACCAACTGATCGCTGCCTGTGTATATATAGTATATGTATGGGGGAAGGAAGGAGAAAGAAGCATGAATGAATGAATTTGCCTGCCCTATCACGACGACTCGGAATCATCCTCGTCTGGAGGGGTTCCCACAAGCCAGCCCCACACGCCGCCCGAGCCAGCTTGCTTCTTCTGCTTGGCGTCCAGCGCCGCCTGCTCCTGCTCGGAAGCCGCCTTCTGCCTTCGAAGGAGCTCCACCTCCCTCTCCAGTGCATCCAGACTCTGAAGCTTTTGCCGCAGCTCCGCCACGTCCACCTCAAGTTTGAAACATCTTGACTGCTCAGCGGCAAGTTGCCCACGAACAGCTTGAAGTTCCTACACGGTTTACATACATCGATAGATGCACATGCAAAACATAAGGATCCATACAATACAAGTGGTTTACTGGTTTATTTAGACTTCTCAGCTTTAAGGATCTTTATTGTGTGTGCATATACTGCAAACTAAAACTCATAGCTTGATTGATTCAAGGAAAGACTATATATACAGGACAAAAGGACACGAGAAACTAACTATCCATACGTAGGGACAGAAATTGAGCAACAAGACTCACCTTTGTCAGCTCAGCATTTCTGGCCTCCGCTTCAGTTATCTCTTCTTTAAGCTGTACAGTTTGCAGTCCTTCCCTGTTAAGTGTTGCCTCTAGTTCCTCTTTCTCAGCTTTAAGAGCTGCCAAAAGTTGCTCATTTGCTTCATCATTTCTGTTTTTCTGAAACACGGAACAGCAAAATGACGTATAAACTCAGTTTTGAGCAGACCCTCCAAAATAACTGAAAGTATCATTAGCAACACGTCTCACTGCAACCAAGAGCTTTGTACAAAATTATGCCGTACGAGCGCAAGTACAAAAAAGAATAGCTGCGCCGTCTAGTTAATATAATTCTAATTTATACAAACAGCATGTATGCACAAACCCAGATTCAAACAACACTTTCTGCTGCACTCAAGTTGTTAGGTCAACATAGGCAGCTCCATGTAGTTCTGGATATTAAAGAAAAACATTACCGAATCAGCATTGTCCATGGCAATCTCCCGTATCTTCCCATCTTGAGAAATTTCAACCTCAGGTTCCAGCACCCTAGACGTGCTATCTGAGGTGGGTTGGTCCTTTGTGCTGGACTGCAAATCTAATTTTACACTAAGTTTAAGAGCATACACCTGTCCAGCAGAGGAAAACAAAACATTAAAATTTTGAAAGCAATTTCCAGGCACATAGATGATTAAAAAAATGCCAGTTACCTCATTGTTGTACCGTCCATTGTATCCTCCAAAAGAAATGAGATAATCTTCTCCGCTATAATTGCTGTACAATAAAGTCATGCCCTAAAAATAATACGATGTGAAATACTACCAACCAAAAGAAAATCATTTCAACATTAACAAATTGCTCAAGAGGAATACCTCACTGGCAAGAGGAACACGTCCTTCTACGGTGCTAACAACTGACCATGCCAGAGTTGACATGTTGAGCACAAGAGTCTCAGAGACACCTGTAAAGACAAATGCATCAGATCACTAAATGGAAATGTAAATCAAAATAAACTACAGGTACACCTTAAAATTGATGGCCCGAAAAAGTAGTATCGACTTTGGCAAGAACCTCATGTTAACAAACATGAGTGATAATTATCCCAGGAAGTAAAAATCTACTAGTAATGTGTTGAGATTCCTATCAGCCAACTATCCCACAAGACCGATCTGATAGGACGAGGAGATATAATATACTTAACACCCCCCCCCCCCCCCTTCACATACAACGTGGATATGGAATGATCAACACCTCCCCCCACGCCCGACTTGGGTGTGGATAAATGATTGGGGAAAATGCGGGGACTGAGACTTGAACCCAAGACCTCAGCTTTGATACCATGTTAGATATTCCTATTAGCCAACTATCCCACAAGACCGATCTAATAGGAAGAGGAGATATAATATACAGAGTACTTAACAATATGAACATATAAATATAGACTGGAAACCATAAAGGTTTTTCTATTGTCGTAGATGAGAAGAGCCGGAATGTACATAGGACCAGGCACTTAAAAACCTACCGCTTTTGTTATTGCCACCACCAACAATGTACCAATTCTCCCCAACAGTTGCACCTGCGTGACCAGCTCGTGGGCTTGGAATCGGACCCTGCTGTTTGGGTCTTGACCATTCCATCTGTAATTCCAACATTAGAATTTAACAATCACACGCAATGAATTAAACTTTAAAGTTCCAGCAAGAAATTTGTTCTTACCGTCTGCAAATCAAGGACATGTAGGTCATTAAAACATGTCGCATGAGATCCCCCGCCAAAAATTAGAAGATAACGGTCAGCATGGCAAGCAGCAACATGGTCTGATCTAGGAGCAGGAGGGGTGCCTCTAAAACATAAAGCAAACATCAGAATACAATAATACATTGAATTCAGAAATATGGTGATATCAAGTTCGGCATCCAAAACAAGATCCAAATTGCACATCCAATATGCCTTCCCTGTTTTTCCTTTCATTTCTTCTCTCTCTTTCAATCAATTTAGTACTTCTATCAGTACAATCTAATTTAGAAAAAGTTAGGTGGTAAACTAGTAATAATCTAAATAAGCTAAGCACTTCAGTTCAGAATTATTTAACATGAAGAGTAATCTACTTGAACAGCTTTTAAGTTAAGTTTATGGAACAGCTCACTAGGAAATGAAGCTTCCATCCTAATAAAATAACTAGTGAAAGGCAACAAATGCACACGAGGACCCATGTGTTCCAACTAAATTTAGTAGCACTTAACAGTAGTTCAGATATGATGAAGCTAACAATGTCACCAGATGAATGGTACAGATCACAAGGATTGTGCATGAGAGATCTATAGAGATTCCAGTACTCACATTGCATCCACATCATCCCATGTCATGGTTTCAAGATCAAGAATGTGCAAATCATTCAAAAGACATCGCTTTGCATCTTCGCCACCAAACACGACTAGAGTTGTTCCAACAAGAGTCACTGACTGACCTCCACGAGAAACCTGCAGCAGATGAAATCCGCATAAGTAATATAATTTACCTTTACTTAAATTTAGTATCTAGAAAGATTGCCTATCGTTCATTCACTTAAGAGTGCTTGTGTTAACTCAGCAAGCACCAGAGATTTATTGCAACAATAAAACTAGACACGGCCATGAACTTGGTATTATACTAGTATTTTGGTGTCACCAGATGCCCTCGATTAGTATCATAAACGGACCGAGTCAAAATATTTCTTGTAAACATGACACATATATTTTGATGATGTGCACGATCGCCTCAAGTTTGATACTGGTACCGATAACACTGACAAAAAACTTTTGCATAAGCTACGAATGAAATTAGTCACCCCAAACAATCGTATACGTCTATGCAATACGTTTCATAATTCCAAAGCTGGGAGCATGCTCTTTGGACTATGTTGCAGATTGCAAGTGTCCAACTTGAACGAATCGATGACTTCTTTGGCCAAAGGTAATAGAAACTCTGGTCATTTAGAAAATTGAGTAAACGTCTTTCAGCAAAGCTGAAAGCCATTATAATGATCAACCCAAGTTCATAGTTGCCAGAGAAAATTAGAACTGCACATAACTCACCACTCTTGAACCTTTACTATACCACATATAAATACAGTGGTGGCATTTACTCTACTGTGTTCAACGAAAGTAAACTCTCGGACAAAATGAAGTATATGCCAACAGAAGAAACCATTACGACAGATGCTTATCAAAGGACAGTGAAACAATAAACAAATATGTCACTAAAATTATAACCAATATATGAATTGAAGAGAATTATTACCGGTGGTTTTCCGTAAGTCCTGACAATCGACCAGGTACAAGTATGCGGATCAAATTCCTTCACTAGCATAAAAACACCACAAGCAGAGTAACAACATCAAGAAATATTCACCAAATATTAGACACACGATTAGAATCACAGCGCTATGCAGACAGAAAAGTAACTTTTAGCAAACCTGTAATGCTGTCAGATGGATCTTTTGTATGCCCGGCAACAGAGAAGAATTTGTTACCGCATGATATCTACAAAGCGGTAGTGGGGGATTAGCATCTGGTGTAAGATAATAATTAGCAGAAGCTATTAAATATTTGCGTAAAATTTACCAAAGAATGGCCAGCACATGGAGAGACTTGTGCTGTTTTAGCTGAATCAGATGTTCCTGCTTGCAATTTGGCATCAATCTTGGACCAAGTCAAACTCTTCAGATCCAAAACCTGCGGTCGGCACAAATTATGGCAAAGAAAAACAAGCATTGAGTGATGAGTCGGTGTTACTTAATTCTGTAGTTGATTCGAACTGGAAAGATTTGAACCAACTGTCTGTAGGTGCAGTTGGCTCCTCCTCCATACCACTCTTAAACTACTCCAACCATTATCTACTCCCTCCGTTCCATAATGTAGTGCGTCCTCGGTTTTCGAGCTTGAACTTTGACCATGAATTTGACCAACGAGACCGATTGCGGCGGGGATAAAAACTATATCACTGAATTCGTATCGAAATACGAAAATACGAATTCAGTGATATAGTTTTTATCCCCGCCGCAATCGGTCTCGTTGGTCAAATTCATGGTCAAACTTAGATTTTGGGAAGCACGGGCGCACTACATTGTGGAACGGAGGGAGTAAATAACTTGGAGCTCTAAAAGTAACCCAGTTAATTCAACACCGACAAGTCCCAATGCAGGAAATACCAACATCATGAATGACCAATAAACTTGGTATTTAGTTTGCAGTCTATTTCAGAAGAAGAAATCATCGGTATCCCCATGCATTGTTACAACATACTCAATTGAACAATAATAATAATCTAAGAGCCTAACTGTTATTTGCATAAAGCACAGATGACTGGAATTGTTACAGGGCATGCTTCAGCACGGCACGAATATTACGTAAGATCATTTGGCTTAGGGATTATGAATAGAAATGAATCGTCAAATCTGAGAGCAGTGTGTACAGATAAAACAATTGGTTAAGGATGATTTGGTTACAAATATGGGATGAAATTTGTTCATATGCCTCCATGTACAAGCTAACAAAAAATTAGAACGCATACATATGACATGCTGCATTATCACAATTAGCTTCACAAACCTGAAGGTCACTAAGATAACGCCCATTGTGGTTTCCACCAAATATAAACATTTTGTCTTGTAGTACTGTTGCCCCATGCTGCAGCAGCCAAAATTCACATCAATGCTACAAAAGTAAATATAGTAAACAGAAAGGAAAGATGGGGTAATAGCCCTACAAGTTTGAAAATAGAAGAGGCAATGGAACACATGGCTCACCTCATAACGGGGCTTAGGACGCTGGCCGCTAACAGACAATGCAGTCCATTCTTCGTGAGCACTGACAGTACTAAGGCCTTCCAGAATAACAACTTTGTCTTGCGTCTCCATTGAACTTCCGTTTTCAGAAATGGTTTTTGGTTCTGGAATTGATGATGTTCCAGTTCCATTTGTCAAAGCTGGTACGACGTCCGGCTCTTCCTTTGGTTTCTTGTAAAACGAATTACAGATAATGTATTAATAAAGCAATAAGTTCAAGGATATATAAGGTGGATTCTGAATACTCAGGCAAACAACAGAGAAACATTATATACTTGGGATATATGTACCCAAATACATTAGGTGATGTGACTTACATGCATTTCAATATCTACTACAGGCTGAGGGTTGATGAACTCAGGGATTCTAGAGTACCATCCAGGATCTTCCTCCTGCCACCAATAATAAAAATGTGTCAATACAACATTACCGCAGACGCAACACACTGAAGAGCAACGCGTAACTAGCTATACCTCAAGTATTTTGACAAAGAGACGCATTGCCTCCGCGGACGGCATGCTTCCAAGCCCATGCCAGCTGAAAACACAAAGAGTATGACTAAGCAAGCAGCAGCGATTCAAGCGCGCGCACGGCAATTGCTAAATTGGTGTTCACTGGGCATCTATCTATATGGATAGATAATAATTGTTCCAAGAGGCCAAACTACGAAACTAGCGAGGAGTTGCGGCATATATAGGAAAATTGTACTATCTAGCTAGGAGTTGCTGCGGCCTTCGCAGCAGCATTGGTGAGCTCGATGTAAGCAGGGAAATCGGGCTCGGCGACACCAACCTCGTCCATTTGCTCTGCTCCACGGGGCTCCACGCCCTGGGCTTGGGCACGTTGCAGGGCCCGACCGTCGCCTGCACGGAAACGAAAACCCGAGCGAGGTCAGTCAGGACCAACCGAATTCCCGATCCCTGATCCCCGCCATTTCAGCGGGCCTAGGGCGTCACCTGCTGGTGGAGGCCGTAGAGGAGGAGCGCGACGTCGTTCTGGAAGCGGGAGAGGGCGGCGGCGGAGGGGGCGCCGGCGCCGAAGCCGGCGTAGGCCGCGGCGGCGTAGAAGCGGTCGGGGTAGGCGATGCCGGAGCTGGTCATGGCCCCTGCTGGATCTCCCTCGAGATCTCCCGCCGACCGTCGCGCCGGCGCCGGCTGGAGGCGGGCGGCGGCTAGGGTTCGCCGCGGGCTGCGCCGCCTCTTCTTATTCGCCGACGGGTGGGAGGAATGGGAGCGGGAGTCAGCGGCGCGGGAGGGGGAGGGGGAGGGGGTCGGAGATCTGGGGGAAGACGGCGATCCGACGTTGGCGTGGCGGGGCGGGGCGGGGCGAGGCGACGCTCCTTTAACGCGGACGCCGAGGTGGACAGGGGAGGCCACGCCCCTGTCCACCTCGGCGTGACACGTGCGTCAAGTGACGTGGTGGTGCAGAGTCGCCG
This sequence comes from Elymus sibiricus, assembly GCA_039707655.1. Classification (NCBI taxonomy): domain Eukaryota; kingdom Viridiplantae; phylum Streptophyta; class Magnoliopsida; order Poales; family Poaceae; genus Elymus; species Elymus sibiricus. Next base: position 485,098,840 of record CM077671.1, read on the forward strand.
GGGGTTGCTTCGCTCGCTCGCGCCGGGGATGGACAACACCGTTGGAGAAAGTGGGCCTGGAATGCCTTACAGGTCAACCCGGCAATCCGACCCATGGGCATGGCCGCCCATGGGCACCCGACCCGAATGGGTAGGGTATGGGTCGCCATATTTACCCATGGGTCAGTCCGATGGGTAACCCGATTAGTCATGGGTAGGGTATGGGCATAATGTTCTGCCCGTGGGTCGTCCGATGGGTCACCCGATTAATATTAGTGATTAAAATATATTTTTATTTTATATTATGTGTGGAAGTTTTAGTAAAGATACTTGCTAATTAATTTCTTTAGAGCAAGCCAATGCAACCAGTAGCGATGCATGTATGCATCGCTCTGCCTTTTATTTCTTGTCGATCGCTCCTAAGGCCCATAGATGAATTAAATGTTACTGCTTGGATTGTTGGTTCAGCAGCTAAGTAACAGCCCAATATTGGCCCTCCAAAGCGAGCCCAGCTCGTATCCTGCTTTGCATGCACGATAGCACATGGCAACGAGACAACGATGCCGGTTGCCAGCTTGTTAATTTAGTACCACCTCGCCTAGTCGCGCTGGTGGGAGGTGCAGTTTTGCCTATATAAGAGACTCGAGAACAGGTGCATGTCTTACGGCTGAAGGGGCAGCAGCTATTGCATTGTCTTGGAGTGTCTACTACGTCCAGTAGCTTGGGTGCGCTAAAAGAACAGCAACCTTCACTGGACGCGCGATGCGTACAATTTTTAAAGTAAAAATAAATTTCGGGCATGCTCTGTTGTGCACTGTACAGCAACCCGATGGGTAACCCATTGGGTCGGGTTACCCGATGGGTATGGGCGTGGGTCTGCTCCTATGCCCATGGGTAGGGTCGTGGGCGAAGGGGTAGACCCATTTACTTATAGGGCATGGGTCTGGTAGAGGTCGACCCGACCAAACCCGACCCGACTGCCAGGTTGACTTACAGGCACGCGTAAAAATTGTGACTTAAGGCTGCTTGTACTGGATAGTATCATATTAGTGGATGATACTACCTCCTAATGCATAGTATCATATATTAGTATCATAAATCATCTTATTTATTGTCATGCATGACACATAGTAGTACAACATTTATTATGATATGGTATCATGATATGATACTCAACCATCTCTTTCTTCATTTAATTATATGTTACCTCATCAAAATTGCCTAGTTGGCATGCATAATACTATCTATGATACTCCCATTACGAACAGCCTAAGAGTTACAGGAACTTTGTAGAATACTAAATAAAAAAAATCTTTGGAGTTCTTTGGTTTATAGGCACTTTGGCTCATAGGTGTATAATATATACACCCATTGTCTAAATACACATTTCAAAATGTTAAAAAAATTGAGAAAAAATACCGCATGTAAATCCGGACATTATATGTGCGTGCACCAAGTTTCGATGAAAAAGTACCTTCTTTGTGGCTTGTGTAAAAAAGACAATTTTTGATGCTTGAATACGGCTATTTACGAGGCATGTTTTTATCTTTTTTATACATGCCACAAAAAATTTCATTTTTCACCGAAAATTTGTGTGCAAACATAGAATGTTCGGATATACACGCGAGATTTTTTCTTGAATTTTTGAAACATTTTGAAATGTGTTTTTTATACGTATTTTATAATAGGTGTATATACACCTAGGAGCCAAAACACCACTCTCTGGATTTATGCATATTCCTACGTAGCGTATGAATCAATCGTTCAAATTTCAAAGGAGAATAAACATTAGCTTGATTCAAAGATATATTTCATATCCTATACATCAAATAACATCTCTTTTTCTGTAAGGATTGGCATACATGTCATCTCTCTTCCTATGATTTGTCTATTCCTATAACATATTCATACTCGCTCGCAAAAAAACATTCATATCCTATGAACCAAAGGAGACCTAAGCTCTACTATAGCTTGTGCGAGTTAAATCGAAAGTCCCCAACTAACACCTGTGTCAAAGATGTTAGAGCATCTCCAATAGATGGTCCAAATTTTGACGGTCCAAAACCGCCGATGTAAAATTTGGACCGCCAAAAAGTGCGTTTTGGAGCTCCGAAAAATGCTCAACTCCAACAGATGGTCCAAATTGATGGTCCAAAAGAGTAACTCCAATAGGTGGAAGAAGATGGCCGCCGGTTGGATTGGCTGCTGCGGACGGCTACGGTCGGCTCCGGACGGCGGCGGTGATAAGAGCTGAGCTCGGAGGCCGGCGAAGAGGAGCTCGGCGGGTGGCGAAGAAGAGTTCGGCGGCCGGGCGGCGGCGCGGGAGGGGGAGGGGGAGGGGGTCGAAGATCTGGGGGAAGACGGCGATCCGACGTTGGCGTGGCGGGGCGGGGCGGGGCGAGGCGACGCTCCTTTAACGTGGACGCCGAGGTGGACAGGGGAGGCCACGCCCCTGTCCACCTCGGCGTGACACGTGCGTCAAGTGACGTGGTGGTGCAGAGTCGCCGGGGTTGCTTCGCTCGCTCGCGCCGGGGATGGACAACACCGTTGGAGAAAGTGGGCCTGGAATGCCTTACAGGTCAACCCGGCAATCCGACCCATGGGCATGGCCGCCCATGGGCACCCGACCCGAATGGGTAGGGTATGGGTCGCCATATTTACCCATGGGTCAGCCCGATGGGTAACCCGGTTAGTCATGGGTAGGGTATGGGCATAATGTTCTGCCCGTGGGTCGTCCGATGGGTCACCCGATTAATATTAGTGATTAAAATATATTTTTATTTTATATTATGTGTGGACGTTTTAGTAAAGATACTTGCTAATTAATTTCTTTAGAGCAAGCCAATGCAGCCAGTAGCGATGCATGTATGCATCGCTCTGCCTTTTATTTCTTGTCGATCGCTCCTAAGGCCCATAGATGAATTAAATGTTACTGCTTGGATTGTTGGTTCAGCAGCTAAGTAACAGCCCAATATTGGCCCTCCAAAGCGAGCCCAGCTCGTATCCTGCTTTGCATGCACGATAGCACATGGCAACGAGACAACGATGCCGGTTGCCAGCTTGTTAATTTAGTACCACCTCGCCTAGTCGCGCTGGTGGGAGGTGCAGTTTTGCCTATATAAGAGACTCGAGAACAGGTGCATGTCTTACGGCTGAAGGGGCAGCAGCTATTGCATTGTCTTGGAGTGTCTACTACGTCCAGTAGCTTGGGTGCGCTAAAAGAACAGCAACCTTCACTGGACGCGCGATGCGTACAATTTTTAAAGTAAAAATAAATTTCGGGCATGCTCTGTTGTGCACTGTACAGCAACCCGATGGGTAACCCATTGGGTCGGGTTACCCGATGGGTATGGGCGTGGGTCTGCTCCTATGCCCATGGGTAGGGTCGTGGGCGAAGGGGTAGACCCATTTACTTATAGGGCATGGGTCTGGTAGAGGTCGACCCGACCAAACCCGACCCGACTGCCAGGTTGACTTACAGGCACGCGTAAAAATTGTGACTTAAGGCTGCTTGTACTGGATAGTATCATATTAGTGGATGATACTACCTCCTAATGCATAGTATCATATATTAGTATCATAAATCATCTTATTTATTGTCATGCATGACACATAGTAGTACAACATTTATTATGATATGGTATCATGATATGATACTCAACCATCTCTTTCTTCATTTAATTATATGTTACCTCATCAAAATTGCCTAGTTGGCATGCATAATACTATCTATGATACTCCCATTACGAACAGCCTAAGAGTTACAGGAACTTTGTAGAATACTAAATAAAAAAAATCTTTGGAGTTCTTTGGTTTATAGGCACTTTGGCTCATAGGTGTATAATATATACACCCATTGTCTAAATACACATTTCAAAATGTTAAAAAAATTGAGAAAAAATACCGCATGTAAATCCGGACATTATATGTGCGTGCACCAAGTTTCGATGAAAAAGGACCTTCTTTGTGGCTTGTGTAAAAAAGACAATTTTTTATGCTTGAATACGGCTATTTACGAGGCATGTTTTTATCTTTTTTATACATGCCACAAAAAATTTCATTTTTCACCGAAAATTTGTGTGCAAACATAGAATGTTCGGATATACACGCGAGATTTTTTCTTGAATTTTTGAAACATTTTGAAATGTGTTTTTTATACGTATTTTATAATAGGTGTATATACACCTAGGAGCCAAAACACCACTCTCTGGATTTATGCATATTCCTACGTAGCGTATGAATCAATCGCTCAAATTTCAAAGGAGAATAAACATTAGCTTGATTCAAAGATATATTTCATATCCTATACATCAAATAACATCTCTTTTTCTGTAAGGATTGGCATACATGTCATCTCTCTTCCTATGATTTGTCTATTCCTATAACATATTCATACTCGCTCGCAAAAAAACATTCATATCCTATGAACCAAAGGAGACCTAAGCTCTACTATAGCTTGTGCGAGTTAAATCGAAAGTCCCCAACTAACACCTGTGTCAAAGATGTTAGAGCATCTCCAATAGATGGTCCAAATTTTGACGGTCCAAAACCGCCGATGTAAAATTTGGACCGCCAAAAAGTGCGTTTTGGAGCTCCGAAAAATGCTCAACTCCAACAGATGGTCCAAATTGATGGTCCAAAAGAGCAACTCCAACAGATGGTCCAAATTGATGGTCCAAAAGAGCAACTCCAACAGATGGTCCAAATTGATGGTCCAAAAGAGTAACTCCAATAGGTGGAAGAAGATGGCCGCCGGTTGGATTGGCTGCTGCGGACGGCTGCGGTCGGCTCCGGACGGCGGCGGTGATAAGAGCTGAGCTCGGAGGCCGGCGAAGAGGAGCTCGGCGGGTGGCGAAGAAGAGTTCGGCGGCCGGGCGGCGGGCTTGGTGCGGCGGTCGTGCGGCCGGCGCAAGGACCGTGGAGAGGCCCACGGCCGACGGGGAGGAGGTCGGCGGTGGCCTAAGACCCGACGGAGGCCTACCGGGACAGCCAGACCGCCGGAGGCGCCGAATCCCGCGGTGGCTGCCTCCCGATTCGGCGGCGCCCGGGCGGCTGCGAGCCGGCTTCCGGCGAGGGAGGCGACGGGGACGGAGGGCGGCGGCGGGAATTTAGGGCGGTGGCGGGGACGGCGACGGGGATTTGGGCGGTCGCGGCGGCGGATTCCGGCCGGCCGGTGTTCGGGCGGGCGCGAGCGGGCGGGCGGGAAAGAGAATGAAGAGCGGTTGGCGTTTCGCGAGCGGCGGCCGAATTTGGAGCAGTTGTATCTCGTGATGTAAATTTGCACCGCGAGGTGTTGTATTTTACATCACCGGGAGGCCGCGGTCCAATTTTTTTTACATATGGACCGTCTGTTGGAGCAACGTTTTTTGCCCCAGACGGTCCAAAAGTTAGGTATTTTTACATTTGGACCGTCTATTGGAGATGTTCTTAGGTGCTTTCTGCTAGTTCTTCCATCGGTTCACTCAAGGAGGGTTCAGGATACAATCGGAGGTCTGCATACAACCATAAGTGTGCAAAGCGAAAAGCGAAGGTGTGGTGTTGAGAGCCAGGTGGGAGTAGGTAGTGGTTGTCCTTTTCGGTTTGTGATCAATCTTCCACAACGATTGCCTTGGATCATGAGCTTCTTATGTTGCCACGAGCATGTTCACCCACTCCGGACCAACACTCCCGGTTTCAAAGCTTTGGAGTTGCGAGACATGAAAAAACAGATGAATCAACGAAGCCTCGAGCAAACTGATATGTAAGGGATTTGGCCAATATGAGCTCAAACACGGAAATGACCCAAATATCCGAAAAGTCATTTTGTGGCAAGCAAGCTGGGCTACATAACTCTGCACATACAACTTTAGCTTCATGTAAACTTGCTCGTCCACTTTAAAATTGTGTTCTCACATGTTTTTGTCAGCCTGATGTTTCATACACATATGAGCTTGTAACAAGTGTTGCTTGACCAGTCGCTCCTTTAATGCTACGCCGAGGTGGACGGGGGTTGGCCACGCGGGCATGACACATGGGTCGAGGGATGTGGCGGTGGATAGTTGCCGGGGAAAGTAAAACACCGATCCTTATGTTGGAGAAGTGAGCCTAGACATTGGCAGTGGCTATAATAATTGTGACTAAGCTCTATATCTCGCGCAAGCTTAAAATTTAAATCCCAACTAACACCTAAGTATGTCGAAGAGAACTTAAAATGAGATGAACGATGTGAGAAAATTAATGTGTTACTTCAAACGAACTAAATTCATATATGGTAGCATGGTAGGGTTTAAGTTCCTCACACCGGGCATATTAAACACGGTGGATGATTCGAGATTTTTTGTCGGTTGAGGTGTGTCGATTTGAGTTGTGCGCTTCCGTGAATCACGGACCACACATCCTTGTGTTTTTGGAATGCTGGCAGCAACATTGTCATATTTCATGTCGTGTCTGATTACATCATTCCATGAGGTTGGGTTTGAGAAAACTCTTGCCATGATTTTTCATTTAGAGCAATCTACGGAACAAAAATTATGGGATTTCTTCGTAGAACTATAGAACGAGATCAGATGGACATAACCTACTTCATGAAGTAGAATTTTCTAACACTCTCATAATACTTCTTTGAAATTAAGAGGCCTTCCATGAGTTGCCGTCTCCTTAATCTCCGCAGGAACAACCTATGATCGATCGTCCCATCATCCGAAGAATCACACGGTAATTGCACACACCACGGCGTTTGGGATTCACTCCTTTCAAATACGGAGCAAAGAGCATCAACTAATATTGTCTCCCCTTTTCGCTCATCGGTGGGACCAACGACACATTTTAGATCGCTTGAAATGAAAAATTGTCGATACTCAAAATTGGGTATGTAAACGTAAATAAAATTACAGAGTCCTTCCCCTAGGAGGTGACCCACGTCAGCAGAGGGTCCTTGCCCTAGGAGGTGGCGGGGCCAGGGGAAAAGTCAGCTGGCACAGGTCGGGCCCACCGTCAGAAGGGGAACGAAGGGGTCTACTGTCTGCGTCCCCCGTTCCGGTCGCCGACCGGGAGCTGGAGGAGGAGGGATGATGCAGCAGCTGCAGCCGACGCGGATGCACTGGGCGAGGGCCGTCCCCTCCGACTTCGGCGGCCAAGCCCCCGCCCCTCGCAGGTAACTCATCTCCGCCTCGCCGTCCTTCGCCGCCGATCTATAGCTCCCCCCAGCCTCCTCCGGATCTTCACCGGACCGAAAACTGAGCCGACGCGTATCCTCGCAGCGGGCACACGGCGGTCGCCATCGGCGGGTCCAAGGTCGTCGTCTTCGGCGGGTTCGCGGACAAGCGCTTCCTCGCCGACATCGCCGTCTACGACGTCGGTAAATCCCGCACCCACCACTCGCTTCGCCGCCTGCGCTTCCCGCGGCAGATCAGCTCAGCTCAGCTCCACCCGAACGGGAGTCGGCTCTCTGCTCTGCCGCTGTCTAATTAAACTCGCGTGCCCGACCCCCTTGCCGCAGAGAACAGGCTATGGTACACGCCGGAGTGCAGCGGCGGCGGCCCGGACGGGCAACCAGGCCCCAGCCCGAGGGCCTTCCACGTCGCCGTGGTCATCGACTGCAACATGTTTATCTTCGGCGGCCGCTCCGGGGGCAAGAGGTTCGCCATTGTGCACAGCTCTCTGTCTAGTGGAGTTTGCAGGGTGTCATTGTCCGTTGTTTACGGTTCCAGTGTTTGCCTCGCAGGCTAGGTGACTTCTGGATGCTCGACACGGGTAAAGCCCTCCGTTCCGTCGACTCTTTTTAGAATCCCCTGTTATGCTCGTTTTGTTTCGGACTGTACCGGGGATTCAGCGACCGCTAAGCGCTCTCAATATGTCTCGGTGCTTCTTTTGTGTTCAGACATTTGGCAGTGGTCGGAGATGACTGGCTTTGGCGATTTGCCGTCTCCCCGGGAGTTTGCTGCCGCATCAGCCATAGGAAACAGAAAAATTGTCATGTAAGCAATTTGTTCCCTACAAGCTTCGCCCGTAATTACCGCGCCTCATCACCTGTGAATAAGATGATGTTCATCCTTGTTCAGGTATGGTGGTTGGGATGGCAAAAAGTGGCTGTCTGATGTATATGTCATGGACACAAGTGAGCTCACAGCTCCCTTTATTCAAGCTGTGATGAGCATTGATGTATTTTGTTGAATAAGTTGATCATTCATTATTTTACTTCTGTTATTATCTATTGCATTTTCTGTTGGATAGTGTCACTTGAGTGGACAGAACTAGCAGTTACTGGATCAGCGCCGCCTCCAAGATGCGGACATTCTGCCACTATGATTGAGAAGAGGCTGCTTATATTTGGAGGCAGAGGTATTTGCCATTCCTTAATTTGGTTCTTCTTGGGTCCTGTCAAAGCTCGTGCTTGCTTAACTGACCAGCTAAGTCCCATTTCACATGTTGCAACAAGCCATTAGTACTTCTCATGCCTTCCTGTTCCAACCTTGAAAAGCTGGCTGACACTAGAAAGTATAATTCTGATCTATTTTGTACTCCCTCCGTTCCTAAACATAAGTCTTTTTAGAGATTCCATTAAAGACTACATACGGAGCAAAATGAGTGAATCTACACTCTAAAGTATGTCTATATACATCCGTATGTAGTCCGTAGTGGAACCTCTAAAAAGACTTATATTTAGGAACAGAGGGAGTAAATAGCTACTCCCTCCGTCCCACAATATAAGACGTTTTTGCAAGCTATGGTAGCTTGCATAAACGTCTTATATTATGGGACGGATGGAGTACCAAACATAAAAGATGATTGAAGCTAAAGTGCTTTGTTGCACTTCAATAACTTCAACATTGAAAATTTTAATAGCAGCGCCAGTATCAACCTCTTTTTCTAACGAAAACTGTAAGTGATGCCCTGACGAACATAATAGGAAGCCAAATTGGGGTCCATGGGGACTTGAACCAGGTGATGGGTTGTACATCCACTCCCACCCAAGTGAGCTAGGCTCTTTTCCTCAGCACCAACCCTTTACTGTCATTCAAATTCAATTAGTCTATGTGTATTACGGATTATTTATATTTTCCCCTGAATAATCGTTAATTTCTGAAGAGCTATTATATAACTGTTCCGCGCGATTGGATTTGCCTGTAGGCTTCCTGCTGGGTACCAGACTCTATTCCTGAGTATAATTTTTACTGCACTGACGATTTTGAGGATGAGTGAGTTGCATAATTTTTTGGTCTAAAAAACCCTACCCCTGACTACTTTATATCTTCCTTCCAACAGGTGGAACTGGGCCGATAATGGGTGATCTCTGGGCTTTAAAGGGTATTACTGAAGAAGGTATCTCTTCTTTTTTTGTTTTTAAAGGCTTTAAAGATCTTAATTGATTAGTACACGTACAAAACTCGTAGTGCACTTAGAACTTCTTGTCTAGACAGTTTATGCAAGATCCAGTGGTGTGCTGCACTTTGGTTCCACCCCACGGTTGGTTTGATCTGGTATGTCGGATAAGGATCTGATGGAATGTGCCATATGTATAGCAGGACTCTTTATGCAAATATGTGTCATGGTCGGTGGAGGTTACATAACTGTGTTTATAATATTTACATATTTAAGGACACTATCCAGCGTATCGTATTCACATATTTTTTGTCTTGTATGTCCATTCCTGCTTTATTGAAGAAAATGAAGTTTGAGATGGCACATTGGTATTATTTTACTGTCCTATTTCACTGAGGGATGTGTGAGATCACCCTTTTTTGTTGATATATTTCACATGCTTATTTGTACAGAGTTTCTCATTTAGTCCTCTTGCAGTGGTTACCTCACAGTTGTTTGCGTTTTAGAACAGTTGTTTGCGTTTTAGTATGAAGCTGTGTTTCTTAGTTGATTTAAGTAATGGTTCACTGCAAATCAAAGTTAGACGATTACTGCAATATTTGTAAATTTTCTACTGAACCCGATATTGTTGATTTTTGGAGATAATGAGACACCAGGATGGACGCAATTAAAGCTGCCAGGACAATCTCCTTCTGCACGATGTGGTCATTCAGTGACTTCTGGTGGACCTTATGTATGCAATCTGAAACCTGTTTTTTTTTTCTTCCAACGGCCTAAGTATTAACAGTTGATATCTCTGCTGTGTGTGTCACATATTTGGAAGGTTCATTCCACTTGATTGTTCTGTAAGAATCGATATTAAGCGTGGGTACCTATTAATCATCGGGTTGTTTTCTATCATACCAAGCTTCTATTCAGCGAAGCATAATGTCCTGTGTACATGAATATAATGGCCCTCGGGTGTACTTTTGTCGGGTAAACAAATAAATAAACTTGTTTTATACAAATCGAACATCAGATTTTTAACATTCCCTCTAAATATTTAGTATTCACTTAGATATAAGTTTGTGGAATGCATTAGCTTTGATTTAAACTGCGCTCTGGTCTGGTGAAACAAGGCTTAGCAACCAAAACCTTGCTCCCTTACATAATAGGAAGTTTATTTAGTGATCCAGAAATAATAATAAAATCGTTCTTTTCTTGGAACCTGAAACAAAAAGTCTGTTACAATTTACAACTAGAATTATTGTATCAGAAAAGAATTTTGTCTTGGGGGCTTATCTTGGGTTTTCTCGTCTAGTTTCAGTTGTGCAATAACATTACTAACAACATATAGATCTTGGATCTTGCTGTCAGCTCTTGCTATTTGGAGGACATGGAACTGGCGGTTGGCTAAGTAGATATGATGTGTACTACAACGAATGTGTTATTTTAGACAGGGGTAAGCTCAAATGATTTATTTTTTTCTGCGCATCCACTTTGGGGACATTGGACATGAACTTGCATCTTGTTACCTACTGAACACACCAAATCTTGTTATCGTACTATTGACATAGATGATTTTATGAAACAAAAGACCGCGTCCTGGTAATTAAATTTAAAATCCGATTCCATAATCAACCAGCTTAGCCCAAAATTATCTAGCTTGCTTAGTATGAATTTACTGAAACACCACAGACAGCTAGATGCATGCCATGCGTCCACCCATTCTGCACACGTGCATCATATGTCTATGCTTTCCTGGGTGGCAAATGCAGCACATGTCCACTCCAGATCTGCATGTGTTTGTGCAGACAGGTGTAGAGTAATGATATATGTAAAATCTATAACATCCAAAATCAGGCCAAAATGTCCTCTCAGACGGATTTGCCTGTTTCTTACGACCAGAACTTTTTTGAGTGTTTGGCCATTTTGTTTACTGTTCTTGCTTTGATTTGTCTTCCTTTAAATACTGTTCTTTTATTGGAGCAACCAGCATCGTGTATGAATTTTCGGCAGTGTATATATTTTTGCTGACTAATACTTTGGTATTCCAGTCTCTGTTCAATGGAAGCGCTTACCAACAAGTAATGAGCCACCCCCTCCTCGGGCATATCATTCTATGACTTGCATAGGGCCTCGGTTTCTTTTATTTGGTGGCTTTGATGGAAAGAATACCTTTGGCGATTTGTGGTGGCTTGTTCCTGAAGGTATATTAGTATCACATCTGAACCTAAATAATAATAGTATCTATTTGATATCTTGGAGAGTTGAAGTTTTAATTTGTATTGTGCAAACAGCAAACCGTGACAGCTTTTAGAAGCAATATTATGTGTTATCATATGTTGGCCTGTGGTTTGACCTATAATCAAGTTATCACACTCGACAGATGCCATATTTATTACTCCATCAGTATCATATAGGTGTTGTTTTAGCTGTATGCACAGATAACTAAGAATAAATTAATTTATTGTCTTTAAGCAGAATTGCAGAAGTTTATCAGTTAGCATATTGGTAGAGTATATCAAGATGTGACATATCCATCTCTATAGCACTGTTTTTGAGTCAAATGACTAGTCGCGACTAGTCTTGGACTAGTCGATGAGTCATACAACGTCTCGACGAGTCGCGACTAGTCGCAACTGCAGGGTCGACTATTCATGAGTCGCTGTCCCAGAACGACTCGTCGACTCGAAAACCTTGCTCTCTAGCATCGTATAAATAAGTAATCAATAGGGGCATTTGGTGGACAATGTTACCTACAAAGAACTATAATGTTTATACTTGCTAGGACAATGCCTGGACTATATGTACTAGTTACCTATTATAAGACAATAATATGTTTAAATTAAGCTGGCTATGGCACAATGAGTTAAATGTACAGGACCAGTGAATTGTACTAACCCTTAGGGATGGAAGATGAACATAACTTGGGTTGGTACTTGCATAAGCAGCCAATGTGCACACTTCACACAGGCAAACCAAATTGTTTTAGTTAATGGAATAGATTTCTCCCCTGGCATCTGCATCCGATGATGCACACGATGAACCAATAAAGATATTGGTCCTTGAAACTTCAAGAAATGATACATTTAAACATGAAAAGGACTTGGATTAAGATGCTTGCAGAGTTTTGGGAGGATATGGTTGTGTCCCACCAATCATGCTTAGATACTCGAGTTCTTACATGTGTCAGTACTAAATTATAAGAATACAGTTAAATATGTAGAGCTGTTAGTGTTGAGTCATATTCTGCCAGTCAATACCCAATTAACCCTTAGCGTCCACACATTCTCCAGTAATGACTGGTAAATGGTGAGAAGAATTTTGTCGATTTACAAAACTGCCAAGGAAAAGGAGTTCATCCGACTCAGTTCAGTTATTGATATTATTTGCTACTTGTAAGTAGAGTTGTTGGAAATTGCTAGAGCTTATGGTTATATGCATAATTATTACTAGCAGTTATTGTTCATGTTTGCATCTGTTTCCTTTTCTGATTGTAGCCAAACACTAGCTAGGTTTTTTCCTTTGCTGTAAGCTCTTCTGATCTACACTCCGTAATGCTTAATGGAGAAAGATAATCTCTGCTTCTATAAACTCTGCCCGATTGACGTTCAGATGATCCTATTGCCAAGCGGGACTTGGTTCCTAATGTTGGTTCAGACAGCAACCATAGCACTGTGACTGGTGATGCCCAGCAGTCTGCATTGAAGGTATGTTTGCATACACCTGAAGTTCAGAAGATCTTTGTGGGGAGTAAAATGAGAACCAATGTCGATTTTTTTTTGTGGCATTAGAATTTAGAACCTTGCAATCACTAAAGAATATGATTATTGCAGGAATCAGAATCACAATCTGATGAATCTCCGATGTTGGACTTGGCCAAACGATTGGGGATTCCACTTTCTGTAGAACCTTCAGCAAGTTTTGTTGACGAAATCAACGATAAAGAACTAGTGGAATTATCATCTAGGCTCATTGGTGAATCACTTCCTACCACCGACCAACTTGCATGTATTCAGGTGCTGATATCTTTCCTTTTCTGCTATCCTTTGAAATTGTGTTGCTTCCAAGGAAATGGGACATTATTGTATATATATGATGTACAGGCACTTCGTGATCATTGGAGAAGTTCTCCATCCAGTTCAATACAGCTCCAGGAGCTAGGCCCTCTGCTGAGGGACTATCAACGTCTCATTATCCGCCGCTTTGTGTATGGTTTCATTCCTCCATTCCTCCTCTGCATTATTATTTACACATTTTAAGCATTCAGTTTTCCATAAAATCAACAAAACAATATGGTGGAACAATGTCAAAGTTGCAGATAGTTCTATCTCTGGTCTATTATTATTCTCTTCTTGTCATGATAATAGTTTCATCTGCTAGATATGAATCCATTCATCCACGTCTTTTGCACACACAATGATTCTGGAATTATGCAAAACAAAATGTTGCCAGTTCATCACGTGGATTAAGTGTTTTATCATGTAACCAAAGGCATGTTTTCATGTCATTTATACTTAATTCAAAAGGAAAAACGAAAAACAATCGACAGTAGAATATGCCTTTTTTCCAGTCAGGCTAGTGGACTTGCTGGCTAAAAATTGAGCACGGCTGTACGGGTAACCCAGCCATGGTCAGAGCTTGTTATGTCTGAAGAAACGATAGCACAGGAACTAATAATTGTTAAAGTCCTGCCATGAATATTTCGCATTGACTATATCTTCATTCCCATCACTAAATGGATACAGGGAAAACCCATCCCCGACATTCCTTGAAAGGGAAGATCGCCGCCTCTTCCATTTGAAAAATGCCTCGCAGGTATATGAGCTCCACGGGCGACCATCTACTCCTCATTGTCCGATGCACGCTCATTTACCAGTTTCCCCTACTTACCCAGTGCTTTGTATTTCACTTCAGTTGCGCATGGATGACATCCCCATCTTGCTGGGCGAGTACAGAACTCTGCTTTCCACCTGAGATAGGGCCACACAACTATTTTGCCTGGTAGGTGCTTGTGGGCTAAAACCATTGTGCTACGACCATCGGTTCTCTGCTTCTGTCGTCTCCGATGCGCAAGGCGAGAAGGACGGCCGCCCAGCCACCTTGGCCCCAGGGCAAGCAAGCAAACAGACTATTGATGAGCAGAATTGACGAGGAAATGTTGTATTTGCGAAATGCATAGAGAAACAAAATGCCATGATCTATAATGGTTGTATTTTGATGTACAAGCTAGAATCTTCTTTTATTTTCTTGGATGTACAAATGTAATTTTAAAATTTTCAAAATAAAGAGCTCCATGGAGGTACGGAGCAAATTAATTCTCACCTGTCATCTTTTTAACATATGTGATAACACGTTTGTCGGACAGAAGATACAACGATACTTATTATAGACCCCATCAAAAAAAAAAAACCGATACTTATTATAGACTTCACATCGACCAAAAGAGAATGGTGTATTTTCTAGATCTACACCACCGTTGACTTGTAGGTTCAAAAACTTGGATCGTGTTTTTTAATTCTTTTGAGGTTGCAAAACTGACCTCTATTTAAAGCTCATTTGGTGACACTTGGGTCCAAAAGATTCATGATCCACCTTTGCCACAACTAATCCTAGGCAAAATGTGTTTGCCCCCCAAAAGTAAGGAGAACAAAATGACCGCCACAAGAGTGACAAAGATTTAGCAAAAATTTAAGTCTTACGATAATTGACAGATTCAGGATTTGAGCATGACCAAAGCTAAACTCTAATGACCAAGAGCATTTGGATTTATTCTCGCCATAACACATATGCATCCGTTTTTTAACATTGAAATTAATTGCAAAACACTTAACATGCAATAAAAAAAGAGAAGGCATGAAAAGGATATAAACAATGAGACAAATCCGAAGTTCAAAACAGAAAAAAAAAACAATGGGACAAATCTGTACCCTAGCAGGCACCCCCCCCCCCCCCCCCCCCCCCCCCTCTGACTCCAAAAGGAGTGCCTATAAATGTTGTCTCAAGTTAAATGGTCAACAATTATAGCATCAAATTAGTATCATTAAATACAAAAGAAATTATACTCATGCTATTTTGTAATGTCGTTATTGATGGTTTTCCTATAAACTTGATCAAATTTTGCATCATTTGACTTCACACAGAATTTATAAGCCTTTTTTCTAGTCGGGGGAGTACGAAATTAGAAAATGTTTGGAGTTGACTCGCAATACATTGAGAATAAAGAGCAAACAATCAACTAGAACCCAACTAACCATCGCTTAACGTAAGGACAACGACATCAGAATGGAAAGTTAGAGGTTTCCACAACTGCACCCGCACCTTGACATGAGTGGTGGCATAGGGATGCAAGCTGCGGCCTGCTAAACTCGTGAAACTAGCCAATTAGTTCAAATCCAACTAAAAATCAACCTCAAGTTTGTGTTGTGGTGTTGACCGCATATCCGCGCCGCTTGCCTCCTTAATGGAGTATTAAGCTAAGGCGGAATTATCTCGTGCCATGAGAAGTGCCGCATTTGCATACTACACTAGTAGAAAACATGGCTTTGGTTGAGGCCAGGATAAGGGCATTAATCCCGGTTCACTTACGAACCGGGACCAAAGGGTGCACCAGTCCCGGTTCGTGAAGCCAGGGCGCCGGCCGGGCCTCGGGGGCCATTGGTCCCGGTTCGTCTGACACTTTTGGTCCCGGTTCCAGACACAAACCGGGACCAATGGGCCTCGCTCCTGGCCCAGCACCTTTAGTCCCGGTTGGTGGCTGGAACCGGGACCAAAGGTCGGTCTTCTGTCCCGGTTCTAGCCACCAACCAGGACTAAAGATAAGCCTATATATACCCCCGCCCCTACCCGCTCACTCTGTTTTTTGGCCGGCCGGCGTGTGCAGGTGTGTGTTGCTCTAGCTCTCACCTCCTATGCACATGAGGTGTTCGATGAAATGCCCGAGCCACACTTAAGCTTTCTCCTCTCCAAACTCGACCTCCAAGCTCCATTTTCCTCAAGATTTGTCTAGGTTTGGCGGTCCGTCCTGTCCCGTCCCCGTCCTCACCGCCGTCGATCGCCCGCGCCGATCTCGTCACCGACACCACCGTGGTGAGCCTCTTGTTCTTATCTTCTTTCTAAAAGAAAAAAAATTCTTGTATGATTTAGATAGATACTTGTACAATTTTCTTACTTTTATTATTGTTTGTTATTATATAGTGCCATGGTTTTGGTATCCGCCCCCGTCGGCCCTCGTCCTGTCTATGATTCGGATGTGGTATATTATCTTTTATAACTATTTGTTTCATTTAGTGTTTATGACAATTATGCCGACCAACGTGACATAGATGTTTTTATCTAGTAGGTATGTGAACCGGAAATTCGAACGGACCCTCTTGTCGAGAGGTTAAATTTAGTTGAAAAAGAAAACAATTACTTGAAGAAAAAATTAAAAAGAATTGAGAGAAGATGGAATTGGAGTTGCATGTTGCCGATGTCGTCGAAGATCACAAGATCAAGATGGATGCAATGCGCTTGAAGATTAGAAAGATTAGAAAATATGCCATTCATACTGAGGCTTGGTATCATTATGTTGTTGGATCAATTGGTACCTTAGTTGCGGTTATGATCGCATTTGTTGTTGCATTTAAATGTTTTACATAGTTTTAATGTATGTTTTAATTAGATGCTCTAGAGAGCTATATGTTGTTCAATGAGAACTATGTATGAACTTTATGTATTTATTTTGGTCACTACTGTACTTTGGTTTTAATGTGATGATGGACTTCTATTAATTTGGTCACTTCTCTATTCATGATGTTCTGTAATGGTTTTTGATACACTTCGAAAGAGATTGTCCAGTTTGTACACGAAGTGCATCCAGTTTTTGCCGTAACCCTCTCAAATTTTTAGCACATGCTATGTGGGTGAAATGATAATACCATGCCAACTTTCAACCATTTCAGAGTTCATTTGCAGTGCTTTTCAATTCAGGGTCATTTTAGCTCAAAATAAATCATGAAATGCATGAAAAATAGCAAATGAAGTCAGAAAAGGTTTGAAAAGTGATGATGTGGCTTTGAATGTTGCATATTGAATGCAGAAAAAGTCTTGAGTTCAAATATGTTTAAAAAATTGAAATCCTTTTGTAATAGACGAGCTTTCGTCCAAAACCTTGATACTTCGAAAGAGATTGTCCAGTTTGTACACGAAGTGCATCCAGTTTTTGCCGTAACCCTCTCAAATTTTTAGCACATGCTATGTGGGTGAAATGATGATACCATGCCAACTTTCAACCATTTCAGAGTTCATTTGCAGTGCTTTTCAATTCAGGGTCATTTTAGCTCAAAATAAATCATGAAATGCATGAAAAATAGCAAATGAAGTCAGAAAAGGTTTGAAAAGTGATGATGTGGCTTTGAATGGTGCATATTGAATGCAACAAAAGTCTTGAGTTCAAATATATTTAAAAACTTGAAATCCTTTTGTAACAGATGAGTTTTCGTCCAAAACCCTGATACTTCGAAAGAGATTGTCCAGTTTGTACACGAAGTGCATCCAGTTTTTGCCGTAACCCTCTCAACTTTTTAGCACATGCTATGTGGGTGAAATGATGATACCATGCCAACTTTCAACCATTTCAGAGTTCATTTGCAGTGCTTTTCAATTCAGGGTCATTTTAGCTCAAAATAAATCATGAAATGCATGAAAAATAGCAAATGAAGTCAGAAAAGGGTTGAAAAGTGATGATGTGACTTTGAATGGTGCATATTGAATGCAGAAAAAGTCTTGAGTTAAAATATGTTTTAAAAAATGAAATCCTTTTGTAATAGACGAGTTTTCGTTCAAAACCCTGATACTTCGAAAGAGATTGTCCAGTTTGTACACGAAGTGCATCCAGTTTTTCCTCTAACCCTCTCAACTTTTTAGCACATGCTATGTGGGTGAAATTATGATACCATGCCAACTTTCAACCATTTCAGAGTTCATTTGGAGTGCTTTTCAATTCAGGGTCATTTTAGCTCAAAATAAATCATGAAATGCATGAAAAATAGCAAATGAAGTCAGAAAAGGGTTGAAAAGTGATGATGTGGCTTTGAATGGTGCATATTGAATGCAGAAAAAGTCTTGAGTTAAAATATGTTTAAAAAATTGAAATCCCTTTGTAATAGACGTGTTTTCGTCCGATCAAAGTTATTTAACTTAATATTATATAAAATTTATGCAACTAAAATTATCAAAGTTATTTTTGTTAAAAACTTTAATAGCAAAAAGAATATTCATAAAGTATTTTTTGTTAAGAACTTTTAATATGCAAAAAAATAACATAAAAATAGCAAAAGTGAAAATATATGCGAATTTATAGAGAAAATTCAACCTAAATTCAAAGTGCTAGTTACGCCTATAACTAGCACTTTGAATTTAGGTTAAATTTTCTCTATAAATTTGCATCTATTTTCACATAGTAGGCCCCACAGAGCAGAAAGAGGTCGGTTAGGCCCACAGGCCTGCTTTAGAGAGGAACTCAACGTTGCAGCCGCGGCGGGGCTTATAAACAGGTCCGGGCGCCCTTTGCTTGGCGAGGTGGGACTAAACATCCAACCGCATCGCGGCTGTGCCAGGCACAGGCCTTTGGTCCCAGTTGGTGGCTCTAACCGGGACCAATGCCACCCTTTCGTCCCGGTTCGAGCCACCAACCGGGACCAATGCCACCCTTTAGTCCCGGTTGGTGCCACCAACCGGGACCAAAGGTCTCTGCTTTCCGCCCTTTGGGCTGCTGAAATTGACCTTTAGTCCCGGTTGGTGGCACCAACCGGGACGAAAGGGGGCCTTTCGTCCCGGTTGGAGCCACCAACCGGGACTAAAGGGTTGGGTATATAAGCATGGACTTAGGAATCTTTCAGATTTCATCTGCAGTTGCCCCCGACGACGCCGAGCACATCGACGCCGCCAGGCTGCCCGAGCTTGCCGTCGACGCCCTCGCCGCCCTCTGCCCCGTCGACGCCGTCAGGCTGCTCCACCTCGCCGTCGACGCCCTCACCGACGCCCTCGACGCCGCCCCTGCCCCGACGCCGCCCCTGCCCCGACGGCCTCGACGCCGCCCCTGCCCTGTGCTGCCGCTGCCGCCGCCCCGACCCGACCCCGTCGCCGCTCGTCGCCGTCGCCGCCCCGACCCGACGCCGTCGCCGCTCCTCGCCGGTCTCCTCCGTCGCTCCGTCGCCGTCGCCGCTCCTCGCCGGTAAGGCTCCCCCCTCCTCTCTGTCCCCGTCGGCCCCGCGCACGCCTCCGCCGCTCGCCCCCGCCCACCGCGCGCAGCACCGCCACCGGCCCCGCCCCCGCCCACCGCACCACCGCCGCTGGCCCCGCGCGCGTCTCCGGCGACCCCGCAGCGCCGCCCGCGCCCGACGATCTCCCTTATAATTATTTTAGTTGATTTAGTTAATTTAGTTGTTTAGTTAATTTTAGTTGTTTTAGTTGTTTTAGGATATACAAAAGCGGTAGTTAATTTAGTTAATTTAGTTGTTTTAGTTGTTTTTATTGTTTAGTTGTTTTTAGTTGTTTTTATTGTTTAGATGTTTAGTTGTTTTATCATCGGTCGTCGGTGACGCGATATCGAGGAGTCCCCTGCGATCGTCGGTGAGGGAGAGTACCCCCCGACGATCGTCGATGAGGGAGAGTACCCCCCGACGATCGTCGGTGAGGGAGAGTCCCCGACGATATCGAGGAGTCCCCAACGATCGTCGGTGACGCGATATGATGTTTAATTAGATGTTTAAATGTTTAGTTGCATAGCGTAGCCGTTGAGTCGACGATGCCCGGCCAGCATCCTCGTCGTCGACTCGGTGGCAACCACCTGCTTGAGAGGCGCCATGTCCGGGACTGGGCTCCGCCGGGCTGGCACTGGGAGGTGCTGCCTTCCGGGGCGCCCAGCTTGGTGAGGAATCAGGGTCCCGTCGTCGACCCGGAGGTTCTTTAGTGGCGGTCGCGTGGACCACTGTCGGTGCAGAGGGAGCCGGCCCCCGCGGAGGTGGTACGTCACCGTGTCAGGGAGGAGGACGAGCACGTCCGACGCTACATGGCTGCGTTGGACGCCAGGTTCTCCAATACCTGGCAGGTTCTTCAGGGATCTCACCCGAGCTATGATCCTGTCATGGTTCCTTCTCTTTGGGTGTCCACCGCCTGCGCCGTGAGACGTCAACTAGATCTGTATTAGTGATATTATATAATAATATTCGAGATGTATTAGTGATAATATTCGATGATGTATTAGCGATACTATTCGGTGATGTATTAGTGATATTATATGATCGTATTGTTGCATTGCCTTGTATTGATTTGCATATCTCCTGTTTGTATATTGCCATGTTGTAATATTTGCAGAAACTATGGATCACAGAGACTTAGAAAAAGAACAGTTGTTGGGGGATATAATCCTCGCCGGAGGTGATCCCTTGTCGTATCTCAACGACACCGATGGTCAGGAAGGAGAGGATGACGGCTCCGGTGATCCAACAATGGAGGAGGAAGGAGATCATGACGGCTCCGGTAACCGAATGGCGGAGGAAGGAGATCATGATCACGGCTCCGGTGACCAAACGGAGGAGGGAGCCTCAACTGTTGCAATGTCCGACGAGGTAAGGAGACGAGGCCCAAAGAAAAGGTTGCGCCCGGATGAAAGGTTCACGATCACAGAAGTCGCGAAAGATGGCCAACCGATTGCTCCCAAGCGGACCAAGGACGCATTTGTACATCAGTGTGGAGTTGTTGTTAGGGACTATGTCTCGATCAGCACCCAGCAATGGAATAAGAATAATAAGGACCCTGAAGTTTCTTATGTCCAGGATAGACTGAAAGATGATCTTTGGACCGAGCTGATGACAAATTTCAGCCTACCGCGAGAGGAGGATCCGAATAACCTAGTTATAGAGCGAAAGGTCAAGGCGTTTGCTCTTAAGAAGATGGCAGAACTATTCGGGAACTGGAAGAAAGAGTTGAACATAAAGTTTGTCAAGAAAGAGGAGACTCCGGAATTCATCGGTCGATATGAGAAGATAAGAGATCAATGGCTCGAATTTGTGTTGGGGGAACTTTGGACCCAGAAACAGGGGAGTGTGTTTGGACGGACGAGCAACTTGCAATACCCTTCCGGAAGCTTCAGGCAGCAATCAAGGCAGCGTAGGAAGGGACGTTCATTCCTGACAAAGAGAAGGACGAGCTGACAGAGGCCCTCGGGAATCTTGAACACCCTGGACGAACACGAGGCACATCAGGCTCCGTTTAGTGGGTGCATGGGTTTCCCGACAGCGGTGGTTATAGAAGCCGAGAGAGAAAGAGGAAACAGGAAGCAAGCGAAATGCAGAAGCTCAGTGCAAGATTAGCAAAACTAGAGGAACTTGAGAGCCAGCGAGCTACCGGCCAACCATCTGAGCGGCACGAAGATCCTTCCTTCGACGCTGCCCCAGAAGCTACCCCACCATCTCAGCGGAGAAGCAGCGTGGCTTCCACGGAGCTCGTTCAGCCTGATTTCATGGCTCCTCACTACCCCGTGGATAGTATCACGGAGGTTGAACATTGCGAGCTAATGACGAAATGCCAAAACCTGACCTTCAAGGCGGCGGTCGGCTCTGTTGTACCTCCTCGAGCTGAGGGAACTTTCCATTGCCGTCCGATTCCACATGGCTATGCTGTTGTGACGGTGGATGAAATAATGGATGGATTTGAGGGGCTGGAGCTTGACAACCCTACAGGTGAAGAGGATATTATTCTTCTGGAAAATGCTTTGAGGAGTACCTGTCTATGGAGAAAGGAGTACATCAAGCTTCCAAACTGGACGCCTCAGCAGACTCAGCCTCCTCCGGCGCGTCAGGGCACTCCGCCTCCTCCTCCTCCTCCTCCGGCGCGTCAGGGCACTCCGCCTCCTCCTTCTCCTCCTTCGGCGCGTCAGGGCACTCCGCCTCCTCATTCGCCTCCTCCGGCGCGTCAGGGCACTCCGCCTCCTCCTACTCCTCCTCCGGCGCGTCAGGGCACTCTGCCTCCTCCGGTGCGTCAGCAACGGCGGAAGAGAGACGCCACCGCTCCGACGGCTAGCAGTACAATAGGCGGGAAGAAATACAAATTTGGTCCAAGCCTCAAGCCTCTTCCAAAGTTACCATATGAGAGGACTGACAAGGAAAACGCTGAAATCAGTGAAGCCGAAGTGAAGGCTCATTTTGCACGGAAACGTCCACCTCCGAAGGAAACGGTAGATCCGGTGAAAGGGAAGCGCACTCTGGATGCCCTGAAGCGACCACCACCGCCTCCGCCGCAATCCAACTATGACCGCTGTATTCAAAAGACATATGATGAAGCGCGGCGGTCGGGAAGTACTTCCAGTGCTGCAAGAGAAAAAAACGAAGAAGTGGGAAAACAATTCCCCAACTCGGCGAACAGGAGAAGCAATCGTGCCCCCCGCTCAAGGTGTCTAGCGATATCGCTAATCATCCGGTGCTACTGCCCGGTACCACTCTTGGTGATTACGTGGGCGATGATGTATAGTTTGAAACGGCTGAGGTAGTAGTAGAGAACTTTAGATACGAGCACGGGAAGCCTCTCGTCAAACCTGATCATCCTCATCTAACAACGATGATGCAAAAATTGCATGAGTGGTACATGGAAACCTGCAGGAAGTCTGGGACCGACAGTTTGATGGTCGGAATTAAAAAAGAGCACGACTTCATTGGAGTCGACCTGATGCCTGTTGAATTTGTGGAGTTATTTCAGTTATTCAATCAAGAGGCCCTCGACAAACAACTCATGACTTGCTACTGTCTGTAAGTATTACTTCTATAATTAAGTCTCTAGCTCAGCTCGTTCATTGCATGTATATATAATTATCCTCACTATATTATGCAGATTGAAGATGGTCGAATGCAAAAAAGAACAAATCTATGACATTGGGTTCATTAGCCCAAATACCATAAATGAATGGTCGGTACAAAAGAGAGCCAAAGTTACTGAGGACAACTTGCTAGAAGCGTTCCTTATACATCAAAACAAAAGGGAAATACTCTTTCCTTACAACTTCAAGTGAGTGTTACTGTCTTGTGCATATTCGGTTTCGCTTACTAGAGGTTAAGTAATGTAATTGATGAGTTATGCGTGCGCAGATTCCACTTTATTCTGCTATCCATTAAGCTTGACGGGGCATTAGTAACTGTCTTAGACTCGAGACGTAAAGATCCCGAGTATTATGCGGACATGACTGCAATGCTCCAGAAGTAAGTTCAATCAATACCGGGACCATATCGGCAACTTTCGTTCATTTCCTGATATCAAGTAATCATTTTCTTTGCCTGCCAGGGTTTGGAAACAGTTCACCGGAATGGTTCCCGGTCTAAACAACGAGCTGCGATTTACACACCCCAAAGTAAGTAGTACTAGCTAGTTCCGCGCATCTCTCATTGATTCTAGTTTCATCAATACAATTATCATGCTTGTTTATCAGTTTGATTGAACTCTATTCTCGTAAAGTGCTTGTACCAGGCACCCGGGAATCATTTATGTGGATACTACGTATGCGAGTTCATTCGCCACTCGACCTCTGAGCGGGGCTTCTCTGAGAAACAATTTGAAGTACGTAAACAATATTCACAATTTTATTTTATATATTACCATCAATTGTGTTGAGTTTCATTCATATATATGTATTGACCCCCTTCTTTAAATTAGATCTGGCAGATGCGGGATGAACTCCTACCACATGATCGCATACGAGCAATTCAAGAGGAATTGGCGGGATTCTTTCTTGACCACGTCATACCTAAAGACGGAGAATACCATGTGGATTTGTGATTGGATCTTAGGTAGATGATGTTAGGGATTGTAAAAGATGTTATATTGTATATATGTAGTAGCGTCGGATAGATATACGAAAACTTGTTGTTCGACCAAGCATGGAGAAAGAGATGTCACTTCTCTCTAGATATATGTTCAGCATGACGATCTTGTGTAATTAATGGTTTCCTTCATTTGCTTACTAGCTAGCGTCAAGTTCTCTCTATATGTATAGTAGCTAGCATCAACCAAGCACGGAGAAAGAGAGGTCACTTCTCTCTATTAGCTAGCTAACACAATATGAAACCCCTAAATTAACCCTCCAAAACCCCTAAACCCCCCTTCCAAAAAAAACCCAGCGCCTGCGAGCTGCTGACGCGTGGCTGCCTTTTGGTCCCGGTTGGTGTTACCAACCGGGACTAAAGGTCCTCCTGCCTGGGCGCCCCGCAGCGGCCACATGGAGCCCCTTTGGTCCCGGTTCGTAAGCAAACCAGGACTAAAGGTTTTGGGTATTAGTCCCGTTTGTTTTGTCCCGGTTCCAGAACCGGGACTAAAGGCCCTCTGGAACCGGGACTAGTACCCTGTTTTCTACTAGTGCTAGTACTAACATTTGACATTTGGTGAGCCTGAAACTGCCGGGATAGGCCATAAACACGGATTGGGGTGTTGGAGCCGAGCCGCATTTGCATACTAGTACTAACATTTGACATTTGGTGAGCCTAAAACTGTCGGGCTAGGCCATAAGCACGGGTTGGGGTGTTAGAGCCGAGCTTTTGAAGAAAAAAAACATTTGTGCGAGTTATCGATAATCCACCTAGGCGAGGACCCTCTGTTACAGCCATGGTAGTTCGAAACAAAACTTCAATCCGTGTCTGTCTATGACATGCATACCATACATAAAAGTGTGCCAAGCCTTAACCAGAACGACGAGCCAAACAAATGTCTAAAGCATTGTGGCAAGGCTAAGGATAGACGTGGCAACCTCAACAATGTTGAATCAACCGAGCAGGCTTTAACATGCTTGAGCCTGCCCTCCAACAATGCAAAAAAATTAGTTGTTTACATGTTCCCGGTAGTATTCTGGAATTTTTTTAACCTTTTTTGAACATAAGAAACGGGAGTTAGTGGTTTTTTGTTCACCCCGTAAACTTTGAGCATGTTTGGTTCGTGGGAATTAGAGATGGGGAATGTGAGTTAAGGGGTGTAGAGATTAAAAGTCCACTGATTGATTAGAGGGAATGGGATTTTAAGTGGGTAGGGAAATGAGAGTTGCGAAAACCTATTCCCATTTCAGGGGGTACCCTGTTAATTTGTGGGCAGTTTCATCCCACGCTAATTCCCATCATAAACCAAACATGGGGGGCTAAGACACAACGCAGCTGTGGGGGGTCCACCACAGGGGAAACGCTACGGGGTAGGAGGCGATTGCGAGGCGATCGCACGACTACGCTAGGGTTAGGGTTTTCTCGCTGGGGGTGGTGAGTCTACGGCGGTGATCAGGGTTGCGACGGCGCACTCTGGTCGCAGGCCGCGGTGGCTACTCTGCGCCAGGGGCGGAGGCGATGGCGGAGAAGGCTGGAGGTTCGGTGACTGTTGCGATGAAACCTAAAACAACCCCGAAACCGGCGACGGCGGCGACGACGCCACAACCGCGGAAGTCGGGGGATCCGGCTAGCCGGAGATCTTCTGTATCTCCGGTGGAGAGCAAAACACCTGATCCGGCAGCAAGTCTCTCAGCTAGGCTGGGAGGGATGGTTCTAATGGATAAGGAGGCGGACGGGCTCGTCTTTGAAGATCATGAGATCCGATTCCTAAGGCATCTAGATGGTCCGTGGTTGGCAAGGTTTGCTCAGAAAGACCAATGAAGATGTCTGCTGTGGAGAAGACGATGTCGAGAGCATGGGGCTTACACAAGGAAGCAAAATTTAGAGACATGGGATCAAACATATTCGTTGTCCACTTGGGCAGCGAGGGAGACTGGAGACATGTGCTGAACAATGGCCCATGGCTATTTGATTTTAGTGTGCTTATTGTGAAAGAATATGAAGGAAACATTCGACCCTCAGAGATGGTTTTTGAGAATATAGATATTTGGGTTAGGGTTATTGATCTGCCACCTGACAAGAGATGTGAGGCCTTTGGGACGGCCCTGGGCAATTGGATTGGCAAAGTGGTGAAAGTGGACACAGATGGTGATGGTATAGCTCGTGGACAACACCTAAGGATCCGTACCACGATCTCGGTCTTTGATCCTTTGATTCGTGGCTTCAATCTGGAAAAAAAAATCAAAGGAGGACAAGCTTGGTACCTGGTTTGATTTCTACTATGAAAAAGTCCCGCATTTTTGTTTTGAATGTGGCAGACTTGTCCATGTTGGAGGGGCGTGTGATCCCCCTTTGGACTCCTCTGGTCAATGGGGGAGCTGGCTTCGATCATCCCCAGGGCGGAATAACTCGGCAAAGAAGGGGTCCTTTAGTGCAGCTGCTGCAAGTAGCAGCAACAGCCATGTAAACACACAAGGAGGCGACGGGGGGAAGCGTCGCCAGGAACACCCGAGGGTACGCGACATGCCCACGAAGAGAAATCTGGGAGCAGAATTTGCTAGTTCTTCAAAACACCGCACTGGCGGGCGTTCTAGGCAGGACAGGGGCGAGGTTAACAGTCCGATTAAGGACTATGCGGGGCATGGAGATCGCCATGGTTGGGACCTGCGGGACAGCCTTGAACAGCGTAGTGAGAAGGACCTGAGAGAGAAGCTGACTAAGTAGAACCAGCAGCGGCGGAATGAGGACTCAGGGCCTGAGCTGGTTACTAACAAAAGGAAAGAAGATATCAACTACGTAGGCGAGAAGCATGCAGATGTGCGACAACAATACCGAGCTAGGAGGGGTGAGTACTACAGCGAGTCTGGAATCTATGGGAGACCTGGGATGCAGGATGAACATGGAAGAAGGAAGGGTTACTATGTTAGGAAACCTAGAAAGGACTATGACCAGCAACAGCACACCTCATCGTATCCCAGGCGTGAGCATGAGAGCAGGAAGAGAGGTCCAAAGCAGATTTGGAGGGTTAAGGAAGATAATGACAGGCAAGGTGCAGATGACGGGTTCATTCGCGATACGAGACGCAAGACGTCGACAGTGTTTGACCGCATCACGGAACAAAGAGACGCAACGGCGAACCCTGGTAACCAGGGCCGCCGGGAGCAATGAACATCTTGGCCTGGAACTGTTGAGGCTTGGGGTTGGACTTGACAGTGGGCAAATTGCGAGACCTGATTAGGTCCTACAACCTAGCGGTGGTATTTTTGAGTGAAACAAAGAAAAAGGCTAGAGCGATGGAGAGACTCAAATGGAGCTTGGGCTTCAGAAGTGGTATGGCAGTGGATTGTAATGGAAGGAGTGGGGGGCTGGCTCTATGGTGGAGAGACCATGTTCAGGTTACGGTGAGACCGTGGTGCCAGTATTACATTGATGCTCAGATTGTTTGCGAGGGCAAGACCTCTAGAATCACTGGATTCTACGAGGAACCCAACACGGAGCTGAGAAAGAAATCTTGGGATTCTATCAGATATCTCCGATCGCAAGATGACCTCCCTTGGATCTGTGTGGGGGATTATAATGAGGCTTTATACCAGACTGACCAGATAGGGGGTAACATGAGGAGCTTTACTCGCATGGAGGATTTCCGGGATTGCTTGGCCGACTGCGGTCTGGCAGACTTGGGTTTTTCCGGATACCCATACACTTGGGACAATAAAAGAGATGGTGCTGATAATGTCCAAGTCAGATTGGATAGAGCTAAATGATAATTTTCTGCAAATGTATCCGGAGACGACTGTTGAGCATATCATGAGGGAGGAATCAGACCATCAAGCGATCCTGGTGAGAGCTTTGGAGACGGCTCCAAATGCTTCTAGGGGTGGTGAGCGTCCTTTTCGCTATGAGGAAGCGTGGACGAGACACGAGAGCTATGAGTAGATGGTAAGTGAAGCGTGGGAAGCGGCAGGCAGCGGACAACGGGACCTTGAGGCTGTATGGGACAAACTGGGGCGTGTCTCTGGCAGCATGCAACGTTGGGCACGAGAGGTCTTTGGATCCATCAGGCGCAAAATAGCTTCGCTCAAATCCCAGCTGACGGATGCAAAAACCCGGGCTCTCTCGACGGGGTATCAACAGGAGGTTCGTGATCTAGAGGAGCAGCTTCGGGAGATGTTTGAGCGGGAAGAAATATTATACCGGCAACGTTCGAGAGTGGACTGGTTAATGGCTAGAGACCAAAATACAAAATATTTTCAGAATCGTGCTTCACATAGGAAGAGGAAGAACACTATAAAGGCTCTTATCAGGGAGGATGGCACTAGGTGTACGGTGAATGAGGACATAAGGGAGATGGCA
The DNA here is from genome assembly GCA_039707655.1 of Elymus sibiricus. Taxonomy (NCBI): domain Eukaryota; kingdom Viridiplantae; phylum Streptophyta; class Magnoliopsida; order Poales; family Poaceae; genus Elymus; species Elymus sibiricus. The sequence goes on from CM077671.1 coordinate 485,127,288, forward strand.
GCGAGCTTCTATGAGAATTTATTTACCTCTGAGGGGTCGACGGAAGCTGAGGTGCTGCTACAAAATATTGAGCAAGTTGTGACTGGAGAGATGAACGCAAGACTGACGGCGCCGTTCACGGATGAAGAAATTCAGACAGCGCTATTCCAAATGGGTCCTACCAAGGCGCCGGGACCAGACGGGCTGCCGACACTATTCTAGCAAAGGCACTGGCCGTTGGTACGGGAGGATGTTTGCTCAGCGGTCCGAGCTTTTCTAAATGGTGCGGCTAGTCCGGAGGCCTTCAACGATACTGTCATTGTTATGATTCCTAAGGTGAACGCACCGGAATTACTTACACAGTTCCGTCCTATTAGTTTGTGTAATGTGCTGTACAAAATAGCTACAAAGGTCCTGGCGAAAAGACTAAAGGTCATCCTCCCAATTCTTATCTCCGAGGAGCAAAGTGCGTTCGTACCTGGCCGTCTCATTACGGACAATGTTCTGGTTGCATATGAATGTGTCCATGCTATTCGGACGAGGAAGAGGAAGAAGTGTTTGTGTGCGGTAAAGCTAGATATGATGAAGGCATACGATAGAGTGGAGTGGATTTTTCTAGAGAGGATGATGGCTTAGTTTGGTTTTGCGCCACTATGGATATCCATGATCATGCGGTGTGTCAGGTCAGCAAGGTTCTCTGTTAAGATAAATGGGGGTTGCTCTAGGCAATTTTCATCGTCCCGAGGGCTAAGACAAGGTGACCCCTTATCACCGTATTTATTCCTCTTCTGTGTTGAGGGTTTCTCGGCTCTTTTGAAAAGAGCTCAGGAGGATAATAGACTCAAGGGTGTTTCTTTTGGTGGCACTGGCCCCTATGTTACACACTTGTTGTTTGCGGACGACGGCATTGTCTTTCTGGAGGGATCTAATGAGAGTATGTCCAATCTCAAGGAGATTTTGATGCGGTATGAGGAGGCCTCTGGTCAGAGAGTGAATTTGCAGAAGTCATCTATTTTCTTTGGAAGAGGGTGCAATGACGAAACCAAAGCGGAGCTGAAACAGGTGGTGGGTATTGAGTCTGAAGCGTTGAGTGAACGGTGCCTAGGGCTGCCAACACTGGTTGGTAGGTCGAAAGATGGTACTTTTAAGTATGTCACGGAAAGCTCTAAAGGCAAGGTGGCTGGATGGAAGGGGCAGGGGTTGTCCAAGGCTGCTAGAGAGGTCCTCGTCAAATCAGGATTACAAGCGACACCGACCTTTACCATGAGTTGTTTTCACCTCACGAAGAAGATATGCTGGAACCTGACTTCGATCTCTTCGAAATTCTGGTGGGGTGCGATGAAAGGTGAAAGAAAGGTGAACTGGATATCTTGGGAGAAGATGTGTGAATCAAAGAGGGAGGGGGGCCTTGGGTTCAGGAACCCAGAGGGTTTCAACCAAGCGCTTTTGGCTAAGCAAGCTTGGAGGGTCCTAACCAGCCCCTCTTCTCTCTGTGCTCGAGTACTTAAGGCACGATACTTCAAAGATGAGACGATTTTGAGGCTACCTGCCCATCCAACTCTTCCTTCACGTACAGGAGTATTCTGCATGGTAGGGACCTCCTTCGAGAGGGGCTGGTTTGGCGTGTGGGGGACGGCTCCAGGATTAACATACACCACGATAACTGGATCCCTCGGCATGGCTATTTGAGACCACTGGGTCAACAATATGTTCAGGGAATGACCAAAGTTGCAGATCTCCTGAACAACAATGGGACGAGCTGGGATCTAAACAAACTTGCCACCATGTTCAGTGAATCGGATGTGTGTGATATCATGCAAATAGATGTTGGTGGCCTGGGTACAGAGGATTATCTCGCGTGGAATTTCACCAAGAATGCATTTTCAATGTAAAATCTGCCTACCACCTTTGGATGTTGAGGAGGAGGGCGCGGGCGGGCCAGCAAGAGTCGTCCAGTTCCGTCCAGAAACACAAGGGATATATGGCGCTGTGGGATACGAGTGCGCCACCGAAAGCGAAGATTCACATGTGGCGCATGATTCGAAATGGACTCGCTGTGGGATCAGAGCTTCATCGGAGACGGATCAAACCGGGTGTTTTTTGTGTTGCATGCGGTAGAGAAGAAACTATACTTCATTGCTTCTGGGCATGTCAGCATTCCTCTCAGTTCTGGCAGCTTTTGCGCTCGGAAAAAGGTATTGCGGTGGCAGCCCCACCGTGTCAGATTGATACCCAGGGCGCGCTAGCTCGATGGCTTCTGGGCTGGTTCTCCGGTGCATCCGACGATGAGAAGGAAGCAATGGTTCAGGCAACATACGGTTTATGGCTAGCGAGGAACGAAGCGCGGGATGGAAAGAGAATACAGCAGCCACATGCGATCATGGAGGCAGCATGTTCTCATATGATAGAGTGGACCAATTCCCATCAGCCAAAGGTACACTCGAGGGAGCCGAAGGATATTCAGAAGTGGGCTGTACCGGAGGAGGGATGGATTAAGATCAACTCCGATGGAGCGGTGTCCAGAGTTGGCGACAAGGCGGGAGGTGGCGCCGTACTGAGGGACCACAATGGAGCTTTTTTGGCCGGAGTATGCCACCATTTTCCAAACGTGGTGGACCCGGAAGCTGCAGAAATTCTAGCATGTAAGAGAGCTTTGCAGGTTGCGGAGGAGATTGGCGTTCAAAATGTTCATGTGGAGTTGGATAGCTTGCATGTAGTTCAGATGATTAATCAGAGCGGCATGAACTTCTCGGCAGTAGGTCCTTGGATCCACGACATAAAACAAATGCTGGAGATGAAGCAAGGAGTTAAGGTGTCTTGGGTTCGACGAACTGCGAATGTCGCTGCGCATAAGTTGGCTAGAGTAGGAGTAGGAGATGAATCATGTAAGGTTTGGTTGGGGGTCCCCCAGACTGTATCTTGGATGTAATCTCGGATGACATTCTGGGCTTTGCGGAGTTTTAAATAAATAAAGCGGCGACATTAACCCTCAAAAAAAGAAAAAACCATATGGTTCATGCCTAATCCCTTCATAAACTTCCTTATGCAAACTCCCGTTCCCCTACCCAATTGGTTACCAAACAAACAGGCTGTGAGGGAGGGTTTTCTCCTCGGTTCACAGGATTTGTAAGTCGCAGGGATTGCACGGGCGTGCACGCATAGGGAAACACATGGTGTATATATGACTATTCGTTCACAAGAGACTGTAGCCGACGACGGGAAATTTGGTGTACAACCTTATGAAATGCGACCCTAGGAGGAGGAGAAAATCAAAGCACGTGGAATGACCAAAATCCGTCCAAGGAAAAAAAGATGTACCTACCCCGGGGGCCGGGGAGCTCCAGAACCTTCCTGGGAGGAGGAGCGAATGAATGTGGGCTGAAACTGGAAACCAGCCCGCACCCCCCGGGTTCGTTGGCAGCCGCCGTGCGTGAGGTGACGGGGGCAAACCCGTCATTTCATCCGCATCTTTTATGCCTCGTACGCATGGTTTTTTTTTTTCCAATGAGAAAACGACGAGGGCAGGGCAGGCAAGGGCACTCGCCACTCCGCCTATTAAAAGGTGGCCGCCGCCGCCGCCCACCCCCATCACACCACCACAGACAGAGAGAACACACGCAAGGAGCACGAGGAGGAGGAGGAGGCAAGGGAAGCCGCCGCCGCCGCCGTCCTTCCTCGCCGACCAGCCGCGACAGGTAGCAGGCAGCGGCCCCGATCTGTTCCCTTCCTTCTCTGTCTTTCCTTTTGTTTCGTTTCGTTGTGGCGGCGGCGGCGGCGGCGTGCGAACCCTACCCAGCCACTTCCCCGGGACGGGACGGACGCCGGAATCTCCGGCGGGCTCGCCGCCGATCTGCTTTGCTTTGATGCGCGGCCTGGGTATCCCCCGGAATCTCGAACCCCACCCGCGCGCCTCGTTAGGTCCGCCCGTGTCGCATGCTGAACCCTGAACAGGGACAGGGGGATCTCGTCGCTTCCTCCATCCTCCGGGAAACAAAGGGGGGTGGGGGTGGTGACCTGGTGGGTGGAAATGGAACGCACGCTCCAGCTGTCGCTGCGGTAAAAATCACAGCGTCGCCGTGAGCAGGCAGGTTTCGGGGATTCTCTGTCTGGGTTTAGACATGTGTGTATGTGGTACAGTACTTCCCCCGTCCGGAATTACCACATCCGTTTGAGGTTCAAATGATTCCGGACGGATGGAGTATGTATATGTAGGTGGGTGAACAAGTGCAACATTTCAGCTTACCCATGTCCCAATTAAATGAATCATCATGCGCAGGCGCTCAAGGGTTCATGGCGGCCCTGGTGAGCAAATAAAGGGACGCTGGTTTTTTCTCTTTGTTTACCTCTGTCCTGGAGCTTCGAGTGAATGGCAGGGATGCAATGCTTGCCTTTCTCATATCGCTCCGGAGAGTGACTCCGGCCTTGTAGTGGAGGGGGCTGCTGGCTTGTCCTCAGTTTTTCCCCTCCCTGGTGAAGATACCGTCGGCTTATATCAGCATCCCGATTTATTACGCAAAGAATATGTGTATGTGGTGTTCCAGTGCTAGTGTTGGATGGCATGTTGGACGATGCCGTCCGGCACAATTGACGCACAATAAGCATGACTTCTTATGTTTTTCTTTTCCTAGTATTATTATAGAGTTTGGCTACTTCTTTTTATTACAGCATGAAATTGGTCATGTTTTGTGTGCTGTGTCCTGGAGCTTCGAGTGAAGAGCAGGGTTGCAATGCCTGCCTTTCTCATATTGCTCCAAAAGTAACTATGGCCTTCTCATGAAGGAGTGGATGGCCTGTCCCCATTTCTCTTTCTTAGTAAAGATACCGTTGGCATATATCAGCAGAGCATTTTCATAAAAAATTAAGAAGGTTGATTTAGGTCCAGACGGGTATCTGCGCAATAGAGCCTTTCTGTTTCCTGTGTCCCTAGTCTGGGAGTCAATCGTTTATCATGACATTAGTTGCTATCTTGAGCAAGCAACAAAGGGACGTTGATGTTGCGTATTGTGTCCTGGAGCTTCGAGTGAAGGGCAGGAGTGCAATGCCTGCCTTTCTCATACTGCTCCAAGAGTAATTATGGCCTTCTCACGAAGGGAGTGGATGGCCTGTTCCCATTTCTCTTTCTTGGTAAGTATACCGTTGGCATATATCAGCAGAACATTTTCATAAAAACTTAAGAAGGTTGATTTAGGTTCAGACGGGTATCTGCGCAATAGAGCCTTTCTGTTTCCTGTGTCTACAGTCTGGGTGTTCCAAGTAACAAAGGGGCGTTGATGTTGTGTATTGTGTCCTGGGTTTCGAGTGAAGGGCAGGGATGCAATGCCTGCCTTTCTCATACTGCTCCAGAGAGTAACTGTGGCCTTCTCATGGAGAGAATGATGGCTTGTACCCAATTTTCTCCCTTGGTAAAGATACCATTGCCGTATATCACTAGCTCTTTGTGTTTGACCTTAATCTGTTCATGTGGAAAACAATGGGTGCTTTTTTTCAGTGCTAGTGGTAGGATAACATCCGACCCAATGCGTATCTTCTTGTGCTGAATAATTGGTTGCATTAGATAGTGAGAATTTCAGTTGTATATTTTGGTTACCTTTGCTTAAGTTGGGTATGCGATGGGTTCAAATCAAAATCACTGACTTTCTTCTTTGGGTTTTATGTCTGCAGTCAGGTTTCAAGATGTCAACCTGCACGTTTGCGACCTCCTGCGCGCTCTTGGGCAATGTTGGCACAACCGGCGCCTCCCAGAAAGCGGTCAAGAGCCGCTTGAGCTTCCTTGGCCGAGGCGCGCCGCAGCTGCCGAGCTTGAGGTCCTCCTCCAAGAAGCTGGACTTCTCAGCGGCGGCTGTGTACAAGGTGAAGCTGGTGGACCAAGATGGGCAGGAGCACGAGTTTGAGGCGCCGGACGACGCCTACATCCTGGACTCGGCGGAGACGGCTGGGGTGGAGCTGCCCTACTCGTGCCGCGCGGGGGCGTGCTCGACCTGCGCGGGCAAGATCGAGGCCGGTTCGGTGGACCAGTCGGACGGGTCGTTCCTGGATGACGCGCAGCAGGAGGAGGGCTACGTGCTGACGTGCGTGGCCTACCCCAAGTCGGACTGCGTCATCCACACCCACAAGGAGGGCGACCTGTATTAGGGGGTGGCGTGCTCTACCCACATCTCTGGCGCCGTGGTTGGTTGTGTGTTGAGTAGAAGGTCTGTCTGTCTGTAAAACCTTGATGGTTGTGTGCTTTGGTCGTTAGTCGGAGGTCGTTAAGATTGTTGGGTGAAGCCACCCATGGAGAAGGCGAATAAAATGAGGGAACAACTGTGACTGTGATGGCATTATAAAGCAGTTTCATGGTTTTTGCGTGTGTCTTTGTGCCGTTTTTGATGGTTCGTTGGGTATCTATCTTTGCTGTTGCTGTTCGTTTGCCTGCCTCTTGGTTGCTTCCTAGCTTGTGAAACTCAATAACTGGTTTGCTCATGGAGCTGCTGCTGCTGCTGTCTACCAGTGTTGGTTAATCTGAATGCCGCATGTTGAGAACACTTTTGAGAAGACGACATGCTGTGTGAGCGTGTATGTGCCAAGAATGGCATCTCAGCATGTCAAAGTGGCCGGGGATTCTGATGATCCCTACCTGTGGTGCTCTTTTTGGTTTTTTGTTTGTTTGACAGCGTTTTCATTGCTAGTCCCAAGTTTCTTTTTTGTTTCTGGCTTTGGCCACAACCATTGACGCATTCAGTTTAGTTTGGTGGCCGGCCGAGAGAGATCCTCCGCTTGATTCCTTTTCCTTTTCTCTTGTCCAGAGGGCGGGCCGGTTCTTCAATGGAGGCAGCTCTCCTAGTCCCTATCCCAAGCCTCAGAATCTTTCTGTTTTTTGTGTTTGTTCTTGGGTGTTCACTCGGTTTTCCCTAATTAAACGGGCGATGTTAGTTTTTCCGGTCTGATTTTTCTTATAAACTAGACCTTCTCTCTTTTTCTTAATGAACTGCTCGGTTTTAAACGGGCGCTGTTAGGTTTTTGGGTCTGATTTTCTTTATAAACTAGATCATCTCTCTTCTTTTTAATGAACTGCAGAAAACCCTTGCGCTCGGGTGAGGTTCTTCGAAAAATAAAATCATTGGAGGCAACAAACACAGCATCAAAGTAGATGGTTGGAGAGATTCCACAGGTCCAGTGGCACACATTTCGCATAAACATCATACATACATACATACTGCCAGCAGCGCTTGCAATGGAAACGTAGGAGGCACAAACACTTTCTAGCAAACTTTCTTCTTCTTTTTGTATGTGTATAAATAAAAAATAGCAAGCCAAAATAGACCGGTGACCAGCCTTGCTGACCAAAACAACTAAAGGATAATAATAATAATTCCACACCGATATACTTAATGGAAGAAAATAATTATACATACACAGCCAGCGTTCTGCACTCTGCAGCCACACAACAGCCCAAGCCCAAACCCGAAACCCGGTGCGGCGGTCCTCCTCCGCGCGCGCACCGGCTAAATACCAACCAACATAGTAGTATATCACTGAGAACAAGCGTCATCTTCTGTATTAAGTGATACAGGACCTACTTTTCCTTCATCCGGCAATGCCAAATCATCTGTGAAAACAGCCACAGAAAGCTCGGGGAATACTTCAATGGAGGGGGAGTCGGATACAAGCTCAATCATAGGAAAAGTGCAGAGAGACACGGAGCAAGACGCGGCCCAAGGCTCAGAAGCACTTGCGGTGGACAATCGAGGGGCCAGATTCATCGTACTCTCCCTTGGATATCCACATCTGCAAAAGGGAAAAGGGATCAGGGCTACTTTCTTCATGAGCTGGAAACACAAGTAATACTTCGCTTTCTAGGAAAAGATTAATTTGCTTTCTGGTTGGTTCATGTAATAAGATGTTATTAAAAGACAATTAGGAAAAAGACATGTATCTTTTCCCCCAAAATAATAAGATGGTAAACGCCGTGACGACGAAACAAAATGGTCGCGTAAGCAAGTACCTGCTGGAATGTGCTGAGGGAGGCGAGGATGGAGCCACCGATCCAGACACTGTATTTCCTCTCGGGAGGCGCCACGACCTTGATCTTCATGCTGCTCGGCGCGAGGGCGGTGATCTCCTTGCTCATCCTGTCTGCAATGCCGGGGAACATGGTCGTCCCTCCACTGAGCACAATGTTGCCGTAGAGATCCTTCCTGATATCCACGTCACACTTCATGATGGAGTTGTAGGTGGTCTCGTGGATCCCAGGAGCCTCCATGCCGATCAGCGATGGCTGGAACAGCACCTCCGGGCACCTGAACCTCTCGGCGCCGATCGTGATGACCTGCCCGTCAGGCAGTTCGTAGCTCTTCTCGACGGACGAGCTGCTCTTGGCGGTCTCCAGCTCCTGCTCGTAGTCGAGGGCGACATAGGCGAGCTTCTCTTTTATATCTCTTACGATTTCCCTCTCTGCGGTTGTGGTGAAGGAATAGCCCCTCTCCGTGAGGATCTTCATTAGGGAGTCGGTCAGATCACGACCCGCAAGATCCAGCCGGAGAATAGCATGAGGAAGTGCATATCCCTCGTAGATCGGCACAGTATGGCTCACACCGTCACCAGAATCAAGCACAATACCTGCATAGACATTGCACATTTGGGTCATACAATGATCGATGGAGGGATATAAGCAAGGATAAATTCATCTTGAGTAGGGAGAAAACAGACACGTACCTGTAGTACGACCACTGGCATATAGAGAAAGAACAGCTTGGATAGCCACATACATCGCTGGGGCATTGAACGTCTCGAACATGATTTGGGTCATCTTCTCTCTGTTTGCCTTTGGGTTCAGAGGAGCTTCTGTCAGCAAAACTGGATGTTCTTCAGGGGCAACACGAAGCTCATTGTAGAAGGTGTGATGCCAGATTTTCTCCATGTCATCCCAGTTGCTCACAATGCCATGCTCAATAGGGTATTTCAAGGTCAGGATACCCCTTTTCGACTGTGCTTCATCACCCACATAGGCATCTTTTTGACCCATTCCAACCATGACACCTGTGTGCCGAGGGCGACCAACTATACTAGGGAAAACTGCTCTTGGGGCATCATCACCAGCAAAACCAGCCTACAGGAATGAAGTGTTTATTTTCAGAACAAATAATTTTCTGTGCTTAAAATTTGAATGAAAGAAAGAGATGAGCATCGAACCTTGACCATTCCAGTGCCATTGTCACATACAAGTGGCTGGATGTCCTCGCCGTCAGCCATTGGTCTGCAGAAGACAATTGAAAACCATCTCAATCATTTACTTGTTACATCACATATTGATTGCTACATATCTTGCTAATCAGAATTATGTGGATGGGCACAAAAACACATAACTAACTGAATCATTTTAAGAAGCTGTCAATTTATCTCTGCCAGGTGTGCTCATTAACATTCTTCAGATATGTAACTAAAGTAATGGTTTCTGGTAACACAGTAAGGAGCATACTACAGCTGTATTTAGCAGAGGTTACCTCTAGCTTTAAGGCATAGCATTTAATCAAAATTACGAATAAGAAAGCACAGAATACTTCAATCACATTAATGGACCATTTATGCTTATGCTGAAAAATAAAGAAAGAGAGCAGTAAGCTGTCCTTGCAGGGAGACATGTTCTACCCATGTGCAACCACGCCTACCAAAGTTGAAGAAAACAATAGCTGTACTGGATCACAATTATTGCTGTTGCTGAACATCCAGCCTAGTACTAGTTATAATCAACATTTTCAGTCATCCAGCCTAGTACCAGTACTTATAGATCAATATTTAGTCATCAAACACGAGTTACGGAGCTGCAAAGTCCATGTGACTGCAGCAGTGGTGGAATTCAAACTATTTTTTGTTCTATACTGAGCTATTAACGCAATTATGATATGATGTGATTAACAAATAGTTGACAGGTATATTGATTAAGCTAAAAATTGGTGTGTTCCGTAATACATGAACCATTGTAAGACCACAAGATCAGAGTATACACAATCAAACATCATACATAGCAATCTTCAAAATCACTAGAAACTAGTATGTACATTTCATGATGATGTCCCAAAGGTAGCACCCCACTTGGAATCAGGTCCCTTAGTTATTTGGTTTAGGAGTATTCTGGTGAGATTTGTTTTATATTTGAACAGATCCTGGCCCATTCGTCTCATGTAGGAGACAGGCGAGGTGATGCCAAACCCATTTTTATGATGAACTCTAGAATGGCCAAGCCGGCCACCTCCCCGGTTTAGACAGCACTCCCGTAGCCTAGTAGATCCCATCGCGCCAAGGCAAAAGCTACACCACTTTGGACACTCTGTACTCGCACCACACCGCGTCAAGCTTAACACCCAATGCAACAGCGGAATAGCCACTAGCTGGACCAGCAACGGAAGAAGTTACAGCCATTTCGCAGCGACCGACCAGATCACTAACCGCCGACCGGACCGGAGGGTCGCCGGACCGGCCGAACCCGCGCGCACGGGCAGATCCACCGGCAGGCGAAGCCGCAGCACCGCGACACGAGCACGAACCCCCCGCCCGAGGGGATAAACGGCAGGCTCCGCGGCCAGATCCGCGCCGCCACGGAGCAGCGAGGTAGGGGTCCGGGGAAGCGTGACGGGAGGGAGGGAGGGATCGAACCTTGGGGAGCGGGGCGGCGGCGGCGGCGGCGGCGGTGGGGACCGGAGGAGGAAGCGGAGCTCGCTGGCGGAGACGGAGGCGTGGAAAGTGGGCGTGTCCTGCTCTGCGTGCGTTGGCGTTGGGGTTGGGGTTGGCGTTGGGTTTGGGTGTGTCGTGTTAAATACAGGGCTGCGGCGTTCGCCCTTACGGATTTTCGAATTGAGGGGAGGGGAGGGGAGGGGAGGCCAAGATCTGGAGGACGCCACGACCACGAGGAGCTATAATGGTGGGATCTCCAACGGATCTCGGACCGCGCACAAGATCTGCTGCCAACGCACGTTCTCTGCCCATCTACCTGTCCTAAATACTAACTTTCTCTCTTTTCATGGGCAACTAAAACCCTGCGCCTCAAAACACTCGCAAACGTGATATCTTTTTTGGAGTGTCTAGGTCTCAGTCGACTGAGACTTCGCGAGGTCTCAGTCAAGTAGTATAGTATGCAAGAAGAAAAAAAAACTGTTTGCACGAATCTCGATGCAAGATCAACAGATTATAGTGTCGACTGTCGACTGATTTTTAACAAGCCTGATCTTTTTTTGTCATCCAACGCAGTTTCGCCATCCACCACCGCGATCACGCTGGAGCAGGAGGACCCGTTGGTGGCGGCTGCCCGTAAAACCAACATGGCGAGACGCAACGCCCGCCGCCGCGAACAAAAGAAGAGGGGGATGCTCTGGCGACAGACGGTTACCCAATACCTCGTCCGCCTAAGAGTGTGGCCCGATGGTTGTTGGTCGTGCAGTCGTGTGCGCTACTGTATTTGCCATGCCAGTATGGCGCCCAACTGTTGGTCCGCGTCAGACGTCACCGTTTGCAATCAAGTGCCGTTCAACGTTGACCTCGACGAAGACTGCACCTTCATGGAGCCTCAATACCAGTCACCGGGCACTTGTCCGTTCGTGGATGCCGGATATGCCTCCCTCACCCCTAGGTGCCCGATCTTTGTTTGCTGGAATGTCTCAACCGGGCGCAACGCCGGCTGAGGAGGAGGCAATGATGAAAATGATCCACGCCAGCGGCGGCCACGAAGCCGGGAAAGTGGAGGACTCCCAGTCGGAGTTGGACACCTTTTAAAAAAGGGGCGTTTTATTAATTAAAAGATTTAAACACAGAGTTGGACACCCAGCATACGCATACCCAGATGTCGGACACCCAGCAGAAGCACACCCAGATGTCGGACACCGACTAGCTGGACGGTGATTAAGACGACTTCTGGGCGCCGGGTGTGGACCCGAAGGAAAAAGGAAGAAATAACATGAAGGAGGATGAATTGTTGGTACATGTGTGGTTGGTCACAAGCGTGCATGTTTGGTTTCATGAGCAAAAGCACTATGGTCCGTATTACATATAGAAAATCCTTGAGCGCAATTTGAAGTCGCTCACTAATCAATGGTACATCATTCAAGATGCCACAAGCAAGTATTGTGGCTTTACAATTATTGCAAATCCGGTGGCTAAGTGGCGCAACATTTACCGAGCTCGTAAATCTTTTATTGCTCTATGTGTTGGTCATTTGGTCGGATATTCAACATGTGTTGGATTTGGCTAGATATGATTTTACAAGCAATTGCAGATCTGGTGGCCAAGTGGTGCGGCATTCACCAAGCTCGTAAGTCTTTTGTTGCTCTATGTGTTGGTAATTTGGCCGGATATGCAACATGTGTTGGGTTTGCCCAAATATGCTTTATGTGTTGGTCATTTGACCAGATATGTAACTTGTTGACCATGTCATTTTTTCCTAGATCGCCTGTGTGCACATTGTTCTTTAGGACAGAGAAGAAGCACTTTCTCTTGATGCATTATTGGTTGAAGTTGAATGCGCACCCAAATGACTCGACATCATTGCTGATGGGAAACATTGCATGGAAAACAAAACTTTTTCCTACGAATTCACCCAAGATCTAATCTAGGAGATGCTAGCAACGAGTGGGGGAGCGAGGGTGTCTACATACCATTGTAGACCAAAAACGGAAGCGTTCTAATGAACGTGGTTGATGTAGTCGTACTCTTCACGACCCAATCTGATCCAGCACCACACGAAAGACACCTCCGAGATATGCACCCGTACGGCTCGGCGACGTCTCCTCCTTCTTGATCCAGGAAGAGAGAGGGAGACGTAGATGGCATCTAGGCCAGCAACATGACAACGTGGTGGTGGAGTATATGGTGGAACTCCGGCCTGGCTTCGCCAAGCGGTTGTGAAACGAGGAAGTGGAGGGAGAGGGAGAGGGTGGCAGCCAGGGTTCAGGTGTCTTGCGCCCAGCCCCTCCCCTCTCTTTATATAGGGGGTGAGGGGCCGGCCAGCCCTGGCCCCTCCTCCAAGGCTAGGGGGCGGCGACCAAGGGGGAGGCTTGACCTCCAAGGCTTGGGATGCCCCCTGGCCGCATGGGCCTTGTGGGGTGCGGTGCCCCTGGCGCATGTAGGCTAGGGCACCCGCCTTCAGCCCATGTAGGCCTCTGGTGGCAGGTGGGCCCCATGGTGGGTGTCGGTGTCAAATCTGGCATATCTCGTAGTAGGGGTCCTAAGCTAGGCGTCTTGGAGCGATGGTAACATGGACACAGGATTTTACCCAGGTTTGGGCTCTCTTGAAGAGATAATACCCTACGTCCTGCTTTTGATTATATTGATATGGGGGATAGTACAGAGTACATGTATCTACCACGAGATTATGAGATGTAATGTAATGTAATGATCTATTGACTAGCCTGGCCTCGGTTTATATGTGCACCGTAGGCCTAGGGTTTAGAGGAGTCCTTGTCTTGTGCGCCAAGTCTTGTGGAATCCTCCTTGTATTCGGCATGGGCTGCCCGAATTGGCCCATTAGTGAATCATCACGGGGGTCCTCGGCCCGACCCACTGGTCGGGAGACGAGGTGGTGAATACCCCCTAGTCCAGGACATCGTCAGTAGCCCCCTGAACCGGTCTTCAAGTTGGGGACGCTCCTCGGTTCTTCCGAACAGTTCTTTGTCTTCGGTCGTCGGTCTTGAAAACTGGTTCAACAAATCTTCCCATGTCCGATCTTGAGGATCGCCGAGCTGAATCCGAAGAGTTCACACGTCGGGCATCCGAGGAGCCCCTTTAAGTTATCGGCCTTTATCAATGCCTTATTATTTTTTACGCCACGCCTCGGGTTTGAAGGGTTTCCCGTGCGGCGGTGTCCTCTTGCGTCCGAGCTCCAACGCCGAACTGCATCTAAGGTGTCTTTTTACAGCCGAGCTCCAACGCCAGACTATGTCCGAGCTCCAACGCCGGACTGTATCCGAGGTATCTTTTTGCAGCCGAGCCCCAACGCCGGACTGTGTCCGGGCTCCAACGCCGGACTGTGTTCAAGCTCCAACGCCGAACTGTGTTCGAGCTCCAATGTCGAACTATATCCGAGGTGTCATAGATTACCTCGGTCTTGAAAAAGTTGAAGGACTTCATCCGAGCTTAAATGCCGGAATAGTCTTTTATGGAGCCAGCCATTCACATCCGAGCTTTATGCCGGACTGCTTCTAAGGCGTCTCCGATCTTGAGCTTTATGCCGGACTGCTTCCGAGCTCCAACGCCGGACTGCATCCAAGCTCCAATGATGATCAGCGTCCGAGGTATCATAAACTACCTTGGACCTTAAAAACTTAAAGGAATTCGTCCGAGCTTAATGTCGGAAACGCTCTCTATGGAGCCAGCCACTTGCGCCCGAGCTTTATGCCGGACTCCTTCCGAGGTGGTGCACCACCTCGGCCATGGGCTGATTTTTTTAAATTTAATTCTGATTTGTGCAATGTATTCTGAGCCGAGATATATAGCCAGTAGCCCTCAAGGTGTGTGTCCGTTGAATGTCCGGCATGCACCTGAAGGAAAACATAAACCCGCTGATCCCAGTAGCCCCTGAGACTCAGGTCGATTCACAAAATCGGCCTGAGGATCAACTCCTAGCTCTGCAGCTTACTTAGGAATAGAAACGCGGTGTAATATATTAAAGGAAATAGTGATCGGCAAGCGGGCCCTTGAGAGAGGGTCTTGATAAGTTGCCATAATATATTAGCTTGATGCCGGATAGGTTCAGATGGTACCTATTGTTGTCCGAAGATACGTTTGCCCATAGCTCGGTCAAGCCGAACACTGAGCATTTTGAATTTTCTGCATTGAATAGGCAATGCAGTAGCCCCCGAGCCACTGTTCGGGTGGCAACACCAGATCAGGGGATCGATGTGCCCCTTTAATATTTGTAAATGATAAGCGCGAAGCCCAGTAGCCCCCGAGACTTAATGTGGGCACGGGTGGCCGAATTAAGGATCGATATCCGGAGTACATTGACCATGATCATGAAACCTCATCTCCGATCAATGTGGGAGGAAAATATTGAGGATTTAGTTGGGGGAAAGTTCCCGAACTCTGTCGTCCATAATGAACCGAAATTTTCACTTCCATCGTTGCCGACCAATTATATCCTTTAAGATGGCTAGCTTTCGGCTTCACCCAGTCTGAGGTACTAACCCGGATGACCCGGTATTAACAATCACAGAGGTGCTCCCTTTACCGCCTAGCCGAACAATCGGGAACATAGGGGTAAGCACAGGAGCCAGGCAACCCAGCTTGGCCAAAATCTTAAGTCAAATTGATGCATATTGATGGCTTTATTACGATAATTATGGATGGCAAATTCTCCATTGAGACTGTTTATAACCTGAAAGTGGCCCATCGTCGGCTTCCACCCCTTTGTAGATGCTACACAGGGTGTTTCCGTACTAACAATACAACCCTTAGCCGACGTCTCGGTGCCCGGAGGTGGTTGTGTTAGCGGAAACGAGGCAATCAGATATGCAGGCTTTATAACTTTCACTTAGTCATAGGAGTTTAAAGTTTGGGAAGCCAGTTACTAGCCCCCGGTTAGTGTTCGGCGTCAGCCGAGGTCAAGCCGTTAACACTCCGGCCAATTTTATGAAAGCCCGTTATTTAATACGGTCATCGGATCGCCGACCAGTTTATGCTTATTGTGACAGTCAGTTTTCGGCTTTCTCCACTGAGGTACTTGACCAGTTAACCCGGAAGTGCAATCGCAGTGATTCTCCCTTTGCACTCCTAGCCGAACAAAGCGGAACGTAGGAGGCAAGCACAGGAGCCGGGCAACCCAACTATTGACCAAAGACACAATTCGAAACTGGTGCATATAAAGCAATATCCGAGAACATTTCGCCGAGGACTCCTTGGAGTGCCTTGGCTTTTGGTGGGTTCGGCTCTAGTCGCAGCCCCCCGTTAATATTACCGATGCTTTAAAAGTGTACTGCGAGAGTTATGCTCGGAAAAAACAAAATTTATGCAAAAAAAATTATGTTTAGATAAAAGAAAATTGTGCCAATCCGAAATTGGTCTTAAAATTAGATTGTGCTTCCGTCGTGCTTTAACATTATACATCCGATCTCCAAACTTCAAGCGGGTCAGCCTTCGGCTTCAACCTCCTATCCCGAAGGCGGAGTGTTTCTCAGGCCAGTTTAGCGAACTAAACGCGAGCGGCTTTAGAGAGAAACCAGGCTATCCGGCTATTGACCACACACTCGCGTCGGAAAAAGGAGTAGTAGAAAAAGACTTTGCAACGATCAAGAAGAAAACACATATTATAAAACGGCTTATACAAATTTAAGAGCCCCCAAGTGACTTGGGTAAAAGAATTTTATGTATAATGATTGTATGTACCGAAGTACTTATATCATATATGTGTTCGCCCGAACTTTAAACGCATCTTAACCAACCGTCGGCTTCTCCCTCTTCGGCCAAGGGCCGAAAAGTGTTATCTACTACGCCATCCGAGGATATCGGAGGTGTTTCGAATAACCAGGCAATCAGGCCATTAGGCTATAACAGACAAAGCACGCCCAGGGAACTTATGCTATATTACTATTTAACGTAAGAAGCATCTTCAAAGAAAATAGTTCCGCTAGCGGTTCCTTTCTTTGGGTTCTCATGATTACCATGAGGGGTGTGCAATAGATTTATGTATGCTTGTCTTCCGTCGTGGCCGACCATAGTTGAAAACAGTAAGAGCGCTAGCGTTCGACTTCACCCGTCTGAGGTACGAGTTCGGATGACCCGATCGTAACAATCGCAGAGGTGCTCCCTTTACTCCCTAGCCGAACAATCGGGAACGTAGGGGTAAGCACAGGAGCCAGGCAACCCAGCTTTGCGGAACACTTAAGTCAACATGATGCATATTTTGGCATAATACACGAGCAAGGAAAGAAGCTGTACAATAATAATCACATGCAGAGAGAAAAGGTTTCATAAAGGAAGCCCCCAAGTAAACGGGGTATTTGAACTTGTTTGTAACAAACAAAGTTTTGACAAAGAAAGTTTTTCGCAAACAACTTTTTTTCAAAAAAGTATAGTGCTTGGTCGAACCGAACAAAAAGTAAAATTCTAAAGAGAGCTAAGCACGAAAACGACTTAGCTGGTTAATGTGCTCGGTTCGGTCCGGGGTTGTGGCGGGACAAAGACGTAGTCCTCGGCCTGGCCGAGGTCCCAGCCCCCAAGCCCGAGGTAACCGAGCGAAGAGCTCGGGTCGAGAAGTGGCAACGCAGCACGGTTGCTGCGGTGAGGCAAAGCCCCCGGTCCAGCCAAGGAGACAGAGTAGTTCGGCAGCGTGACGACGAAGCCCCCAGTTATCATGGGAAAAGGAAGTGTTGTTAACAAACAAACTTTTTTATTTAACATAAATATAATGCTCGGTAGAACCGAACAAAAATTTAGAAATTTGAGCATTAAAGCGACTTAGCTGGTTAATGTGCTCGGTGTTGACGACGCAGGCCGAGCTTATAGCGGGTCAAGGTCCCAGCCCCCAAGCCGGTCCCGAGGTGACCGAACGAGGAGTTCGGCACTCCGAAGTAGTGTCACGGCTCGGCCGATGTGGCGAGGCGAAGCCCCTGGTCCAGCCGAGGTGGTGGAGTAGGTCGGCAAGGTGACGCCGGGGTGACCGCATGACGGCAGTCGAAGTCGATTTCCTGCACTCATAAAATAGTGCAAGCCAAAAGTAATAACAAAGAAAGATAATAATATATTTAAAAAAAATCTTCTACTTAGTTAATTTAAGTGAAGCAAATAAGCAAAGGAATATGGCCTGGGCGCCGAGGTGCCTGAACGAAGAGTTCGGCTTGACGAAGTGGCGACGCTGCACGGTCGATGTGGCGAGATGAAATCCTCGGTCCAGTTAACATGGTGAAGCTGTGATCGGCAGACGCCGAAGTCTCATGCAGGTCGGCTGGTGACGCCGAAGTCTCATGCCAGCCGAGGTGTTGAAGCAGGTCGGCTGGTGACGCCGAAGTCCCCAGAGCAGGTTGATGAAGGGATGCCAAAGCCCCGGTCTAGCCGAGGTGACGGAGCAGGTCGGCTGGTGACGCCGAAGTATTAGGCCAGCCGAGGTGTTGAAGCAGGTCGGCTGGTGACGCCGAAGTATTAGGCCAGCCGAGGTGTCGAAGCAGGTCGGCTGGTGACGCCGAAGTCTCACGCCAGCCGAGGTGTCGAAGCAGGTCGGCTGGTGACGCCGAAGTCTCACGCCAGCCGAGGTGTCGAAGCTGGTCGGCTGGTGACACCGAAGTCTCCGGAGCGGGTTGATGAGGAGATGACGAAGCCCCCAGTCTAGCCGAGGTAACGGGGCAGATCGGTAAGGTGACGCTAGAGCCCCATACCAGCCGACGTGTCAAAGCAGGTCGGCGCGGTGGACGTCAGCGTGAAAAAGTAACGGCGCGGCGATGCCGACGCAGGTCGGAATTTGTGACGAGGTCAATGCTGGCTTGATAAAGCAACGGAGCGCCCGACCCGTACAACCCGCGGATGACGAGGTTCGCTTGATGATTATCCAGCCCTCGCGATGCCAAACTCTTGGTCGGATGACCGAGATGATGAGAAAATTTCCTTCAAAAAGGACGTCCGACAACCCGTTCATGAAAAAGATGAACTCGGGTTGGATTCGTTTTCGCGCAGAAAATAGATCGGAAAAATTGATGCACTCATCGGACGTTTCCCGGAGTTTGAACGGTCGGATTGAGCTGAAATTTTGAGGGGTGATCGGTATGGAAATTCCGTAGCCGACGAACGGTGGGATCTTCCAAACAATGTCTGAGCTGGAAGCTGGACACCCCGCCCTAAACTCATCCCGATTCCCGTCCAGATTAGACAGGGCTCTGGTATTTCGTAGATCGCCGAAGACTCCTCCATCGGAATACGACGAAATTTTACGGGGTCATTATAGACTCAATTCCGCATAGTTCCACCAAAGCAATTGTCAAGGCGACGCTCGAGGAAACGGGGACGACGAACACGAGTCGCTGCCCAGAAAAACTGCACGGTTGCTCGAGGACGATGTCAACATCGAGCCCCCGAGCTCCATGGATGATTTCTCGTGATCTTGATAGAGATCGGAGATGATGACGATGAAAGTATCCGTTCGATCTTGACGATCCGGCACGGAGCGCAGTCCTCGGTCCAGCCGAGGTGACCAGTCGAGCCGGCGACGAAGATACCGACATCGACAACAAAGCTCGGTTCCAACGCGTAGATCGCGCCGGAGACGATCCGAATTCCCATCGCACCGCGGCGACTGCCAGCAGGCTCTCAATGAAAGCACCAATGTCGGTGTCAAATCCGGCATATCTCGTAGTAGGGGTCCTAAGCTAGGCGTCTTGGTGCGATGGTAACATGGACACAGGATTTTACCCAGGTTCGGGCTCTCTTGAAGAGATAATACCCTACGTCCTGCTTTTGATTATATTGATATGGGGGATAGTACAGAGTACATGTATCTACCACGAGATTATGAGATGTAATGTAATGTAATGATCTATTGACTAGCCTGGCCTCGGTTTATATATGCACCGTAGGCCTAGGGTTTAGAGGAGTCCTTGTCTTGTGCGCCAAGTCTTGTGGAATCCTCCTTGTATTCGGCATGGGCTGCCCGAAGTGGCCCATTAGTGAATCATCACGGGGGTCCTCGGCCCGACCCACTGGTCGGGAGACGAGGTGGTGAATACCCCCTAGTCCAGGACACCGTCAGTGGGACCCTCAGAACCTTCTAGAGCCTCCTGGTACAATACCAGAAAATTTTCAGACTTTTCTGGAACCCTAAAAATCGCTTCCCTTATATGAAAATTTACCTCTGGACCATTCCGAAGCTCCTTGTGATGTCCCGGATCCCATCTGAGACTCCAAACTATCTTCTGAGTCACCATTATGAATATCCCAATACTACCCTAGCGTTACTAAACGTTAAGTGTGTGACCCTACGGGTTCGGGAACATGCAGACATGATCGAGACACCTCTCTGATCAATAAATCGATAGTGGTACCTAGATGCCCATAATGACTCCCACAGATTCAATGAAGATCTTTCTCGGTTTTAACAACAATGTCGAGGATTCAGACAATCTCGTATATTATTCCCTTTGTCTGACGATATGTTACTTGCCCGAGATTCGATCGTCGGTATCACCATACCTATTTCAATCTCGTTACCGGCAAGTTCTTTTTACTCATTCTGTAATATAATATCCTAGTGACTAAACACATTAGTCACATGCTTGCAAGCTACTTAGGATGTCATATTACCGAGAGTGCCCAGAGATATCTGCCCGTCACATGGAGTGACAAACCCCAGTCTTGATCCGTTCAACCCAACAAATACTTTCCGAGATACCTGAAGAGCACCTTTATGATCACCCAGTTACGGGGTGACGTTTCATACCCACAAAGCATCCTTCCCATATTAGTGAGTGATATGATCTCATGATCTAAGGAACAGACACTTGACATTAAGAAAGTTATAACAATTAAACAAAGTACACACGGATCTGAATGTCGCAGACCCGTTGACTAAAGACCTCTCTCATATGCAAAGCATGATCGAACCCCAGAACTCATTGGGTGTTAGATTCATAACAATGTAAAACACATGGTGATGTGAACTAGATTATTGACTCTAGTGCAAGTGGGAGACTGTTGGAAATATGCCCTAGAGGCAATAATAAATTGGTTATTATTATATTTCCTTGTTCGTGATAATCGTTTATTATCCATGCTATAATTGTATTGATTGGAAACTCAAATACATGTGTGGGTACATAGACAACACTGTGTCCCTAGTATGCCTCTAGTTAACTAGTTCGTTGATCAAAGATGGTCAAGGTTTCCTGGCCATAGACATGAGATGTCATTTGATAACGGGATCACATCATTAGGAGAATGATGTGATGGACAAGACCCAAACTATAAACATAGCATATGATCGTGTCAGTTTATTGCTATAGTTTTCTGCATGTCAAGTATCTGTTCCTATGACCATGAGATCATGCAACTCACTGACACCGGAGGAATACCTTATGTGTATCAAATGTCACAACGTAACTGGGTGACTATAAAGATGCTCTACAGGTATCTCCGAGGGTGTCTGTTGAGTTGGCATGGATCAAGACTAGGATTTGTTACTCCGTGTGACGGAGAGGTATCTCAGGGCCCACTCGATAATACAACATCACAACAAGCCTTGCAAGCAATGTGACTAAAGTGTTAGCCACGGGATCTTGTATTACGGAACGAGTAAAGAGACTTGCCGGTAACGAGATTGAACTAGGTATAGAGATACCGCCGATCGAATCTCGGGCAAGTAACATACCGAAGAACAAAGGGAACAACATATGGGATTAACTGAATCCTTGACATAGAGGTTCAACCGATAAAGATCTTCGTAGAATATGTAGGAACCAATATGGGCATCCAGGTCCCGCTATTGGTTATTGGCCGTAGAGGTTTCTCGGTCATGTCTACATAGTTCTCGAACCTGCAGGGTCTGCACACTTAAGGTTCGGTGACGTTTCGGTATAGTAGAGTTATGTATGGTGGTGACCGAAGGTTGTTCGGAGTCCCGGATGAGATCCCGGACATCACGAGGAGCTCCGGAATGGTCCGGAGGTAAAGATTGATATATAGGAAGTCCCGTTTTGGTCACCGGAAAAGTTTCGGGTACTTCGGTAGTGTACCGGGAGTGCCGGGAGGGGTACCGGGGACCATCGGGAGGGGTATTTCGACCCAAGGGGCCTCATGGGCTGTGGGAGGAGTCAAGCCAGCCCTTAGTGGGCTGGCCAAGCCCCCCACTAAGGCCCATGTGGCTGGAGGTGGAAAAAACCCAAAGGTGGAAAGGTGGAAAGTGTTTCCAAGTGGAGAGGAGGAATCCTACTCCTAGTAGGATTGGAGTAGGACTCCTCCACCTCCAATTTCGGCCAGCCCTTGAGGGTTTGAGGCTGCCTCCTCCCCTCCCTCCCTCCTATATATACTAGAGGATTTAGAGGAGAAAAATAACCCTAATAGCCACGTGCTAGCCTCTCCTCTAGATCGCAGTTTCTCCTCTAGATCGTTTCAGCGGTGCTTAGGCGAAGCCCTGCTGGAATTAGTTCCACCACCATCGCCGCCACGCCGTCGCGCTGCCGGAGAACTCTTCTACCTCTCCGCCCCTATTGCTGGATCAAGAAGGCGGAGATCGTCATCGAGCTGTACGTGTGCTGAACGCGGAGGTGCCGTCCGTTCGGCGCTAGATCGGAAGGACCGTGATCAAGATCGCGAGACGGTTCGTGATTTGATCGCGGGACGGATCGTGATGGGATCGCGGGACGGATCGAGATTGGATCGCGAGATGGATCGTGATGGGATCGCGGGACGCTCGGCGATTTGGATCGCGAAGACGTTCGACTACATCAACCGCGTTTCTTAACGCTTCCCGCTTAGCGATCTACAAGGGTATGTAGATCCACTCTCCCTCTCGTAGATGCTCATCACCATGGATAGATCTTGCGTGTGCGTAGGAAATTTTTTGTTTCCCATGCAACGTTCCCCAACAGTGGCATCATGAGCTAGGTCTATGTGTAGATGAGATCTCGAGTAGAACACAAAGGAGTTTGTGGGCATTGATATTCGGATTGCTTCCTCCCTTGGTCTTTTCTTGTTTCGGCGGTATTGTGGGATGAAGCGGCCCGGACCAACATTACTCGTACGCTTACGAGAGACCGGTTCCATCAACTGACATGTAACTTCGTTGCATAAAGATGGCTGGCGGGTGTCTGTCTCTCCCACTTTAGTCAGATCGGATTTGACAAAGGCGGTCCTTGAGAAGGTTGAATAGCAATTTTTGTATCACCGTTGTGGTTTTTGCGTAGGTAAGAATTGTTCTTGCTAGATACCCGTAGCAGCCACGTAAAACATGCAACAACAATTAGAGGACGTCTAACTTGTTTTTGCAGGGTATGTTGTGATGTGATATGGCCAATTACATGATGAGATATATGTGATGTATGAGATGATCATGTATTGTATAGAATATCACGACTTGCATGTCGATGAGTACGACAACCGGTAGGAGCCATAGGGTTGTCTTTAATTATTTTCGCCGTTTTTGCTTTACTTTATCGTTATGAGTTAGCAATAGTCGTGGAAGCAACAGTCGGCGTGGCAACCTCATGGTGACACATTGATGGAGATCAAGATGATGGAGATCATGGTGTTATGCCGGTGACGATGGAGATCATGCCGGTGCTTTGAAGATGGAGATCAAAAGCACAAGTTCATGGCCATATCATGTCACTTATGATTTGCATGTGATGTTAATCCTTTTATGCATCTTATTTTGCTTAGGACGACGGTAGCATTATAAGGTGATCCCTCACTTAAATTTCAAGATAAAATTGTGTTCTCCCCGAGTGTGCACCGTTGCGAAAGTTCGTCGTTTCGAGACACCACGTGATGATCGGGTGTGATAGACTCTACGTTCGCATACAACGGGTGCAAGCTAGTGTTGCACGTGCGGAACACTCGGGTTAAGCTTGACGAGCCTAGCATGTACAGACATGGCCTCGGAACACAAGAGACCGAAAGGTCGAACATGAGTCATATAGTAGATATGATCAACATGAAGATGTTCACCATTGAAACCACCTCAACTCACGTGATGATCGGACTTGAGTTGGTGGATTTGGATCATGTGTCACTCGAATGACCGGAGGGATGTCAATTTGAGTGGGAGTTTTTTAAGTAATATGATTAACTAAACTCATTATCTTGAACATAGTCAAAATGTCTTTGCAAATTATGTTGTAGATTACTAGCTCGCGCTGTAGCTGCCTTGAATTTTTATATGTTCCTAGAGAAATAGAGTTGAAAGATGATGGTAGCAATAATGCGGACTGGGTCCGTGATCTGAGGATTGTCCTCATTGCTGCACAGAAGGCTTATGTCCTTAATGCACCACTCGGTGCGCCACCCCCTCAAGCGTCGTCTGTAGATGTTGTGAACATCTGACAGGCACGTTCTGATGACTACTTGATAGTTCAGTGCGTCATGCATTACGGCTTAGAATTGAGGCTCCAAAACGTTTTGAACATCACGGAACATATGAGATGTTCTAAGAGCTGAAATTGGGATCTCAGGCTCGTGCCCGTGTTGAGAGGTATGAGACCTCCAACAAGATTCTTTGCCTGCAAGATGAAGGAGAATAGCTCAATCGGTGAGCATGTGCTCAGATTGTCTGGGTGCTACAATCGCTTGAATCGAGTGGGAGTTGATCTTCCAGATAAGATAGTGATTGATATAGTTTTCCAAGTCACTGTCACTAAGCTACTAGAGCCTCATGATGAACTATAAAATGCTAGGGATAGAAATAATGATCCCTGAGCTATTCGCGATGTTTGACAGCGCGAAGGTAGAAATCAAGAAGGAGCATCAAGTGTTGATGGTTAGTGAAACCACTAGTTTCAAGAAGGGCAAGGGCTAGGAGGGAAACTTCATGGATGGCAAGTCAGTTGCTGCTCCAGTGAAGAAACCCAAGGTTGAACCCAAACCCGAGACTAAGTGCTTCTATTATGAGGAGAACGGTCGCTGAAGCGGAACAACCCTAGATACTTGGTAGATAAGAAGGCTGGCAACGTCGATAGAAGTATATTTGATATACGTGTTATTGATGTGTACCTTGCTAGTACTCCTAGTAGCACCTGGGTATTGGATACCGGTTCGGTTGCTAAATGTTAGTAACTCGAAATAAAAGCTACGGAATAAACGGAGGCTAGCTAAGGGTGAGGTGACGATGAGTGTTGGAAGTGTTTCCAAGGTTGATGTGATCACCATCGCACGCTCTCTCTACCTTCGGGATTAGTGATGAACCTAAATAAATGTTATTTGGTGTTTGCGTTGAGCATGAACGTGATTAGATCATGTTTATTGCAATACGGTTATTCATTCAAGTTAGAGAATAATGGTTATTCTGTTTACATGAATAATACCTTCAATGGTCATGCACCCAATGAGAATGGTTTATTGAATCTTGATCGTGGTGATACACATGTTCATAATATTGATGCCAAAAGATACAAAGTTAATAATGATAGTACCACATACTTGTGGCACTGCCGCTAAATGTCATATTGGTGTAAAACGCATGAAGAAACTCCATGCTGATGGATCTTTGGACTCATTCGATTTCGAATCGGTTGAGACATGCGGACCATGCCTCATGGGCAAGATGACTAAGACCCCGTTTTCCGGTATGATGGAGCGGGCAAGTGACTTATTGGAAATGATACATGTTGATGTATTCGGTCCAATGAGTGTTGTAGCGTGCGGTGGATATTATTATTTTCCTACCTTCACTGATGATTTGAGTAGATATGGGGATATTTACTTAATGAAACACAAGTCTGAAACATTTGAAAAGTTCAAACAAATTCAGAGTGAAGTTTGAGATCATCGTGACAAGAAGATAAAATATCTACGATATGATCGTAGAGGTAAATATCCGAGTTACGAGTTTGGTATACAACTTAAGACAATGTGGAAGTTGTTTCACAACTCACGCCACCTGGAACACCATAGTGTGATGGTGTGTCCGAACGTCGTAGTCGTGCTCTATTGGATATGGTGCGTACTATGATGTCTCTTATCGATTTGCCACTATCGTTTTGGGGTTATGCATTAGAGACAACTACATTCACTTTAAAATAGGGCACCATCTAAGTCCGTTGAGATGACACCGTATGAATTTTGGTTTGACAGAAACCTAAGCTGTCATTTCTTAATGTTTGGGGCTGCGACGCTTATGTGAAAAAGGGTTTTCACCTAATGAGCTCGAACCCAAAGCGGACAAATGCATCTTCATAGAATACCCTAACGTAACAGTTGGGTGTACCTTCTATCTCAGATCCAAGTGCAAAGTGTTTGTTGCTAAAATGGGTCCTTTCTCGAGAAAGAGTTTCTCTCGAAAGAATTGAGTGGGAGGAAGATAGAACTTGATGAGGTTGTTGAACCTTTGTTTCAACCAGAGAGTAGCGCAGCGCAGAAAATTGTTTCTGTGGAGCCTACGTTAGTTGAAGAGGAAGTTAATGATGATGATCATGAAGCTTCGGATCAAGTTACTATCGAACCTCGTAGGTCGACAAGGACGCGTACTGCTCCTGAGTGGTACGACAACCTTGTCTTAGAGGTCATGTTGTTGGACAACGATGAACCTACGAGCTATGGAGAAGCGATGATGGCCCCGGATTCCGAGAAATGGTTAGAGGCCATGCAATCCGAGAAGGGATCCATGTAAGAAAACAAAGTATAGGCTTTGGAAGTATTACCTGAAGGGCGAAAGGCCATTCAGAACAAATGGATCTTTAAAAGGAAGACGGACGCAAACGGTAATGTCACCGTCTATAAAGCTCGACTTGTGGCAAAGGGTTTTTCACAAGTTCAAGGAGTTGACTACGATGAGACTTTCTCACCCGTAGCGATGCTAAAGTCTGTTGGAATTATGTTAGCAGTTGCTGCATTTTTCGATTATGAAATCTGGCAGATGGATGTCAAAACATCATTTCCTTAACGGTATCCGTGAGGAAAGGCTGTATGTGATACAACCGGAAGGTTTTGTCAGTTCTAAGGATGCTAAAATATATGCAAGCTCCAGCGATCCTTCTATGGACTGGAGCAAGCATCTCGGAGTTGGAATATACGCTTTGATGAGGTGATCAAAGTTTTTGAGTCTATACAAAGTTTATGAGAAACTTGTATTTACAATAAAGTGAGTGGGAGCACTATAGAATTTCTGATAAGTATATGTGGATGACATATTGTTGATCGGAAATGATGTAGAATTTCTGGAAAGCATAAAGGGTTGTTTGAAAAGGAGTTTTTCAAAGGAAAACCTGGAATGAAGCTACTTAAATATTGGGCATCTTGATCTATAGAGGTAGATCAAGACGTCTGATAGAACTTTCAATGAGTACATACCTTCACAAGATTTTGAAAGAGTTCAAAATGGATCAGTTAAAGAAAGAGTTCTTGCCTGATTTGTAAGGTGTGGAGTTGAGTGAGACTCAAAGCTCGACCACGGCAGAAGAAAGAGAAAGGACGAAGGTCGTCCCCTATGCCTTATCCATAGGCTCTGTATAGTATGCCATGCTATGTACCGCACCTGTGTGTGCCTTGCCATGAGTCTGTCAAGGGGTACAAGAGTGATCCAGGAGTGGACCACTGGACAGCGGTCAAGATTATCCTTAGTAACTAGAGGACTAAGGAAATATTTCTCGATTATGGAGGTGATAAAGAGTTCGTCGTAAAGGGTTACGTCGATGCAAGCTTTAACACCAATCCGGATGAATCTGAGTAGCAATCCGGATACGTATAATGGAGCAGCCATTTGAAATAGCTCCAAGTGGAGTGTGGTAGCAGTGTCTACAGTATGACATAGAGATTTGCAAAGTACACACGGATCTGAATGTCGCAGACCCGTTGACTAAAGACCTCTCTCATATGCAAAGCATGATCGAACCCCAGAACTCATTGGGTGTTAGATTCATAACAATGTAAAACACATGGTGATGTGAACTAGATTATTGACTCTAGTGCAAGTGGGAGACTGTTGGAAATATGCCCTAGAGGCAATAATAAATTGGTTATTATTATATTTCCTTGTTCGTGATAATCGTTTATTATCCATGCTATAATTGTATTGATTGGAAACTCAAATACATGTGTGGGTACATAGACAACACTGTGTCCCTAGTATGCCTCTAGTTAACTAGTTCGTTGATCAAAGATGGTCAAGGTTTCCTGGCCATAGACATGAGATGTCATTTGATAACGGGATCACATCATTAGGAGAATGATGTGATGGACAAGACCCAAACTATAAACATAGCATATGATCGTGTCATTTTATTGCTATAGTTTTCTGCATGTCAAGTATCTGTTCCTATGACCATGAGATCATGCAACTCACTGACACCGGAGGAATACCTTGTGTGTATCAAATGTCACAACGTAACTGGGTGACTATAAAGATGCTCTACAGGTATCTCCGAGGGTGTCTATTGAGTTGGCATGGATCAAGACTAGGATTTGTTACTCCGTGTGACGGAGAGGTATCTCAGGGCCCACTCGGTAATACAACATCACAACAAGCCTTGCAAGCAATGTGACTAAAGTGTTAGCCACGGGATCTTGTATTACGGAACGAGTAAATAGACTTGCCGGTAACGAGATTGAACTAGGTATAGAGATACCGCCGATCGAATCTCGGGCAAGTAACATACCGAAGAACAAAGGGAACAACATACGGGATTAACTGAATCCTTGACATAGAGGTTCAACCGATAAAGATCTTCGTAGAATATGTAGGAACCAATATGGGCATCCAGGTCCCGCTATTGGTTATTGGCCGTAGAGGTGTCTCGGTCATGTCAACATAGTTCTCGAACCTGCAGGGTCTGCACACTTAAGGTTCGGTGACGTTTCGGTATAGTAGAGTTATGTATGGTGGTGACCGAAGGTTGTTCGGAGTCCCGGATGAGATCCCGGATGTCACGAGGAGCTCCGGAATGGTCCGGAGGTAAAGATTGATATATAGGAAGTCCCGTTTTGGTCACCGGAAAAGTTTCGGGTACTTCGGTAGGGTACCGGGAGTGCCGGGAGGGGTACCGGGGACCATCGGGAGGGGTATTTCGACCCAAGGGGCCTCATGGGCTGTGGGAGGAGTCAAGCCAGCCCTTAGTGGGCTGGCCAAGCCCCCCACTAAGGCCCATGTGGCTGGAGGTGGAAAAAACCCAAAGGTGGAAAGGTGGAAAGTGTTTCCAAGTGGAGAGGAGAAATCCTACTCCTAGTAGGATTGGAGTAGGACTCCTCCACCTCCAATTTCGGCCAGCCCTTGAGGGTTTGAGGCTGCCTCCTCCCCTCCCTCCCTCCTATATATACTAGAGGATTTAGAGGAGAAAAATAACCCTAATAGCCACGTGCTAGCCTCTCCTCTAGATCGCAGTTTCTCCTCTAGATCGTTTCAGCGGTGCTTAGGCGAAGCCCTGCTGGAATTAGTTCCACCACCATCGCCGCCACGCCGTCGCGCTGCCGGAGAACTCTTCTACCTCTCCGCCCCTATTGCTGGATCAAGAAGGCGGAGATCGTCATCGAGCTGTACGTGTGCTGAACGCGGAGGTGCCGTCCGTTCGGCACTAGATCGGAAGGACCGTGATCAAGATCGCGAGACGGTTCGTGATTTGATCGCGGGACGGATCGTGATGGGATCGCGGGACGGATCGAGATTGGATCACGAGATGGATCGTGATGGGATCGTGGGACGCTCGGCGATTTGGATCGCGAAGACGTTCGACTACATCAACCACGTTTCTTAACGCTTCCCGCTTAGCGATCTACAAGGGTATGTAGATCCACTCTCCCTCTCGTAGATGCTCATCACCATGGATAGATCTTGTGTGTGCGTAGGAAAATTTTTGTTTCCCATGCAACGTTCCCCAACATATACAATATTAGAAAGGCTACAGAGCCCCCGCTCACTTTCTTGTAAATACAAGCTTCTCCATAAGCTTGGATAAATCCAAAAGCTTTAATCGTCTCATCAAAGCGAAGATTCCAACTCTGAGATGCTTGCACGATTCCATAAATGGATCGCTGGAGCTTGCATACCTTTTTATAGCATCCTTAGGATCGACAAAACCTTCGGGTTGCATCATATACAACTCTTCCTTAAGGTAACCATTGAGGAACTCGATTTTGACGTCCATCTGCCAGATTTCATAATAAAAATATGCGGCAATTGTTAACATAATTGTAATAGACTTTAGCATCTCTACGGATGAGAAAGTCTCATCATAGTCAACCCCTTGAATTTGCCGAAAACCTTTTGCGACAAGTCGAGCTTTATATATGGTGACATTACCATCAGTGTCTGTCTTCTTCTTAAAGATCCATTTGTTCTCAATGGCCTTTCGGTCATCGGGTAAGTCTACCAAAGTCCATACTTGATTTTCATGCATGGATCCTATCGGATTTCATGTCCTCCAGCCATTTTTTGGAATCCGGGCTCATCAGGGCTTCCTCATAGTTCTTAGGTTCATTGTTGTATAACAACATGACGTCCAAGACAGGATTACCATACAATTTAGGGGTAGTACGTGTCTTGGTCGACCTACGAAGTTCAGTAGTAACTTGATTCGAAATTTCATGACCATCATCATTAGCTTCCTCTGTAACGAGTGTAGGCACCACAAGACCATCTTTATGTGATGCGCTACTCTCCAATTCGAGAGAAGGTTCAATAATCTCATCAAGCTCTACCTTCCTCCCACTCACTTCTTTTGATAAAAACTCCTTCTCTAGAAAGGATCCATTCTTGGCAACAAATATCTTGCCCTCAGTCTGTGATAGAAGGTATACCCAATTGTCTCTTTAGGGTATCCTATGAAGACAGATTTTCCGCTTTGGGTTCAAGCTTATCATGCCGTAGCCTTTTGACATAAGCATTGCATCCCCAAACTTTAAGAAACGGTAGCTTAGCTTTCTTGCCAAACCATAATTCATATGGTGTCGTTTCAACGGATTTAGATGTTGCCCTATTTAAAGTGAATGCGACTGTATCTAATGTATAACCCAAAAATGATAGTGGCAAATCGGTAAGAGACATCATAGAACGCACAATATCTAACAGAGTACGATTATGACGTTCGGACACACCATTACACTGTGGTGTTCCAGGTGGCGTGAGTTGTGAAACAATTCCACATTGTCTTAAATGCATACCAAACTCGTAACTTAGATATTCACCTCCATGTTTTATCTTCCTATTACGATGATTTTGTACTTCACTCTGAAATTCTTTGAACTTTTCAAACGTTTTAGACTTGTGTTTCATAAAGTAAAAATACCCATATCTAGTTAAATCATCCGTGAAAGTTAGGAAATAACGATATCCACTGCGTGCTTCAACACTCATTGGATCACATACATCGGTATGTATTATTTTCAACAAGTCACTTCCCCGCTCTATTATGATGGAAAACGGGGTTCTAGTCATCTTGCCCTTGAGGCACGGTTCACATGTTTCAAATGATTCAAAGTCAAGTGATTCCACAAGTCCATCGGTATGGAGTTTCTTCATGCGATTTACACCAATATGAACTAAGAGGCAGTGCCACAAGTATGTGGTACTATCATTATTCACTTTACATCTTGTGGCATTAATATTATGAACATGTGTATCACTACTATCGAGATTCAACAAGAATAAACCATTCACATTGGATGCATGACCATAGAAAATGTTACTCATATAAATAGAACAACCATTATTCTCGGATTTAAATGAATAACCGTCTCGCAATAAACAAGATCCAAATATAATGTTCATGCTTAACGCAAACACCAAATTACAACTATTGAGGTTTAAACTAATCCCGAAGGCAGATGATACGTCTCCGTCGTATCTATAATTTTTTATTGTTTCATGCCAATATTATACAACTTTCACATATTTTTGGTAACATTTTATATGATTTATTGGACTAACATATTGATCCGGTGCCCAGTGCCAGTTCCTGTTCGTTGCATGTTTTTTGTTTCACAGAATATCTATATCAAACGAAGTCCAAACGCGATGAAAATTTACGGAGATTTTTTTGGAATATTTGTGAATTTTGAGAAGTGGAATCAACGCAAACGCATGCCCACAGCCCCCAAGACACACCACGGCGCGCCCAGGGGGCCCAAACGCGTTGTGGTGGGTTGTGCCCACCTCGTATGTCGGTTGGAGCTCTCCTTCGGGCGCAAGGAAGCTAATTTTTGGATAAAAATCCCCTCAAAATTTCAGCCCGATCGGAGTTACGGATCTTCGGGAATATAAGAAACGGGTTTTGGCCAGAAAACAAGAACGCGAAACAGAAGAGAACAGAGAGGGAGATCCAATCTAGGAGGGGCTCCTGCCCCTCCACCGCCATGGAGGCCATGGACCAGAGGGGGAACTCTCCTCCCATATAGGGGGGGGGGCAAGGAAGAAGAAGAAGGAGGGGGCTCTCTCCCCCTCTCTCCCGGTGGCGCCAGAATGCCGTCGGGGCAATCATCGTGACGACGATCTACACCAACAACTTCGCCGCCGTCAACACCAACTCTCTCCCCCTCTATGCAGCGGTGTAACACCTCTCTTCCCCGCTGTAATCTCTACTTAAACATGGTGCTCAACTCCATATATTATTTCCCAATGATATTTGGCTATCCTATGATGTTTGAGTAGATCTCTTTTGTCATATGCTCAACTCCATATGATGTCTCGCAAACGTGAGGGATCCCCGCTGTAGGGTGTTGCAATATGTTCATGATTTGCCTATGGTGGGTTGCTTGAGTGACAGAAGCATAAACCCGAGTAGGTGGGTTGTTGCGTATGGGAGTAAAGAGGACTTGATACTTAATGCTATGGTTGGGTTTTACCTTAATGATCTTTGGTAGTTGCGGATGCTTGCTAGAGTTCCAATCATAAGTGCATATGATCCAAGTACGGAAAGTGTGTTAGCGTATGCCTCTGCCCCATTGCATATGACAAGTATCTATCATATTATATTCAATTGCTTAGGGACAATCTTTCTCTTGCGTTACACAAAAAACGTTCTACTAAGTTATTTACTTTTATTGTTCTTTTATTAAAACAGCACCTAACTTTTATTTCCACATTCTTTATTATCTTGCAAAGTACTTCTAGTTTTATTCCCGCAAAGTAGTTTCATACTTGTTCTAGGTAAAGCAAGCATTAGCGTGCATAGAGTTGTATCGGTGGTCGATAGAACTTGAGGGAATATTTGTTCTACCTTTATCTCCTCATTGGGTTCGACACTCTTACTTATCGAAAAAGGCTACAAACGACCCCCTACACTTGTGGGTTATCAAGACCTTTTTCTGGCGCCG
Organism: Elymus sibiricus; assembly: GCA_039707655.1. Lineage (NCBI taxonomy): Eukaryota > Viridiplantae > Streptophyta > Magnoliopsida > Poales > Poaceae > Elymus > Elymus sibiricus. The sequence continues at coordinate 485,160,162 of CM077671.1, forward strand.
TTGCTGGGAAGCAATAGCGTGGGGTGAATATTCTCGTGTGTGCTTGTTTGCTTTATCACTAAGTAATTTTTATTTTCTGTTATTAGTTGTTTTATATCTTTAGTTATGGATATGGAACAGGAAACACCAAAAAAATTAGTGGTACTTGCTACTCATGGAGATGGGGGACCTCCTAGAACCCTCGATGCTAGTTATGTGAAACACGTTAATTACTCCTTTGATAATCCCGAGAAATCCTCATCGAACTTTATAATGGGAGACAAGTTGGATCAACGTGAGTACTTTAGGGATTATCGCTTGTCTCAAAAAGGGAAACACTTATGGGATCAAATTAGAATATTGCAATGGTTTGCTTGGGATGCATGCTCGAGATGTGACTTTACTTGTTGCTCTTAGATAGAAGCTCGACACCTTCCCTTTCAATGTAAATTCAACGATAATGAAACCTTGGCTTCATATGCTAAAGGTATTTATGATTACTATGATGTGGAACGAATAGAAGAATTTGTTGCTTTTAAAGGTGCTTATGAAATTGCTTCTTTGCTTGAAAAGTATGATGATGATGTTCCTTACGGATCTGAAAATTTATCCATACTTAATTATTGCTATGAGAATTATGATTGCAATGCTGATATTATTGAATTTATTGAGAGAATGACCGCTGCCTTGGAAGAGACTAATAATTTGCAGGAATCTATGGAAGAAGAAATTGCTGAAATTGTGAGCTCATTAGATGAAAAAGATGAGGAGGAGAGCGAAGAACAAAAGGAGGAAGAGCGGATTGATCACCCATGCCCACCTTCTAATGAGAGTAACTCTTCAACTCATACATTGTTTAATTACCCTTCGTGCTTACCAAAGAATGAATGCTATGATAATTGCTATGACCCCGTGGATTCATTTGAAATATCCCTTTTTGATGAAATTGATGCTTGCTATGCTTGTGGCAATGATGCCCGATGTCTACTACGCAACCTTCTTCTTGTAGACTCGTGTTGGGCCTCCAAACGCGGAGTTTTGTAGGACAGTAGCAAATTTCCCTCAAGTGGATGACCTAAGGTTTATCAATCCGTGGGAGGCGTAGGATGAAGATGGTCTCTCTCAAACAACCCTGCAACCAAATAACAAAGAGTCTCTTGTGTCCCCAACACACCCAATACAATGGTAAATTGTATAGGTGCACTAGTTCGGCGAAGAGATGGTGATACAAGTGTAATATGGATGGTAGATATAGGTTTTTGTAATCTGAAAATATAAAAACAGCAAGGTAACTAATGATAAAAGTGAGCACAAACAGTATTGCAATGCTTAGAAACAAGGCCTAGGGTTCATACTTTCACTAGTGCAAGTTCTCTCAACAATACTGACATAGTTGAATCATATGTAAATCCCTCACGTGCGACAAAGAGTTCACTCCAAAGTCACAAATAGCGGAGAACAAACGAAGAAATTATTGTAGGGTACGAAACCACCTCAAAGTTATATTTTCCGGTCAATCTTATGAGCTATCCCTATAAGTGTCATGAACAACCCTAGAGTTCGTACTAAAATAACACCTTAAGATACACATCAACCAAAATCCTAATGTCACCTAGATACTCCAATGTCACCACAAGTACCCATGGGCTTGATTATACGATATGCATCACACAATTTCAGATTCATCATGTTCAATCCAACACAAAGAACTTCAAAGAGTGCCCCAAAGTTTCTACCGGAGAGTCAAGACGAAAACGTGTGCCAACCCCTATGCATAGATTCCCAAGGTCACGGAACCCGCAAGTTGATCACCAAAACATACATCAAGTGGACCAATAGAACATCCCATTGTCACCACGGATATCCCATCGCAAGACATACATCAAGTGTTCTCAAATCCTTTAAAGACTCAATCCGATAAGAAAACTTCAAAGGGAAAACTCAATTCATGACAAGAAGATAGAGAGGGGAAAACTCCATATGATTCATCTATATTAATAAAGCTTGCGGTACATCAAGATCGTGTCATCTCAAGAACACAAGAGAGAGAGAGATCAAACACATAGCTACTGGTACATACCCTCAGCCCCGAGGGTGAACTACTCCCTCCTCGTCAGGGAGACCGCCGGGATGATGAAGATGGCCTCCGGTGATGGTTTCCCCCTCCGGCAGGGTGCCGGAACGGGCCCCCGATTGGTTTTTCGTGGCTACAGAGGCTTGCGGCGGCGGAACTCCCGATCTAGGTTTCTTTCTGGGGGTTTTGGTATTTATAGGAATTTTCGGCGTCGGTCTCATGTCAAGGGGGTTCCCGAGGGGCCCACAAGCCAGGGGGCGCGCCCCCTAGGCTTGTGGCTGCCTCGGGACTCCTCTCCGGCATCTTTTTGCTCCAGTATTTTTTATATTTTCCAAAAATATTCTCCGTAAATTTTCAGCCCATTCCGAGAACTTTTATTTCTGCACAAAAAACGACACCGTGGTAGTTCTGCTGAAAACAGCGTCAGTCCGGGTTAGTTCTAATAAAAGCATACCAAAATCATATAAAATTATTGTAAACATGGCATGAATACTTCATAAATTATAGATACGTTGGAGACGTATCAGCATCCCCAAGCTTAATTCCTGCTCGTCCTCGAGTAGGTAAATGATAAAAGAAATAATTTATGAAGTGTGAATGCTAGCAAGTGCACAAGTTCGATCAATGATAATTCCAATCACTTTTTCTAGCATCAATATAAACCATAAACATTAGCTCATCTCATAAAACTTCTCATGATCAAGTAACAAGCTATTCACATGTTAAAGTATAGACCAGAAAGTTTCTTGAAAACTAACAAACCATATTCCTAGTCATCGAACAATTGCAATTCATCTTATTTTCAGGAAGGGTCTATGTAAGAGCTTTGATTTAGCAAATTCCACATACTCAACTATCATATAGTCTTCCATGATTATTGATACTCAAAGCATATTTTTAGAACAAATAGCATCCATCGAACACAGAGAAAGATAGGGGCTTAATGTTTCGCTTCCCAACTTATTTATCATATAGATAATTGTCAACAATAATAATTCATGATCAAATATATTTGTGTGGATATATATGTCTAGATCATTCCCCAACACATGACGCTTGCCAAGAGAAAAAGGCGAAATATAGGAAGTGGTGAAGATCACCATGACTCTTGCATAAAGGTAAGTACTAGAAAGTAAAAGATAGGCCCTTCGCAGAGGGAAGTAGAGGTTGCCATGCGCTTTTTGGTTTTGGATGTTCAAACCCTTAATGTAAAGGAACGTCGCGTTGTATTGCCCTTTGTGATAGCAACCTTTATTATGCAGTCCGTCGCTTTTATTTCTTTACCATCACATGTTCGTACAACGCTTATTTTCCCTCACAATAAAATATCATACATATTTAGGAGCAATTTTTATTGCTTTTTGCACCGATGACAACTTACTTGAAGGATCTTACTCAATCCATAGGTAGGTATAGTGGACTCTCATGGCAAAACTGGTTTAAGGGTGTTTGGATGCACAATTAGTATTTCTACTTGGTGCGGAAGTTTTGGCTTGTATGAGGTGGAAGCAAGCACCACATGTTGGAGGATCCATAACAATATAACTTCTATGCAAATATACCCAAACATAACTCATTAAGTTGTCTTCCTTGTCCAATTTTAACAAATTTGCTCGAGTTTGAAAATAATTATTGAGCTCACAATCATAGAAGATGTCCAAGATAGTATATTTATATATGGAATCTCTCTTCCTTCAATATTCTTTCATGAATTGTTCAAGTGACCAATGCGGTGTTTGCTAACTTTCAATAAATTTTACCACCTATACTTATTATGTGTGAAGTCATTACTCCCCATGGGATAAGTATATGAAGCATATTTAATTTCAGATTTATGATATTCAATTCATTCAACCATTTACTCATAGGATATAAGTGAAGCACGAGAGTGAATGACAAACTACTCCAAAAGGATATAAGTGAAGATCAATGCATAGTCAATTATTTAAATAAATATGTGAAGACTCTCTCATCTAAGAATTTCAGATCTTAAGTACTTTATTCAAACAGCAAAACAAAATAAAATGACATTCCAAGGATAGCACATATCATGTGGACGAATAAAACTTTAGGCTCAACATAGGCTAACCGATAATTGTTGATGAAGAAAGGTGGGATGCGTAGCATCCCCAAGCTTAGATGCTTGAGACTTCTTGAAATATTTACTTGGGGTGCCTTGGGCATCCCCAAGCTTGAGCTTTTGTATCTCGTTCAATCCTCTCATACCACGGTTTCACCTATTCTCAAAAACTTCATCCACACAAAACTCAAAAAGAACTCGTGAGATAGGTTGGTACACATAAGAACAAATCAACACTAGGGTACTGACAATACAAGTTGCACAATAATTTCAATCATCATCTACTGTTTACTATCATTTCCACAATTTATATCTACCAATATAGGCTATGAAAACCATAGGATAAGTAGATAACAAAACTATGACAGCAATCTGTCCAAACAGAACAGTCTGTAGCAATCTATTAAACCAGTGTACTTATGTAACTCAAAAAATTATGAAAATTTAGGACATGCTATAAAATTTATATGACAACACTGTGTAAAAATTTCAGGAACTTTCCACGTTCCAGTAAAATATGAAAATTCAAACACCACAGTAAAAGTTTCTGTTTTTACACAGCACATATCAAAACATGCAATGCAAGCATCCTAATGCAATTCTTGGAACTTTTTTTATTGAAAAAAAGATTATAAATAACACCTAACATAAAATAATAAAATATAATGACGATCCAAGCAAAACTCATATTATGTGAAGAATAAAAATATAGCTCTAAGTAAGATATACCGATAATGTTGAAGACGAAAGAGGGGATGCTTCCGGGGCACCCCCAAGCTTAGGCGCTTGAGTCTTCCATGGATATTACCTTGGGGTGCCTTGGGCATACCCAAGCTTAGGTTCTTGTCACTCCTTGTTCTCCTCATATCGGTGTCTCACCCAAAACTTGAAAACTTCAATCACACAAAACTTAACGGAACTTCGTGAGAAGGGTTAGTGTAATAAAGATAGATCATTCACTTAGGTACTGTCAATACAAGATTAATAATTGTTTCCATATGATACCTACTATATTCTATCATTCCCATAATTTATACCGCTAAATATAAGCTATGGAAACACTAAAACAAGCAAACTATGCATGCAAAACAGAATCTGTCAAAAACAAAACAGTCTGTGAAGATCTGTAGTGTAACCATACTTCCCTGTCTCTAAAAATTCTTAAACATTAGGACAACCTGAAGAATTTTTATATCAAGACTGTGTAAAAATTTCAGATCATTATCACGCTCCAGTAAAAAATGAATATTCCTGTACTAGAGTCAAAAGTTTCTGTTTTGGTTCAGCATCAATTCTACTCATCTTGTGAGTCATCCCAAAGGCTTTACTTGGCACTTTATTGAAATAAAAGGCACAAAACATGATTACTACAGTATCTTAATCATGTGAACACACAAAAACAGAAAGTAAAAGTGTTGGGTTGTCTCCCAACAAGCGCTTTTCTTTAATGCCTTTTAGCTAGGCATGATGATTTCAATGATGCTCATATAAGAATAGTAGTTGAAACATGCAAAAGAGCATCATGAATCTCATGGAAAGCACATTTAAGTCTAACCCACTTTCTATGCATAGGGATTTTGTGAGCAAACAATTTATGGGAGCAAGAATCAACTAGCATAGGAAGGCAAAACAAGCATAACTTCAAAACTTTGAACACATAGAGAGGAAACTTGATATTATTGCAATTCCTACAAGCATATGTTCCTCCCTCATAATAATTTTCAGTAGCATCATGAAGGAATTTCACAACGTAACTATCACATAAAGCATTATCTTCATGATCCACAAGCATAGAAAATTTGTCACTCTCCACATAAGCAATTTTCTTCTCATTCATAATAGTGGGAGCAAACTCAACAAAATAACTATCATGAGATACTTGATTGACATAACCACTTTGAATATTAAAATCATGATGACAAGTTTCATGGTTACTATCACTCTTTATAGCATACATGTCATCATCATAATCATCATAGATAGTAGGCATGTCATTATCATAACAAATTTGCTCATCAAAACTTGGGGGACTAAAAATATCATCTTCGTCAAACGTAGCATCCCCAAGCTTGTGCCTTTGCATATCATTAGCATCATGGATATTAAGAGAATTCATACTAGCAATATTGCAATCATGCTCATCATTCAATGAATTCTCATTAAGTATTTTCATAAATTCTTCCTCTACCAATTGAGCACGATTTTCCAAACCATCATTTTCACGAAAGACATTAAAAAGACGAACCAATTGATACAACCTAAGCTCCATTTTTTTGTAGTTTACTTTTATAAAACCAAACTAGTGAAAAACAAGAAACTAAAAGATTTAATTGCAAGATCTAAAGATATACCTTCAAGCACTCACCTCCCCGGCAACGGCGCCAGAAAAGAGCTTGATGTCTACTACGCAACCTTCTTCTTGTAGACTCGTGTTGGGCCTCCAAGCGCGGAGTTTTGTAGGACAGTAGCAAATTTCCCTCAAGTGGATAACCTAAGGTTTATCAATCTGTGGGAGGCGTAGGATGAAGATGGTCTCTCTCAAACAACCCTGCAACCAAATAACAAAGAGTCTCTTGTGTCCCCAACACACCCAATACAATGGTAAATTGTATAGGTGCACTAGTTCGGCGAAGAGATGGTGACACAAGTGTAATATGGATGGTAGATATAGGTTTTTGTAATCTGAAAATATAAAAACAGCAAGGTAACTAATGATAAAAGTGAGCACAAACGGTATTGCAATGCTTAGAAACAAGGCCTAGGGTTCATACTTTCACTAGTGCAAGTTCTCTCAACAATACTGACATAGTTGAATCATATGTAAATCCCTCACGTGCGACAAAGAGTTCACTCCAAATTCACAAATAGCGAAGAACAAATGAAGAAATTATTGTAGGGTACGAAACCACCTCAAAGTTATCTTTTCCGATCAATCTTATGAGCTATCCCTATAAGTGTCACGAACAGCCCTAGAGTTCGTACTAAAATAACACCTTAAGATACACATCAAACAAAACCCTAATGTCACCTAGATACTCCAATGTCACCACAAGTACCCATGGGCTTGATTATACGATATGCATCACACAATTTCAGATTCATCATGTTCAATCCAACACAAAGAACTTCAAAGAGTGCCCCAAAGTTTCTATCGGAGAGTCAAGACGAAAACGTGTGCCAACCCCTATGCATAGATTCCCAAGGTCACGGAACCAGCAAGTTGATCACCAAAACATACATCAAGTGGATCAATAGAACATCCCATTGTCACCATGGATATCCCATCGCAAGACATACATCAAGTGTTCTCAAATCCTTTAAAGACTCAATCCGATAAGAAAACTTCAAAGGGAAAACTCAATTCATCACAAGAAGATAGAGAGGGGAAAACTCCATATGATTCATCTATATTAATAAAGCTTGCGGTACATCAAGATCGTGTCATCTCAAGAACACGAGAGAGAGAGATCAAACACATAGCTACTGGTACATACCCTCAGCCCTGAGGGTGAACTACTCCCTCCTCGTCATGGAGACCGCCGGGATGATGAAGATGGCCTCCGGTGATGGTTTCCCCCTCCGGCAGGGTGTCGGAACGGGCTCCCGATTGGTTTTTCGTGGCTACAGAGGATTGCGGCGGCGGAACTCCCGATCTAGGTTTCTTTCTGGGGGTTTTGGTATTTATAGGAATTTTTGGCGTCGGTCTCACGTCAAGGGGGTTCCCGAGGGACCCACAAGCCAGGGGGCGCGCCCTAGGGGGGGACGCCCCCTAGGCTTGTGGCTGCCTCGGGACTCCTCTCCAGTATCTTTTTGCTCCAGTATTTTTTATATTTTCCAAAAATATTCTCCGTAAATTTTCAGCCCATTCCGAGAATCTTTATTTCTGCACAAAAAACGACACCATGGTAGTTCTGCTGAAAACAACGTCAGTCTGGGTTAGTTCTAATAAAATCATACCAAAATCATATAAAATTATTGTAAACATGGCATGAATACTTCATAAATTATAGATACGTTGGAGACGTATCAATGCCAATATGAATTATGCTTATAAAGATGAACTTGCTATAGTTCCTTATGTTAAGCATGAAATTGTTGCTATTGCACCCACACATGATAGTCCTATTATCTTTTTGAATTCTCCTAATTACACTATATCGGAGAAGTTTGCTCTTATTAAGGATTACATTGATGGTTTGCATTTTGCTACTACACATGATGATTTTGATGAATATAATATGCATGTGCTTGCTGCTCCTACTTGCAATTATTATGAGAGAGGAACTACATCTCCACCTCTTTATGTTTTCAATACTATGAAATTGCAAGAAACTGTTTATACTATGCATTGGCCTTTACTTAATGTGCATGAATTGTTCTTGTATGACATGCCGATGCATAGGAAGAGAGTTAGACTTCGTTGTCACATGATATATATCACTTTGTGCTCATTACTAAATTACAAATAATTGTTAATTAAAATTGGCTTTGATATACCTTGGGATCCGGGTGGATCCATTACTTGAGCACTTTATGCCTAGCGCGGCTTTAAAGAAAGCGCTGCCAGGGAGACAACCGGGAAGTTTTAGAGAGTCATTTATTTCTATTGTGCGCTTTTATAAAGTTTAAGAAAAAAATATAGAGAGGAACCTAAAACTTCACAAAAGAAAAGGTGAAAGTGAGAGAGATGATGAGCATCGTTGAAGTGGGGGATATCCTTGAACTTTGTTCATGCCCATGGAAACTTTGTGAGTTTTGAATCACGGAAACTTTTCCAACAAAAAGAATTATCCCCTTGTACAAATCCATTGTATTATAAAAATAATGTGTCAAGATTTGCCTTTAGGATGATTAGATTGCTTGTTGGTATGTGCGGTGTAAAAACAGAAACTTTGTCTGTAGTGTGTGAATTTTCATTTTTTACTGGAACGTCAAAAGTTTATGAAATTTTTAAAAAGTATTGATATACAAAATTTTTATTTCGTCCTAATTTTTCAGAATTTTTGGAATTACAGAAGTATGGTCAAAGTTCAGATTACTACAAACTGTCCTGTTTAAGACAGATTCTGTTTTTGATGCATTGTTTTGCTTGTTTTGATGAAACTATCGATTTTATCGGTGGTATAAGCCATGGAGAAGTTATAATACATCAAGTATAATGCAAATATAAAATATGAATGGGTTTGCAATAGTACTTAAAGTAGAAATTTGCTTTATTATACTAACGGATCTCACCAACCTTTTGTTAAGTTTTGTGTGGATGAAGTGTTCGAACATCGAGGAGGTCTCGATATGAGGAGAAGGAGGAGAGGCAAGAGTTCAAGCTTGGGGATGCCCAAGGCACCCCAATTAAATATCCAAGGAGACTCAAGCGTCTAAGCTTGGGGATGCCCCGGAAGGCATCCCATCTTTCTTCAACAAGTATCGGTATGTTTTCGTTTTCGTTTCGTTCATGTGATATGTGTAAATCTTGGAGCGTCTTTTGTGTTTAGTTTTCACTTTTATTTTATGCACCATGCTGGTATGAGATATTCCATGGTTGATTTATAGAATGCTCATTGCACTTCACTTAAATCTTTTGAGTATGGCTTTATAGAATGCTTCATGAGCTTCACTTATATCATTTGAAGTTTGGATTGCCAGTTTCTCTTCACATAGAAAACCGTTATTCGTAGAATGCTTTTTTGCTTCACTTATATTTATTAGAGCATGGTATTTTGTAGAAATAATTCAACTCTCTTGCTTTACTTATATCTATTTAGAGAGTCAACAGGAATTGGTCATTCACATGGTTAGTCATAAAATCCTACATAAAACTTAGGGATCACTGAATATGATACGTTTGATTCCTTGCAATAGTTTTGCGATATAGAGATGATAATATGTGGGAGGTACTAGTGGATGATCGTGTTTAGTAAGGTATTGGTGTTAAGGTTTGTGATTCCCGAAGCATGCACGTATAGTCTCCCGTTATGCTAGGAAGTTGGAGCACAATTTATCCTTAATTGTCTATCTTTGTGTGAAGGTCAGGGGCGCGCGATGGTTAACTCCTATCAACCTCCCCCCTAGGAGCATGCGTAGTAATACTTTGCTTCGAGAGAGCTAATAAAACTTTTGCAATAAGTATGTGAGTTCTTTATGACTAATGTGAGTCCATGGATTATACGCACTCTTACCTTTCCGCAATTTGCTAGCCTCTACGGTACCGTGCATTGCCCTTTCTCACCTCGAGAGTCGGTGCAAACTTCGCCGGTGCATCCAAACCCCGTGATATGATACGCTCTATCACACATAAGCCTTATTATATCTTCCTCAAAACAGCCACCATATCTACCTATTATGGCATTTCCATAGCCATTCCGAGATATATTGCCATGCAACTTCCACCGCCTCCGTTTTGATGACTTGAGCATTCATTGTCATATTGCATTACATGATTGTAAGATAGCTAGCATGATGTTTTCATGGCTTGTCCGTTTTTTGATATCTTTGCTATGCTAGATCATTGCATTCATATAGGGTCATACTTTGTTCTACTATCGTTGTAGTATTGAGTTGTAAGTAAATAGAAGTGTGATGATCATCATTATTCATTATTAGAGCATGCCCCAGTGATGAAAGGATGATGGAAACTATGATTCCCCCACAAGTCGGGATGAGGCTCCGGACTAAGAAAAAGAAAAAAAGGGGAAAAGAAAGAAAAAAAATGAAAGAAGAAGGAATAGGGGCATGCAAATTCCACACTTGTGCTTCAAAGTAGCACCATGTTTTTCATATAGAGAGTCTCCTATGTTGTCACTTTCATATACTAGTGGGAATTTTTCATTATAGAGTTTGATTTACACCCACTTAGTTTTCATATTGAGCTTTCATACACTTATAGCTCTTAGTGCATCCGTTGCTTGGCAATCCCTACTCCTCGCATTGATATCTATTGATGGGCATCTCCATAGCCCGTTGATACGCTGAGTTGATGCGAGACTTTCTTCTCCACTTTTACCCCTTTGAAACCTACCACCATATTCCACCCATAGTGCTATATCCATGGCTTGCGCTCATGTATTGCGTGAGAATTGAAAATGCTGAAGCGCGTTAAAAAGTATGAACCAATTGCTTGGCTGACACCGGGGTAGTACATGATTTTGTGTTAAGAAGAGAGAGCATGACAAGGCTATATGATTTTGTAGGGATAGCGTTCGTTAGCCTTGATATTTTGAAAGACATGATTGTTTGTTGGGATGCCTGAGTATTAATGTCTTTATGTCAAAACTAGATTATTGCTTTGAATCACTTGTGTCTTAATATTCATGCCATGATTAGATATATGATCAAGATTATGATAGGTAGCATTCCACATCAAAAATTATCTTTTTTATCATTTACCTACTTGAGGACGAGCAGGAATTAAGCTTGGGGATGCTGATACGTCTCCGTCGTATCTATAATTTTTGATTGTTTCATGCCAATATTATACAACTTTCACATATTTTTGGCAACATTTTATATGATTTATTGGACTAACATATTGATCCAGTGCCCAGTGCCAGTTCATGTTCGTTGCATGTTTTTTGTTTTGCAGAATATCCATATCAAACGAAGTCCAAGCACGATGAAAATTTACGGAGATTTTTTTGGAATATTTGTGAATTTTGAGAAGTGGAATCAACGCAAATGGGGGCCCACAACCCCCAAGATACACCACGGCGCGCCCAGGGGGCCCAAACGCGTGGTGGTGGGTTGTGCCCACCTCGTACGTCGGTTGGAGCTCTCCTTCGGGCGCAAGGAAGCTAATTTTTGGATAAAAATCCCCTAAAAATTTCAGACCGATCAGAGTTAAGGATCTCCGGGAATATAAAAAATGGTTTTCGGCCAGAAAAGAAGAACGCGAAACAGGAGAGAACAGAGAGGGAGATCCAATCTAGGAGGGGCTCCTGCCCCTCCGCCGCCATGGAGGCCATGAACCAGAGGGGGAACTCTCCTCCCATCTAGGGGGGGGGGGTCCAAGGAAGAAGAAGAAGGAGGGGGGCTCTCTCCCCCTCTCTCCCGGTGGCGCCGGAACGCCGCCGGGGCAATCATCGTGACGACGATCTACACCAACAACTTTGCCGCCGTCAACACCAACTCTCTCTCTCCCTCTATGCAGCGGTGTAACACCTCTCTTCCCCACTGTAATATCTACTTAAACATGGTGCTCAACTCCATATATTATTTCCCAATTATATTTGGCTATCCTATGATGTTTGAGTAGATCTCTTTTGTCCTATGGGTTAATTGTGGTATGCTGTTATGGATGTGAGTTGTATGTTGATATGGTGCTGTCCTATGGTGCCCTCTGTGTCGCGCAAACGTGAGGGATCCCCGTTGTAGGGTGTTGCAATATGTTCATGATTTGCCTATGGTGGGTTGCTTGAGTGACAAAGCATAAACCCGAGTAGGTGGGTTGTTGCGTATGGGAGTAAAGAGGACTTGATACCTAATGCTATGGTTGGGTTTTACCTTAATAATCTTTGGTAGTTGCGGATGCTTGCTAGAGTTCCAATCATAAGTGCATATGATCCAAGTACGGAAAGTGTGTTAGCGTATGCCTCTCCCCTATTGCATATGACAAGTATCTATCATATTATATTCAATTTCCTAGGGACAATCTTTCTCTTGCGTTACACAAAAAGCATTCTACTAAGTTATTTACTTTTATTGTTCTTTTATTAAAACAACACCTAACTTTTATTTCCACGTTCTTTACTATCTTGCAAAGTACTTCTAGTTTTATTCCCGCAAAGTAGTTTCATACTTGTTCTAGGTAAAGCAAGCATTAGCGTGCGTAGAGTTGTATCGGTGGTCGATAGAACTTGATGGAATATTTGTTCTACCTTTAGCTCCTCGTTGGGTTCGACACTCTTACTTATCGAAAAAGGCTACAAATGACCCCCTACACTTGTGGGTTATCAGTAGACGTAGACGAAGTATGCCGACGGCGATCACATCAACCTTGGAGTCATTTCCAACGTGCGTCATCACCTCATCCTTAGCTAGTCTCGTTTATTCCGCAGCTCTTGTTTGAGTTACAAATATTAGCAGTTGAACCAGTATCAAATACCGAGGCGCTACTACAAGCACTAGTAAGATACACATCAATAACATGTATATCAAATATACCTTTATTGACGTTGTCAGCCTTCTTATCTGCCAAATATTTGGGGCACTTATGCTTGCAGTGGCCATTCCCCTCGCAGTAGAAACACCCAATGTTAGGTTTAGGTCCAGCCTTGGGCTTCTTCACGACAGTAGCAACTTGCTTGCCATTCTTCTTGAAGTTCCCTTTCTTTCCTTAGCATTCTTGAAACTGGTGGTCTTTTTGACCATCAAAACTTGATGCTCTTTCTTAATTTCTACTTTCGCGGTTTTAAGCATCATGAAAAGCTCAGGAGTGTCTTTTCCATCCCTTGCATGTTATAGTTCATTACAGAGCCCTTGTAGCTTGGTGGCAATGATTAGAGAACCATGTCAATCGCTACTTTCTCAGGAATATTAAGTCCCAGCTGATTGAGGTGATGGGCATACCCAGACATTTTGAGTACGTGCTCACTAACGGAATTGTTCTATTCCATCTTACAGCTAAAGAATTTGTTTGAGGCTTCATACCTCTCCACACGGGTGTGAGTCTGTGATACGTCTCCAACGTATCTATAATTTTTGATTGTTCCATGCTATTATATTATTTGTTTTGGATGTTTTATATGCATTAATATGCTATTTTATATTATTTTTGGGACTAACCTATTAATCTAGAGCCTAGTGCCAGTTTCTGTTTTTTCCTTGTTTTTGAGTATTGCAGATAAGGAATATTAAACGGAGTCCAAACGGAATAAAATCTTCGGAATGGTTTTTCTTGGACCAGAAGAAACCTAGCAGACTTGGAGATGAAGGCAGGAGACCTGCCGTGGAGTCACAAGCCACCAGGGCGCGCCCTAGGGGGGGGGCGCCCCCTGGCTTGTGGCCCCACGGCAGCCCTCCTAACCCTATCATTCGGCCTATAAATTCCCAAATATTCCCTGGGTACCAAAAAGGAGCCACGAAAATACTTTTCCGCCGCCGGAAGCCTCTGTTCCCGTGAGAACCAATCTTGGAGCCTTTTCCGGTAATCTGCCGGAGGGGGATTCGATCACGGAGGGCATCTACATCAACTCCATTTCCCCTCCGATGATGCGTGAGTAGTTTACCACAGACCTTCGGGTCCATAGCTAGTAGCTAGATGGCTTCTTCTCTCTCTTTGTTCTTCAATACCATGTTCTTCATGATCTTCATGGAGATCTATCCGATGTAATACTCTTTTGCGGTGTGTTTGTCGAGATCCGATGAATTGTGGGTTTATGATCAGCTTATCTATGAATATTATTTGAATCTTCTCTGAATTCTTATATGCATAATAATTGCCTTGGATATCGTCATAACTATGCGCTTTTCTATCAATTACTCGACAGTAATTTGTTCACCCACCGTATTATTTTCCTTCATGAGAGAGCCTCTAGTGAAACCTATGGCCCCCGGGTCTATTTTCCATATTATATTTTCAGATCTATAAACCAGAAATACCAAAAATACTTCGCTGCATTATTTTTACTTTTGTTTTACTTTACGTTCTAGCAATCTTTTATATCTATCTCTATCAGATCTCATCCTTGCAAATAACCGTGAAGGGATTGACAACCCCTTTTAGCGTTGGGTGCAAGAGTTTGATTGTTTGTGTAGGTGCGAAGTTTGGGGACTTGCTTGTATTTTCTACTGGATTGATACCTTGGTTCTCAACAACTGAGGGAAATACTTATCTACTTTGCTGCATCACCCTTTCCTCTTCAAGGGAAAACCAACGCAAGCTCAAGAAGTAGCAAGAAGGATTTCTGGCGCCGTTGCCGGGGAGATCTACATCAAGCCTACCAAGTACCCATCACAAAATCATCTCTTTCATATACATTATTTGCCATTTGCCCCTCGTTTTCCTCTCCCCCACTTCACCAATTTGCCGTTTTATTCGCCTTTTTCTCGCCGGATCTCTTTTTGTTTGCTTGTGTTGCCATGTGCCTTCTATTTGCTTGCATCTTCGCTTGCTAAAAATCTATTGATATGGATCCTCATCCACTTGCTAATCTTTTCAAAAGGCCAAATTATGATGAACCAATTGCTATAGAGTTGAGTGCACTTGATTATCTCTATGAAGTTTTGTTTGAAAATCATGAATCTGAAAAGTTTGATGAAGTGTTGAAAGAAGAAATTTATAAGGCGATTCATGATAGTCCCTTGAATGTTGAGCATGATTGCAATGTTGCTAGTATGAATTCTCTAAATATCCATGATGCTTATGATATGCAAAGCCACAAGCTTGGGGATGCTATGTTTGATGAAGATGATATTTTTTGTCCCCCAAGTTTTGATGAGAAAATTTATTATGATGATTGCATGCCTCCTATTTATGGTGATGGTGATGACTCGTATGCTATAATGAGTAATGATAACCATGAAACTTATCATCATGATTTTAATTTGCAATGTGGTTATGTCAATCAAGTGTCTCATGATAGTTATTTTGTTGAGTTTGCTCCCACTACCATGGATGATAAGGAATTTGCTTATGTGGAGAGTAATGAAAATTCTATGCTTGTGAAATATGAAAAGAATGATTTATGTGATAGTTATATTGTTGAATTACTTCATGATGCTACTGAAATTCATTATGAGGGGGGAACATATGCTTGTAGGAATTGCAATAATATCAAGTTTCCTCTCTATGTGTTTAAAGTTTAGAAGTTATGCTTGTTTTGCCTTCCTATGGTAGTTGATTCTTGTTCCCATAAATTGTTTGCTCACAAAATCCCTATGCATAGGAAGTGGGTTAGACTTAAACGTGTTTTTCATGCTATTCATGATGCTCTTTTGCATATCTCAATTACTACTTTTTATGTGAGCATCATTGAAATCGTTATGCCTAGCTAGGGGCGTAAAACGATAGCGCTTGTTGGGAGGCAACCCAATGAATAAATTTATTTTTGCTTTTTGCTTTCTGTTTTTGAGTGCTTTACACATTATTACCTCTGTAGTAATTGTGTTTTCTTGTTTAAATTAGTGTTTGAGCCAAGTAAGACCTTTGGGATGGTCTACGGTGTTTGTGATTTGATTTTGCTGAAAAACAGAAACTTTTTCTCTCAGTCCAGGAATTTTGTAAATTCACTGGAACGTGATTTTGATCTGAAATTTTTACGATTGATATACAAATTTCCCTGATTTTCCTAAGTTTTCAGAAGTTTTGGAGTTATATAAGTATTCGAAGTCTATAGATTTCTACAGATTGTTCTATTTTAGACAGATTCTGTTTTCTTTGTGTTGTTTGCTTATTTTGATGTATCTATGGGTTGTATCGGGGGGTATGAACCATGGAGAAGTTGGAATACAGTAGATATTACACCAATATAAATATAGAATGAGTTCACAACAGTACCTAAAGTGGTGATTTATTTTTCTTATACTAACGGATCTCATGAGTTTTCTGTTGAGTTTTGTGTTGTGAAGTTTTCAAGTTTTGGGTAAAGATTTGATGGACTATGCAATAAGGAGTGGCAAGATCCTAAGCTTGGGGATGCCCAAGGCACCCCAATCCATATTCAAGGATACCAAAGAGCCTAAGCTTGGGGATGCCCCGTAAGGCATCCCCTCTTTCCTCTTCAATCCATCGGTAAATTTACTTGAGGCTATATTTTTATTCACCACATGATATGTGTTTTGCTTGGAGCGTCTTGTATGATATGAGTATTTGCTTTTTAGTTTGCCACAATCATCCTTGCTGCACACATCTTTTGAGAGGGACACGCATTAATCGTGAATTTATTAGAATACTCTATGTGCTTCACTTATATCTTTTGAGCTAGGCAATGTTGCTCTAGTACTTCACTTATATCTTTTTAGAGCACGGTGGTGTTTTATTTTATAGAAATAATTGAAATCTCGTACCTCACTTATATTATTTTGAGAGTCTTTAAACAGCATGGTAATTGGTTTAGGTTATGAATTTAGTCCTAATATAATGGGCATCCAAGAGGGATATAATAAAAACTTTCATATTAAGTGCATTGAATACTATGAGAAGTTTGATTCCTTGCATATAGTTTTGAGATATAAAGATGGTAATATGAGAGTCATGCTAGTGAGTAATTGTGAATTGGAAGAAATACTTGTGTTAAAGTTTGTGATTCCTGTAGCATGCACGTATGGTGAACCATTATGTAACGAAGTCGGAGCATGATTTGTTTAATGATTGTCAACCTTTGTGTGAGGGTCGGGAGCGCGCGATGGTTAACTCCTACCAACCTCTCCCCTAGGAGCATGCGTCTAATGCTTTGCTTCGATAACTAATAGAGTTTTGCAATAAGTATGTGAGTTCTTTATGACTAATGTTGAGTCCATGGATTATACGCGCTCTCACCCTTCCACCTTTGCTAGCCTCTCTAGTACCGCGCAACTTTCGCCGGTGCATTAAAACCACCTTCCTCAAAACATCCACCATATACTTTCCTCAAAACAGCCACCATACCTACCTATTATGGCATTTCCATAGCCAATCCGAGATATATTGCCATGCAACTTCCACCGTTCCATTTTTCATGACACGCACCATCACTTTCATATTGCATATAGAGTCATATTTTGTTCTAGGTATCGAGTTGTAATTCTTGAGTTGTAAGTAAATAAAAGTGTGATGATTTTCATTATTAGAGCATTGTCTCGTGAGAGAAAAGGATGATGGAAGCTATGACTCCCTCACAAGTTGGGATGAGTCTCTGGACTTTACAAATAATAAAAGAGGCCAGCGAAGCCCAAATAAAAAAAAAGAGGCCAAAGATGCCCACCAAAATAAAAAAAGGGGGAAAATGAGAGAAAGAGAGAAGGGACAATGCTACTATCTTTTTCCACACTTGTGCTTCAAAGTAGCACCATGATCTTCATGATAGAGAGTCTCCTATTTTGTCACTTTCATATAACTAGTGGAATTTTTCATCTTATGCACAACCACTTAGTTTTCTTTTTGAGCTTTCATACACTTATAGCTCTAGTGCATTCGTTGCATGGCAATCCCTACTCACTCACATTGATATCTATTGATGGGCATCTCCATAGCCCGTTGATACGCCTAGTTGATGTGAGACTATCTTCTCCTTTTTCCTCACAACCTCCACCATATTCTATTCCACCTATAGCGCTATATCCATGGCTCACGCTCATGTATTGCGTGAGAGTTGAAAAGGTTTGAGAACATAAAAGGTGTGAAACATTCGCTTGACTTGTCATCGGGGTTGTACATGATTTAGATACTTTGTGTGGGGAAGATGGAGCATAGCCCGACCATATGATTTTGTAGGGATAACTTTCTAAGGCCATGTTATTTCGAAAGGACGCAATTGCCTTGTTAGTATGCTTGAAGTATTACTGTTTTTATGTCAATATTAGACTTTTGTTTTGAATCTTATGGATCTGAATATTCATGCCACAATAAAGAATATTACATGGATAAATATGTTAGGTAGCATTCCACATCAAAAATTCTGTTTTTATCATTTACCTACTCGAGGACGAGCAGGAATTAAGCTTGGGGATGCTTGATATGTCTCCAACGTATCTATAATTTTTTATTGTTCCATGCTATTATATTATCTGTTTTGGATGTTTTATATGCATTAATATGCTATTTTATATTATTTTTGGGACTAACCTATTAATCTAGAGCCTAGTGCCAGTATCTGTTTTTCCTTGTTTTTGAGTATTGCAGATAAGGAATATTAAACGGAGTCCAAACGGAATAAAATCTTCGGAATGCTTTTTCTTGGACCAGAAGAAACCCACCAGACTTGGAGATGAAGGCAGGAGAGCTGCCGTGGAGTCACAAGCCACCATGGCGCGCCCTAGGGGGGGCGCCCCCTGGCTTGTGGCCCCACGGCAGCCTCCTAACCCTATCATTCGGCCTATAAATTCCCAAATATTCCCTGGATACCAAAAAGGAGCCACGAAAATACTTTTCCGCCGCCGGAAGCCTCTGTTCCCGTGAGATCCAATCTTGGAGCCTTTTCCGGTAATCTGCCGGAGGGGGATTCGATCACGGAGGGCATCTACATCAACTCCATTGCCCCTCCGATGATGCGTGAGTAGTTTACCACAGACCTTCGGGTCCATAGCTAGTAGCTAGATGGCTTCTTCTCTCTCTTTGTTCTTCAATACCATGTTCTTCATGATCTTCATGGAGATCTATCCGATGTAATACTCTTTTGCGGTGTGTTTGTCGAGATCCGATGAATTGTGGGTTTATGATCAGCTTATCTATGAATATTATTTGAATCTTCTCTGAATTCTTATATGCATAATAATTGCCTTGGATATCGTCATAACTATGCGCTTTTCTATCAATTGCTCGACAGTAATTTGTTCACCCACCGTATTATTTTCCTTCATGAGAGAAGCCTCTAGTGAAACCTATGGCCCCCGGGTCTATTTTCCATATTATATTTTCAGATCTATAAACCAAAAATACCAAAAATACTTCGCTGCATTATTTTTAATTTTGTTTTACTTTACGTTCTAGCAATCTTTTATATCTATCTCTATCAGATCTCATCCTTGCAAATAACCGTGAAGGGATTGACAACCCCTTTTAGCGTTGGGTGCAAGAGCTTGATTGTTTGTGTAGGTGCAAAGATTGGGGACTTGCTTGTATCTCCTACTGGATTGATACCTTGGTTCTCAACAACTGAGGGAAATACTTATCTACTTTGCTGCATCACCCTTTCCTCTTCAAGGGAAAACCAACGCAAGCTCAAGAAGTAGCAGTCTGAAACGCCATTTTCAGTTCCTCAATCATCGCATATGCCCCGTGGTGCTCAGAACGCTTTTGGAGCCTTCGTTCTAAGCCGTATAGCATGACACACTGAACTATTGAGTAGTCATCAACAAGTGTCTTTCAGACATTCACAACATCTACAGACGCAGTTGGAAGGGGTGGATCACTGAGCGGTGCATCAAGAACATAAGCCTTTTGTGCAGCAGTGAGGATAATCCTTAGATTACGGAGCCAGTCCACAAAGTTGCTTCCATCATCTTTCAGCTTTTGTTTCTCTAGGAACGAATTAAAATTGAGTGGAGCTACAATGCGAGCCATTGATCTACAACATATTTGCAAAGATATTTAGACTATGTTCAAGATAATTAATTCAAATTAATCAAATTACTAATGAACTCCCACTTAAATCAACATCCCTCAAATTTTTTAGTGATACATGATCCAAATTCACTAACCCAAGTCTGATCATCATGTGATATGGAGTAGTTTTAATGGTGAACATCCACATATTGATCATTCATCCGTATGACTCATGTTTAACTTTTTAGTTCGATCCGTTCTGAGACCATGTCTGTACATGCTAAGCTCGTCAAGTTAACCAAAGTATTTCTGCTTGTGTAAAACTGGCTTACACCCATTCTATGTGAACGTAGAGTTTATCACACCCGATCATCATGAGGTGCTTCGAAACGACAAACTTTTGCAATAGTGCATACTAAGGGAGAACACTTTTATCTTGATATTAATTGTGAGGGATCATCTTATAATGCTATGGTTGCGATCTAAGCAAAATAAAATGCATAATAAAATACAAAATCACATGGAAGCAATATGTGACATGATATGGACTTTGTCTTCTTGTGCTTTTGATCTCCATATCCAAAGCACCGACATGATCTCCATCATCACTGGCATAGCACATAGGTCTTGGTGCCATCATGTAGTTGTCTCCACCAACTATTGCTTCTACAACTATTGCTAACTCATAGTGATAAAGTAAAGCAATTACATGGCGTATAATAATTGACACGTAGGGCATACAATGACATTAAGAAAACCCTATGGCTTCTGCCAGTTGCCGTGCTCATCGACATGCAAGTCATGAACTATTACAAAACATGATCGTCTCATACATCACATATATAACATCACATCTTCGCCATACCACATCACATGCTTTGCAAAAAACAAGTTAGACGTCCTCTACTTTGTTGTTGCAATACGTGTCTTCTAAGCGCAACGTATAAGAACCGTTCTTACCTACGCAAAGCCACAACTCTGATATACAAGTTGCCTTTTAATCTTCTTCAAGGACTGTTGTTCTCAAATCAGATTTAACTAAAGTGGGAGAAACAAACACCCACCAGACGCTTTATGCAATACAAGTTGCATGTCAAGCGCGGAACCGGTCTCTTGTGCGTGGGCAAGTAAAGTTGATCCGGGCCGCTTCATTCCACAATACCACCAAATCCAAAATAAAAAAAGAGGGAAGCAGCATGAACATCAACGCCCACAATAAAATTGTGTTCTACACATGCAAAACATCTACACATAGACCTAGCTATTGATACCAATGATGGGAAACATTGCATGGAAAACAAAAAAAACGCCTACGAATCCACCCAACATCTAATCTAGGATATGCTATCAATGAGTGGGAGAGTGTCTACATACCATTGTAGACCGAAAGCGGAAGCGTTCTAATGAACGTGGTTGATATAGTCGTACTCTTCACGATGTAATCCGATCCAGCACCGCACGAACAACACCTCCAAGATGTGCACACGTACGGCTCGATGACGTCTCCTCCTTCTTGATCTAGCAAGAGAAAGGGAGAGGTAGATAGGATCTAGGCCA
The DNA here is from genome assembly GCA_039707655.1 of Elymus sibiricus. NCBI lineage: Eukaryota > Viridiplantae > Streptophyta > Magnoliopsida > Poales > Poaceae > Elymus > Elymus sibiricus. Next base: position 485,182,026 of record CM077671.1, read on the forward strand.
GCAGCACGACGGCGTGGTGGTGGAGTATATGGTGGAACTCTAGTAGGGCCTCGCCAAGCGACCACGAAACGAGGAAGTGGAGGGAGAGGGAGAGGGCGGCGGCCAGGGTTCAGGTGTCTTGCACCCATCCCCTCCCCTCTATTTATATAGGGGGTGAGGGGGTCGTCCAGCCATGGCCCCTCCTCCAAGGCTAGGGGCAGCGTCTAAGGGGGAGGCTTGCCCTCGAAGGCCCGGGATACCCCTCCTTGGCCGCAGGGGCTTTGTAGGGTGCGGTGAACCTGGCCCATGTAGTCCAGGGCGCCCGCCTTCACCCCATGTAGGCCTCCGGTGGCAGGAGGGCCCCATGGTGGGACCCCGGAACCTTCTACAACCCCTGGGTACAATACCGGAAAATTTCCAAACTTATCCGGAACCCTAAAAATCGCTTCCCTTATATGAAACTTTACCTCCGGACCATTCCGAAGCTCCTCGTGATGTCCCAGATCCTATTCGAGACTCCGAACTATCTTTGGACTCACCGTTATGAATATCCCAATACCACCCTAGCGTTACCGAATGTTAAGTGTGTGACCCTATGATACGTCTCCGTCGTATCTATAATTTTTGATTGTTTCATGCCAATATTCTATAACTTTCATACACTTTTGGCAACTTTTTATACTATTTTTGGGACTAACATATTGATCTAGTGCCCAGTGCCAGTTCCTGTTTGTTGCATGTTTTTTGTTTCGCAGAAAATCTATATCAAACGAAGTCCAAACGGGATAAAAACTTATGGAGATTTTTTTGGAATATATGTGAATTTTGGGAAGTGGAATCAACAGAAGGCGGTGCCCGAGGGGCCCACAAGCCATAGGGGCGCGCCCTGGGGGTAGGGCGCGCCAGGGTGGCTTGTGGTCACCCCTTAAGGCAGTTGGTGCCCTTCTTTCGCCGCAAGAAAGCTAATATCCGGATAAAAATCGTGTTAAAATTTCAGCCCAATCGGAGTTACGGATCTCCGGGAATTTAAGAAACGGTGAAAGGCCAGAATCTGGGAAGGCAGAAACAGAAGGAAACAGAGAGAGAGAGATCCAATCTCGGAGGGGCTCCCGCCCCTCCGCCGCCATGGAGGCCATGTACCAGAGGAGAAACCCTTCTCCCATCTAGGGGGAAGGACAAGGAAGAAGAAGAAGGAGGGGGGCTCTCTCCCCCTCTCTCCCGGTGGCACCGGAACGCCGCCGGGGCCATCATCGTGACGACGATCTACACCAACAACTTCACCGCCGTCATCACCAACTCTCTCCCCCTCTATGCAGCGGTGTAACACCCCTTCTCCCCGCTGTAATCTCTACTTAAACATGGTGCTCAACGCTATATATTATTTCCCAATGATGTATGGCTATCCTATGATGTTTGAGTAGATCCGTTTTGTCCTATGGGTTGATTGATGATCATGATTGGTTTGAGTTGCATGTTTTATTATTGGTGCTGTCCTATGGTGCTCTCCGTGTCGCGCAAGCGTGAGGGATCCCCGCTGTAGGGTTTGCAATATGTTTATGATTCGCTTATGGTGGGTGGCGTGAGTGACGGAAGCACAGACCCGAGTAAGTAGGTTGTTTACGTATGGGAGTAAAGAGGACTTGATACCTTATAATGCTATGGTTGGGTTTTACCTTAATGAGCTTTAGTAGTTACGGATGCTTGCTAGAGTTCCAATCATAAGTGCATATGATCCAAGTAGAGAAAGTATGTTAGCTTATGCCTCTCCCTCATATAAAATTGCAATAATGATTACCGGTCTAGTTATCGATTGCCTAGGGACAAATAACTTTCTTGTGACAAAAAGCTCTCTACTAAGACTAACTTAGTTGTTTCTTCATCTAAACAGCCCCTAGATTTTATTTACGTGTTCTTTATTATCTTGCAAACCTATCCTATCACACCTACAAAGTACTTCTAGTTTCATACTTGTTCTAGGTAAAGCGAACGTTAAGCGTGCGTAGAGTTGTATCGGTGGTCGATAGAACTTGAGGGAATATTTGTTCTACCTTTAGCTCCTCGTTGGGTTTGACACTCTTACTTATCGAAAGAGGCTACAACTGATCCCCTATACTTGTGGGTTATCAAGACCTTTTTCTGGCGCCGTTGTCGGGGAGCAATAGCGTGGGGTGAATATTGTCGTGTGTGCTTGTTTGCTTTATCACTAAGTAGATTTTATTTGCTATTCTAAGTTGTTCTCTATCTTTAGTTATGGATATGGAACACGAAATACCAAAAAAATTAGTTGAACCTACTACACCAATGGTTGAAGAACCACCCAAAATCTATCACACTGTTGAAGCTTTTTACTTGGATCATCTTCGATCCGTTTGTGCTCGTGCTGAAACCCCAACTAGCTTAGTTGAGGGCAAATCATTAAATGAGCATGCTTATTATGTGCGACACCGCTTATCTCAAAAAGGGAAACTTTTATGGCATCATATTAATACTTTGCAATGCTATGCTTGGAATTTATGCGAAATTTATGATTTTACTTGTTGTTCTGAAGACCCTAAAAAACACATTCCCTATCAATGTGAGTTTAAGGATAATGGAATCGTATCTTATTATGCCAAGGGTGTTTATAATTACTATGATATTGAGAAAATTGAAGAATTTGTTGCTTTTAAGGGTGCCTATGAAATTGCTTCTTTGATTGAAAAGTATGATGCTACTCTTTACAAATCTGAAAGTTTTGCTATACTTAAATATTGCTATGAAAACTATGCTTCTAACAGACACAGTGTTTGTTTATGTATCCACATATGTATTTGAGTTTTCAGTTAATACAATTATATTGCGGAGAACAAACATTCTCAAGAACAAGGAAATATGATAATACCAACTTTATTATTGCCTCTAGGGTATATTTCCAACAGTTGCCAATTCCATAAAAAATTGACATGAATATCCAACACATGTTGTCATTCATAGAGCAACACCACAATTGTCATCGCCAATTAAAATAAAGATGGCGATCCAACAAATGGAGACGTTCTTGCGGTCAAAAGGATGGTTAGAAAACGAGGGAGGAATTGGGAAGGAGGAGAAGGAGAAGTGAGGAGGGGCGATGACCAAGACGACGGATAGGTTCAATGACATCATGGCGTGGAAGGATGAGGCATGCGTCAAGCGCAGTGACGTGAAGGAGGAAAATAAAATCGAGGGGTTTGACAAGTTCATGGTGGCGCAAGGCAAGAAGATCAAGCTTAAAGAGAACAAAGTTGATGCGGGACGTTGACGATGAAGATGTCGGGCTTGGATTCTAATGAAGCGAAGATTGTGCAAGCGTATCGTGCTAGCACATTAGCACTACGCTTCGGAGGAGTTGGCCGAAGAGTGAATACTTCGACATGGACAACCAGACTGGGAGTCAAAAAAGATCTTTTGCACGGACAACCGTACTGTTATCATTTGACATTGGTTGGATGTAGACCTGGCCATGGGAAACCCGCCCCAGCCAGCCCGACCCGATGCGGCCCGAAATTCCCGGGTCGGGCCGGGCTCGGACCTGAGAATCAAGCCCGAAGGTTAGGCTGGGCCGGGCTCGGGCCTGCAGAAATCAATTTTTACGCATATGTCGGGCCGGGCTTCTTCGGGCTCGGGCCAGGCTTGGGCCCAAAAACTAGGCCAGCCGGGCCTGGGCCTGCATTTTGTACCGTGGGCTTTTTTAGGCCCGGCCCAGCCGAAGTTTTGGCCATGTATAATTGGATGTAAAAGTTTGTTGAACATCTGGTGTTGTTTGGCTGTGATTGCATTTATTTGTACATATGGTAAATTGCTATTGATCTACATTCAAATGAAGGAGACATGGCCCGATGCGAACATTTGGTGCACCGAGTCAGATGTCCGGCTTCCTTACCGTTGTCCGCAGACACGTCTGAACGTGTCCGCGGACGTTTGATGTGTTTAATTTGATGAACTGGTGTTGGAGTTGCTCTAAGATATATAAACCATTTTTCTATCACAAAATATAACGAGGTAACCTTTTTTGTGCAACTCTCTTGCGCCACGCATTGTACTCATAAATCATTTATCTATCATAAGATATAAATTAATGAGTGAACGTTCATCGTGCAATTCTTTTATGTGATGACACGTTGTACTAGTTAGGCCGTTATGAGTGCGGCCGACATTAACCTCAAGTGTCGTAGACTCCGAGGCGAAAGTGTGGCAGAGTGGAGGAAAGAGGCCTCATATCAAAGTGGCTAGGGTAGAGTTATTGACAACATAGTTATAGCGACAGAGAGATCTCACCAGAGTTTTGGGAGATGGTCGGCGCCCTTGGATATGACTAAGAAGAGGTGGCCACAATGAGCGGGACGGTGATGAGGATGCGGGGACGTCGATAGGGTCAAGGTAGGATAGAGGAGGGTGACTTGAGGGAAAACATGGCTAATAGATAGAAGAAATTGATAGGTTCGCCCGCTAACAAAGGTCGCCTATGATTTTAAGGAAATACAGGCGACTGGCGATCCTATATTTTCCTATGTATATATCAGATTGGCGTATGAGGATCTTTTTTCTGTTCTTCTATAATTTACTTGTTACCGCCCTGCTAACCTCGCGGCCTCTTTGTCAGCGGGCTCCTGGGCCTCTGCGACCCCCACCCCCCGCGCGCTATGTGCACGTCGATGCCAACCTCAACCATGGTGCACGGTGTTGTGGTGGCGCTACCAGCTCATCAGAGGGCTCCAACGCCTGTATGGGGCGGTCTGGGTCCTCGCACACCTTTTGTCGCCCACGCAAGTCTGGTGGTCCTAAGTCTAGGCTAGGGACATCCCCACACTCATCTTGTCTACCCAGCAGAGCTCTTGACATCCACAAGGCGCTCAAGCTTTTGCTCAGACATAATAGCCCTGACACAACGGGCGCCCATGGTGGAAGTGAGGGTCAGAGGCCCTAATGTGTTCACAAACTCTCCGTAAAACCATTGTAAGGCATGGATTTGAAGGACCCTATAAGAGATGTTCTATTGACCCAAGAAAACATATATGTAGTACATATACCACTCCTTGCCATTGGGTTAATTTGTCACCAAAAGATATAGTCAGTTAGTCACTCGCAATATCGCGATGATTGTAGCTTCAACTCACACACAAGCCACTTTTTCTTGAAGGAAAAAGAATACACAAGCCACCCAGTACTATTTTTATTTGGGAATCATTTTTCTTTTGAGTGGTAAAAATCACCTAGTACTACATGGAATAATGATCATGGGCATACGATGCTTGCATGGGCCGGCATTGCTGGCTAACAGCAGACAAGCGAGGCGTTGGGCGTTGGCCGGCGGCCGGGCCGGGCCACCACCGATCTGATCGATCTCATACACACACACACACCTGTCATTTATTCATGGTCCATGCATACTCCACGGTGTACACACATGACACATGACAAGCTGGAAAACGGATCTCCAGAGAGGATTCCTCTCTTTCTTTCTTTTGATGAGATGATATACACAGAGACGAACCAATGCAACCATAGAATTTAGCCCTCCAAAAGAAAAAAAGCACTGCCGTTTTCTTTCTTTGTATCATGTGCCCGGGTGCGTGTGTGTCCCAATTCCTGTTAGGCATCCGTTAAAGAATAGATGGTAACCCCCCCACCCCCCACCCCTCCTCGATACTTTTACGAAAAACTTCGCTCGGCAGGATTTGGGAAGCTTCTTCTGGCTGGTTTTTCTTTTCTTTGATTTTGTGTTTTTCGACCGGTTTTTGTTCTGCTTTATTCCGTATGTTTTCTTATTTCCTTTTTCTATTTAGTTTTCCTATTTTTCAAATTTCTGAACTTTATTCTAATTAATTTTTCAATTTTCCAAATTCGTGATTTTTTTTCTATTTTATGAACTATTTTTCTCAAATTCATGAATTGTTTTCATCAAATTAGTGAACTTTCTTCAAATCCGCGTACATTTTTTCATATTTGTGAACTTTTTCAGAAATTCGTGAACTTTTATTAAATTCATGGAACCTGTGAACATCTTTAAATTTCTGTTTTCTTTTTCAAATCCATGTTTTTTAAATCGACTTTTTTGAGCGCATGAACTTTTTCCAAATTCGTGCACTTTTTCATATTTGTGAATTTTTTAGATACTATTTATAAAAATTCATGGCCTCCATTTGAATTTGTGAAGTTTTTAAAAATTCATGATTTTTTTTCAAGTTTATGTTTTTTGATTTTTTTCTTAAAAAGTCAGCGGTCAGTGGTCAACCGGTTGAACATAGTTTTCCCGAAGCGAACGAGCGCATGAGAGGAACGCGTTGTTAAGCCGGCCATCGCGATGGCGCGTGAGTGCCAACTAGCCACCACTACGCTTTAAGCGCCAAGGAGGAGCTCCCTTGCTTGTGGCGAGAGCTCCATTTGCATCGCTGCCTACACAAACAAGAATTAGGCCAGTCCAAGAACTAGTTATCCCACGAAGCACCACACCTCGTCGTGAGAAGCAGAAAGTCCGGGGGACAACTAACCTACCGGCACCCCCCAGAAGGGGCTCCTAGTGGGAGTGCAGGGGCGCATCGCGTGGTGCACCCGGCCGCTGCCACGTGTCACACGCTTGGCGCACCTCGTAGGAGCACAATGTTTTTCTACACGTGTTTGTTTTTCAGGATTGCTAGATGGGTCACGACCCATTATTGTCGCTTGCTCAAAGAGGAAAGTCTTCCTGTCCACGCCCACTGGCACCGCTTGGCGCGGCGCGCGTCATCCATGTGCGGGCGCGAGGTTGCGGGGCCCTGCCGGGCCAACCCCGAATGGACCCACCTCCTGAGGGCGTCAGGGACAGCCTCGCGGAGAGGCCTCGTGAAGCCTTGATGGTAACGTTGCCTCGCACCTCACGAGGCGTGGGCCCTCGCGAGAGCCAGCCCCGCGAAGCTCGTAGGTGGGCCACCCAGTGTTCGCGTCCTGGGCCGCAGGCAGACGGGCCTGGGTGCCCCCGGTCCCAGAGGCCCAACAAAAACAAAACATGCTCAAAAGCTTCTAGAACATAAAAACGAGCCGAAAGCTTTAGAAAACTGTGATGGAAAGCTTCAAAACAATATCGTACATGGGCCGGCCCAATTCTACATAGTATTGGGGTGGCTATGTGCCATGTGTGAGACAAACCTATAGCCTTTAGGCAACGAATATGAATTGCCGTTAAGCGGCTATAGCCAACATGTATACTCTCTAAAAGTGTGCACTTTTCTCTTAAATATGGTATAAACTATTCTAATTGGTCGGCCGGTTGCTCCGCGGTTGCTAGCGCGCAGCTTAACCACGTTTATTTGTGGGCCCCACAACCGCTCTCCCCCCATCCTTTATCCTCTCAGAACATTCCCGTCCACACGCTTTCTTTCATTGAGCGTTGTATCGTTTTTCTCCTTTGCAGCTCCAATGAGTTGGCTCTCCTCCTCGCCAGCAATCCTTCATGGATGCCTCGAGATTGAGCTCCTACATGTTGCCCTCTCTACTTCATGCAGCAATCCTTCATGGATGCCTCGAGATTGAGCTCCTACATGTTGCCCTCTCTACTTCATGCAGCAATCCTTCATGGATGCCTCGAGATTGAGCTCCTACATGTTGCCCTCTCTACTTCATGCAGCAATCCTTCATGGATGCCTCGAGATTGAGCTCCTACATGTTGCCCTCTCTACTTCATGCAGCAATCCACCACGGATCCCATGAGATTGAGCCCACATTGTGCCTGGATGTCGTGCGCCCACACCATGGATGCCGTGAGCACACACCGTGCGAGCTAGTGGCAGCGTTGCTGAAAGCACTCATTAAGGCTTGTGCTGCAAAGCCAGCCTGCCATCTGTCGCACCGCATCCTCCTGTGCTGCAACCGAAGAATGTAGGAGCTACAACCCCAAGGCACGAGAAGCTGCAACGGTCCAGCTAGCATGGGCACTACTATGGAAAACCTTACCAGTAGCGCTGGATTTTGAACTACCAGTAGGGGCTGGTACACGCGCTACTGCTACGGCATCACATCTAATTTTTAGCAGCATCGTTCTTTTTGCCCGGCGCTACTCGCAAATTAACATAGTAGTAGCGCGTGTGCAACAAGCGTTACTACTACTTATCTGCATCGCGTGTATCAGGAAAGCACTACTGTTAAAGGCGCGTTGCCGGTAAACCTTGGCCCAACGCCACTGATATTTTTTTTTTGTTTCTGCATTTTTACGCTGTATTTAAATAGATACAACTTTTATACAATAACAACATGCATATTCATTGAAAAGATGTGAGACAAAAATGTCGAATCGTCGGTATCGATGAGCAAAAGTTATTAGAAGTCTCTCATCTCATATCATCATCATCATTCATGGCCGAACACATGTCTCGAAATAGCGATACAAGTTATTAGAAGTCTCGAATACATGCAACTACATGGTCACATAGTCATGTTTCATCATCTATGTGAACTATGATATGATTGCATAGAAGAGAAGAGCGATCACGATGAGCAAAAGCGAGATTATGTAGTAGTTCTTGAGGCGCCGGTTCTGATTCCTCTCTCGCGCTAGCGTGAACCTCAAGTAACTAGCTTCCGCCTCACTTCTGATATCAAACCCTTTCTGGCTACCGTCCGGAAAGCGGTACACTTGGGCCTGACACTCTGGCCACTCATCGTACACTCCCGGAACCCTCCCTATATACACGGCATACCACTGCTTCCTCGCCATCGATTATCTATATACCTGTCAGAGATGCATATAACATCAAGCGAATTCAATGATAATATGCAACATAATATACGTCGGCCTGCGAAGAGAAAGAGTTAGCAAATAGAAACAATATATAGTAAACATAGTTAACGAAATTCATTAGTACCCAAACTAACTAACTAGAGCGCGACACCGTTTACATCGTACAGAGAAATTCAAAGTTTCGTTGTAGAGAAAGTAACAACTAAATGGACGCATTGTCATCGTCAACCAGTGCACTCGTTCCATCCGGCCATATCCGGGAGGATGCACCCAAGCTTTGTGAAAGGCGTCAACTCCTGACACTATAGGGCTATGCGGGTTCGGAAGTCAGCCACGATATTGGTCGCCGTAGAACATCTGATTCTCTTTAAGGACGTCTTTCGTGATGATCAAACCAATTTCCTGCTGGATGCGGTAGAATTCATTTCAGAGTTGATGATCCGGTACGGTTCCTAAGGCTTCAACACATTTCTAGATATGGGCATCGGATGAAGATGTTATGCGAAGTGATTGCATATCCCTTCTGTACTCCAGCATTTGATGGATGACGTAGAATCCATCCTTATTCCTTCTTGCCGGTCGCTGGACGCAACAGAAGTCAGTCTTATGGTCGAAACATAGCCCGCCATTATTTGTTTTTCTGACTTGGATGTAGCCACCCCGCATGTTGAAGCCCACGAGAGCTCTGTCCAGAACATACTTTATGTGTGTGTAATCTTTCTTCTCTATGGTCTTGGACGGGTCCAAAACTTTAAATACAGAGCGCGGGCAGGGTCGATCCTGAGGTTTCGGGGGCCGGTGCGAAACAGAAATCCAGGGGCCTTCATCGTATAAACATCAAAATAATTGGACTACAAAGAAAGCAGACAACGGTGCGTGATGCAAAGTCTTGTTTAATGTCATGTTTGAATTACACATGCATGAGTATATTATTATAGGTACCAAAAGAGACAGAAGACTCCGGGAATAGTCCTAAAAAGCATTTCATTCGAAATGCATAGTTGGATTCACAATTTGAGTTATTGTAATGACCATGGTAAGTCTGTTACTACAAATAGGGGTATATGAGATACTCCCTCCGTTCCTTTATGTAAGGTGTATTATTTTCGGCACGGTGACCAAAGCACATAATTATAGACATGTGAGGACGAAATTACCCTTGACAAATTTGTTGGTTAGTGGCAAGTAAATCAGTTAGTCCAGGAAAGTAAGAGATACATACAATCGACAGAGATATACTTTCCTTCTTTTGCTACAAGGAGAGATACAGACAATCAGGAGAGAGATACTTTCCTTTTTTCTGGAGGGCTAACAAGGGAATTATGAGGAATTAGAAGAAATGCACCTTACATTCTAGAATTTTATCAAAAAATAAATACACCTTATATAGAGGAACGGAGGGAGTATTAGATAGATGAGCAAATTCATATGAGTGATGTGCAAAATATTTCTTCATTTTTTCAATACTTAAATAACTTTGTAACTTTAAAAATTAAATCAACGGTGCGTGGTAGTTCATAGTTAATCCCACCTACTTGTGCAAATGTTTAAATGAAGAGTTAATTACCCAATTGTGCCGTCATTGCTCGGTTCTTCTATAAAGTAACCGCAATGAGCAGTATCCAGAATCTAGTTCTTCGCTTGAGATCTACAGCAACACATGATCATCATTATTAAACCGCAGAACCAGAACGATTAATTGTACAAATAGTGGAAGATTTCGATCGGCCGGCAACACTCACCTGACGACACATAGCAGCACCGATCCGCCGCTGATCTCTGGTGCGCACAGCGTCGCATGACATCCGGACCTCCTCCTTGTGAAAGCTCTCCCGGTTCATCTGCCACAATATGGTAGGGAGACGAGAAGGCAGCGCCTGCTGCGTGCGTGATGGCGAATTGGCGATGCATGCGTTTGTTTCTGAATCCCACGAGTCAAGGTGTGACTTACGACGATGGAAACTAGGATAGCTGCTACTACTACGACGATGTATCGGAAGTCAAAACTACTCCTACGATAGTTGCTACTACTTGGGCGATGGGCCAGCCCATATGACTTTTTTTTACTCCAGCCGTAAATCATAGGCTAATGCAAAGAAATACATACTTGGGGCCCCTCCACCTTGGGGGCCCGGGGCGGCCACCCCTTGCCCCCCTCAGGGCCGGCCCTGAGCACGGGAGAAACACGGGTAAAGAACGATGAGAACGGTGCGTCCCCTGCGCAAAATAAATACACGATCAAGTTAGCTTTCATGTGTGCAAAGTAATGATTGGAATGCATGAAAAGATGTATGTGTTATAGTGGCTATCCGCGGATGACTTACCCAGGACGAAGGTAAGAGAATCGTTTCCTTGTCCTTATTGATGATCAAGAATTCTTCGATGTACTCCCTCGCATATTGACGGTTGACTTCGTTGATTGACAAGAAGCCCTCATGCATGTAGTACGGGTCCGCGACCGCAAGATCAGTGAGTTGCTCTCTCCTATGCTGACATCCATGCACCTGGTGCATCCGTAATATCCGTGGCACACCTGGCCCGAGATATATCTGAAACCGAGATAGTCGTGCACCGTCGTGATCAGCGCGACTCTCATGTCAAAATACTCTCCTGTGGTGGCGTCCCATGTCTTGGCCGGCATTGTCCATGACATGTGTAGCTCCTCTTTCAGTAACCCGAGATACAAATTAATATCATTTCCCGGTTGTCTCGGCCCTTGAATAAACATAGTCATGTGTATGCATTTTGCCTTCATGCACTTCCAGGGGGGAGGTTGTACATCCATACAAGTACGGGCCATGTGCTATGATTGGTGTTCTGGTTGCCAAACGGATTCATGCCATCAGTACAGGCGCCAAGCACGATGTTCCTTGGATCATCCGTGAATTATTTATATTCAGCGTTTAATGCTCTCCACCGGCTAGCATCTGCGAGTTGTGTCAGCTTCGGACCGTCTCCATCATCTGGCTTCACCCTCTCCGCGTGTCAGCGCATGAGCTTTTCTTCCTTAGGATCTAAGAAATACCATTGTAGATGGGGAGTGATCGGGAAATACCATACAACTTTCTGTGGAACTTCCTTCCGGCCTTCTTATATCGTGAAGCATTGCACTTTGTTCGTGGTATCTAATGTGCGGTAGATCAAGAGGGCACACAATTTTCTTGGCCTCCTCGTGTTTTTTTGCCTTCGTCTTTAGAAGTTCTAGCATGAAACTCAAGCGGGTCACCTCGGGATCGCAACCATCATACAATCGAGTCTTCGAGTCCAGCTCAAGTTGCGCTAGTTTGGCCTCCTCTCTAGAAGCAGCTCTATCGCTGGTCGTCTTCTTGTGAAGTAGGTCTCGAACACGCGGGTCCGCATGACTGAATTTAGTATCGACGAAGACTGCGGTGTGTCCGCGTCTTCTCCGTCATGTCTGGCCTCTTCTACGCCTGGTCCGGCCTCTTCGCCATCGCCATTTCCGAGGCCCTCTTCTTCGGGCCCATTATCGGTCATATCTTTGACGTACTCATCATCATCTTCACTTATCCACCTAGTATGGCCATCCATGAAACCATGCATGAGCAGGTGCACCTTGAATCGGACACCCTTAAAGGGGTCGAGCCAGAATCCTCCTTTGCATCTTCGACATGGACATAAAACCTCCTTCCGGTTTTTTTTCATACCTGTCATCCACTGCGGATTGCGAGTATCTTTCCACCATCCTTTCATTGACCTTCATGATTGCCTGCGCGGAGCAAAAGAATTATAACCACGTACACATGCATGCATGCATCAAATTCATACAAAAATTCGACATGACCTTCCCTAAACATAGGACACATCAAGTTTGCCCGAAATTCGCCAAAACGGAAATGAATCGACATTTAGGAAAAACATAGGCAATTTATGTCACACACATTTCAACAAATACACAATATAGGCAACTCACATGCCACACACAATTCGGTACCATATCACGCATAGTTTGGTCCTATCGCGCGCGCACAAATACACACACACACACACATTTCCATTCTTTCCCAACTCTTCTTTTTGCTCACCTGTGTCGAGAGAGATCGAGTACGGTGAAGATATTCAATTATCCTTCTTAATTAGCTAGTAGATCTATATGGTGAGATACCTAGATAGATCTAACAAAGGAGAGAGAGAACTAGCTAGTGAATATGGGTGGATGGACAAAGAAATTAAAAAGAGGGTGGAGGGAGGGCATTAATTAATGGAGGTGGTGGAGGGGCAAAGAAAGAGAGAGGGAGGAGGGAGGGCACTAATGAAGGTGGTGGAGGGGCAAAGAAGAAAGAGGGAGGAGGGGGAGCATTGAAGGAAGAAGCAACAAGCAAGTGGAAGAGGAGGGGAGAGAAGGAAGGGGGAGGGAGAATAGGGGGAAGGTGGTAGATATTATGGCTAACGACCATAGCAGTAGCGTTGGGCAAAGAAAAGCGCTACTGCTAGTTGCCCTAGTTGTAGCACTGGCAGAAACACAGTACTGCTACTAACTGGGGGCCACCAGCTTACCGGTAGAAGAATAGAGGTAGCGCTTGTTCCAGAAAAAGCGCTACAACTATGGTTTTAGTTGTAGCGTTGGGTAAGAGCCAAGCACTGCTAGTATCTCCTGACTTGGGGGTACGGTGTGGCCCACTTAACAGTAGCGCCGTGTCTGCTACCCAGCGCTGCTGCTAAGTAGTACCACTAGCGCTTGTTCTACATAGCACTACTGGTACTTAATAGTAGCCTTGTGGCCTTAACCAGCGCTACTAGTAATATTCTACCTATAAGGTATTTCCTAGTAGTGGGGGTGGGAGATGCATCACCAAAGCTGCGAGCGGCCATATCTGATGCTGCAACCGGCGACCGCGAAAGTTATAACTAGCGACACGAAGAGCTTCAATCGGAGACGGCGAAAGCTGGAATGGACCACTGCACGATAGCCAAAGCTGCATCTGGCGACCGATGAAGTCATAACGGACGACGTCAAAACCTTCAACCGTAAACGACGAAAGTGGGGTCGGTGACTAGGAAACCGCGAAAGCTGCAACCGGTGATAGAAAAGGTTTCAACTGGCGACAAAAAAAGCTTCTGCGAGATTTAGTGAAAAGCTATTGATGATGGCCAAAAGCTGCGATCGACAATGGGAAATGTTTCACCATGCAACCAGCTAAAAGCTATAGATGATGGCGTAAAGCTGCGACTGGCAATTAAAAATGCTTCGATCGGCGACCAAAAAGTTGCAATCGATGATGGCGAATGTTGGGACTGACGATGGCGAATTCTACAACCAGCGATGAAAAAAAAGCTTCAGTCGGCAGGCAGAGCTGACGATGGTGGGAGCATTAAGGACAGGTGCGGCGACCAATTTACTGTGTTGTTACCCTGTAACACCCCGGACACACCCGCCGGTTACTGGCCGTTACTCCTGGCTGGATGTAAACCAGCCCCACAGATCAACACTAGTCTTTCTTGCGCACTTTGTCCTCACTCATCCACACCTGGGACCAACTTTTCAGTCAGTCACCCATCCTGAAATTGCTTCAAGCTTATCACCCTTAACTTTGGAGTTCTTTACTAACGGGCTCCCGGAAAAGAAGAAATTACTTATTAATATGAGTAGTCTATCATCCCTAATAAGCCAGGCTCTCACATACACCCCCACAAATAGAAACCGTCATCCTCGTTGGCCCACGGGAACGTTCCCTCTTGCCACGTCTCTGTGTCCAGTCCAGCACATGTGTCATGTCGTGTGCCACGACGAGACACAAAGTCATGCACAACATGACCGCGCAGATGACCCGTGATACGTCTCCAACGTATCTATAAATTTTGATGGTTCCATGCTATTATATTATCACTTTGATATACTTTATATCTCATTTTATATCTTTTTTATGGACTAACCCATTAATTTAGTGCACAATGCCATTTCCTATTTTCTGAATTTTTTTCTGAAAAATATGTGACACTAGAAGCTTCAAGAGGAGGCGAGAAGACCCACGAGGGACCCACAAGCTCAGGGGCGGGGGTGCCACCCAAGCTTGTGACCCTCCTGTGGCTCCGTTTGACACTTTGACCTAAAATCATCTCTATGTATTCTATAATGTCCAGAAACCCTCAAAGCGAGACCTGAAACAATTTTATTACCGCCACGAGCCTCTGTTCTTCCGCGATCCAATCTGGAGCCATGTTCTAGCAATCTGCCAGAGGGGGCAATCATCTAGGAGGCCGTCTTCATCAACCTTGTTGCCTCCATGATGATGTGTGAGTAGTTCCTATAGGACCTACGAGTCCATAGCAGTAGCTAGATGACTTTCTCTCTCTCTCTGTTTATCTTCAATACAATGATCTCCTATGAGATCTATTTGACGTAATCTTCTTTGTGGTGCTTTTGTTGGGATCCGATGAATTATGAGTTTTCGATCAGAATTATTCATTGAGTTATATGAGATCTTCTCTTAAATCTTTTATACGTAGTTTCATAGCTACATATGCTTTCCGATCTATTGATTCTTCTTTGGTCAGTTAGATGATTAGATTTTCAGAGGGAGTGATGCATAGTAGTGGGTTCAATCTTGCAATGACTCTGCCCAGTGACAAAAGGGATAAGGGCACGTTTTGTGTTGTTTCCACTATGGGGAAACGGTGGGGTTTGATCATATTGACTGATCGCTTCTTGTCTACATTATGTCATCATGCATATTGCGTTACTCTGTTCTATGAACTTAATACTTTTAGATGCATGCTGGGTAACGGTCTTGGGGTGGAGTAATAGATGTAAACATTAGTAAGTTTAACGGTCTACTTGTTACTGACGTAATGCCTATATTAGATTATGTTATGAATGATCATCATAATTATTCGCTATTCTGTCAATTGCCCAATAGTAATTGTCTACCCATTGATGTTATGCTTTTGAGAGAGATGTCACTAGTGAACCTATGCCCTCCGGGCCTATCTTCTCATTAATACAGACTTCCTACAATTGCAATCCTATTTACCATTTATTTTATTCTGTTATTTATCATCTTGCAAACTATTATCCTACTACTATCAGTTTTAATCTTGTAACTACCAGGAAACAAGGGGATTGACAACCCCCTCGCCTTTTGTTGGGTGCAAGCATCTTTTGTAGTTGTGTGCAGGTGTTGTTAACGTTGTTATTACGGTGCCTCCTACTTGTTTGATTATACCTGGGTTCTTAACCGAGGAAAATAATTTCTGGTGCTGTGCTACATCACCCTTCCTCTTCGGGAAAATCCAACAACTCACGCATGAGTAGCAACCCGCAAACATCCATATAACCACGAGGGTCCGCTCTGATACCAACTTGTCATGCCCCGGATCAGACACACCCGTCGATTACTGTCCATTACTCCTAGCGGGATCTAGACTGACCCCACATATCAACACTAGTCTTTCATGTGCACTTTGTCCTCAGTCATGCGCACGTGAGACCAACTTCCCAATCGACCACTCATCCTGAAATTGCTACAACCTTATCACACTTAACTTTGGAAGTCAGTCACTCATCCTGAAATTGCTACAACCTTAGCAAACTTAACTTTGGTGTTCTTTCTGAATGGGCTCTTCAAAAAGAACGAATTCCTTGTTGATATGAGTAGTCTATCATCCCTAATAAGCCAGGCTATCATAAGTCGACAGGAGAAGCTACGATCGACCAACGACCAAAGCTGCAACCCCAATCATCGGCGCTACGGACAATGAAGCAATGGCGCAGCAAGCACGAGCGGAGGAGGAAGAGGGTGCAGTGGCACGAGTGGCCAGCGAGCGTGGACAGCAGAAGGTGAGCACGGGTGGTTGGCGAGCACTGGCGGCTCAGGGTGAGCGTATACGTCCGGCGAGACGTGGAATTCTTCATACATGTGTGTTGACGAAAGGGAGCGGCGGGATGTAGAATCGTCAAACGCGCACGTTGACGAAAAAGCGAACGAGGAAGTGCATCGAACAATTACTTGTAGACCAATCGAATGGTTGCACTAAGCGCTGCCCTCAAATAAATGTTTGTAAGCTCTAAAAGAAACCTAACGTGTTTGTAGACATTTTCTCAACGTTTTTTTATTTCTTTCTCTCTTCTTTACGGTACAATACAAAAAAAATTCAAAGATACATGAACACTTATTTCAACCAGAAAAAAGTAATGCATTTTACCCATGTGAAATTTGTTTGAAAAACATAAAAAAAATCGAGATACATGAACATTTTTTACATACAAAATGAACATATTTAAAAAATACTTTAAACATTTTTAAAATGTAAATATTTTTTTAATAATACATAAAGATTTTCGAAAAAATAGAGGATGATTTCTTAAATACCCAACATATATTTTTCAAAACACACAATGACCATTTTCAAAATATGCCACGAGTATTTTTCAATAGTATGATGAACATTATTTACATAAATGGCTAAGATTTTGAAGTATATGGTAAGATAATTTAACACATGATGACTATTATTTTAATACGAGCCGGACCTTTAGAAGGTATGTATTCTTGCAAAAAGAAACGGAAGCATGGACATGAAAATGTGAAGAAAATCGAAAAGTGGAAAGGAATTTTTTTTAAACCAAAAGTAAAAGTAAAAAATAAAGATAAATAAGTGGAACAACTTTTTAATACATGATAAATTATTTTTAAATTACATCATATATTTTTAAATATATGTTGAACATGTATTACTCCAATAAAGTTTTCATGTATCATAGAAATAATATAGATGTATTACTCCCAATAAAATAAATTTAATTGAATGTAGAAAAAGAAAAGGAATATTTGAAAAATTATAAAATTGAAAATATAAAATAAATTGGAAACTGAAAACTAAAAAATAATTACTGAAAGAATAAAATAAAAGAAAATTTAAATATATGCAAATAAAATAAAATAAAATAAAATAAAATAAAGCTATGTACATCTGCGATCTCACATTTTTACGACTGAACGGATAACTACGGTAAAAAAGAAAAACCAAACGTAATATCGCTACGGTCCACGCTACACACTATATGTCGCTCGTGACAACAAGTGACAACTAGCGCGCAAGCCCATTGATTTTTCGTACGTGATTTGGGCGGGCGGGTCCACCACGTTTTTCGGAACCCTAAGGGCGACGGGATAGGCGATCGGCTGGCGATCGCGAGGCCGCCGCTGGCTTAGGGTTTACAGAACGGGGGTGGTTTACTCCGGTGTACCAAGGTCCAACGACGGCGTGGGGCTTAGGGACGACCGGATCCGGGATCGCGGCTGTGATCTCATCATGGCGGAGCGCAAGGGGAAGGATGGGGTCCCTTCGAGGAAGCAGGCTACCCCGTCGGCGAAAGCAGCGGCGGAGGGAACAAGCAGGGGGTCGTCAAGGTCCCCGGCAGATGGCAAAGCTTCTGAGGCGGAGGCGAGCCTCTCGGCGAAACTGGGCGACCTAGTTCTAACGGAGAAAGAACAAATAGGATTCGTTTTCTCGGATCCAACACCTGATCGAGCTAGGGTTCCAAGGTGGTCTGTGGTGGGCAAAGTCTTCACACCGCGGCCACTCAACTTCAATGCCCTAGAGAGAGCCATGCAGAAGGCA
This sequence comes from Elymus sibiricus, assembly GCA_039707655.1. NCBI lineage: Eukaryota > Viridiplantae > Streptophyta > Magnoliopsida > Poales > Poaceae > Elymus > Elymus sibiricus. The sequence goes on from CM077671.1 coordinate 485,200,315, forward strand.
TGGGGTTTGCATCGAGAGGCGAAATTCAAGGACCTAGGCAACAACATATTTTCCGTGAGATTTGGCAGTGAGGGGGACTGGAGACATGCCCTTCGCAATGGGCCGTGGCAATTCGACTTTCACGTGATTGTCCTGAAGGACTACGAAGGTAACGTGCGGCCATCGGAGATGATCTTTGACACAGTGGAAACCTGGGTGAAAGTTGCTGACCTACCATTAGACAAAAGAACAGAGGAGTTTGGTAAAGCACTAGGGGATTGGTTGGGAGAGGTTGTGCGCGTGGATGTGGAAAAGGATGGTTTTGCAAGGGGAAAAGATCTGCGGGTGAGGGCTAAGATATCTATCTTTGAGCCACTGGTGAGGCGTTTTAAGCTTCGTTCTTCACTGGAAGACGAAGTGGGAACATGGTATGAGTTCAGATATGAAAAAATACCTCATTTTTGCTTCGAGTGTGGAAGATTGGTGCATCCAGAAGGTATATGTGAACCACATGTTGATTCGTCAAAACAGTGGGGTCTGTGGTTAAGAGCCTCGCCGGGCAGAGGCGCATCTTCTATGAAGGACGCCTCGTCCAGAGGAGCAGGCAACAGTAGCAGCAAGGAGGCCTCCTAGACAGAGGGGAGCGGCAGAGATAAAAGAGGCTATGCCCATGTCCGTGATCTACCGGTGAAGCGTAATCTGTACCAGGACTACTCCCCATCGGCTGACTCTCGCACTGGCGATGAGTTTAGGAAGGAGCAACCAGAGGTGTTAAGCCCACACAAAGCAAGGTATGGCAGGAATGAGGACCGGGTGGAAGACCTGAGAGACAATATTGAGCAAAGGAGAAACCAAGAAGGGGGGTACGATAATATGCAGGGTCACCGCTCTGATGGTTCCCGTGGGCCGGGCAATTACCGCACTCGCGGTGGAGCTAGGCCGGAGAATAGAGACGATAAATGCTTAAGCAAGGACCAGTTCAGTGGCGGGTGGAGAAATGAAAGAGACTTGAGGCACGAGATTGAAAGAAAGAAAGAGAGAGACCTCCGTGACCAGTTGAAAGAGCAACAGAGGCATAGGGAAGAGGCGCGCTGGCACTATACAGAAAGAAGCTACCGAGAACGTGTAGCAGATTATGGAGCCAGAAATGACCACTTTGAATCAGGGGCCTACAGAGACAAAGAGAGGAAGAGAGGGACCTATGTCAGAAAGCCTAGAAAGGATTATGATGCTAATAGGCCACGGGGGGAGGACACTGTTGGTACTAGCAGTACAAGGAAGAGAGGCCCAAAACAGATGTGGATTCCTAAAGATGGAAGTGGAAGTCATGTGGTTCAGGATGCTTTTATCCGTGACACTAGGCAAAAGACGTCCAACGTGTTTGATCGTATCTCAGAGACAAAGAGTAGAACGGCGGCCCCTGCCGAGGAGCAGGGCCGCCGACAATAATGAACGTCTTGGCATGGAACTGTCGAGGATTGGGGTTGGACTCGACAGTCGGCGAACTCAGAGACCTGGTACGGTCCTACAACCCAGCGGTGGTTTTTTTATCAGAAACTAAAAAGAAAGCAAGGGCGATGGAGAGGCTGAAGTGGAGTCTGGGATTCAGGCAAGGTGTAGTTGTGGACTGTGTGGGAAAAAGTGGTGGCCTGGCACTATGGTGGCGAGACCATGTGGATATTACTATTAGACCGTGGTGTCAGTTCTACATCGATGCCCAAGTGGGGATTGATGGACATACCTTTAGATTCACTGGAATCTATGGGGAACCGTGTGTTGAGCGGCGAAGCAAAACATGGGAGGTTCTTAGGTACCTGAGGAGTCAGGACAACCTTCCATGGCTATGCGCAGGTGATTATAACGAGGCTTTAGTTCAGAATGAGCAACTTGGGGGCAACCCGAGGTGCTTAAGGCAGATGGAAGCGTTTAAGGAATGCCTAGCCGACTGCGGTTTGGCAGACCTCGGCTTCTCGGGTTATCCGTACACTTGGGATAATAAGAGAGACGCGGATGAGAATATACAAGTGAGGCTTGATCGAGCTACATGCAACGCAGACTTTATGCAGATGTTTCCGGCAACAGAAGTCCAACACATAATTACTGAGGAGTCTGATCACCAGGCGATTGTGGTCAGAGTGGCGGCGGCGCTGGACATGCGCAGTATTAGGGAGCAGCGGCCCTTTGTGTATGAGGCCGCATGGACGAGACATGATGATTACGAGCGCATGGTGACCAATGCATGGCTAGAAGCCCATGCAGCGAACCAGAGAGAGACGGGGCTGGACGCGGCATGCAGCAAGCTGGGACTACTGTCCAAATCGATGCATGAGTGGAGTAGGCAGGTCTTTGGAAGCATAAAGCGTCAAATCGCTCATTTAAAAAATCAGCTTAAGGACGCCAAGGAGAGGGCCACTCGCACGGGGTTCAGACATGAGGTGCAGGAACTTGAAGATCAATTGCATGAAATATACAAACGAGAGGAGATATTCTACAGACAGCGGTCTAGAGTGGACTGGTTAAAGGAAGGTGATCAAAATACTCAATATTTTCAGAACCGGGCGACGCACAGGAAGCGGAAAAACACTGTTAAGGCGTTGCGGAAGGAGGATGGATCTAAGTGTACTGATGATGAAGGTATGAGGCAAATGGCGGCAAACATTTATGCAAACCTGTTCACCTCTGAAGGGTCGCGGGAATCAGAGAGGCTGCTACAACATATTGATCCAGTGGTGTCCGCTGATATGAATGCTCGGCTAACGGCGGTTTTCACAGACCAAGAGATTGAGGTGGCATTATTCCAGATGGGACCAACTAAATCACCTGGACCAGATGGGTTACCAGCCATGTTTTATCAGAGACACTGGTCAATGATAAAATATGATGTATGCTCGGCGGTGAGAGACTTCTTGGCGGGGAAGGCAGCCCCTAACGGTTTTAATGATACAATAATTGTAATGATACCTAAGATCAACTCACCGGAGTTGCTCTCGCAGTTTCGACCAATCAGTTTGTGTAATGTGTTGTATAAAATTGCAGCGAAAGCACTGGCTAATAGGTTGAAGGTGGTATTGCCTTTCATGATATCCGAGGAACAGAGTGCTTTTGTCCCGGGGAGACTAATCACAGATAATGTTCTTGTCGCGTACGAGTGTGTGCATGCCATAAGGACCAGGGAGAGGAGGAAACCGTTGTGTGCAGTGAAGTTGGATATGATGAAGGCCTACGATAGGGTTGAGTGGGTGTTCCTTGAGCAAATGATGGCGAGGTTTGGTTTCTCTAATCACTGGATAGAGATGGTTATGAGATGTGTTACCTCGGCGAGGTTTTCTGTCAAAATGAATGGTGGCCTCTCCCACAGTTTTGTTCCATCTAGAGGGCTGCGACAGGGTGACCCCTTGTCACCGTACCTATTCCTCTTTTGTGTGGAGGGGTTCTCAGCACTGTTGCGAGACGCCCAGGCACGGAAGGATATTAAGGGTGTTACGTTTGGGGGCACTGCCCCCACGGTCACTCATCTTCTTTTTGTTGATGATAGTGTGGTTTTTCTTGAAGGGTGCACAACAAATTTTGAGGCACTGAGAACTATATTGCGTGACTATGAGATTGCGTCGGGCCAGAGAGTGAATCTGCAGAAGTCTTCGATTTTTTTTGGGAAGGGTTGCCAGGAGGAGGACAAGGCAAGTCTAAAGCAGACCGTGGGCATCTCTTCTGAAGCTTTGAGTGAAAGGTACTTGGGGCTACCAACTGTGGTTGGTAGATCTAAGGATGGAACGTTCAAATACGTCAAAGAAAGTGCAATGGGGAAAGTGGCAGGATGGAAGGGGCAAGGGCTCTCCAAGCAAGCAAGGGAAGTACTAATGAAGTCCGGGCTTCAATCCACTCCGACCTTTACCATGAGCTGTTTTCAACTCACGAAGAAAATGTGCGGGAACCTGAAATCAATCTCCTCAAACTTCTGGTGGGGTGCAGCGAATGGGCAAAAGAAGGTCCACTGGATTGCCTGGGACAAGATGTGTACAAGGAAACATGAAGGTGGTCTAGGTTTTCGTGATCCCGAGGCGTTCAACCAAGCATTGCTTGCAAAGCAGGCTTGGCGTATCTTGACAGCTCCCTCATCTCTTTGTGCACGGGTACTTAAGGCAAGGTACTTCATAGAAGGGTCCATCCTCAATGCTACTTGCCCATCGGGAGGCTCCTTTACATTCAAAAGCATTATACATGGCCGAAACTTGTTGCTGGATGGGTTGATATGGCGCATAGGAAATGGTTCAGCGATCCGCATACACCATGATAATTGGATACCGCGTAGGGGGGGCCTGAAGCCACTGGGCCAGGTATATGTCCACGGCACTACTCGTGTTAGTGATCTCCTAGACGCAAGCGGCGCTGCATGGGATTGCAACAAGGTGCAGCACATGTTCCCTCCTGATGAGGCACATGAAATACTACAGATCACAGTTGGAGGTCCGGAGGTAGAGGATTATCTAGCATGGAACTTTACTAAGAACGGTGTTTTCTCGGTCCGGTCGGCCTACCACTTGCGCATGTCACAGAAGAGACTGAAGACGGGGCGCCCGGAGACCTCGTCATCGGTTGCGGATCACAAGGCGTGGCTTGGTTTGTGGGACACCGTGGCACCGGGGAAGGCAAAGACACATGTATGGAGACTGATTATGAACGGGTTGGCTGTAGGTCATGAGCTGCACAGAAGGAGAATTAAGCCCGGTGTGTTCTGTGTCGCGTGTGGCCGCGAGGAGACGAACCTACACAGATTTTGGCGCTGTTACCATTCCACAAACTTTTGGAGAATAATGCACTCGGAATTGGGAGTGCCGGTGGCGATCCCACCGGATACAGTTCGCTCCCAGAGTGACCTTGCGAGATGGATGCTTTCCTGGTTTGCTGAAGCATCGGATGATCACAAGGCTGTGATGGTTCAAGGGCTATACGGCATCTGGTTAGCGAGGAACAATGCACGTGATGGGAAGACGATAGAGGACCCAGACGATATCGCGAGGAGAGTAGTGAAGCTTATGGAAGAATGGCAGACTGTGCATGGAAGGCAAGGTAAGGTGAGAGGGGTGACCCCGATTCAGAAGTGGGAGCCGCCGGAAGCGGGCTGGATTAAAGCGAATATGGACGGAGCTACAACTAAGAATGGCGACAAGGGAGGTGCAGGTGTGGTGTTAAAGAATGATGAAGGGGCGTTTCTAGCGGGAGCTTGTCACGTTTCCCCCCATCATACAGAGCCAGCGAAGGCGGAGCTCTTGGCGTGCAAGCGAGCTGCTCAGTTGGCGGACGGTTTGAATGCAGAAAATCTGCACCTGGAGATGGACTGCAAAGAAATAGTTGCAAAGCTTCAGAGCTCGGAGCGGGATCTCTCTACCTTGGGGCCGATGATACAGGAGGTCAAACAACTTTTAGAGACGAGGCAAAACTGGAAGGTGAGCTGGGTTAGGAGGTCAGCCAATGTGGCGGCTCATAGATTAGCTAGGGAAGGAGTTTCAAATAATTTTTGTAAGGTTTGGCTGAACCAGCCTCCAGATTGTATCCTTGACGTTATTTCGGCAGAAATTCCTGCATACTATGTATAAATAGGTGAAGGTTGGAACTCAAAAAAAAAAAAAAAAGCGCGCAAGCCCATTAGCGCGGTTACTCCCAGCCTCTTTTTTCCTCCAGTTTTTCTTGGATTTGTCTTATTTTTGTTTCCTTTAGTTCGTTTCTTTTGTTTTATTTCTTTTTTATCTGTTTATTTGTTTTTTTTTATTTTGTTGCCATTTTACCTTGATTTATTTGTTTTCTCACCGGATTTTTTTCTTTTTTCTTTCTTTCTTCGTTATTCTTTAGTTTCTTTGTTTTCTTCAGTTCTCTTCGATTTTCTTTTTGTGTATTTATCAGTTCTTTTATCAATATTCCTTTTTTAACCAAATAAAATATGTTTAAGTTTTTTTAGAATACATGTGTTGTACTCTTTTAGTAATACACGGTAACATTTTCAGAATATATGACAAACGTTTTTTAATGTAATAAACATTTTTATAAACTACGTAATACTTTTTGCTATTGTATAAACATGTTTTTATTTTTCATGGACATTTTATTGGAAACATCTAATATTTCCTTAAAATAAACATGCTCTAACCTACCCGGACTTACATTGTATATTACATCTTTTGATGTCACAAACATTTTTGTGAAACACGGGAATATTTCCTTAAAATGGTATGTACATTTTTTTAATGGCATGAAACACTTTTTTTACATTACACAAGATTCTTTTGCACTGTATACACATTGATTCAACTTTTGCGTACATTGTTGAAACACAGGAAAATTTCTATAAAATGTCACAAGTATTTTTGAAATTTATTATCGTTTTTTTTGAATCACGCTACAATGTTTGTTATACCATGTTAACAATTTTTGAAATTCATGCTTTTTATTTCCAAAGCACAATTAAGTTTTTGAAATATATGCTTTAAAATATATAAAGGTACAGAAAAGGAGGAAAATTATTGGAGATATCTCAGCATGATGTCAGCTTGACAAACCACATCCTACAGGGCCGGCTCACCACCTGTACCCTATAGTGGAGGCAGTCATGTGTGTTGTAGCAAGTGGGGCATAGCCATTCCCGCACTACAGTGCGAGAAAAACGAAAGAAAAATTGGTTCACTGGCCCGGCCATTTTCTGGACGTGTGTTGGCTAATCCAATATAGCGGCCGCAGTAAGGGAGATATAGGCTTTCGCAAACTCCTATTTGGCGCCAACCGGCGCAAAACAAGCGACACATTTCCTTTGCTAGATTTCTTGGCTCTGCCCATGCACGTTTTTTTAGGGAACGTATAGGCACGTTTCTGTGAAGCTAAAGTGCCCGTTTTCTTTTTCATTGCTTTTTTGGGCCCTGTTTTGTCTCTTTTTTTCGTTTTATTTTCGATTTTTTTAGATTCATGGACTTTTCTCAAAGTCGTGAACATTTTCCAGATTCATGCACCTTTGTATAATTCTATTTTTTTCTTAAAGTGGTGAACTTTTTTGAAATTTGAGGTAGTTTTGAACTTTTCTTCAATTAGCAGACTTTTTCAAATTTGTAATTTTTATGTTTTAATATTTTTTTAAAATTCATGAACCTTTTTCCATACTCGTGAATTTTCCACATTCATCAACTTTTTAAATTCGTGAAATTTTAAAAATTTGAGATTTTTTTGTGAACATTCCTTCAATTATCAAAAAAATTAAATTCGTGATTTTTTAATTCTGTGAAAAAATTCAAATTTGTGAACCTTTTCCATCTTGATGATTATTTTTATTTAAAATTTACATTGTTTTTCAAAATTCATGATCATTTTCGCAAATTCATGGTTTTCTTCAAAAAAAATGAATTATTTGGAGTTCAATCTTTTTCTTCAAAAAATCAACGACCATTGCTCATTTTCAACGGTCAATGATCAATGGTCAAAGACCAATGCATCGGTCTAACTATCTGTGGTGAAATGCTCATGTGGGCTGCGGCCCATATAGCATGCGCATGAGCACTAGCAGCCTAAGTGGCGCTATGAGCGCCAATTAGGAGCTCTCTAGCCTTTGCGCCTGTGTGTGTTGTCTGTTCTTGAAGCCACAACACATCCCTCTCCTCGTCCAGGCTTTTCGCATCACCACGGGATGGCAACACGAAATTTTTCCACCATAAGTGTTTCTTAGAAGAAGAAAGAATATGATCGAGCAGTTGATTTGGTCTAATGGCCCATGTGAAAAATTGATGTTGAGTTGGGACGTATGGTGATTGATTTCTATAAAAACCTTTACACTTCAGAGGGCACTATTGGTATGGAAGAGGCTATGTTGCATATACCTTGTAGATTTACGAATGAGATGAATGTGATAGTGTTCCTTATCAAGCAAGTGAAGTAAAGATGCCCTTTTCCAAATGTTGCTAACAAAGGCCTCGGGCCCTGATGGGTTCCCGCCACATTTTTTAGCAGAATTGGGATGTGTGTGGTGATGAAGGCACTCAGATGGTGGTATTAATGGTTGATGGCGTCGAGTCTCCAAAAGTTATCAACAAAACGTTCATCATTCTTATCCGTAAGTTACAAAATCCAACCTCTTTAACTCAATTTCGACCGATAAGATTCTGCAATGTGTAGTATTAAAGATTATATCAAAAGCACAAGCAAATCAATTAAAAAAGATTCTACCAGATATAATATCTCAATAGCAATCAACGTTTGTCATATGGAGGTCAATCACTGACAATGAAACAGCTTCTTATGAATTCTTACCCTCTATGAAAAGAACACAAAGTTAGAAAAATTCCTCTTATGCTCTAAAAGTTGACGTGATGAAGGCCTATTAACGTGTAGAGTGGAATTAGTTGAAAGCTATTGTGGAAAATATTGGCGTGTATCCCAATTAGGTGGAGCAGGTAGTGCACGGTGTTACTTCTGTATCTTTTTTTGTTCTACTTAATGGTGGGAGACTCGAGGATTTTAAGTCGTCGAGAGGCATCCGGTAGGGTGACCCAATATCTCCTTACCTATTCTTACTAGCCGCTGAAGGGTTTTCATGTCTCCTAAAATCAAAGAGTAGTAATGAGAATGTCAAGGGAGTGGTGGTGGTGCTTTATTATTTGCCAGTACTTTTCACAAATGATAGCTAGGTGATGTTTAAAGCTAATGAGGAGGGGCCATCTATTATTCGTGATACTATAAAGGACTGTGATGCATTCAGTCGGAAGGTTAATTTGTACAAATTCACAATATTCTTTGGCAAGGGGTGTTGGAAATCCATTAGGAACAATATTATAACTATTTTGACTGTTCTCAACGGTTTTCGCAGACTCAAGAACCATAGCAGTTATGTTATAACCATAATTTGTTAGTTCCCAAGAATGTTTATTGCTTATACTTTAAATTATGGATGAATGGTTACTTGATCATGAGAGGTTTTATGATGAATACTTGCTATTATGATGATGATCAAGATGCTACTATGTCTGTATTTTGTTTTATCGACATCTCTCTCTATAAACATGTGATCATGATTATCGAGTTCGATATTCGCTTGAGGACAAGCGATGTCTAAGCTTGGGGAGCTGATATGTCTATTTGGCATCATGTTTTCCTACTGTTATTTATAATGTTTTTATCAATATTTCACTATATGATGCAATTCTTATGCCTTTTCTCTCTTAATTTGCAAGATACACACGAAGAGGAAAATTGCCTGCAGCTGGAATTGTGGACCTAAAAGATCTACAACAGAGATAGCTATTCTCGAAGCTCCAAATGACCTGAACTTGTACAAAGATTTATTTTGAAATATATAAACAGGGATTTCTATTTCTGTGCCCCTGGTTGCTTAGTTGTGCTCAGTTCTGCCCAAGCCAACTAACTTTGCTCATATTTCCCCTCCCCCCTCGACCACTTGCTCACAAAATGCCAAACAGAGCACCGTCGTCCACTGAACGCCTTTGCCGTTACCTCCTAACTAGTGGGCCGGCGTGATATCCTGACAGGTGGGGCAACTTACTTCTTCGCAACGTTTTTGAACGTGTAATGGAAGGGGAGGGACGCAGTTGGTACTAAAAATGTTGTCCTATGACGTTTTAAGGCAGAAATAACTAAGGTCTGACTGGGTGATAAAACGGTCGTCAACGGAATGAGCTTATGTTAAGGCAGGTGGGTCTCACTTAATTAGGTAGTGCATCGAGTGAAACGTGCCCCCACGCTGGACTGAACCCTCTCTGTTCCCCTCTTCGTTCTCGGCGGTGGGCGGCAGAGATATCGTTCTCGGCCACGGCGGATGAGGTGGGTGAATTCGGAACCTTACTCCGTGTCAGTTTAGATCTAACCGTGGCGCCTCTGTTTTCGTATGATTTACAATCTAGTTTCTGGGGGCGTGGGTGGGCTGAACGAGATGGAACCGACATTGACAAACAGGGGGTGGTGCTGCAAGGGTTGCTTCCGTTGATTGGAATTCAATAGAATTAGATGAACCTATAGATTTGTTCACTGCAACGATGACGGATACTGAGATGACAATTTTTTGGCATTCCAGTAGATGGTAGAGATAAGGAGGTGATACGTCTCCAACGTATCTATAATTTTTTAATGTTCCATGCTACTATATTATCAATTTAGGATACTTTATATGCAACTATATGCTATTTTATATCATTTTTAGGAACCTATTAACCCAGTCCCAAGTGTCAGTTGCTGTTTTCTGCTTGTTTTTGGTTTTCCAGGAAATTTGTACCAAACGAAGTCCAAACGCTATGAAACTTTTTTGACAATTTTTTCTACACAAAAGAGACCCAGGAAGCTTTGGGAGGAGTCAGGAAGTCGCACGAGGAGACGACAAGACAACAGGGCGCGCCCTGATGCCTTGTGCCCCCCCCCCCCACCATGTGGCTTCGTTTGACCTAATTCCACTTCTATAAATTCTGAAATATTGGGAAACCATCAGAGAGCCACCCGAAACACTTTTTCCGCCACTTAAAGTCTCTGTTCCGACGGGAGGCCATCTGGAGACCTTTTCCGGTACTCTGCCGGAGGGGAATCGATCACGAAGGCCATCTACATCAACCTTGCTGCCTCCATGATAATGCATGAGTAGTCCACCACAGACCTATAGGTCCATACCTAGTACCTAGATGATTTTTTCTCTCTCTTTGATCTTCAATACAAAGTTCACCGCGATCTCTGCGGTGATCTATTCGATGTAATCTTCTTTTGCGGTGTGTTTGTTTGGATCTGTTGAATTGTGGGTTTATGATCAGATTATTCATTGAAAGTAATTGACTCTTCTATGAATTCTTTTATGCATGATTATTATAGCTTCGTATTTCTCTCCGATCTATCAGTTTGGTTTGGCCAACTAGATTGATTTTATCTTCAGTGGGTGGTGCAATGTAATGGGTTCAATCTTGCGGTGGTTTATCCTCGTGACAAAAGGGGTCAAGACACGTATTTTTATTGTTGCCATTAAGGATAAAACAACGGAATCTGGACATATTGCTTGTCTTATTTTGTCTACATCATGTCATCTTGCTCCAACCATTACTTTGTTTGTCATGAACTTAATATCATAGATGCATGCTGGATAGCGGTCGATTGGTGCAGAATCTTTTCGGTCTACTTGTTTATGGACGTGATGCCTATATACATGATCATTGCCGTGAATAACATGTCATAACTATGCGCAATTCTATCAATTGCCCAAGAGTAATTCGTCTACCCACCGTATGCTACTTTCGAGAGAGAAGCCTCTAGCGAACACTATGGCCCCCGGGTCTACTTAAACATAAATACAAAAATCCTAAAAATACTCTGTTGCATATTATTTACTTTTATTTTGTTTTGCCTTTACAATATCTATCTCTATCAAAATTTAATCCTTGCAAGTCACGAGTTCAAGGGGCTTGACAACCATGTTGCCCGCGTTGGGTGCAAGTGTTTGGTTTTGTGTGTGTAGGTATTGTTGAAAGGAATTTGCTTGGTTGTCCTATTGGTTCTATAACCTTGGTTCTCACTGAGGGAAATACTTATCTCTACTGTGTTGCATCTCCTCTCCTCTTCGGGGAAAATCCCAACGCAGCTCACAAGTAGCAGGAAGAATTTCTAGCGCCGTTGCCGGGGAGCATCATCAAATTCTAGTCAAGTCCCTACACATAAATTATCTTTCACTTGTTATACTTTTTATTTGCTGTTATATTTTTCTTTATATAAAAATCAAAAATACAAAAATATTTCTATTTCCTTGTTTCCTTAGTGATTTAGTTTACTTGTTTGCTTGCTAGTTTACTTGCTTTGCCACTATGTCTCAAGAAAATACCAAATTGTGTGACTTCTCAAATACTAATAATAATGATTTTATTAGTAGTCCAATACCATCTGCCACTAGTGCGGAAGCTTTTGATATGAATGCCGCTTTGCTAAATCTTGTTATGAAAGAACATTTTTTCGGAAGTCCTAATGAGGATTCCGCTTCGCATCTTAATACCTTCGTTGAATTATGTGATATGCAAAAGAAAAAATATATGGATAATGATGTGGTTAAACTGAAATTATTTCCTTTCTCACTAAGAGATAAAGATAAATCTTGGTTTTCATCCTTGCCTCGCAATAGTATTGGAACATGGGATAAGTGTAAGGATGTTTTTATTGCCAAGTATTTTCCTCCTGCTAAGATTATATCTCACCGAAACCAAATTATGATTTTTAAATAACATAAGTAAGAACATGTTGCACAAGCATGGGAGATAATGAAAATTATGATTAGAAATTGTCCCACTCATGGCTTAAATTTATGGATGATAATACAAAATTTCTATGCGGGACTAAACTTTGTATCTAGAAATCTCCTAGACTCTGCTGCAGGTGGTACCTTCATGGATATTACATTGTGAGATGCTACTAAATTAATGAATACTATCATGACAAATTATTCTCAATGGCACACCGAACGAGCTCCAACTGGTAAGAAAGTAAATTATGTTGAAGAAATCGCTACTTTGAGTGATAAGTTGGATTCTCTTATGAATATGTTTGCAAATAAGAATGCTCAAATTGATCCTAATGATGTCCACTATCTAATTTGATTGAGAAAAATAATGATGCTATTAATGTGAACTTTGTCTCTAGAAATAATTTCAACAACAATGCTTATAGAGGTAATTTCAATCCTAGACCGTATCCCGGTAATTCCTCTAATAATTATGGCAATTCTTATGGTAATTACTATGGTAATTCTTCCAATAATATTAATAGGATTCCCTCTGATCTTGAGAATACAATTAAAGAATTTATTAGTTCTCAAAAGATTTTCAATGCTATGGTAGAAGAAAAACTACATAAAGTTGACGATATGGCTAGAAACATGGATAGGATTGCTCATGTTGTGGAAACTCTTAAAAGTAAAACTTCGCCACACAAGAATGATATTAATGAGTCTATTAAATCCATCCAAATATTTAATAATGAAAGTAAGAAGAGAACCGCTAGGTTGAGAGCTAAGGAAGAATTCCTAGAAAAGGTGCTTCCTCCCGGTTTTTATCGTAATCATGATGAAAATCTTAAAATGATTGGTATTTATCCTATTGAATCTTTATTTACTAATATGAAAGTTGACGATAAAGGGAATGGAGATGAGTCAACTTTAGCTAGAAGGCGTCCCGTTTGTTTGGAGAGTGATGACCTTATTGATAAAAATGGAAAAGGTGGGTTTGGAGAGGTCAAACCTTTAAATAGTGATGCACCACTACTTTGGGTTATAAAGACTTTAATTATGAAAGTTGCACTTTATTTGAATGTATTTTCTTGCTGCAATCCATTATTAGCTCACCTAATGCTTAGGAACAAAATAAAGCTTTCACTAAACATATCGTAGAAGCTATGATAAAATCTCATGAGGAGAAACTTGAGTTAGAGGTTTTGATACCTGGAAAATTACATGATGAATGGGAGCCTACTATTAAAATTAAACTTAAAGATTGAACGCAATGCTTTGTGTGACCTTGGTGCTAGTGTTTCTACAATACCAAAATCTTTATGTGATGTGCTAGGTCTCACTGATATGAATGAATGTTCCCTTAACTTGCATTTAGAGGATTCTACTATTAAGAAACCATTGGATATAATAGATGATTTTCTTATTCTTGCTAATAGAAATTATGTGCCCATGGATTTCATTGTGCTTGATATTGAATGCAATCAGTCTTGTCCAATTATACTTGGTAGGCCTTTCTTACGAACTATAGGTGCTATTATTGACATGAAAGAAGGTAATCTAAGATTCCAATTCCCATTAAAGAAAGGAACGGGACACTTCCCTAGAAAGGGAATTAAACCACCTTATGAATCTATTATGAGGGCCAACTATGAAATTAATTTGAAGGATGACAACACTTGATACAATGCATTATGCCTAGCTAGGGGCATAAAACAATAGCGCTTGTTGGGAGGCAACCCAACAGTTATCTTTAAATTACTATTTTACTTTATGTTTTGGTGTGTTGACATTATTATTTCTACTGTAATGATTTTGTTTTTATTTTTAAATTAGTGTTTGTGCCAAGTAAAGCCTTTGGGATGATTTGGAAGATAGTAGAATTGATACGGTGCAAAAAAAGAAACTTTTGTGTCCACTGAAGAATTTCTCTAATTTTACTGGAATGTATTTTTTTATCTGAATTTTTTACACAGTATTGCTATACAGAATACCAAGGTTTTCATAAATTTTCAGAATTTTCAGAGTTACAGAAGTATGGTTTTGCTACAGATCTCTACAGACTGTTCCGTTTTAGACAAATTCTATTTTTGCTTGTTTTGATGATGCTATGGATTGTATCGGGGGTATAAGCCATGGAGAAGTTAGAATACAATACCTATTATGCAATAATGAAGTACTAATCAATTTATAACAGTACCTAAAGTATTTGATATGTTTGTTATACTAACGGATCTCACGAGGTTTTGTTGTGTTTTGTGCGCTGAAGTTTTCAAGTTTTGGGTGAGAAAACGATGGATGAAGGAATAAGGAGTGTCAAGACCCTAAGCTTCGGTATGCCCAAGGCACCCCAAGGTAATATTCAAGTAAGAGCCAAGCGTCTAAGCTTGGGGATGCCCCGGAAGGCATCCCCTCTTTCGTCTCCAATCTATCGATATGTCACTTGGAGCTATATTTTTATTCATCGCATGATATGAATTTTGTTTGGAGTGTTGTGTATTATATTTTGCTTTTCGTTTAGTTTGCCACAATCATTATTTGCTGGACACACATATTTGAGAGAGACACGCGGTTATCATAATTTGTTAGAATACTCTACATGCTTCACTTATATCTTTTGAGCTAGGCAGTGGCTCTAGTGCTTCACTTATATCTTTTTAGAGCACGACGGCGTCTAAATTTTGTAGAAGTGATCGAACTCTCATGCTTCACTTAAATCTTTTTGAGAGTATAATAAGAAATAGGAACGGTAAATGGCACGAGTTATAAGACTAGTCCAAAAAGGATAGGTATTCAAGGGGGTATAATAAAAACTTTCATGTAGCTCACTAAAGAAGAAACATGAGTTGATTATATTGATGTTGTAATATGAAAGGGCATAAGTACATGATTGTTGGTTAGTAGAAATATCGGTAATTAAAGTTTGTTATTTGTTATTCATGTAAGTATTAACATGTCATGGTGATGATGTGTGAGCATTTTTATGTCTGAAATGAAATCCTATCGTGTTGTTCGAATCGGGGGCGCGCGAAGGTTAACTCCCACCAACCTCCTCCCTAGGGGTACGCAGTAGTACTTTGCTTCTATATAGCTAATACGACTTTGCAATAAGTATTTGTTCTTTATGACTAATGTGAATCCATGGATATACGCACTCTCACCTCTTTGTATTTGTTAGCCTCTTTGGTACCGTGCATTGTCCATTCTCACCACGAGAGTCAGTGCAACCTTCGCCGGTGCATCCAAACCCCGTGATATGAGATGCTCTATCACACATAAGACACCTTACCTTTCTCAAAACAGCCACCATACCTACCTATCATGGCATTTCCATAGTCATTTCGAGATATATTACCATGCAACTTCCACCGTTATGTCACATAACTTGTGTGTTCATCATCATATTGCTTTGCCTGATCATATAGCTAACATAGTATTTGTGGCAAAGCCACCGTTCATCATGTCTACATGTTACACTAGATAATTGCACATCCTGGTACACTGCCAGAGGCATTCATATAGAGTCATAATTGTTTTATGTTGAGTTGTAATATTGAGTTGTATGTAAATAAAAGTGTGGTTATCATCATTATTAGAGCACTGTCCCAGTGAGGTAAGGATGATGGAGACGATGATTCCCCCACAAGTCGGGATGAGACTTCAGATGAAAATAAATAAATAAAAAGATATGGGGGAGGCAACAAAAAAAAGGAAAGCCCACCAAGAAAATAAATAATAATAATAAATTAGAGAAAAGAGAGAGGGGGCAATGTTACTATCTTTTATTCCACACTTGTGCCTCAAAGTGGCACCATGGTCTTCACATAGAGAGTCTCCCGAGTTGTCATTTTCATATGCTAGTGGGAATTTTTCATTATAGAACTTGGCTTGTATATTCTGATGACGGGCTTCCTCAAATTCCCGAGGTCTTCATGAGCAAGCAAGTTGGATGCACACCCACTTAGCTTCCGTTGAGCTTTCATACATTTATAGCTCTAGTGCATCCGTTGCATGGCAATCCCTACTCCTCGCATTGATATCTATTGATGGGCATGTCCATAGCCCGTTAATACGCCTAGTTGATGTGAGACTTTCTTTTCCACTTTTGACTCCTTTGATACCTACCACCATACTCTATTCCACCCATATGTTATATCCATGGTTCACACTCATGTATTGTGTGAAGTTGAAAATGTTGAAGCGTGTTAGAAGTACGATCCAATTGACTGGTTTGACACCAAGGTGCCCATGATTTATACTTATGTTGTGAAGACGGAGTCATGCCATGCTTGATATGATAAAATGAGTAGGGAATAAAATTCTTTAAGGATCGTATATTTTGAAGAGTGATGATTATGTTATTTATGTATATGGATAACTCCCTCTTAATAGTACGGATTTCCTACGACCAAAGAGAAACGAAAAAGCGTCGAAAATGTCGTCTTTGTTCTTTTCCGTCCCGAGGGATGCCCAACCGTCTTGTGCCACATTAGATATACCTGTGTAGCTTGGGTACACGGTTAGTCCGCAAATTGCATTGTCATCAATACCAAAACACTTAAGGCGGGAAATGCTCTTACACAAGGGGTTCTCATCTCCCCCTTGTTGTTTGTAAATGATGTTATGCAAAGAAATCTCCGTCAACCTCCCATCGGATTTCATTCTTTCCCTCATTTCTCCATTTTACAATATGCCAAATACACTTCAATTGTTTTGTCTGCTTGCCCTGATCAATTAAGACAACTACAACTCCTGGTTAATACTTTCTCCAAAGCTTCAGACCTTAAGGTTAATTATCAGAAATCCAATATGCTGCCCATCAACGTGGCTGAGGAGGAGTTGCAACAATTATCCAACAGTCTTGGTTGTGCCATTGGCACATTTTCCCTTTTACATATATTTTCACCCCCTCGGATTTAACAAGCCAAGAATGGAACATTTTTATACATCATTGAAATGATTCAGGGAAGGCTTGCTAGTTGCTCTCACTTCTTAAGTTATGATGGCAGATTGCTCCTGGACAATGCAATTTTCTCTTCACTGCCCACATTTATAATGAGTTGTTTGCTTCTCTATAAAGGGATCATTGAATAAGTTGACAAGTACATAAGGCATTGTTTTTTGAGAGGCAAAGATTTGGAAAATAAAATCATCCACTAGCAGCTTGGGATTTGTTTTGCAGACCTAAAGAAAAAGGTGGTTTAGGCATTCTGAACCTATCTACACAGAACACCTGCTTGCTGATGAAGATGGTTCATAAATTCATCAGCCACATGGGTATTCCTTGGGTTAATCTAATGTGGGAATTATACTATCCACAAGGGCTGACACCTATCAACCTTCAAACTTGCTCCTGTTGGTGGAGGTACTATCTAAAGCTTTTATCAACTTACCAGAATCTGGGTGCTAACTCCCCTCAAAATGGTCCGACAATTGCATTTATGGTCTGGCCCTTGGCAGGGAACTCCCAAGACTCATCTATGGCCTCACTTGCATTATTTCTCTCAAGATCATACTATCACTTTACATGCCTTACATTCTTTGGATGATCCGACACTTACTTTCATTAACCTCTATCTGAAGAGGCATACCCACAATTCCAGGAACTTACAACACCTGCTACAGAATTTGAACTTGGAACATGGACATGACTCATGTCAACTTCCTGTTGGTGCACATATCTACAAGGTCTCAAAGGCATATAAGCTCATAGCTACTCATCCCTCTGTCTTGCCAGTAATCAAATGTCTTTGGAAATCTTGTTGTCAGCTTAAACATAAAATATGTTTCTGTCTGCTAATTAATAACAGACAGAACACAAGAGCTATGCTACAGAGAAAGAACTTCTTCATTCATGACTACACATGTCTCATGTGTCATAAACAAGCATTGGAGATAGAGATCACTTTTACTTTCTCCGTCCATTTGCAAAACTATGTTGGCAATATGTTTGTCCTTCTTGGAACCCTACTAGAACATGTATTGGGGACAAAGTTTTCCATCTCAAACAATTGCTAAATGTGCCTTTTGCCATGGAGATAATTATACCAATCTCATGGGCAATTTAGACCACAAGGAATGACTTCATCTTCAAGCACATTCCTCCAAACCATTACAATTGTAGGCGTCGATTTAAGGAGGAACTCAAATGGCTTATCTACGGGGCTAAGAGAACGAAGCTCACTGGCCTCATAGATTGGGTCCAGGCTTTTAGATATGCCTTTTAATAGCTTTGTTGTATATGTTGTATTTTCTGCTTTTGTTTGTTTTGCTTATTTTACTTTTCTATTGGTTGTATAGTTTCTTCTTATGTTTTAAATCTTAACATGTATCATTCTTTAAAAATTAATAAAAAAAATACGTAGCTGAGTCTTGTTGTTTCCCCCAAAAAAAAGCGTGGCAGAGGCAATGACCTTTAGGGAGGCATGAGAATTATCCACGCTTGAAACCTCCACGACAGTCGGCGGGGATCCAGGCTTGAGCAGCGAGGCAGAGGTGGTGTGCGTCGAACCTCCCCGTCCACGGGTGGGGAATGGAGGTGCCACGAGCGGTGATGACAACAACAGAGAAGAAATGACGAGCGACGCGAGCTCGGAGTGGAGAGGAGAGAAGGGGAAGAGGAAAAAGTCGACGCCTCGCTCGCATCGGGCTTGTTCGCGCATGGATGACACCAAGCAAACAAAAAAATTATCTGACATGGCACAATATCTAGCGTCTTGATTCGTGTGCGTTATCGGACGCCAGAAGGGTGTTCACAAGGAGAAGCCAAAAAAAACTAACGTTCGCCTCATATATCTACATATATTAAAGCTGCTAAGCAGCGCGCCACCAGGGAGCTCCACCGCGCTGGCGATGCGCTCCCCACGGCCGCCACGTGTCCCCATAGTGAACAGTGACGCGGCGAACAGTAATATCCGGTGAACAGTAATGATCGATAAACAGTAACCACTATGAACAGCACTACCCCAGTGAACAGTTTTTGCTAAACAGTAACCATGATGAACAGTTGTCCTGGTGAACAGTGTCCTTAGTGAACAGTCTTTTTTCCAGTTTTAAAACGAAATAGTGTCTTGTGTTTCCCCCTTTTTTTTAACCCCACTTTTTTTTGAAATTAAAAGTTAAAAAGTTAAAATCTACAAAAAAAAACATTTTCCCGAGTTTTAAAACAAATATTACACCACTTTCCTATAACAAACAGTACTTTCTTATTTTTTTTCTTTTCCTTTTGAAATTCCCCTCTTTTTTGAAGTTAAAATTTAAAAGTTAAAATTTACAAAAATAAGTTTTCCCAAGTTCTAAAACAAATATTACACCACTTTTTAAAATTAAGGAGATAAAAAAACCAAAAAAAGTGAAAATAAAAAACACATTGCTTCTCTATAAAATACTAATGGTGGTCAAACAACAACTACGAGTACCATGAACAATACCTCCCCCCCCAATGAACAACCTACCTCTTTTCCCCCCTTCTTCTTTAAAATTTAAATTAAGGAGATAAAATTCAAAAGAAAAATGAAAACATATATTATTTCTCTTTTTCCCCCTTCTCCTTTGAAATTAAAATTATTAAGATTATAAAATTACCAATTTTTTCTCCTTCTTCAAAATTTAAATTAAGAATATAAAATTACCAAAAAAAACTGCAAACAAACGTTACATCACTTTTTTTGTAAATAGTAATTGCGGTCAAACAATAAACTATGGTTACAATGAACAGTGTCTCCCCTGAACAATACTTTCACATTTTTTCCTTCTTCTTTAAAATTAAAACTAAAAAGATAAATTTAAAAAAATAAAATACAACAAATATTACATCACTTTTCTATAAATAATAATAGTGGGTAAACGGTAACTATAGCTAACCAACAATTATGACAAACAATTTTTCACGATTTTTTCGAAATGAAAAGATAAAATTATCAAAAAAAATTATGAAAACAAATATTACATAAAAAACAAATTTAGCTCCACCGCGCTGGCGCTGCGCTCCCCACGGCCGCCACGTGTCCCCGTAGTGAACAGTGACGCGGTGAGCAGTACTATCCGATAAACAGTACCCATTATGAACAACACTATCCAGTGAACAGTTTTTTGCTGAACAGTAGCCTTGATGAACAGTGTCCCATGGTGAACAGTACCCTTAATGAACAGTACTTCCTTTTTCCAGTTTTAAAACGAAATAGTGCCTTGTGTTTTCCCCTTGTTTTTAACCCCCTTTTTTCGAAATTAAAATTTAAAAAGTTAAAATCTACAAAAAAGAACATTTCCCCGAGTTTTAAAACAAATATTACACCACTTTCCTGTAACAAACATTACTTTCTTATTATTTTTCTTTTCCTTTTGAAATTCCCCTCTTTTTGAAGTTAAAATTTACAAAAATACGTTTCCCCAAGTTCCAAAACAAATATTACACCACTTTTTCAAATTAAGGAGATAAAAAAACCAAAAAAAGTGTAAATAAAAAACACATTGCTTCCCTATAAAATAGTAATGGTGGTCAAACAATAACTACGAGTACCATGAACAATACCTCCCCCCTCCCCAATGAACAACCTACCTCTTTTCCCCCCTTCTTCTTTAAAATTTAAATTAAGGAGATAAAATTCCCAAGAAAAATGAAAACATATATTATTTCTCTTTTTCCCCCTTCTCCTTTGAAATTAAAATTATTAAGATTATAAAATTACCAATTTTTTCTCCTTCTTCTTCAAAATTTAAATTAAGAATATAAAATCACCAAAAAAACTGCAAACAAACGTTACATCACTTTTTTTGTAAATAGTAATTGCGGTCAAACAATAAACTATGGTTACAATGAACAGTGTCTCCCCTGAACAATACTTTCACATTTTTTCCTTCTTCTTTAAAATTAAAATTAAAAAGATAAATTTTAAAAAATAAAATACAACAAATATTACATCACTTTTCTATAAATAATAATAGTGGGTAAACGGTAACTATAGCTAACCAACAATTATGACAAACATTTTTTCATGATTTATTCCAAATAAAAGATAAAATTATCAAAAAAAATTATGAAAACAAATATTACATAAAAAACAAATTTGCTAAATGACGGGCTTAAACTCGGGTGCGGCGTGTCGCCGCACCTTCTGCCCTACTAGTCATTTTCAAGAACCAAAAAAACTCCCGTCGTCCAGTGTCGAGCGGATGAAAAAGGCGCTTGGACGCACGCACGGGCGCTCTCTCCCCGCTCCATGGTGGTATCTCTGGAGACCCGGGCCCAGATCTCCACCGTAACGGGTGGGTGGTCCCCGCCATCGGCGTGCCACGGTCCAGCTGGGGCCAACGCCAGGCCAGCTGCCAGTCCCACCTCCACCCACTGCCAGCGGGGGCCACCACCCCCGCCACACGCGCCGTCTACCCCACCCCACCCGCCCGAAAGGTGCATTTTATTCCAGCGAGTGCTACATTTTGGTTTCGAAAGGCGCGGGAGCGGTCAGTCACGTGCACGGGCGCGGATCTTAAGGCCATCAACCCTCATTAAATCCTAATCCAAAGGGCCCACCTCGTAATCACACGTTAATTACCCCATTTTATTCGCTCCGATTTTGACCCGTACGCACGCACGCACGCACACGCCTCCGCGGGCGCTGGGGCCGGCGGTTTCTCAATGGGCGCAGTGGGCCCATTGAGAATATAAAATTAAAATTAAAATACAAATTACCAAAAAATAAATTTAAATTAAGAATATTAAATTACCAAAAAAAAACTGCAAACAAACGTTACATCACTTTTTTTGTAAATAGTAATTGCGGTCAAACAATAAACTATGGTTACAATGAACAGTGTCTCCCCTAAACAATACTTTCACATTTTTTCCTTCTTCTTTAAAATTAAAATTAAAAAGATAAATTTAAAAAAATAAAATACAACAAATATTACATCACTTTTCTATAAATAATAATAGTGGGTAAACGGTAACTATAGCTAACCAACAATTATGACAAACAATTTTTCACGATTTTTTCCAAATGAAAAGATAAAATTATCAAAACAAATTATGAAAAAAAATATTACATAAAAAACAAATTTGCTAAATGACGGGCTTAAACTCGGGTGCGGCGTGTCACCGCACCTTCTGCCCTACTAGTCATTTTCAAGAACCAAAAAAACTCCCGTCGTCCAGTGTCGAGCGGACGAAAAAGGCGCTTGGACGCACGCACGGGCGCTCTCTCCCCGCTCCATGGTGGTATCTCTAGAGACCCGGGCCCAGATCTCCACCGTAACGGGTGGGTGGTCTCCGCCATCGGCGTGCCACGGTCCAACTGGGGCCAACGCCAGGCCAGCTGCCAGTCCCACCCCCACCCACCGCCAGCGGGGGCCACCACCCCCGCCACACGCGCCGTCTGCCCCACCCCACCCGCCCGAAAGGTGCCTTTTATTCCAGCGAGTGCTACATTTTGGTTTCGAAAGGCGCGGGAGCGGTCAGTCACGTGCACGGGCGCGGATCTTAAGGCCATCAACCCTCATTAAATCCTAATCCAGAGGGCCCACCTCGTAATCACGTGTTAATTACCCCATTTTATTCGCTCCGATTTTGACCCGTACGCACACACGCACGCACACGCCTCCGCGGGCGCTGGGGCCGGCGGTTTCTCAATGGGCGTAGTAGGCCCATTGAGAATATAAAATTAAAATTAAAATACAAATTACCAAAAATTAAATTTAAATTAATTAAATTTAAATTAAGAATATAAAATTACCAAAAAAAACTGCAAACAAACGTTACATCACTTTTTTTGTAAATAGTATTGCGGTCAAACAATAAACTATGGTTACAATGAACAGTGTCTCCCCTAAACAATACTTTCACATTTTTTCCTTCTTCTTTAAAATTAAAATTAAAAAGATAAATTTTAAAAAATAAAATACAACAAATATTACATCACTTTTCTATAAATAATAATAGTGGGTAAACGATAACTATAGCTAACCAACAATTATGACAAACAATTTTTCACGATTTTTTCCAAATGAAAAGATAAAATTATCAAAAAAAATTATGAAAACAAATATTACATAAAAAACAAATTTGCTAAATGACGGGCTTAAACTCGGGTGCGGCGTGTCGCCGCACCTTCTGCCCTACTAGTCATTTTCAAGAACCAAAAAAACTCCCGTCGTCCAGTGTCGAGCGGACGAAAAAGGCGCTTGGACGCACGCACGGGCGCTCTCTCCCCGCTCCATGGTGGTATATCTAGAGACCCGGGCCCAGATCTCCACCGTAACGGGTGGGTGGTCTCCGCCATCGGCGTGCCACGGTCCAGCTGGGGCCAACGCCAGGCCAGCTGCCAGTCCCACCTCCACCCACTGCCAGCGGGGGCCACCACCCCCGCCACACGCGCCGTCTGCCCCACCCCACCCGCCCGAAAGGTGCATTTTATTCCAGCGAGTGCTACATTTTGGTTTCGAAAGGCGCGGGAGCGGTCAGTCACGTGCACGGGCGCGGATCTTAAGGCCATCAACCCTCATTAAATCCTAATCCAAAGGGCCCACCTCGTAATCACACGTTAATTACCCCATTTTATTCGCTCCGATTTTGACCCGTACGCACGCACGCACGCACACGCCTCCGCGGGCGCTGGGGCCGGCGGTTTCTCAATGGGCGCAGTGGGCCCATTGAGAATATAAAATTAAAATTAAAATACAAATTACCAAAAATTAAATTTAAATTAAGAATATTAAATTACCAAAAAAAAACTGCAAACAAACGTTACATCACTTTTTTTGTAAATAGTAATTGCGGTCAAACAATAAACTATGGTTACAATGAACAGTGTCTCCCCTAAACAATACTTTCACATTTTTTCCTTCTTCTTTAAAATTAAAATTAAAAAGATAAATTTTAAAAAATAAAATACAACAAATATTACATCACTTTTCTATAAATAATAATAGTGGGTAAACGGTAACTATAGCTAACCAACAATTATGACAAACAATTTTTCACGATTTTTTCCAAATGAAAAGATAAAATTATCAAAAAAAATTATGAAAACAAATATTACATAAAAAACAAATTTGCTAAATGACGGGCCTAAACTCGGGTGCGGCGTGTCGCCGCACCTTCTGCCCTACTAGTCATTTTCAAGAACCAAATAAACTCCTGTCGTCCAGTGTCGAGCGCACGAAAAAGGCGCTTGGACGCACGCACGGGCGCTCTCTCCCCGCTCCATGGTGGTATCTCTGGAGACCCGGGCCCAGATCTCCACCGTAACGGGTGGGTGGTCCCCGCCATCGGCGTGCCACGGTCCAGCTGGGGCCAACGCCAGGCCAGCTGCCAGTCCCACCCCCACCCACCGCCAGCGGGGGCCACCACCCCCGCCACACGCGCCGTCTGCCCCACCCCACCCGCCCGAAAGGTGCCTTTTATTCCAGCGAGTGCTACATTTTGGTTTCGAAAGGCGCGGGAGCGGTCAGTCACGTGCTCGGGCGCGGATCTTAAGGCCATCAACCCTCATTAAATCCTAATCCAGAGGGCCCACCTCGTAATCACGCGTTAATTACCCCATTTTATTCGCTCCGATTTTGACACGTACGCACGCACGCACGCACACGCCTCCGCGGGCGGTGGGACCGGCGGTTTCTCAATGGGCGCAGTGGGCCCCGGTCTGATCCGACTGGCTGGCCCAACGGGCAGCAGCAGGGAGGAGGAAACGACAGCCGCTCCCGGGCCCCCGGATCCGCCAGGATCAGGATGAATGCGCGCCTGCCCGAGGGGCCCGTGCCCACTACAGCGCGGCGAGGAGGGGGCGGGTGGACCCGGTCCCCACCACCAGCGCCGGGACCCGGGATGGGCGGTGACCCCACGCCGAGTGACACCACACGGGTAGGACCACCACCAAGTAACAACACCCCACCCACCCCCACCCCCACCCCCACCATCTCCCCTCTCCCGCGACACGCGAAAACACCACGACGGCGGGGAATTTGCCCGGGCGTGATGGAGTCGGAGGGGCAGGGCAGGCCGCCGGGCGAGGGGGAGGCGCAGGCGCACGCCGGCGCGGCGGTTGAGCCGGGCGCGGGGGCGGGGGCGGGGCCGATGGCGATGGTGCCGGTG
This sequence comes from Elymus sibiricus, assembly GCA_039707655.1. Classification (NCBI taxonomy): domain Eukaryota; kingdom Viridiplantae; phylum Streptophyta; class Magnoliopsida; order Poales; family Poaceae; genus Elymus; species Elymus sibiricus. The sequence goes on from CM077671.1 coordinate 485,225,607, forward strand.
CCGGTGCGCGGGGGGTACATGGTGGTGCCCAAGCCGGAGCCGGTGGACCTCTTCGGGGGGAACATGGCCGTGGTGCGCAAGCCGCCGCCGAGGAACCGGGACCGCCACACCAAGGTGGAGGGCCGCGGCCGCCGGATCCGCATGCCGGCCGCCTGCGCCGCCAGGATTTTCCAGCTCACCCGCGAGCTAGGGCACAAGTCGGACGGCGAGACCGTGCGCTGGCTGCTGCAGCAGTCCGAGCCGGCCATCGTCGCCGCCACGGGCACCGGCACGGTGCCCGCCATCGCCACCACCGTCGACGGCGTGCTCCGGATCCCCACCCAGTCCTCCTCCTCCGCCTCCTCCGCCGTCGTCGACGACGACGCCTCCGCCAAGCGCCGCCGCAAGCTGCAGCCCACGCGCGCCGCGGGCCCGCTCGCCGCCGTGCCCCCCACCGCCGCCTACTACTCCGTCCTCGCCGACCCCCTCCTGCAGGGCGGCGCCGGGGGCGCGGCCATTTCCGTCGCCAGCGGCCTCGCTCCCATCGGCGGCCAGCAGGGCCTCGTCCCCGTATTCGCCGTCCCGTCCGCCGCTGGGGCCGCCGGAGGCAACCACATGCTCCCGCAGGCCACCGCCGTGTGGATGGTCCCGCAGCCGGCCGGCGCCCCCAACCAGCCCACCCAGTACTGGGCCTTCCAGTCCGCGCCACAGCTCATCAACCTCGCCGGCGCGCAGACCATGCCCGCTGGAGCTGTGTACCCCAACGTTGCCGCCGACTACCATCAACAGCAGCAGCAGCAGCAGCAGTCTGCCTCTACCGTGGTCCAGAACGCCAACTCGGACCACCAGCACTTCAGCCACAATCTCACCGGCGCCGAGTCGCACGAGCAGCAGCGCCGCGACCACCACCCGGAGGAGGACGACGCCGATGACGACGACGAGCCCGTCTCCGACTCCAGCCCAGAAGACTAACGAAGCAGAGCAAAGCCACGAAAGCACTCCACTGCACGCACTGCAGCCAAAAGTCAATCCAAAGAAACCTTAGGTTCTATTCTAGTGAAATATTTATTCTCCGATTATGTATTAGTCAGTAATGATATCACTGTTGCCCCTCTGGAGTGTTTTTTGGTACCATGACTATTGTTGGTTGTCCCTAATTATTCTTGACCTTCAATCAATAAGAACACGAAAATACGGAGAAAATTTGAGTTGTGTCGATGGTTTCCATCAGAACCCTGTTCAAAGTTCAAACTTTGGTTGGTTCCCTATCTGGAATGAAGCACTATACTGAACTACAGGCGAGGCTGAGTATCAGCTTGAAAACGGTGCCACATTCTGTTAACTCTTCTTTTTCAGGATAATGTATCTGAAGGAAATCGATCTTCATAGAATAATATACTGCATTGCATATGTTTTTACAGCGAAGAAAAGTCATGCTCACATGCAGTGTATTATATTCTTATTTACTCATTTGACTAATTTCTTTTGATTTTTACATCGTAGTTGCTGCTTGGATTGGTGGAATTTCATGAACAAGTTCTGAAGCAATTTCCTGTCATCTCTGCTTCTGTAAAAAGTGGCTTTTCCACTATTTTCACAGCCACACCAGAACGCTTTAATTCTTCATGCTTTCATCTTAGAACAAAGTCAGTTTTCTGCTACTAGGTTTTTTTTGTACACTTGCAGTTGCAGAGCAAATAACCAATTTACTGCACAATCAGGAATTTACAGTGCCATGAAAAAAATCTTTCCAGCTTTTTTTTTTGGGTCTCATCTTGGTGCTACAGTCCTGCCTTATTATTATATTCTATAACTCTGCTTATAGTTGAAGGTTTCTCTAGACTCTGTAACCCAAAACAGTGGGCAGGAATTTTCATCTAGAGTCCTGTTGCTGGACCTGCACATAAAAGAGCTCGCTTGCTTGTCTTTGAATTCATTTTCTCATTTGCAGATGATTAGTTTGCACTTTTTTAGGGGAACTTTTTTATTTGTTAATGGTCTCATCATATTAATCGTGATTCCCTGAGCTGACCGAGTACATCCTGATCTATGTACTGCAAATAAACAGTGAAACTAAATACCATTATCTACTGCTTGTTGTAACTTATACTTGCAAAGCGAAATATGGAAGAAAAATCATGGTATTTTAGAAGACAAAGGATGAAAAGATGATGCAGGATTCGCTGAAGCACTGGCTATCCATTTTGATGATTGTCATATCTTACAATCCACTATAAGGCACTTGAAGAAGGCTACTGTGTCTACTGGGAAGGAGGACCTGGTCTCAGGGCAATGCTGCATACAGTTGGTCTAGGTGATTGAAAATTACCGTTTTGAATAGGACAGTTCAATATCCTGATACAGATGCAGCAATTGTTTCTTAGCTTGTACTCCCTCCGTAAAGAAATATAAGAGCGTTTAGATCACTAAAGTAGTGATCTAAACACTTTTATATTTCTTTACAGAGGGAGTAACTTCGGGATTAGCAATAATACTTGCGTGAATCGCAATGCCATAACTTTTGCTGAATTTTCTGAATCTCCTGCACTGTTACATATAATTTAATAATCAGCAAGCTAATTCTAATCCACATAATATGATAATAGCTATTTTTTTCTAACAGGCATCCGCCTTCTGGTTGCTTTGGTACTGACCTTTTGGGAGTAAATTTGGTAGCTGCAGATCTTGAGATCTAATTTCTTCTGGAACTCATTTTACAGATGTGTGCGAATACTTGAGACTTTGAGAGCAAACTTTCCAAACTTTTGAAAATGAACTTTTGTCAACAGCATCTTACAACTGTAAGTGTATATTTTGTTTGTATTTGCTATGCTGTTATTGTTACTTGGATTTTTATTTCCTTTCATGTAACTATAATTATTTGGTGTAACATGTTAAACTTTGCTGGAATCTTGCAGGTCTTCAGTAAACACAATGTTTGGTCCAAAGCCCGTCCACAAAATCGTTTTGCATGACTGAGATCAGGTTGCAGTTTTCTAGAATATGTTTCTGCAATTATTCCTGAAGAGGTCACTATTTCACCTCACTATGTCGCTCTGTGCGCTATTATGATGCTTACTGCACCGTGATGATGCATTTTTGCAAAATGGTCAGCTATGGCAGAATTGTTCAAAGATAAGGCCATCACGGTTGACGTTTGCTTAAAAAAATGGGCCTTTAATAGTGCTTTAGTTGTCGATGCAAAACAAAAGCAAGCAACTAACCGGTTCTGAACATCAAGACTTCAAACTTAGATTGTCATCGACATCAATAATTCTGTACAATCTAATTGAGCTCTCTTTTTTTCTTTCTAAATGAATTCCTTTTATAAACACTGTTCACCTACGATGTTAATATATGCGAAGAGTCCTCCACTATACGTACTGTGCCTCTCTTCCTCGTTTGATATATTGACTACTGAATAATAACACAGGTTAGCAAGATTGACAGAGGCCCTATCTCACATGTTGAGTTTCTTGTCGAGTCTATCATTGGTGAATTGCAAGGTTTGATGACTGATGAGCATTCCAGATTCAGGTGGATTTGGCTCATTGGAGATACAGATAGTGAATGAGCCTGTATACATGCTCGGTTCCAAACTCTTCAGCTTTCGCCGGAGCAAGCAGCTCTACGGCTGAACAGCGCAACAAGAGTCGAAGCTGTTCCAGGCTTCTTAGCACCTGGGATGGGAATGAGAGCTATCCTGATAACAGCTCTACAGTGAAGGTATTGGTCAATTTGCCACTTCCCGTCATCACAATTTAAATACTATTGAATTTATTCTGGAAGTTGTGTTCCCTTTCGTCTTAATGTCTGCCTTTGTTTCCAGAATAAGACTATCGCTTTTGTTATTTATAAATCTGACGGCAGGTATGGACGTGTCCTTGTTTGACTTACTTTTTTTATACAATCAATTCAACAAATAATAGTCGAGTACTTTATTACCAGTTCTCAACAAATAAACCATTCAAAAGTTAAAAAAAAAGAACTATACATACAAGCCAAAATATGATTTCAAGATTTATGCGCCACTTCAAAATACTATTTGTTCTTTCTTCAAAAAAAAGAGAAAAACTATTTGTTCAGCTGTCAATCTCATTTGTTTTGTTCAGTACGGTCGGGGGAGGTGCATGGCAATGGCATTGGCTTGTCAATCAAATGAACCAAGCCAACGAGGGTGCTGTTGCAAGCGGCCGAGTTCAGACAAAGATGTAGCCTATAGTTCAGACAAGCAAGACTTAGTCACTAGGCATCTTTGGTAAGACTGAATCAATCCCATAATATGAATCTGGCAATGTTGTTGGATGCGATGGCATGGACCAAGAAGACAGGTGGCTTGATATACGGAGTTCCAGTATGAGGCTTATGAACAGTATGTTACTGATCCCAGGAATATCTTGGGATTTTCGGGAAGCTATGTACCATCTTGCTGATATACTAGATCATATACTAGTTGTTGCTACCGTAGGATCATACGTAGGATGTATGGTTTTCTTTTTCAGTCCCAAGTCAACATTTATATGGAGGAGATTGATCTTCATATATGGAGGGATCAATTGGATGTTGATCCAAAGGATAAAATATAAATGTGTGACTGATACCTACGAAACACAGTCCAATCACCTTATAAATGAAATGGACAGCCCTATAGATTATAGAACAGGTCGTGTTGCATTGCACCTGCTCGAGACAAGTGGCTAAAATATAACAGTTCGGCTGATGGAGCATGTTGACTAGGAGTAGAATGGATAGTTAATCATGTGCTTGTTGTCTATTAAAAAGAATTGGTAGGAAGAGAGCTCAAGGTGCTTGCAAATGTTAGCCCGCGAGCTAGGTCGGTGTTCGGGTCCGGGATGCTGTCTCGGCGGCCGGAATGATGCCCTACGATGAACCAATGACAGTCGTTGATCCCAGTGTTGATCCCTGTGGCAGTGGTTGTTGCAGCCCGCAAGGTCTCGATGCTGCGAAGCCTTTCAGCAAGCGCACTATTATCATGATGATGTTTCTTTATTTGTTTCGTTTTGCTGTGAACTTCTTGATGCTGGCAATATAATGCAACCAGACCAATGACCACCCCTCTAGCATTCCTTTTCCCTTTGTCTTTCCCATTATCATGGGCTAAGCTCTATTTGGAAAGCATGTTTCTCTTGCTTAAAAAGAAGTCCAAATAATTCTCACACGAACATGTTTGAGGCTCTGCATTGTTCCATGCGACATGCGAAATTTACATTTTTTTTATGGCTTGTGCAAAAGCGTATATGATTTTTTTTTTTTGAGAAACATGAACATGCTTTTCAAAATGTCTGGAAAGGGAGAGTTCAGTGGCGGTGCCAGGAATAAAATCATGTGTAGTCACTTCAAAGTTGCGTAGTCAAATATACATATTTTTATGTTTTCTTGCATGATTTATATTTGATGTATTATGTTTTTGCCAAAGAGCTGTGTAGTCAAGTGACTACACAGCCTAGACGTGGCTTCGCCACTGGGAGAGTTATTCTTTAGTCCCTCATTTTAGTGTTTTAACTGTACGCCAAAAAATAAACTCATGGTTCCTGTGATTAAAGTTTTTTACTTAGCATTCGCCTGCACTCTATTTTGGAGAGAAAATTCCATCAACGCAAAGCTCATGGTAGAATTCCTTTGGTTTCATGCATTGTCAATCACTCTTTGATGATCCCCGCCAAAAAAACACTATTTGGTCCAAATTCACGCAGTTTTCTGACACTACATGATTGACACTCCAATCATTCGTTTTTCCTACTCCTGTTTTTTAAGGATCCAACAAATCAAATAGGCTCGAATTTTTCACATTATTACAGGAGTCGCCACATAAGCCTCGTTATATACGGAATGTTGCCTCCCCATGGGCGGGCTAAGGTACAACCACTCTCTTAACCATGTAACCATGTGCACGCTTCGTCGACTTTTGTAAATGGAAGAGAGCACATGTATATAACTGAGAGTAGAAAACAAATCCTAGTTAACCTCAAGAATAATACATTTGGAAAAAGAAAAAACCACAAGAATAATGCTCCCTCTATTCCATAATGTAGTGCATATAGGTTCTGTGAAAAGTCAAGCATCACAAACTTTGATCAAATTTATGAAGAAAAACATTTACATCTAGAATGCCAAACTTATATTATTAGAATTCATTATAAGATGAACTTTCATACTTTATATATTTGGTATCATATATATAAATAGTTACCTCTAAAAACTTGGTCAAAGTTTTTAAAGATTGACTTTAAAAAAAGCTATAGGCACCACATTATGGGTTTGTGGGCACCCTAGTTAAAACTTAAAACTAAGCTTATCTCTATGCAAATGGCCGGCACACTCTACAAGTAACACAGATACTTCTTTGGAGCCGTTATAACTACTTCTATATGATTTAAGAAAATGATATGCTCAGTTTACAAGGAAACTGTGTGAACAAGACACAAGACAAGGGCTAAAAGAGAGCACGTAATCATACATGTATGCATGGTGTATAATATACGTACTCAGGGAGGGCTAAAAGAAAAGAAAAAAAGACAAGCAAATCAAGCACCAAAGACAAAGGCTAGAGCTAGAGCTGCGCCGATCACAATGGAACTCGAGTGAACCCCTGGCATGCCACCAAATGGCTCCCTCTCGGGCGTAACGACGACGAGGCATCAGAGGACAAGAGACAACGATATATAAGGCCAAGAATGGCGATGGCGATACGTACAGCTCCGTCGACCTTCCTCCGACCCCATCAATGGCGGCCATCTTGGGAATGGGAGCTCCTGTGGCGCTCGCCGCTGCCTTGGGGGCGGCCTGCGGGCTCCTGTTCTGGCTCCGGGGGGCGTGGAGGCGGCCGGCCGATGATCCGATGCGCGGCATCCCGGGGAACATGGGGTGGCCGGTGGTGGGCGAGACCTTCGCCTTCATCGCCGCCTTCTCGAACCCGGCCGGCATCCTGAGCTTCATGCGCGAGCGGCAGGCGAGGTACGGCAAGGTGTTCAAGACGTACGTGCTGGGGCGGACGACGGTGTTCATGACGGGTCGCGAGGCGGCCAAGATCCTGCTGTCCGGCAAGGACGGCGTGGTGAGCCTCAACCTCTTCTACACCGGCAAGCAGGTGCTGGGCCCCACCAGCCTCCTCACCACCAACGGCGACGAGCACCGGCGGCTGCGCCGGCTCATCGCGCAGCCCCTCTCCGTGGAGGCACTCCGCAAGCACTTCGCCTTCATCGACGGCCTCGCCGTGCAGACCCTCCGGTCCTGGGCCGGCCGCGGCCGCGTGCTCGTCCTCGACGAGGCCTCCCAGTTCACGCTCAAGGTCATCGCCAACATGCTGGTGAGCCTGGAGCCGGAGGGGCCGGAGCAGGAGGAGTTCAGGGCCAACTTCAAGGCCATCTCCTCCTCCTTCGCGTCGCTGCCGCTCAAGCTCCCCGGCACGGCCTTCCACCGCGGCCTCGGCGGCAGGAACCGGATGTACGCCATGCTGGACGCGGTGATCGCGCGCCGCAGGGCCGGCGAGGTCCGCGAGGACTTCCTCCAGACGCTCCTCATGAAGCACGCCCGCGGGCAGCAAGGCGGCGGATCGTCGGACCCGGCGGAGGAGGAGAAGCTGACGGACGCGCAGCTCAAGGACAACATCCTGACGCTGCTGGTGGCCGGCCACGACACCACCACGGCGGGCCTGACCTGGCTCGTCAAGTTCCTCGGCGAGAACCCCGACGCGCTCGCCAAGCTCAGGGAGGAGCACATGGGGATCCGGGCGGGGCGGGAGGACGGCGGCGGCGACACGGAGTGCCTGAGGTGGTCGGACCTGAGCAGCATGCTGTACACGACCAAGGTGATGAACGAGACGCTGCGGCGGGCCACCATCCTGCCGTGGTACTCGCGCAAGGCGGCGCAGGACTTCAGCATCGACGGGTTCGAGGTGGCCAAGGGCGCGTCGGTGAACCTGGACGTGGTGTCCATCCACCACGACGCCGCCGTCTTCGCCGACCCCGACCGCTTCGACCCGGAAAGATTCGACGTGCGTCATCGGCTTCCTTTCTCCCTCGTCTCCGGCGAGCAGCCCAGCTAGGTGACGTGACGACGGCTCGAGCTCGACTGACTTTGTGCAATGCGCGTATATGCATGCAGGGGGCGCTGAAGCCGTACAGCTTCCTGGGGTTCGGCAGCGGGCCGCGGATGTGCCCCGGGATGAGCCTCGCCAAGCTCGAGATCTGCGTCTTCGCCCACCACCTCGTCTGCACATACGAGTGAGTCGCTGTCCCCCCCCGCCGGTGAACTCTGCCGCCGGCCACCGTGTCCACTGTCTGGCTCTGAAATGCCCGGCTAACGGTAATAATGCTGTGTTTGTTTCCTGTGCAGCTGGAAGGCGCTGGAGGATGACGCCTCGGTGCAGCCGACGCTGGTGCGCATGCCCAAGAACAAGTACCCCATCGTCGCCACCGCGCTCCCCTGACTCCGACCCCGACTCCGGCGATGGCGAGGCGGCGACATCTGCTTTCAGCCTGTGTAGTTACTCTACTGATGCTGTCATCGGCATATGTACACAGGGAGCGATATTTTGAGGCTATTTGTACTGTATAATGGACCAACTATATGCAAACTTTACTTATATTAGCAATAACAAACCAGCAAGCACCTTTTCTTAATCCACATCCACAGACATAGGATGAACAGGTCATGAAGTTAATTAAACAAGCAAACAAATAGATAAAGCGAACAAAAAAGTCTTGATCAATAATCTATAAAAATAAACTTGACCAAACATGACCTATCTGATGGACATGTAACCTTGCAATGCCAAACTATAATACACTACATACTAACGGAACCTGCTACTCCGGCGGTGCATTGCCAAAGAAGAAGAACAGCCAGGTAGCTTAGCATTATCATCTCTCGCGACGAACACAGCCCAATGATGCATCCCTAGCGACGAACAAACGGCACATCTGAACGAAGAAAGGAAACAGCAGCTAGCAAACTCCAGTGACCAGGTAGCAAAGCCGGCCAACAGCCACAAAGGCACAAGCATCATATTTAGGCGGGCTGCAGAGAAGCAAGGGTCCTCCAATGGCTATGGTATATTGGCACAGATTGGAATCAACCAACACAACCTCAGTTATTATTGGACAACAACTGAACCGACCCAGAACAAAAGAAGCAACCAAAAGGAAGCCTGCCAAAACAGAAGATCATTTAAGATTGATAGGTTAACTCAATCTCGAAAACAGAGCATTGAAAGAGATTACCCGTTTGCTTTTCCTTTTACGGACCGATGATAGTCATCTCCCCCTTTTCTTGTGATGAATTTTTCAAGCAAAATTTAGTTCACAGTTTCCTTCCCGGTACCACAGGAACAACATCATGGCATGCCTCCCACGTAACCCACGTATCCCGCATGAGCACAACTAACATATGATGGAGCATCAACATGCAGCGCGGCAAAAACCACCTCTCAACCAGGCAAGAACCACCGAGCAGCGTATCAAGCAAACATGTAGGGCCCAACACCAAGCATTATGGCCAAGTCCATGTGACTCACATTAAGCATGAAGCAATAATAAGCAGGTCAGTAATATGGTCTGTAATAAAGGACCTGCTTACTCACAGTACAACATCATAGTTCAAATACATGATCACAAAGTTTCAAATACAAGGAAACACACCTCATGATAGTAGATAGGGTTTTCATACCTGGATGAAACACACTTCTCAAGATCCAGGCCATCAGTAGGGACCTGATCGGTCACGACTGTAACGGTCACCCCCGCTTCCACCGTCGCGGCTACGGCTAGAATATCGGTCACTGCCACGCTCAGATCGATCACCGTCACGGTCAGAACGGTCACCGCCACGGTCAGAACGGTCACGGTCAGAACGATCGCCGCCACGGTCAGAACGGTCACGGTCAGAACGATCGCCGCCACGGTCAGAACGGTCGCCGCCACGGTCAGATCTACCACCACCACCATACCTATCATCTCTGCCACCATATCGGTCACCTCTCCCGCCGTCACCATCTGGGCACTCTCTAGCAAAGTGTCCAGGTTTGCCGCACTTGAAGCAGTCCCCGCCACCACCACCACCACCACGCGGCGCACGACCACCGCCATAGTCACGGCCACCACGAGATCCACGGTCACGATCAAAATCGCGGTCACCGTTACGATCTCTACCGACTCCTTGAGGCTGAGCTTTATCAACAGTGATGGCCCTCCCTTCCAAGTCCAATCCATTCATGTCCTCGATAGCTTCTTCCATGGCTTTCTTCTCATCAAAGGTCACAAAGGCAAATCCACGTGAACGTCCAGAAAACTTGTCCATGACCACCTGCACATTACCAGAAATCAAACATAAATAAAAGCTCATGATGAATAAACGGTAAAGTGTGTATGTGGAATAGTTGTGAAGGTAAAAAAAAATGCACTCAGTCAACCAATATGAAGCCAATATTTGCAAAACAATTCAGGAACTAATAGCAAGTAAACAAAAAACATTACATATATAATCAATACCAGGAAATGTAGAAATATGTCATCGTATGTCCTAAAAGCTCTATTGTATCAAGGTTGGATACAGAACTAAGGGAAATATTGATGTCCGAGAGGCATAATTGCTTCATTAATGCTCTATCAAACACTGAGCTTAGGTTCAGGAAAACAATTTGAACGTATGCTGTTCTTGAGTTGAAAAAATAAACAGTTTGAACCATGAACACAGAAAGTATTCCCCCACAGAATAGATGGCCAAGAGATTGTGTATCTCACCTTTGCCTCAGTAACTTTGCCGTATTTTGAGAATGCATCCTTGAGGCTTTCATCAGTTGTGGACCAGGACAGGTTCCCAACGAAGCATCGGTACTCATCCTCATCGGCCATCACTGGGAGGATAAACAAACACACACACAACACATGGGCAGGTAAGAAATTGTTAGGACTTGCCAAAAGAACGAGAGCCAATACAGACTATACGACGAATAACAAGTATTCTGTCCATTCAACCTCCTAAGAAAAAGTACTTCCTAGGTACCGCAAAGAGTTGGTACATCTTAACCAGGAAAAAAAAGCTGACCGTGGCAATTTATCAATAGGCGGTAGGTATCAGCTCATCTAAGCAAAACTGCGTATCTGTTTGTGGAGAAGAGGACATTTTCATTGGAAGCAGAGTGGCACAGCAGAGAAGCCGAAATGCCTATGAACAACAGACAGAATAGAAGCTGAAAATGGACACGACAGAGAATGGCATGGCAGATTCACTGTACCGAGATGCCCCTAGCTAAGTTGCAAGATAAAGGAAAAGCGGTTCTGCTGGATCTTCTTCTCTGCGCCCTGTTGTTTGGAAATGAATTCGCTAACTTAATTTCTTAACATATGTCGTCCTAATTAAAAAGCATGCTCAAATTCTATCTAGGAGAGGATGAACTGCCTGACGACCCTACAGTAAGCTTAAATAAATCTTAGATGCACGTTCTGCCGTTGGGGGATTCGTCCTGGACGCAGAACGAGCAGCAGAAACGCAGGCATCATCAGAGTACCAGATTATATAGACCTGGGCAATCACTGGACCAGATTCCACGACGCCCTCTAATCGAATCAGACTCTGGTAGCAAGCACCCAGGTCGGTCAAGCTCGAAACAGGGCCGAAACGCAATCAGAGAGCCACCTCGGCCGTCTCGCGTCGCAATCATCCCCGGGACAGGACGGAGCAAGAGCGAGGGATCTCACCTGCGAGGAGGAGGAGGAGGAGGAAGACGGAGACGAGGGCGGCTTGGGAAGCGAGGAGGAATTTGGTTGACCAGAGATCGGCGGAGGAGAGACCGCGTCGTACAGTACTGGCGCGGGGGATTTTATATGGGATACGATCCCAGAGAGGAAACGTTCGAACCCTAAATCCCAGCGGCGGCGCCAGATATTTTCCTTCCGCGATGGGCGTCACTCACAGGCAGGCGGGGCCCGAGAAACTGTAGGTAGGAAATCTTCGTCGTTGGGCGTTGGATCGATCAGACAGGCCGCCGCGCGCGCTTCGGGAACCTCTTTCCTTCCTTCCTTTCTCTCGGTTCGGTGGGCTCGAACCTCGTGGGTGGATGGGTGGGCCGTGAGCACCTGCTCCACGGCAGGCCGCACCCTTTTTTTGTATGTAGAGTTTCTTTTCCTTTTTTGTGGTATGGAGAGAGAGTGTTTTTTTAGGGAAAAGTTGCTAATTTATTCATAGTTTGCAGCTCCCTCCTTCGTTACCTCCGAGCGAATACACTCGGGAGCAACATGGAGTCAGGTCTTACATAGAGCATTACAGCAACCCATCCTAGCTAAGATATGTGCGGCTTTATTCGCAGACCGTCGCACCCAAACAACCTTAAAATCAACAAAAAAACCTAAGCAAAACTTTGACCTCTTCAACTAGTTGCCCATTAGCTGAGAGATCTTTTTGATCAGCAATAATTTTCCTCGCCACCACCTGCGAGTCCGTCTCGATAACCACCTTTTGGACATTTAGTTCTTGAGCAAGGAGAATGGCTCGCCTGCATGCTAGTAGCTCGACTGTTTCGGCATCCGCGACAACTGGGAAAAAATGGCTCGCACATGCAATGAACTCGCCATGGCTGTCCCTCGGGATAGCGCCAGATGCTCCATACCCTTGGTCTCTAGCTAGCGCGCCGTCTGCATTCACCTTGAACCATCCATCAGCCGGCTTGGACCACTTTTGTACGTGTTGCTGCACTGTCCGTCTCGTCGACGACGTTCGTATAGATTTCCATTCCTCGCTTAGTCTCAACACTCTGTCTCTAATAAAAAGCCGGATCATCTATCTGTCATGTTTCCCTCGCATTGCACTAGTAGAAAACATGTCATTAGTCCCGGTTGGGAAGGGCCTTTAGTCCCGGTTCCCCAACCGGGAACCGGGACTAATCAATCGGACCCTTTAGTCCCGGTTGGCTACGAACCGGGACTAAAGGCGCCCTAGCCGCCCGACCGGCGCCCTAGCCGCTCGAACCGGGACTAATGCTCACATTAGTCCCGGTTCGTAATGCAACTGGGACTAATGTGTAGATCGAGCTGGGACGAAAGCTCTGCTTTCTACTAGTGTTGTTTCTTGACATCCACAGCTCATACCACGCCATGATCACAAACTCACGTTCATCTGCACTTGCGCGTCCCAGCCATTCCAGCAGGCAGGACCGCATCCCTCTGAAAGTCTCAATCTCCTTTGGTAACTCCATCAGTGGCACTCCGATAGCTTCTCGCAGCAGCTTCCAAAAGAGCAAAGAGTGCGGACACCTCCAGAACCTATGTATGAGCGACTCTTCACGGCCACACGCGACGCAAAAAACTCCAGGTTTGATACTACGTCTATGCAGCTCAAAACCAACAGCAAGACCATTTGATAACATGCGCCATGCATGAATTTTCACCTTATTTGGCACATCTGCAGACCACAACTCGAGGAAGCTCTTGTGATCAGTAGCTGGACTAGAACTAGTGGCCAGTGCCTTGCTAGCTCGTTTGATTTCCATACCCAGATGGTATGCCGATCACATTGAAAAAAACCCTGATTTTCCATGGTTCCATGCCATGTAGTCTTCCGTTCCTGGTCCTCCAATAATAATCTTCTTTATTTCCTTCACATCATCCTCTGTGAAAGCTTGCTGCAGTTTCGCTACATCCTACGTCTTGCCTTGTTGGTTCATGAGGTCTGCTACCTTTGTCACATGTGGTACATGAACAGTGCCCAGTGGCTCTGTACTTCCACACCATGGTATGCATTCACTTTAGAGCCATTCCCTATTCGCCAAATTAATCCATGCATAAGCAGATTTCTACCATGTATCAAGCTTCTCCAAGTGTAAGAGCATCCTTTGGGGCACGCCGCAACCATGATATCCATGTCCGGGAAATACTGTGCCTTCAATACTCGGGCACACAGGGAGTTTGATACCATCAAGATGCGTCACACTTGTTTTGCAAGGAGAGCTTGATTGAAAATTTCAAAATCCCGAAAATCCATTCCACCTTCCCGTTTCCTTGTACACATCTTGTCCCATGCCACCCAATGGACTTTCTGCTCGCCGTTGGCTGCTCCCCGCCAGAATTTTGAAGAGATAGATTTCAGGTTCCGACACATTTTCTTGGAGAGTTGGAAGACACTCATCGAAATGTTGGTGTAGCCTGTAACACCGACTTGACAAGTACCTCTCTTGCCGCCTTGGACAAGCCCTGTCTTTCCATCCTGTGACTTTCCCTCGCGATGCCTCGCGCACATGTTTTTAATTTTTGGTATGTAGAGTTTGTTGATAGGGGAGTCAACCCTGTCCTCGGCACAGCTAAAAAACAGTTATGTTCTCTTCCCTAAAAAAACAATTATGTTTTCGGCACGAAAAAAACATTACTATGCTTTCTTTCCCTTTTGAGAGAAGGCGGAGGAGGTCGCGTCGGATAACAGCGTGACAACATTTTGCACCCCGCCCCCTCCTCCTCTCCATATATTGATTCGACTGTAGTGGGAGTTTCCGCTTGTACATACAGGAAGGCTCGGTTTTTTTTTCCTTTGGTGGCACCGGAGCGGCAAGGTTCAGTGGCGCGGAGACAGGGGGGCCAGCAGGGACCCTGGCCCCCTTAACATTTTTCATCAAAGCCTAATATGCATATGAAAAGATGATTATTTGTCACTAATTTGGTGTATTGTGATGCAGCAGCCCTCCCCAACAACGATTAGCAACACTTGGCCCCCCTCGTTCGGTTTTCCTGGCTCCGCCACTGGCAAGGGCGACGTCATATGGAATAAGCTGGCCCGATCTATTGCTCACCACGACAATATCAAAGAGTGGTGGTCGCGTATACCTGTCATCCACTGGGTGGCGACATGTTTTATTTATCCCATGGTGTGCCTGGTGGTTTTTGTTTGTCGATACATGATGACGTCAAAGTGCATGGTTGGAGGTTTGTTGGTGGAGTATTCGACATTCTTCCTCATCATTGCCGGTGGATCTGGGTCTAGGTCAACATGGAAACATTCCCCCAGCCGATATATCACATCGACAGTTATCTCGTTACTCGCATCGGTTCTGTATATAGCCTCTCAAAGCCTCACATGGCGATGGCAATAGCCTTCAACAAGCATCACAGTGGCCTTGGAGGTTGGTGACGGTTGCAGGATGGGTGTGTGCAGGGATTCCAAAAGGCTTATCTCTAATGATGCTTTTCATATGGCGCTTTTCGATAAAGTTTTCATAACATTTGTCACCTCTTGATTTTTGCAGGATGAGTGTGTTTTGTATACACACTATGTTTTATGTCTAGCGAAAATACACTTATATATTTTGATAAGGACCTTTATAACTACCAAACGTTCGGCTTTTAGCAATAGGCAAGAACGATTCATATTTCACTCTAATTATATACATGCATGCATTAAAATGACTAATTTTTCTTTCACGTGCACTTCTCCCTCTAATTACATGCATATATGCACTAGAGGACGAAAAGCTGATCTCATCCCAGATTCTTTCATTTTTCAAACTTCAAAATGTTTTATAGCTCAAACCGTCGCTCCGATTGAAAAACTGTCTTCACAAAAAAAATCGTCTCCACGAGATCTTCGGAACTAGATCCCATGTTGATATGTTTTGATGACTTTTTTTCGGACCAAAAGTTACCACATCTGGGCTACGTAAGTTATTACGTCTGTCATACATAAGTTACCATGACATTTACATAAAAGTTATCGGGGTATGTTTTTTCAAAAAAAATTATCCCGTCAAAAGTGATTATGATGTTTGTAGTGAGTTATCAGCTTTGTTATGTGTATATTACCATGTTGCACAAAAGTTATCGGGGTATATTTTTCAACAGTTTTCATCGCCTCGGTCAAAAAATTACCGCGATGTTTGTATATGAGCTATCTGCTCTCCTGTGCGTGTATTATCATGTTGTTTACACATGAGTTATTGGAGGTAGTTTTCAACAACGTTTTTCTCTGGTTAGAAAATTACCACGTCCGGATTGAATAAATTATCATCTCTGTTTTATGTATATTACCATGCTATTTACACACGAGTTATCAGGGTATGTTTCTTCAACAAACTTTTATCCCGAGGTCAAAAGTTACCGTGGGGTTTGTTGTGAGTTATCAACTTTGTTGTGTGTATAATACCGTGTTATTTGCACAGAAAATACCTGGGTTATGTTTTTCAACAACGCCTTCCTCGGGTCAAAGTAACCGTTGTGTTTGTACGTAAGCTATCAGGTCTATGATGTGTATATTATCATGTTTTTTACATACAAATTACCGGGGTATGCTTTAAACAACATTTTCCCTCGGGTCAAAAGTTATCATGGTGTTTGTTCATAACTTATCAGATCTGTGATGCTTAGGGCTCCTTTGATTCAAAGGAATTCTATAGGGTTTTTGAAGGATAGAGATCTTTAGGAATTTTTCCTACATTGGTCCTTTGATTCATAGGATTGGATCCAATAGGATTTTTCCCTATGGAATCTTTTGTACTACATTTCATAGGAAATCTAACATCCACTCCAACCTCTTTTTACAATTCCTTTGTTTTTCCTGTGCCATCAAACACTCCTTACTAATCCTATATGGTTCAAATGGACATGCCACTTCAACACTATACTTTTCCTATTCCTGCGTTTTCAAAATCCCGCGAATCAAAGAGGCCCTTAAATTACCATGTTATTCACACGCATACTTTTGAGGCTAGGAGGAATGCAACCATTTAAGTTAGCAGGAGTTTTACCCTAAAAAAAAGGTTAGCAGGAGTTTTTTGTTGTTGCATGGTAACCTTGGCCCAGTAATTAACAAGGTCAAATAGAATGACTCCTAATAATTATACGAATGAGGATGTGGGACGAGCTGGTTAGCATGGTGAATCCTCCTGTGAGGAGACCGGAGTTCAAATCCTATGAAACACGCTTTATTTTTCTTGCAGTTTTGAAGGACCATTGAATGAGGTTAGCTATTTAAGTCAAAAGGTGCAGAAAAATCGGGAGAAAAAACGAGCGAGATTAGCACGATCTAAATTGCCACTATGACGTGCGGGATTAGCGTGACCTAAATCGTGCGGGCGGAGCAAAAAAAAGGATTGCACGGGATTAGAGGGATCTAAATCGTGCTGGTCCAGCAAAAAAAGGGGGGACGCGAGCAATTAAAGCACCACGGGAGTTGCGGGAGGGGATGGAGGGGCGCGCTGGTTCGGGGAGGGAATCAAAGGAAGCGAGCCGCACGATCCTCATCCGACACGAGCACGGTCGTTCGGATCTGTTGCGAAAAACCGAACGGTCGGAAATTACAAATTCCCTTTAATATTAAAGACTTTTATGTATTGCCCTTAAGTCTCGATGCTACTCCAAACTCTATAATACACTATCATAAATGCAAAAAACGAGTAGAAAAACAAGGTTAGCATGTCCAATGTCAACATGCCATCAGTGGCGGAGACAGGGGGTGCCAGCCAGGGCCCTGCCCCCTGACATCAGCGATTTATGCCTAGAATAAATAGTAATAGTGATTTTTTTGTGCTAAAATGATGTTTTTTTATGGATTAGCCCTCCCTAACAAGGTTTAACTATACTTGGCCCCCTTTGTCCTAATTTTCTGGCTCCGCCACTGCATGCCATTGTTTTCGAACACAACGAACATAACTTAATAATATGCAGCCCGTCCTCAAACACGACGACCTGCACAAAATAGGTCGTTGTGAAAGCTAATTTCTACGTGAAGAATTTCTATTAAGTATAATCACGAACGATTAGGTCGGTTCATTTTCTCCCCATGGAATGTCACAATTGACCCGAAAAAGAAATGTAATGCCACAATTGACAATCTAGAAATGCACACGTGCCTTTGCAAACTATTCTCCCTTTGCTTCACGTAAGCAGTGATGCCAAGGCATCATCGCACGCGCATCGCGTCATCGGTTTTTCTTTTTTCAGCCAGCACTCGGCCGACTGCGCCGCACGAAGTCACTCTGTGCGTTCGGTTTATTCGGTTTACATGGTTCGGTTTATACGGTTTTTCGGTTTGTACGGTATCAATACTTCGGTAAATACGGTATGAGATTTATATACGGTTCGGTTTCGGTATATACCAAATTATTTCGGTATGGTTTCGGTATATACCGTATAAACCAAAGTTGACGCGAATTTGAAAATGGCATATAACAATTTACAAATTTATGACTCAAAACACATATCTTTTTATACGAGGAGTATATAACTATATGAAATATATATGCATGCATAAATTTGATGGTTATGGACGTGCTTAGCATTCTTGTGAAGAGAAATATGACTTCATATAGTAATATACTCTGTTTTGGATCTCGTTGTCGAGAGGAAAACAGATGCACTTAACAGGAAATCTGGCTTCTGCACACAAAAATGACTACATGTATGGTTGTTTCCCCAAGATATATAAATATATTTTGTACTTCGGTTTATTCGGTTAACCATTCGGTTTTTCGGTATATACCATAAAAACCAAACTTCAAAACGGTATGAAAAGTTCATACCATACCGAAACCATATAAAACCATAAAAACCATAAAATTGGTTCGGTTCGGTTTATTTTCGGTATGGTTTTTTGGTTCGGTTTTAAAATGCACAGGGTGAGCACGAAGGGAGAAGGAAGGAAGGGGGGCAGGAAAACAGGGGGCGGCGCCGGCAGAACGAAAGCGGGGGAGAGAGAGAGAGAGAGAGAGAGAGAGAGGAATCTGTCTCGAAGGCTCAAGCCCTCTCCGAGGTTGGCGGCGGCGGCTAGGGCGCGGTCGAAGCAGATCAGATCCGCGGCTGTTCGGCGCAGAGAGGAGACCCCTCCGGAGCTTCGGCCGGACCGCCGGCCGTCCGATCCCGCAGCCCGCCTCTGCGATGGTTCGATCTCTCCCCCCCCCCCCCCCCCCCCCCCCCCCCCCCCACCCAGCAGTAATTTTATTGTCCTCCTAGGGTTCAAATTCGGGCGAGATCGTCGCCGGATCCACCGGGCAATTCTCGTGCTGGGATGGCTAGGCCCGGTCTCGATCCGTTGGCGTTGGCAGTTCGAGTCAGATTCCCCATTTCCTTAGCGCGTGAGGTCGTCGCGGCACTTTAGAAGTCTGCCCACAGACTGAACTTTGATAAAATACTTGATCTTGTGCTCTTCGTTTGTTCCGTGGTTTCGTCCATCTTGGGGAATTTTTGTAGTAGACATGAATAGGCATTAGGCTCGTGTGTGCTGTGGTGATTGTTTCGCGGCTTTGATCCCCTGGCGGCCGCCGTGGAGATTGTAACGAGCTGACGGTGGCATGTGTTTCTGCAGGTCTCTGGCTGCTGCTGCTGACTGCGGTGATGAATTCGAGGCCGATCGTGCTCATCTTCCTCCTGCTCGTGCTCATCATATCATCGCAGTTCGAGTGGAAGCAGCAGATCGGTGAGGCCGAGGCGAGCCCGGAAGCTACGCGGCGGAGGCAGCCAGCGTTGGTGGTAAGGGAAGATGCCATTAAAGAGAAAGTGAGTGAGCCGCTCATGACATTTTTGTCTTTTGTCAAATTGCACTCGCTCTAGGTCGATTTTAGCGCATACCCCCGCCATTCCATTTCACGGGAAAATATTTACGGCAGCATTGCACTTAACTTTCAGCATGTAGATTGGATGTTTGGAACCACTGCCAGAAGTATCCTCTGTGAAAACAGATTGAAACCCGTGATGTGTGACCAACTTAGTTCTTTTGGTTGCATTCCGTCCTCTCTAGCAGCCAACTTTTCTTTTCTGATGCTACTATAATGTTGATCGAAATAATTTAATTGCCGTTGTAGTCGTGGTTTTGTGGACAGTGTGCCGAAAGGCATTGTATCAGCCGCTTGGCTCTTCTTCTATGATATCGATGCACCTTTCTATGGTGCATCCTCGAAAAAATCGAAATAATTTAATTTGTATGGCATGATACTAGTAGTTGTCTTCAGAATAATTTGTGTGCATTTATGTTGGAGTGTTCTATATTTCCTGTTTTTTCTTTCCATTTAATTATATACTGTAGTTCAGTTTCAAGGAAGTCAGTTTGAGTTTAGCGCATCCCCTCTCTAAACTTTGACAATATATGCAAGTATTGCTTAGTGAAGAAGTTGAGTGACCTGTGGAAGTTTCATGATCACTTGTGCACTTTCTGATATATTGGGAACATACATATATAGCCATGCTTATACTAGTACAATAGACCCAAAGTGGTTGGACTATTCCCCGGACCCTGCGCAAGCAGGAGCTACATGAACCGGGCTGCCCTTTTTTATACAGATATAGCCATGTTTCTTTGTCGTGATGGTGCTAATCATTACTCTTTCTCAACGCCTATGCTTTGTGATGGATCTGACGGTAGAACGGGAATAGCTTGAGTTTGTTATCTGAAGAAAGAGCCAATGACTTTATTTTTAGAAGGTGTATCAATGCAATCTTTCTCAATTAATTGATACATTATGCAGCTAGGCTTACTAGTACGGTGATGGCTTTATTACGTAAGAACTTTTAAGGAAGTATTGCACTTCATGCGACAGTTTTTGATCAGCAGGTGTTCAGTACCAGTACCTATGACACACAAGGCGTTTTTTTTTTTGTTTCCATCCCTTCTGTGTGGAATCGAATTAACACTCCACACTCACAAGTTTATGTATCATCTGCAGATAATACTGGCGCAGGAGAAGAACATCCAACAACTCACCGAGCTCATCCAGAGCCTCCAGGTGCAGCTACTGCATTGCCGTGGCAGCAACAGCACTGCTCACGGCGCCTCCTCGAATCAGTCTTCAGCCAGTTACGCCGAAGCGGACAGACATCGGATAATCGATGACTGATCTCCCGCCTACATGCCCAGGTCGTTTGCGTGAGCATACGACCGGATCAAGGACATGCTCCTGAGTGGATATGTGAAAGACACCGTCGTCGTGGACCACTATGTAGGTAGGGTCCTGGAGTCTAGGGAGCTGTCTTAGTGTACTGATGTGCTGTGGTATTGACAACACTATGACCACCCCCTTCTAATACCTCTTCACCCTCGGCCTGTACAGGGTTATATTGTAACTGTATCATGTAAATTTAGCCCACCTTCCTCATTCAGATTGAGATTTTACTCATACCGATTCCGATTCCTGCCGTGATCATCATCGATTCTTTCCATCTGTCAAAACACATCTGCAGCAGTCTGTATTCGGTGGCACAATTTCTCTGTGATGTGGTTGTCTGCAAGAAAGAGGCAAAGCAGGCACTCCACAACCTACATGAGCTTTTGCAAGCACGTGTTGTTAGTTAGTGTTTGAAGGCAACATCATCAGAATATGAACACATGAAGATTGTTCAGAAAGCATATTATCAAAGAATCAAGGAGAAAATGCAGCATGAAGAATCAAGCATCTCATGCTTATAATGAACAAGGTACGCAGCCAGAGCACAGCCACACACACAAATCAACAGTCACAGTGATGACTGAACTCAATGCAGCTAAGTCTTCTGTCAGGAATCCATGAAACAAAAATAAGTAGAAGAAGAAGAAGAATCAATGATGCATTCATGGATGATGATGATGATGGATTGGATTGGAGGGAGATGGCTACTTCTTGAGGAACTGGAGGCCGTTGGCCTGGGAGTAGCGCTCCATGAAGCGCATGAAGCGGTCCCAGTCCCTGGGGGTGCGCATCACGTACTTGGCCTCCACGGCCGCCGGCTTGCCGTTGACGAACTTGGCGCTGACGTCCACGGAGCTCAGCGTGCCCTCCTCGTCGATCATGTAGAACCCCGTGATGTCGCCCAGCTCCGCCGACGAGTCGAACACCGACGGCTGGTCGAAGGTGAAGATGGCCACCCCGTTGCTGCCGTCCCGGGACTTGGTCAGCCGCACGTCCGGGATCGTCTGCTCGTCCGTGCCCTGGATGAACTGGATCGACGGCCGCGATGTCATCGCCATCGCCACCACCGACGACGATGATCGCCGGGAGCTGGTCGCTTGCTGCAACGGCTTGTGCGGCTGCACGGTGACGCCGCTGAAGGAGGTGTGCAGCTGGCTCGTCCTCCTCTGGCACGATGGACCTGAAAAATAGGGAATGGTGTCACATAGTATGTTCTGAAACTCATTGGAGATTCATAGTGCACGGTACAATGTTGTCCGCTCTACAACACGATTTGTGATCTTATATCATAGAGAGTTCTGGTCCGATTCATAATCCAAGATATTGAAAACCTTGGTGTGTCACAACTTGGCCTCCAGTGCACTGTCATGCATAACAGAAACTGATGCGACGGTACACTTGCTTTTTTTCAGAACGAAACATTATGGCTCTGTTCGTTTTGATCCTGATTTGGTTCAGAGCTCTATGATTTGCAATCCTATCATGGGGTTTTGAACCGATTACGGTTCTGACAGCGTTGGCTCATGTAATGTAGGCTGTCACAACCTTGCCTCCCAATGCAGTATCATGCATAACTGGAACCAAGTATCCATAAGCAAAACCTTGACTTTTTCAGAACTTTCAGAACTACAAACATGAAGGCTCTGCTTGTTTAAAAAAAAATCATAAAGAAAGCATTGAAGATTTCGTCACCGGAGGCGAGGAGATGCGAAGGGCGGGCCTAAACTAGAGAAGGCGAGGCACCAGAGACATCCATGGTGCTATCACTGATGTGATGCACCGTCACCGTGTATCTGTTCTCTGAACGAACGAGTTCTAGGCAATCCTAGAGCAGACAGTGCTTGATTATTTACACGTGACCACTACATACACAACAGGGAAGTAGAAGAAACTAGGTATGGAAATGCAGCTCGATTAGCTGGGTGACTGAGAATTACAAGAACCTGCGGCGAGGCATCGTCGGCGGGGCTGCGGCCTTGCCGCGGCCGGCGAGGCGACGGCCAGAGTTTCCATGGCCGGCTGGGCGAGGAAGAGAGGGAGGCTGGCGTAGAGGATGAGAAGGGGGTGTGGTTTTGAGTGGTGCAGAGGAGGGAGATGAAGACAGGGAGTGATTGGGTGGCCCCGTGTTCCAACCACAGCCATCCATCAGTGCCTCTGGCAATCCGTGTGATTGGTTTTCCTTGCCACCCTGGCATCTTTTGGTATTTGCGTGCATGCCCAAGTAGAAAAAAAAGGTTGACCACCTGCAAATAGGCGAAAACTAGTCGGGCAAACTGAGCACAGTGATCATAGTTCTCACGGGTTTTACATCGCAAACTCGATCATCTCACAGAAAAAAATCTGTGAGCAGGCCCAGATGGAAAAAGGTTGATCAGTGAACAGGCAAACACAATGGTTTCCAATGGAAACTTTCCTTAGTTTATATCCGTGCTTTTGAAAGATATCATATCTGAGCAATACTTCAAGAGATCATCACCCTTATTAGACTAGTTCTCAACTTATTTTTACTAGATTCATTGCCAAGAAAACTCTCTCAACACTCGCCGTCGCCACTGGTAAAATCAATACCAATTTGATGAGTAAGTAGACCAAATCATAAAGATCATGCTTTTTTGTTTGAACAAGCATAATAGAGAGCTCATCAATATTACTTGCACAACATTCAATAGTTTGTTTTTATACCTTTTAGACTAACAAACATGCAATCTTCATTATTTAGCAAAAGTCATTTCATAAGGTCAAGAAAGCCCCCCTCCCCGCCCCGTTGCTAGATTATTCACTCTCATCATGTCCACGGAATGCCAATGCTTGGTTCAAAAGAAACCTCAACCATTGAAGCGAATAAGTTAACCTAGCATTGTACAAACGTATATCCTCTTTAGATACCCTCACAATAACATTATCAATTGATGTTTGGGGTACTACAAATAAATTGTACTTCTCTTCGACTATGTTGTGAATGCTAGTTAGACCACCCACACGTTTGTCCAACACATCGGGCCTATGCATTTCTCTAACCACCTTTAACAAGTACATCACCACCCCCCCCCCCCCCCCCCCCCCTCCATTAGATTTCCCTTTGAACAAACAACACATAAAGAAAAATGATGCCTCGGTTTTACACTATATTCTACCATTTATAATGCTGAAAACAAACAAAATCGAAGTGTCAATTTTCCCCATAGATTTTCCTTACTTCAAACTTATGTCCATATGGTTGGACTGCAACCA
Organism: Elymus sibiricus; assembly: GCA_039707655.1. NCBI lineage: Eukaryota > Viridiplantae > Streptophyta > Magnoliopsida > Poales > Poaceae > Elymus > Elymus sibiricus. The sequence goes on from CM077671.1 coordinate 485,249,686, forward strand.
TTGCAATGTATCGTCTCCCAACTTCATCTTAATCATTGAAATCATACTCTGAAATAGGGAAATCTTTCCCCGGGATCAACCAGATGGAAACCTTCAGATATTATATGACTTTGTGGCTGTAGGCGATCTAGGCATCTGGCCGATCGATGGTGAGCACTGCTGGTGCCAGTGGTGTAGCCAGGCCCCGGGCGTGATTGCTAGTTTCTTTGTTGACAGTAGACCGAATAGCACTGTTTGACACTGTTGATTACTGTAGCACTAAGGTTGGCCCGGGACGTGGTGCTTGGCTGCCTACGCCACTGGCTGGTGTGTCCTCTCGAACAGTCGCCACTGGCTGGTATGTCCTCTCGAACAGTCGCCATGGCGGGAGCGAACGACAAGGCAAGCCAACGAGGGGGAGTAGCCGAGGTGAGGGGGCACGAAGAAGAGGAGCAGGAGATAGACACAAATGCCCCCTCCCCCCCCCCCCCCCCCCCCCCCCACATATCTCGCACATATATGGGCCGACCCAAATTCGAGTTTTTCAAGTCTCTGTCTCCCACCGATCATGGGAAGTTTCTGAAACCTTCTCTAAACAATTTTTTTATTTTTCCTCTTGGTTTTCTGTTTTCCCTTTTTCCTTTTCATTTTTCGCTTTCCCTTTTTCGATTTTAAAATTCATGAAAATTATTTAAATTCGAAATATTTTTTTAATTTATGAACATATTTTTAAATTAGTCAAAAAATTGAATCATAGATTTTTTTTAAAAATTCATGAACATTTTTGGTACTCACGATTTGTTTTCAATATTCAAGCATTTTCTGAATTTGCAAATAGTTACTAATTTACGATTATTTTTAATCCACAAACAATTATTTGAATTTGTGGACTTTTTTCAGATTCGTGAACATTTTGTTGGAATTGAAAACATTTTATTAATATGTGAATTTACTTCTTTTTTTGAATCCATGAATAGTTTGAAGTTCACGAACATTTGAATTAAAAAAAAAACAAATTTGTGATTTTTTTTTTGAATCCATGAAAATTTGTGTCCTTTTGGGCTGGATATTAGAGTCCGGACATTTGAGGCCCGTTTGAGGAGCCCGTCTGGATCGGGTTTTTGTGACTGATTAGTAACCGGGTCGTTCGCCCGGACGTTTGAGACGGGTTTGGGCATCCGGAGATGCTCTAAGATGGGGAAGCACCGGTTCATGTTCATTGTGAAAATTTGTGATCCCGTCTTTACTTGTCGGTCCTAGCATTGGCAATCTTTTTATTCCAAACTCAGTTTTTTTTAGAAAAGGAGGAATGCCTCCGGCTTCTGCATCAAAAAGATGCATGTGGTCCCTTTATTAATGAAAGAAACAACATAGTCTGCTGTTCAAAACCAGCTCATAACGAGGCTACAAAAAAAAGCAAAAGCGGAAAAAGATGCCAGAACCGGCAAAAATAGGACTAGATGCCTAATCACCTATTCTATTACTAGACCGCCATCAAAATCGGTTGTAGATATCCCGAACTACCATCTCCCATCGGGTAGATCCAGTAACCAAAGGCTCCTTGATTTCCGCAGGACTAAGTAACGACCATGTACGGATAAAAGTTGTTGCCCTGTAAATGACCTGCAAAAAATTTATACGAGTTTGTCTGTTAAAAAACATGTCATTCCTGTAATTTCATATAGCCCAAAATAAAGCACATACTCCTATACAAATATGTCTCGTGGTATTTATCTCAACTCCATTTAGCCACATCCCGAATAACGTGTCAATATTATCTGGAGGTGTGATATTGAAGGCTATATGTACGGATTGCCATAATTTTTTTGCTAGGGGACAGTCAAGAAAGAGGTGTTTGATAGTCTCATGGTGATCACAAAAACTACATCTTTTACTACCCTCCCAATTACGTTTTGCCAAATTATCCTTAGTGAGAATCACCTCCTTGTGAACAAACCACAAGAAGACTTTGATTCGTAAGGGTACTTTGACCTTCCAAATATGTATTGATTTGGGAATCGGTACATAGTCAATAAGGTTCAAATACATCGATTTCACCGAAAAGATGCCATTCGTGGTTAACTTCCAATGAAGCCTATCGGATTCATCCGATAAATGAACATCCATCAACCTTCTGACTAAGTGTAGCCAAGTTGCCCATCTGTCGCTCACCAAAGCTCGTCGGAATTGTATATTTAGAGGATTAGACTATAGTATTGTGGCAACGTAAGCCTCCTTACGCTGCACAATATTATAGAGAGGTGGATATTGTGTGGCTAGAGGTGTCTCCCCCAACCACGTATCTTCCCAGAATCCCGTCGACTCACCATTTTCAACGAGAAACTTAGACCTATAGAAGAAGGTTGCTTTCATCCTCATCAAACCTTTCCAAAAGGGTGAATCATTGGGTTTGACTGTGACCTGGGCCAAGATCTTAGACTGTAAGTATTTATTGCGCAAAATTTGTATCCACATGCCTTCAGTCTCCACAGACAGTCTGAACAACCATTTACTGAGCAGACACCTGTTCTTTACCTCTAAATTCTCAATCCCCAGACCGCCCTGGTCCTTAGGCCTACAAATAATATCCCATCTAGTAAGCCTGTACTTTCTCTTAACTTCATCACCCTGCAAAAAAAAAACGGGATTGGTAGAAGTCCAACCTTTTTCGTACCCCTACAGGTATCTCAAAGAAGGACAGAAGGAACATCGGCATGCTCGTGAGAACTGAATTAATCAGTATTAGCCGTCCTCCATAAGACATAAGCTTGCCCTTCCAGCAGCTTAGTTTTTTCTCGAAACGATCCTCAATATACTTTCACTCTTTGTTAAAGAGTTTGCGATGGTGAATTGGTATGCCTAAATAGCTGAACGGTAAGCTGCCCAGTTCACATTCGAACAGTTGTTTATAGGCATCTTGCTCGTCTTTGGCTTTTCCAAAACAGAACAATTCACTTTTATGAAAATTAATTTTCAAGCCCGACAACTGTTCAAATAAGTAAAGCACCAGTTTCAAACTCAGTTGTCTTACGGAAAATTTTATAGGCCACAACCGTCAAGGCCGAGGAGAATGGACCCGATTCCTTAGCGAAAGATTCAATATAATATTCCGATACCGGTGTCAAGATCAAACTTTGTGCTGCCGGTCGTTCTGCAAGTAACCAGATATCATGTCATTGCAAGAGTGTGTATTTTTTTTAACGTTGACAGGAGAACTGCATAATACTTTGATTTAAAAATGGCATGACAAGAACATCTCCAAAGGATGAAAGCACATTACAAACTAACAAACTGAAAGACTAATGCAGAAAGAAGAATAAAAAATTGCCCGGTTTATTGAGAAAAACTGGATGAAAACCTGAACAACGACAAGCCACATCTGACTAGACTAGATTTAAAGCACCACGGCGGGACATGCAAGACGCGGTGCACTCGAACGTGAAGAGCACGGATTTGTAACCGTGGGCAATGGTCAAGACAGAGAAGGGCGTGACTGTCTTTTCCTCTCTCTATTGTAGAGAATGTGATGTTTAATCGGTTTTGCTAAAACACATCTAGATGTGAGATAAGTATTGCACATCTAAGTCCTATATCATTGATCTAGTTATGATGTGCAATAACTAAGTCACATCTAGATGTGCCCTATACACACCCATGTTTAATTTAGAGCGACGCAACCATTCTCTACGCGTTTTCTGATCTGGCACTGACTGTATTTATCATCAAGTGTCCATCTTTAGAGCGACGCAAGCATTAACTGTTAGTGATGACGAAGAATGATTTTTAGATTCCTAGATAACGCGTTTTTTTGTGGTCGTCTGTCCGTCTCCGGATGCAGGGGATCAGAATGATGTCCTCTCCTCTCTGTCAGTCGCCAATCATGGCCTCCATCAACAACCCTGCGTTTAGTTTTAGCTGCCTCCACCTTGTGCGTCCGACAGAGCCAACATGTCCCCACAAACCTGTCACTAGTCAGCCCTCAAAGTCATGGCAACTGGCCCTAGCAACATCAACCAAATTGCAGAGCAAGCAACCAGTTTGAAGATCATGGCATTGGCATCGAATCTTCCAAGCATGTACAGCAACAGCAACCTCTAATCTAAATCTAATCAACCAACAACAAATGAGAATCTTGTGAAAGAGGAGCAGAATTGATGCTTGTTCTGCACCAGCACCACTGACGAACACCCGTCGAGAACACTACTACATTTTTTTACAGCACGAAGCGAAATCCAAGGAAATTAGCTGGTGGCAATGTCGGGCGCAGGGGCTAGCAGCCGGAGATCTTGGCCCGGAGGATGGTGCACTTGGTCTTCTGGAAGGAGGTGGCGGCGACGTCCGGGTCCACCAGCTGCAGGCTCAGCGGGCAGATGACGGCCAGCGGGCACTTGGTCTTGCGCCCCTTGTACTGCATCACCGTGTCCAGCCGCACCTCCACCTCGAACCTGCCGGCCTCCTTCTGCCGCTCGAACTCCGCCGCGCCGCCCGCCGGCAGCTTCGGCAGCGCCTTGTCGACGTCGCCCACCTTCAGGCGCACCGTCGTCTCCTTCCGGGCGGCGAGGCCGAAGGCCGCCACGGTGCCCGACTCGTCGAACCGGGTGCCGTTGAAGGAGAAGGCCACCGCCACCAGCCCGTAGCTGATGGCGTAGTGCAGGTTGGGGTTGCGCATCGACACGGCCGCCGTGGCGTTGTACGACAGGAGCTGGAGCGGCGACTTCGACTTCGCTGCCGCCGTGGAGTTGGGCGACGGGGCGAGCTCGAAGCGCGTGAGAAGGGCGTCCTCGGCCATGGCCCTGGGCGGCTTGACGACGGCGAAGGCGATGATGAGGACGATGAGGACGGCCCCGACGACGAGCAGGATCGCCGCCCAGATGCCGATCTTTTTCCAGTTCCAGTCTTCGTAGTCCGAGCAGCTGCCCATGGCTCGCCTGGCTGGTCGGACGGAGATTGGGAGAGAAGCGTGGAGCTGGAGCGCGCACGGCGAGGAGGGGCTGGAGCCGAAGACTTACGGCGGCGAGCGGGTCTTGTGGCCAATGGGCATCCAGACGAGAGCAGAGCAAGACGAAGACCAAGACCAAGACCAGGTGGGGTCGTATAAACAAAGGTTGCAAGTGGAAGGTGACCGTTGGTCATCTGAGCCGTGCCCACGACATGGTAGCTACTTCGGCCAGTTCTTATTTAAAAACACACCCAAAGTGCATTTTATATCTGATATTTATCAAAATAAATAAATAACAACAGCCAGGACGATGGAAAGACAGCTGGGCACAGATCGATCAGCATACAAAATAAAACTACATTTCAAAATATACTAACCTTCTTCTTCCTCCTCCGATGTACGCCGTCCGACGGACATTGAAAATTGCACCGACCCAACAACAACTGAAAAGGACTTTAAAAACCTGTAATAACCACTCGTCCCTTGACGAGACCTCAAAGTCGCCAAAAAAGCATTGTTGGAGCATCAGCCAGTGAAAACAGGCTTGCAATGCATCACATCACCATCGGTCCAGAGAATTGGAGAAACCAGACCAAGTCGTAGAACAACACAGAAGAATCTGTCGAGGTCGTCTCAGAGCCAATAGATCTGCGAACACAAACTCTCACATGCCTTCGTTGGCGCTGGTACATACGTCATCAAGTTAGGGAGCCAGAGAGACATTTTTCTACCACGTCATCGTTGCCACCACCTCATCAATGTCAATGTGAAAACAAAACCTAAGGAGAAAAAAAAGAATGAATGGATGGGTCCCTACTCGTCTTGCCAACGACGAGGCAGCCGGACGGGGAAGAGGGGGGCACAATGCGACAGCGGGGGGGGGGGGGGGGGGGGGGGGGGGGGGGGAAGGGGGGGTCTTGACGACAGGGGTAGGGGTTGAGAGAGGCTTCTACGGCTAGCCAACCAAGTAATTGTTAGAGAATCCACGTGTTACTTCGGTCAGTTGGTAGTGTTGGAGGTTGGGGCACTCATGTTTTATGTTCTATTTTTTTCCGCCGTTTGCTATTTGCAAAGTGACTGGAACGGTCCAGACGTTTGTCGATAAAATTACGCGCAACACTGAACCCCTAAAAATGTGACCTCACAATTGGTTATAAGAAAGGCCTCCGACGGAGGGGGGTGGGGGCTAGAGGGATGGTTGGGCGGTGGTGGACCAGCGGAGGAAGGTGTCTCAAGCAGGGCGGGTTGCTTATGACTCTAAGAGTATCTCCAACAGAGGCGCTAAATAAGTCGCGCGTTTGAAAAAACGTCTTTTTAGCGCGCGCGATAGAATCGGCGGCTCCAGCAGACGCGAAAAATCACGCGCGCGCTAAAAACCACTCCGCGCGCCGAATAGAACTGCATCGCGCGCTGCTTTTTTCCAGCGTCCGCTATCGCGCGCTGAACAGCGACTCGCCCGCGCGAATGTCCACCAACCGCCGGATCTGAAATATCAACGGACGCGCGCGACTTCCCCATCCTCTCCGGTGACCAGTCGGCGCTTCCCTCCGCCGTTCCCCATCGCGCGCGCCGCTTCCCCCTCTTCCCCGGTGGCCGCCGCTGCTTCCTCTGCCGCGGCCGCCCCTGGAGTGCCCCGTTCCGCCGACGAACAGCGCCCGGTGGGGGTTTGCAGCTCGGCGCCCACAAGGTGTTCGACAAAAGGCTTGTAAGGTATATATTGCTAAACTTCATTTTTGTAGATGATTTTGGAGTATGTTGTTTGTAGTGTTAAATTTTAGTTTGAATTCAAATTTGTAGATGAGTTCGTCCCACGATTCTTCCGATGAAGAATTTGATCTTCAAGAGGAGGAGGACCTCGCAATGGTCCTAGCTATGCACATCAACAAAAAGCCGAAGCATGGTGGTTCAGTTTTTGGTCGTCAGAAATTGTAGAGGGAAAGGATAGATGCCCACAACAGATTGATGAGGAACTATTTTGCGGAGGTTCCCATATACCCCGAGTCCTACTTTCGGCGCCGTTTTAGGACGAGCATCGAGTTGTTCAAACACATTGCAGAGAGACTGGCGAGCCATGATCGGTTTTTTCAGCAAAGGAGGAATGCCTCCGGAGAACTCGGGCATATCACCTTTCAAAAGGTGACCGCCGCTTTGCGTATGTTGGCATACGGTATTCCGGCGGATCTAGTTGATGATCACTTGGACATGGGTGAGAGTCAAGCCATCATGTGTATCAAGCGCTTCATGGTTGGAATCGTGCAAGTGTTTGGTCCGGAATACTTGAGAGCTTCTGATGTCTACTACACAACTTGTTCTTGTAGACTCGTGTTGGGCCTCCAAGCGCAGAGTTTTGTAGGACAGTAGCAAATTTCCCTCAAGTGGATGACCTAAGGTTTATCAATCCGTGGGAGGCGTAGGATGAAGGTGGTCTCTCTCAAATAACCCTGCAACCAAATAATAAAAAGTCTCTTGTGTCCCCAACACACCAAATACAATGGTAAATTGTATAGGTGCACTAGTTCGGCGAAGAGATGGTGATACAAGTGTAGTAATGATGGTAGGTATTGATTTTTGTAATAGTAACAATAAAAAAACACCAAGGTAGCAAGTAACAAAAGTGAGCACAAACGGTATTGCAATGCTTGAAAACAAGGCCTACGGTCCGTACTTTCGCTAGTGCAATCTCTCAACAATGCTAATATAATTGGATCACATAACCATCCCTCAACGTGCAACGAAGAATCACTCCAAAGTTCTTATCTAGAGGAGAACATAAGAAGAAATTGTTTGTAGGGTACGAAACCACCTTAAAGTTCTCCTTTCCGATCGATCTATCCAAGAGTTCGTACTAAAATAACACCAAGTTATCCTTTCCGATCTATCTATCTAAGAGTTCGTACTAAAATAACACCATATGATACGCATGAACCAACTCTAATGTCACCTAGATACTCCAATGTCACCACAAGTATCCATGAGTTAATTATACGATACGCATCAAACAATTTCAGATTCATAATACTCAATCCAACACAAAGAACCTCAAAGAGTGCCCCAAGATTTCTACCGGAGAAAGTAGGATGAAAACGTGCATCAACCCCTATGCATAGATTACCCCAACGTCACCTCGGGAATCCGCGAGTTGAGTGCCAAGACATAGATCAAGTGCTCTCAAATCCATAAAAGTATTCAATCCGGTAATAACGAAATCTCAAAGGGAAAACTCAATTCATCACAACAAGATAGAGAGGGGAAAACACCATATGATCCAACTATATTAACAAAGCCCGTGATACACCAAGATCGTGCCAAATCAAGAACACGAGAGAGAGAGAGAGATTAAACACATAGCTACTGGTACAAACCCTCAGCCCCGAGGGTGGACTACTCCCTCCTCATCATGGAGACCATAGGGATGATGAAGAGGGCCTCCGGTGATGATTTCGCCCTCCGACAGGGTGGCGGAACGGGGTCTAGATTGGTTTTTCGTGGCTACAGAGGCTTGCAGCGGTGGAACTTTTGATCTAGGATTATTTCTGGGGGTTTCTGAATATATAGGATTTTTGGGCGCCGGTTTCACATGAAGATGGGCCACGAGGGGCCCACAAGACACCAGGGCGCGCCAGAGGGGGCTGACGCGCCCTGGTGGGTTGTGGCCACCTCGTGGCTCTTCTGGCCCTCCCACGAAGCTTCTAGTGCCTCTTTTGTTCAAAAAAATCGTCAAAAAGTTTCGTTGCATTTGGAGAACTTTTATTTCTGTACAAAAAACAACACCACTGTAGTTCTGCTGAAAACAGCGTCAGTCCGGGTTAGTTCCATGCAAATCATACCAAAACCATATAAAATTGTTGTAAATATGGCATGAATACTTCATAAATTATAGATACATTGGAGACGTATCAACATCCCCAAGCTTAATTCCTACTTGTCCTCGAGTAGGTAAATGATAAAAGAAATAATTTATGAAGTATGAATGCTAGCATAGTGCATAAATTTGATCAATGATAATTCAACCACTTTTCCTAGCATCATAACAACAACTCTTTCTCATAAAACTCATCATGATAAAGTAGCAACCAATTCACATGTTGTGGTTCAAACAATGAATTCTCTTGAAACTTAACAACCTATGTTCTTAGTCACCAAACAATTGCAATTCAACTTATTCTCAACAAAGTCTAAGTAAGAGCTCCACATACTCAATCATCATATAGTCTTCTATGATTGCTAGTACTCAAAGCATATTTTTAGAACAAATGGCATCCATCGAACGCAGAGAAAGGTAGGGGCTTAATGTTTTGCCTCCCAACTCATTTATCATAGAGATAATTGCCAACAATAATAAGTCATGATCAAAATATATCTGGCTGGCCATATGTGCCTAGATCTTTCCCCACCACATGATGCTTGCCAACTAGAGAATATTTGAGGTTGAAATGAGAATGCATACTATTGACTCTTGCATAAAAGTAAATACTAAAAGGTAAAAGACAGGCCCTTCGCAGAGGGAAGCAGAGGTTGTCATGCGCTTTTTGGTTTTGTATGCACAATCCCTTAATGCAAAAGAACGTCACGTTATATTGCCCCTTATGATAGCAACCTTTATTATGCAGTCCGTCGCTTTTATTACTTTGCCATCACAAGTTCGTAAAACACTCAATTTTCTCTTACACTAAATGATCAAACACATTTAGAAGCAATTTTTATTGCCTTTTTGCACCGATGACAACTTACTTGAAGGATCTTATTCAATCCATAGGTAGGTATGGTGGACACTCATGGAAAGAAACTGGGTTTAAGGGTTTTTGGATGCACAAGTAGTATCTCTACTTAGTACGAATTTTTGGCTAGCAAAAGATCCTAAGCAAACACCACATGTTGGAGGATCCATAACAATATAACTTCTATGCAAATATACAAAACCATAACTCATTACGTTGTCTTCCTTGTCCAACTTCAACTAACACTAGTAGAAAACGGCCCATTTGTCCCAGTTCCAGAGGCCCATTAGCCCCGGTTCTGGAACCGGGACTAAAGGGTCGGGACTAAAGCCCAAAACCTTTAGTCCCGGTTCGCTTACGAACCGGGACAGAAGGGGCTCCACGTGGCCGCTGCGGGGAGACCAGGCAGGAGGACCTTTAGTCCCGGTTGGTCACACCAACCGGGACCAAAGGAGGAGCCGGGGTTTTTTTTTGAAGGGGGGTGTGGGGGGTTTTGGAGGGTTAATTTAGGGGTTTCATATTGTGTTAGCTAGCTAATAGAGAGAAGTGTCCTCTCTTTCTCCGTGCTTGGTCGACGCTAGCTACTATACATATAGAGAGAACTCGACGCTAGCTAATAAGAAAATGAAGGAAACCATTAATTACACAAGATCGTCATGCTGAACATAGATAGAGAGAAGTGACATCTCTTTCTCCGTGCTTGGTCGAACAACAAGTTTTCGTATATCTATCCGACGCTACTACATATATACAATATAACATCTTTTACAATCCCTAACATCATCTACCTAAGATCCAATCACAAATCCACATGGTATTCTCCGTCTTTAGGTATGACGTGGTCAAGAAAGAATCCCGCCAATTCCTCTTGAATTGCTCGTATGCGATCATGTGGTAGGAGTTCATCCCGCATCTGCCAGATCTAATTTAAAGAAGGGGGTCAATACATGCATATATATGAATAAAACTCAACACAATTGATGGTAATATATAAAATAAAATTGTGAATATTATTTACGTACTTCAAATTGTTTGTCAGAGAAGCCCCGCCCAGAGGTCGAGTGGCGAATGAACTCGCATACGTAGTATGCACATAAAACAGTCCCTTCTTTCTGGTACAAGCACTTTACGAGAATAGAGTTCAATCAAACTGATAAGCAAGCATGGTAATGATATATTGATGAAAATTTGAATCAATTAGAGATGCGCGGAACTAGCTAGTACTACTTACTTTGGGGTGCGTAAATCGCAACTCTTTGTTTAGACCGGGAACCTTTCGGGTGAACTTCTTCCAAACCCTGCCAGGCAAAGAAAATGATTACTTGATATCAGGAAATTAACGAAAGTTTGCATGCCGATATGGTCCCGGTATTGACTGAACTTACTTCTTGAGCATTGCAGTCATGTCCGCATAATTCTCGGGATCTTTACGTCTCGAGTCTAAGACAGTTACTAATGCCCCGTCAAGCTTAATGGATAGCAGAATAAAGTGGTAACTGCGCACGCATATATAACTCATCAATTACATTACTTAACCTCGAGTAAGCGAAACCGAGTATACAGAGAAGACAGCAACACTCACTTGAAGTTGTAAGGAAAGAGTATTTCCCTTTTGTTTTGATGTATAAGGAACGACTTTAGCAAGTTCTCCTCGGACTCTTTGATTTCATTTTGTACCGTCCATTCATTTACGGCATCTGGGCTAATGAACCCAACGTCGAAGATTCCTGCTTTTTTGCATTCGACGATCTTCAATCTGCATAATATAGTGAGGATAATTATATATACATGCAATGAACGAGCTAAGCTAGAGACTTAACTATAGAAGTAATACTTACAGACAGTAGGAAGTCATGAGTTGTTTGTCGAGGGCCAGTTGATTGTATAACTGAAATAACTCCACAAATTCAATAGGCATCACGCTGAGTCCAATGAATTCGTGCTCTGGTTTCACTGCCACATACATAGTGTCTTTCCCAGACTCCCTGCAGGTTTTCATGTACCACTCATGCAATTTGTACATCATCGTTGTTAGAGGAGGATGATCAGGTTTGATGAGAGGCTTCCCGTGCACGTATTTATATTCTTCTTTTGTTACCTTAGCCGTTTCAAAAATTACATCATCCCCCAAGTAATCACCAGGATTGGTACCGGGCAGTAGCACCGGATGATTAGCAATACCGCTAGACACCTTGAGCGGGGGGCACGATTGCTTCTCCTGTTCGCCGAGCTGGGGAATTGTTTTCCCACTTCTTCGTTCTGCTAACCTTGCATCACTGGAAGTACTTCCCGACCGCCGCGCATCTTGATATGTCTTTTTAAGAATCCGGACATAGTTGGAATCCGGCGGAGGCGGTGGTGGTCGCTTCAGGGCATCGATAGTGCGCTTCACTTTCACCGGATCTAGCTTCTCCTTCGGAGGTGGAGTTTTCTTTGCAAAATGGTCCCTCACTTGGGCATGACATATGTCCTCGTTTTCCTTCTCGGTCCTCTCATATGGTAACTTTTCCAGAGGCTTGAGAGATGGACCGTATCTGAATTGCCTCCCGCCTCTGCTTGTACTGCTAGCCGCCGGAGCAACGGCGTCTCTCTTCCGTCGTTGCTGACGAGGCGGAGAAGGAGGCGGAGTGCTCCGACGTGCCGGAGGAACCGGAGCGGCGACGTCTGTCTTCCGCCGTTGCCGACGAGGCGGAGGAGGAGGCGGACTGCTCCGACGCGCCGGAGTAGGCGAAGGAGGAGGCGGAGTGCCCTCACGCGTCGGAGGAGCCGGAGAAGGAGGCGGAGTGCCCTGATCACTCGCCGGAGGAGGAGGAGGAGGCGGAGTGCCCTGACTCGCCGGAGGAGGAGGAGGAGGCGGAGGCGTCCAGTTTGGAAGCTTGATGTACTCCTTCTGCCATAGACATGTACTCCTCAGAGCATGAACCAGCTGCTTCTCCCCTTCACCTGTAGAGTGGTCAAGCTCGAGCTCCTCAAATCCCTTCATTACTTCATCCACCGTCACAACAGCATAGCCATATGGAATCGGAAGGCAGTGAAAAGTTCCATTGGGTTGAGGAGGTGCAACAGAGCCGACAGCCGCCTTGAAAGTGAGGTTCCGGCATTTCGTCATAAGCTCGCAATGTTGAGCCTCCGTGATAGTATCCACGGGGTAGCTAGGAACCATGAAGTCAGGCTGAACGGGCTTCGTGGAAGCCACGCTGCTTCTCCGCTGAGATGGCGGGGTAGCTTCCGGGGTAGCTTCGTTCCGCTGAGATGGTTGGCCGGCAGCTCGCTGGCTCTCAAGTTCCTCTAGCTTTTGTAGTCTTGCATTGAGCTTCTGCATGTCGCTCAGCTCCGCTTTCCTCTTTCTCTCCCGGCTTCTGTAACCGCCTGCGTCGGGAAACCCAACCTTCCACGGAACGGAGCCTGGTGTGCCTCGTGTTCGTCCAGGGTGCTCAGCATTCCCTAGGGCCTCAGTCAGCTCGTCCTTCTCTCTGTCGGGAATGAACGTCCCTTCCAGCGCTGCGGTGATATACTTCTGAAGCTTCTTGACGGGTATTGCAAGTTGCTCATCCGTCCAACGACACTTCCCTGTTTCAGGGTCCAAAGTTCCCCCAACCCCGAAGAACCAAGTCCTTGAACGGTCTGGCCAGTTCAATGTCTCTGGTTCGACCCCTTTAGCAATCAGGTCAATCTCAGTTTTGTCCCACAACGGCCGAGCTTTGATGTAGCCACCTGACCCCGTGTGATGGTGATACTGCTTCTTTGCAGCATTGTTCTTGTTTGTCTCTGACGTTTTCTTACTCTTGTCCGATGTCTTGTAGGCCACAAATGCGGGCCAGTGATCTCTTATCTTCTCAAATCGGCCGATGAATTCTGGAGTCTTCCCTTTGTCGACAAACTTTGATTTCAACTCATTCTTCCACCTCCTGAATAGATCTGCCATCTTCTTAAGAGCACACGCCTTGACCAGTGGCTCTATAACTGGCTTATTCGGATCCTCCTCTGGCGGTAGGGTGAAATTTGTCTTCAGCGAGGTCCAAAGATCATCTTTTTGTCTATCGGTGACATAAGAAACTTCAGGGTCGTCGTCCTTAGGCTTATTCCATTGCTTGATGCTGATCGGGATGTCGTCCCTAACAATAGCTCCGCACTGAGCAGAAAATGCGTCCTTGGTCCGCTTGGGTTCAATCGGATGGCCATCGTCCGCGAGTGCTGTGATCGTGAACCTTTCATCCTTGCGCAACCTTTTCTTCGGGCCTCGTCTCGTTACCGAAGTTTGGCTCGATCCGGAGGGCTATAAAAGAAGAAAGAAGAGTTAATATATGTACATACCAAAACAATTAATGCAACAATTAGCTAGTCAGCACAGGCTTAATTAATATATATACCTCGCCGGACTTTGCAACAGCTCCCTCCTCCGTTCGGTCACCGGAGCCGTCATCATGGTCTCCTTCTTCCTCCGACATTCGGTCACCGGAGCCATCATGATCATGTCCTTCCTCCTCCATTGTTCGATCACCGGAGCCGTCATCCTCTCCTTCCAGACCATCGGTGTCGTTGAGAAACGACAAGACATCACGTCCGGCGAGGATTATCTTCCCCAACAACTGTTCTTGTTCCAAGTCTCTTTGATCCATAGTTTCTGCAAATATTACAACATGGCAATTAATATACAAACATGAATGTCCGACGTCCGGACCGCCTCTCTCATGAATGTCCGACGTCCGACGTCCCCCCTCATGTCATGTCTGACGTCCGACGCTCACCCCTCATGTCCGACGTCCGACGTCCCCCCTCATGTCATGTCCGACGTCCCCCCTCATGTCGAAGTTATCGGGGAGGGGGTAGACGATAACGACGCTCACCCCTCATGTCATGTCCGACGTCCCCCCTCATGTCGAAGTTATCGGGGAGGGGGTAGACGACAACGACGCTCACCCCTCATGTCCGACGTCCGACGTCCCCCCTCATGTCATGTCCGACGTCCCCCCTCGTGTCTAAGTTATCGGGGAGGGGGTAGACGACAACGACGCTCACCCCTCATGTCATGTCCGACGTCCCCCCTCATGTCGAAGTTATCGGGGAGGGGGTAGACGACAACGACGCTCAGCCCTCATGTCCGACGTCCGACGTCCCCCCTCATGTCATGTCCGACGTCCCCCCTCATGTCGAAGTTATCGGGGAGGGGGTAGACGACAACGACGCTCACCCCTCATGTCTGACGTCCGACGTCCCCCCTCATGTCATGTCCGACGTCCCCCTCATGTCGAAGTTATCGGGGAGGGGGTAGACGACAACGACGCTCACCCCTCATGTCCGACGTCCGACGTCCCCCCTCATGTCATGTCCGACGTCCCTCCTCATGTCGAAGTTATCGGGGAGGGGGTAGACGACAACGACGCTCACCCCTCATGTCCCCCCTCATTTTAACTAATTTCTATGAACAAAAAAAACAATGGGAATATGTTCACATGAGCTAAAGATCGGCGGGCTCGGCGTCGGGGCAGGGAGCGGCAGCCGGCGTCGGGGGCTCGGCGTCGCGGCAGGGACGGCGTCGGGGGCGGCGACGAGGAGCTACAGAAAAAAATTGACCAAGTTTTCATACAATCAAAGAACTCTATATATCATCATCATCTATCATCACAACCAAAGAACTCTATATATCATCATCATCATCTAAAAATCATGATCATCATATCATCTACAGAAAAATTCTAAAGAAAAAAATAATCTATATATCACCATAATGAAAATAATCTATATATATATATATCACCATAATGAAAATAATCTATATATCATCATCATCATATCATCTATATATACTACAGAAAAAATTATCTAACAAAATTACAACAGAAAAAATAATTGTTTCCAACAGAGCATCATATATATATCATCATATCATCTATATATATATATATCATAATTTCATCAAATTATCTAACATAATGAACTATATATATATATATCATATCATCATCATCAAAGAACTATATATATATATATATATATATCATATCATCATTTCATCAAAGAACTCATATCATCAAAGAACTCATATCATCTATATATATATATATATCATTTCATCAAATTGTCTATATATATATATATATATATCATATCATCAAGAACTATATATATCATCATATATAATGAGCAGAGGGGCGGCGAGCTCACTGGGGGCGGCGACGAGGAGGCAGGGCACGGCGACGGCGACGTCGGGGCAGGGGCGACGACGACGGCGACGTCAGGGCAGGGGCGCGCGGCGACGGTGACGAGGCAGGGGCGCGCGGCGACGGCGACGAGGAGGCAGGGTATGGCGATGGGAAAGGGGGACGGCATCGGGGCAAGGAGTAGCGGCCGGCGTCGGGGCAGGGACGGCGACGGCGATGGCGACGGCGACGAGGAGCGGGCGGAGCAGCCTGGCGGCGTCGGCGGCGGGGGAGAATGTGAGAAATTGGGGGAAAACCCTAAGTGTTGGCTTATATAGCCCCACCCTTTAGTCCCGGTTGGTGGCACCAACCGGGACCAATGCCTACCTTTCGTCCCGGTTTGTGCCACCAACCGGGACTAAAGGTCTATTTTCAGCAGCCCAAAGGGCGGGAAGCAGAGACCTTTAGTCCCGGTTGGTGCCACCAACCGGGACGAAAGGTGGGCATTGATCCCGGTTGGTGCCACCAACCAGGACGAAAGGGTGCGGCTGGCACGGCGTCGGGCGGGTGGATGTTTAGTCCCACCTCGCTAGCTGAGAGGCGTCGAGCGTGGTTTATAAGCGCGGCTGCGCCAACCCTTTCGAGCTCCTCTCTTATGCAGGCCTACGGGCCTAAACGCACTCTCTCTGCCTGTGGGCCTACTGGGCCTGCTGCGGGCCTGCATCCTGGCCCAACTAGCGGGTTGGGTTTCTAGTCGTATGCAAGCTGTGGTGGCCCAGTAGGCAGCATTTTTTTAATTTTTTCCAGTATTTTTGTTTTGTTTTTTGCTTTATTTATTTTCTTTTGTTTCTACTTACAGCTAAATACTTAGAGTTTTTGAGTGATTCTTTTTGCTTTAGGTCACAAAAATTATAAACTTTCTGTTAGTGCCATTAGTTTTCAAATTTGAATAGTTTAAATTTGAATTCTTTGAAATTTCTGTGAATCACTAGTTTGTGAATAACTTTACTTTAAAAATAGATTTTTGAGTGATTCTTCTTCTTGCTATTTAATATTAGTGTGTTTTATCATTATATTCAATTTGGTAATTTTTAGGTTATTTTAAATGGGTGTTTTAATCAAAAACAGATTTTGTTATTTTAGTTTGCTATTAAAGTTTCTAACAAAAAAATACTTTATGAAAATTCTTTTTGCTATTAATGTTTTGAACAAAAAATACTTTGATAATTTTAGTTGCATAAATTTTATATAATTTTAGTTTCAAAAATACTAGAGGTTTATAAAAGCTTTTTAGTTGATTCTTTTTACTGTTGAAGAATATTATAGTTTTGTTTTAGTTGATCATAACAAAAAAAATTAATTGATTCTTTTTAGTTGCATAAATTTTATATAATTTCAGTTGCATAAATTTTATTTTTTTATTGATTCTTTTTAGTTCATTCCTTTTGCTATTAGAGTTTTATAAAAGCTTTTTCGTTGATTCTTTTTGCTATTGAAGAATATTATAGTTTTGTTTTAGTTGATCATAACAGAATATTTTAATTGATTATTTTTAGTTCATTATTTTTGCTATTAGAGTTTCATAAAAGTTTTTCTAGTTCATTCTTTTTGCTATTAGTTCATTCTTTGAGCTAAATGACCCTGAAATTGAAAAACACTACAAATGAACTCTGAAAAGGTTGAAAGTTGGCATGGTATCATCATTTCACCCACATAGCATGTGCTAAAAAGTTGAGAGGGTTACGGCAAAAACTGGATGCACTTCGTGTACAAAACGGACAATCTCTTTCGAAGTATCAGGGTTTCGGACGAAAACTCATCTTTTACAAAGGGATTTCATTTTTTTGAACTTATTTGAACTCCAGAATTTTTGTGTGTTCAAAATGAACCATTCAAAGCCACATCATCAATTTTCAACCCTTTCTGACTTCATCTGGTATTTTTCATGCATTTACTGATTTTTAAGCTAAATGACCCTGAAATTGAAAATCGCTACAAATGAACTCTGAAAAGGTTGAAAGTTGGCATGGTATCATCATTTCACCCACATAGCATGTTATAAAAAGTTGAGAGGGTTACGGCAAAATCTGGATGCACTTCGTGTACAAAACGGACAATCTAGATCAAAAGGCATTTCATTTCTTCACATGTAACTGCAGTGATATTCTAGATCAAAGGCATCATCATAATAGTTGTGGAGAGAAAGTATTCACTTTTTCTTCGCTTGTGTCCTTTGCTTATTGCGCCGTAACCATGGATAATCTTCATCGTTTAACAGGGTGCTTGGGTCAGCCTTGACTTTGAAGGGAGGAATTTCATGAAACTTTTCATAATCTTCAGACATGTCTGTCTTGCCCTCCAATCCCACGATGTCTCTTTTTCCTGAAAGAACTATGTGACGCTTTGGCTCATCGTATGATGTATTCGCTTCCTTATCTTTTCTTTTTCTCGGTTTGGTAGACATGTCCTTCACATAGAAAACCTGCGCCACATCATTGGCTAGGACGAATGGTTCGTCTGTGTACCCAAGATTGTTCAGATCCACTATTGTCATTCCGTACTGTGGGTCTACCTGTACCCCGCCTCCTGACAGATTGACCCATTTGCACTGAAACAAAGGGACCTTGAAATCATGTCCATAGTCAAGTTCCCATATGTCCACTATGTAACCATAATATGTGTCCTTTCCCCTCTTGGTTGCTGCATCAAAGCGGACACCGCTATTTTGGTTCGTGCTCTTTTGATCTTGGGCGATCGTGTAAAATGTATTCCCATTTATCTCGTACGCTTTGTAAGTCAATACAGTCGAAGATGGTCCCCTGGCCAACGAGTACAACTCATCAGAAACAGTGTTGTCACCCATGAGAAGTTTTTGCAACCAACTGCCGAAAGTCCTGATGTGTTCATATGTAATCCAGTCGTCACACTGCTCCGGGTGTTTGGAACGCAGAATATTCTTGTGTTCATCGACATACGGGGTCACCAAGGTAGAATTCTGTAGAACTGTGTAGTGTGCTTGAGACCAAGAATGCCCGTCCCTACATATTATTGAGTCCGCTCCTAGCGTGCCTTTTCCAGTCAGTCTCCCCTCATACCGCGATTGAGGGAGACCAATCTTCTTAAGGTCAGGAATGAAGTCAACACAAAACCCAATGACATCCTCTGTTTGATGGCCCATGGATATGCTTCCTTCTGGCCTAGCGCGGTTACGAACATATTTCTTTAAGACTCCCATGAACCTCTCAAAGGGGAACATATTGTGTAGAAATACAGGGCCCAGAACGACAATCTCGTCGACTAGATGAACTAGGACGTGCGTCATGATATTGAAGAAGGATGGTGGGAACACCAGCTCGAAACTAACAAGACATTGCACCAAATCACAACTTAACCTTGGCAGGATTTCTGGATCGATCACCTTCTAAGAGATTGCATTGAGGAATGCACATAGCTTCACAATGGCTAATCGAACGTTTTCCGGTAGAAGCCCCCTCAATGCAACCGGAAGCAGTTGCGTCATAATCACGTGGCAGTCATGAGACTTTAGGTTCTGAAACTTTTTCTCTGCCATATTTATTATTCTCTTTATATTCGACGAGAAGCCAGACGGGACCTTCATACTGAGCAGGCATTCAAAGAAGATTTCCTTCTCTTCTTTGGTAAGAGCGTAGCTGGCAGGACCTTCATACAGCTTTGGATGCATGCCGTCTTTTTCATGCACACGTTGCTGTTCCTCCCGTGCCTCCGGTGTATCTTTTGTCTTCCCATACACTCCCAAGAAGCCTAGCAGGTTCACGCAAAGATTCTTCGTCACGTGCATCACGTCGATTGCAGAGCGGACCTCTAGGTCTTTCCAATAGGGTAGGTCCCAAAATATAGATTTCTTCTTCCACATGGGTGCGCGTCCCGCATCGTCAGTCGGAACAGATAGTCCGCCAGGACCCTTTCCAAAGATTACTTATAAATCATTGACCATATCAAGTATGTGATCACCAGTACGGAGGGCGGGCTTCTTCCGGTGATCTTCCTCACCTTTGAAATGCTTTCCTTTCTTTCGACATTGATGGTTGGTCGGAAGAAATCGACGATGCCCCAGGTACACATTCTTCCTGCATTTGTCCAAATATATACCGTCGGTGTCATCTAAACAGTGTGCGCATGCGTGGTATCCCTTGTTTGTCTGTCCTGAAAGGTTACTGAGAGCAGGCCAATCGTTGATGGTTACAAACAGCAACGCATGTAGGTCAAATTCCTCCTGTTCGTTCTCATCCCACACACGTACACCTCTTCCATTCCGTAGCTGTAAAAGTTCATCAACTAATGGCCTTAGGTACACATCAATGTCATTGCCGGGTTGCTTAGGGCCTTGGATGAGCACTGGCATCATAATGAACTTCCGCTTCATGCACAACCAAGGAGGAAGGTTATACATACATAGAGTCACAGGCCATGTGCTATGCTTGCTGCTCTGCTCCCCAAAAGGATTAACGCCATCTGCACTTAAACCAAACCATACGTTCCTTGGGTCACCTGTAAAGTCGCTCTACTTTCTCTCGATCTTTCTCCACTGCGACCCGTCAGCGGGTGCTCTCAACTTCCCGTCTTTCTTACGGTCTTTTATGTGCCATTGCATCAACTCGGCATGCTTTTTGTTTCTGAACAGACGTTTCAACCGTGGTATTATAGGAGCATACCACATCACCTTGGCAGGAACCCTCTTCTCGGTGCGCTGGCCCTCAACATCACCAGGGTCATCTCTTCTGATCTTATACCGCAATGCACCGCATACCGGGCATGTGTTCAAATCCTCGTACGCACCGCGGTAGAGGATGCAGTCATTAGGGCATGCATGTATCTTCTGCACCTCCAATCCTAGAGGGCATAGAACCTTCTTTGCTTCGTACGTACTGCCGGGCAATTCGTTATCCTTTGGAAGCTTCTTCTTCATTATTTTCAGTAGCGAACTAAATCCCTTGTCAGATACACCATTGTCTGCCTTCCATTGCAGCAATTCCAGTGTGGTACCGAGCTTTCTGTTGTCATCTTCGCAATTCGGGTACAACCCTTTTTTGTGATCCTCTAACATGCGATCGAACTTCAACTTCTCCCTTTCACTTTCGCATTCTCTCTGTGCATCAACAATGACCCGGCGAAGATCATCATCGGGCACATCGTCTGGTTCCTCTTGATCTTCAGGTCCCCCCATTGCAGCATCACCGTATTCAGGGGGCGGGTAGTTGTCATCATCCTCTTCTTCTTCGTTGTCTTCCATCATAACCCCTCTTTCTCCGTGCTTGGTCCAAACATTATAGTGTGGCATAAAACCCTTCTCAAGAAGGTGGAAGTGAAGGGTTTTAGAGTTGGAGAAAGCCTTCGTATCTCACAGACAGTACATGGACAATGCATAAAACCATTCTGCTTGTTTGCCTCAGCCGCTTCGAGAAAATTATGCAGGCCCTTAATATACTCGGAGGTGCGTCGGTCACCGTACATCCATTGCCGGTTCATCTGCGTGCATATCATGAATAGAGAAGTGACCAAATTAATAGAAATTCATCATCACATTAAAGCCAAAGTACAGTAGTGACCAAAATAAATACATAACGTTCATACATAGTTCTCATTATTGAACAACATATAGCTCTCTAGAGCATCTAATTAAAACATACATTGAAACTATAAAATTTAAATGCAACAACAAATGCGATCATAACCGCAACTAAGGGACCAATTGATCCAACGACATAATGATACCAAGCCTCAGTATGAATGGCATATTTTCTAATCTTTCTAATCTTCAAGCGCATTGCATCCATCTTGATCTTGTGATCGTCGACGACATCGGCAACATGCAACTCCAACTTCATCTTCTCCTCTTCAACTCTTTGTAATTTTCTTTCAAGTAATTGTTTTCTTTTTCAACCAAATTTAACTTCTCGACAAGAATTTCTATGTCGGTTGGAATTTCCGGTTCACATACCTCCTAGATTAAAAAAATCTATGTCACGTTGGTCGGCATAATTGTCATAAACACTAAATAAAACAAATAGTTATAAAAGATAATATATACCACATCCGAATCATAGATAGGACGAGGGCCGACGGAGGCGGATACCAAAACCATCGCACTATATAATAACAAACAATAATAAAAGTAAGAAAATTACACAAGTATCTATCTAAATCATACAATTAAGAACTTTTTTCTTTTAGAAAGAAGATAAGAAGAAGAGGCTAACCACGGTGGTGCCGGCGCCGAGATCGGCGCGGGCGATCGACGGCGGTGAGGACGGGGACGGGACAGGTCGGACCGCCAAACCTAGACAAATCTTGAGGAAAATGGAGCTTGGACAAGGAGCTTCGAGAGGAGAAAGCTTAAGTGTGGCTCGGGCATTTCATCGAACACCTCATGTGCATAGGAGGTGAGCTAGAGCACCACAAAGCTCTCCCACGGCCGGCCAAAAAAACAGAGCAGTGCACTGCTCTGCTCGCGGGCAGGGGGTATATATAGGCCAACCATTGGTCCCGGTTTGTGGCTGGAACCGGGACTAAAGGACACCATTTGGTCCGGGTTCCAGCCACAAACCGGGACCAATGGTTGTGGGCCAGGAGCGAGGCCCATTGGTCCCGGTTCGTGTCTGGAACTGGGACCAAAGGGGTCATACGAACCGGGACCAATGGCCCACGAGGCCCGGCCGGCGCCCTGGCCTCACGAACCGGGACCGATGCCCCCATGGGTCCCGGTTCGTGAGTGAACCGGGATTAATGGGATTTCAGGCCTGGACCAAAGCCCTGTTTTCTACTAGTGTAATTTGCTCAAGTTTGAAAATAATTAATGGGTATTCACAATCATAGAAGATGTCCAAGATAATATATTTGTATGTGAAAGTTCTCTTCCTTACACTAATCATTCACGAATTGCTTGTATGACCAATATTGTGATTGTCAAGCTTCAAAAGATTTCACTTTCTAAACCCAATGTGAAGCTACTACTAGGCATGATATGAACATATAATTTTAACTTCATGGTATTCAATTCATTCAACAATTTACTCATAGGATATAAGTGAAGCACAAGAGTAAATGACAAGCTACTCCAAAAACATATAAGTGAAGATCAAGCGAGTAGTTAAGTAAATGGGTAGCCATTTGAGAACTCTCTCTCATCTAAAAACTTTCAGATCTAAGTATTTTATTAAAACAGCAAGCAAAACAAAATAAAATTACATTCCAAGAATAGCACACATCATGTGAAGAAGCAAAAACTTAGGCTCAACCGCTATTAACCGATAATTGTTGATGAAGAAAGGTGGGATGCCTACCGGGGCATCCCCAAGCTTAGATGCTTGAGACTTCTTGAAATATTATCTTGGGATGCCTTGGGCATCCCCAAGCTTGAGCTTTTGTGTCTCCTTAATTCCTTTTATATCACGGTTTCCCTAAATCTTAAAAACTTCATCCACAAAAACTCGAAAGGAACTCGTGAGATAGGTTAGTACACATAAGAATAAGTCCACACTTCTTGTACTGCCAAGACAAGTTGCACAATAATTTACAAACATCATCTACTGTTTACTATCGTTTCCACAATTTATATCTACCAATATAGGCTATGGAAACTATAGGATAAGTAGATAACAAAACAATGACAGCAATCTGTCCAAACAGAACAGTTTGTAGCAATTTATGAAAACAATGTACTTATGTAACTCAAAAAATTATGAAAATTTAGGAAGTGATAAAGAATTTATATGACAAAACTATGTAAAAATTTCAGAACTTTCCACGTTCCAGTAAAATATGAAAATTCAAACACTACAGAGAAAGTTTCTGTTTTTACACAGCACACATCAAACATGCAATGCAAGCATCCTAAGGCAATTCTTGGAACTTTTTATTGAAAAACAAGATTATAAATAACACCTAACATAAAATAACAAAATATAATGAAGATCCAAGCAAAGCACATATTATGTGACGAATAGAAATATAGCTCTAAGTAAGATATATCGATAATGTTGAAGACGAAAGAGGGGATGCCTTCCGGGGCATCCCCAAGCTTAGGCGCTTGAGTCTTCCTTGGATATTACCTTGGGGGTGCCTTGGGCATCCCCAAGTTTAGGGTCTTACCACTCCTTATTCTTCTTATATCGGCATCTCATCCAAAACTTGAAAACTTCAATCACACAAAACTTAACGGAACTTCGTGAGATGGGTTAGTATAGTAAATATAGATCATTCACTTAGGTACTATTAAGACAAGATTCATAATTATTCCTACATGATACCTACTGTATTCTATCATTCCCATAATTTATACCACTAAATATAAGCTATGGAAACACTAAAACAAGCAAACTATGCATGCAAAACAGAATCTGTCAAAAACAGAACAGCTTGTGAAGATCTGTAGTATATCCATACTTCCCTGTCTCTAAAAATTCTGAAAAATTAGGACAACTTAGAATTTGCATATAAATACTGTGTAAAAATTTCAGAATTTTTTGACGCTCCAGTAAAATCAGAGTAATTCTTTACTAGAGGCAAAAGTTTCTGTTTTTGCACAGAATCAAATCAACAAGTATCCATACTATCCCAAAGTCTTTACTTGGCACATTATTGAAATAAAAGGCACAAAACATGATTACTACAATAGCTTAATCATGTGAGCACACACAAAAACAGAAAGTAAAATTGTTGGGTTGTCTCCCAACAAGCACATTTCTTTAAAGCCTTTTAGCTAGGCATGATGATTTCAATGATGCTCACATAAAAAGTAGTAATTGAAACATGCAAAAGAGCATCATGGATCACATGGCAAGCACATTTAAGTATATCCCACTTACTATGCATAGGGATTTTGTGAGCAAACAATTTATGGGAGCAAGAATCAACTAGCATAGGAAGGCAAAACAAGCATATCTTCAAGATTTTCAACACATAGAGAGGAAACTTGATATTATTGCAATTCCTACAAGCATATGTTCCTCCCTCATAATAAATTTCAGTAGCATCATGAAGGAATTCAACAATATAACTATCACATAAATCATTCTTTTCATGATGCACAAGCATAGAATTTTCATTACTCTCCACATAAGCAAATTCCTTTTCATCCATGGTAGTGGGAGCAAACTCAACAAAATAACTATCATGAGATACTTGATTGACATAACCACTTTGAATATTAAAATCATGATGACAAGTTTCATGGTTACTAGCACTCTTTATAGCATACATGTCATCACCATAATCATCATAGATAGGAGGCATGCCATCATCATAATAAATTTGCTCATCAAAACTTGGGGGACAAAAAATATCATCTTCATCAAACATAGGATCCCCAAGCTTGTGGCTTTGCATATCATTAGCATCATGGATATTCAGAGAATTCATACTAGCAACATTACAATAATGCTCATCATTCAAGGAATTCTCATTAAGTATTTTCAGAAACTCTTCCTCTACCAATTGAGCACAATTTTCCGAACCATCACTTTCATGAAAGACATTAAAAAGACGAAGCAATTGAGGCAACCTAAACTCCATTTTTTTGTAGTTTTCTTTTATAAAACCAAACTAGTCAAAAACAAGAAACAAAAAGATTTAATTGCAAGATCTAAAGATATACCTGCAAGCACTCGCCTCCCCGGCAACGGCGCCAGAAAAGAGCTTGATGTCTACTACACAACTTGTTCTTGTAGACTCGTGTTGGGCCTCCAAGCGCAGAGTTTTGTAGGACAGTAGCAAATTTCCCTCAAGTGGATGACCTAAGGTTTATCAATCCGTGGGAGGCGTAGGATGAAGGTGGTCTCTCTCAAACAACCCTGCAACCAAATAATAAAAAGTCTCTTGTGTCCCCAACACACCAAATACAATGGTAAATTGTATAGGTGCACTAGTTCGGCGAAGAGATGGTGATACAAGTGTAGTAATGATGGTAGGTATTGATTTTTGTAATAGTAACAATAAAAAAATAGCAAGGTAGCAAGTAACAAAAGTGAGCACAAACGGTATTGCAATGCTTGAAAACAAGGCCTACGGTCCGTACTTTCGCTAGTGCAATCTCTCAACAATGCTAATATAATTGGATCACATAACCATCCCTCAACGTGCAACGAAGAATCACTCCAAAGTTCTTATCTAGCGGAGAACATAAGAAGAAATTGTTTGTAGGGTACGAAACCACCTTAAAGTTATCCTTTCCGATCGATCTATCCAAGAGTTCGTACTAAAATAACACCAAGTTATCCTTTCCGATCGATCTATCTAAAAGTTCGTACTAAAATAACACCATATGATACGCATGAACCAACTCTAATGTCACCTAGATACTCCAATGTCACCACAAGTATCCATGAGTTAATTATACGATACGCATCAAACAATTTCAGATTCATAATACTCAATCCAACACAAAGAACCTCAAAGAGTGCCCCAAGATTTCTACCGGAGAAAGTAGGACGAAAACGTGCATCAACCCCTATGCATAGATTACCCCAATTTCACCTCGGGAATCCGCGAGTTGAGTGCCAAGACATAGATCAAGTGCTCTCAAATCCATAAAAGTATTCAATCCGGTAATAACGAAAACTCAAAGGGAAAACTCAATTCATCACAACAAGATAGAGAGGGGAAAACACCATATGATCCAACTATATTAACAAAGCCCGCGATACATCAAGATCGTGCCAAATCAAGAACACGAGAGAGAGAGAGAGAGAGAGAGAGAGATTAAACACATAGCTACTGGTACAAACCCTCAGCCCCGAGGGTGGACTACTCCCTCCTCATCATGGAGACCATAGGGATGATGAAGATGGCCTTCGGTGATGATTTCCCCCTCCGGCAGGGTACCAGAACGGGGTCTAGATTGGTTTTTCATGGCTACAGAAGCTTGCGGCGGCGGAACTTTTGATCTAGGGTTATTTCTGGGGGTTTCTGAATATATAGGATTTTTGGGCGTCAGTTTCACACGAAGATGGGCCACGAGGGGCCCACAAGACACCAGGGCGTGCCAGAGGAGGCTGGCGCGCCCTGGTGGGTTGTGGCCACCTCGTGGCTCTTCTGGCCCTCCCACGAAGCTTCTAGTGCCTCTTTTGTTCCAAAGAAATCGTCAAAAAGTGTCGTTGCATTTGGAGAACTTTTATTTCTGCACAAAAAACAACACCACGGTAGTTCTGCTGAAAACAGCGTCAGTCCGGGTTAGTTCCATGCAAATCATACCAAAACCATATAAAATTGTTGTAAATATGGCATGAATACTTCATAAATTATAGATACGTTGGAGACGTATCAGCTCCCAATGCTGAAGACGCCGCAAGGCTTTTGGAGATGAATAAAGCTCGCGGGTTCCCAGGTATGCTTGGCTCAATAGATTGTTTGCATTGGAGTTGGAAGAACAGTCCAAAGGCATGGCATGGACAATTCCACGGCCAGAAAAAAGGTTCCACTATAATCCTTGAAGCGGTGGCCGATCAGGAGACTTGGATTTGGCATGCTTTTTTCGGAATGCCAGGATCTTTGAACGGCATCAATGCAGTTTGTACATTATAATCCTTGAAGCGGGCCACCGATGCAGTTTGTAGAAAATGGCCATACATACAATTATGGCTACTATCTTGCAGATGGCATCTACCCAAGGTGGCAAACATTTGTGAAGCCGTTGAAAAAACCGCAAGGTAAGAAAAATCTTGATTTTCATAATGCTCAGGCGGCCGCTAGGAAAGATGTGGAGAGAGCTTTTGGGATTTTGCAAGCCCAATTTGCTATTGTGAGAGGACCGGCTAGATTTTGGGATCAACATATCTTTGGTACATCATGAACGCTTGTGTGATCATGCGTAACATGATCATCGAGAACGAGTGTGGGCAAGATTTGGATTATTCTCAATATGAGTTGTTGGGACGTCCCGTGCGAGTGCGGAGGAGGGCTGAGAGGGTAGCCCGCTTTGTTGCCTCCTATCATGCCATTCGACATGCCGAAACGCATGATGACCTTTAGAAGGATCTAGTCGAGGAGTGGTGGGCAAGGAATGGGCAACAAAACGCATGATGTTGTATGTTTGTTGTGTTGTTTATTTGTTGTATTGGTCATAAACTATTTGTTGTATTGAAGTTTAATTATTTGTTTGAGTTGTAATAATAATTGAACTATTTTTTGACGATTTATTTTGTGTTTGTTTGATCTTCTTTGTTTCACATTGAATGCAAAATTTTGTTTGTGCTGGGCGCGCGCGCTCTATTTTGCCGCGCCTGCTGAAGTGGCATGTTGGCGCGCTAAAAATTTGCAGCGCCTGGTGAAGCAACTACCTATTCGGACGCAAAAACGGCTGTTGCGCGCACTGTAAAAAATTTTTAGCGCGCCGCGCCTGCGCGCGTCTGTTGGAGATGCTCTAAAATGCATAATGTTTTATCAAAGTTTTTGCCTTGCTTACATTGTTTTTTTATTCTTAATTGGTAACATATTTATGAAAATTGGAGAAATCTTGATTGTTCGTCAAGAATGCACATATTTAAGCTTTTTAATTGAAAACAAAAAACCGAGATTGTAAAGAAGAAGAGGAGATTTACAACTTTACTTTCGAATACGAAGCCAAACCGACCTTCCAGAGCCTTAGCCAAGCATCAG
Source organism: Elymus sibiricus (assembly GCA_039707655.1). Lineage (NCBI taxonomy): Eukaryota > Viridiplantae > Streptophyta > Magnoliopsida > Poales > Poaceae > Elymus > Elymus sibiricus. Next base: position 485,278,095 of record CM077671.1, read on the forward strand.
TATGACCGGACCCGATCATACGACCTAGGGTCACCTCCATCAATCCAAAACCCATGACTTTCATGAAGGAGACAACACATTCAAGATATAGAGGGACCATGCAATATAAGGACAAGAAGAGTGAGAACATTCAACGGGAGTTTACTTCACTTAGATTCATCCTTGATCCCTTCACCGATGAGATCCACCCCCTCATTGTCAGAGGACATCACCATAAGAAACCCTTGTGAGATAGACATTTATAATGTGCATTGCATACTTTATCTCGGAGATCTAGAAGTAGATAATAATTCATCTAGTCGTGATGATTTATGGTATTATCGAGATGATTTTCTTTTACTTGATTTTTTTATCCCTCTACCTTGCGTGAGCAGTCTACCTTATGGCTAGGAGATGTAGAGGATTTATAAGATGTGGTTTTGCCTACCGCTTATTTGATGATTGTCTGGTTACATTGATACTTTTGGTTGAGTTGTTGGTTATCCTTTGTGTACGCATTACTCATTGTATAGTTTAAGGCCATGGACAACACGATCTAGAGACCTAGGTGTGTAAGAATGTATCATCTAGAAATTCCGCGACCTTCATGTGACAGGTGTTGGTATCAATGAGACGCGACAATCATATGAGGAGCACAAGAAACCTCTGCAATTAAGGCATTGGCTCGATCCATTTATCTTAATTTTCAAGTTGACCATTGATGATGGTACCGAGAGGTAGGACAATAATATTGAGACCGGTAGGGGGTCGCCTATCCATGGATGACTCATCCACCAAATGTCCAAGAGTAAATCACATTGTTGTCGGGCCAAAGGCAATTCTCTATTCATCATAAACTGAATTATCATGTGCCTAGCTATCTGATTATAAGAAAAATATTGTTTACTTTCCTCGCAACTTTAGTCAACTAAGTGTAATCCTTTACTCTATTATTTTTTCTACTTTGCAAATCTTTGTAGGCATTATAATTGTCAACTCACTTGTGTTTGGTAACGCCTCAAGTGTGACAGGAAGACCCAAAATAACACTCACCTTGATTCTTCATAGGATCGATATGAAACTATGGAATGATACTTCCGGTTGCTGAAAACAGGGGAGGTTGGGGCTTGGGGAGGGAGGAGTGGTAGAGAGGGGCCGACTAATAAAAAAGCATGCAACTTACAAATAGCATGCCCTTTTCTCCTATGGACATGATCGAGCAACAGAGTGTGATTGAGATGACAACGTCAATTGTGTTGCCTACATAGTTCATTTTTGTTGATTTAGGAATGTTCAAAGTCTTGGTTTAATGTAGTTCATGTGAATATTTTTTCTTTGGATCTTATCATCACTTCACAACCACTCGCAGAAGGGTCCAGTCTAGGACTCTGCATATGAGATGCACACAATGATAAACACACACGTACATCAAAATGTGTTGCTATGCCTTCCGCACATTTTTTGTTGGCAGTACCAAAATGAGGAATACCCCGTAGATGAAGCTGGCAATGGTTAATCGTTACCCACATCTTCGGGGGGTAATTACTCTATTAGGGGAGGGGATGGGTCAGTTTAAATGTCAACGGGGAAGCTGTGGGGTCAAATACCTTACCCAACAGGTAAGAGGGGGACGGAGATGGAATAGTATTACCCGTACCCGTTACCCATGAAAGCTTTATATGTGGGTCCCAAAACCAGTAGACCCAGGAATTTTACGCACATACCCAGGCAATTCACTTACATACCTAGGCAAATTTCTAACCATCCCGACCATTTAGCCCAAGAAGGCCAAAGAAAACCCTAACCTAGCTACAACACATGCCCAAAAGGTTCCGTTCACTTCGTATTACTTCCGGGCTGGCCAAGTCGACCGAACGGAGAAAAAGGCCTTACATGCTTTTTATTGTGTTGAATAATGTTTTTTTTCTGTTGGAATGTTGTTGAATGTTTCTACTGATTAGGGGCATGGGTTTTTCATGTGGGTATGAAAAATCCGACGAGACGGGGATGCGAATTTTTTTATCGCTGCGAGCGGGGATGGGCCTGGGCAATTATCATGGGTATGGGAATGAGAGTCCAATATCCGTCTGGATAATTCTCATTGCCAGCTTGACCCGTAATGGGATGTCGGAAGCGTCCTGGTGTGGCATCTGACGGGATTATCTATGTTTTCGGGCTCTTTATTTTTTTGGTTTGCTACGGTTGCTCTATTTCTTATGTTGTTTAAATAGAATCATTCCATATCAAACATAATGAATTGGTAGAAAGTAAATCTAATGCTCCAAATTTATTTTTAAAAACTCATTAATGAACCGCGCCAAATGCGGCCACATAGAAACATCCTCGGCCTTTACAAAGAATAAGAGCCATTTCGCCGGCCCATGTGCCAAATCTATAACTTTTGTTCCTTTTTAACTTTATTTTTTCTCTTTATGTTTAATTTTATTTTGGATTTATTCTTGTTTTATTATATTATTTACAATTCGGTACTTTCCTTGTGAGAGGAAGAATAGAACTGATGCTTGTTCTGCATTACAGTAATACGGAGCACTAGTTAAGTACAGTCGAGCAACGATCGATTTTTACAGCAGGGAATGAAACCAAACCAAAACAACCGGTGGCAATGGCGGGCTGGCTAGCAGCCGGAGATCTTGGCCCTGAGGATGGTGCACTTGGTCTTCTGGAAGGCGGTGGCGGCGACGTCCGGGTCGACGAGCTGCAGCCGGAGCGGGCAGACGACCCCGAGGGGGCACTTGGTCTTGCGGCCCTTGTACTGCATCACCGTGTCCAGCCGCACCTCCACCTCGAACACGCCGGCCTCCTTCTGCTTGGCGAACTCCGCCGCGCCGGCCGCCGGCAGCTTGGGCAGGGCCCGGCCGACGTCACCGACCCTGAGGCGCACCGTGGTCTCCTTCCGGGCGCCGAGGTCGAGGGTCGGCACGGTGCCGGACTCGTCGAAGCGGGTGCCGTTGAAGGAGAAGGCCGCGGCCAGGGCGCCGAAGGTGATGCCGTAGTGCAGGTTGGGGTTGCGCAGGGAGACGGTCACCGTGGCGTTGTACGAGAGGAGCTGGACCTGGAGCGGCGGCCTCGCGGTGGAGTTGGGGGCCGGGGCGAGCTCGAAGCGCGTGAGGAGGGCGTCGTCGGCGCTGGCCGTGGGCGGCCTGACGACGGCGAAGGCGAGGATGAGGAGGGTGAGGATGACCCCGGTCACGGCCAGGATCGCCAGCCAGATGGCGGCTTTGGTCCAGGTGCACTCGCAGTCGCAGCCGTCCTCCTTGCGCTTTATCCACCAGTCGCGCTGCCAGAAGCCCATGGCTTGCTTGCTTGCTTAGCTCAGCTGGTCGGCGGATCTCTCCGGGTGGAGGCTGGTAGGGAGAGGTGGCTCAGCTAGGAGCGCGCACGGCGAGGGGAGAAGAAGGGCGCTGGAGCCGGAGACTTGACTGAGGTAGGGGGTGGGTCTTCTGGACGCGGCTCCATCCGGATGAGAGCAGAGGAGAGGAGACCAAGAAGACCTGCTGCTGTCAGTGGGTCCTAAACAAAGGACAAGGTGACCGTTGGCTGTTATCTATCTCCTCTCACCCGTGGCAACGGCATCCATGGTGATGGTGGTTGCCTCACCCAATCGGATCATGGAGCCCTCACTCTCTACGCGTTTTGCGCTGTTTTTTTTGACTTGGAAAAGAAGAGAGCGCGTTGGCAGAGCGTGGTCGCGCTGGAGGCATCAACTGCTGTTGGTGATGGCTCCACATTTTTTTTTTTGAAGGTCAGTGATGGCTCCATAGCTGGGTTTCTGGATTCCAACGCTTTGTATAATTTTATGAGCATAATTGGTTTGATACATATATTTGGCATTGCCAATAGTTGGCAAGCCAACATTTGGCAAAATGAAAAATTGCCAAAAGTTGGCAACTTTTTGTGAGGTTGGCAAGAAAAGTTGATAGCCAACCAATCACTAGCCAACATTTGGCATTTGCCAAATATTGGCATGCCAACTTTTGGCATCAAACCAATCGTGCTCTATATCTTCTGAACCTTACGTCTGATTTATGACCCGATTTAGGATGACGGGAATCTTCAAAAACAAGATCAATGTTAAGCATGGTTTCAAGAAATCTGGAATTATTCCTCCTCCTCCTCCTGGTCCTTTTTCTCCGGCGAGTCCGAAGGTTGGCCGACTGCAATGTGGGTGGCGCGCCTTGCCTAGATCTCGTCCTAAATCTGGAACCGGCATTCCGGCGTGAGCATATAATACGTCATCTTCTTTTGTCGAGGCATGACGAAACCGGACGTTGTGGGAAGAGCGGCGAAGCGGGAGAGAGGTGGATGGGCTCGAGCTGGCGACACAAAGAGGGAGGAGCTGGATGTCGCTAGGGTTGGGGGACACCGACATGCTTAAATAGGGTGCCCACAAACCGGACCATCCGACAAAATAACTGCCAGTTTACGGGATGGAGGTTGTTTTACCGGCCTGAATAGATCCCGTATATTCAACCGTTCTTTTGAGGGATCCTGAATACATTGGCCCATTTTTCCTCTTTTTTTCAGGAACCTTTAAAACAAAGAAACGGCTGGCGGGAGGAAAGTTTCAGCTCCCGCCACGATCTTCCCCGAGCGCCTCCACGCTACCTCGCCAGAACACCTCGATGCCGACGACCACCGGACCCTAGGAGGAGATGACGGAAGTGCCAGCGGGTGCTGGCTGCCGCTACACGCAGCCGCGCAAGCGAGCGGGTGAGCTGCCGCCGCTGGCCTCCGCGTGCGCGAGATGCTGCGGGCTGCTGCTGCTACAACGCGAGCAACTGTGGGCGGCCGTTGTCACCGCGAGCTACTGGAGGCGCCTGCTGCTGCGTGCGGCGCGCTAGGATCCAATTGCTTTTTTATTCTATGTGTGAGGGTGTTTTATGCTATTTTACAGGGACCCTTTTGCAAATTTAGGTGATTTATATGGGATCTGCTCTGTCAACGTAAAAATTGTCCCATAAATTTCCACAAATTCATTTTAGAGGTACCTTATACTGTTTTTAGAGGACACGGTTGTAGTGGATTTGCTAGAGATGCTCCTACGCCGAATTACAAAATGCGCTAATTCTATCTTCATCACCCTAGGATTCTAGATGGAAAGTGTGCTTTGGGTTCATTTTCAGCGGTACATGGTTCCGTTTGCTTGGAAAGCAAAGGATACGGCTTTTCTCAAAAAGAGAAACGCACTAAACCGAATAAAATGCAACTTCAATTACCTTTTATAAGACTTGATGAAACCTAAATGAAACAACTTGAGACTCCAATCAAAATTATGAAAGTATATCCAAAACCGAGACTAAGCATGTAAAGGATAACTAGATAGCAAACCGAAATATACTTTGTTTCAATCGCATAAAACTAACTAAAACCCAAGTAAAACAAGAATGGAATGCCAATAGTAATAGTAGTCACCGGAGAGAGGCGTTTTGGCTCTCGGGTGCACGTGCTCCCTCATCAACAGTAAATAAAAATATATTAATAAATAAATTTTAAAAATTCTAATTTTTTGGTTGATGTTTTTGTTACTGTAACAAAGGTGTTTGACAATTCTCATGCGAAACAGGATAGCAATACTTCGTCGGTGAAAAAACAAAACAAGCGTAATATTTGAATATAACATTTGACGTTTGACTTGTTTTTTTTGCGCAAGTCAAAATGCTTAAGCTCCCCCCTAAATTTTGCAGGTAGTATTTTGGTGTGACAATGAGCACATCTATTTTTCTCCAATTTTTTTGACGTTTGCAAAAGACATTTTTAGTGTGCAGAAGCATATTCTTCCAAGAACTGAATTGGATTTCCGTAGTCACGGTGTATAACCTATACTGGAATGAGAATGTTGCCACAAACACAGTCACGTGGGTGGGCTCAGATAAACTAATAAGATATCAATGTCACTGCTTGCTTAAAGCGAGCTTCGGGTACCCGGTTTCTTGTATGCCAGCGAAGCGGTTTGACACAAAGCTTTCAAAAGGAGAAAATAAGTAAAAGGAATCTAATACATCACGTAATACAATGATGTAACCCAAGGGTGGAAACTTCTTATTGGCTTAGAGAATTAGGGACAATAGCCATTAGAATGTAGACAACATTTTCAACAAAAAATTAACGATAGAGTTGAAATGCTTTCTTCATATATCAGATTTACATGCTCACATGGATTGCAATAGTGTACATGCGGTATAAATAAAATAGCCGTTTTTTTAATAAAAGGACTACAATTACATAGGGTTGTTTTTTTTCTTATTATGTGTTCCACATCAATATGTAATTAAATTATGGGTTAATTGAATTCATGCCACTGCAACTTTCACGAGTTGGAAAAATGCCATTACAAAAACTGAAGTTGGAAATATGCCACTATAACTTTTCCATACATCTACATATGTCATTTTCTTCATTTAATGGAATAACGGTTCAATAAAGACTTGTATTTCAATGTGTATTTCAGTACTGACCATACTATCCATGTTCCCACCGAACTGTTGCATTGGAAAACTCGATTTCTCTTGTCCCAGCCCCATGCCATGGACTACTTCCGGCGTCACGCGACGACAATGCAAGCTGACTTCCGCTCCTGATCGTACCACGCAGCTAGCACCGGCAAGATGCGCACGTACACAGATTGATAGTGGCCTTGATTGACTCACACGCACGTACACAGCAGCCTCGGCTGATTGATTCTGCCACCGGTCGGAAAGACAACGCACGCACGCGAGCTTTGACGGGCGCATGTCGTGGTGGTGTGAAGAACGCGGCGAGGCTGGGGACTTGGATGCAGCCGAGAGGCGGATGAAGCGTGGTGAGCGAGCTCGTCCCGGGCGGCGGAGTGCGGCGTGGTGGCGTGCTCTTTAGGGACTGCGAACGCGATGGGCAGAGGCCGCGAGCTTGCCGGGGCCGGAGCTTCGATGGCGCAAAGATGCGGCTGGAGCTCGGGCAGGTCGGGGTGATGAGTGTGACACGGCCGGGGAGCGTGAGGCCGACGACGGGGCGCAAACGGGCAGCGCGATGTCGACGGATGGTGGAATCAACTCGAGGTCAAGACGGCTTGGTGGTCGGCGATTCCATGGACAACTACTTGGAGCTCGGGAATCAGCAACCGCGTTGCGCATGCCTCCACCCGCGATGCCCGCCTCCAGCCATGTCGCACGCGCCTCCGGCCGCCGCCGTATAAAGGTATTTTCAAGCGTACAAGGGTAGTATATGACTCAGTATTGTTGAAAATGGCATATGTAGAGGTATGGGAAAGTTGTAGTGGCATATTTCCAACTTCAGTTTTTGTAATGGCATTTTTCCAACTCGTGAAAGTTGCAATGGCATGAATCCAATTAACCCTTAAATTATTGCCGTGAAGCTTTTGAATAGGCAGCATGCAATTGGTAACTAGAAACGCACACCAGCTAAGCGGCTTGTCAAACCCATCTTTTCATATAACTCGCTGCTTATATTGTTTTGCATGCAAGTTTGTTTTAGAGATGAACTACTTTATCCTAAGCACCAACAATAAAGATAAATGATTGTAGTAAAGCAAAGAACACCATAACAAATTCCTCAAAGCCAACTTATGTAGAACCTATCTTCTCAGTGTTCCACTATTAGTAGATCACCAAGGAAGAATACCAAATGCGAAGGCGTGTCACCATAACCTCATTAGCTTCATTTTCTTTTGACAAACAACCTCATTAGCTTGATGGAGTAGCCGGTGATTGCTGAACTAAAGATATTTCTATTGCATATGATGTCATATTTTTCATAGTAGTCCAGAGAAATCGACTAACAATTCATTTGGCTACGTAACAAGTTCAGAAATTGGCAGCCATCAATGAATTCCATTGCAAGTGCTCCTATTCTCAGCCTTAAGCGAAGAGTAGGTGCCAAATCGCGTCAAGACGTTCTATATGGGCCGACCGTTGACATGGGCCATTAAAACATATTATTATTATTATTATTATTATTATTATTATTATTATTATTATTATTATTATTATTATTATTATTATTATTATTATTTCACAATTTGAGTAATATGTATTTTGTTCCGAACATGTTCTTGAAAACATAATAAAATACATTCAATAATAAAATGTTAGTGTATTGCATGAATTTTTTTAGCATAAAAATAGATTTAACATTTATAAATAATGTTCATGCCAATTTACAAAAATGTTTCTGTATATGAAAAGAAATGCATGCACTTGAAATAATATAATTTACACATATCAAAATTAAATTTCCACTCAGTCGAAAACAAATTCGTGTATTTACTACAAAATAAAATAAAAACAAAAGACATGAAAGAACAAACATGATATTAGAAGAAAAAAGAAAAATAAACGAAAGCCAGAACATGGGCCTCAGAAGTGGTTGGCTCATGTAAAAATGCTGAAGGCGATTTGACAGGTTGTACATGGGCTGAACATGGACCTCATCAGTGGTGCAGTGCTGATATATGCACTCCTCCTCCTGCGCGCGGCTTCCAGTTCCATCTCACCAACCACTACCATCTGGCTAGTCACGGTTTAGCTCCCACATCTCCATTCAACCTCCTTCTCTGCTAGCTAGCTGCTTGATCGATCGATGGCATCGGCGCCGGCCCTGGGGCAGGAGCTGCTCGAGGAGGCACGGGCGCCGGGGTTCGCGGCGTGGATGCTCGGCGTGCGGCGGCAGATCCATCAGCACCCGGAGCTGGCCTTCCAGGAGCACCGCACCTCAGCGTTCGTGCGCGCCGAGCTCGACGCTCTCGCCATCCCCTACGTCTGGCCCGTCGCACGCACCGGCGTCGTCGCCACCATCGCCGGCGGTGCCGGCCCGGGCCCCGTGTTCGCGCTCAGGGCAGACATGGACGCGCTGCCTATCCAGGTCAGCAATAATGCAAACTAGGAGAATGCCCGTGCGTTGCCACGGGCTCTTATAATATTTTATAAGTTATACAAGGATAATGCATGTTAATTTTCACATGTAAATAAAATATGACACGAGCACAATTCTCTACCTTAATAATAATATTAAATGGTGGATTGTTTCTCCATTTTTTTGGTCAAGTCACAATTTTCGCACGTCTTCAGTTTTTTTTTGTCAGAAATATCGTATGGCGCACAGAGCCGGCATGGGCCGGCCCATTAGCGTAAACGGTCCAAGAAAAAGGAAAGAAAAAATACTGCCACGTGCGTTGCCACGGGCTCTTATAATATTTTATAAGTTATACAAGGATAATGCATGTTAATTTTCACACGTAGATACAATATGACACGAGCACAATTCTCTACCTTAATAATAATCTTTACCTAATAATAAAGCACGGAGTGCTTCTGTCGGCTCACCGTCGTCGCCCCCTTTTTGCGAAAAAGTCCTTATGTTTTTTCTTTATTGAACCCGCAGTCCCTATTTTAGTCGATCCGGAACGTTTCGTTTAAAGGGGCTATTGCTTCTTACCACCGTAATTTTGTCCGTTTTTCGTCCGTCGTCAAGACGCTAAAATCATACGTGTGGCCGAGGTGGTACTAAAATATAATACGTCCGTAAGAAGGTTTTCGTACGTGGCTAGAAAAACTCATCTCTCGCTGTCCCAAGGAAGGGCCTCAGCCAGCCAGCATGGGCCTCAGCCCATCAAACGAATCTGGCAAATAATAAGACCACGCGCAGGCAGAAGGGGGCGTTCCAACAGAGCTATCCAATGATCATGTCTAAAAGAGAGGATTTGATCTCTACTAAAATAATCCCACCTCGCTCCGTTACACTCAAATAAACCAACTTAAATATTGCTGCAAGTTGAAATTAACAAACCGGCTGGGATCGATAGGAAAGGATGGGCAAAGAAATTAAACTAAGGAAGAAGATGATCCTAATTTGGAATCTCATAAGAAGGAAGATGGATGGATGGATGGATGATTATAAGAATAACGACCAGGCGCTGAGCTCGCCATGGCCGTTGGCCGTGCGGAAGCAGGGGTGCTGGGATACAGCTGGGAGCGGATGTGTAGGAACTCGCCATGGCCGTGCGGTGATCACGGAAGTGCAGGGACGGGATGGCGGCGAACTCCACTGGATGTAGGTATGGGGACGGGTGCGCGTGCACGCATGTTCAGCCATTGGATCCTTCACGGATGGATGAATATCTCTGAGTTCATTGTACGCGGATACACAAGGTATAGCGATAGATTTTATTTTTTGGATACAGAATCCATATCTGTATGTGCATTCAAGTCCTATACGTCAATACGTGCATGCTACAGAATTAATGGTTCGTATTTTTTCATGAAATCGGCATATATAATTTAAAAAGTGTCCGCATGCTTTAAAAATTGTTGTGTAATTTAAAATGTCTTTGTGCTTTTTGAAAACAAATACGCGATTTTTCAAAAAGTTCACTTCCATTTTAAAATGTTAGTACTGTCTTCCAAAAAAGAGTTTATGTACGGAAATGTTGTTCACATTTTCTTTAAACACCCTTTTCAAAAATGTGTTTATGTAATTCTAAAAGTGTTTTCATGTTAACAAATATTTGTAATTGAAAAAAGGTTAGGTGATTCAAGAAAATGTTTGCGTGATTTAATAAAAAATGTTTATAAATTAGAAGCGAGTTGGATTAAGAGAGACGGTGTGTGGAATAGGTGCATGGTGTAGCTCGTGTAGGGCGACCCTTAGGTCCAGCTCGACTAGATTAGTTGTAAAGGTTATAAATATTCCTTTGTGTTGGTGTGGTTCAGTGATAAGTCTATTGTGCGGTGGCCAAGATCAATGGGGATTTTTTTCTTACCAACACATGGCCCCAAATTCCCGATTGATCATTCTTTATGAACCGCTAATTGGAGCTGTCAAATAACCTATGTTAATTTATTTCTTGATCCATCTTGTGTGATATTATTCTTTTCACGTGTTTCTTGATATGCATATGTTGGCACATGGTATTTCCTCACATACCGAAGCACCTGTAATGATTAGAATCCATTCAATGAAAGAAGATTTCAAATCATGAACGTGATATACCTACCACCGCAAGTCTATGTCGCGTTCAGTGAGAAATTTTTCAATTACTCAGATCAAAATACTAATCTAGATACCATCAACAATCTAAATATTGTCCCTGATCCGATTGTTTCGTTGGCCACAGACCAAGATATGTGAAATATGTGGACGTGAACCAGATGTTGCCAATTCTAGCATCACCTTGATGAGGTCATCGGAACGCCGTTCTTAAGAATAAGTTTTGTGCCATTTTTATCACTTTTTTTTGCATCACCTTTACAAGTTTAGAGCAACGAACGTCCGAAGCTTCGTCTTCCACCTTTTTTCTCACCCGTCGTTTCATACAAACCGTATTGCAGTGTTATATATTTTCTTTACAGTCCCGTTGCAACGCACGGGCCCTTTTGCTAGTAATATTAAAGGGTGGATTGTTTCTCCACTTTTTTGGTCAAGTCACAATTTTCGTACGTCTTCAGTTTTTTTTTGTCAGAAATATCGTATGGCGCACAGAACCGACATGGGCCGGCCCATTAGCGTAAACGGTCCAAGAAAAAGGAAAGAAAAAATACTGCCACGGATGGAATCGAACTCAGGCGCTCAAGTAGGACACCAACGACTGCTAGTCACTGCACCAAACAAGCCCTTTTGTTCAAATAGTTGCGCGGCGTCTTAAATTAAGTCAATAGCCGCGCTACATCCTAAGAGCAAAAGATTTTTTTGGAAAAGTTAATATATTTTAGAACGCGAATATTTTGCTAAATTGTGAACAAAACACTTAAACTCAAACACTTTTTGAAAAAATGAAGAAAAAAAATCGTTTTTTATTTTTTTGGAAACCTGATTATACTTTATTTAAACACGGACAATTTTATACAACTAGGAGGTACTACAGTGAAAGTTATTTTAGGAATTTGCGAACATTTTTGAAGAAGATAAATATTTTTTAAACTTTGAATTAGAAAAGACAGACATTTTTTCAAAACATTAACAATTTTTGAAAACTGCGAGGTACTGTAGCTAACACTTTTAAAATTTATACCTATTAATAAAACTGGATGGATTTTTGAAATATGCCCATAGATGCATTGTTTTAGTTCAATTTATTAAATTAGGGATATGAAAAGAATATTTTTCTTCGTCGTGCCTTCACGTGCGAGCAACCTCATTCAACCCAGTGACACCCGTTTCAATGCATGAGGAGTCCAACTAAGGTTTCATGGTCTATGCGACACAAACAATTCATATTAAATAATAACATAGACATATATTATGCTTTTACCTATTATATTAGCCGGATAATAAAAATATATTTTCTCAACGCTCTTGATCTCATTGGGCACAGAGGAGACTCGGTGATCCGGCTATTGGACATGACCAATCTTGGTTAGTGACAACTGTATTGCGACCACCGAAGATGAGGACGACAAAGAGGACAAGCGGATGTTTATTATGTTAAGATGTGGACATGAGGATTCGATATCCGTGATGTCTTTAGCCTTACATGGAGTGGTAAGGGCATGTGGGGCTGTTTTCACCCGTTGCAACGCAAGGGCATGTTTGCTAGTGTTTAACAGTTGAAGTTCGCTTCACTTACAATGTAAACTGATAATAAAAAGACAAATTAACGACGTGTCCGTGTAACAAATTGAGCGATGGTCAAACTAAAAATCAATTATAAATTATTAAGATCTACTGGATGTGCTTAATAAATTCTCGCACAATATCAGGAAGGTTGTCTCTAGCTTCATTCCCACGATGTTTTAGCAAGTATAATAAAAAATGTTTTCTCAACTCATATCCATCCTGCACAATCAATATATGTAGTTAGCACGAATATTTCACGTCGAATGTTTTAAAACGTGTAACGGATAATACTCACCGCGCAAATCGGCTTGATCAATTCTTTATCGTTCCACTAGAGCATAAAATGAAAAACAAAATAGCCAGACACATCCCTGCAATTTCCTAAATCAATACTATATAAAATAGAGTGATAATAAAAATAAATGTTTGTATTATGAATTTATTACCCGTCTGTGGTCGTTGGAATACCAGACGGAAATAAATGTTGCCATTTAGATATATCGGAATTCCAGCCGGGTTGCTTTATTTCGAGTGCATCTTTGAATTTCCTCGCAAAACTTTTTAACTTCACTACATGCCTCAGATTTATATTCTCTGACGACTGTGATGTATGAATAGGGTCCATAATGTATACATGACGTGCCTCTTTGTCGATGACGTACAAGATATATCGACCGACGTATGCATATGGAAGATAAATCTACAAGTGGTAGCAATTAGCAGCAACAAATAAACCATGACAATAATAGAAAAAATACAATACTTACCATGTTACACGATGAGATGTTGTTGTCTATTTCAGGCCAGCCATCAAACAATGTTCCCAATGTCTGAATAGTTTCCTTCTCGCAAAACTTTTGACCTTGTGTTGACTCTAGCATAATGGACTGGGTAAAATGAGAATTATTGTTTCACCAAATTGATACTAATGGCACTGAACAAAGAATTAGGATAATTTACACAAAAGCGCATATCCATGTAGTGTATAGGAGGGTCTGTGAACAATACTCCCTCGTCACATGCGAGTATACGCACGGCAATGTTGAAACAATCATTGTCCATACTTTGCTCCATGTTAAGTATGCCCTGAAGTTTTTTGAGAGTTAAGCACATTGGATCAGGTGTCGACGTTAGGACCCATTCCTTCCTGCAAAATGGATGGTAAGAATAATAATAATATATACTTTTATGTTACATAATTATAAATATAAATGATTCTTACTCCAAAGATTCAGCATCATCGATCAACATGATGTAGTTGCATAGCCCGGCAAGTAAATCACGTTGATCAGTGGGCATGATAAGGATTGGGGTAGGACGTTTGTCTTCGATTCCGTCAGGTGGATTATCCAGGATCTCAAAATTGGAATTAGGTAAGACAACTTCATCGTCAGATTGGTTGTATAACGGGCATCCTTTTAGCTTATTCAGTTCTGAATCAATCAAAATAACAACTAATTTTTGTCGAAAGTGTTTCATATCCTCCTGGAAAATATTAAAAAAATCAAATTTGATATAATATATTGAGATTTTTTTAATGGGATAATGTATGAAAATGAATACCTGGGTGAACTCATCAGATAGTGCATCTGTTGTCCAATATTCCATATAATTTAGCATGAATAGTCCACATGACGTGCTATAATATTATAAAATAATGCTTTAGAATATCACCCAGAATAATCAAATAATCTTGTATCAACAAATATATACTATACGTTATTTTACTATCAATATTTTTCATTACATGGTATCTTTGTGTTCATGAGTACCAAACATAATAATTTTCAGTTTGTGACAAACGCTTACCCATCCTTTTGTGTTGCCTCCTGGAACTGTTCTACCACGTTCCATTTTGTAACATTGAGATCGAGCCACTTATGATCTCTGTTAAAGTTTGAACTCTGTTCTCCAAGTTTGAGACGCTTCTCAAGTCCTAGCAACTGTTTTATATGTGAAACAAAACTTAAGGGATTAAGGCAAACAAAACTTATGTCAAGAGGACCAAGAACAATAGATACTTACCGTAGTGGCCAGTTCACTCCGTTTTTCCTTAGCACCAAGTGAGTCCAATACTTGAATTTCATGTTTTTGGCATTGACGACTGCTAGATACCAATGGTACCTTGGGATGTTAATCGGAATGAATAGCTGGTGTAAATATCATATAAGTTGTATGCACAATTAGATATAAATTATAATAGAAATGGATTAATTTAAAACAATACATCATTATATGCATGGATAATGAGGTGAGACTAACCATATCTTGTTGTAGATAAGTATTAACATGTTGTACGATGTGACAATATTTTGATCGGTCTATTTCTTTTTCTCCGTCTTCTTTTATCTGACCAGATACAAAGGTACTAATAATATGTACCTTTTCACCCGCCCTGTCTCGTAGATGGTCGTGAGCAAGCATACAATATATATAAGCATTTATCACCTGTAATTCCAAGTTTAGAAATTATTACGATAATAGATATTACACATGGTGTAAGAGCACATTTATCCATGTGTGGTTTTGGTAATTGATGACAATCCCTATGGACTAATGGTTGCCTTGAGTTATTGATACGTCTCCAACGTATCTATAATTTTTGCTTGTTCCATGCTGCTATATTATCATTCTTGGATGTTTTACAGTCATTTTACTACAACTTTATATTATTTTTGGGACTAACCTATTAACCTAGAGCCCAGTGCCAGTTCCTGTTTTTTCCGTGTTTTTGAGTTTTACAGAAAAGGAATATCAAACGGAGCCCAAATGGAATAAAAATATACGGTGAATTTTTATGGACCAGAAGAAGCCCATGGAGAGTTGGAGTTGGGCCAGGGGAGCCACGAGGCCACCACAAGCCCGGGGGGCGCGCCCCCCTGGCTTGTCGTCACCTCGTGGCCCATCCTGACTTGTTTCCACCGCCATAAATTCCTATAAATATAGAAACCTCCGAAAATAAACCTAGATCGGGAGTTCCGCCGCCACAAGCCTCCAGAGCCACAAAAAACCAATCGGGAGCCTGTTCCGGCGCCCTGCCGGAAGGGGAAACCATCACCGGAGGCCATCTTCATCATCCCGACGCTCTCCATGACGAGGAGGGAGTAGTTCACCCTCGGGGCTGAGGGTATGTACCAGTAGCTATGTGTTTGATCTCTCTCTCTCTCTCTCGTGTTCTTGAGATGGCACGATCTTGATGTACCGCGAGCTTTATTAATATAGATGAATCATATGGAGTGTTTCCCCTCTCTATCTAGTTGTGATGAATTGAGTTTTCCCTTTGAAGTTTACTTATCGGATTGAGTCTTTAAGGATTTGAGAACACTTGATGTATGTCTTGCGATGGGATATCTGTGGTGACAATGGGATGTTCTATTGATCCACTTGATGTATATTTTGGTGATCAACTTGCGGGTTCCGTGACCATGGGAATCTATGCATAGGGGTTGGCACACGTTTTCGTCTTGACTCTCCGGTAGAAACTTTGGGGCACTCTTTGAAGTTCTTTGTGTTGGATTGAATAGATGAATCTGAAATTATGTGATGCATATCGTATAATCAAACCCACGGGTACTCGAGGTGACATTGGGGTATCTAGGTGACATTAGGGTTTTGGTTGATGTGTATCTTAAGGTGTTATTTTAGTACGAACTCTAGGGCTGTTCGTGACACTTATAGGGATAGCTCATATGATTGATCGGAAAAGATAACTTTGAGGTGGTTTCGTACCCTACAATAATTTCTTCGTTTGTTCTCCGCTATTTGTGACTTTGGAGTGAACTCTTTGTCGCACGTGAGGGATTTATATATGATTCAACTATGTTAGTATTGTTGAGAGAATTTGCACTAGTGAAAGTATGAACCCTAGGCCTTGTTTCCAAGCATTGCAATACCGTTTTTGCTCACTTTTGTTACTTGCTACCTTGCTGTTTTTATATTTTCAGATTACAAAAACCTATATCTACCATCCATATTGCACTTGTATCACCATCTCTTCGCCGAACTAGTGCACCTATACAATTTGCCATTGTATTGGGTGTGTTGGGGACACAAGAGACTCTTTGTTATTTGGTTGCAGGGTTGTTAGAGAGAGACCATCTTCATCCTACGCCTCCCACGGATTGATAAACCTTAGGTCATCCACTTGCGGGAAATTTGCTACTGTCCTACAAAACTCTGCGCTTGGAGGCCCAACACGAGTCTACAAGAAGAAGGTTGCGTAGTAGACATCAGTTATATTCGAAGGATTTGTCCGTAGGTACTTCTTGAAGTCCATCTGTTGGTTTCAAGGAGTCTATATGGTGACCAAGGTGGTATTCAAGGTGTATCCAAAGATTGGTCATGTGGGAGTTGAGCTTATTGCAAGCATGTCTTGAAGAAGAAGATTGTGTAAGCATTCATGTTTACCTTCAAGACATCATCTTTATGAAGAGAGAAGATAAGATACAAGGTTGATCAAGACTAAGTCAAAAAGTGAATCAAGTTGATCAACACACAAAGCGTACAAGATGTACCGAGAGGGATCAAGTGATCCCATGGTGTGGTAAGCATTGTCCATTACGCTTTGTGTACTAACCCATGTTCCCTGTGAGTGTTCTTTGTGGGGTTAGGTATGTTTCCATGGGCGAGCATCAATAAGAAGATCCCATACAATCCATGGAGGATGACATCAAGTGGTGATCGTCACCAAGGTTGCGGTGTGCAAGTTCAAGTGAAGCTTCACGGAGAGATCATGCTTGAAGCTTGCCGTCCATTGTGGTGACAATGGACTTGTGAAGATGTGCCGAAGAGTGGCTCACCCATAGTGGAGTATGGGGGAGCAATCAGCTAGTCTTCATCGAGCCAACGCAATCAAGAAAGGTGGTCCATCTTGAGGAAGTCAAGATCGTCATCATCTAGCTCAAGTGAACTATGCGCAAGGCTAAGGTTTGACCTTGATAGGGTTTTCTATTTTACCGGTCTCATAGTGGTAGTTGGGAGACTGGGTTATAGGATAGATAGCCGTACTATCCAGGGGGCTCTCAAGTGAGTAGCTTGATCGTATCATTCGTTGAGAGCTCAAACCATTGCATTCTTGGCATCATCATCTTTCTTGGATCTTGGTTGGTTTTTCTCTTTGAGGTTTCTTGAGCTTATGGTCAGCTTCATGACAAGCTCAAGTTCATCGAAAACGGAGTCCATATGCATCTTCTATGATGTTTTCGATGTTGGAGTTTTTGCCGGTTCTTCATTGATAGAGGTTTCACATCGCTGTTGGATAGCTCTTGTCATGCTGAATCCAACAAGGTTGAGTTTGCTCAATTCGGAGCTCATTTGCAGAAGTTATGACAGTTCTGGTTTTTCTATATCCATCTGGTTGCTTGGGTTCTTTATTTCTCTTAAGCGGAAGTACCGCTCTTCCGAGCGGTAGTACCGCTCCAGCGGTACTACCGCCCTTATGTGCCGCTTAACTTTTTAAGCGGAAGTACCTGGCGGTATTGCCGCCCTGAGGGTCCGCGGCCTCTTTCGCATCCTTTTCTCTGCCGGTCTTCTGGGATTTCTGAGCGGAAGTACCGCTCCCTCCAGAGCGGTACTACCGCCCAGAGCGGTACTACCGCTCCCTCCAGAGTATAAGCGGAAGTACCGCTCCCCTGAGTGGTACTACCGCTTCTGTGTTGGCTATGGGGGTAACGGTTGGATTTTACCCCACCTATAAAAGGGGGTCTTCTTCCCCATTGCTCCCTAACTCTTAAGTTCGTGTTTGCCCCCCATTGTTGACCTTCTTCGAGCTTGCTATCTCTCAATCCCTCCAATGATTCTTGCTAGTTCTTGAGGGAAAAGAGAGAGGAGATCTAGATCCACATTTACACCAATCACTTTCTCCTCTTTGTGAGGGGAACCCCTTGGATCTTGATCTTGGAGTTCTTCGTGTTCTTCTTCGTTCTTCCTCTCATTTCCTCCATAACATTTGTTGTTGCGGTGGGATTTGGGAGAGAAGGACTTGGGCACTCCGTGTGCCCTTGCCATTGCATTTGGTGCATAGGTTTGAGTTCTCCACGGTGATACGTGGAAGTGAGAAGTTGAGAAGCTTATTACTCTTGGGTGTTTGAGCACCCTAGAGCTTGTTCCTCTTGGGTGCCTTGGCGTCCTAGACGGTTGGTGGTGCCTCGGAGCTCAATCATTGTGGTGTAAAGCTCCGGGCAAGCGTCGGGGTCTCCAATTAGGTTGTGGAGATTGCCTCGAGCAATTTGTATGGGTACTGGTGAACCGCCCCCAAGGGTTGCCAAAGTGTACGGGTACCGGTGACCGCCCCCAAGGGTCGCCATTTTTACGGGTTCGGTGACCGCCCTCAAGGGCCCCTTAGTGGAATCACGGCATCTTGCATTGTGCGAGGGCGTGAGGAGATTACGGTGGCCCTAGTGGCTTCTTGGGGAGCATTGTGTCTCCACACCGCTCCGAACGGAGATTAGCATCCGCAAGGGTGTGAACTTCGGGATACATCGTCGTCTCCGCGTGCCTCGGTTATCTCTTACCCGAGCCCTTTACTTATGCACTTTACTTTGTGATAGCCATATTGTTTCTTGTTATATATCTTGCTATCACTTAGTTATCTATCTTGCTTAGCATAAGTTGTTGGTGCACATAGGTGAGCCTAGTTATTTTAGGTTTTGTGCTTGACTAATTAAACGATAGTTTTATTCCGCATTTGTTCAAGCCTAAACCGTAATTATTTTAAAGCGCCTATTCACCCCTCCTGTAGGCGACATCCACGTCCTTTCACATGGTTTATATTACACAGTCCAACGTGATGCAATTGGCCTTACACCGTCGTGCAAGAACATATCATCCCTCGTAAGGCATTTTAAATCTTCATTTGTTAACAAAGCATCTCCAATGTCCACGAATTTGGTTTTCTTGGGGGCAGACATGATTGCTTCAATTACTGTAATATCTCTACGGGTACAAACATAGTCTGTCGTCACGATACAAACACGAACCAAATTAGTAATATAAACCATGAGCCAAATTACTTGAATACAAAAAGCAATATGAAGAATGAATTATCGACAATTACACTGAGAAATACCTTGTGAGGTAATATTCAAATTGGCATTATTTTTTGGTTTTTTATGAGATATCATCAGTTCCACTTTATTGTGTTGTAAACAACTGGGTCGATTTTCGGCCCCTTTTAGAGATGCCGCATTAGAAACCGTGTCGATGGATTCTATTTGTGCATCTCCAAAATCCATATCTACGTCTCCTATATTCTGAAAATAATAATATAAAATAATAAACCTTTTGTATTGTCATGTGTAACATACATACGAAGAAGGATTAACTATATGCACCTCTTCTCGTGATGTTTCAGTCTGGTCCATCATCGTTACATCAGTGCATATGTCGGAACCCATCACTTTGTATCTCTGATGAATATATAAACGATATTTTATATTGCGTCATATAAATATATATAATATATAATAAAAGTGAAACTAACACAACTGTTTTATTTTGAAAAAACAAAAAACCTATTTTCATATTAATAAAGAACACATTGCATTTCGCTCGGAGCAAACAACCAACTATAATGTTCATAATTAAATAAGGAGTCTTCTGAAATTTCTTAAATCATGTTAATATATTTATATAGGACAAGACAAATTGTCCGACAAAAGTTAAAAACATGCAAGTGATCCAACATAAACCAAGTATATTCGGTTTCTTCTGTCAAAATTGTCATTTTCTTGTTGATACTCTGAATATATCTAATAAGTATAAAAAAAATGTACGATCCATGTTTAATTAATATATATACTTTAACATATATGTATTTTAGACAACTATTAATATAGATGTTTTTTCGTAGAGTTTTTTTAGGCATTTTTTAAGAACAATTTAGGCATTTTTCATATAGCTAAGTTGCTGATTCAAGGCCCAAATTAGATATCCAGCACGGCCCAACATTGACCCAATTACGTTCACAGCCCGTGGCAACCAGCCCAGTCTCCCTCAACCTCACTATCTCCTTCAGCGGTCGCACTCTATCCACTCCCCGTCACACTCACTCAGCCAGAAATACCTAGATCTGGCAGTCTCTCACCCACTCCATCCATCCCCGCCGGCGGCCTCTCATCCCACCACGCCCCCCTCTCATCCCGTCCCCTCCACCCATCCACCGCCCCCTCGTCTCCCCTTCCCTCCAATCCTCTCCCGCACGGCGGCGCCGGCAGCGACGGAGAGGCCTCCGTGATTTACCTCCTCCTCCATCTACTCTGCCGGCGGAGCCCGGTCGATTTCCATGGCCTGGCTCATCGACATGCTGCTCAAGACCTCCTCCTCCTGGTTTGTATTCCTCCTCCCTCCGTTGAAATTCCCCTCTTCCTTTCGCTGCTGCTTGTTCCCACCGCCACCCCCTCTCATCCCCTGCCCTGCAGTCATCCGACGGCGGCCAACAGCCCCGACGTCCGCACCGACGACTTCGTCGACCTCGCCGTCGGTCTCGCCATCGCCGCGCTAACTAAGATCCAGCAGGCCGACCCCTACGTGCGCACTGGTTGTGGAAGGCCTGTCGCCCCGCCATGGATGGACCTCCCTCTGCTCCTAGCCACGCAGGAGGAAACCACTCGCTCCCATTCCTCAAGGTCATCTCTTCCCCCTCTCATCCCTTGGCTTGCTGCACCGGTAACCCTCACATGCTCTCCCTCCCTTTCCTCCCAGATGAAGACCCAACATTAATAGGCTTTTGTTAGCAGTGTGTGTCATAGCAGAGAATACAGTATATGTAAAGCGCAATGCCCGTTCTTGTGAGAACATCTTTTGGCAATGTTTTTCTGATATTTGCGCGTAGAACTATAGTGTTTTCCTGCAAGAAAGGATATCTCAGTCCTACCTCACCCAGTGGAGAGATGTGCACCCTCTGTTATACTCGTCAAAAACAAAAAAACATAAACTTCTGCCTTTTACATCATAAATATTTTTCCTTTCATGATTGGGCCCTGAGAAGTGATAGTAATTAAATCATTGTAAATAACGCAGATGTCCCACCGGAGAACGATACCTGTGGGTAATTTTGTATTCATGCCGACGGTGTACTGAACCAGCAACAAATAGTTGTATGTATGCACTCCTGTTTTTCACAGCCCTCACCATAATTTGTGTGATTGTTAAATATTTGTTTGAGTGGTGCAATGGTTTTTTCATCTTAAGAATTATTCTGAGTCTTTGTATCTCTCTGTTACATGATAATTTCATTTCCTATGGTGGTGGTTGTTGCTTAAGCGTAATCAGCCTATACCTTCAGTATATTTATGATAATTCCTTTCTATAGCATGTTTTTGCAATGATCTCCTGCTGCTTATTTAAGAAATAAAATCAGATTCTCCTGTCATTTACTTATTTATGTACTTGCATAAGAAGATCATGCCAATTTCTTAAGCAGTGGGCAGTGGTAACGAGCTTCCTAAGATGACATTGAGTTTCAGTTACAACATAGGCCCGCATGTTGTTTTCTAACCTTTGGTGTTTCTGCAGATATGTCAAGCTATTGCAATTGCTAAGATAATGGAAGCAACACTTATTTTGCCAATTCTGAAGTGGGACCAAATATGGAAAGACCATACGTGAGTGCCACTTTCTCTTGTTACTTCTTATACTTGCCTATTCCCATGTTACTTCTTCTACTACTTGTCTATTCCCCTGTTTCTCTTGTTACTTCTTCTACTTGATAGTCATATTGATTGCTACTTTCTCTTGTTAACAACACACGGGTATGTCTGAGGCATCTTCTGTGCAAGTACCATGAGACCAATTATATTCCCTGATGACTATCATCCTATAAACTTGACTCAACATATAAGTTCAACACAGTTTTCAAGTGCTCATGTGTCTCCAAAGTGTCATGTACTATATTTACTTTTATGTTAAGTACTGTGTGTGTATGCCTGCGTGTGGGTGCGTGCATGCCATCTACAACCTGGTACGCAAAATGAGAATGCACTTTCTAAATCTTGTTTTCTATATTTGGTTTTCTTCAAATTTCACATGCATTATGTGCTGTAGAAATATACATGCATGCCAAAGTCATTTCCCAGATTAAGTATACACTCAATCTGTTTGTTGTTAAATCTCATGTTTGAAATCAATAAACATTTGCGACCAATCTAGATACCAGATTAAGTATGGATGTTTTCCGATAATTTCTTAGGGAAATTTGATCAGTCAATCAGATCTATGTAGCATAAGTCTTGATTGCATGTTAAATTTTGCAGTTTGAGGAGGGAGTGAATCCTACCGCATATGCATTTTGCCGTGGTGGAACAGCGAGGTGCTAAAGATACCCTCTCCCTTAGAACATTCGTGGCGGGGGAAATAAAAAATCTAAATGTTGCACAGCCTGAGAAGTCTTTAAGGCTGCAGCGCTTTGCTTCCATTTTGTCAAAACCAGATAGCTTTATGTGGATTTTAAAGGTGAGTTTGTTTGTTACTAAAGAATGCCTGAGTTTTCATGCTTGTCTCAGTTCTTAAGGGCATGTACTTCTAGATATGAACTTGATATTTCCTTTTTGGTCAATATACTAAGATGTGCAGCTTATCTACCATACTGCGGGAGTACTCTGGAATGCACTCTATAGCTTCCCATCCTTTTAAGGATTTGATTCTTTCTGCTACTGAGAACAACAGAGATGGAGATGATCAAAATCGTGCTTGGAATGTACCCCAGCCACTTATGGATTACCTGAAAACAAATCTTAATGGTTCACAGCTAGATGCAGTTAACATGCTAATACATCCCATTTGTTGTTGTGGGCGTACTTTGTACTATTTGATGTTGTTATCATATCTAGTTATTTCACATGCTAATACATCCCATTTGTTGACTCAGGCCACCAGGTAAACCGTACAGATTTACCGGATATTAACTGAAGTACCTGCGTTGGTCCTCGGCCTGTGGCCTCAAAGCATCACGTCTCGAAGGTCAGGAAGGGATCTGGACGGCGGACATGGTGGTCCTCCGCCACCTGAAGATCAACACTGAAGGCAGCGGCGGATCCTCTAGGCGGGATCCTGGACGGCGGCGATGGCGGGGAAGGCCTCCCACCTAGGCGATCTGCCATTCGTGATGGAGGCGATGGCGGCGACTGGCGATGGAGGCGACCCCAGATTGGCGTGCGCAACGATGGAAAGTCGATTGGCTGGAGCGTCGGGTGGGGGTTCCGAGATCGGTTTTTTTTCGTCCGATTTTTATTCAGGACGGAGGTGGGAGCCTCGTTCGATCTATCTTCGTCCGCTTTTTTCATCGTTCCATACGTGCGAGCACCTTTGGCCCTTTTTTTTGCAACGAGCGTGAGGGATTACGTGCGTCGGACCTGGTTTTCTAGCTGGTGGGATGTATGACGAAAAAAAACCAAGTGGGAGGTGGGAGGGATGACGAAAAAAAACCGAGACAAGAAGCTACCAAGTGCCCCTTTAGGAATAGAGATATTAAATGGCTGACATAGAAGTAATTGCATGCAGATGGCGAGGCTGTACTCATGTTAATACTCCTACTGAGTGCGATTGCTTGTCTGCAAAATGAAAAGTAAACGATCTCATATTAATTAATTGCACCTCTTACCAAAAAAAATAAAAAAATTTGCACCTGCGGGATGCATACGTAGGAATATTAATTTTCACTGAGCTAGCATTGGAGGCCACAGAAAAATTGGTTAGTGCAGACAAGTATCAAGCGTTAATTTGTTTTTATTTTTTACTATCTGACATATGAGTGCAGATATCTGGCCACGGGCCGGGCCGGGCTTGGGTCGGGCCTAAAAAGCCCACAGCAGAATACTGAGGCCCAGGCCCTGCCATCGGACCTACTTTGAAGCCCAAGCCTGGCCCATTTGTTGAAAAGCCCGTTGGGCCTAGGGCCGTGGACCGGGCCTCTTCCTTAAAATCCCAATTTGCCAAGCCCAAGCCCGGCCTGGCCCTGCTGGTGGGCTAAAAACTCAGGCCCAAGCCTGGCCCACGGGCAAGCCCGTCGGGCCTAGGCCTTGGATTTTGGGGCCGGGCCTGGGCGGGCCGGCCGGCCGGGCCGGGCCGTGTTGGGGAACGCAGCAGAAAACAAAAATTTTCCGACCTACGTACCAGCCCAGGATCACTATGGAGACTGCATACAAGGTTTGATCTGTTTCGTTACCGACTCGTAGCGCAGCGGAAGTAGAGTCGATGACGATCGGCGGTGCAGATCCCCGCAGCTAGGATTTACAACCTCCCAACCGCGAGGATGTACTCCCACGTCAGCTCACCGGACGGATCTCCGGGCAGCCCTTCGGGAGGCATCGGGACAGTCCCTCGGATAGTCCCACCGGACGGATCCTCGGACAGCCCTTCGGGAGGCCCCTGGACAGTCCCTCGGATAGTCCCACCGGACGGATCCTCGGACAGCCCTCCGGGAGGCCTCTGGACAGTCCTTCGGATAGTCCCACCGGACGGATCCTCGGACAGCCCTCCGGGAGGCCTCTGGACAGTCCTTCGGATAGTCCCACCGGACGGATCCTCGGACAGCCCTCCGGGAGGCCTCACGGACAGCCCTTCGGGCGGGTCACTCGGACAGCCCTTCGGGAGGACACCCGAAACTCAAACTGTAACTCGGACAGCCCTTCGGGAGGCACTCTCGAACTAAGACCGAAACTACGATCTCTCTACAGAGTTGCACACATACGGTGTCATCTATCCGGCAGGGCTTCGCCGTCCAGAACTAGTTCCCACCGGAACCCAGACAGCCTTTCGGCTCTACGAAACTATTTCGCTGGGAGGGAGAGAGAAGCCAGAAATGTCATGGCATGTGTATGTGAGAGCAAGGATGATCCATATGGGGCTGCCTCCTCCCCTCTATTTATAGGAAAAACAAGGGGTAGGATGGGCATATCCAAAATGCCATGTCATCCCAAAATATCTTGGGAAGATATTTGTGGAAAGCCAACTTCCAACCATATCCATAAATCTGATTTCACTATTCACGACGACATTTTTCAGCGTCTGATCGAACTGAAAATATTCATGTGGGCTTAGAACATTTCCAGTACCCACCAAAATAATTTTCAACGCGAGCCGGAACAATTCCGGTTTAGTGATTTTCATCTGCGAAAAGCATCTGAAGCGGTTTCGGCAGCTCCGGAACATTTCCGGTTTTCATTCCGGAAAATTCCAGAAAGTTTCCAGAATGATTCTGGCACCCTCCAAGAATTATCAGGCATGTGCCGAAACCAATTTGACTTTATGGTGTACTCCGAAACAACTTTTCGGTTTAGTGATTTTCATCTGTGAAAAGCAACTAAAGCGGTTCCGGCAGTCCGGAACATTTCCAGTTTTCGTCTCTGAAAAATCTCAGAAGTTACCGGAACAATTCTGGTACCTTCCAATAATTTCCAGGCATGTGCCGAAACCAATTTGACTTTATGGAATACCCTGAAACAACTTTTCAGTTTCACCGGAACTATTCCGATATCCTCTCCGGAACGTTTCCGTTTCGTCCGAAACTTTTTCGGTGAATTTCTCTCAGACTCCCCGTCTAGTATTCAGCAGATAGATGACCCTTAAGCGTGTGACCCTATAGGTTCGGTGAAGTATAGACATGACCCGGAACACTTTCCGATCAATGATCAACATCGGAGCCGTGGACACCCATATTGACCCCTATACCCACACGAATGAATATTCGAGTGAACCTCCAGTTGCCGTGTGCTATTCCTGTTGCTTCGCGATATGTTACAAATACCCGAGGTGAGAAACATCGGCATCCTCGTGGATCAACACTTGTCCACAATGCCAGTTACCTCGTTGCTGGTTTTTGTTCTCTTTTCTCGTTTCTGTGTTCCGGCATCCCTGTGATCAAATCACACTTGTGTCTGGCCAGACGATGATGGATACCGTAACACCGAGAGGGCCCAGAGATATCTCTCCATCGTCGGAGGAGCAAATCCCAATCTTGAGCTATCAAGTTACTTAACATACTTTTCCATGAACCCGTAAGCCGCCGTAATAGCCACCCATTTACGGATGACGTTTAACAAACCCCAAAGTTCATGAAGCAAGCATGAAGAAACTCGACACTCTCATGGTCTAAGGAATTATGCAAACATTAACTTCTCTGTGTTATTAACCATTAACTTATGACGAATGAATCTCATAGCATAACATCAATCGGGTCGATTCAACACAAGTGTTCTACTAACATTGTGCCCTCAAAGTTGCTGGCATAGCCATGCCCATGATCAGGAAAACAGGATCATCATGCAATACTTGAGCCAGTCATAGAGGCTTGACTAGGAATACATTTTACCGTTTATTATCCCACACGTGCACATGAGTTTCCCTCCAAGCCTCGTTTTATTTGCAGACTCGAGAATCATTGCAGTTATAGCATGGAACATAAACATAATTATGAACAGGGAGATAATCAATAACATTTATTATTGCCTCTAGGGCATATCTCCTACAGACTCCCACTTGCACTAGAGTCAATAATCTAGTCAATGCTAATGCACTTTACACCTATGGCATACTGGTGTAAAATATGCTTCGCATGTGGTATAGCCTGATGTCCAACGGATCTGACGACTTCAGCTCCGTGTGTAACTTTGCATATCCCCGCGTTTTCACGCTTTCACAAAATTCATATTTTGTGTGGACTTGGCTTTGCATATGTGTGAATCATTGGTCGAAACCTGATTCCTCAGACTGAGCTATGGAGCAGCTATCTGCAATAGTGTCCCATAGACCAAAGCCATCTTGGAACCATACTAAGTTCATGAATGAACTATATGATTCAACAATTTCTTTGTCGCTTCTTAAGCGTCAACATACTTAGCCTTTGTTATAGAATTCGCCACAGTATCTTGTTTGGAACAATTTCCAACTACCGTGCCACCATATTGTGTATCACACAAAACCCTCAATTTAAATCGAAAATCGCATGGAGCATTGATGAAAACTGTATCGATGTAATCACTTACAACGAGCACTTCATAATCTCTACTTGCGAGAAAACATGTCATCAGCACTACTCTTAGCACTTAATGACATCTTTCACTGTTGTCCCATGATCAGTACTTTGATCACTATGGTATCTATACTCGCAACAACTTTGAAGTATTGGACATATCTGTTTGTTTTTACATACCATGGAATACATGGTTAATCCAAACACAAGAGTGTGTGGAATCTCCATCATGTATTTTACTCATCAGTGTTTTGGGACACCGAGTCTTGCAAAAACTCTTTCCATGTGACTTCGGCAAGAATCACTCCTTGGCGTTTTAAATGCTAAAAGGTTTTAGCATCTTGTCAATATGTATTCATTGCTTAGCCCCATTAGGTAAATCTATCTCCATAGATCATCATGCCTAATATTGAGGCTATTTAGCCTAAGCACTTCATTGAAAAACTATTTTCAAATGAAGTCCTAATTCGTGTCAAGAAATTTATTTCCAATTAACAATGTGTTAAGTACACAAGGTTTTTAGAGATATTATTATGCTCCCACTTACTTTCTTGAATCACAAGCATCTTCGATACCCATTTGATGAAGTCAAACCCCCTTGACCATTTCATCAAAAACGAAGATTCCAACTCCACTTTGCTCTCTTCTGTCCATCGCTGGAACTCTGAAGTTTGCATACTTACTAGCATCCTCTGGATCGACAAATTACTTTGGACTGTATCACATACAAGTCCTAGGTTTCATTTCCATCAGATGGAAATCTTTTTGTCATCCATGTTTCATATCTCATGATTGAAATATGTATTAATTGCTAGTTCAACCCGAACCGACTTCAAGCATCGCTACGGTGAGACAATCTCATCGTAGTCAACTCCTTGAACTTGTTATGGCAACAAGTCGAGCTTTATGGATAAAACATTTTATCCGTATCAGTTTTTAGTTCCATAAATATTCGTTAGACTCTAAGTCTTCCGAAAGGTGTATTAAGATTTTAATCTCGAATCACTTATATGGAAACTATCTCGGATTGTATTGGCATTTAGCCAATTCCGGAGTCAGGGCCCATCAACGCTTCCTTGTGTATTGTAGGTATACTGTTGTCTAACAACAATATCTCGTTTGCGCACCTGATAGGTTTGCACGAGCTTTGCCTACGTGGTTCAGCTGCAAGTTCGACCGAAGTCCATACATCTCATGTAGAGGCTTCCGTATCAGTCGCAGTAGGAAACTCCGGAATCACTTCCAAGGTTCCTTTCCTTTGACCTGATGACGAAGATACTGGTTATCTCGTCGAGTTGCACTGTCCTCCCACTCACCTTTTGTAAGAACTATTCTCTTTAAAAGCATACCGTTTTGCGGCAAAAATCCTTTGCCTCGGTATAGTGGTGGGGAAATACCCAATGACTTGGGATAACCTTACAAAGTAGCACTTGTCTGATTTGGAATAGGTTTGTAACTTTTTACACAAGCCCCATATTCCAAATGTTAAGAAAAGTTTTAACATGGTTGGGCGTACCATACCATGACGTCATTTCAACTGACCTGATGGATCTCTTTTCAGTGTAAAAACCGCAGTCTCTAAAGCATTACTTTAAAAGGGATAATGGCAATTTTATTTATGTCATCTTTGATCTTACCATGTCATAAATGGTTCGATTACATCTTCACGGACTTTCCACTTGTAGTGGTGTTCTGGGAGGTGTAAGTTATGAAACTCTTTTCACAACTCATCAGACATTCGCTAAACTTGTAACTCAAATATTCCTTTCTGCAATCGAATTGTAGAAACATAATTTTCTTGTTACAATATTTTCTTCTTCATTTTGAAAACCTTTCGAATGATTTCAAAAGATCCAGACTCATGTCTCATCAAGTAAATATCCATATATCTACTTGAGTCATTTCTGAAGATAGATAAATCCACTACTTGCAACAACATTTATTGGACTACACATCATAATGTATGATCACCAATATGTTCTATGCTCGTTCCTTATGGCCTGGGAACGGTATTTCAGTCACTTCACTTTTCAGAGGAAATTTGCAAGTGTCAGATGATTCAAAATCAAACGACTTCAAAATCCATCATAATGGAATTTCCATGCGGGTTTCTCCAATGTGACCAAATGCAGTGCCACACTTGTGTGGTATTCTTTTAGTCTTGCGACATTTAGCGTCAGTGTTTATGGATGTATCATATTACCATCAATATTCATAGCATACATCCCATCCTGTATGGAAGCATGGCCCTTCATGTTATTCATAACACCGAACATCATAAGTTCTCTTATGAACAACCTTCTTGCAAGATACCTTATGCAAAGGGCTAGAGTGTGAAACTCTAAAATGAATTATGAAAGTAAACCCAGAGGTAATGTATTAATATCAATATTCATAACATACATCTCATTCATAATGAAAATATGGCCCTTATGTTATTCATAACATCGAACATCAAAAGTTCTCTTATGAATAACCTTCTTGCAAGATACTTTATGCAATGGGCTAGAGTGTAAAACTCTAAAATGAATTATGAAAGTAAATACATAGGGAATACACCGTTGGAAGGTATAGTAACATTTACTATGTTCCCTGCGTGTATCTAAACCTCATTCCTGGCTAGTCTTTCAGGCCATAGTAGTTCTTCAATCGAGCTGCAACAGAATGCAATCGAGCGGGTATCTTTGTGATTTACTCACAATACCCAAGAATTAGTGATTAACATGTTTAACCATAATTCCTAAGAACTATATCTTTGACCAGCCTTCTTTACATAAAAAACTTGTATGACATTCATACATGAGCTGGATATTCCAGTCTTCTTTCCTTTTGCCATTATACTTCTAACAGTTTAACTTTCAGTATTTCTCCTACTCTCAGAAGAAGCACCCAACTTAAGAGTGGCGATAGCCCCGGACTTCCTAGGCGTGAAAGTTTCACTAACACCCTTCGGACACTTCCTTTCTCTTTAAGTTGTTGTTTTATTCACCATCATCATATGACTGGCGTTCTTCTGGATCCCTCTCTTATCAGTCTAATGCATAGTAAACTCCTTTACTACCAGTTTGCAAACAAATATTGCTTTGGATATCTCATATCTTTTAGCTTTTGTCTGTCTCTGAAAATGATTTTCAGATTCCATGAATATCACATAACTATCCAAACTTTTGAAGTTCGGGTCTCATGGAAGCAAACGCATTGCACTTGACTAAAACAGAATTCTAGCTTTTGGATCGAAGGACGAGAGTCACATGATCCATAGCATTAGCGGGAGAATACCGAAAGTATGCGATAGGACAAAGTCCTTCTCGGCACTCTAGAGGACAATCCTCACATTACGTTACCAGCCGTAAAGTTTTAACCAGATATTTAACAGCTATTCAATTTTAATAGGGAAGGTGGAAACGCGAGCCATTATTCTACAACTATTATGCAAACCACACTTAGACATTGTTCAAAATTAATTGCACTGAGAATTAAACAAGTTAATTCTATAATGCGCTCCCACTCAAATCAATATCTCTCATAATTGATTGTGAGCGATTCAAGATCCAAATTACAATTCAACGCCAAGGATGTATCCATCTCAAGTGACGAGAATTGCAATCGGTAGGCCAACTTGCCAATCACATCTCTATGTGACTCTTGTTCATCTTTCGATGCGTGTGTTCCGAGCTCATGACTTTCATGCCTGAACGTCAAGACAACCAAGTGATCTCGCTGCGAGGTCTCAACTCACCCGCCTCACACATCCCTAATCGTTCGTACCCATGTATCCATGTGATACCCCGAAAAGTTAGGTGCCGTGACGGTGCTACACTTGGGAGAACACTAACTACTTGATATTTTTGTGAGAGATCACCCTAATAAAAGCGACTACCGCGCAATCAAAAGGGTGCATCATAAGGGATAAACATCTCAGGCAATTCATAATAGCATGATATGGTATAGCCCTTTCTGACGGAGAAGTCTTGTATTTCTTCGTCTTCGGCATTCGCGTTGGTGTTCACCTTCGCGAAGATTGCCACACCTTGTCGATGCACCAGATAATATTGCTATCTCTATAGCTAATAAAATAAGTGCATTACATAAGGTTGACACGCAGGTCATTAAAGTGCAATCATATGGCTCCAGCCATCATGCCGAATCATGACACGCAGGTCATGTTAATCAATTTACATCATATAGTCATCTCATACATAATCAAATTATTATGAACACTGCTATACCACATTACATGCACATGCAAACCATCCTGCAAAACCAAGTTAGACGCCTCTAATCGGTTCATGCAAAATTTTATTTTACGTGGCTTCTAAGGTTTCGAAACAAACCGAAGCTACCAACGTATTATCATCAAGTGTGATAATTCAAGTCGCTAGATTAACATCGCGGGGTGTATGAAACACGAGATAATTAAATCTCGAGCCCCATACTAAACTTCGTCATACGCATGACCCCCGTGCAGATCATATCTGCAATGCCCTTTCATCTGCGAATTTCATCTTTCTTTTGACTATGGCGGAACCCAAAGAACTGAAGCACTTCGTTGATCAATCAGGATCGCGGATTGCCAGAACTTTGTGAAATTCCACCATACTGTCTCGAGATTGAGCAAACGCAAATTCTAGGGAAGCAACAAGAACATCGGGTAACAGACTTCATCTGTCACCCGCACAAATAATTTTCAGCAATAGATCTCATCTACTACCTAATTATATTGTGCAACACCCATACATCTCTATGTATTCTAGATCGCAACCTGCATCTACGCATAGCACGGCTCTTGATGCCAGTGTTGGGGAACGCAGCAGAAAACAAAAATTTTCCGACCTACGTACCAGCCCAGGATCACTATGGAGACTGCATACAAGGTTTGATCTGTTTCGTTACCGACTCGTAGCGCAGCGGAAGTAGAGTCGATGACGATCGGCGGTGCAGATCCCCGCAGCTAGGATTTACAACCTCCCAACCGCGAGGATGTACTCCCACGTCAGCTCACCGGACGGATCTCCGGGCAGCCCTTCGGGAGGCATCGGGACAGTCCCTCGGATAGTCCCACCGGACGGATCCTCGGACAGCCCTTCGGGAGGCCCCTGGACAGTCCCTCGGATAGTCCCACCGGACGGATCCTCGGACAGCCCTCCGGGAGGCCTCTGGACAGTCCTTCGGATAGTCCCACCGGATGGATCCTCGGACAGCCCTCCGGGAGGCCTCTGGACAGTCCTTCGGATAGTCCCACCGGACGGATCCTCGGACAGCCCTCCGGGAGGCCTCACGGACAGCCCTTCGGGCGGGTCACTCGGACAGCCCTTCGGGAGGACACCCGAAACTCAAACTGTAACTCGGACAGCCCTTCGGGAGGCACTCTCGAACTAAGACCGAAACTACGATCTCTCTACAGAGTTGCACACATACGGTGTCATCTATCCGGCAGGGCTTCGCCGTCCAGAACTAGTTCCCACCGGAACCCAGACAGCCTTTCGGCTCTACGAAACTATTTCGCTGGGAGGGAGAGAGAAGCCAGAAATGTCATGGCATGTGTATGTGAGAGCAAGGATGATCCATATGGGGCTGCCTCCTCCCCTCTATTTATAGGAAAAACAAGGGGTAGGATGGGCATATCCAAAATGCCATGTCATCCCAAAATATCTTGGGAAGATATTTGTGGAAAGCCAACTTCCAACCATATCCATAAATCTGATTTCACTATTCACGACGACATTTTTCAGCGTCTGATCGAACTGAAAATATTCATGTGGGCTTAGAACATTTCCAGTACCCACCAAAATAATTTTCAACGCGAGCCGGAACAATTCCGGTTTAGTGATTTTCATCTGCGAAAAGCATCTGAAGCGGTTTCGGCAGCTCCGGAACATTTCCGGTTTTCATTCCGGAAAATTCCAGAAAGTTTCCAGAATGATTCTGGCACCCTCCAAGAATTATCAGGCATGTGCCGAAACCAATTTGACTTTATGGTGTACTCCGAAACAACTTTTCGGTTTAGTGATTTTCATCTGTGAAAAGCAACTAAAGCGGTTCCGGCAGTCCGGAACATTTCCGGTTTTCGTCTCTGAAAAATCTCAGAAGTTACCGGAACAATTCTGGTACCTTCCAATAATTTCCAGGCATGTGCCGAAACCAATTTGACTTTATGGAATACCCTGAAACAACTTTTCAGTTTCACCGGAACTATTCCGATATCCTCTCCGGAACGTTTCCGTTTCGTCCGAAACTTTTTCGGTGAATTTCTCTCAGACTCCCCGTCTAGTATTCAGCAGATAGATGACCCTTAAGCGTGTGACCCTATAGGTTCGGTGAAGTATAGACATGACCCGGAACACTTTCCGATCAATGATCAACATCGGAGCCGTGGACACCCATATTGACCCCTATACCCACACGAATGAATATTCGAGTGAACCTCCAGTTGCCGTGTGCTATTCCTGTTGCTTCGCGATATGTTACAAATACCCGAGGTGAGAAACATCGGCATCCTCGTGGATCAACACTTGTCCACAATGCCAGTTACCTCGTTGCTGGTTTTTGTTCTCTTTTCTCGTTTCTGTGTTCCGGCATCCCTGTGATCAAATCACACTTGTGTCTGGCCAGACGATGATGGATACCGTAACACCGAGAGGGCCCAGAGATATCTCTCCATCGTCGGAGGAGCAAATCCCAATCTTGAGCTATCAAGTTACTTAACATACTTTTCCATGAACCCGTAAGCCGCCGTAATAGCCACCCATTTACGGATGACGTTTAACAAACCCCAAAGTTCATGAAGCAAGCATGAAGAAACTCGACACTCTCATGGTCTAAGGAATTATGCAAACATTAACTTCTCTGTGTTATTAACCATTAACTTATGACGAATGAATCTCATAGCATAACATCAATCGGGTCGATTCAACACAAGTGTTCTACTAACATTGTGCCCTCAAAGTTGCTGGCATAGCCATGCCCATGATCAGGAAAACAGGATCATCATGCAATACTTGAGCCAGTCATAGAGGCTTGACTAGGAATACATTTTACCGTTTATTATCCCACACGTGCACATGAGTTTCCCTCCAAGCCTCGTTTTATTTGCAGACTCGAGAATCATTGCAGTTATAGCATGGAACATAAACATAATTATGAACAGGGAGATAATCAATAACATTTATTATTGCCTCTAGGGCATATCTCCTACAGGCCGGAGATTCCCAGGTATAAGTGCAGGAGATGGTAGAGTCAGAGTTCAAGAGCAAAGAAGATGGCAAGATGCATGCGTGCGGGCACGACGCGCACGTCGCCATGCTCCTCGGAGCAGCCAAGCTGCTTCAATCCCGCAAGGACCATCTCAAGGTATACTTAGAGCATCTACAACCGGATATGACAAATCCGGCCTCTCAAACGCCTGCGGACGCGCCCGGACGCATCCACGGGCACTGACCGGGCACTCCTCAAATTGCTCAATCTGCATCCGCATCTTTCAAATTTCATCCCCTACATCCATACAAAAGCATGCAAAGTAAATCCTACGTACTATCCTAGCTACTCTTCGTCGTCGGTGATGTCCACGACGACGGAGCCGGGCGCCGGCTGGACGGGCGGGGAGGAGGGCTCCGGTTCATCCTCCTCCTGCTCCATCTCATCAATGTAGGCCAAGCACTCCGCGTGTTCCGCGACTTCTTGCGCCTCCATCTCCTGCCGGCGACGGCGTCTTGCATCCGCATCCGACTCCGACCGGAGGGAATCGAGTATGGCCTGCTGCTCCGCCCGGAGATCCCCGTCGCCAGCGTCCCCCACATCCTCCTCCCCCGGCTCATCCCCCTCCTCCTCCACCTCTTCATCCTCCTCCTCCACCTCCACCTCCTCCTCCTCCACCTCCAACTCATCCTCCGGATCCACTACATCCGGAGGTAGCCCCGCGGCGATCCGGGCTTCGCGCCTATTCAGGATCCGCTCAAGGAGCTCGAGCCGGCGCTCCGGCGTCAGGAACTGCTGCCTCCTCACCCGGCGGCGTGGGGGCATGGCTGCGGATAGGTGGAGTGGAAACTGGCGGCGGCGGCAGACAGGATGAGGAGGAAGATGTGGATGTAGGGTTTCGGGGTCCGCCGGTGCACTTAAATAGCCGGGCAATGTACTACACGGCCCGCCGGAGCTGCGACACGCGGCGCGACCGGTCCGGCGGAGGAGACGACCTTCGGACCGTCGGGTTGGCGGGCGTTTCCGGCTGGGCCCCGTTCGTCAGTCCGACGTGGCGGGCGTGCCCGGGCGCCCCCATATCCGCCCCATATTTGGGCTGGATATGGGGGTGCCGGTCAGCCCGGGCGTTTGAGGGCCGTTTGAGAGGCCCGTCTGGGTAAAAAAAAAAAGTGACCGGGCAGTGACCGGGCGGCCTGTCCGGGCGTATGAGGCGGGTTTGAGAGGTCCGGTTGTAGATGCTCTTAATTCTCAGTCCTTCGGGAAAGAAAAAAACCTTGTGTGTTTCTAAGGCTGCTTCCAATGCAAATGTGCTAAGATGTGATGCTAAAAGCATTAAATAACTTAGCAACTCAACTTCCCAATGCATAGGTGCTTAACTTGTTGTTGCTAAGCTTATTCTATTTAATGATTTAGCACCTAAACTCTCTCATGCATTGGCCATCTTCTTTCATTTAAGTGGTTTACCTAGGTTCACGTGTATGGCATTGGTTCTTCCTGGCGTCACCAAAGTGCTATCTTTCCTCCTTAATTGCTATGCCATGTCATTTTTTTGTTTATGTAGCATGCTTAGCACCTGTCCACCATGGAGCACTGGGAAGGACCTAAGTTATGCTAGTTTTCAGTTACTGAGATCTTGGTAGTACAAAAGAAGGTGTACAATGTAGTTGTCATTTCTAACGAAAGACACCATTTATACATGGTTGAATTAATGACCATACAATATTAAACCTCGATAATGCCACTTACAAATTAATGGCCGTTCTTGTTTTACTTGATCTAATCAGGGCACGGTGAAGCTCGTCTTCCAGTCGGCAGAGGAGGGCTATGCCGGCGGCTACCACGTGCTGCAGGAAGGTGTCCTTGACGACGTGGATGCCATCTTCGGCATGCACATCGACACGCTTTTGCCGGCGGGCACTGTTTGCTCCAGATCCGGACCGTTCCTCGGCGGATCAGCTCGCTTCAAAGCGACCATCGTTGGGAAGGGCGGTCATGGGGCCATGCCCCACGCGGCCATCGATCCGGTGGTCGCCGCGTCCTCAGCCGTCCTTAGCCTCCAGCAGCTCATTGCTCGTGAGATCGATCCCCTTCAAGGTGCGGTAAGTTTGTGTACGTTTTTGCTATTAATTCCTCAAGTGGTTGTTTTTTACTCGTCACACTCGGATTACCACGTGATGTGGACATGTAGCATGAGAGGTAGATAAAAACGAATTTATCATGAATTCAATGAGCCAGATCTATCGTAACGACTCTCTACTACTCCCTCTATACCTAAATACTTGTAGTTGAGGAAAACTAGTCTAATAAACTGTAATTAGTATAAACTTATTGAAGGATTTGTAAAAATCATGATCGGCAGCTCACACCATTGCCAATGCTTTGGCACCGTCCCTGGACGCAGAGTAATGAATGTTGTGATCGCGGAGCAAAGTGTGGAGACACTGACATAATGTTACAATTAGCTATATATAGAGTATCATATTATGTTTTGAAGGGTTTAAGGTTGTTGCGTGACTGTGAGTTGTCATGTTGGAGAAGAATCACTGTCCATTGGCATGAGATGGCCTACCAAGAAGTGAGTGCTACGGATTAGGATTTGGAGGGAGATAAGGAGTTTATCAAGGGGTGGGAAAATATATAGGGACCGTCACTTCTTTGTCTTGTGTAATTTGAGAGGGTATACAATAGCCATGTTTCTAAAACAACCCGTGCCCCCAACAAGGGACGGAATTAATTGGAGTAGTTCTTCAACAGATTTATCTATGTAAATATGTCTGACCAATGATGCATTTTGTGCGTGTTTGATCAATGCAGCTGGTGTCGGTGACCTTCATCAAAGGAGGTGAAACATTCAATGTCATTCCAGAATCAGTGACCTTGGGCGGCACCTGCAGGAGCATGACAACAGAAGGACTCTCCTACCTCATGAAGAGGATCAGAGAGGTAACTACAACATGTTTGTGGGATTAAATGGTTCCTTGTCATGTCTACAAGACTACAACAAATTAATCGTCATTTTCAAGTTTAATTCCTTATAAGTAACATGGAGCAATGCATGGATTTAATTAAGGTGATCGAGGGTCAGGCAGCAGTGGGTCGGTGCACAGCGACGACAGGCTTCATGGAGGAAGAGCTCCGGCCATACCCGGCCACTATAAACGACGTGGGCATGTACGCACATGTTAACATGGTGGCTGAGGACATGCTTGAGGAGGCGAATGTAAGACTGTGCCCCGAAGTGATGGTGGCGGAGGACTTCGGGCTCTATGTTCAGAAGACCCCAGCTGCCTTCTTCTTCATTGCGTCCGCCCTGCCGGCGAGGAGATCAGCCACGTGCACACTCCACACCTCGTGATCGATGAGGATGCCCTCCCTGTCGGTGCAGCCATGCATGCTGCCGTGGCCATTGAGTTTTTTGACAAGCATATCATCTCTCTTTTTCTCTCATGAAGTCATGATCTGTTTCCATGCTTGTACCACTAGTACAAGAAGACGTCATCACATACCATTCAGATTTCACATCCCAAGCACTTTTTTAGAACAATCAAATATTCATTGAGAAGGATTGCTCCTAATATTCTTCATCCCCAATAAGTCAATCACGCCGGTTCTTGTGGACCTGATGTCGAGCACGATGACACAGCCGTCAACAAAGGAAATGTTGGTGACTGTCCAATTGAGCAGCTCTGCTTGTCATATTCTAGCAAATGCATATGTGTCGTAGTTTCTTCAGTGAGAAGGATTGTTGAATTCATAGGGCAGAAGTATAACAAGCAAGCAAATAATTCATGAATTTGAAGTTTTTCCATGGATTTCAATAAAAATGCTAACATTTTTTTTTGCTTCCTTACAAATTTTGGGGGTTTAGAAAAAAATGAATTTAAAAAAATATTCATGCATTTGAAGTTTTCCCATGGATTTCAATAAAAATGTTAACAAATTTTAAAAAGATCCGTAATTTTTAAAATGTTCATGATTTGTTTTTTGTATTTCAAAACATGTTCTGCATTTTAAAAATTGTTCAAGAATTTGAGAAATTGTTGCCGGATTTCAAAGATGTTCATCAACTTAGAAAGTTATTCCTTCTTTTAAAATATATTCACAATTTCAAAAACTATTCATGAATTTGGAAAATGTCCTCAGATTTTAGACAATATTTGTGAAGTTCATAAAATGTTTGTGAAAAATAAAAATGTTCATAAATTTTGAAAAATGTTTTCGAATTTCCAAACAATGCTGTGAAATAAAATTATTGATATTTTTAAAAAAAATCTACGAGTTCAACCAAAGTTTGTGAATTAAAAAAAACATGAAATAAAAAATATTGATGAATTCAAAAAATGATCACGAAATTGAAAAACTATTCTTGAATTTGTATTTGAAAGAGAATAAGAAATGAGAGAAAAAGGAAAACTAAAGTAAAAAATCAAAGAAAACTAAAGGAAAACTATTTTTGAGGAGCCTTGCTAGTTAACAGGTCCAATCGTACCTAACGTATAGGTCTAGCCCATGCATGCCAGATGCCACATTTGTCACGGCGCACGAAGGCATGCTCCTGCCGTCGAAGGCAAAGACCCCCGTCTCCTACCGGCCCAAGTATAAACAAGTAAGAAGTCCACGCCGGGACCGGCACAACACAACACACCCCACCCCACCCCAGTACCTACACGACCTTCCCGACTCCCGACGAGTGCTGCAAATTTCATCTCCTGCCCCTGCAAGTCTCCGGCCGGAGCGGTATACCGATGGCCACGGCGGCGTCGCAGCTGCTGGAGGAGGCGCGGGCGCCGGGGTTCGTGGCGTGGATGCTCGGCGTGCGGCGGCGGATCCACCAGCACCCGGAGCTGGCCTTCGAGGAGCACCGCACCTCGGCGCTCGTGCGGGCCGAGCTCGACGCCCTCGCCATCCCCTACGTCTGGCCCGTCGCGTGCACCGGCGTCGTCGCCACCATCGCCGGCGGCGCCGGACCCGGGCCCGTGTTCGCGCTCCGGGCCGACATGGACGCGCTGCCCATCCAGGTCAGCCAGCCGCCAACGTCCCAATAATGCAAATTCTACTCCTATTCAAATCGAGAGGTTAATCATTTGTTATAGGGGCAGGCAGGGTAGGGCTACTGCTTTGTCTGCGAAAGAGCGATCTTAAATTACTTAATTGCACCATGCGTTCATGTGCGCATGGAATCTTATCAGCTGGTCAAGTTGAGCATCGGGTCATTGAAAATTCTTAACGAAAAACTGATAGGCTAAAAGTTTTTTTTTTCTTTTTACTGATATTGTGTGCTTGATCCACGCATGCATGAGTTCAGGAGATGGTGGAGTGGGAGTTCAAGAGCAAAGACGACGGCAAGATGCACGCCTGCGGCCACGACCAGCGTTTTGGTTACCGGGCGGTAAATTCGGATACCGTCCGGTATCCGCGTTTCTCGCTACCCCATGAGAAAGCTGCGTACCGAGCAAAAAAATTCGAATTTTTTGAAAATTTTGAATTTGAACGGCGACAGTACGGTTAAGAAAGGTAGAAACTCAACTAAAGCATATAACTAGCGGTGGTCTGCTGGTAAATATGATCTTGCGCAGCCCGTAGGCCGCTAGTTCGAGTCCCACACTCGCAGAACTCCCATGTGTTTATTCTTTTTTGCTTAACCAACTCTTCAATAAAAATTTAAAAACACACTAGGAGAATCGAACCCACGACCTCGAACAGGTTGTGGACGCAGGTGGAGAAGCAGCCACTGCGCCAACACCTAGTTTGTGTAGAACTTGAGCTCAGTACTAATATATTCTTAGCCCAAAAAAGTTTGAATTCAAATTGCGTTTAAAAAATTCGAGCGGTATTTCCTCGGAATTTTACGATAACCGCGGTATCCGCGTTTCTCGCCCACCCTCGGAATTTTCCGGTAATCGCGGTATCCGCGTTTCTCGCCATGCTCCTTGGCGCCGCCAAGCTGCTCCAGATGCGGAAGGACGGTCTCAAGGGCACGGTGAAGCTCGTGTTCCAGCCAGCAGAGGAGGGCCATGCCGGCGGGTACCAGGTGCTGCAGTCCGGCATACTGGACGACGTGGACGCCATCTTCGCCATGCACGTCGACACGCACCTGCCCGTGGGTACCGTCGGCTCTAGGCCCAGGCCGTTCCTTGCCGGATCCGCTCGCTTCAAGGCTATCATCACCGGGAAGGGTGGTCATGGAGCCGTGCCCCATGCTGCCATTGATCCGATCGTTGCCGCCTCCTCGACCGTCCTTAGCCTCCAGCAGCTCGTTGCTCGTGAGACCGATCCCCTCCAGGGCGCGGTACGTTTGCGCTTCTTCTATTTCTTGGGTGGAGGTTGATTGCGCATCTTTCTCAAGTTATTAATCGTATGCGCATGTGTTTCATCGATTATATATGTTGACCCACTATGTATTTGGACAATTGTTATAGGTGGTATCGGTGACCTTTATCAAAGGAGGTGAGGCTTTCAATGTCATCCCGGAATCCGTGACCTTGGGTGGCACCTTCAGGAGCATGACAATAGAAGGACTATCCTATCTCATGAAGAGGATCAAAGAGGTATACCCCCTCCTTGCAGGGGTCATGTTTTCTAGGAATGTACAAAATCAAACTTTACCAACTTTGATTCCCAATGTGTATACGAGAATGGTAAGATTGGACACATAAAAACATTAGCATTAGATTTCTTACAAGGATCATGTCCATATTGCTACAATGGATTTTGACCAAACATGTACACTTGCATGAAAATCAATGACCAAATGTACACGTTGAAGATGGTGACCATTTCTAAAATGGCATGTATTAGGGAGTAATTAAAAACACGACCATGAGACTCGCTGCATCATCGTCCTGTCAACAATAATTAACAGTATGCTTTAGTTACTTGTAATTAACATGGATGCATGCATGAATTAAGGTGGTCGAGGGGCAGGCGGCGGTGGGTCGGTGCACGACAACGATGGACTTCATGGAGGAGGAGCTCCAACCGTACCCGGCAACTGTGAATGATGATGGTGTGTACGCACACGCAAAAGCGGTGACCGAGGAAATGTTGGGAGAGACGAACATGTGGTTGTGTCCTCGGGTCATGGCGGCAGAGGACTTTGGGTTCTATGCGCAAAAAATCCCAGCTGCCTTCTTTAGCGTTGGTGTCCGCACCAGTGAGGAGATTAGCCACGTGCACACGCCACACCTGGTGGTCGGTGAAGACGCGCTCCCTGTGGGGGCCGCGCTGCATTCCGCTGTGGCCTTTGAATTCTTGAACAAGCCTGTTGCCTCACCTCTTTCTTGATTTGTCCTATTTTTACATCTCTTTTTATATTTACATTTTGGACATCACTTGGTTTACTTGTATGCATTTTGTGTACACAATTTATTTTGTGTATTCTTTACGTTCAAATTCAGTTTTGGAAGGGTATTATGTCCTATAGTATCCTATATATTGAAGAGTGTGGCTTTCATGCGATCTTAGCATTGTGTTCCACTTTCACATGTAAAAAAAGGTCATATGAACTGCCAATAAACGAAAAAATGGGATGCTTAATAGTTCTCCCTGGACATGACAAAGCCAATAAAAAACATAGACACATCCGTGTAGTATCCAACCAATGTGAGAATCGAACCTCTTAAGTGAAGTGATCTTATCACGCAGAACCATCCCCAGAGGTAGAAACGAAACCCTTACTCTGGCCCTCCTCATTCGCTCCGCCTAAAATACCCCCTTTCTACACTTTTGTCAGTCCATCCCCTCTCCTCCCGGCCTTTTCTGGCGGCAAGTGGGGAGAGAGAGACTCATTCCCCATTTATGTTTACCCTATTAGTGTAGCTTCTTCTTTGTAAATGAAACATTGGCGATTCTTATTGTTGGCTTGGAGGAATCAATGAGTTCAGGGCGCTTTCAAGCTTGGAGTGTGGCCTCTGTCGTCCATGACAACACGCTCCCTCTGGGTTGAGGCGTATACACCCCGACCCCCTTAAAAACCTTTGTGTTCAGGTGTTCTTCTTATTCCTCTTGGTCGCTTTTTAGGGGTGATTCAGAGTGATCTATGTCGGCGATCCTCTCCTTAGGTTTAGTTTTCTTGTTTTAGCTATGCTTCCAATAAAGCCCTTGATATTCCCAGCTTCTTCTGCGAATTTGGGTTGTCGGACCCTGTTTGAATACTCTCGATTTCTTCTTTGACATTGGTCTTTCGGTACCTCCCTCTCGTCTCGAGTAGTCTTCTGCGGGGTGGTTTAGAGCTAATGCATGCTTCCTCTGCTAATTTCATGACATCACCCCCTTTTCGTGTTAGGCTCTAGTCCAAATTCGATGCTAATGGGAGACTATCCTTTTATGGTGATCTGGTCCTCCTGATCAATCCCCACTATATAAGATCAAATATCTTCAAATTATGATACATGAAAACCCATTATATAATACTTTAGCATGAGGTAAACTTTTATAAAATCAAAGAAAACATAGCACAAATCTCTAAGAAGCAGCGCGAACGTGGATACTAGCACAATATATAGCATACATGGTAGAAAACCATCCCCCACTCCCATAGGCGACTACCCACATCCAGAGAGGAATAAAATACTTAGTTAGCAAGAGCAAATCCTCACCAGTTTCAGCAATGTTGATCATGCACTTATGCACAAACCAACATAACAGTGGCAAGCAGTTTAGTTAGGGTTCTAGTCTCACTCTAATGGAAGTCGCACGAATTGTAACGTAATCTACTTGACTAGCTTGCTAAATCACCATAACCTATAAGATATATTTCACCACCAAAAGCGGTAAAGATCCATGTTAATAGTTCAAATTATAGTCTAGAAGTATCTATAAATACATTTGTATAACCATACACTAAAAAGTGATATTGAGACATTTATTAGACCATGTAATTTAAATATATCTACCATAAATGTGTATACACTATATAGTTTATGCAATTGGCAAAACCAATCCATGTTTCTTTATCACAAAACATAATTTAAATTTAGCAAATTGAGGTGTATGTCTTAATCATATATATTGCAAATGTATGAAAGTATAGACTGCAACTAATGTTCAGCAATTGTTTCTTATATAGTTAATGATGCCAAATAAGTGATAGAAATATAATACCGCTGAGACTATAGCATGCTAAAAATAAGTTTCAAATATGTATAGAAGTTTAGTATAATTTATATGTTTGCATCCTTTTAATTCACCTCGGGTAAGATCGGTGTACATCATTAATGCAAAGAGCATATGTTTGGCCGTGGAAGGGTCATCTTGAGGGGAACCAGGAGAGCCAGAAAGGGTCGTCTGGAGGTTCTATGTTCAATTTGTTTGGCCATGGGTTTGGCATTTTTTTCACGGTTGCTTTGGTGGAACACACTTTGTCTCTATTATGCATGAACACATAGTTATCTTCTTTATTGCACACGGTTGGTAGACTCGTCTTTGCCCAGAACTCTCTTATTGCTTAGACCCACAAAACAAACTGCTACTACACCAAGCTGATTGACTTATGAAGTTCTCGTGTGAAATAATTCAATATTGAATACATTTTTTAATTTCAAACTCAAAACAAAAGGCAGAAAACTTCCAGTTTCATATGTCGACGGCAAAGTTCATTTTTATGGACGCTAATAGCGTGTTAACGCCCCCCCTGGGTGGCCAGAGCGATTTATCGTATCCCAAGTGTGTGTGGGTGGGAGGGTTGACCCATCATTCTGCCCCATCCTCATAGTATCGTCTTGTTCCTCTCCCGACTACCTGACCCCTCACTCTCCCTGATGTCTACTATGCAACTTTATTCTTGTAGACTTTGTTGGACCTCCAAGCATAGAGTTTTGAAGGACAGTAGCAAATTTCCCTCAAGTGGATGACCTAAGATTTATCAATCCGCGAGAGGTGTAGGATGAAGATGATATCTCTCAAACAACCCTGCAATCAAATTTAAGATATCTCTTGTGTCCCCAACACACGCAATACAATGGCAAATTGTATATGCACTAGTTCGACGAAGAGATGGTGATACAAGTGTAGTATGGATAGTAGATAAAGGTTTTTGTAATCTAAAATTATAAAAACAGCATGGTAACAGGAGACAAAGTGAGCATAA
This sequence comes from Elymus sibiricus, assembly GCA_039707655.1. Lineage (NCBI taxonomy): Eukaryota > Viridiplantae > Streptophyta > Magnoliopsida > Poales > Poaceae > Elymus > Elymus sibiricus. The sequence continues at coordinate 485,322,887 of CM077671.1, forward strand.
ACGGTATTGCAATGCTTGGAAACAAGGCCTAGGGTTCATACTTTCACTAGTGCAATCTCTCAACATTACTAACATAATTGAATCGCATAATAATCCCTCAACGCATGATAAAGAATCACTCTAAAGTTCTTAAAATAGCGGAGAACATAAGATAAAATTGTTGTACGTAGCAAAACCATCTCAAAGTTAACTTTCCAATCAATCTATTGAGCCATCACTAGGAGTCACAAACAGCCCTAGAGATCGTACTACAATAACACCATATGATACACATCAATCAACTCTAATGTCACCTAGATACTCCAATGTCACCAAGAGTATCCGTGATTTAATTATTCAATATGTATTAAACAACGTAATATTCAATCCAACACAAAGAACTTCAAAGAGCGGTACTCAATTCATCATAAGAAGATAGAGAGGGAATAACACCATATGATTCAACTATATTGACAAAGCTAATGGTACATCAAGATCGTGTCCTATCAACATCATGAAAGAGAGAGAGATCAAACACATAGCTACTGGTACATATCCCTAGCCTCGAGGGTGAATGATACGTCTCCAACGTATCTATAATTTTTTATTGTTCCATGCTATAATATTATCATTCTAGGATACTTTTAGGGTATTTATTTACCAATTCATATGATTATTTAGCACTAACCTATTAACCCAGTGCCCAGTGCCAGTTGTTGTTTTCTACATGTTTTTGGCTTTTCAGGTTCACAGTACCAAACGAAGTCCAATTGCACCAAAACTTTTTTATGATTTTTTCTAGACCAAAAGAAGACCTCGAAGCTTTGAGAGGAGACCGGAGGCTACACGAGGGAGGGACCACACAACAGGGCACGCCCAGGGGGTGGCCACTCCTAGTTAAGTGGTGGCTCCCCCTGGCGTCTCCCGACGCCCCTCTCTGGCCTATAAATTCTAATATCTACCAAAAACCCTAGGGAGCAACAAGAAACACTTTTTCCGTCACCTCAAGTCTCTGTTCTGCAGTGTGCCCATCTGGAACCCTGTTCCGGTGCCCTGTCGGAGGGGGCATCGATCACGGAGGGCCTCTACATCAACCTTGCTACTCTGATGGTGATGTGTGAGTAGTTCCCTACAGACTTACGGGTCCGTAGTTATTACCTAGATGGATAACTCTCTCTCTCTTGATCTTCAATACAAAGTTCACTGCATCTTCGCGGTGATCTATTCGATGTAATCACTTTGTGCGGCGTGTTTGTTGGGATCCGATGAATTATGGGTTTATGTTCAGATTATTCATGAAAAAGATTTGAGTATTCTCTGAATTCTATTATGATTCTTATTTGCATGATTATTATAGCTTCGTAAATCTCTCCGATCTATTGAAATAGTTTGGACAACTAGATTGATATTTCCTCGGTGAGAGGGGTGTATTGTAGTGGGTTCAATCTGGCGGTGCTCTATATCCCAGTGATAGAAAGGGATAAGACACGTCTTTGTATTGTTGCAACTAAGGATAAAACGATGGGGTTAATTCATATTGATTGAGTTTTCTTTGTCTACATCATGTCATCGTTCTCCATGTATTACTCTGTTTGTCATGAACTTAATACTTAGAGAGGCAAGCATAGAAGCGCTCTCGACGCGGAGTAATAGTAATAGGTGCAGGCAGGAGTCGGCCTATTTGCTTATGGACGTGATGCCTATATACACATGATCATTGCCGTGAATAAATATTGGATAACTATGCGCTTTTCTATCAATTACCCAACAATAATTTGTTTTCCCACTGTATGCCTACTACATGAGAGATGCCACTAGAGAACACTATGACCCCCGGGTCTATTCACTTATATATTTACAAAATATTTCATTACCTTGCTGCCATTTAATTTTTTCTATTTATTTTGCAATTAAATTATTCAACTATCATCTACATACTTCATTTGCTTGCAAATAACGAGTCGAAGGGGATTGACAACCCTCTTGCCCGTGTTGGGTGCAAGTGTTTGCTTCTTTATGTGCAATCATTGAAGACGGGGGTTGCGTGCTACTCCTAATTGTTCGATAACCTTGGTCTCACTGAGGGAAATACTTATCTATAATGTGCTGCATCACCCGCTCATCTTCGCGGAAAACCCAATGTAGATCACAAGTATCAGGAATCCCAAGGCACCCCAAGGTAATATTCTAGGAAGACTCAAGCGTCTAAACTTGGGGATGCCCCGGTAGACATCCCCTCTTTCGTCTTAATCCTTCGGTATGTCACTTGGAGCTATATTTTTATTCATCACATGATATGAGTTTTCCTTGCAGCGTCGTTTGCTTTAGTTTGTTTTTGTTTTAGTTTTCCACAATCATTGTTTGCTGGACACACCCACTTGAGAGAGACACAAGATCACCATGATTTATTAGAATACTCTTTGTGCTTCACTTATATCTTTTGAGCTAAGCAGTTGCTCTAGTACTTCACTTATATCTTTTAGAGCACGGTGGCGTATAGATTTTAAAGAAATAATTGCACTCTCATTCTTCACTTATATTTGTTTGAGAGTTAATAAATAGTGACAGTAATTTGCATGGGTTATAAGACTAGTCCAAAAATAATAGGTATTCAATGAGTGTATAATCAAAACCACATGTAGCACATAAAAGAGTAGTTGTGGGTTAATGCTATTGATGTGGTAATGTGAAAGGGCATGAGTGCATGATCATTGGTTAGTAAGAATATTGTGAATTAGAGGTGTTAAATTTCTGTTCATCTAAATATTTTTATGGCATGGTGATGATGTGTGAGCATTCTTATTCCTCGTTGAAATCCTAGTGCTGTTTAAGTCGGAGGCGCGCGATGGTTAACTCCTCCCAACCTCTTCCCTAGGGGAATGCAGTAGTACTTTGCTTCGAGAGAGCTAATAAAACCTTGCAATAACTATGTGAGTTCTTTATGACTAATGTGAATCCATGGATGTATGCACTCTCACCACCTCATATTTGTTAGCCTCTTCGGTATCGTGCATTGTCCATTCTCACCTCGGTGCAACCTTCGCCGGTGCATCCAAACCGCGTGACATGATACACTATGTTGCACATAAGCCTCATTATATCTTCCTCAAAACAACCACCATACCTACCTATTATGGTATTTCCATAGTCATTCCGAGATATATTTCCATGCAACTTCCACCGTTACATCATATGACTAGCACTTTCATTGTCATATTGCTTTGCATGATCCTATAAGCTGACATAGTATTTGTGGCAAAGCCACCGTTCATCACTTTTTATACATGTTACGCTTGATCATTGCACATCCTGGTACACTGCCGGAGGCATTCATATAGAGTCATACTATAATTTTTCATGTTGAGTAGTAAGTAAATAAAAGTGTGATGATCATCTTATTAGGGCACTGTCTCAGTGAGAAAAGGATGATGGAGACAATGATTTCCCCACAAGTCGGGATGAAACTCCGGACGAAAAATAAAAGAAACTAAAAAATAGAAAGAAAGAAAGAAAGAAAGAAAGAAAGAAAAAAGGGAAAGAAAAAGGAAAAGAAAAGGAAAAAAATAAATGAGAGAAAAGAGAGAAAGGACAGTGCTATACCTCTTTTCCACACTTGTGCCTCAAAGTGGTACCATGTTCTACATATAGAGAGTCTCTTGTTTTTTCACTTTCATATGCTAATGGGAATTTTTCATTATAGAACTTGGCTTGTATATTCCGATGACGGGCTTCCTCAAATGCCTGAGGTCTTCATGAGCAAGCAAGTTGGATGCACACCCACTTAGCTTCAGTTGAGCTTTCATACACTTATAGCTCTAGTGCATCCGTTGCATGGCAATTCCTACTCCTCGCATTGATATCTATTGATAAGCATTTCCATAGCCCGTCGATACGCCTAGTTGATGTGAGACTTTCTTCTCCACTTTTACCCCTTTAAAACCTACCACCATATTGTATTCTACCTTTATGCTATATCCATGGTTCACGCTCATATATTGCGTGAGTAATAAAAAGCTCAAGCGTGATAAAAAGTATGATCCAATTGCCTGACTTGACACAGTGGTGCTTGACATTTGTATTTATGTGGTGAAGACGGAGCCATGCCATTCTAATGTGATAAACGGCATAGGGGGTGAACATTCTTTAATGATCGTATATTTTGAAACTTAATGATTATATTGCTTATGTTTATGAATATTACTATGTTGATGTTTATCGATTCATCATTTCTCAATGATCATACCTGCAATAGATTACATGTTTGGTAGCATGTCACATCAAAAATTCTATTTTTATCATTTACCTAATCGAGGACGAGCATGAATTAAGCTTCGGGATGTTGATACGTCTCCAACGTATCTATAATTTTTGATTATTCCATGCTATAATATTATCATTCTAGGAAGCTTTTTGGCTATTTATTTATCAATTCATATTATTTTTGAGCACTAACCTATTAACCCAGTGCTAGTTGTTATTTTCTGCATGTTTTTGGCTTTTCAGGTTCACAGTACCAAACGAAGTCCAATTGCCCCGAAACTTTTTTATGATTTTTTCTAGACCAAAAGAAGACATGGAAGCTTCAGGAGGAGACTAGAGGTTGCATGAGGGAGGGACCACACAAAAGGGCGCACCCAGGGGGATGGTCGCGCACTGTTATGTGGTGGCTCTCCCTGGCGTCTCTCGACGCCCCTCTCTGGCCTATAAATTCTAATATCTCCCAAAAACCATAGGGAGAAACTAGAAACACTTTTTCTACCGCCGCAAGTCTCAGTTCCGCCGTGTGCCCATCTGGAGCCCTGTTCCGGTGTCCTGCCGGAGGGGGCATCGATCACGGAGGGCCTCTACATCAACCTTGCTGCTCCCATGGTGATGGGTGAGTAGTTCTCTATAGACCTACGAGTCCGTAGTTAGTACCTAGATGGCTATCTCTCTCTCTCTCTTGATATTCAATACAAAGTTCACTGCATCTTTGCGGTGATCTATTCGATGTAATCACTTTATGAGGTGCGTTTGTTGGGATCCGATGAATTGTGGGTTTATGTTCAGATTATTCACGAAAAAGATTTGAGTCTTCTCTGAATTCTATTATGATTCTTATTTGCGTGATTATTATAGCTTCGTAAATCTCTCCGATCTATTGAAATAGTTTGGCCAACTAGATTGATATTTCTTCAGTGAGAGGGGTGCGTTGTAGTGGGTTCAATCTGGCGGTGCTCTATATCCCAATGACAAAAAGGAACAAGACACGTCTTTGTATTATTGCCACTAAGGATAAAACGATGGGGTTAATTCATATTGATTGAGTTTTCTTTGTCTACATCATGTCATCGTTCTCCAAGCATTACTTTGTTTGTCATGAACTTAATACTTAGAGAGGCAAGCATAGAAGCGCTCTCGACGTGGAGTAATAGTAATAGGTGCAGGCAGGAGTCGGCCTATTTGCTTATGGACGTGATGCCTATATACACATGATCATTGTCGTGAATACATAGTGCATAACTATGCGCTTTTCTATCAATTGCCCCACAATAATTTGTTTACCCACCATATGTCTACTACATGAGAGGTGCCACTAGAGAACACTACGGCCTCCGGGTCTATTCACTTATATATTTACAAAAGCTTTCATTACCTTGCTGCCATTTTTTTTGCAATTTACATTCACTAGTAGAAAACATGGCATCAGTCCCGGTTCCAGAGGGCCTTTAATCCCGGTTCTGCAACCGAGACAAAATGATTGGGACTAATCCCCATCACTTTTAGTCCCGGTTGGCTTACAAACCGGGACTAAAGGAGCTCCACGTGGCCGCCGCGGGGCGCCCAGGCAGGAGGACCTTTAGTCCCGGTTGGTAACACCGACCGGGACTAAAAGGCAGCCACGCGTCAGCAGCTGCCAGGCGCTGGGGTTTTTGTTTTTTTTAAGGAGGGGTTTAGGGGTTTTGGAGGGTTTAGGGGTTTCATATTGTGTTTCCCCTTTTCTTTTTGTGTTTACCATTTTTATTTTATGCTTTTCATTCAACTCGACGCTAGCTACTACATATAGATATGAAGGAACCATTACACAACATCGTCATGATCAATATATAGAGAGAAGTGACCTCTCTTTCTCCGTGCTTGGTCGAACAATGCAACAAGTTTTCATAAATCTATTCGACGCTATTACATCTAGTACACGTTCATGCATATATACAATATAACATCTCTTACGGTCCTAATATCTAATTACCAATATCGCATTTCATATCCCGATGGCATTCTCCGTCTTTAGGTATGACATGCTCAACAAAGAATCCCGCCAATTCCTCTTGAATTGCTCGTATGCGATCGGTTGGTAGGAGTTCGTCCCGCTTCCGCCAGATCTATAAATATATATATATATATATATATATATATATATATATATATATATATATACACACAGCCGGTCTATTCTGCTAATATTAGCAGAATAGTTATTCTGCTAACACTTACGAACTGCACACACAACGCGAGGGCACTGCACTTTCCGTAGCAAAAGTACTGAGACTAGTGAACTTCGTGTCGGAAAACACTGCACGACACTGTTTTTCACGACACCAAAATCGACGAGGGAACTGCATCGAATAGAAAAACGTACTGCTTCAGACTGAAAACCGCACTGCATCAGACGGGAAAGTGAACTTCATCATTTTATTACTATCAAACGTAAAAACGTACTGCTTCAGACTGAAAACCGCACTGCATCAGACGGGAAAGTGGACCGCACTTCACGTCGGGCGTAAGTGAACCTCAACACTATCGAGAAGTGAGTTGCAATGTTTTTGTCGTTTCCGTAACAATTTATTGCGCGAGATGAACAACATTAGACGGCCGACCGCACTGCTTCAGATAAAAAACTGCACTGCATCAAACGGCCAAGAGAGCTCCATGATTTCTTAAGATGGAGGAGAAGAAAATGGTGAACACCAGCACCACCCAGCAGTGAACTTCACCATCGTGGGACCCGCACTGCGCGTGTGGGCAGAGGAAGCAGACATCACCACTGGAGGCACGGCTAACAGACTGCATGCATATGCGCCCCGCATTGCATGGGGCGTGTCACATGAATTGCACGGGGGCTGGGCGTGGAGGCACTCCTCTTCTCGCCTGGAGGAGACCATCGGTCACTCGACGAGCAAGAAGCCGTCGATGAGCAAGAACATGTATACAGGTGAGCTCCACTGATGGTCGTGTGCACTCGGTCACAGGAGGTGGGGCGAGAGCTCGGCCTCTGGCTATCTTCACTGCGTGGGGATGCGTGGCCTCGAATTTTTGGTGGGACGCCGATGAGCAGAGGAGTCAACAGACCTCCCATCCACCGATCTGGTCGCCAGGGGTCTGGCTTGCTGGCCCCAATCGAGAGACGGTGGCATCGCACGGAGCCATGGTTGCCCGGATTTGGTGGCGTGGGGCCTGTGGCGGCTTGGATCCAGTGGCGGGGATGACAGGGAGTGGCCCGATGTGGGCACTGGCGCGCCGGACGCAGCGGAGGTATGTGGCTGGTGGTAGGTTGGAGCCATGGGAGAGGAAGGCCGAGGTGGGTGGTAGGAGGTGGTGGTCGGGGCGGGCGCGGTTGGGTGTTGGCTGGGGCAGGCGGGGTGAGGTGGTGGCCGGGGCTTGGAGTTGGCGGGGAGAAAGGTGGGGGGCGGCGGAGGGGAGTGGAGAAGAAGGTGAAGGTCGGGCGGCGTGGGGATCTGGCAAGGGAGGTGGGGGTGAGGGGAAGAAGGTGGAGTAGGTGGGGCGGATAAGGTGTGGGAGGGGTTTGGTTTTGATTTTGTTTGTGTGAGGCTACGTGGTGTTAGCAGAATAAGAGTTTTTTGTTTTTAGAATAAGAGTCTTAAGGGTGTTATTAGAATAGACCCACCCTATATATACATGAATGAAACTCAACACAATTGATGGTAATAAAATTAAAATGTGAATATTGTTTACGTACTTCAAATTGTTCTGGAGATATGCCCCGCTCAGAGGTCGGGTGGCGAATGAACTCGCAAACGTAGTATGCACATAAATTATTGCCGGGTGCCTGCCACAAGCACTTTATGAGAATAGAGTTCAATCAAAATGATAATCAAGCATGATAAAGGTATTGAAACTAGAATCAATGAGAGACGATGCGCGGTACTAGCTAGTAGCTAGTACTTACTTTGGGGTGTGAAAATAGCAGCTCCTTTCTCCGGTCACCCCTAGCCTGGTTGGTGAACTTTTTCCAAATCCTGCACGACAAAGAAAATGATTACTTGATGTCAGGAAATGAACGAAAGTTGCCGATATGGTGCGATAATGATTTAACTTACTTCTGAAGCATTTCACTCATGTTCGTCCAGTCCTTAGGATCTTTACGTCTCGAGTCCAAGACAAGTACTACTCCCTCGTCAGGCCGAATGGCTAGCAGAATAAAGTGGAAACTGCGCACGCATAACTCATCAATTACATTTAACCTCGAGTAAGCGAAACAGAATGTGCACGTACAAGACAGTAACACTCACTTGAAGTTGTAAGGAAATAGTATTTCCCTTCTGTTTTGTTGTCCAAGTAACGCCCGTAGCAAGTTTTGCTCTGTTTCACGGGGGCTTTGTTTTAACGTATGTTCATTTATGGTATTTGGGTTAATGAACCCAATGTCATAGATTTGTCGTTTTCTGCAATCGATGATCTTCAATCTGCATATAATATAGTGTGAGGATAATTATACATGTAATGAACGGGCCGAGCTAGAGACTTTACAGAAAACATACTTACAGACAATAGGAACTGACGATAGTTTTGTCGAGGTCCTTTTGATTGTATAACTGAAAAAATTCTTCAAATTCAACGAACAACTCCTGGACTCCATTGAAGAAGTGCTCATCTTTAATTCCCACGAAGATATTGTCGGTCCCGTCCTTGCAGGCTTTCAAGTACCATTCATGCAATTGTCGCATCCTCGTTGGTAGACCCTTGAGCTCCTCACGTCTGACGAGAGGCTTCCCGTGCTCGTATCTTAAGGATGCTACTACCTCAGCCTTTTCAAATTGTACCGAATCGGGTAAGTAATCACCAGCAGTGATAGCAAGACCACCGGCCGCTTTCTCTGGATCATTAGCGATATCGGTAACCACCTTGAGCGAAGGGCACAATTTCAGTTCTTGTTCGCCGAGCTGGGGAATTGTTTTCCCACTTCTTGCGCCACTGCTACCTAAGCTTACTGACCGCCTCGCTTGATCAAATGTCTTTTGAATACATCGGTCATAGTTTGATTGCGGCAGAGGCGGTGGTGGTCGCCTAAGGGCATCCAGAGTTCGCTTCGCTTTCACCAGATCTACTTTCTCCTTTGGAGGCGGACGTTTCGGTGCAAGCTGGCGTCTCACTTCTTCAGTCACGATATCGTTGAGTTCCTCCTCAGTCCTCTTGTAGGGTAACTTGGGAGGAACCTTAAGGCTTGGGCCTGCTCTGAATTTCTTCGTTTTCGTACTGCTGCTAGCCGCCGGAGCGGCGGAGGCTCTCTTCCGCTGTTGCTGAGGCAGCGGAGAAGGCGGAGTCCGCTGACGCGGCGGAGACAGCTGAGGCGGAGGAGGATTCTGCTGAGGGGCCTCCTCCGTCGGAGTCCGCTGAGGCGGCGGAGATGGCTGACGCACCGGAGAGGACTCAGGCAGCGGAGACGACTGACGCACCGCAGACGGTTGACGCACCGGAGACGGCTGACGCACCGGAGACGACTGACGCACCGCAGGCGGTTGACGCACCGGAGACGACTTAGGCACCGGGGCCTCCTTCGGCTGAGTCTGCTGAGGCGGCGTCCAGTATGGAAGCAGGATGTGTTCCTTTCTCCATAGATAGGTAGTCGTTAAGGCATTTTGAAGAAGAATCTCCCCTTCACCTGTAGCGTACTCAAGCTCCAGCCCCTCAAATCCGTCCATTATTTCATCCACCCCGACAATAGCAAAGCCAGCTGGAACCGGAGTGAAATGGAAAGTTGCATCAGGTCGAGGAGGTAAGACATAGCCAACTGCCGCCTTCAAGGTCAGGTTATGGCATTTCGCCATTAGCACACAATGTTCATTATCCGTGATACCATCCACGGGGTAGCGAGGAGCCGTGCTATCAGGCTGAACGGGCTCCGTGGAAGCCACGCTACTTCTCCGCTGAGATGGTGGGGTAGCATCGTGGGTAGTATCCAATGAAGGATCTTCGTGCCGCTGAGATGGTGGGCCGATAGCTCGCTGGCTCTCAAGTGCCTCTAGTTTCGCTAATCTTTCATTGATCTTCTGCATTTAGCTTGCTTCCTCTTTCTTCTTTCTCTATCGGCTTCTATAACCAGTGTTGTCGGGAAACCCATGCACCCACGGAACGGAGCCTGATGTGCCTCGTGTTCGTCCAGGGTGTTCAGGATTCCCGAGGGCCATTGACAGCTCGTCCTTCTCTCTGTCGGGAATGAACCTCCCTTCCAGTGCTTTCTTGATTGCTTCCTCAAGCCTTGTGACGGGTGTTTGAAGTTGAGCTTTTGTCCAAACACACTTCCCTGATTCAGGGTCCAAAGTTCCCCCAACCCCGAAGAACCAAGTCCTTGTCTGATCTGGCCAGTGCAATGTCGCTGGTTGGACATTTTTAGCAAGCAGGTCTTTCTCAGCTTTGTCCCACATAGGCCGGGCTTTGCTGTAGCCACCTGACCCCGTAACATGGTGATACTGCTTCTTTGCAGCATTTTGCTTATTTATATGTGACCTTTGCTTGGCCTTCTCCGATTTCTTGTAGGCCACAAATGCGGGCGAGTGATCTTTTATCTTCAAGTATTGACCTTTGAATTCTGGAGTTTCGTCTTTCTCGACAAACTTTTTGTTCAATAGTTTCTTCCAGTTCTTAAATAGTTCTGCCATTTTCTTAAGAGCAAACGCCTTGACCTTTCGCTGTATAACTGGGTTATTCGGATCCTTCTCTGGCGGTAGGCTGAAATTTCTCAACAGCGAGTTCCAAAGATCATCTTTCAGTCTATCGTGGACATAAGGAACTTCAGGGTCCTTCTTCTTATTCCATTCTTGGATGATGACCGGGACGCTGTCCCTAACAATAACTCCGCACTGATGTATAAATTTGTCCTTGGTCCGCTTGGGAGCAATCGGTTGGCCTTCTGGAAAGACTTCTTCGATCGTGAACCTTTCATCCGGGTCCAACCTTTTCTTCGGGCCTCGTCTCCTTACCGAAGTTTGGCTCGATCCGAAGGGCTAAAAGAAGAAAGTAGAATTAATATATGTACATACAAAACTATTAATGCATCTAGTCAGCAGAGGTTTAATTAATATATATATATACCTCGTCGGACTTTGAAACAGTTAAGGCTCCCTTGTCCATTCGATCACCGGAGCCGTCATGATCTCCTTCCTCCTCCATTCCATCACCGAAGCCGTCATGATCTCCTTCCTCCTCCATTGGATCACTGGAGCCGTCATCCTCTCTTCTATCACCATCGGTGTCATTGAGCCACGACAAGATATTATCATCACCTCCGTCGCAAATTATATCCCCCAACAACTCTTCTTTTTCTAAGTCTCTGTGATCCATAGTTTCTGCACATAAAGCATTAACACTTCAAACTAGCTATCACATAAAGCAGAAAAGAAGTATATTTGTCACCAAAATACAGCACTTGACAGAGTTTCCTCTATTTAAAAAATAGTTCTCTGTTTTCAAAAATAATTCCCTCCATATAGAAACTTCCGGACCCCCCCCCCTCATGTCGAAGTTATCGGGGATATGTTGAATTCCCGAGAGAGTTAGGGGTGTTCTAACGCGGCACTACACGATATAGGTGAAGGGGGATAACATCCGGGAATGTTTTCCCGAAGTCTGCATTTTCGGACAGATGAAACGGAGGGGGACGGTTCCAGGTTCGCTATGCTAGCTGCTTGTGACAGACGAACGGAGGGCATATTCGGATTCGTCATATTTTTCTGATCGATTTTCATATATAAATTATTTTCATCATATCAACATTTTCTATATATATATATATATATATATATATACATACATACATCCAGCGATCTTGAGCAGAGTAGATGATCGACATTGATCTATAGTTCTAATGGAGACACTTCATATAAGTGTTTTACTCTACATATGAACATTTTCTATATACATCAATCAATCCATTCATACATATATACATACATGGTCAGGTGGCTATTAGAGTTTGATTGATACATAATCTGCTCCATCCTCCATCCATACATATATACATATATACATGGTCAGCAAATCATCAATCCATCCATCCATACATATATACATACATCAATCCATCCATCCATTATAAAACTCTAATAGCATAATCTGCTCAGCAAATCATCAAATAAGTAACATGTATGATATATCAACAAGAACACAAGAACTCTAGCAACCCCGAGATCCATGGCCGCGGCTGGAACAGGGACGAAGGGGGTGGAAGAGAGAGGAAGGAGGGAGGAGAGGGGTGGAGGGAGTACTATCTGTGGAGCGGCGTCGTCGGGGCAGGGGCGCAGCGTCGTCGGGGCAGGGGCGCAGCGGCGTCGGGGAGCGGCGGTGTCGGGGTAGGGCACGCGTCGGGGCAGAGGGGCAGGGCGCGGCGAGGGCGTCAGCGAGGGGCAGGGCGCGGATAGGGCGTCGATGGCAAAATCCGGCAGCCTGGCGGCGTCGAGGTCGTCGTCGGCGCCGTCGGGGGAGAGGAGAGAAGAAACTGCAGATGGATTGGAAAATTCTCTAAGTGCCATTTATATAGCCCCCCCTTTAGTCGGGACTGAAGGCGCCCCTTTCGTCCCGGTTGGTGCCTCCAACCGGGACTAAAGGCGCCCCTTTCGTCCCAGTTGGAGCCACCAACCGGGACTAAAGGTAAATTTCAGCAGCCCAAAGGGCGAGAAGCACAACCCTTTAGTCCCGGTTGGTATCACCAACCGGGTCTAAGGGCCCCCCTTTAGGCCCGGTTGGCGCCACCAACCGGGACTAAAGGGTTGTGCTTCCCGCAGCCAAAAGTTTAGTCCCACCTCGCTAGTCGAGAGGGGCTCGGAGTGGTTTATAAGCGCTGCTGCCGCTGCCCTCTCGAGCTCCTCTCTATTATAGGCAGTACGTGCCTATCTCATGACTTGTTGGGCCTGGTAGCACTGCGGGCCTGTATCCTGGCCCATTTCTAGGGTTTCTAGTCGTATGCAGGCCATTGTGGCTAGTAGGTGGGCGTTTTTTTTATTTTTTGCATATATTATGTTTTTAAAAAATTTATGTTATTTTTTGCATATGTTTTAGTTGATTCCTTTTGCTATTAGAGTTTTATAAAAGCTTTTTACTATTAAAGTTTTTAACAAATAAATACTTTGATAATTTTAGTTAATATTATTTTGATTCTTTTTAGTTGATTCTTTTTGCTATTAGAGTTTTATAAAAGCTTTTTAGTTTTCTATTCAAGCTTGTAACAAAATATACTTTATGAAAATTCTTTTTACTATTAAAGTTTTTAACAAATAAATACTTTGATAATTTTAGTTAATATTATTTTGATTCGTTTTAGTTGATTCTTTTTGCTATTAGAGTTTTATAAAATCTTTTTAGTTCATTCTTTTTGCTATTAGAGTTTTATAAAATCTTTTTAGTTCATTCTTTTTGCTATTAGAGTTTTATAAAGGCTTTTTAGTTCATTCTTTTTAATATTAGTTCATTCTTTGAGCTAAATGACCCTGAATTTGAAAAACACTGCAAATGAACTCTGAAAAGGTTGAAACTTGGCATGGTATCATAATTTCACGCACATAGCATGTGCTAAAAAGTTGAGAGGGTTACGGGAAAAACTGGATGCACTTCGTGTACAAACTGGACAATCTCTTTCGAAGTAACAGGGTTTCGGACGAAAACTCATCTATTACAAAAGGGATTTCATTTTTTTAAACATATTTTAACTCCAGACTTTTTCTGCATTCAATATGCACCATTCAAAGCCACATCATCAATTTTCAACCCTTTTCTAACTTCATTTGCTATTTTCATGCATTTCATGATTTATTTTGAGCTAAATGACCTTGAATTTGAAAAGCACTGCAAATGAACTCTAAAAAGGTTGAAACTTGGCATGGTATCATAATTTCATACGGGAAAAACTGGATGCACTTCGTGTACAAACTGGACAATCTCTTTCGAAGTAACAGGGTTTCGGACGAAAACTCATCTATTACAAAAGGGATTTCATTTTTTAACATATTTTAACTCCAGACTTTTTCTGCATTCAATATGCACCATTCAAAGCCACATCATCAATTTTCAACCCTTTTCTGACTTCATTTGCTATTTTTCATGCATTTCATGATTTATTTTGAGCTAAATGACCTTGAAATTGACAAGCACTGCAAATGAACCCTGAAAAGGTTGAAACTTGGCATGGTATCATAATTTCACCCACATAGCATGTGCTAAAAAGTTGAGAGGGTTACGGGAAAAACTAGATGCACTTCGTGTACAAACTGGACAATCTCTTTTGAAGTAACAGGGTTTCGGACGAAAACTCATCTATTACAAAAGGGATTTCATTTTTTTAACATATTTTAACTCCAGACTTTTTCTGCATTCAATATGCACCATTCAAAGCCACATCATCAATTTTCAACCCTTTTCTGACTTCATTTGCTATTTTTCATGCATTTCATGATTTATTTTGAGCTAAATGACCCTGAAATTGACAAGCACTGCAAATGAACTCTGAAAAGGTTGAAACTTGGCATGGTATCATAATTTCACCCACATAGCATGTGCTAAAAAGTTGAGAGGGTTACGGGAAAAACTGGATGCACTTCGTGTACAAACTGGACAATCTCTTTCGAAGTAACATGGTTTCGGACGAAAACTCATCTATTACAAAAGGGATTTCATTTCTTGTCATGTAACTGCAGTGATATTCTAGATCAAAGCCATCATCAGAATAGTTGTGGAGAGAAGGTCTTCACTTTTTCTTCGCGTGTGTCCCTTGCTTATTGTGCCGTAACCATGGATAATCTTCATCGTTTAACAGGATGCTTGGGTCAGCCTTCACTTTGAAGGGAGGAATTTCATGAAACTTTTCATAATCTTCAGACATGTCTGTCTTGTCCTCCACTCCCACAATGTTTATTTTCCCTGAAAGAACTATGTGGCGCTTTGGCTCATCGTTTGATGTATTCGCTTCCTTATCTTTTTTTCTCGGTTTGGTAGACATGTCCTTCACATAGAAAACCTGCGCCACATCATTGGCTAGGACGAATGGTTCGTCTGTGTACCCAAGATTGTTGAGATCCACTGTTGTCATTCCGTACTGCGGGTCTAACTGTACCCCGCCTCCTGACAGATTGACCCATTTGCACCGAAACAAAGGGACCTTAAATTTATGTCCATAGTCAAGTTCCCATATCTCCTCTATGTAACCATAATATGTGTCCTTTGCCCTATTGGTGATTGCTGCATCAAAGCGGACACCACTGTTTTGGTTGGTGCTCTTTTTATCTTGGGCGATCGTGTAAAATGTATTACCATTTATCTCGTACCCTTGGTAAGTCAATAAAGTCGAAGATGGTGTCCTGGCCAACAAGTACAGGTCATCTCCAACAGTGTTGTTATGCATGTGATGCATTTGCAACCAACCGCCAAAAGTCCCGATGTGTTCACGTGTAATCCAGTCGTCAGACTGCTCCGGGTGTTTGTAGCGTAGAATATTCTTGTGTTCATTGATATACGGGGCCATCAAGGTAGAATTCTGTAGAACTGTGTAGTGTGCTTGCGTCCAGGAATGCCCGTCCCTACATATTATTGAATCCGCTCCTAGCGTGCCTTTTCCACTCAGTCTCCCCTCATACCGCGATTTAGGGACACCAATCGGCTTAAGGTCAGGAAAAAAGTCAACACAAAACCCAATGACCTCCTCTGTTTGATGGCCCGTGGAGATGCTTCCTTCTGGCCTAGCACGATTACGAACATATTTCTTCAAGACTCCCATGAACCTCTCAAAGGGGAACATATTGTGTAGAAATACAGGACCCAGAATGGCAATCTCGTCGACTAGGTGAACTAGGACGTGCGTCATAATATTGAAGAAGGATGGTGGGAACACCAACTCGAAGCTGACAAGACATTGGACCAAATCATTCTGTAACCTTGGTAGGATTTCTGGATCGATTACCTTCTGAGAAATTGCATTGAGGAATGCACATAGCTTCACAATGGCTAATCGAACATTTTCTGGTAGAAGCCCCCTCAATGCAACCGGAAGCAGTTGCGTCATAATCACGTGGCAGTCATGAGACTTTAGGTTCTGGAATTTTTTCTCTGCCATGTTTACTATTCCCTTTATATTTGACGAGAAGCCAGACGGGACCTTGATACTGAGCAGGCATTCAAAGAAGATTTCCTTCTCCGCTTTGGTTAGAGCGTAGCTGGCAGGACCTTGATACTGCTTTGGATGCATGCTGTCTTTTTTGTTCACACGTTGCTGGTCCTCCCGTGCCTCTGGTGTATATTTTGTATTCCCATACATGCCCAAGAAGCCTAGCACGTTCACGCAAACATTCTTCGTCACGTGCATCACGTCGATTGCAGAGTGGACCTGTAGGTCTTTCCAATAGGGTAGGTCCCAAAATATAGATTTCTTCTTCGACATGGGTGCGTGTCCCTCAGCGTCATTCGGAACAAATTGTCCGCTAGGACCCTTTCGAAAGATTACTTGTAAATCCTTGACCATATCAAGTATATCATCACCAGTATGGAGGACAGGCTTCTTCTGGTGATCTGCCTCACCTTTGAAATGCTTGCCTTTCTTTCTTAAGGCATGCTTGGTCGGAAGAAATCGACGATGTCCCAGGTACACATTATTCTTGCATTTGTCCAAATATATACTTTGGGTATCATCTAAATAGTGCATGCATGCATTGTATCCCTTGTTTGTCTGTCCTGAAAGGTTACTAAGAGCAGGCCAATCATTGATGGTTACAAACAGCAACGCTCGTAGGTCAAATTCCTCTTGTTCATGCTCATCCCACACACGTACACCTTTTCCATTCCACGGCTGTAAAACCTCTTCAACTAATGGCCTTAGGTACACATCAATGTCGTTGTCGGGTTGCCTAGGGCCTTGGATGAGCACTGGCATCATAATGAACTTCCGCTTCATGCACAACCAAGGAGGAAGGTTATAGATACATAGAGTCACGGGCCATGTGCTATGCTTGCTGCTCTGCTCCCCAAAAGGATTAATGCCATCTGCACTTAAACCAAACCATACGTTCCTTGCGTCACCTGCAAAGTCCCCCCACCTTCTCTCGATTTTTCTCCACTGCGACCCGTCAGCGGGTGCTCTCAACTTGCCGTATTTCTTACGGTCTTCTTTGTGCCATCGCAACAACTTGGCATGCTCTTTGTTTCTGAACAGACGTTTCAACCGTGGTATTATAGGAGCATACCACATCACCTTGACAGGAACCCTCTTCCTGGGACGCTCGCCCTCAACATCACCAGGGTCATCTCTAATGATCTTATACCGCAATGCACCGCATACCGGGCATGCGTTCAATTCCTCGTACTCACCGCGGTAGAGGATGCAGTCATTAGGGCATGCATGTATCTTCTGCACCTCCAATCCTAGAGGGTAGAGAACCTTCTTTGCTTCGTACGTATTGTAAGGCAATTCATTATCCTTTGGAAGCTTCTTCTTCATTATTTTCAGTAGCGAACCAAATCCCTTGTCAGATATACCATTGTCTGCCTTCCATTGCAGCAATTCCAGTGTGGTACCGAGCTTTGTGTTGTCATCTTCGCAGTTTGGGTACAACCCTTTTTTGTGATCCTCTAACATGCGATTGAACTTCATTTTCTCCCTTTCACTTTCACATTCTCTCTGTGCATCAACAATGACCCGGCGAAGATCATCATCGGGCACATCGTCTGGTGCCTCTTGATCTTCAGCTTCCCCCGTTGCAGTATCACCGTATTCAGGGAACATAGGATAGCTGTCATCATCCTCTTCTTCTTCGTTGTCTTCCATCATAACCCCTCTTTCTCCGTGCTTGGTCCAAACATTATAGTGTGGCATGAAACCCTTCTCAAGCAGGTGGGAGTGAAGGGTTTTCAAGTTAGAGCAATCCTTCGTATTCTCACAGACAGTACATGGACAATACATAAAACCATTCTGCTTGTTTGCCTCAGCCACTTCGAGAAATTTATGCAGGCCCTTAATGTACTCGGAGGTGCGTCGGTCACCATACATCCATTGCCGGTTCATATGCGTGCATTATATAATTAAGTGTATCAAAAATCATTACAGAACATCATAAATAGAGAAGTGATAAAATTAATACAAGTTCATCATCACATTAAAACCAAAGTACACTAGTGATCAAATGTTATTACTGAAAAAATAAATACATAAAGTTCATACATAGTTCTCATAGAACAACATACAGCTCTCTAGAGCATCTAATTAAAACATAAATTGAAACTAACATACAACTATGTAAAACATTTAAATGCAACAACAAATGCGATCATAATCGCAAAATGATACCAAGCCTCATTATCAATGGCATATTTTCTTATCTTTCTAATCTTCAAGCGCATTGCATCCATCTTGATCTTGTGGTCATCGACGACATCGGCAACATGCAACTCCAATTTCATCTTATCCTCCTCAATTCTTTTCAATTTTTCTTTCAAATACTCGTTTTCTTTTTCAACTAAATTTAACCTCTCGACAAGAGGGTCGGTTGGAATTTCCGATTCACATACCTCCTAGATAAACACATCTATGTCACGTTGGTCATAAACACTAAATGAAACAAATAGTTATAAAAGATAATATACCACATCCGAATCATAGACCGGACGAGGGCCGACGTGGGCGGATACCATAACCATGGCACTATATAATAACAAACAATAATAAAAGTAAGAAATTTATACAAGTATCTATGTAAATCATACAAGTAAGAATTTTTTTTCTTTTAAAAAGAAGATAAGAACAGGAGGCTCACCACGGTGGTGCCGGCGACGAGATCGGCGCGGGCGATCGACGACGGTGAGGACGGGGACGGGACGTGACGGACCGCCAAACCTAGACAAATCTTGGGGAAAATGGAGCTTGGAGGTCGAGCTTGGAGAGGAGAAAGCTTAAGCGTGGCTCGGGCATTTCATCGAACACCTCGTGTGCATAGGAGGTGAGAGCAGAGCAGCACACACCTCCCACACGCCAGTTGGCCAAAAAACAGAGGAGTGAGCGGGATGGGGCAGGCATATATATATAGGCATATCTTTAGTCCCGGTTGATGGCTAGAACCGGGACAGAAGACTGCCCTTTAGTCCCGGTTCCAGCCACCAACCGGGACTAAAGGGGTTGCGCCATGAGCGAGGACCTTTAGTCCCGGTTCGTGTCTGGAACCGGGACTAAAGGGGTTAGACGAACCGGGACTGGTGCCCAACGAGGTGTTCATGGACTCATGAACCGGGACTGATGCACCCATTAGTCCCGGTTCGTAACACGACCGGGACTAATGCAATATTCTGGCCTGGACCAAAGCCCTGTTTTGTACTAGTGATTATTCAACTATCATCTACACACTTCATTTGCTTGCAAATAACGAGTCCAAGGGGATTGACAACCCTCTTCCCCGCGTTGGGTGCAAGTGTTTTCTTCTTTGTGTGTAGTCGCTGAAGACGGGGGTTGCGTGCTACTCCTATTGGTTCGATAACCTTGGTTCTCACCGAGGGAAATACTTATCTATACTGTGTTGCATCACCCGCTCCTCTTCGTGGAAAACCCAACGTAGATCACAAGTATCAGTGAACTACTCCCTCCTCGTCATGGAGATCACCGGGATGATGTAGATGGCCTCAGGTGATGGCTTCCCCCCTCCGGCAGGGAGCCAGAAAAGGGCTCCATATGGAATCGCTTCGGAACAAAGGCTTGTAGCGGCGAGTAAAAGTTTCGGAAGTTCCCCTAGGGTTTTTCAAATATATGAGAATTTTTAGGCCAGACAGGCGGCTGAACGGATCCACGAGGGAGTCAAAAGGAGGGAGGGCGAACCCCCTGACTTTGTCACCTCCTCGTGCAGCGTCTGGTCTCCCTCTGAAGCTTCCAGGTCTTCTTTTCGTCCTGAAAAAATTGTCAAAAAGTTTTGTCGCGTTTGGACTCCGTTTGGTACAAATTTTATGAAAAGCCGAAAACACGAACAAAACAACAACTGGCACTGGGTTAATAGGTTAGTTCCAAAAAAATCATATAAAAGTGCACCAAAACCATACAAAAATGTTGTAAACATGACATGAGTACTTTATAAATTATAGATATGTTGGAGACGTATCACTCCCCTCAATCTACACCTCTTCCCCTTCCACATCCTCCTCCTATAAGACTTTTGGAGGCAATATATATTTTTAAATCAAACTATGGCCATATAATTGTAAATACGGGCCGGCGGACACGGGCAGACTTTTGGTGTCCACCTAGCCACCCAAACTGTCAAAAAAGGACACAATTTGTGTATGTTTGGATCGACCCATTGGGGTTGCCCAAACATGGGGGATTGTTGTCTACTGCAGTCCAAAAAGTAAGAAGAGATCCACCACCACAACTGCGCGCGGGCACGAGTTGACCCTGCGAGCTTCTTTCGGGATGTTGATGTACCACCATTGACGGTGTAACAACATCCTTAAAAGGAGCTCTGTAATATCCCTAAAGGACAACTCTATAATAGGGTGTTTTTAAGGGTATTTCGGGCAAAAAATGCAGCTCCCTTTGATGAAATTTTCCACAAAATTTTTTAGGGCAGCCCAAAAAAGGGCAGCTATGGTTGGAAATATACGACATTTGTCCGGCTACCGCAAACAAAAATGCACCCACGTGCAGCGCAATTGGTGTCATTAAACTCACCTACCCCCTCCCACACGGTCATTTCCCCTCCTGCCTTGCCGCCACCTTCGCCGGATCCACCGCCCCCTCTTCCAGCCAGTCGGACCACCACTGCATCACACCATTCGATGGCCACCTCAACTGTCGCCGGGCAACCAAATTGGGCCACCACCGACACCGCACACCGCACCACCGCCACATATGTCTCCTGCCCCTCTTCCAATTGGCCATCACCGCCAAGAATGCCGCTTAAACACGCGCCAAAGAGCAAGGCCGGCTACCGTGGCGTTTGGCTGTGGCCCGTGGAGTCACTCACTACAGCGTGAGCTATAATGCATTGAACCATTTTAGGGCAGATGTTTGGGAATACCGTTTTTAAGGGCATCTCCAACGAAGACCCGCAAATTTCCTCTCGCATCCATCCGCGGACAGAGGGGACCAGTCGGTGGACACAAATGCGGGAGAACGCCATCCAACCGTAGCCACATACATTTCAACCCGCACTTAAACAAACCGAACAAAATTCATGCAAACCGACCGATATTCATCAACATTTAGATAGAAAATAACACAAATCATCCATACATAGCATGCAAATTAATTTTAATAGAACAATGTCTCAAATTCGACCAGATTCCGGATGTCCAACAAGTTTTTCATCAACGGATCATGTCGTTCTACACATACTTCCCCTCCAGCTTCATTCAACAGTGTGTACACGTAAATGATCGTCCCTCTGTCCTGTGGTACATCACGACAGAGTGTGTGGGATACATATAATGTGTAGACCAACATTGATTGAATGAATCAATCAACAAGTTGAGCACGAGGAAGAAAAACATACGATCTCGTTCTCTACCGCATGCAATGGCCACCTTGCCTCGAGCTGACGAACCACGTCACAAAACTTGCTGACGCTGATCTGGATAGTGTGCCAGCGATACGACAACGACCCCATGTTACGTGGTTGAATGATGTACATGTTGTAGAGCGCAATGTGCTTTCGTGCGAAAAACGTTTCGCGCACTTGCTGCCAGAAGGCCTTCCCTTTGCTCCTTCCTATAAAATCCGCGGATACAGCCAACTACGCATCGCAAAACAACTCATCCTCCATGGTCGAGTAGCTCACAATCCTTCTTACTCTAAAAAATGATATAGCATTTGAAAATAAGCTCAATGGCATTCGACCGAACGCCTGTTGGGCGTGGTGTCCACCATGGAAGTTGTCGACTAGGGGACAGAGTGTACCTGGGTACAGACGGCTCCAATGTGGACAGTTCCATCATAAAGGTGAGCGGGCGCGTCGGTGCTGGTTGCGGACGTACGACAATGCCTTTGTGGCGGCCCGAGAGGTACAATAGCGACAGCCGAGGTGGAGGGTGCGGATGCAAAAGTAAGGGGGAAGGGGCAGAGTGGAAGGAAATGAGGTCAGGAGGGGGGGTTGGGTGAGCCGGGGGTGTTGGAGTCCTACGTTTCGGGTGTCCGGACTCCCACAAAGCTCCCCACCTTTGTCTTCAATTTACGGAAGAAAACACGTCCGGACTGTCCCGCGGACCGATATAAACCCGCATTTAATGTCTTCCGCGATCTGGATAGCACGGTTCGGACGGATGGGCAGTTTCGGGTCCGGCTTGGAGATGCACTAAGTGCCCTAAAAGTAACTTTGTTTGCTTAAAATTTTCTTCAACTGATTTTGTATGCCCTATCATAAAGTAGCTGTTGGAGATGCTCTAGCAGGGCCGGCGGTCAGATTTTATAGTTCTGATGATGATAAATTACTAACATGCCGCCAGTGTACCTAAAAAAAGAGTTAAATACACCAGGGGTCTTAGAACTTGCACGTAATGGTCACTTTGGTGCACAAAGTTGTAAAATACGTGTTTGTAGTCACTAAACTTGCGAGGTTATTCGAATACAGTCACTCTCACCGTATGCATGCGTATCCGTCGACGCCAACGTGGCACGGGCCTGCTGTCAGCCACTGTAAATGTTCTTGTATGATATATTTGTAGAAAAACCCTCGTCTCTTATTTTATTTACGTAGGAAATCCCTCAAATAAAAAGGCAAAATAGTGGGATGGGGTTTTGCTCCCATGACGTGCTGCTAGGTGGCTCGCTTGGACAACCACCACGCCAACAGTACAAAATGTTTACGTAGGACGACTACCTTATACATCCTATTAGCAAATACCAATTTTTTTAATGAGAAATCTATCTAATAATCTAATAACCATACGAACTGCAACCGACATGGAGATTCACTCCCCTAAAAAAAAAAGACATGGAGATTCACTCGCACATAAGCTAACCACCAGGCAACTGTGACATGTGATGTAGTTTAGAGACAAACAATGTATATGTTTTAATCACTCTAGTTCTATGTAAATACGTGTCAAAAAAAAAGTTCAAACATTGTAAAAATTGTTTGTGTGCTTCAGAATATGTTCATACATTAAAACAACAGCGCGAACTGTTTTTTGAACTATGCGAACATTTTTGTACATTGTATAAACTACACGAATATATGTATTTTTTGAAATGTGTCAACATTTTTTAAATGCAATGTACATTCTTTAATTCACACATATACTTGAATAAATGTCGCATAGTTTTTTAACGCATGTACATATTTTTAATT
Organism: Elymus sibiricus; assembly: GCA_039707655.1. Taxonomy (NCBI): domain Eukaryota; kingdom Viridiplantae; phylum Streptophyta; class Magnoliopsida; order Poales; family Poaceae; genus Elymus; species Elymus sibiricus. The sequence continues at coordinate 485,346,382 of CM077671.1, forward strand.
GCACAAACATTTTTTTATAAAGCGTAATCATTCTTTTAAAATAAAAATATTTAGTTAATATTATTTACATATTAACCTGTGTATATTTTTTACTCATGAATTATATTCAACAAAATTATAATCTAAAAATTAGACATGATTAACTATTCATACCAACAGTTTAAATTTTAAATTATGAATATTGTAAACTATACAAATATTGAACTATAAAAAATGTGCGTAGAATTATTGAAATGCTTGTATAATTAAAATAATATATATTCATTTCATTTTACAAAGTATTAGTACTATAATTACACAAACATATTTAGTATTCATAAATATTATTTGAAAATAATATATGAACATTGTTTTATCATCCTCGAATTTCTAAAATAAAACGGAAAGATACAATGATAGATATTTTTTAATTATCAATATTTCAAAAAAAGTTTTTTTTAAATTATGAATAATTTAAAAACTATTTGTGTTATTATTACACAAATTTTTTATAATTTATAATTATTTTTGTAGAATAATACATGAACAAGATTTGAAAGTTATCTTATTATTGGGATTATAATTTACATACTATCTACAATTTCTGAAATAAATAAACAAGTGCATAATGGGCCGTGCGGACCGCAACCATTTCTAGTTCACGAGCTCTTCCGTTGTTGTACATTAAACTTAGTTATCCTTAATAGTTGTGTCTCAAAAAAAAAGTTATCCGGGGGGTCGAGACCTGGCAGTCATACTTTTTCAGTGCAATAACGATGGTTGACTTTTTTGCAAAAAAAAGAAAAAGAAGAGGGGTTTTTATGCAAAAACACGTCCATGTGTCACTTACAGCGGACCGTGCCATGCTAACGTCGACAGATACACATGCGTACGGTGAGAGTGACTGTATTTGAACGGCCTCACAAGTTCAGTGACCACAAACACGTATTTTACAACTTTATGCACCAAAATGACCGCAGTGTGCAGGTTCTACGACCCCTCGTGTATTTAACTCCTAAAAAAACATGCTGTCACTGTAACTGCTTGGGGGCTCGTGAGTGAATTAGCGGCCTACAACAGTGCGTGCGCGCATAGAGCGATCCAAACGCTTTTATTCACGGTAATACATATCTCATTTATAAACTAAGATCATAGTATAATACATATAGATATCGACCTGATAAAACTTAAAAAACAATAAAACATTAGCCGTCACACAAAGGAATACGAGCCTAGAAAGTGAAATACAATGAAGACCGAAGAATACCGTGAGCTTAACATCAACGTCCGTCACTTGTCTCCGACACCACCACAACAGCCACAAAATCAAAATGACGGATCACCTCCTCACCCAAGCTCGACGCGACCTTCGAGGTTGCTCACCAAAGACGAAGCCATTGCCGTTGAACGAAATAGACCGGGGCAATCATCGAACTCCAGATCTGGCATCCCCGCACGACTAAGACGTCGAAGTAGAAAATCATACCTGCCTGCCATGAACCACGAACCCAGCACACGACCCATCATCTTTCAGATGTCGTCGATAAAAACCACAATCTGCATCCGCTCCTGGACTACCTCCTAAGCTTCGCGCCGGTGCAGGAGAAAACGTCATCGCAACAGCAGAGCCCGATGACACAAGTCCACCACGATGATGCCGTCGCCACGCCATCCTTGCTTGAACTGACTGGTTTTCAAATCCATCCCCAAACAAAGGCCGGATCGCATCATTCGGATATGATTTGAAGATTCTTTATTCAGCGTCGTCATCGCCGCCGTCGAAGGCATAACAATGAACAACCGAAAAATCTAAGCTACTAGTGCCTAAAACGATACACACGCATGGATCCGACGACCCCCCACCACCACTAACGACCGAGGTCGTCGGCGGAGTGAGCCGACGGAGGATGGCGGCGGAGCTAAGATCTTTGATGGTGGCCGCGAGCTCGCTTTTATTTCTTCCCGTGGAAGAGAGATTGGTACTTTTTTTGACAATCAACACCATGATATATTATAGTAGAAAATTGTACATGGTAGAGATACATGAGCTGACTACATCGATTACAAAATAAAGTCTAAAAGAAACGAGTAAATCTTCGAGATGTTCAAACTCTTTCTTCTTCCATGACACAATCTTGTATTTTTCTGAAGACAGCCGTAGGAACATAACAGAAGTATCAAACCACAAACCTATAAATACCAACGAGGGTTCTCCCATTGTTTTAATTTGATCCGCAATGCCAAGGCTGCGATGCACGCACGACGCCATTAAAGTATTCAACAAACATCGACAAGAGTACCAACACCGGTATTCCAGGGACAAAAATCCAAAAAACCAGATCGATATCGCTGGGAGTCGAGAGTACGAATCACCTATCGAGAACGTAGCATCCGGGACAGATATTGCAAGGACAATTCTCCTCGCGACGACCATGAGAAAATAATAATCCAAAACCGATCCGACGAAGCAAGATCTGAAGGACCATACCTAGACAAAATTAATCTTCCAACACCACCATTGACGTCAGGAAGAAGATCTCGTCGTCGAACGAAGGGACGAAGATTATTTATTGTAGACGATGTCATCTTCAAAGAAGAAGACGACTACCAAAAGCATAACCAATCTAATGAAAACACTACTATTATTAAGAACTCCACTCATAGATTGTGTTCCCCACCCCTCCTGACACCGGCAAGGCCGGCCGGAGGAGGGGGGACCGATCTATGATGGAGACGGAGGTGATGGCGGCGGCTAGGTCTTTGGGAGGAGGAGGCGACGTAAAAGCAAGATTAAGATGGGTATGGTTTTCGAAAACGAGGCATCGATCCGTTGGCTGGGCAAATGGTTTGGCTGCCAGTCCGCTTAAAAAGCCAACAAGGGTTGGTCTAATTTTTTTAAGATAGTACTGTTTTTTTCTTTGTTCCATGCCGGTTCCGATCCACACACACTTGCCTCAATCAAAAAAGCGAAAGAAACACATGTATCCATTGTTCAAAAAAAAAACATGTATCCACACACATGAGGCGTTTACAGTAGGTAAACGTTTCCAGCCGACAGTCCGCCCGAGTCTTCGGCCGGACGCGCGCGCTTCGTTTGATCGCACTTATCCTGCGGCCCGCGCGTGTCCCTCCTCTATCATCTCGCCCTGCCACCAATCGTTTTTTTTATTTTTCTTTCTCTCCTTTCCTTTGTTCTTCCTCTCGTTTTGATCTAGAATATGGGGACCCCCGTGCTGCAAACCGCGGCGCATGCGGAGAGACGACTCAGACGATTCTTGCTGCCTCGGCTTCCCCTTGTTGCTGCCTGCGCACCCACCATTGTGAGGACGATGCAGCAATCGCCATGGATGTGCCCGTACACAACTTCACTTTTTTACTTTGTGGATTGTTGCAACCGGCCGCGGGAGATGTTACATCCGGCAGCGAGGGATGTTACAACCGATTTTTGTTGTTGTTGGAACCAACCACATGATTTGTCGCAGATTTTTTTTGCTGGAACCAGTGTTTTGTTTTGCTACTACCGGCGGCTTCATTTGCTACTACCGGCGGCAACCCAGTCATCCCTTGCTCCTTCGTCATCCACGAACAAAGCTACAATTGGCGAGTCCTGGTGCTGCAACCGTCGTCACCCTTTGCTACGAGGACGATAAAAATTGCTACAGCCATTCATGTCGATAGCGACAATGACAATTCTTGCTTCAACCGTCGTCGGTCTTTGCTACAACCGGCGATGGGAATTGCTACAACCATTCATGACGATGTCGTGAGCTATGACCCGCGATGACAACGACGTCGATTTTGCTTCAACCTTTGTCAGCTTTTGTTACGACTGGCGATGAGAATTGCTACAACTATTCACGTTGATGATGCGACCCGCAACAAAGGCAACAATGATTTTGGTTCAACCTTTGTCGGATTTTGCTACGGCCAGGCGATGAGAATTGCTACAACCGGAGAGATCTCGTGTTGGAACCGGTGGCAATTTTTGCTGGAATTAGTGTTGCTTTTCTTTATGCTTATGTGCTACAACCAGCTCTGTCCAACCTTCAACCGGCACTTGAGAAAGCTAAAATCGTTCATGAAAAAGCTTCAACCGGATATAGCATAAGCTGGGGGTGGCAATTGTTGCGACCGTTGACAGAAAAAGGTTCAATCGTACATGAAAAAAGTTACAACCGTTGACAAAAAAGCTTCAACCAAACAGTGTGCAACAGAAAAAAGTTGCAACTGTTGACAAAAAAAGCTTCAACCCTAGATCAAAATAGCTTTGACCAAATAGTGTGCAACAGAAAAAGTTACAATCATTGATATAAAAAGCTTCAACCGTAGATGAAAAAAGCTTCAACCAATGACCGACAATGGAAAAAAGCATTATAGAGGCCTGTGTTTCCACTGAAGCTGCAACCGGCGTTGGCGAGTGCTACAGCTGACAACGATGCTTCGGTCGGCGATGGCGAAGGTGCAACTGTGCAATTTGTAGCTACAAACTGGCATGAAAAAATTTGTGACCTGAGAGCACGAAAGTTGTGACCATCGACGAAAAAAACTACGGCCGTCGAGCACGGAAGCTACAACCGGCGACAAAAAAGCTACCACCAACAAACCCAGAAGCTATGACCAGCGTGCAAAAAAGCTGCAACCGTCGAGTGGTTTTGTTGTTGCTAGACTAGGTCTGTTTACGAGAGCTTCCGCCTAGAGTTTTCAACGATCAGACTCGAACCGGTTGAAGCGAGCTCATTGTGCATGTGGTACTGTAGATCAATTAAGCTGCTTGCCTGCTTGCTTGCAAGTTAGCTTTGCACGTAGGACTTTGCACGTAGGACGTATACTCCGAGGATTTGATCTACGTTCTAAATCCAACACGGAGCGTGGTGTCGGGTGAGTGCGGGCGGCATGGCTAGTCGAGATCGAGCGCCGGTGGCCGGCAAGAGCGTGCGGCGCGTTAGAACGGCGAGCTGTACGTTTTTTTTTTCCTTTTTCTTGTTTGCCTGTGTTCAGGACAGAGACACGAGGAAATCTAACGACGCAGGATGTCTTGATCCAACGTGCGCACGTTGACCGGCCGAACTGCCGGCGCAGATCAGTCCCCTTTACAATACGTAAGACAAGAGGACCCCTCGCGGTTGTCGCAGGCGAGAGCGTTGAGCGACACGACCGCGCCCCACGTCGCGACGACCGATCCTGAAGTCCCAACGCGAGATGCATGCCACACCTCATTAACTCCACTTGAAAGCCCTCGCCTAGCAACCTCAGTCAGGTGTAGTACGTACGTACGCACGCGCCCACTGCCCATCTCCTCCCCTCGTAGAAGCTGCTCTCGCTCGGCCGGCGACCGAACGATGGCGGCCGCGGCGGCGTTGGGGCCGGAGCTGCTGGAGGAGGCGCGGGCGCCGGCGTTCGCGGCGTGGATGCGGGGGCTGCGCCGGCAGATCCACCAGCACCCGGAGCTGGCCTTCCAGGAGCACCGCACCTCCGCGCTGGTCCGCGCCGAGCTGGACGCCCTCGGCGTCCCCTACGCCTGGCCGGTTGCGCGCACCGGCGTGGTCGCCACCATCTCCGGCGGTGTCCCCGGCCCGGTGTTCGCGCTCCGGGCCGACATGGACGCGCTCCCCATCCAGGTCCGTACGCCGACCGCACTGATGACCGAAATAGCAACTCCAAATTGCAACTACCTATACAATCCATTTCTGAATATCAGTATGTTTTAGCAACACGTTTCCTCTTCCTGCTATATGTAGCTATGTAGTATCGCGAGATTTTTGTGAACCATCCAAACAACAACTACGTCTAACTAGAATACCGAAGATTTAGATATGCGATACTTATGACACATCTAGATGTGTTTTAACAAAACTGAATTAGTTATTGTATTAGATACATACGTCTGCATGCCATTGCAATTGACCCATTGATTTGCATTGGCGTGCGTGGGTGCGTGCAGGAGATGGTGGAGTGGGAGTTCAAGAGCAAGGAGGACGGCAAGATGCACGCCTGCGGCCACGACGCGCACACCGCCATGCTCCTCGGCGCCGCCAAGCTGCTCCAGTCGCGGAAGGACGGCCTTGCGGGCACGGTGAAGCTCGTGTTCCAGCCGGCGGAGGAGAGCCACGCCGGAGGGTACCACGTGCTGCAATCCGGCGTCCTGGACGACGTGGCCGCCATCTTCGCCGTGCACGTCGACACGAACCTGCCCGCCGGCACAGTCGGGTCCAGGCCGGGGCCGTTCCTAGCCGGGTCGGCCCGGTTCAAGGCCACCATAACCGGCAAAGGCGGCCACGGCGCCATGCCGCACGCCGCCGTCGACCCGGTGGTGGCCGCCTGCTCCGCCGTGCTCAGCCTGCAGCAGCTCGTCGCCCGCGAGACCAACCCGCTCCAGGGCGCTGTGGTCTCGGTGACCACCATCAGGGGCGGCGAGACGTTCAACGTCATCCCGGAGTCCGTGACGCTGGGCGGAACCTTCAGGAGCATGACGACGCAGGGGATGCGCTACCTGATGAGGAGGATCAGGGAGGTGGTCGAGGGGCAGGCGGCTGTGGGGCGGTGCGCGGCGACGGTGGACTTCATGGAGGAGGAGCTCCGGCCGTACCCGGCCACGGTGAACGATGAGGGCGTGTACGCGCACGCCAGGGCGGTGGCGGAGGGCATGCTGGGCCCGGCGAACGTCAGGCTGTCCCCGCAGATCATGGCCGCCGAGGACTTCGGGTTCTACGCCGAGAAGATCCCGGCCGCCTTCTTCGGCCTCGGCGTCCGCGCCGGCGGCGAGGAGGACGAGGTGCACCACGTGCACACGCCGCGTCTGGTGATCGACGAGGAGGCGCTCCCCGTCGGAGCCGCCCTGCACGCCGCTGTGGCCATCGAGTTTTTGAACAAGCACGCGCGTGCTACCGCGTCGCCTCCCGCGGCCGTGTAGATGCTCTGCTTTTGCCTCTGTTTCTTGTGAGGGGTAAAAGATGTGTTTGGACTGCGGATTGGAAGGTTTGCCCTTGCAACAAATCTAGATGAACATTTTGAGAGGGATCTAGATGAACATTTCACCTAAAAAAAGATTTACATGAACACTGAACAAGGCCTGCAATGAGAGGGGTTTTTTCTACCATTTTCTTTTTGTTGACACACGAACACGTCACCGTGTACCCTCGACGCCGGGGGTGATGCACCGCAGCTCACGTCGAAGGAGGACCGTCCGGCAGCGCGATACGCAAGACAGCCGGCGGGCGCTTTTGCAGACCCGAAACCCCGCACGCCCGGGAGGGACCCCGTCAGGGAGTGCGGCAGCTATGGGCTGCTCTAGGTCGATTCGCTCGCCCCTAGAGCCTCGGGATTCGCAGCTCTCAAACTCGAGGAACAGCGAAGAACGAGAGAGATAAACGATGGAGAGATAAAACGTAGACTGAAAAGTAGTATATTGATTTGTTCGATTGTGTGTTCTTCAATCGGCCGTCACCCCCAACATATATAAGAGGCGGCTGGACTTCCCGTACAAGTAAAGAATTCATCTAGGCTTTCCTTACAAAAAAATTACATTGAATCACGCCCTAGAGTCCTAGTTCCAGTCTCACTCGGATTCAGCCCGAATCTGGCCCAATCTTCTATCTTGCTCCTTGCGTGGGCCGCGGAATCTGCATATGACCTCCGATGGAGACAGTTCAAATACCAATCTTGTGCGTCTCGACGAGGCCAACAATCCGTATGTTGATCACTTTTCCAAATAAGGCCATCTTGAATACTCCACGAGGTCATCTTTAACTTTGAATCGGACTCAGTCACGTAGCGGACTGGACCGTCGAGTGTTGTAGCGTCTCTGCAGGCCTTATACTATCTCAGATGACAATGACCTTAAAGAGCAAAGTTGACCGTTTCGACGTTACGAACAACTTTCATGTTGGACACTTTTCCATCCGAGGCTATCTAGATGACCATATAGGCCAATCTTTACCTTCTGGTTGAATCACTCGGATTTGGAATCCTCCCGTCGGTCGAGTGAAATTTCTCACTCGGACAGCAATTTTCCACTCGGAATTTTCCACTCGACAGCGCAATTTTCCACTCGGAAGACAAATGTTTAGCCGGACTTTATGTCACTCGGATTCTTTGACCGAAGTGTCACTCGAGCGTTAACTTTTTCACTCAGTCGGCAATCTTTCACTCGGAAGAATTTCACTCGGATGACAATATTCCACTCGGAAGGATTTCACTCAGAAGAATTTCACTCGGATGGCAGTATTCCACTCGGAAGGATTTCACTCGGAAGAATTTCACTCGGATTGCCAGACAAGTGTTCTAGTCGGTCTTCATGTCACTCCGACTCATTGACCGAACTTTCACTCGGACGGAAACTTCTCACTCGGTCATCAAGCCTTCATTCGAATAGCTATATTTTCACTCGGATGATAAGCTTTTCACTCGGAGTTCCCGAATGAAAACACAGCCTGAACTTGTTTCGCCTCTGCAGGTTGCATACGACCTCGGATTTGGACGATTTATATAAAATCGACCGATTTGACGAGACGAAACTTTTCTGTGTTGAAGGTTTTTCGATTCAAGGCCGTCTTGAGGGCCTAATGGCTCGCGCGACCCATCAGACACCATCCAGGTGGGTGTCTGGTCCCTCGCGCCACACTTTTGCTCAGGGTTGGTCCGCAGTGTTTTGCCTCTAACTTTTCCATACGAACTCGGATTGAGATGATTTATATATCAAAATCGATTAGCTCGACGAGACGAAGACAATCCATGTAGAGCATTCCTTCATCCGAGGTTGGCTTGGAGGCGTAATCGACCAAAAAGCACTCAGAACACCTAAACATGACAATCCGAGTGTAACTTTGGCCCTTGATATGATGCCGAATGGTGATGGCCTAAACATCAAAGTTGTTTCACTCGGCAATGTGAACTTTATCATATAAAAAACCTTTTCATTTGATTCCATCTTTACTGTATTTTGCATCGTGCCAAAATCAGGTGTCAACACTTTTCAAATAAGAGCATCTCCAACATACGCACAAAAATATCAAGCGCTAAAATAGTTTTACAGCGCCACTGTAGCATTTTTAGTGTGTCGCGGCTAACATTGGTTTTCCACATACCAAAAAACGCGCGCTCAAAAAAGCACGCAGTGTAAATTATGAAGTGCGCGCGGTTCGACGCCCAAAATTTGCAGCGTGTAACGTTTTTTTGTGTGTGCCCAAATTTTTTTTGCGCGCACACTATTTTGTAGCATCTGCTGAAGCGTGTCCAACGTTCAAAAAGGACGGTTTTTTGCGCGCAGAGCCGTTTTTGGGCGCCTGTTGAAGATGTTCTAAGAGTCGGGGTCTATTACAAAAAATCACCAAAAATATAAAGCATCATCATAATAATAAAAATTACATCAAGGTCACTGAACCATCGAGCAACCACTATCATTTAGTATGCGTTGATGCACCATTGAATGTGTTGGAGGCTCATAATTCGAAATGTGATGCAACATTATGAAAAAATAAGAGATACTCTGAAACAAGAACCCCGATGAATTAGAAGAAAAACGGACGGCACACCCTTTTTCTACTAGTAGTCGATCAAGATATATTAAAAAAAAGAAATAAACACGATAAGAAATCATGTACTCCCTTCATCTCATAGTTTTAAAACGTTTTTCACACTAGTGTAGTATAAAAAACACTCTTATATTATGAGACGGAGGAAGTAATACTTTAGAACGAGACAAACTATGATAAAATCAAAGAGAACAGAGCACAACCTAGGTGGCGGTGGACGTGGATACAAACACACTGTATAGCATGCATGGTTGAAAATAAACCTGATCATGGGGAGCCTGACCTGAGAGGAGGGGATTTGGAATACTAAAGATCTAAAAAATAAATAAAATACTTAGTTTGCAAGAAAGTAACTCCACACCACGGGTCAATAACGTTAACCATGTACTTATGGGAAAACCAATCTAATAGTGGCATTGAGTTTAGTTAAGGTGTTTGTCGGGGATATACCCCGCGATATAACACAGAGAAGGCCCAAAAGAGAGGAAGGATTCCCTTCAAGAGAAACAACACCCGGATTATGACTCAAGAGAGACTAGTCATAATCCTACTCATAGTAGGACTCTACATGTAAACCTACCCCTTCCACTTATATAAGGAAGGGTAGAGTATCCCTAGAGGGACAAGTTCAAGTCATTAGAGATAGACAGATTAGAAACCCTCGAGATTAGAGGTAGCAATCCCGCTCCCTTGTAATCGAGATCATCATCATCATCAATATAGACACAAATCAGGACGTAGGCTTTTACCTCTATCGGAGGGGCCGAACCTGGGTAAACTCGCGTCTCTCGATTCCGACCAACCCCTCTCAAGCCGTCACCTAGTTGCGATGGCCTCACACCTAAGTTCTCTCACGAGGACATCTTGCCGTGATAAAACCACGACAGCTGGCGCCCACCGTGGGCCAGCGCACGGTGTTGTTGTGTTCTTGGAGGGAGCTCTTCAGGAATCAAGAAGCTCGCGATTGGACAGATGAATAAGAACAGACGTCACGGAACAATCACGCAAGAAGACCCGGCATGGAACAACCTTGGGCAGAGGCAGCAACCATATCAGATGAACAATTTGCTCTCAAGTGCGCGCGAGGCGTAGACGAAACCAATCTGACGGAAGGAGGAAGAGATAAGAATATCGTGACCTAGTCTGTTTCCGAATTCCTGTTTGCGTGGTCGGAAACAACAGCCACCGGCGTATGCCGACCAACTTTGAGCCATCTTCTATGGCACGAGTATCAAGACGGACCCACAAAAAAGAGAGCTGCAGGTCTGCAATTCGTGATGGGTCACCAGTCTCAAATCAAGCAACGATCGAAGGAAAGTATTATACTACTGTGGCGATCAAATCCGCCACCAGACTTAAACGGAGTTTGTGCTACACGCCTCAAGATTAATTAATTCATGTGTCAGCATGGCAAGCCACGGGAAGATTATGGTGCAAAGTACTAGTAGTCCAACGTTTTGGTCAAGATATGCTCATTATACTACTCCATCAAACCGATTGGACGCGTCCAGAATTTTAAAAGGAATATGTCAGGATGAACTTGATCAATTATGAGACGGACGCGGAGACGCCACCGCTCCTGCCTCCGCGCCTCGAGCCGCCGCGGCGCCAGCCTCCACTATGCCTGGAGCCGCCGCGCCGCCCGTTTCCACCTCCGCGCGTCCGGGCTCGTTTCACCTCACTGGCTCCGTTTCCGTCACGGCCTTGGCTCGCTTGCACGCCAACGCCGCGGCCTCGGCTCGCCCCGAGCCGGCTGCCCGCCACGGTCGCGCCTCGCCTCCGCGCGCTGCTCTGTACCAGCTGCGCTCGCTCCGCCCGCCGCTCAACCCCCGCCTCCGCGTGCTCCCTTCAGCAGCTGCACCCGCGGGCCGGCGCCTCTGAGTCGCGCCCCGCCTTCGTCGTGGCAGAGCCGCCGCCGCGCGCCGGCGCTTCCAAGCCGCCCTGATCGCACTCGCCCTCTGCCGTGGCTGAGCGGCCGCCGCGGCCTCGGCTCCTCCCGCGCCTCTGAGCCGCCTCGCGCCGGCCGGGTCACCGCCGCGGCGGTACTGGGCTTGCTTCACCTCACCCCGAGCGGGTCTTCACCGCGTCCGCACTTCACCTGCCCGCTGCGCCAGGGACGGCTCTGTCTCGATTTGCCAGCGCGCGATGGTCCGGCCTCCGCTGCGGAGCCGCCCCGCAGCTCCTCCTCCGCGCAACCCGCCCGCAGCCGCCGCCTCCGTAAGCGCCATCCTGCCGAGCCGCCCCTTCTCCGCTTCCGCCGCATCGACCCGCGGCCGAGCCGCCCCTGGTTCTGCTTCCGTCGCAAGCAGCTAACAACAACATCGATCTCCTGGGGTCCTTCAGCTAGCGGCACGCTGTCAGCAAGCCTCAGAAAGCACCGTGCACAGTTTCGTCACCCTCGGTCCGCTCCCCGCTCGCCCCGCGCGGCGAAGAAGGAAATCGCCTGGCCAACGCGCGGCTACATCAGCGAGCCGGTCCACACGCGTTCATGTGGGCTGCGGACGCGACCCGCCGTCGCCATCGCGGCTCATCTCCACCGCGCGAAATCCACCGGAAGCAGCGAAAAATCCTGAGCTTCGCCACTCCCGTGGCCCTTGCGAGTCACCTCCGCGCTCGCCGGCTCGCTTCCACTCGCCCGCGACCGCGCCCCTGCCGGCTCGGCCGCCGCCCCGCTTTTCCTCGCCGCGAGTCGCCTCCACGCGTCGGCTCGCCGGCTCCGCTGCGCCTGGGACACGCCGATGAGTTTGCCAGGTACATCGCCCGCCTGCCCAAGCCACCACCTACTGAACCGCTTGAGCAGGACCTGTGTCTGTTCTGTATGTTAGTGGTGGCTGTGCTACACCCGGCGAAGAGTTGCGCCGTTTTGTGAGCTCATTGGGATTACAGTTACAACTACTCTGATGGGCCTTGGCAGCTTCCCCAGTGACGACCCGCTGTCTCTGCGCATGCTTGGGATACGTGGTCCAAGATTGTGCACATTGACATTGGCCCAGCTGAGATTGGCAAGAACAACCGACCACAGTTCAAAGACGCTGCTATCATGGACAATTTCGTCTTTGTTGCAGTTTATTTTGGCTTCGCTTCTGCCACAACCGGCTCTATCACCGATTCCGAGTCTGATCGATTTCCCCGTGCTCACATCCATGACAAACGACTGGTTGCCATGGACGATTTGGGTTTGCGCTGATTTCAAGATTACAGCTCCCATTGCCGGCTTGATCCGTCAGTAAGACTTTCGACGGTACCTAGCCACCACAGCTCCACGACAAATCAACTCATGGTGAAGAGATCATACATCAGTCAAAACTACAGCTATCGCAGCAGTGTACATGGAGGTAAGGGCATCACCACGTGCGGTGCTACTACAAATTATGACAAAGCTTCCATTACTATGGTGCGTACCCCAAGGTATGATCATTAAAAAAAAAGTATTGATCCTGCAACGAGTCTTTGTGATTTTTGGGCCTGGCGGAGCAAAAAGAAAAAAAAATCCAATGGTCATAGCACTATGCAATATTGGGGAGCTCCGCCATGTTCTGGTCTGCACACACGAGCTCCGAGGAGAATCTCCACGTTGCATGGGAAAAGAAGGATTTGATTTATACAACTTCATGAGATGCATCATGATCACGTACAACCTCATTGGTGATAGACTAAACACATCAAGGCATGTCAGCAAGTCAAGCCAAAAGTACTGGTACTGACATGAAAATCAAGGCTATGTTTCGTGCCTATGATGTCCAGCATTATTAGAACCGGCATCCGTGTTCATCCGACAAAACTACCAGGTGCTATCTGTTTCTTTTATTTGTTTTTAGCATGTATTAATTCCGTTGAGGACAATTACTTTTCCCTGTAATATTTTTATGCAGGACAACTGTTTATTACAAAAAGTGGCGTCGCGTTGGACCGTAAATACGGAGCTCGCGCCAATATCATCATGCGCCAGCGTTCGTCCATACCACACCGTCCGACAGTTGACGCCCGGAAGAGCCGCCCAATGAATGTGGCAAGCCGCCGCATCTGCGGTACGGTTTTCATCAACAACGCCGCGGCCGTATCTCGCGGCCGCACTGGCTTACAACGCCGCGACCGTCTCTCGCGACCGCACCGGCTTACAATGCCGCGGCCGTCTCTCGCGACCGCACCGTCTTCAAACGCTGCGGCTGACTTCTACGTCTACATCAACACGCCAGGGGCCGCATACGCCAGTACGAGCCGCCCTACGAGCGCTCGTGAATCGCCACCCTGCGGTCCAGTCTACATTGACACGTCAGTGTCGTGCTTGCTCACTTGATCTGCCCAACGGACGCGCGCAAGCCGCTATGCCCGCGGTCCGGTTTACATCTACATCGACATGCTGGTGCTGTGCTTGCTCGTTCAAGCCGCCCAACGGACGCTCATGAGTCGCCGCCCTGCGATCCGGTCTATTCCAACAATTCTGAAGCAAGTCATGATATATTATCAGCCTCTGCCTCCACCGGATGGTTCAATGGATAGGCGTGCAAGTCGCCGCCACGGCGTTTTGGTTAACTTCAACAACCAGATGGGTTGAACCGCTGGCCGGATTACTGACAAAAATCATATGGGATCATTTATAACCCGCCGTCTCAACCCTCCGCGGGTTCATGTTGCGTTATCAACGCCAGGGACATACAATGAGTGTCGCGGAGGTCATCAACTCGCCACAAGCTTTTGGCTTCAATAAATCTCAGTTATCAGCCGTCAACCATATGCCGGCTTATGCCGTGGCCAAGTGTGAAGAATCTCAAGCCGCCTCTTCGAGTCGACTTAAGACTCGGGGGCTACACAGACATAACCTGGTCCCGGGGGCTACTACTTTATTCCCGGAAGATTTAAAGTCGCTCAAGAGGACGAGTCGCCATGATGCGACCGTTCAAACATGGGTGCACTACCTTATTGGCGGAAGATTTAAAGTCGCCCAATAGGACGAACCACCATGATGTACCATTCAAACATGGGTGCCCGGATTTATTGGATCATCATAAAGTCACTTGGAGGCTTCTGCCGTTTATTCATACAAGATGGCGGCTTACAAGATGGTGCAAAAAGTTGACTCCGTCGACAAGGTCATTTGGGGGCTTCCAACCCGCCAGGTTTAGCTTACACACCCTCTTGATCGGCTCTTCAGCCACTGTAAGGCCGGGTTGTATACCCAAAAAGTTGACTCCGTCAACAAGGTCATTTGGGGGCTTCCAACCCACCGGGTTTAGCTGACACACCCTCTTGATCGGCTCTTCAGCCACCGCAAGTTCGAGTTAAACCTGCCTGTATGCTGCTGCTGCTCCGCTAGGTGACCCGCCGAACTCTTGCCAGTTAATCTCGATTAGAGACCCTGAGCTGTTCAAAATATTTGACAGTCACTCTAACTAGAGACCCTGTACTGGTCAAGGTTAAACCGGCGGCTCTTGTCATGTGAGGGCCGGCTTACAGAAAGCGAGGATAAACTCACCCATCTGCTGCATACTCTCCGCTATGTGGCCCGTTCGTACTCTTAAACAGTTACTCTTTTAAAGACCCTGCACTGTTTAAGGTTCAAACGACGGATTTATGTCACGTGAGAGGTAGCTTATGGGCCCTGGGGCCATGACCCGCCGTTTGCTGCGTCTCTCTCTGGTTCGTTGCGCTCTTATCAGTTAATCTCGCCTAGAGACCGTGAGCCGCTCAAAGGAATTGACGGTCACTCTCACTAGAGACCCTGTACTGTTAAGAGTTCAAGCAGCGAGTCCACCCAGAAGAACCGGCATATGAGTTTTCGAAAAAGAAAAAGCAAGAACATACACAAGAGTTGATCTCTTCTGGTTGTGCCTTCAAAGCAAGAACATCATACATTGCATCATCATTTCATCATCTTACCATACATCATATATGCATGTGTATCCTGGTCTACATTGCAGGAACCGGTTTTTTCACACCGGGTTATATTATTCAAATCTTAAATAGCCAACATGGCTGGATTTTTCATTATGGTTGTCATAACCAGCATTGGATGATTGAGGTTTTCAAAACCCCTTCAGAGTAATGGCTATAATTCCTTCGTCCAAGAAATACCAGCTTACAGCAAGGAGCATGGTTCAACATTGATATGCAAGGCTTTCAGCAACATCATCTGGAGAGTGGATAAGATTTTATTCTGCAATGGAAAGAATAGTCCCGAGTCGCCGCAGGCATGCAACCCGGCACTTGGGGGCTACATTATTCAAGTCCAGTTTATATCAACTATGCAAGTCCCATGTCACTGCAAGCACGCACCACGGCACTTGGGGGCTAATGCAAGTTGTTTTTCAAGTCATTACATTGTCAACAGACCCTGTTATCTCAAGGAGATGGGCCGGCCTTTATATCTTTTTCTAAGTCCCAGCCCAGTACTTCTTACTGACCCGGCACTTGGGGGCTACACTACTCAGATCAAAATTGCTAAAGTCCCAAGTCGCCGCAGGCGTGCGACCCGGCACTTGGGGGCTACAGTATTCAGCTGTTCAAGCAGATTATAAGGTCCAAATTGAAAGACCCGGCCCATCACACGCTGATTTGCCGGCCCTTGGGGGCTACACTTGTGAAATACAAGACACTCAGTATATACCTGACGA
This sequence comes from Elymus sibiricus, assembly GCA_039707655.1. Classification (NCBI taxonomy): domain Eukaryota; kingdom Viridiplantae; phylum Streptophyta; class Magnoliopsida; order Poales; family Poaceae; genus Elymus; species Elymus sibiricus. The sequence goes on from CM077671.1 coordinate 485,362,502, forward strand.
CTCAGATGACAACCCAGATTTCTCAACGTTCAACACCAAGTTCAAAAGTCCCAGGTTGTTGCACGCAAAACAACCCGGTCCTTGGGGGCTACACCAGCCGAAGCTTTATAAAGTATAAGACGGTTACAAGTCCCAGGCTGCTGCAGGCAAGACAACCTGGTACTTGGGGGCTACACAATCAAAGATATTATTGCAAAGCGCCAAGTCATTATGGATAAACTTGGAGCTTGGGGGCTACAGGTAATATGGAGATAAAAATAGCAGGACATTTTTAAGCTATCAAATTTTGAGTGAGCTAGGTCTCATCTCTTCATGGAGCTGAAGCGTTGGAAGACCGGCTCTACATCAGATGGATTTTCATCCCAATATTTTTATCAAGTCAGCTGGAGTCTAGTTGTTTGACCCGGCGTCACCAACAATCATGACCCGGCATTATCAAAAGTTCATAACCCGGCAGAGTTTATATAAGCAACCCGGCTTCACAAGTTGAAGAGTATTGGAGGCCAACTCAATGGCATATGGGTGTTGTATTCCCAATATTTTTACTTCAAAGGACACTGACAAGCAAGACGATTGAGAAGACGGCTCGTTCATATGAAGAAGAAACCCGGATTTTCAAGGAGCTACTTCATTAAGCCGGCGAGTGGAGTGAGCCGGTCACTTAACATATTTATTCTTATTTCAGGAGCTTAGCATGAATAAATTCAAGCTAACCTGGGGGCTAATGTCAGGGATATACCCCGCGATATAACCCGGCCGGAAGTATGACCCGGCCAGGACTTGGCGACTCACTGGTGACCCGGTCGAGACTTGGCGGCTCATAGGTCACCTCTATTACCGGGTCACAGGACAACCAGGCCCAAGGCCCAGCGTGTAAGCCGGCGCCAGGCGGCTCACAGAGAAGGCCCAAAAGAGAGGAAGGATTCCCTTCAAGAGAAACAAGACCCGGATTATGACTCAAGGGAGACTAGTCCTAATCCTACTCATAGTAGGACTCTACATGTAAACCTACCCCTTCCACTTATATAAGGAAGGGTAGAGCACCCCTAGAGGGACAAGTTCAAGTCATTAGAGATAGACAGATTAGAAACCCTCGAGATTAGAGGTAGCAATCCCGCTCCCTTGTAATCGAGATCATCATCATCATCAATTCACAAAGCAGGACGTAGGCTTTTACCTCCATCGGAGGGGCCGAACCTGGGTAAACTCGCGTCTCTCGATTCCGACCAACCCCTCTCAAGCCGCCACCTAGTTGCGATGGCCTCACACCTAAGTTCTCTCACGAGGACATCTTGCCGTGACAAAACCACGACAGTGTTAGTATCGCTCTGATAGAACTCATATGGAATGGAATGTAATCTACGTTGACTAGATCATCATAGTTTGCAAGACACATTTGACCATGAAAGCGGTGATGAATGATGTTAATAGTCTAAATTTATACTCTAGAAATTGTTGGGGAACGTTGCATGGGAAACAAAAATTTTCCTACGCACACACAAGATCTATCCATGGTGATGAGCATCTACGAGAGGGAGAGTGAATCTACATACCCTTGTAGATCGCTAAGCGGAAGCGTTAAGAAACGCGGTTGATGTAGTCGAACGTCTCCGCGATCCAAATCGCAAGTCGTCCCTCGATCCAAGCACGATCTAGCGCCGAACGGACGGCACCTCCGCGTTCAACACACGTACGGCTTGATGACGATCTCCGCCTTCTTGATCCAGCAAGAGGGAGCGGAGAAGAAGAAGAGTTCCAGCAGCACGACGGCGTGGTGATGTTGGTGAGGAACTATTTCAGCAGGGCTTCGCCTAAGCACTACTGAAATTATGACGTAGGAGGAACTAGAGGTTGCCGGCACACGGCTTGGGGCAATCTAATGTATCCCGTGTGCTAGCCCTGCCCCTCTATTTATATGTTGAGCCTTGGGGTCTAAACTTGGAGTAAAAAGCCTCCTCCAGGTCGGTTTTGCCCGCACAAGGTCGGTTTGGCCCGCAGGGAAAGAGTCCAACTCGGATCCCTGTAGTACCGCGCACAAGCGGTAGTACCGCTTACGATAAGCGGTAGTACCGCCCGTAGCGGTAGTACTGCTTACGATAAGCGGTAGTACCGCCCGTAGCGGTAGTACCGCTTACGATAAGCGGTAGTTGTTGGGGAACGTTGCATGGGAAACAAAAATTTTCCTACGCACACACAAGATCTATCCATGGTGATGAGCATCTACGAGAGGGGGAGTGAATCTACATACCCTTGTAGATCGCTAAGCGGAAGCGTTTAAGAAACGCGGTTGATGTAGTCGAACGTCTCCGCGATCCAAATCGCAAGTCGTCCCTCGATCCGATCACGAACTAGCGCCGAACGGACGGCACCTCCGCGTTCAACACACGTACGGCTTGATGACGCCTTCACCTCCTCGATCCAGCGAGCGATAATGAAGTGGTGGTTGAGTTCCAGCAGCACGACGGCGTGGTGATGGTGGTGAGGAACAATCTCTGCAGGGCTTCGCCAAGCACTACGGAGATTATGACGGAGGAACTAGAGGGCTAGGGTTGCCGGCACACGGCTTGGGAAATCCTGATGTATCCCGTGTGCTAGCCCTGCCCCTCTATTTATATGTTGAGCCTTGGGGTCTAAACTTGGAGTAAAAGCCTCCTCCGGGTCGGTTTTGCCCGCACAAGGTCGGTTTGGCCCGCAGGGAAAGAGTCCAACTCGGATCCCTGCCGAACCGTGCACAGCCGCGCACAAGCGGTAGTACCGCTTCACACAAGCGGTAGTACCGCTCGGGCGGTAGTACCGCTTCACACAAGCGGTAGTACCGCTCGGGCGGTAGTACCGCTTCACCAAGCGGTAGTACCGCTTACGCGGCAGCAAAACTACTTTTGCACTTTCCAATACCTTGTGGGTTTTATCCCTTTGGCTCATATAAAGTGTTGCTGCACCCGAACACTTCGGTAAACATCCGGAACCCCTTCCGGTGAACTCCGGAACCCTTCCAGAGATCAAAACACTATTATCACATATATCAATCTTTACCTCCGGACTATTCCGGAGATCCCCGTCATGTCCGGGATCTTATCCGGGACTCCGAACAACTTTCGGTCACCAACATAATAACTCAATTATACTAATCGTCACCAAACGTTAAGTGTGTAGACCCTGCGGGTTCGAGAACTATGTAGACATGACCGAGACACCTCTACGGCCAATAACCAATAGCGGGACCTGGATGCCCATATTGGCTCCTACATATTCTACGAAGATCTTTTATCGGTCGAACCTCTATGTCAAGGATTCAGTTAATCCCGTATGCTGTTCCCTTTGTTCTTCGGTATGTTACTTGCCCGAGATTCGATCGTCGGTATCTCTATACCTAGTTCAATCTCGTTACCGGCAAGTCTCTTTACTCGTTCCGTAATACAAGATCTCGTGGCTAACACTTTAGTCACATTGCTTGCAAGGCTCATTGTGATGTTGTATTACCGAGTGGGCCCTGAGATACCTCTCCGTCATACGGAGTAACAAATCCCAGTCTTGATCCATGCCAACCCAACAGACACCCTCGGAGATACCTGTAGAGCACCTTTATAGTCACCCAGTTACGTTGCGACGTTTGATACACACAAGGTATTCCTCCGGTGTTAGTGAGTTGCATGATCTCATGGTCAAAGGAACAGATACTTGACATGCAGAAAACAATAGCAATAAACTGACACGATCAAATGCTACGTTTACAGTTTGGGTCTTGTCCATCACATCATTCTCCTAATGATGTGATCCCGTTATCAAATGGCATCTCATGTCCATGGCTAGGAAACCTTAACCATCTTTGATCAACAAGCTAGTCAACTAGAGGCTTACTAGGGACACAGTGTTGTCTATGTACCCACACATGTATTTGAGTTTCCAATCAATACAATTATAGCATGGATAATAAACGATTATCATGAACAAGGAAATATAATAATAACCAATTTATTATTGCCTCTAGGGCATATTTCCAACAGTCTCCCACTTGCACTAGAGTCAATAATCTAGTTCACATCACTATGTGATTTACATTGTAATGAATCGAACACCCATGCAGTTCTGGTGTTGTTCATGTTTAGCCCTTGGAAGAGGTTTAGTCATCGGATCTGCAACATTTAGATCCGTGTGTACTTTGCAAATATTTATGTCGTCCTCCTTGATGTAATCGCGGATGGAATTGAAACGTCGTTTTATGTGTCTGGTCCTCTTGTGAAATCTTGGTTCCTTGGCTAGAGCAATGGCACCAGTGTTATCACAAAACAGAGTCATTGGGTTAAGCGCACTAGGCACTACTCCAAGATCTGTCATGAACTCCTTCATCCAGACACCTTCCTTCGCCGCCTCCGAGGCTGCGATGTACTCCGCTTCGCATGTAGAATCACCTACCACGCTTTGCTTGGAACTGCACCAGCTAACCGCACCCCCATTAAGAATAAATACGTATCCGGTTTGCGACTTAGAGTCATCCGGATCAGTGTCAAAGCTTGCATCGACGTAACCCTTTACGACGAGCTCTTGATCACCTCCATAGACGAGAAACATGTCCTTAGTCCTTTTCAGGTACTTCAGGATATTCTTGACCGCTGTCCAGTGTTCCATTCCTGGATCACTTTGAAACCTTCCGACCATACTTATGGCAAGGCTGACATCGGGTCTTGTGCACAGCATTGCATACATGATAGAGCCTATGGCCGAAGCATAGGGGATGACACTCATCTTTTCTCTATCTTCTGCAGTCACTGGGCATTGAGTCTTACTCAACTTCACACCTTGCAATACAGGCAAGAACCCCTTCTTGGACTGATCCATTTTGAACTTCTTCAAAACTTTGTCAAGGTATGTGCTTTGTGAAAGTCCTATTAAGCGTCTCGATCTATCTCTATAGATCTTGATGCCTAATATGAAAGCAGCTTCTCCTAGGTCCTTCATTGAAAAACTCTTGTTCAAATATTCCTTTACGCTTTCCAGCATTTCTATATTGTTTCCAATCAGCAATATGTCATCCACATATAATATTAGAAACGCTATAGAGCTCCCACTCACTTTCTTGTAAATACAAGCTTCTCCGTAAACTTGTATAAACTCGAACGCTTTGATCACCTCATCAAAACGAAGATTCCAACTCCGAGATGCTTGCACCAGTCCATAAATGGATTGCTGGAGTTTGCAAACTTTGTCAGCATTCTCTGGATCGACAAAACCTTCTGGTTGCATCATATACAACTCTTCCTTAAGGAAACCGTTAAGGAACGCTGTTTTGACATCCATCTGCCAAATTTCATAATCGAAAAAGGCAGCTATTGCTAACATGATTCTGACGGACTTAAGCATCGCTACGGGTGAGAAGGTCTCATCGTAGTCAACTCCTTGAACTTGTGAAAAAACCCTTTGTCACAAGTCGAGCTTTATAGACGGTGACATTACCGTCCGCGTCCGTCTTCCTCTTAAAGATCCATTTGTTCTGAATGGCCTTACGCCCTTCAGGTAATACTTCCAAAGTCCAGACTTTGTTTTCATACATGGATCCCATCTCGGATTTCATGGCCTCTAACCACTTCTCGGAATCCGGGCTCATCATCGCTTCTCCATAGCTCGTAGGTTCATCGTTGTCTAACAACATGATGTCTAAGACAGGGTTGCCGTACCACTCGGGAGCAGTACGCGTCCTTGTCGACCTACGAGGTTCGATAGCAACTTGATCCAAAGCTTCATGATCATCATCATTAACTTCCTCTTCAGCTAATGTAGGCTCCACAGAAACAACTTTCTGCGCTGCGCTACTCTCAGGTTGAAGTAAAGGTTCAACAACCTCATCAAGTTCTATCTTCCTCCCACTCAATTCTTTCGAGAGAAACTCTTTCTCAAGAAATGTTCCGTTTTTAGCGACAAACACTTTGCCTTCGGATCTGAGGTAGAAGGTATACCCAACTGTCTCTTTTGGGTATCCTATGAAGACGCATTTCTCCGCTTTGGGTTCCAGCTTTTCAGGCTGAAGCTTTTTGACATAAGCATCACATCCCCAAACTTTAAGAAACGACAGCTTTGGCTTCTTGCCAAACCAAAGTTCATATGGCGTCGTCTCAACGGATTTCGATGGTGCCCTATTTAAAGTGAATGCAGCTGTCTCTAATGCATAACCCCAAAACGATAGTGGCAAATCGGCAAGAGACATCATAGATCGCACCATATCCAATAAGGTTCGATTACGACGTTCGGACACACCATTACGCTGTGGTGTTCCAGGCGGTGTTAATTGTGAAACAATTCCACACTGTCTTAAGTGACTGCCAAACTCATAACTCAGATATTCTCCTCCTCGATCAGATCGTAGGAATTTAATCTTCTTGTTACGATGATTCTCAACTTCACTCTGAAATTGTTTGAACTTTTCAAATGTTTCAGACTTGTGTTTCATTAAGTAAATATACCCATATCTACTTAAGTCATCAGTGAAGGTGAGAAAGTAACGATAACCACCGCGCGCCTCAATGCTCATCGGACCGCACACATCAGTATGTATGATTTCCAATAAGTCACTTGCCCGTTCCATTATTCCAGAGAACGGCGTTTTAGTCATCTTGCCCATGAGGCATGGCTCACATGTGTCAAGTGATTCAAAATCAAGTGACTCCAAAAGTCCATCAGCATGGAGCTTCCTCATGCGTTTTACGCCAATATGACCTAAACGGCAGTGCCACAAGAAAGTGGTATTATCATTATCAATTCTACATCTTTTGGCATCAATGTTATGAACATGTGTATCATTACTATCGAGATTCAATAAGAATAAACCCCTCACATCGGGTGCATGACCATAAAAGATATTACTCATATAAATAGAACAACCATTATTCTCTGATTTAAATGAGTAACCGTCTCGCAATAAACAAGATCCAGATATAATGTTCATGCTTAACGCAGGCACCAAATAACACTTATTTAGGTTCATCACTAATCCCGACGGTAATCGAAGAGCGAGCGTGCCGACGGCGATCACATCAACCTTGGAACCATTTCCCACGCGCATCGTCACTTCGTCCTTTGCCAGCCTCCGTCTATTCCGTAGTTCCTGTTTTGAGTTGCAAATATGAGCAACCGCACCGGTATCAAATACCCAGGCACTACAACGAGAGTTGGTAAGGTACACATCAATAACATGTATATCATATATACCTTGTTTGTTGTTGGCCGCCTTCTTGTCAGCCAAATACTTGGGGCAATTCCGCTTCCAGTGTCCAGTTCCCTTGCAATGAAAACACACAGTTTCTGGTTTGGGTCCAGCCTTGGGTTTCTTCACGAGAGGAGCAACTGCTTTGCCACTCTGCTTGGAGTTACCCTTCTTACCCTTGCCATTTTTCTTGAAACTAGTGGTTTTATTGACCATCAACACTTGATGCTCCTTCTGAATTTCAGACTCAGCGGCTTTCAGCATCGCAAACAGCTCGGCGACTGACTTGTTCATCCCGTGCATGTTATAGTTCAACACGAAGCTCTTGTAGCTAGGTGGCAATGATTAAAGAACTCTGTCAGTGATAGCCTCTGGCGGAAGGGGCATCCCTAACTCAGCCAGACGGGTGGAGTACCCAGACATTCTGAGCACGTGATCACTGATAGACCCGTTCTCCTCCATCTTGCAAGCATAGAACTTATCGGAGATCTCATATCTCTCGATCCGGGCATTCTTCTGAAAGATAAACTTCAACTCCTGGAACATCTCATATGCTCCATGACGTTCAAAACGTCTTTGAAGTCCCAGTTCTAAGCCATACAACATTGCACATTGAACTATTGAGTAATCATCAGAACGAGCCTGCCAGGCGTTCACAACGTCTAGAGACTCAACTGGAGCGGGTGGATCACCAAGCGGTGCATCAAGGACATAAGCCTTCTGGGAAGCCGTAAGGATAATCCTTAGATTACGGGCCCAGTCCACAAAGTTACTTCCATCATCTTTCAACTTAGCTTTCTCTAGGAACGCATTAAAATTCAGGGGTGCTACTGCGCGAGCCATGATCTACAACATAAATATAGCAAAGACAACTTAGACTATTGTTCTAGATAATGAGTTTAGTTAATCATATTACTTAAAAACTCCCACTCAAATTGACATCCCTCCGGTCATTCGAGTGTAACATGATCCAAATCCACCAACTCAAGTCCGATCATCACGTGAGTTGAGGTGGTTTCAATGGTGAACATCTTCATGTTGATCATATCTACTATATGACTCATGTTCGACCTTTCGGTCTCTTGTGTTCCGAGGCCATGTCTGTACATGCTAGGCTCGTCAAGTTTAACCCGAGTGTTCCGCACGTGCAACATGGCTTGCACCCGTTGTATGCGAACGTAGAGTCTATCACACCCGATCATCACGGCGTGTCTCGAAACGACGAACTTTCGCAACGGTGCACACTTGGGGAGAACACAATTTATCTTGAAATTTAAGTGAGGGATCACCTTATAATGCTACCGTCGTCCTAAGCAAAATAAGATGCATAAAAGGATTAACATCACATGCAAATCATAAGTGACATGATATGGCCATGAACTTGTGCTTTTGATCTCCATCTCCAAAGCACCGGCATGATCTCCATCGTCACCGGCATGACACCATGATCTCCATCATCTTGATCTCCATCAACGTGTCGCCATAAGGTTGTCGCGCCGACTGTTGCTTCCACGACTATTGCTAACGTTTAGCGATAAAGTAAAGCATTACATAGCGCTTAATGATTGACACGCAGGTCATACAATAATTAAAGACAACTCTATGGCTCCTGCCAGTTGCCGTACTCATCGACATGCAAGTCGTGATATTCTATACAACACATGATCATCTCATACATCACATATATCTCATCATGTAATTGGCCATATCACATCACAACATACCCTGCAAAAACAAGTTAGACGTCCTCTAATTGTTGTTGCAAATTTTACGTGGCTGCTACGGGTTTGCAAGAACCGTTCTTACCTACGCAAAACCACAACGTGGTGTAGTGATTGCTTTTTGATCTTCTAAAAGAACCCTCTTCATTGAAATCGATTCAACTAAAGTGAGAGAGACAGACACCCGCTAGCCATCTTTATGCAACGAAGTTACATGTTAGTTGAAGGAACCTGTCTCGCGTAAGTGTACGCGTAATGTCGGTCCGGGCCGCTTCATCTCACAGTACCGCCGAATCAAATATCAACTAGTAACGGCAAGCAATATGTATACACCCACGCCCACAACTCGTTTGTGTTCTACTCGAGATCTCATCTACGCATAGACCTAGCTCAGATGCCACTGTTGGGGAACGTTGCATGGGAAACAAAAATTTTCCTACGCACACACAAGATCTATCCATGGTGATGAGCATCTACGAGAGGGGGAGTGAATCTACATACCCTTGTAGATCGCTAAGCGGAAGCGTTTAAGAAACGCGGTTGATGTAGTCGAACGTCTCCGCGATCCAAATCGCAAGTCGTCCCTCGATCCGATCACGAACTAGCGCCGAACGGACGGCACCTCCGCGTTCAACACACGTACGGCTTGATGACGCCTTCACCTCCTCGATCCAGCGAGCGATAATGAAGTGGTGGTTGAGTTCCAGCAGCACGACGGCGTGGTGATGGTGGTGAGGAACAATCTCTGCAGGGCTTCGCCAAGCACTACGGAGATTATGACGGAGGAACTAGAGGGCTAGGGTTGCCGGCACACGGCTTGGGAAATCCTGATGTATCCCGTGTGCTAGCCCTGCCCCTCTATTTATATGTTGAGCCTTGGGGTCTAAACTTGGAGTAAAAGCCTCCTCCGGGTCGGTTTTGCCCGCACAAGGTCGGTTTGGCCCGCAGGGAAAGAGTCCAACTCGGATCCCTGCCGAACCGTGCACAGCCGCGCACAAGCGGTAGTACCGCTTCACACAAGCGGTAGTACCGCTCGGGCGGTAGTACCGCTTCACACAAGCGGTAGTACCGCTCGGGCGGTAGTACCGCTTCACCAAGCGGTAGTACCGCTTACGCGGCAGCAAAACTACTTTTGCACTTTCCAATACCTTGTGGGTTTTATCCCTTTGGCTCATATAAAGTGTTGCTGCACCCGAACACTTCGGTAAACATCCGGAACCCCTTCCGGTGAACTCCGGAACCCTTCCAGAGATCAAAACACTATTATCACATATATCAATCTTTACCTCCGGACTATTCCGGAGATCCCCGTCATGTCCGGGATCTTATCCGGGACTCCGAACAACTTTCGGTCACCAACATAATAACTCAATTATACTAATCGTCACCAAACGTTAAGTGTGTAGACCCTGCGGGTTCGAGAACTATGTAGACATGACCGAGACACCTCTACGGCCAATAACCAATAGCGGGACCTGGATGCCCATATTGGCTCCTACATATTCTACGAAGATCTTTTATCGGTCGAACCTCTATGTCAAGGATTCAGTTAATCCCGTATGCTGTTCCCTTTGTTCTTCGGTATGTTACTTGCCCGAGATTCGATCGTCGGTATCTCTATACCTAGTTCAATCTCGTTACCGGCAAGTCTCTTTACTCGTTCCGTAATACAAGATCTCGTGGCTAACACTTTAGTCACATTGCTTGCAAGGCTCATTGTGATGTTGTATTACCGAGTGGGCCCTGAGATACCTCTCCGTCATACGGAGTAACAAATCCCAGTCTTGATCCATGCCAACCCAACAGACACCCTCGGAGATACCTGTAGAGCACCTTTATAGTCACCCAGTTACGTTGCGACGTTTGATACACACAAGGTATTCCTCCGGTGTTAGTGAGTTGCATGATCTCATGGTCAAAGGAACAGATACTTGACATGCAGAAAACAATAGCAATAAACTGACACGATCAAATGCTACGTTTACAGTTTGGGTCTTGTCCATCACATCATTCTCCTAATGATGTGATCCCGTTATCAAATGGCATCTCATGTCCATGGCTAGGAAACCTTAACCATCTTTGATCAACAAGCTAGTCAACTAGAGGCTTACTAGGGACACAGTGTTGTCTATGTACCCACACATGTATTTGAGTTTCCAATCAATACAATTATAGCATGGATAATAAACGATTATCATGAACAAGGAAATATAATAATAACCAATTTATTATTGCCTCTAGGGCATATTTCCAACAGTAGTACCGCCCCAGACGCCAGCAAAACTTCCTTCTGCACCTTGCCTAAGCCTCGTGGGCTTTACCTCTTTGGCTCATATAAAGTGTTGCTGCACCCGAACACTTCGGTAAACATCCGGAACCCCTTCCGGTGAATTCCGGAACCCTTTCGGAGATCAAAACACTATTATCACATATATCAATCTTTACCTCCGGACTATTCCGGAGATCCTCGTCATGTCCGGGATCTTATCCGGGACTCCGAACAACCTTCGGTCACCAACAAAATAACTCAACTATACTAATCGTCACCAAACGTTAAGTGTGTAGACCCTGCGGGTTCGAGAACTATGTAGACATGACCGAGACACCTCTATGATCAATAACCAATAGCGGGACCTGGATGCCCATATTGGCTCCTACATATTCTACGAAGATCTTTATCGGTCGAACCTCTATGTCAAGGATTCTGTTAATCCCGTATACTGTTCCCTTTGTTCTTCGGTATGTTACTTGCCCGAGATTCGATCGTCGGTATCTCTATACCTAGTTCAATCTCGTTACTGGCAAGTCTCTTTACTCGTTCCGTAATACAAGATCTCGTGGCTAACATTTTAGTCACATTGCTTGCAAGGCTCATTGTGATGTTGTATTACCGAGTGGGCCCTGAGATACCTCTCCGTCACACGGAGTAACAAATCCCATTCTTGATCCATGCCAACCCAACAGACACCCTCGGAGATACCTGTAGAGCACCTTTATAGTCACCCAGTTACGTTGCGACGTTTGATACACACAAGGTACTCCTCCGATGTCAGGGAGTTGCATGATCTCATGGTCATAGGAACAGATACTTGACATGCAGAAAACAATAGCAATAAACTGACACGATCAAATGCTACGTTCTTAGTTTGGGTCTTGTCCATCACATCATTCTCCTAATGATGTGATCCCGTTATCAAATGACATCTCATGTCTATGGCTAGGAAACCTTAACCATCTTTGATCAACGAGCTAGTTAACTAGAGGCTTACTAGGGACACAGTGTTGTCTATGTACCCACACATGTATTTAAGTTTCCAATCAATACAATTATAGCATGGATAATAAACGATTATCATGAACAAGGAAATATAATAATAACCAATTTATTATTGCCTCTAGGGCATATTTCCAACAGTCTCCCACTTGCACTAGAGTCAATAATCTAGTTCACATCACTATGTGATTTACATTGTAATGAATCGAACACCCATGCAGTTCTGGTGTTGTTCATGCTTAGCCCTTGGAAGAGGTTTAGTCATCGGATCTGCAACATTCAGATCCAGGTGTACTTTGCAAATATTTATGTCGTCCTCCTTGATGTAATCGCGGATGGAATTGAAACGTCGCTTTATGTGTCTGGTCCTCTTGTGAAATCTTGGTTCCTTGGCTAGAGCAATGGCACCAGTATTATCACAAAACAGAGTCATTGGGTTAAGCGCACTAGGCACTACTCCAAGATCTGTCATGAACTCCTTCATCCAGACACCTTCCTTCGCCGCCTCCGAGGTAGCGATGTACTCCGCTTCGCATGTAGAATCAGCTACCACGCTTTGCTTGGAACTGCACCAGCTAACCGCACCCCCATTAAGAATAAATACGTATCCGGTCTGTGACTTAGAGTCATCCGGATCAGTGTCAAAGCTTGCATCGACGTAACCCTTTACGACGAGCTCTTGATCACCTCCATAAACGAGAAACATGTCCTTAGTCCTTTTCAGGTACTTCAGGATATTCTTGACCGCCGTCCAGTGATCCATTCCTGGATCACTTTGAAACCTTCCGACCATACTTATGGCAAGGCTGACATCGGGTCTTGTGCACAGCACTGCATACATGATAGAGCCTATGGCTGAAGCATAGGGGATGACACTCATCTTTTCTCTATCTTCTGCAGTCACTGGGCATTGAGTCTTACTCAACTTCACACCTTGCAATACAGGCAAGAACCCCTTCTTGGACTGATCCATTTTGAACTTCTTCAAAACTTTGTCAAGGTATGTGCTTTGTGAAAGTCCTATTAAGCGTCTCGATCTATCTCTATAGATCTTGATGCCTAATATGAAAGCAGCTTCTCCTAGGTCCTTCATTGAAAAACTATTGTTCAAATATTCCTTCACGCTTTCCAACATTTCTATATTGTTTCCAATCAGTAATATGTCATCGCTGGAGTTTGCAAACTTTGTCAGCATTCTCTGGATCGACAAAACCTTCTGGCTGCATCATATACAACTCTTCCTTAAGGAAACCGTTAAGGAACGCTGTTTTGACATCCATCTGTCAAATTTCATAATCGAAAAAAGCAGCAATTGCTAACATGATTATGACAGACTTAAGCATCGCTACGGGTGAGAAGGTCTCATCGTAGTCAACTCCTTGAACTTGTGAAAAACCCTTTGCCACAAGTCGAGCTTTATAGACGGTGACATTACCGTCCGCGTCCGTCTTCCTCTTAAAGATCCATTTGTTCTGAATGGCCTTACGCCCTTCAGGTAATACTTCCAAAGTCCATACTTTGTTTTCATACATGGATCCCATCTCGGATTTCATGGCCTCTAACCACTTCTCGGAATCCGGTCCCATCATTGCTTCTCCATAGCTCGTAGGTTCATCATTGTCCAACAACATGACCTCTAAGACAGGGTTGCCATACCACTCAGGAGCAGTACGCGTCCTTGTCGACCTACGAGGTTCGATAGCAACTTGATCCAAAGCTTCATGATCATCATCATTAACTTCCTCTTCAGCTGATGTAGGCTCCACAGAAACAACTTTCTGCGTTGCGCTACTCTCAGGTTGAAGTAAAGGTTCAATAACCTCATCAAGTTCTATCTTCCTCCCACTCAATTCTTTCGAGAGAAACTCTTTCTCAAGAAATGTTCCGTTTTTAGCGACAAACACTTTGCCTTCGGATCTGAGGTAGAAGGTATACCCAACTGTCTCTTTTGGGTATCCTATGAAGACGCGTTTCTCCGCTTTGGGTTCCAGCTTTTCAGGCTGAAGCTTTTTGACATAAGCATCACATCCCCAAACTTTAAGAAACGACAGCTTTGGCTTCTTGCCAAACCAAAGTTCATATGGCGTCGTCTCAACGGATTTCGATGGTGCCCTATTTAAAGTGAATGCAGCTGTCTCTAATGCATAACCCCAAAACGATAGTGGCAAATCGGCAAGAGACATCATAGATCGCACCATATCCAATAAGGTTCGATTACGACGTTCGGACACACCATTACGCTGTGGTGTTCCAGGCGGTGTCAGTTGTGAAACAATTCCACATTGTCTTAAGTGACTGCCAAACTCATAACTCAGATATTCTCCTCCTCGATCAGATCGTAGGAATTTAATCTTCTTGTTACGATGATTCTCAACTTCACTCTGAAATTGTTTGAACTTTTCAAATGTTTCAAACTTTGTGTTTCATTAAGTAAATATACCCATATCTACTTAAGTCATCAGTGAAGGTGAGAAAGTAACGATAACCACCGCGCGCCTCAATGCTCATCGGACCGCACACATCAGTATGTATGATTTCCAATAAGTCACTTGCCCGTTCCATTGTTCCAGAGAACGGTGTTTTAGTCATCTTGCCCATGAGGCATGGCTCACATGTGTCAAGTGATTCAAAATCAAGTGACTCCAAAAGTCCATCAGCATGGAGCTTCCTCATGCGTTTTATGCCAATATGACCTAAACGGCAGTGCCACAAGAAAGTGGTATTATCATTATCAATTCTACATCTTTTGGCATCAATGTTATGAACATGTGTATCATTACTATCGAGATTCAATAAGAATAAACCCCTCACATTGGGTGCATGACCATAAAAGATATTACTCATATAAATAGAACAACCATTATTCTCTGATTTAAATGAGTAACCGTCTCGCAATAAACAAGATCCAGATATAATGTTCATGCTTAACGCAGGCACTAAATAACAATTATTCAGGTTCATCACTAATCCCGATGGTAATCGAAGAGCGAGCGTGCCGACGGCGATCACATCAACCTTGGAACCATTTCCCACGCGCATCGTCACTTCGTCCTTTGCCAGCCTCCGTCTATTCCGCAGTTCCTGTTTTGAGTTGCAAATATGAGCAACCGCACCGGTATCAAATACCCAGGCACTACAACGAGAGTTGGTAAGGTACACATCAATAACATGTATATCATATATACCTTGTTTGTTGTTGGCCGCCTTCTTGTCAGCCAAATACTTGGGGCAGTTCCGCTTCCAGTGTCCAGTTCCCTTGCAATGAAAGCACACAGTTTCTGATTTGGGTCCAGCCTTGGGTTTCTTCACGAGAGGAGCAACTGCTTTGCCACTCTTCTTGGAGTTACCCTTCTTACCCTTGCCATTTTTCTTGAAACTAGTGGTTTTATTGACCATCAACACTTGATGCTCCTTCTGAATTTCAGACTCAGTGGCTTTCAGCATCGCAAACAGCTCGGCGACTGACTTGTTCATCCCGTGCATGTTATAGTTCAACACGAAGCTCTTGTAGCTAGGTGGCAATGATTGAAGAACTCTGTCAGTGATAGCCTCTGGCGGAAGGGGCATCCCCAATTCAGCCAAACGGGTGGAGTATCCAGACATTCTGAGTACGTGATCACTGATAGACCCGTTCTCCTCCATCTTGCAAGCATAGAACTTATCGGAGATCTCATATCTCTCGATCCGGGCATTTTTCTGAAAGATAAACTTCAACTCCTGGAACATCTCATATGCTCCATGACGTTCAAAACGTCTTTGAAGTCCCGGTTCTAAGCCATACAATATTGCACATTGAACTATTGAGTAATCTTCAGAACGAGCCTGCCAGGCGTTCACAACGTCTAGAGACTCAACTGGAGCGGGTGGATCACCAAGCGGTGCATCAAGGACATAAGCCTTCTGGGAAGCCGTAAGGATAATCCTTAGATTACGGGCCCAGTCCACAAAGTTACTTCCATCATCTTTCAACTTAGCTTTCTCTAGGAACGCATTAAAATTCAGGGGTGCTACTGCGCGAGCCATGATCTACAACATAAATATAGCAAAGACAACTTAGACTATTGTTCTAGATAATGAGTTTAGTTAATCATATTACTTAAAAACTCCCACTCAAATTGACATCCCTCCGGTCATTCGAGTGTAACATGATCCAAATCCACCAACTCAAGTCCGACCATCACGTGAGTTGAGGTGGTTTGAATGGTGAACATCTTCATGTTGATCATATCTACTATATGACTCATGTTCGACCTTTCGGTCTCTTGTGTTCCGAGGCCATGTCTATACATGCTAGGCTCGTCAAGTTTAACCCGAGTGTTCCGCACGTGCAACATGGCTTACACCCGTTGTATGTGAACGTAGAGTCTATCACACCCGATCATCACGGCGTGTCTCGAAACGACGAACTTTCGCAACGGTGCACACTCGGGGAGAACACAATTTTATCTTGAAATTTAAGTGAGGGATCACCTTATAATGCTACCGTCGTCCTAAGCAAAATAAGATGCATAAAAGGATTAACATCACATGCAAATCATAAGTGACATGATATGGCCATGAACTTGTGCTTTTGATCTCCATCTCCAAAGCACCGGCATGATCTCCATCGTCACCGGCATGACACCATGATCTCCATCATCTTGATCTCCATCAACGTGTCGCCATGAGGTTGTCGCGCCGACTGTTGCTTCCACGACTATTGCTAACGTTTAGCGATAAAGTAAAGCATTACATAGCGCTTAATGATTGACACGCAAGTCATACAATAATTAAAGACAACTCTATGGCTCCTGCCAGTTGCCGTACTCATCGACATGCAAGTCGTGATATTCTATACAATACATGATCATCTCATACATCACATATATCTCATCATGTAATTGGCCATATCACATCACAACATACCCTGCAAAAACAAGTTAGACGTCCTCTAATTGTTGTTGCAAATTTTACGTGGCTGCTACGGGTTTGCAAGAACCGTTCTTACCTACGCAAAACCACAACATGGTGTCGTGATTGCTTTTTGATCTTCTAAAAGAACCCTCTTCATTGAAATCGATTCAACTAAAGTGAGAGAGACAGACACCCGCTAGCCATCTTTATGCAACGATGTTACATGTCAGTTGAAGGAACCTGTCTCGCGTAAGCGTACGCGTAATGTCGGTCCGGGCCGCTTCATCTCACAATACCGCCGAATCAAGTATCAACTAGTAACGGCAAGCAATATGTATACACCCACGCCCACAACTCGTTTGTGTTCTACTCGAGATCTCATCTACGCATAGACCTAGCTCATGATGCCACTGTTGGGGAACGTTGCATGGGAAACAAAAAATTTCCTACGCACACACAAGATCTATCCATGTTGATGAGCATCTACGAGAGGGAGAGTGAATCTACATACCCTTGTAGATCGCTAAGCGGAAGCGTTAAGAAATGCGGTTGATGTAGTCGAACGTCTCCGCGATCCAAATCGCAAGTCGTCCCTCGATCCAAGCACGATCTAGCGCCGAACGGACGGCACCTCCGCGTTCAACACACGTACGGCTTGATGACGATCTCCGCCTTCTTGATCCAGCAAGAGGGAGCGGAGAAGAAGAAGAGTTCCAGCAGCACGACGGCGTGGTGATGTTGGTGAGGAACTATTTCAGCAGGGCTTCGCCTAAGCACTACTGAAATTATGACGTAGGAGGAACTAGAGGTTGCCGGCACACGGCTTGGGGCAATCTAATGTATCCCGTGTGCTAGCCCTGCCCCTCTATTTATATGTTGAGCCTTGGGGTCTAAACTTGGAGTAAAAAGCCTCCTCCAGGTCGGTTTTGCCCGCACAAGGTCGGTTTGGCCCGCAGGGAAAGAGTCCAACTCGGATCCCTGTAGTACCGCGCACAAGCGGTAGTACCGCTTACGATAAGCGGTAGTACCGCCCGTAGCGGTAGTACCGCTTACGATAAGCGGTAGTACCGCCCGTAGCGGTAGTACCGCTTACGATAAGCGGTAGTACCGCCCGTAGCGGTAGTACCGCTTACGATAAGCGGTAGTACCGCCCCAGACGCCAGCAAAACTTCCTTCTGCACCTTGCCTAAGCCTCGTGGGCTTTACCTCTTTGGCTCATATAAAGTGTTGCTGCACCCGAACACTTCGGTAAACATCCGGAACCCTTTCCGGTGAATTCCGGAACCCTTCCGGAGATCAAAACACTATTATCACATATATCAATCTTTACCTCCGAACTATTCCGGAGATCCTCGTCATGTCCGGGATCTTATCCGGGACTCCGAACAACCTTCGGTCACCAACAAAATAACTCAACTATACTAATCGTCACCAAACGTTAAGTGTGTAGACCCCGCGGGTTCGAGAACTATGTAGACATGACCGAGACACCTCTACGATCAATAACCAATAGCGGGACCTGGATGCCCATATTGACTCCCACATATTCTACGAAGATCTTTATCGGTCGAACCTCTATGTCAAGGATTCAGTTAATCCCGTATATTGTTCCCTTTGTTCTTCGGTATGTTACTTGCCCGAGATTCGATCGTCGGTATCTCTATACCTAGTTCAATCTCGTTACTGGCAAGTCTCTTTACTCGTTCCGTAATACAAGATCTCGTGGCTAACATTTTAGTCACATTGCTTGCAAGGCTCATTGTGATGTTGTATTACCGAGTGGGCCCTGAGATACCTCTCCGTCACACGGAGTAACAAATCCCAGTCTTGATCCATGCCAACCCAACAGACACCCTCGGAGATACCTGTAGAGCACCTTGATAGTCACCCAGTTACGTTGCGACGTTTGATACACACAAGGTACTCCTCCGATGTCAGGGAGTTGCATGATCTCATGGTCATAGGAACAGATACTTGACATGCAGAAAACAATAGCAATAAACTGACATGATCAAATGCTACGTTCTTAGTTTGGGTCTTGTCCATCACATCATTCTCCTAATGATGTGATCCCGTTATCAAATGACATCTCATGTCTATGGCTAGGAAACCTTAACCATCTTTGATCAACGAGCTAGTTAACTAGAGGCTTACTAGGGACACAGTGTTGTCTATGTACCCACACATGTATTTAAGTTTCCAATCAATACAATTATAGCATGGATAATAAACGATTATCATGAACAAGGAAATATAATAATAACCAATTTATTATTGCCTCTAGGGCATATTTCCAACAGAAATTTCTACAAATATGTTTGTCTAATCATAAAAAGTGATATTAGATATTTATTAGACCATATACTTTATACATCTCTATCATAAATGTGTATGCACTATAGTTTATGCAATCGGCAAAAACTAATCCAAAAAGAATTTTCATCACTAAACAAAATGTAAATATAGCAAATTGTAGGTGTATGGTTCAATTATATACAGTACATTACAAATGTATGACAAAGTAGAATGCAACTGATATTTAGCTTTGTTTTCTTTTTTTTATAGTTAATGATGTCATATGAGTAATAGAAACACTGTTAAGACTATAGCATTATAAAAGTAAGTTTCAAATATGTATAAAATTTTTAGTATAAATATGTGTAAAATAAGTTTTAAATAACCGAGTCGTCATTATTCAGTTCCTAACGTGTTGATTTTCATATTCACATACACACTAATTTGGTGTCAGACTCTGGATAGAAGATGGAGTTTGAAGCTCAAGAACAAAACCGTACTCTCTCGATTTCTCTTCTTCTCTATATACACAAATCAAGTACCAACTCACCGGCGTTACCTGTTAGCACTGTCACCTTCTGCTCTCCTTAACAACATAATAAACAGCCGACGCAACCACTGCTTCACCACACTGTGAAAACTCTTTGCCTCTTACTAAGCTATAGTTACCAGCCATATCCCTTCCTGTAGCACCTCCTTTGCCTTCTCGAAGTCTCGCCACCCACCGACTCCACCAGTGCTAGACTCCAATCGTTGCCTCTAAGCCACACAGAAACCGCTGCCGCAATTTTTCCCAGTTTTTGTAACAGCTCTGCAAATCAATGTGATTCCGATGAACTGCTTGATGCTTCACCGAATATCCTCCCTTGAACGAGCACCTGAGTCACTCCTTCTCTCGACTCGTGTGAATAAGATTACCCTAAAAGTGCCCCAATAGTAGCACGTACGACAGGCACCTACCACTCAATTTGTCCTCCTCCACTGTTTGTCTTCTCCAATCAGCACACCCGCAGCAGCAAGAACCTCTTATTCCAAGTTCACACAACAACAGCTCCAGCAAAGCACACATGCACACACAACAACAACACATGCACGCAGTAGCAACTCCAACAAGCACACTCTTGCTGCAAGTGCGTGCAGCTTTTCGCTTATTTTTTTTAAATAATACATTTTTTTTATTAATTTTCACAAATATTACGCTGGATGAAAAATTTTCAAAAATAATACACCGTCGGCCCGCAGCAGGCCGATCGGCCCGCAGCAGGCCGACTGGGCTTACTCAGCCCACCGCAGGCAGACAGCAGGCCTGGCCAGGCCACGAAAGAGGCTGTCGGCGCGTGCGGGCCCCTGTCGGCCCGCTGCCGGCCGATCGGCGCGCTGCGAGCCGACAGGGTCCGGGCCCCCCCAGCGCCTGGCTCTGACCTCCTCTCTCTCCTTCTTTCTCCTTCCTCCTCCTTTCTCCTGCGAGCTCCCACTCCTCACGGCTAGCTACAGCTCCTTTTTTTCTCCTCTTTCTTGCAAGAAATGCCTCAAATTAATACACCAAAATGAGGCGGTTTTTTAGAGATTGAGCACCGTGAATGGGTTCTACGTAGTTAGGGGAGCCAAGGGAGACCTCGATCTACTGATGGGGTAGCTCGTGGTGGTCGTGGTGAGCATTTTTCTTGAAGGTTTTTTTAGCACATTGGAGGAGGTTGTGGCAGCGGTGGAGGTGGAGGTGGTGGTGCTGAAGCTGGGGCAGTGTGGTGGAGGTGAATCTCCGGCAGTTTGGTGGAGTTTCCGGCTCCGTTCGTCGTTCGTCGTTCGTCGTTCGCTCGCACGCTTCAAGGGTATATTTCAACACACATTTTATTTTTCGTAGTTGCTCCGGTAGTATTCGGTAATATGTTTCGATGTGAAATAAATTAGGTGTGCGATTTGCTCCGGTAGCTATTTGCTCCGGTAGTATCCGTAAATATATTTAGATGTCAACTATTTAGTTGTGTCAATATTTGAAGTTGCTCCGGTAATATTCCGTACTATATGTGGATGTCAAATATTTAGGTGTGTCAGTAGTTGGAGTTGCTCCGGCAATTATTTGTAATATATTTGTAGGTGTGTGAATTTTTTTAGTTGCTCCATTAATATTCCATAATATATATACATGTCAAATATTTAGTAGTGCGGATATTTAAAGTTGTTGCTTAATACTTGTCTGTCATTGTTGAAAAAAAATAGGTGAGCCGAGATGTCTGATGTAGTGAAGTTCAAATTTTACTACGGTCCTGGTACTGTCCAAACAACTGACATGGGAGCTGATCTGAGTGAATTTACTCACATAGAGGTGCCAATGAGCGCACCTCAAACATGGTCTGTCAGTCAGTTGAAAGAATGGATTACAGGAAGTTTAGGGCTTGATACAGAAACACACACCGTCGGTGTTCATGCATTGTGGACACGGTCAAGTTCAATAATTTACTTTTATTTGAGGCCAATAGAGCGAGACTCCGAGTGGGTGCGGTGGTTACAAGGTTGCGAACGCAGGGGATGCAATCCTATTGCCTTAGTGCTTCCCGTCGTGAAGGAGGTGACTGCACATGAAGGCGAGGGTGGCTACGATCCTGGGCAGAGCAGTGGAGGGAGGCAGTTATCTATGTCAAATGCTGGAGATGATGGTTACGAACCAGGGCAGAGTAGTCAGGTAGAAGGAGGAAATGCCGATGGTGATTACAGTGGCGAGGTGGACGCTGACGAGGTAGATGGGCACATGCAGGACCAGATGGAAGAAGAAGACACCGATGTTGATATGGGTCATGCCGATGATTCTGACGAGTCGGATGAAGAAGAAAATGCAGAGGAGGTCCCGAATCCTGCATCATGGAATCATGACTTCTCATCTGCAATGATGGTGAACGATGGACATGATTCTGCCTGGCAATATCACCAGAACAATATTGCGACGGGTGCTATGTATCCCAACAAGCAAGCTCTGAAGGATGCAATAATAAATTGGGCAATGTCCACGCAAAGGGTTTTCACAGCTCAGGTGTCAAGTCAGAAATACCTGACAATGGTATGCAAGAACGCAGATTGTCCCGCCAGGGTGCACGGCTATCTCCCTAAGTATGGCACAAGTTGGGTGATCAGTGACTTAGTTAATCACACTTGTCTTATTCCCTGCATCCCTCAAGATCATGCCAACCTTTCATCGACGCTTATTGCTCGGTTGTTTTACGATGAGATAGTGGAGGGCAAAGCTATGGAAGTGAAGGCAATCCAGAGAAAAGTATTCGCCAGGTTCAAGTACAGAATTTCTTATGGCAAGGCTTGGAGGGCTAAGCATGCGGCGCTTGAGAGGAGATTTGGTTCTTATTTTGATGCATATGACTCTGTTGTCCAACTCCTCCACACACTGCAGCAGCGGAATCCAGGCACCTATATCGATATCCAAGACCTCTTCATGCCAGAGTTCCCAACTGTGAGGGTGTTGCATCGTCTCTTCTTCTCTTTCGGTGTATGCATCGAAGCTTTCAGGCATTGCCGACCGGTGATATGTGTAGATGGTACTTTTCTCACTGGCAAGTACAAGGGTCAGATCCTAACAGCCATAGGTCAAGACGGCCAAAATCAAGTTGTCCCACTCGCATTTGCTTTTGTGGAGAGTGAGAACATTGAAAGTTGGACATGGTTCTTCAGGCAGTTGAAAATATCAGTTGTGAAGGAGAAGCCCAATGTGTGCATCCTTCATGACAGGCATGCAGGTATACTCAGTGCGATAAGGACACTAACAAACCCAGGCCCTGAGGAACAAACTCCATGGCAAGACTTGCAGAGCCGTTGGTGCATGCGCCATCTGGGGGCTAATTTCTTCTCGCAGTTCAGAAATAAGAACCTAATGAATCTGTTCAAAAAACTCTGCAAGCAGAACCAGTTATGGAAGTACAATTTGATACGTGACAGACTTAATGTGTGCACGCAGAGACACGTTAGGGACAGGAAAGCTGCAAGAGATGCAGCGGTGAGGGCACATGTTGAAGCAGTAGCTGCACAGTTGGCAACAGGATCAGCGGCCGTGGAGGAGGAGCCTGTTGGGCTATGTGACCTGCCAGGCTTTGACCCACCTGGTACTAGGAGAAGACTTGGAAGGTCGATTAAAACCTTCCAGCAGTGGATAGAGCATGAGCCTCTGGAGAGGTGGTCTTTGCTACATGACACACATGGAGCAAGGTACGGTGTCATGACAACCAACCTCGCGGAAACATACAACTTTGTCCTCAGAGGAAACCGGGCATTGCCACTTACAGCCATCGTTGAGGGTATTTTCTATGGCACCGTGAAGTATTTCAGAGATAGACGTCAAAAAGCAGAGCAGCATATCTTGAACAACCCAAATACACGTTACTGTGAAAGAGTGATGAAGTACATGGACAACAAGATGCAAAAAGCTAGGTCACACACTGTAGTCACCATCGGTAATCAAGAGAGAAGGTTTGAGGTCCACTTAGTCAACAACAAATTCGGATGTGCAAATGAGTTGAGGACGCATGAGGTGAAAATTGGAAATGAAGCCTGGCCAACGTGTGAGTGCACATGCAACAAACCAAAATTGTTTCACCTACCTTGCTCACATGTACTTGGTGCTTGCGGGCAGCTTGGAATGGACGCAATATCGTTTGTGTCTCCATTTTATCTGAAAGAGTCTGTCCTCAATACCTGGACAGGTGAGCTGATGGGTTTTCGATCAATGGGTAACTTCAACAACGTCAACCCCGCTGAAAGGCGTTACATTCCAAACCCAGAGCATATGCGTACAAGTAGAGGCAGACGGCAGTGTCAGCGCATCCGGAATGATATGGATGAATCTGAAGCAGGAGGTCCAACTATGCAATGCATTCTATGCAATGAATTTGGCCATAGGGACACTAATTGTCCCACTTTCGTCACTGCCAGTGGTACTGGTCGTGGACGAGGCAACCGGGGACGAAGGGGAGGTAGAGGAGGTAGAGGAGTAAGAGGGAGAGGAAGAAGCTAAGCTAGCAGTACTATGTTATAAATTTGTATTAAGTGTGACACTATGTTCTGAATTTGTATTAAGTGTGGCACTATGTTATGAATTTGTATTAAGTGTGGCACTATGTTCTGAATTTGTATTAAGTGTGGCACTATGTTCTATATTTGTATTAAGTGTGGCAACTATGTTCTGAATTTGTATTAAGTGTGGCACTATGTTCTATATTTATATTAAGTGTGGCAACTATGTTTGAAATTGGTATGTGCAGGAATGGCGGGAATGTGGTTGCTGAATGGGGAAATTGATAAGGGTCATCGTGGTGCGATATGGTCTGAGCGAAAGCTCAAGCCTCTGGTCACTCGCACTCCTTTGGAGAACTGGATGATACACCCAGGATGGGTTCAGCGGTACGTGCTTTATTAATTTGCACACTGACATGAATATTAATGGGAGACACTAACTGAAATGTTCTGTCATGAAGGTTGAAATGGGCCGGCCTTTTACCTTTCGCGCGTCTGGTTGAGTCTATCCCGGGCTGCAAACGCCTCGCCATCGACTCCTCCTTGTTGAGCTGCTTAGTGGACCGTTGGAGGCCAGAGACCCACACGTTTCACTTCCGGTGGGGAGAGATGGCTCCTACTCTAGAGGATGTGTCACTTTTGCTGGGACTACCGTTGGCAGGTCATGCCATAGGACCGTTGGACGCACCGGCTGGTTGGGAGCTTGGTCTTACACAACGTTTTCATGGTGTTTTTCCGGATGCTCCGGATCCGGAATGGGAGCATCACGGACCTAAGTATGATTGGTTGCTCAAATTCCAGGTTAGTTCCCCTACCTATTATCTTCAAGTTATCATGCAAATGGTTCTACAGAAAATACCTGTGGCTTACTAAATATTTGTCTTTGCTTAATGAATTCAATCTCTATTTGCAGCGTTACATGACCGGAACACGGTTACGCATCATTGAGCACTCTCACCCAGAGGAGATACCTGACCCTACTCCGTCGGATATGTACCCGAGCTATGATACTTCGGGCTCTAGGCAGTACGCGGTAAGATATATTTTCTTTAAGTAAAGTTGTGACATACTTTGACGTGCATACTTAATAATCGTCATGAAATTTTTCAGGCTCGCTTGACACACGAACTATACGACGACGTGACCACCTTTGGACGATCACTGTCGTCTGGACCTCTTCTTCAACACCGGCCTGTGGTACAGCCCTTCTTGGAACGCATGCAGAACAAGATACGGGCTGTCTACGAGGCTATCACGTGCACCCGGAGAAGCGACGTTGTTCAGCACCAGCAGCAGCAGCACCACCACCACCAGCAGCAGCCACGTCACTCCACGCACCGACAACAGCCACGTCCACGTCTAGCACATCAACCGACGACCAGGCCACCCCCTCTTGACCAACCTGGTGGTTCGACGTGGCATCACCCACAACACTATGGTCCCACGTCAAGCTTTGTGTTTTCTCCACAGCAGCAGGGTCCCTCGTCGAGCTTCGTGTTTCAGCCAGAGCAGCCGTCACAGCCAGCAGGTATGTCTCTTCATATTTATTGTTTTCAATATTAGTTGAGGCGACCTCATTCTTGATGACTTAACGTTCATCGTGCAGGAGCCTACGGATATCATGCGTCTATGTCGGCATCACATGATACGTGGGGGAGTGATCAACGTCCTGAGGACAACATAGAGGCTCAGATGTCGCAGCAAACCGACTGGATGAACATGTACTCGACTCCTCCACCTGGCCCCACACAGGATACACAGTATGACCAGGGTGAGTGGTCTAAGATTCCTCCTCGCCAGGTTAGGGCACCCAACAGGTTCGGATGGACGCCACCTCAAGATCAGCCTCCGCGCCATGGCAGACGTCGTCAGTGACGCTTCTATCTATCAGTAGAGACATGACCATCTACTTCTGTATGAGACTTATGTCTATTCTATGTATGAGACAAATGACTATGTACTTATGTATGAGACATATGCCTACTCTATTTAGTACTCTGTTATTCGAACTACAACATCATATTTAGATAGAACATAATGATCGTACAACAAGACAGTACAAACAACTTGATAGAACTACATCTAAATTAAACGGTACATACGACTTAACTTACAACATACATGCATAAAATAAGATACATAAAAATTAACATGTTTCAAATTAAGATACAACTTGCTGCGAATTTTAAGATACAACTTGCTGCAATGCGAACGTTACGATACAATAACATAAATCTACTGAGTCCAACGGGGATATTTTCCTTTTCCATCACCAGCTTCTTCTGCTGCCTTGGCTGCACGAGCCCTTTCTTTTTTTATCTGCCTCTCAGCCTCACGGGCCTCCTGCCGCTGTCGATACACCTCCGCCAGTCGAAGTCCCTCTTCTCGGTTTTTCTTCTTCATCTCATCAAGAGAAGCCCTCTGCTTCACACAGTACTCTTGCCACTCTCTCTCCTGCTCTGCTTTCTCCTCTGCTGCCGCCTTCGCGCGGCGCTCTTCTAAGTCCAAACTTGCCCATGCACGACGACCTCTTTCACGAATCTCGGTCACCGCCCAGTCCGGTTTTTTTGTGTCAATCCAACGATAGTACATGCACAGAGGCGGAGGAGACTACAACCAAAATAGAAATAGAAATGTCAAATCAACAATAATATCAACAACGTGTTTATTCTTCAAGACTGAAACACACCGGAGGCCTGATGTACGGTGAAGTAGCAACGGGTGGATCTTCCTCATAATTGGCGCACATGAAAAACTTCATGCCCAACCAATCTGAAAAATCCATCACCTCCTTCACCTTACAGAGATCGCCACACCAACAACGAAGTACTTCCACCCCCCGAGGCAAACTCGCACTCTTCATTTTCGTAGGCCTAATGCTTTGATCCGAGCAAGGCAAACTCATAATGACTAGCGCGTTGGTGTTTTGAAGTGCGGCTGGACGATAGAGAAGAGAGTGAGAAAGAGCAAGCAGTGTGGGCAGAAGCAAAGAGAAGAGCATGAGAGAGCAGGCAACGGCATCTCGTATATAAAGATGAGGAGCACTGTGTTGTCGGTAGCAACAGCACGGCACCGCACCGCCGACAGCAGGAATCATACAAAGCAGACAGCCCTGGCGAGGCGAGCAGTGTTTTAATCAGTGCAGCAGTAGTACCAATTAGCAGCAGTAGCAGGCAATCAACAGCAGCGAGGGAACAGATGGACGAAAATTTAGGCGGGAATCACGCAGCAGCAGCAGCAGCATCTTTGCATTGGAGTGAGCGCCGTCTGCCACAGGGAGCTGTCGCCTCGCGCGCGGGAATCGGAGGCTGGCGCCGCGCAGCGCAGCAGTGCAGTATGCCAATCACTACAGTATGCCAATCACTACAGTACGCCAATCACTACAGTCCCGCCAATCACTACAGTATGCCAATCACTACAGTCCCGCCATATTTTCTCGCTCTTTACTTCCCGGCAGTGTCTCCCTCCCGCCTTTCTTTGTGCTCTCAACCTATAAAACACCCTCGGCAGTAACGTGGGTAAGCAGTCTAGTGTAGTCTCGTTTCACCGTTGGATCGAAGGCATTTCCAAACGAGAAGGTAAATCAAATCCACCCCCCCATTATTTGGTTCGTTTAATGTATCATAGTTTTTTGCAAACCCTAGTTTTCTTTGTCGTAGTGGTTATGCTCAAGGGGTAAGTTATGTGCTCAGTGGGATTTGAGTGGGATTTGTGTGTTGCAGATGGCTAAGGGTACTCAGTGGGTGCTTAGCCCTATTGTTCATGTCCAAGGCTTTCCTCCAAGTGTTGTGCAAGTTAGTGAAGTGGACATCACTTTTGATTGGTTAAAGACTAAATTCATGTTGAAGCAAGGGTTGAAGGAAGACGATTTTGTGTACTACGTCAGCAGCTTGCACTCAGATGGCCCTGGGGAAAGAAAATTCATTGAAATAACTGATGATGATACAATTCATGAAATGCTCAAAGAATGGGAATGGAAAAGGGTTGTTGACTTGCATTGCTACAAGAAACCGAGTTATATGTGATGTTTATGTCGTTTGAACTATCGTGGACCATCGTGGTAATGAACTATTTATGTCTTTTGGTCCTCGTCCGAGGAGAAAGACCCAGATTCGTCGTCGTCCCTAGCAGTGATATGGTTATCTATGTATGAGTCGTTATCTATGTATGAGACATGCTTGATGTATGTGTTACTATCGCACTAGCTTCTATCAGAGTTGGAGACATATATGCAAATGGCGGGAGAGCAGGGCGGGAAAGAAAATGGTGGGAGAGCAGGGCGGGAAAGAAAATGGCGGGAGAGAAGGGCGGGAAAGAAAATGGCGGGAGAGAACAGAGTATCTTAATATGCAAATGTATCTCTTCGGAATGCTATGATCTATTGATTCCCCTCTTCGGAATGCAAATGTTTTGAAAAAAATTCGAAATAATATTGACGGCAAAGAAAAAATGTGAAAAATTAAATGGCGGAACGGAGAAAGAAAGGAGCTGTACTTGAGGAAGGGAGGAACGAACGAGAAAGGAGGCACCTGTCGGCCGGCAGCAGGCCGATCGGCCTGCAGCGGCCCGACAGGGTCTGGCAGCGCGAGCGGGCTGACCTGGCCGCCTGCTGTCGGCCTGTGGCGGGGCCAGTCGGCCTGCTGTGGGCCGATCGGCCTGCACCGGGCCGACGGTGTATTATTTTTAAAAAAATTTCATCTAGCGTAATATTTTTGAAAATTAATAAAAAAAATGTATTATTTAAAAAAAAATTCCAGCTTTTCCTCCTCTTTGGGGGCTAAGTTGAGTAAATGACCCCCCCCCCTCCTATACAAATACAGGATAATCATACCTAAGCAAGCATGTCAAATAGGGGGACACATGGTTGCATAATAACTATAAGATGAACATTACTGTACAACACTATACAAAATCAAAAATAACCTCACCAAGCTTAGAACTTTGCAAAATCTAAACTAAATAAAAAATATGAAATAAAAAAGTAATGCAGTTTATTAAAGGAGAGTATAAAAGTGGTTATCTCACCAAGCTTAGATTAAGTAAGGGTAATACACTTTTACCATTGAGGTACAAATGGCTTCTCCTTTAATTGACATAGGCCATTGCTTTGATAAATTTTCCTCAATGTGGTCCGGTGGCTACCTTCCCGTAGAACCTAATGGAAACGAAACTAAAAGAAAGCAAAAAAATGGTTGTTTGAATTTTTTATTATTTTTTTAGCACAGAGGGATAGCTCACAAATGATGAAGACTTCTCGTCAATGTTGGTGGTCCCACATCAGAGGAGCGGCAAAATGAAACTACTGTTGCCCGTTCCTGTCAAAGGTGGCACTCACATCGGCACAAACGATTAACCGAGTCTCCACATTTCTAATGTTGAAGTGGTGAAGGGGTGGGTCTCATAGAGGATAAAACGCCCCAAAGGAGACAGCAACCCGATGGCAATTCGCTTTGATGGCGTGCAGGGGCATCTAGCTATTTTTTCCACAAGCGTTGGTGGAAAACACTGAATTCGTGAAGCTTTAGTCGCTCTCATCGGATATCCGAGTTCGCTAGTATCACAGAAAAAAAAAACAATGGTTTTGGGTTTTAAAAAAGTATTAAGGATTAAAAAATATTCTGAAATTTTAAAACTGTTCCAAAATTTTCAAACAATACCACCGATTATAAAATCGATAAAATCAAAAAATAAAATAATTTTGAAAAAGTAAAAAACAAGTAACCAGAAAAAAAAGAGAAAAACATTACATAAAAGGTTCTACAATTCCAAACCAGTGAGAACAAACACACTAAACCAAAAGTGGACCGCAATAAGATTTTCCTCCTTACATAAAAAGGGTAGCCCGGTGCAAGTAGCTTCCGCTTGCACTAGTCCGGGGAAGGGTCCAACCAAGCCGCAAATGCTATATGTTGCCCATACCGGTTCCTAATAGGAATGGCCTAAGGGCGATGGCTAGCGGGACGTCCCATTAGCGCGGTTTTCTTTGTTCTTTTGACGCTTTATTTTTTGTTAATTTTTCTTTTCTTTTTCTTTGTTTGTCAATGGTTTTTTGGGTTTTCTTTCTACGTTATACTTTTATTTTCTTTGTTTCTTGCTTCATATATTTCTATACGTTTTTCTATATATTTTTTCTATACATGGTCAACATTTTTATTTTCTAAAAAAGTTGATCATGTATTATAAAAATGTTAATATTTTTATTTAGGAATTTTTAATAAAGAATTTAAATTTTTTTAAAAATGTTGACCATGCAGTAAAAAAATGTTAATATTTTATTTGAAAATTTTTAATCGAGAAAATAAAAATGGTAAAAACGTGTATAGAAAAAAATGTTGACCCTATATTATAAAAAGTAAAATTAGTTTTGGAAAAAAATAAAACGTGTATTAGAAAATTTTTGTTGGCATATAAAAAATGTAGAATGAAAACTTAAA
The DNA here is from genome assembly GCA_039707655.1 of Elymus sibiricus. NCBI lineage: Eukaryota > Viridiplantae > Streptophyta > Magnoliopsida > Poales > Poaceae > Elymus > Elymus sibiricus. The sequence goes on from CM077671.1 coordinate 485,393,324, forward strand.
GAAACATTGAAAACCAAAAAATTAAAATCGAAAAATCAAATGAAGAAATAAAAACAAAGAAACAAATAAAAACTAATAAAAAACTGGAGAAAAAAAAAACAATAGAAACACCGACTAGTTTGTACTTAAGTAGTCTCGCCTTACTACACTATCGCGAACCTAGGCATAGCCTAGTGGCTAGCGGACCCTTCAACGAGTGATCCTTCCCTCTGGCTTAATGTGAGATATAGTGCTCATGGTCGTCAGCCTAGCAGCAAGGGTTTGATTCCCCCACGCTCCCTTTTCTCTTCTATTTTTTTCATTTACTATGCGCGAATGGGCTGGTTTGAGTCCTGTAGGCTCTTTTTTTAGTACTGTAGACTCTTCAGCGAGTGATCCTACCATATCCTTCATGCGAAATATAGCGCTCGCGGTTGTCTGCCTAGCATCAAGCGGCACATAGCCGCTCCAAACATGAGCTTATGCCCACCCGTACCGACTTGGCCTACAACTTAGGCCTTGTCCATTGAAGCGCTAAATTAATTTTTGTGCTCCCTCCTCTACAACGACCCCCCGACCTAAGTGTCGCCACCTGCTGCCCTCTACCGACCTCAATGCTCTCTATACATGGTCCGTCCTATTCTGGGTAAAATAGACTAGGAAGCGCGCAACGGTGTTGGGCTTCGCTGGTTGACCCAATTACGTATTCTTGTTTTTGTAATCATATTTGTTCGGCCTTTGTTGACCCTTTTTTGTGGCTGGATTATTTTTGTCGTTATACTATTCATTTGTTTAGTACTATATTAAAAGTTTATGAATTCAAATTTTTATGAATTTCAAATATATTATAATTTTCTCTGATTTTCGAAAATATTCCTGATTTTAATAATGTTTACGAATTTCAATTATGTAAACTATTCACTTTTTGGCAAATTTTATCACGTATCAGAAAATTAAAATAGTAAACAAACTAAAATGTTGAAGAAATTAAAAAACTATTTAGGAATCTAATTAAAAAAATCGAAATTTTAAATTCGTTTCCAATTGTTTAAAAATGTTATAGAAATTAAATATTGTAGCGATTAATGGAAAATGTTGATAAAAACTTAAAAATAATCGTAATTTATTATCTATTTGCGATTTATAAACATATATTGAAATGGAAATTTTCAAATTTTTAAAAAATCATGATATTTTTATGTTTCCATGAATTAAAGATGTTTTCGGATTAAAAATATTGAAATGATTTTAATTTGACTCCACAAATCCAGAATTTCAAAAATGATGACAAATTTTAGTTATGTTTTCAGATTTCTATAAATGTATGAATTTTCAAAAACTGACTAGTTATTTGAAAAAAATATTCAAGAATTTGAAATTGGATGAGAGAAAAAATCCAAAATATTGAAATAATGGCCTGTAAAATAAATGGAAAAAGAAGACACATGAACAAGACACAAGAGAAAATCTTTATTGGAAACCTTCTAAAGCCTTCCGAAATCCTTGTAGACAAATACCCTCCCTTATCGACCAGGCTCACAACCCATGAATTTATTCGCGGAGCTCCCTTATTTTCCATCAACCATCCTGACCAGAGTGTCGCCACTTGCCGCCGTATTCCAGCCTCAATGCCCTTTGTACATGGGTCTTCCTATTCCGCACGAAATAAACAAGGAAACACGGGCCTGAGCATGTAACAACAGTGTTGGGGTACATTAGTTAGCCCAGTTATGAGTTATTTCCGCCAGCAACTTCGTTCTTTCACTGTTTGATCATTTTTGTGGCTCGATTGATTCCATCGCTATATTATTTCATTTGCTTACTAAATTAAAATTGTATGAATTCAAAATAATCCAATAATTTAAATTATATTTCGTAAGATATAAAATACTCATGAATTTAAAAATGTTCAAGAATAATAGAAAAGTTTCGTCATTTTTAAAAATGTTCTGGATTTAAAACTGCTCGTCAGTATACAAATTCTTGTCAATTAAAAGTATTCACGAATTTTTGAAAACATCGTTAATTTATAAATTTTACCTAATTTTAAAAATCTTGTGAATTTTCAATATGTTCACAACTTTTTAATAGTTTTCCAAAATTTGAAATATGATGGCGAATTTTAAAATATGTTTGAATTTAAAAATTACCATGAACATGAAATGTGCTCGTGAGTTTAAAAAAATGTTCCTCAATTTGAAATATGTTCATTGCTTTGGAAAACGATTGTAAATTTAAAATATGTTCCGACATTAACAAAGTACTCATAAATTAAAAAATGTGCTTGAATTTTAAAAATCATCCTGAATTTCATAAATTGTCGATGAAATCATCATTGTGCAGAGAACAGGAGAAAAACCAACCACATTACGACGGCCCTAGCATGAGGCATCCTCCTCGGCCGTTCCCGGGTCTGCACAGACAAGACCAAACCATGCTTGCCGCTCTCAACGCTACGTCTTACAATACTACTACACACAACGTCTATAGGACAAAAAGCCAACGCCGAGGCCCTCACGACGCCGGCCGCTAGGTACATAACAGGCGTGGCACAAAGCGGCAGCTTCCTCATCGGCTAGCATCTACCTGCCTGCCTTCCTCTAGCTTGCTAGCACGCTTCCGGCGTAATACATAGCGATCGATGGCCACGATGGCGGCGGCGCAGCTTCTGGTGGAGGCGCGGGCGCCGGGGTTCGCGGCGTGGATGCTCGGCGTGCGGCGGCGGATCCACCAGCACCCGGAGCTGGCCTTCCAGGAGCACCGCACGTCCGCGCTCGTGCGCGCCGAGCTCGACGCCCTCGCCCTCCCCTACGTCTGGCCCGTCGCGTGCACCGGCGTCGTAGCCACCATCGCCGGCTGTGCCGGTCCTGGGCCCGTGTTCGCGCTCCGGGCCGACATGGACGCGCTCCCCATCCAGGTCAGCCGATCCACACGTCTCGTTGAAAAATCGAAAAATTAGTCGCTGGTTGATCCATTCACTAGATCCGTCGATCGGTAGGTCGCAGCTTGTCTGCAAGCAAGAAGGCGAGCCTATGTTAATCAAGGAAACTACTTCAAAACAGTCGGATGTAAACATCCGCATCCCCAGCTGGCGTCCTGGACCACCCACGTTGCCAGCGCCTCCCCATCCTTATCCACGTCTCTTCTTCCTGGAACGTCTCTTTCCTCATCTCCATTTTCTCAGCCCGTCCCACCGTAGCGCATCCTCTCCCACCACCGCGCTGCCGCATCCCATCCCAGCACCGCGCTGCAAGGCCACACCTCCACGCTCTGTTAGAACTAATCTTGATGTTTTGTATCAGCATTTTGAGTGTTGCATGTCACGTCAGTGGTAGTGATGCATGGTAGTTAAGATAAGTATTAGTCGAGAGAATAGGCTGAGTTAGTTTGAATGCGTGTGTTTGTTAGCTGGCCGGGTCGTGTGGCCGTTGAGTCAATGCTGCAGACGCACTGGACATGGGCGTGCATGCAGGGGGTAGTTAGTGCATGGAGCTAATTAGTTGGGTTAGTGGCCAACGTAGTGGCCCGGTTAGTGGGTGTGTTCAACCCCTGGTGTATATATACGTACTGCATTGAGTTAATGAAAAGAGGCCGTGAGGGGCACCATAAAAAATGTAGCCTATGTGTGTTCACCAAGGAGAGAGCCTCTAGGCAAAGCTAGCGGCTGGTTTCTCCCTTGGTCCATGTGTGTGTGTAGAGTTCATCGCCATGGTTGAGAGAGACAAACAAAGTGAGAGTTGTGTGAGGAAGAAGAAGCGGCGCTGCGAGGAGGCGGCACCAACACGCTCCACCGCCGATGCCGCTGCGCAACCCTTCATTGCAGCAGCTACTATTGTTGCAAGCCGGAGCAGACTATATATAGCAGCAGGGGAGGGCCGGCGTTGTGGAAAGGGAGGCCGTCATGGCAGCTTGCAGCAATGTCGTCTGCTTCAACGACGTTGTTCATAGCATTTGTGAAGGCCGCTCGTCGGAGGCATATGGTGTTGCGAGGACGCTTTGTCAGCTGAGCACCGGAGACTCCATGATGCTGTGAGACTGCTTGCTCGAAGCATCCGATGCTGCGAGATCGGCTGCAGGTAAGAGAGAGAGAGAGAGAGAGAGAGAGAGAGAGAGAGAGAGAGAGAGAGAGAGAGTTGGAGCTGCGACAATGGTGTTGCAGATAGTGGTCGCCGGCGAATCGAATGAAGCAACGCCATATGCTGCGACGAGGTGGGTTGCAGTAGCGTTGACCGACGGAGAGCCGGATGCAGCAACACCGGCTGCTGCGACGATGGGGTCACAACAGTGGTGGTCGGCGGCGAGCTGGCTGTAGCAACGCCGTCGCGACCATGCTACGACGGCGGCCAAGGTGCTGGCGTTCTGTGACGCTCTACGGCTAGGGCGGTGCTGCAACGAGCCGCGAAGGCGTTGCTGCGAGCTGTTGTTGGGAGGCCGCTGGAAATTGCTACTACTAGGCGGCGTTGCTGCTAGGCCGCCAGAACTATGCGCGTGCCGGTCGATGACTTACTTGCTGGGAACAGTTGGGCAACAGGTACGGGCAGACCATGATGCCGCAAGGCGCTTCAGTGCAGGACGTGTGGATGACAAGATCAGATGGCCAGGAACTGCACATCCGACGGCTGTCATTCGGATGCCGCCTAGCACGCGCTGTTAATTAACTGTAATTGCATTGCGTCATGCAAGTGTGCATGGAATCTTATTGGCATGCAAGTGTCACCGAGCGCGCAGTATATTGCGCGCGATGACTTTGCAAGTCATAGAAAATTGTTAAGAGTCGTTGTCCCTCACCTGCTGCAAAACGTACGACCAAGATAATTCATTTGTGGCACTCAATAAAAAAGGGTAACGCTTGGGGCCGGGGCGCCGGCCGAACGCTTCGGCCGGTCTCCTCCACTCGCTGGGCATGCAGCGAATCAAATCGGGAGGGCCCACCATGTTATCTCTTCCCTCATCCCCGCGTCCTTCTCTTTCCTTTTTTTTTCCCAACCTCCCAGCTGCCATGGGAAATCCTACCCCGGCGATCTCCTCCAGCGAGCCCCCGTCTTCTTCTCCGGCGAGCATCCCCGAAGCCTACCACCGAACCAGTGTCCTTCCCTCGATTTCCCCTCTCTCAACTGCTCCATGGCCACCGGAGTTGCAACAGGCATGGCCGGCGAAGTTGCGTCCATGGCCGAAGGCATAATTTGCTACATGCTTCAACCGGCATCTATATTTGCTACAACCGACATCTAAATTTGCTACAACCGGCACCTCATTTTGCTACATCGCACATGGCGTCGCGATTTTTGCTACAACCGGTTTTTCATTTTGCTACAACCGACGACATGGCGAGCTGCATCCCCTCTCTCTGTCTTTACCGCTCCATGGCGAGCAGAGCTCGCAACGGGCATGGCCGGCGAAGTTGCGTACATGGCCGAAGGCGTAATTTGCTACATGCTTCAACCAGCATCTAAATTTGCTTCAACCGGCACCGCATTTTGCTACCACCGGTGTCGCATTTTGCTACATCGCACATGGCGTCACGATTTTTGCTACAACCGGTGTTTCATTTTGCTGCAACCATTGTCTTCGTTTGCTACGACCAACAACGAAATTTGCTACCATGAAAGGCTAGCAAGATTTGGAACCAAGGACCGCACCGGCGAGCAGCTCCGACGAGCGCGCTGGCGAGCGGCTCCGGCGAGCAAGCCGACGAGCAGCTCCGGCGAGCAAGCCGACGAGCAGCTCCGGCGAGCGGCTCCGACGAGCGCGCCGACGAGCAGCTCCAGAGAGCGGCTCCGACGAGCGTGCTGGCGAGCGCGCCGACGAGCGGCAGAGGAAGGATGTCCAGGTGAGGGGGTGGTCGCCGGCGGCCAGGATGACGTAGTGCGCGCAGCGACGTGGAGAGAAAGAAGATGATGAGGCGAAGTCAACGCGAACAGATCGGGTGGCTGGCGGGCGCTGCATCGAGCGGCTGGGACGCGACCGGCCCAACTATTGGGCCGGCGCGCCGGCGCAGAGTGCTGCCCAATAAAAAAAGATAATTCATTTGTACAAACAAAGTCGCAACTCAATAATCAAACCAGTGGTTAGTTTGTTTTGCACTAACACCGTACTTAATTGCAGGAGATGGTGGAGTGGGAGTTCAGGAGCAAGGAGGACGGCAAGATGCATGCATGCGGCCACGACGCGCACGTCGCCATGCTCCTCGGCGCCGCCAGGATTCTCCAGTCCCGCAAGGACGGCCTCAGGGGCACGGTGAAGCTGGTGTTTCAGCCGGCGGAGGAGGGCCACGCCGGCGGGTACCACGTGCTGCAGGAAGGCGTCCTGGACGATGCAGCTGCCATATTCGTCGTGCACATCAACACGAGTATGCCGGTGGGCACCGTCGGCTCCAGGCCGGGGCCGTTCCTCGCCGGATCTGCCCGCTTCAAGGCGACCATCACCGGGAAGGGCGGCCATGCTGCCATGCTCCAATCCGTTGTTGACCCGGTGGTGGCCGCCTCCTTGGCCGTCCTTAGCCTCCAGCAGCTCGCTGCTCGTGAGATCGACCCACTCCAGAGCGCAGTATGTTTCTTTTTCTTCTATTTCTCAGGTGGACGTTGATTGCACTTCAACATATTGACCTTGCATGTGCCCGTGTTTAATCAATTATTATGTGCCTATCCCTACCTCTTTGAACAAGTATATTGCAGGTGGTGTCAGTAACCTTCATCAAAGGAGGTGAAACTTTCAACGTCATCCCGGAGTCTGTGACCTTGGGCGGCACCTTGAGGAGCATGACAACAGAAGGATTATCCTATCTCATGAAAAGGATCAGGGAGGTAACGAACAACATGGTCATGAGATAACTTATTCCTAGGAATTTCAACTACAACTAATGACAAAGTTTAATTTCTTTGAACTAATACACTGACACCGTAATAATTAACTAAAGGTGATCGAGGGGCAGGCCGCCGTGGGACGGTGCAAGGCGATGGTGGACTTCATGGAGGAGGAGCACCGGCCGTACCCAGCCACCGTGAATGACGAAGGCATATACGCGCATGCTAAGGTGGTGGCACAGAGCATGTTGGGGGAGAAGAATGTGTTGTTGTGCCCCCAGTTTATGGCAGCGGAGGACTTTGGGTTCTACGCACAGAAGATCCCAGCCGCTTTCTTCAACGTTGGCGCTCACCGTGCCGGCGAGGACATAACTTACTTGCACACGCCACACCTGGTGGTCGACGAGAATGTGCTCCCCATCGGGGCTGCCATGCATGCCGGCGTTGCCATCGAGTTCTTCAACAAGCATGCCGCCTCTCCTCTCACTTGATTTGTCTTTTTTTGTTGACATGTATTTTTTTTCTTTATTATCAGTTTGGACAATTCTTGGTTTTCTTTGCATGCTCTTATGTATGAGTATCTTTTCATGCATTCATTCGGCTCAAATTCAGTTTGGAGGGAAAACAATATTTTGGAGGGAAAACAATATTCGTCGTACCAGTTGGGGAGGTTAGTTCCGATGACGGCGGTCTCGCCCGAGTTGGTTGGTAGAGACGGCTTGGGTGTGGGCCTTACTGGTGGGGCTCATGGGCTGAAATTATTGGACCATGGGCCAGATGTCAAGCCCACTAGTCCGGCAGAATACATAGAGGATAGTAGTGAGGCGATACCGTATCAAATCAATTCCCCTGTCCCACCACGAGTCTACGTTCAGATACTCGTTATGTGCAGCTCTCGCGTCCGCGCTCGATGCGGGTGAGCGCCCGCGACGGCGCCGTCCCGATCTGCCAGCTCCGACCTTCCCTGCGTCCATCGAGTGCAGATCCGAGACCCCGTCAGCCTCCTCTCTCCCCTCCCTACAGAAGCTTCCGCGCCATGGCGCCCCTCCCGCGCGTCCGGCCTGTGTCTGCGGCAACACCGACGGCGGCTGTCGCCACATCCGTGTCAGACGCCGGCTTCACGACCCCAGCGCCGCCGCCGCCTTCCGCCGCCGCCGTGCTCGCCGCGGCTGCCCTTGCCTCCCACAGGACCGCCCCTGCCGCCGGTGGCCGGTTCTCCCGATCTGGCCACCCCTCCGTCCTGAAGGCATCCTCGTCCGCTGCTCGGTCCGATTTGGATCGGGAGCAGCCTGCACTGGGCCGTGTTGACGGAGGCTACATGGAGGTGCCACCAGCAAAGCCGGCTGCTCCAGCTCTACCGGCCGCTTCAGCCGCGGCAACTCGGGTGAGCTCTGATGAGGATGAAGATGTGGAGATGGAGCTGCAGAAGTCGCTGGCCTCGGCGAATGGCCCCCTTTCCGGTGCCATCGAGCTTACCCGGCGGCCGCATTCTGTGTTGTGGGCTTCCGCTGCTGATGAAGACGACGATGAGGTGCTGGCCCCCCAGACGCCGCGGGCTGCCACCAAGGCCATCGACCCCGACCGCCGAGGTGTGCGTGGGGCATGGGCCAGACACAAGAGGGAGATGGCAGGAGGTGCTGCCGCGGCGTGGTCCGCGGCATCCGGCATCGCCGGCCCTGACATTGGCTGCTCGTCCCATTCCTAGGTGGCTTCATGGCAGATGCTGCAGATGCCTTGCTCCTGGGCATCGTGCGGCTGTTTGCAGAGATCCCCTTCGGTGCTCCCGCTGTTTGGAGAACGGTCATCTTGCGCGTGGCGGCGTGGGTGCCGTAACCCCTGGCGTCCACTTAGCTCACTTGCATGCCTCGTCATGCCGCGCCTCGGCATGGAACATCATCAAGCTCCAGCTTGCTGTGAAGGTCCGATGAAGTCCATGCTTTGTCATGGTTCGTGGGCGTCTGTCGTCTCTGGTATCACTGGTTCGGCTGCCTCGTCTGATTTGGATATGCGGTCCGCTCTAGCAGATCAGTCCAAGCTGTTGCAAGACTTGTTGGCGCGTGTTGGGAGCTTTCTGGAGCGGGCGAAGGATGCTCTGGTCAAGCTCTCCCTCGGGCCGACTACGTTGGCGACTGTTCCGACACCGCGTTGTCATGTTGTTTCGTGTGTTGGTTCCACGGAAGACATGAGGACAGAGCTCTTCGGTTGTTTCTCCCCTCGTGTTGGGGTCAGTTCTTCGTCTCCGTCTACCTTGCCCCTTGTGTCGACTACTGCTGTGGGTGAGGCCATCGCCATGGTCAACGCCCCTGTGCTGCAGATCATGCCCGAGCTTCAACAGCTATGTGTGAGACCTGCTTCTCCTCTGTCTGTGGAGCATATGGAGGTCGACTCGTTGGCGATGTCGTGTGAGGGTCATGATTCTATTGGAAATATGCCCTAGAGGCAATAATAATTTAGTTATTATCATATTTCCTTGTTCGTGATAATCGTTTATTATCCATGCTATAATTGTATTGATTGGAAACTCAAATACATGTGTGGGTACATAGACAACACTGTGTCCCTAGTATGCCTCTAGTTAACTAGCTCGTTGATCAAAGATGGTCAAGATTTCCTGGCCATAGACATGAGATGTCATTTGATAACGGGATCACATCATTAGGAAAATGATGTGATGGACAAGACCCAAACTATAAACATAGCATATGATCGTGTCAGTTTATTGCTATAGTTTTCTGCATGTCAAGTATCTGTTCCTATGACCATGAGATCATGCAACTCACTGACACCGGAGGAATACCTTGTGTGTATCAAACGTCACAACGTAACTGGGTGACTATAAAGATGCTCTACAGGTATCTCCGAGGGTGTCTGTTGAGTGGGCATGGATCAAGACTGGGATTTGTTACTCCGTGTGACGGAGAGGTATCTCAGGGCCCACTCGGTAATACAACATCACAATAAGCCTTGCAAGCAATGTGACTAAGTGTTAGCCACGGGATCTTGTATTACAGAACGAGTAAAGAGACTTGCCGGTAACGAGATTGAACTAGGTATAGAGATACCGACGATCGAATCTCGGGCAAGTAACATACCGAAGAACAAAGGGAACAGCGTACGGGATTAACTGAATCCTTGACATATAGGTTCAACCGATAAAGATCTTCGTAGAATATGTAGGAACCAATATGGGCATCCAGGTCCCGCTATTGGTTATTGACCATAGAGGTGTCTTGGTCATGTCTACATAGTTCTCGAACCCGCAGGGTCTGCACACTTAAGGTTCGGTGACGTTTCGGTATAGTAGAGTTATGTATGGTGGTGACCGAAGGTTGTTCGGAGTCCCGGATGAGATCCTGGACGTCACGAGGAGCTCCGGAATGGTCCGGACGTAAAGATTGTTATATAGGAAGTCCTGTTTTGGTCACCGGAAAAGTTTCGGGTATTTCGGTAGTGTACCGGGAGTGCCGGGAGGGGTACCGGGGACCATCGGGAGGGGTGTCTCGACCCAAAGGACCTCATGGGCTGTGGGAGGAGTCAAACCAGCCCCTAGTGGGCTGGCCTAACCCCCCCCCCCCTCCCACTAAGGCCCATGTGGCTTTGGGTGGAAAAAATCCAAAGGAGGAAAGGTGGAAAGGGTTTCCAAGTGGAGAGGAGGAATCCTACTCCTAATAGGATTGGAGTAGGACTCCTCCACCTCCAATTTCGGCCAAACCTTGAGGGTTTGAGGCTGCCTCCTCCCCTCCCTCCCTCCTATATATACTAGAGGATTTAGAGGGAAGAGCTAACCCTAATTGCCACGTGCTCCCTCTACTTCATCTAGATCGATTTCTCCTCTAGTCTAGTTTCAGCGGTGCTTAGGCGAAGCCCTGCCAGAATTGTTCCACCACCATCGCCGCCGCGCCGTCGCGCCGCCGGAGAATTGTTCTACCTCTCCGTTCCCTCTTGCTGGATCAAGAAGACGGAGATCGTCATCGAGCTGTACGTGTGCTGAATGCGGAGGTGTCGTCCGTTCGGCGCTAGATCGGAAGGACCGTGATCAGGATCGCGAGACGATTCGTGATTTGATCGCGGGACGGATCGTGATGGGATCGCGGGACGGATCGAGATTGGATCGCGAGACGGATCGTGATGGGATCGCGGGACGGATCGAGATTGGATCGCGAGATGGATCGTGATGGGATCGCGGGACGCTCGGCGATTTGGATCGCGAAGACGTTCGACTACATCAACCGCGTTTCTTAACGCTTCCTGCTTAGCGATCTACAAGGGTATGTAGATCCACTCCCCCTCTCGTAGATGCTCATCACCATGGATAGATCTTGCGTGTGCGTAGGAAATTTTTTGTTTCCCATGCAACGTTCCCCAACAGATTCACCTATGTCATGTGAGCAATTGGAGGTGACTGAGTCCATTGTGTCGGTGTGTGACGCCCCCGACTTAATCGTGCGCTAACCATACACGCAAATGCACACGATCAAGCCTAGGGACTCACTTGAAGATATCACAACACAACTCTAGACACAAAATAAAATAATACAAGCTTTAATATTACAAGCCAGGGGCCTCGAGGGCTCGAATACGTAAGCTCGCGATCAAGCGTCAGCGAAAGCATTAGATATCTGAGTACAGATATAAAAGTAAAACAGGAATGCCTTAAGAAGGCGAAAACAAACAACGACTCTGATCGAAAGAGGCAAGGCCTCCTGCCTGGGAGCCTCCTAAACTACTCCTGGTCGTCGGGGATCTCCACGTCGAAGTATACTCCTCTGGGGATCTCCTGCTCCTGGACTTCGACGTCTGATGTATCATCAAAAGGGGTATGGGGAAAAGAATAGCAGAGCAACCGTGAGTACTCATACAAAGTACTCGCAAGACTGACATCAGATCTATGCTAATTATGCATTGGTATCAAGTGGAGAGGCTGTATCTGTGGACTAAATAGCAGCAAAGCCAGAATAGAGAGAAAGGCCTAGCCTATCGAAGACTAGCATCTTCAGGGTCTTGCAGCATAAGAAGAGTACAGGTTATCATATTATTAATTAACAAGCATGTGGAAGCAAAGCCTAGAGATCCTTCCTCGACTCCCTGTGAGAAAGCGATCCCGAAGCTTATAATTATTTAACATGTATCCAGTTCAAGTAGTAATAGATCAGGATACAACACTGAGCGTCTTGTTACCGTGGACACGGCTATTCGAATAGATTACTTCCCTGCAGGGGTGCACTACTGTTACCCAACACGCTCGATTAACTCTGGCCGGACACACTTTCCTGGGTCATGCCCGTGTAGGAGATATGCCCTAGAGGCAATAATAAACGTTATTGATTATCTCCCTGTTCATAATTAGGTTTATGTTCCATGCTATAACTGCTATGGTTCTCGAGTCTGCAATAACCACGAGGCTCGGAGGAAGACTCATATGCACGTGTGGAATAATAAACGGTAAAATGTATTCCTAGTCTGGCCTCTAAGACTAGCTCAAGTGTTGCATGATGGTTCTGTATTCCTGATCATGGGCATGTCTATGCCGGCAATTTTTGAGGGCACAATGTTAGTAGAACACTTGTGTTGAATCGACTCGATTGATGTTATGCTATGAGATACATTCGTCATAAGTTAATGGTTAATAACACAGAGAAGTTAACGTTTGCATAATTCCTTAGACCATGAGAGTGTCGAGTTTCTTCATGCTTGCTTCATGAACTTTGGGGTTTGTTAAACGTCATCCGTAAATGGGTGGCTATTACGTCGGCTTACGGGTTCATGGAAAAGTATGTCAAGTAACTTGATAGCTCAAGATTGGGATTTGCTCCTCCGACGATGAAGATATATCTCTGGGCCCTCTCGGTGTTACGGTATCCATCATCGTCTGGCCAGACACAGGGTGATTTGATCACAGGGATGCCGGAACACGGGAACGAGAAAAGAGAACAATACCGACAACGAGGTAACTGGCATAGTGGACAAGGTGTTGATCCACGGGGATGCCAACATGTCTCACCTCGGGTATTTGTAACATATCGCGAAGCAACAGGAATAGCACACGGCAACTGGAGGTTCACTCGAATATTCATTCGTGTGGGTATAGGGGTCAATATGGGTGTCCACGGCTCCGATGTTGATCATTGATCGGAAGGGGTTCCGGGTCATGTCTATACTTCACCGAACCTATAGGGTCACACGCTTAAGGGTCATCTATCTGCTGAATACTAGACGGGGAGTCTGAGAGAAAATCACCGAAAAAGTTTCGGACGAAACGGAAACGTGCCGGAGAGGATATCGGAATAGTTCCGGTGAAACTGAAAAGTTGTTTCAGGGTATTCCATAAAGTCAAATTGGTTTCGGCACATGCCTGGAAATTATTGGAAGGTACCAGAATTGTTCCGGTAACTTCTGAGATTTTTCAGAGACAAAAACCGGAAATGTTCCGGACTGCCGGAACCGCTTTAGTTGCTTTTCACAGATGAAAATCACTAAACCGAAAAGTTGTTTCAGAGTACACCATAAAGTAAAATTGGTTTCGGCACATGCCTGATAATTCTTGGAGGGTGCCAGAATCATTCTGGAAACTTTCTGGAATTTTCCGGAATGAAAACCGGAAATGTTCCGGAGCTGCCGAAACCGCTTCAGATGCTTTTCGCAGATGAAAATCACTAAACCGGAATTGTTCCGGCTCGCGTTGAAAATTATTTTGGTGGGTACTGGAAATGTTCTAAGCCCACATGAATATTTTCAGTTCGATCAGACGCTGAAAAATGTCGTCGTGAATAGTGAAAGTGCTTTTTGGGATATTTATGGAAAAGTCACCTTTTGGGATATTTTCCCAAAAAGGTTTCTAGAAGGCTTGGGGGCCAAGAAACCCTACCCCTTGGATTTCCTATAAATAGAGGTGGAGGGGCTGCCTCCACACTAACTTCCTTCTCGCATACAAGTGCCATGACATTTCTGGCTTCTCTCTCCCTCCCAGCGAAATAGTTTCGTAGAGCCGAAAGGCTGTCTGGGTTCCGGTGGGAACTAGTTCTGGACGGCGAAGCCCTGCCGGATAGATGACACCGTATGTGTGCAACTCTGTAGAGAGATCGTAGTTTCGGTCTTAGTTCGAGAGTGCCTCCCGAAGGGCTGTCCGTGTGACCGTCCGAGTTTTGGAGGTCCTCCCGAAGGGCTGTCCGAGTGACAGTCCGAGTTTCGGAGGTCCTCCCGAAGGGATGTCCGCCACACCGTCCGGGGGACTGTGTGACCGCCTCCCGGAGGGCTGTCCGCGGGGCAGATGAGGATATACATCCTCGCGGTTGGGAGGTTGTAAAATCCTAGCTGCGGGGATCTGCACCGCCGTTCGTCATCGACTCTACTTCCGCTGCGCTACGAGTCGGTAACGAATAAGATCAAACCTTGTATGCAGTCTCCATAGTGGTCCTGGGCTGGTGCGTAGGTCGGAAAATTTTTGTTTTCTACTGCGTTCCCCTTCAGTGGCATCAAGAGCCGTGCTATGCGTAGATGCAGGTTGCGATCTAGAATACATAGAGATGTATGGGTGTTGCACAATATAATTAGGTAGTAGATGAGATCTATTGCTGAAAATTATTTGTGCGAGTGACAGATGAAGTCTGTTACCCGATGTTCTTGTTGCTTCCCTAGAATTTGCGTTTGCTCAATCTCGAGACAGTATGGTGGAATTTCACAAAGTTCTGGTAATCCGCGATCCTGATTGATCAACGAAGTGCTTCAGTTCTTTGGGTTCCGCCATAGTCAAAAGAAAGATGAAATTCGCAGACGAAAGGGCAATGCAGATATGATCTGCACGGGGGTCACGCGTATGACGAAGTTTAGTATGGGGCTCGAGATTTTATTATCTCGTGTTTCATACACCCCGCAATGTTAATCTAGCGACTTGGATTATCATGCTTGATGATGGACGTTGGTAGCTTCGGTTTGTTTCGAAACCTTAGAAGCCACGTAAAATAAAATTTTGCATGAACCGATTAGAGGCGTCTAACTTGGTTTTGCAGGATGGTTTGCATGTGCATGTGATGTGGTATAGCAGTGCTCATTATAATTTGATTATGTATGAGATGACTATATAATGTAAATTGATTAACATGACCTGCGTGTCATGATTCGGCATGATGGCTGGAGCCATATGATTGTCACTTTAATGACCTGCGTGTCAACCTTCAGTAATGCACTTATTTTATTAGCTATAGAGATAGCAATATTATCTGGTGCATCGACAAGGTGGTGGCAATCTTCGCGAAGGTGAACACCAACGCGAATGCCGAAGACGAAGAAATGAAAGACTTCTTCGTCAGAAAGGGCTATACCATATCATGCTATTATGAATTGCCTGAGATGTTTATCCCTTATGATGCACCCTTCTTGATTGCGCGGTAGTCGCTTTTTATTAGGGTGATCTCTCACAAAAATATCAAGTAGTTAGTGTTCTCCCAAGTGTAGCACCGTCACGGCACCTATCTTTTCGGGGTGCTCCGTGTCACACGGGTACGAACGATTAGAGAAGTGTGAGGCGGGTGAGTTGAGACCTCGCAGCGAGATCACTTGGTTGTCTTGACGTTCAGGCATGACCGTCATGAGCTCGGAACACACGCATCGAAAGATGAACAAGAGTCACATAGAGATGTGATTGGCAAGTAGGCCTACCGGTTGAGATTTTCGTCATCAGTGGTGTTACACCAATGGCGAACAATTTAAATGCGGGTCTTGTATCACTCACAATCAATTATGAGAGATATTGATTTGAGTGGGAGCGCACTGTAGAATTAATTCTTTTAATTCTCAGTGCAATTAATTATGAACACTGTCTAAGTGTTATTTGCATAATAGTTGTAGAATAATGGCTCGCGTTTCCACCTTCCCAATTAAAATTGAATAGCTGTTAAATATCTGGTTAAAACTTTACGGTTGGTAACGTAATGAGAGGATTGTCCTCCAGAGTGCCGAGAAGGACTTGTCCTATCGCATGCTTTCGGTATTCTCCCGCTAATGCTATGGATCATGTGACTCTCGTCCATCGATCCAAAAGCTAGAATTCCGTTTCAGTCAAGTGCAATATGTTTGCTTCCATGAGACCCGAACTTCGAAAGTTTGGATAGTTATGTGATATTCATGGAATCTGAAAATCATTTTCAGAGACAGACAAAGGCTAAAAGATATGAGATATCCAAAGCAATGTTTGTTTGCAAACTATTAGTAAAGGAGTTTACTATGCATTAGACTGATAAGAGAGGGATCCAGAAGAACGCCTGTCATATGATGATGGTGAATAAAACAAACAACTTAAAGAGAAAGGAAGTGTCCGAAGGGTGTTAGTCAAACTTTCACGCCTAGGAAGTCCGGGGCTATCGCCACTCTTAAGTTGGGTGCTTCTTCTGAGAGTAGGAGAAATACCGAAAGTTAAACTGTTAGAAGTATAAAGGCAAAAGGAAAGAAGACTGGAATATCCAGCTCATGTATGAATGTCATACAAGTTTTTGATGTATAGAAGGCTGGTCAAAAATATAGTTCTTGGGAATTATGGTTAAACATGTTAATCACTAAATTCTTGGGTATTGTGAGTTATCACAAAGATACCCGCTCGATTGCATTCTGTTGCGACTCGATGCAAGAACTACTATGGCCTGAAAGACTAGCCAGGAATGAGGTTTAAATACATGTTGGGAACTTAGTAAAAGTTACTATACCTTCCATCGGTGTATTCCCTATGTATTTACTTTCACAAATCATTTTAGAGTTTTACACACTCTAGCCCATTGCATAAAGTATCTTGCAAGAAGGTTGTTCATAAGAGAACTTTTAATGTTCGGAGTTATGAATAACATAAGGGCCATACTTTCATTATGAATGAGATGTATGTTATGAATATTGATAATAATACTTTACCTCTGTATTTACTTTCATAAATCATTTTAGAGTTTTATACACTCTAGCCCATTTGCATAATGTTTGTTGCAAGAGTGTTGTTCATGAAAGAACAATTGTTGTTCGGAATCATGAATAACATAAGGGCCATACTTCCATCAACGATGGAACGTATGTTATGAATATTGATGGTAATATGATACATCCATAACACTGACGCTAAATGTCGCAAGACTAAAATAATACCACACAAGTGTGGCACTGCATTTGGTCACATTGGAGAAACCCGCATGGAAAAATTCCATTATGATGGATTTTGAAGTCATTTGATTTTGAATCATCTGACACTTGCAACTTTCCTCCGAAAAGTGAAGTGACTGAAATATCGTTCATAAGCCATAAGGAACGAGCAACGAACTTATTGGTAATCATACATTTTGATGTGTGTAGTCCGATAAATGTTGTTGA
Organism: Elymus sibiricus; assembly: GCA_039707655.1. NCBI lineage: Eukaryota > Viridiplantae > Streptophyta > Magnoliopsida > Poales > Poaceae > Elymus > Elymus sibiricus. Next base: position 485,410,447 of record CM077671.1, read on the forward strand.
AAACAGTGGATTTGTCTATCTTCAAAAATGACTCAAGTAGATATATGGATATTTACTTAATGAGACGTAAGTCTGGATCTTTTGAAATCATTCGAAAGGTTTTCAACATGAAGTAGGAATTATTGTAACAAGAAAGATTATGTTTCTGCAAACTAGATTGCAGAAAGGAATATCTGAGTTGCAAGTTTAGCGAATGTCTGATGAGTTGTGAAAGGAGTTTCATAACTTACACCTCCCGGAACACCACTGTGTGTGGAATGTCTGTGAAGATGTAATCAAACCATTTTCGACATGGTAAGATCAAAGATGACATAAATCAATTTGCCATTATCCCTTTTTAAAGTAATGCTTTAGAGACTGCGGCTTTTACACTGAAAAGAGCACCATCAGGTCTGTTGAAATGACGCCATGGTATGGTACGCCCAACCATGCTTGGTCTTTCCTTAACATTTGGAATATGGGGCTTGTGTAAAAGATTACAAACCTATTCCAAATCAGACAAGAGCTACTTTGTAGGTTATCCCAAGTAATTGGAAATTCCTCCACCACTATACCGAGACAAAAGGTTTGCCACCGAGAACGGTATGCTTTTAAAGAGAATAGTTCTTGCAAAAGGGTGAGTGGGAGAATAGTGCAACTCGACGAGATAAGCAGTATATTCGTCATCAGATCAAAGGAAAGGAACCTTGGAAGTGATTCCAGAGTTTCCTACTGCGACTGATACGGAAGTCTCTACAATAAAATGTATGGACTTCAGTCGAACTTGCAGCTGAACCACGTAGGCAAAACTCGTGCAAACCTCTCAGGTGCGCAAGCGAGATATTGTTGTTGGACAACAGTATACCTACGATACACAAGGAAGCGTTGATGGGCCCTGACTCCGGAATTGGCTAAATGCCAATACAATCTGAGATAGTTTCCATATAAGTGATTCAAGATTAAAATCTTATTACACCTTTTCGGAAGACTTAGAGTCTAACGAAATTTATGGAACTATAAACTGATGTGGATAAAAGGTTTTATCCATAAAGCTCGACTTGTTGCAATAACAAGTTCAAGGAGTTGACTACGATGAGATTGTCTCACCGTAGCGATGCTAAAGGTCGGTTCGGATTGAACTAGCAATTAATACATATTTCAACATGAGATATGAAACATGGATGCCAAAAAGGATTTCCATATGATGGAAATACAACCTAGGACTTGTATGAGATACAGTCCAAAGTATTTTGTCGATCCAGAGGATGCTAGTAAGTATGCAAACTTCAGAGTTCCAGCGATGGACAGAAGAGAGCAAAGTGGAGTTGGAATCTTCGGTTTTGATGGAATGGTCAAAGGGGTTTGACTTCATCAAATGGGTATCGAAGATGCTTGTGATTCAAGAAAGTAAGTGGGAGCATAATAATATTTCTAAAAACCGTGTGTACTTGACACATTGTTAATTGGAAATAAATTTCTTGACACGAATTAGGACTTCATTTGAAAATAGTTTTTTGATGAAGTGCTTAGGCTAAATAGCCTCAATATTAGGCATGATTATCTATGGAGATAGATTTACCTAATGGGGCTAAGCTATGAATACATATTGACAAGATGCTAAAACTTTTTAGCATTTAAAACGCCAAGGAGTGATTCTTGCCGAAGTCACATGGAAAGAGTTTTGCAAGACTCGGTGTCCTAAAACACTGATGAGTAAAATACATGATGGAGATTCCACACACTCTTGTGTTTGGATTAATCATGTATTCCATGGTATGTAAAACAACCAGATATGTCCGATACTCCAAAGTTGTTTCGAGTATAGATACCAAAGTGATCAAAGTACTGATTATGGGACAACAGTGAAAGATGTCATTGAGAACTAGAGTAGTACTGATGACATGTTTTCTCGCAAGCGGAAATCATGAAGAGTTCGTTGTAATATGTTACATCGATACAGTCTTCACCATTTCTCCATGCGATTTTCGATTTGATTTAAAGGTTTTTTTGTGTAATACACAATATGGTGGCACGGTAGTTGGAAATGGTTCCAAACAAGATACTGTGGCGAATTCTATAACAAAGGCTAAGTATGTTGACGCTTAAGAAGCGACAAAGAAGTTGTTGAATCATATAGTTCATTCATGAACTTAGTAAGGTTCCAAGATGGCTTTGGTCTATGGGACACTATTGCAGATAGTTGCTCCATAGCTCAGTCTGAGGAATCAGGTTTCGACCAATGATTCACACATATGCAAAGCCAAGTCCACACAAAATATGAATTTTGTGAAAGCGTGAAAACACGAGGATATGCAAAGTTACACACGGAGCTGAAGTCGTTAGATCCGTTGGACATCAGGCTATACCACATGCGAAGCATTTTTTTTACACCAGTATGCCATAGGTGTAAAGTGCATTAGCATTGACTAGATTATTGACTCTAGTGCAAGTGGGAGTCTGTAGGAGATATGCCCTAGAGGCAATAATAAACGTTATTGATTATCTCCCTGTTCATAATTAGGTTTATGTTCCATGCTATAACTGCTATGGTTCTCGAGCCTGCAATAACCACGAGGCTCGGAGGAAGACTCATATGCACGTGTGGAATAATAAACGGTAAAATGTATTCCTAGTCTGGCCTCTAAGACTAGCTCAAGTGTTGCATGATGGTTCTGTTTTCCTGATCATGGTCATGTCTATGCCGGCAATTTTTGAGGGCACAATGTTAGTAGAACACTTGTGTTGAATCGACCCGATTGATGTTATGCTATGAGATACATTCGTCATAAGTTAATGGTTAATAACACAGAGAAGTTAACGTTTGCATAATTCCTTAGACCATGAGAGTGTCGAGTTTCTTCATGCTTGCTTCATGAACTTTGGGGTTTGTTAAACGTCATCCGTAAATGGGTGGCTATTACGGCGGCTTACGGGTTCATGGAAAAGTATGTCAAGTAACTTGATAGCTCAAGATTGGGATTTGCTCCTCCGACGATGGAGAGATATCTCTGGGCCCTCTCGGTGTTACGGTATCCATCATCGTCTGGCCAGACACAGGGTGATTTGATCACAGGGATGCCGGAACACGGGAACGAGAAAAGAGAACAATACCGACAACGAGGTAACTGGCATAGTGGACAAGGTGTTGATCCACGGGGATGCCAACATGTCTCACCTCGGGTATTTGTAACATATCGCGAAGCAACAGGAATAGCACACGGCAACTGGAGGTTCACTCGAATATTCATTCGTGTGGGTATAGGGGTCAATATGGGTGTCCACGGCTCCGATGTTGATCATTGATCGGAAGGGGTTCCGGGTCATGTCTATACTTCACCGAACCTATAGGGTCACACGCTTAAGGGTCATCTATCTGCTGAATACTAGACGGGGAGTCTGAGAGAAAATCACCGAAAAAGTTTCGGACGAAACAGAAACGTTCCGGAGAGGATATCGGAATAGTTCCGGTGAAACTGAAAAGTTGTTTCAGGGTATTCCATAAAGTCAAATTGGTTTCGGCACATGCCTGGAAATTATTGGAAGGTACCAGAATTGTTCCGGTAACTTCTGAGATTTTTCAGAGACAAAAACCGGAAATGTTCCGGACTGCCGGAACCGCTTTAGTTGCTTTTTCAGAGATAAAGATCTTCGTAGAATATGTAGGAACCAATATGGGCATCCAGGTCCCGCTATTGGTTATTGACCATAGAGGTGTCTTGGTCATGTCTACATAGTTCTCGAACCCGCAGGGTCTGCACACTTAAGGTTCGGTGACGTTTCGGTATAGTAGAGTTATGTATGGTGGTGACCGAAGGTTGTTCGGAGTCCCGGATGAGATCCTGGACGTCACGAGGAGCTCCGGAATGGTCCGGACGTAAAGATTGTTATATAGGAAGTCCTGTTTTGGTCACCGGAAAAGTTTCGGGTATTTCGGTAGTGTACCGGGAGTGCCGGGAGGGGTACCGGGGACCATCGGGAGGGGTGTCTCGACCCAAAGGACCTCATGGGCTGTGGGAGGAGTCAAACCAGCCCCTAGTGGGCTGGCCTAACCCCCCCTCCCACTAAGGCCCATGTGGCTTTGGGTGGAAAAAATCCAAAGGAGGAAAGGTGGAAAGGGTTTCCAAGTGGAGAGGAGGAATCCTACTCCTAATAGGATTGGAGTAGGACTCCTCCACCTCCAATTTCGGCCAAACCTTGAGGGTTTGAGGCTGCCTCCTCCCCTCCCTCCCTCCTATATATACTAGAGGATTTAGAGGGAATAGCTAACCCTAATTGCCACGTGCTCCCTCTACTTCATCTAGATCGGTTTCTCCTCTAGTCTAGTTTCAGCGGTGCTTAGGCGAAGCCCTGCCAGAATTGTTCCACCACCATCGCCGCCGCGCCGTCGCGCCGCCGGAGAATTGTTCTACCTCTCCGTTCCCTCTTGCTGGATCAAGAAGGCGGAGATCGTCATCGAGCTGTACGTGTGCTGAATGCGGAGGTGTCGTCCGTTCGGCGCTAGATCGGAAGGACCGTGATCAGGATCGCGAGACGATTCGTGATTTGATCGCGGGACGGATCGTGATGGGATCGCGGGACGGATCGAGATTGGATCGCGAGACGGATCGTGATGGGATCGCGGGACGGATCGAGATTGGATCGCGAGATGGATCGTGATGGGATCGCGGGACGCTCGGCGATTTGGATCGCGAAGACGTTCGACTACATCAACCGCGTTTCTTAACGCTTCCCGCTTAGCGATCTACAAGGGTATGTAGATCCACTCCCCCTCTCGTAGATGCTCATCACCATGGATAGATCTTGCGTGTGCGTAGGAAATTTTTTGTTTCCCATGCAACGTTCCCCAACAGATTCACCTATGTCATGTGAGCAATTGGAGGTGACTGAGTCCATTGTGTCGGTGTGTGACGCCCCCGACTTAATCGTGCGCTAACCATACACGCAAATGCACACGATCAAGCCTAGGGACTCACTTGAAGATATCACAACACAACTCTAGACACAAAATAAAATAATACAAGCTTTAATATTACAAGCCAGGGGCCTCGAGGGCTCGAATACGTAAGCTCGCGATCAAGCGTCAGCGAAAGCATTAGATATCTGAGTACAGATATAAAAGTAAAACAGGAATGCCTTAAGAAGGCGAAAACAAACAACGACTCTGATCGAAAGAGGCAAGGCCTCCTGCCTGGGAGCCTCCTAAACTACTCCTGGTCGTCGGGGATCTCCACGTCGAAGTATACTCCTCCGGGGATCTCCTGCTCCTGGACTTCGACGTCTGATGTATCATCAAAAGGGGTATGGGGAAAAGAATAGCAGAGCAACCGTGAGTACTCATCCAAAGTACTCGCAAGACTGACATCAGATCTATGCTAATTATGCATTGGTATCAAGTGGAGAGGCTGTATCTGTGGACTAAATAGCAGCAAAGCCAGAATAGAGAGAAAGGCCTAGCCTATCGAAGACTAGCATCTTCAGGGTCTTGCAGCATAAGAAGAGTACAGGTTATCATATTATTAATTAACAAGCATGTGGAAGCAAAGCCTAGAGATCCTTCCTCGACTCCCTGTGAGAAAGCGATCCCGAAGCTTATAATTATTTAACATGTATCCAGTTCAAGTAGTAATAGATCAGGATACAACACTGAGCGTCCTGTTACCGTGGACACGGCTATTCGAATAGATTACTTCCCTGCAGGGGTGCACTACTGTTACCCAACACGCTCGATTAACTCTGGCCGGACACACTTTCCTGGGTCATGCCCGTGTAGGAGATATGCCCTAGAGGCAATAATAAACGTTATTGATTATCTCCCTGTTCATAATTAGGTTTATGTTCCATGCTATAACTGCTATGGTTCTCGAGTCTGCAATAACCACGAGGCTCGGAGGAAGACTCATATGCACGTGTGGAATAATAAACGGTAAAATGTATTCCTAGTCTGGCCTCTAAGACTAGCTCAAGTGTTGCATGATGGTTCTGTTTTCCTGATCATGGGCATGTCTATGCCGGCAATTTTTGAGGGCACAATGTTAGTAGAACACTTGTGTTGAATCGACCCGATTGATGTTATGCTATGAGATACATTCGTCATAAGTTAATGGTTAATAACACAGAGAAGTTAACGTTTGCATAATTCCTTAGACCATGAGAGTGTCGAGTTTCTTCATGCTTGCTTCATGAACTTTGGGGTTTGTTAAACGTCATCCGTAAATGGGTGGCTATTACGGTGGCTTACGGGTTCATGGAAAAGTATGTCAAGTAACTTGATAGCTCAAGATTGGGATTTGCTCCTCCGACGATGGAGAGATATCTCTGGGCCCTCTCGGTGTTACGGTATCCATCATCGTCTGGCCAGACACAGGGTGATTTGATCACAGGGATGCCGGAACACGGGAACGAGAAAAGAGAACAATACCGACAACGAGGTAACTGGCATAGTGGACAAGGTGTTGATCCACGGGGATGCCAACATGTCTCACCTCGGGTATTTGTAACATATCGCGAAGCAACAGGAATAGCACACGGCAACTGGAGGTTCACTCGAATATTCATTCGTGTGGGTATAGGGGTCAATATGGGTGTCCACGGCTCCGATGTTGATCATTGATCGGAAGGGGTTCCGGGTCATGTCTATACTTCACCGAACCTATAGGGTCACACGCTTAAGGGTCATCTATCTGCTGAATACTAGACGGGGAGTCTGAGAGAAAATCACCGAAAAAGTTTCGGACGAAACAGAAACGTTCCGGAGAGGATATCGGAATAGTTCCGGTGAAACTGAAAAGTTGTTTCAGGGTATTCCATAAAGTCAAATTGGTTTCGGCACATGCCTGGAAATTATTGGAAGGTACCAGAATTGTTCCGGTAACTTCTGAGATTTTTCAGAGACAAAAACCGGAAATGTTCCGGACTGCCGGAACCGCTTTAGTTGCTTTTCACAGATGAAAATCACTAAACCGAAAAGTTGTTTCGGAGTACACCATAAAGTCAAATTGGTTTCGGCACATGCCTGATAATTCTTGGAGGGTGCCAGAATCATTCTGGAAACTTTCTGGAATTTTCCGGAATGAAAACCGGAAATGTTCCGGAGCTGCCGAAACCGCTTCAGATGCTTTTCGCAGATGAAAATCACTAAACCGGAATTGTTCCGGCTCGCGTTGAAAATTATTTTGGTGGGTACTGGAAATGTTCTAAGCCCACATGGATATTTTCAGTTCGATCAGACGCTGAAAAATGTCGTCGTGAATAGTGAAAGTGCTTTTTGGGATATTTATGGAAAAGTCACCTTTTGGGATATTTTCCCAAAAAGGTTTCTAGAAGGCTTGGGGGCCAAGAAACCCTACCCCTTGGATTTCCTATAAATAGAGGTGGAGGGGCTGCCTCCACACTAACTTCCTTCTCACATACAAGTGCCATGACATTTCTGGCTTCTCTCTCCCTCCCAGCGAAATAGTTTCGTAGAGCCGAAAGGCTGTCTGGGTTCCGGTGGGAACTAGTTCTGGACGGCGAAGCCCTGCCGGATAGATGACACCGTATGTGTGCAACTCTGTAGAGAGATCGTAGTTTCGGTCTTAGTTCGAGAGTGCCTCCCGAAGGGCTGTCCGTGTGACCGTCCGAGTTTTGGAGGTCCTCCCGAAGGGCTGTCCGAGTGACAGTCCGAGTTTCGGAGGTCCTCCCGAAGGGCTGTCCGCGACACCGTCCGGGGGACTGTGTGACCGCCTCCTGGAGGGCTGTCCGCGGGGCAGATGAGGATATACATCCTCGCGGTTGGGAGGTTGTAAAATCCTAGCTGCGGGGATCTGCACCGCCGTTCGTCATCGACTCTACTTCCGCTGCGCTATGAGTCGGTAACGAATAAGATCAAACCTTGTATGCAGTCTCCATAGTGGTCCTGGGCTGGTGCGTAGGTCGGAAATTGTTTGTTTTCTACTGCGTTCCCCTTCAGCCCGGCCTCGGCTGATCGACACACCGCAGCCCTACCTAGAGCTAAGCAGAGAGGTCCCCGCCGGTCTACATCCTAAGCGCGCAGGGTTCTTGGGCCCATCCCCCTTTGCACTCCGGGTCGTTGTGTCGCGTATTGGAGTCCAAGCACCACCTCATTCCTGGATGGCACTTGTCCCGACGGGCTCACAATGCTGAACTGGACATCTGACAGAGCTTTCGGCTGATACATACGGTGTAGAGGGCCCCATTAAACCATTATCCCACGTGGTGGTAGTGCGTATAGGGCACGACGACCCACTCAGATCAATACCCAAATCCGTTATCGCGTTATTAGGAGCTCGCGGTGACGATCAGTACTCCTGTCGTCCCGTCTCGAGGAAGTGCAACAAGGGCCAGGCCCATCCCTCTCTAGGGCGGTCTCTGCCTGCCCGATTGCGCCTCGTAATTATCTCGCGGGTACCCTCACGGTCAACCCGGCTTCACATCTCTCGCGGGTACCCCTCGGGGTCGACCCGTCTTTACCCGGGGACTGTAGTAAAAGTAAAGTATCCGTGTGTTTATCACACTAGAGGGGAATCCGAGGAATCACCCTCGATGGATTTCACGCTTGTGGGGTTGCACGACAGAAGCTTCTCCGGAGGTGGAAGGAGAGGAATCACCCTCGATAATCCACGTCCGATTATCTATACTACAGAGGCATCATCGGGAGTGAGTTAAGAGGTATCACCCTCGTCACTCGAGGACAACTCTGAAGAGTCGGACAACTTAGGGGGTGTGCGGTGCGGTGCTGGTCTCAGCCGACGATCACATCGATCGGGGCGTTAGTAACTAAGCGGGGCAACTAGGACAAGGATGGGGCCACAGATGGATTTCATCCAACCTATACTAAGCATTTAGGATATCTGGTGAAGTATCAACAGAAGTTACAATAAACAGGCTATGCATCAGAATAGGATAAAACAATAGCAGCAGCAAATTCTAATGCAAGCAGGAGGGAGAAAGAATAGGTGATATAGGCATGCGTCAAGGGGGTTTGCTTGCCTGGTTGCTCTGCAGGCGAAAAGAAATCTTCAACGGTGTAGTTGATCTCCTCGGCAGCGTCGGGCTCGAAGACTATCGGAAAGAAGGAGGGGAGAAGAAACAATAAATTCACGGCAAAAATGCAATCACTATGCATGACATGCCTAAATGATGTGCAGAGGTGTTTTACTGCCTAACTAAATGTTTTAGTTAATTTAGGAATTTACTTGGATTTATTTTATTAAGGTTGGGCACTATTCATTTATTGAAATCAGTCAAAATGTTCCATGTTCATCTAGCTAGGAGTGTTGGACAGGTGTTTTGATCACATATTCAGAATCTTCATATTTTTCTGATCATTTTTCATATATAAATTATTTTAATCCGAGTTACGGTTTATTTTATATGATTTTCGAAAGTTTTTATTAATTTCTGGAATTATTTAAATTATTTAAATTAACATTATCCGAAACAGTAATTAGGGTTTAATTAATCTAATTACAGATTAATTAGGTTAATTAATTAATTAGTTAAATTAAACAGAATTAATTAAGTTAATTAATTAGCTAATTAATTAATTAATTATTAATTATTTTAATTCTCTAATTCTTTTATCTACTTATTTATTTATTTTAATTACTTTAATTCTATTTAATATTTATTTTCTTTTATTTCTTTTTCATTTAACGTTTAATCTGTTCAGGCCCCACTGGTCAGTGGACGTATCGGACATGTCCGCCCCGTGTCTCTTTGGGCACCGGACATGTCCGGTGCCACACAGACGCACAGGCAACGGGGGCGGCGGACGCGTCCGGCGACGCGCGTGTGTGGCTGCGGCGGAGACGACCGTGCGGCGAGCGACATCGGGCGAGGGCGGACGCGGCTGCGTGCGGGGGCAACGGCGGCAGCAGGGGGAGGGCCAGCGGTGGCGGCGGCACGAGCGGACGGCGGCGACAGCGGCAGCAGGCGGGCGGCAGCGCGCGGGCGGCCGAACGGGAGCGGGCGCGCGGGCGGGCGAGCCGAGGCGTGGCCAGGCGAGGTGGTCGGGCGCGGGCGGCCGGGGCGAGGCCAGCGGCAGGGAGGCGGTGGCCGGAGCGGGGTGGCGCGGGCGGCACGGCGACGGCGGGCGCGAGCGGTGGATCCGCTCGGGAGGGGGAGAGGAAGGGGAGAGGCTCACGGGCGGCGTCGAGGCACGGGGGCGGCGAGGCTCGAGGGCGATCGACGGGAAGGAGGACGAGGAGGCAACGGCGACGTGCGGCGACGACGACGGGGGACGCTGGCGGCGGCGGCGTCGCGGGAGAGGGGAGGGACGAGAAGGAGGTCGGGGTGGGGGTTAGGGTTCGGGTGTGGGCAGGGGCAGGCCATATAGGCGCGGCTGGGCCGGCCGGTGGCCAGCTGGGCCGGTTAGCCCAGTCGGGGGGGCTTTTCTTTTTATTTTCTGTTTTGTTTATTTTTCTTTTATTATTTTATTTTACTTTCCATATTGTTTTAGTTTTACAAAATATACATTTAGCACCTAAATTGGTGTTACAAAATATACCAATGCCACAAAAAGTTTGGCACCTAGATAATTTAGTTTGATAATTTATAAATTACGAAAGGCATTTGATTAATTGTTTTAGCTACTGTTTTAATTAGCTTAGGGGCATTTTAGGAATTCTAATATTGTTGACTTTATTTTTATAATTGCTTTTAGATTATTTGCAAAATTATGAACTATTTTGTTCTACTGTTTGGATAACTTTTAGTTTTGACTTTGTTTTAAATTTGAATTTGAATTTGGATTATTCTCTAATTGTTTTTATTAGGCTTAATGATGATGACTTGGCATGATTAATTGGCATAACTACTGTTGGTAATCTGGGGATGTCACACGATGGTACCTCTGGCTGATGATGTTGAGGTGGTTGGTACGCTGGCGCCTGATCCTTCGGCACCAAGCCAACCGCTCGCCTTTGTGGACCTTGGAGGTTCTGAGGTTGCGGTCATTGACTCGCACATAGGGCAGGCATTGTCTGTGCGTCAAAAAGTTGATGAGATTCTCTTTGAAATTGAGATTCATAGCTTGCTTGCACGTTTGGAGAAGGTTAGTCCTGGATCTGGCAAGACGATCGTGAAGGAGGCTCTTAGGAGCAAAACAAAGAAGAGTGACGCCACAGAAAAGGAGTCTGCAGCTGCTTGATGACTCCGTGGATTCTAGTGGTGCATGTGGTCTTCGGCGAGGTACTCTCGTTGGGGTTGCTTTGCAATGGGAAAATATCTGGTACTCCCAGCCTTGGGGTACTCCCGGTACTCCAATGCCAAAAAACATTTTTAAATGTTTCAAAAAATTCCGGAAAAAATGTGAATGTTCGCAAGGAATGTCACTACATCCCCTAAAGTTTTCAAGGCCAAAATCAAAATATGCATTGAGAAACGAAAAAGAGAAATCCAGATCTGAATAGTGTCAATGTTGCTTTTGTCCTTTTTTTACACTATTCATGCTAGATTTCACATTTTTGTTTCTTGATGTGTGTTTCGATTTTGGACCTGAAATTTTTAGGGGTTGTAGTTACATTCCTTGCGAACATTCACATTTTTTTTGGATTTTTTTGAAACATTTATGAATGTTTTTTTTGTACTTGGAGTACCGGGAGTACCCCAAGGATGGGAGTACCTGATATTCCCCCGCTTTGCAATGTAGTACTGTGGGGGTTGGTGACTGTTGGGTGTTGGGTTTGGTTGTCGGTTTAATCATGTGCTTATGGGGTTATATGCTCTGTGAGTAATCCACATGTGGTCGTTTGTATCGGTTTTTGTCCGGTTTTCCGTTAATTAACCGGACAATTCTCTTCTTCTTAATTAATCGATGGGGCAAATCTTTTGCCTCCGTTTCGAAAAAAAATTCTCCTGTCCCCTAAATCTACTCAAACCCTAAATTGGGCGGCGGTGGCGGAACGGAGAGAGGCTAGGCGTTGCTACAAGGAGGTTCTATTGCAACCGGCTCTCGCTATGAATGGCAATCTAATCTACGGATTGGCTACATGGATGTTTTTCCCCTTTATGTTTTATGCTATTTGTATACTATATTTGTTCTTTTTTTTACCGCTTGCATATACTACATGCCGGTGTAAAGTTTTACAGTACTTTTTGAAGGGTCTGACTATATTTCATCTAAAATGACATCAGCAATTTTGTGACCCCTATTGTCTGTATTTGTTTGTCTGTCTGCTTGCGCCGGTGTACTGTGGGCCGTGTGCGTTCCCGCACGTATTAGTGTACAAAGTGTCCTTGTCCTAGTCCCAGTTCTAGGCTGCATAGTTGTAGGTGCTCATAGTGTTTGTCTGAGTGTTGTAGCAATGCTTTTGAACCGCTACAGTAAATGGTCGTTGGTAAATTACCATCTCCATTGCTATGACCTGCGAACCTGCGACCTGCCATGAGTACTACTCCCCTGCTGCTAGTAGTACTACTACACGACCGTGCGTGTCCCTTCTCTTCTTACGCATGGGCCCCGCGCCCCAGCATGTGAGAGGTAGAGGGCCACTACCTGATTTGTGTGACGCGAGGGAGGACGTCTTGAACCATCTGCATCATTTAAAAAAAATGCATTTTAAAGGTGTTTTAAAATGTCAAAAAAATTAAAACAAAATTTGGGGAGTACATCTATGCAAAACATGTGCGCGGCACGAAGTTTTGCGAAAAATATCCTTTTATTTTGCTTCCGTAAAAAAGAAAGAAAATTTGTGTTCTAAATAGCGGTTACACATTTTTTTTTGCGCATGCCAAAAAATGTTTTTTTACTGAACTTTCTACGAGCGCGCAGAATGTGTAGATGTACGCGTGCAACTTTTTCTGGTTTTTTTAGAATTTAGAAATGTCTTTTTCCGAAGTGGGTGTATATATACCTGGGTCCATCCATGTATTTTTCGTGATTATTGCCGGGAGTAGTGGCGGATCTAGGGTCATAAACTAGGATCTAGAGTAGTGGCATAACTCCTTTTTTGACATTAGTTGCACGAAACGAGACACACACAAATTTCGTTGCCAGATCTGGGCCTCTTTGGGGGAAAAACAACTAAAGTCCGGTGGGGTTACTTTGCTTGTGAGGCAACCACATGGGAAAAGAAGCCATAGTTGTGAGCTGATGATGGAGTTGCAACTGAGGCGGAAAAATAGTCGAACCCAATTGCACGTCAAGGGTGAAACTAGGCCAAAAAAGGATCAAAGAGCCCAGTTGAATGTCGACAATGGACTTGCAACTAGGACAAAAAAAAATTGAGGTGTTCTAGGACAAAAAATAGTCGGGCCCCGTTGTGAGTCAATGGTTCACTTGTAACCGGGATAAAAAAATGTCGGGCCCAGTTGCAGGTCAATGGTTCACTCGTAGCTGGGAAAAAGTCGGGCCTAGTTATGAGTCGAAGGGTGGACTTTCAAACTGGGAAAAAACGATCGGCCCAGTTGCTAGTCGATGTTGTATTTACAACTAGGGTAAAAAAAGGATCGAGCCCAGTTGCGGACCGACGATAGACTTGCAAGTGGGTAAAAAGAAAAGGTGGGGCCCAATTGCGAGTCAATGATGGACTTGCAACTAGGGCAAAAAAAGTATCAAGGGCTCAGTTGTATGCCATTGGTAGACTTGCAACTTGGACGGACAAAAAAGGATCAGACTAGTTGCGAGTCGATAGTTGACTTGCAATTGCGGCCAAAAAAATGATCATGGGCCCGATTGCATGTAGACGGTGGACATGCAACTGGGATGGAAAAAAGTGTCAGACCAGTTGCGAGTATGGTGGACTTGCAATTAAGGCGGAAAAAAAGTCAAGACCTAATTACGAGTCAAGGGTGAACTTGTAATTGAGACAGAAACGACCTAGTTAATTACAAGTCTATACTGGACTTGCATCTGACGCGAAAAAAAGTCGACCCAAGTTGTGAGTTAAAGGGTGCACTTACAAAACCGGGGAAAAAGAATCAAAGAGCTCAATTGCATATCAATGATGGACTTGTAACTGGGACAAATGAAGGGTCGGCCCAGTCGTGAGTCAATGGTGGATTTACAACTGGGATAAAAAAAAGGGTCGAGCCCAGTTGTGAGTCGATGGTGAACATGCAATTGAGTCAAAAACAATAAATGTTAGACCGAATAACTAGCCAAGGGTGGACTTGCAACTGGCACTAAAAAGGTCTGGCCCAGTTGCGAGTCGAGGATATGCTTGCACTAGAGGGGGAAAGGGGCCACGTGCAAGTTGCGAGTCAAGGGTGAAGTGCAACTGTAACAAAAATAAGGTCGAGCCCGAGATGTGACTTGATGATGGACTTGTAACTGGCACAAAAAGCCATACCCTAGTTGCGAGTCAAGAGTGGACATGCAACTGGGAGAAATGATCCCGAGCGAGTCCACGATGAACTTGCAGCTGGGACAAAATATTAGATGGAGACCAGTTGCGAGTCGTATCGAGCTTACAAATGAGAATCGGGCCCGAGATTGCGAATCGACAATCGACTTGAAACTGGGACACAAAGACAGGTCGAGTCCAATTACAAATCGAAGGATGGGCTTGCAACTGAGCAAGAAGAAAGGTTGAACCAACTAAGTGACGGAGACAAGCCTTGGGCAACTAGGGCTATAGCCCTAGGCTCAGTACCAAGATCCCTTGTAATATCTTTCTATAAAGTACTGAAAATTTGAGAATTTGTTGTTCAAGCTAGCTCTGCCCCGACAAACAAACCCCTTAGCCGACTTGCCCATCCTACTCACCTTGGCTCTATACAAAAACAAAGAGGAAATGGAGCAGGAAAATTAAGGAGCCAATAGCGGCAGTGACCAACAGGAACCTGTCTCTTGCAATCATACAACATAGGCCCGTAACAAACAACAACAAAAAGGCCATGCGAACGGTAAGGGAAAAAGCATGTTGAACAACAAATGTGCCTATAAAAGGCGAACAACCAGATAAACTGGAGATCACGACGACACGGCCTAGAAATAATGCAGTGAAACGGACTTCCAGCATGCCGCGAGAATGACCCGACAAAAGTGTAGCCAAACTGGTCAACAAAAGGATGTGCGACAAAAAAATAGCGACCAACAAAGCGGGGGATCGAGCGCTTGCATGAAAATTACAGAAACTAAATCGAATGGTGGCAAAATTAGATGAAACATCATTTCATATAAAAATATTCATGAATTCAAAAGATGTTCAGAAACTTAAAAATATATTCATTTTTTAATGGAAATATTCACAAAAATATTTTTACGAATTTGAAAGAAAAAGAGAAATAAATAAATAAAGTAGAAACAGATACAAAAAGGAAAACTTGATAGAGATATAAAAGAGAAAAGAAAGAAAACTAAAAACAAAACAAAAAAGTTCACATCTGTCGTAGAGCACCAGAGCTTTCACATCGGTTGTTTGCGGACGACACCATGTTATTTTTTGAGGCCACTCATGATCAAGCTATTAAAGTTAAGGAGGCGCTGGACCTTTATGCACGAGCTACTGGGCAAAATCTGAATCCTAATAAATGCTCTATATTTTTTGGTCCTGCTTGTCCGGTGGCTAATCAGGAGGACGTCAGATTAGTCCTTGATGTCACGCAGCCGGTGTTTGAGGAAAAGTATTTAGGGCTACCTACCCCGGATGGTCGCATGTCAAAGGGCCGGTTTCAAAACTTACAAGCAAGTCTGACCAAAAGATTGATTCAGTGGGGAGATGGGTGCTTAGAACAGCCTGGTAGAGAGGTATTGATTAAGTCCGTAGCCCAAGCCCTTCCCACGTATATCATGGGCGTTTTAAGCTCCCTTTCTCGGTGTGTGATGATCTCACGAGGATGGTGAGGAATTTCTATTGGGGTTCAAAAAACGGTCGACGGAAGGTGCATTGGAATGCATGGGAAAAATTACTTCAACCAAAGTGTAAAGGTGGGGCTGGGTTCTGTGATTACAGAATTTTCAATCAAGCTCTTTTGGCCCGTCAAGCCTGGCGATTAATTGATAGGCCTAATAGCTTATGCGCACGGTTACTTAAAGCTCGTTATTACCCTGATGGCAAGCTTGAAGATACGGTCTTCTCCGGTAATGCGTCGTCTTCTTGGCAAGCTATTAGTTATGGTCTCGAACTCTTCAAAAAAGGTCTTGTGTGGAGAGTAGGCAATGGAACCAGCATAAGAGTTTGGAGGGACAACTGGATCCCTCGTCCATATTCTTATAAACCGGTGTCTCCCCAGGGACGATGTCGTATAAGATTTGTTTCTGAACTTCTTAATGGTAATGGATCCTGGAACATAGAACTGCTAAGGTCTTACTTCTTACCATGTGACGCTGAGGAAATTCTGAAAATTAGAGCTTCACCAAGGTTAGAGGAAGACACACTAGCATGGGGCCCTGGGAAGTTTGGAGTTTTCTCAGTAAAGAGTGCTTATGAGTTTGCTTTTGAGGAAGCTAGCAGGGACAGCGCTACTGCATCAAGTACAGCGCCTGATGGAAGGTCTGCATGGAGCTTGGTCTGGTCCACGGAGGTGCCGCCAACTGTACGCAACTTTGCATGGCGAGTAGTTACAGATTCATTACCAACGTGGAAGAACAAGCATAAAAGGACGCTGGAAACTACAAATATGTGCCCTGTGTGTGGTCTTGAACCGGAGGACAATTTTCACCCATTAATCCGATGCCCTAGGGCGCGTGAGCTTTGGCTAGTTATGTCTGAAGTTTGGATCCTGCCGGTTGTCGATGAGGTACGCAATACTGGAAGAGAATGGCTTTTTCATGTTCTTGAAACCCTACAGGATGTTGAGAGAAGCATGCTTCTATTGACGTTGTGGCGGTGCTGGTATATCCGTAATGAGATTGTTCACCACAAGCCACCACCTACGATGGAGGCCTCTAAAAGATTCCTAGTCAGTTATCTGGAAAGCATTTTGGCAATCAAGATGAACTCTAATGTGGACCCTCGGAAAGGAAAAACACCGGTTGGCTATGACCGCGTGTTGTACGGACAATGTGATGCTCCTACGATGGTAGCTACTCCTACATGGACGCCTCCAAGTATTGGCTGGGTAAAACTGAACTGTGATGGATCCTTTGCTATGGATGGCGCTGGTTCAGGCATGGTGCTACGGGATGTACAGGGGCAAATTATTTTCTCTGCTTGTAGGCAGTTTTTCTCATGTCATGAAGCGTTGGAAGCAGAGCTGAGTTCTTGCATGGAGGGTTTGTCTTTTGCTCTTCAGAGAAGCGAGTCTCCGATAGCCATTGAGCTTGATTCTCTGGTAGCCGTGAAGATGATCCAAAGTCCAGACCATGATAGATCTATCTATGCTTCTCTTGTCAGAGAAATTAGATACCTTATGTCTTTACGTGAAACTTGTATTACTCATGTTAATCGATCCCAAAAATAAGGTTAGTGATAGTTTAGCAAATTTTGCTAGAATGGAAGGTAGAACCATGACTTGGATTGGATCTGGCCCTCCAATTGCAGTTGAGCTAGCACTGGCTGATTGTAATAACTTCTTGGCTGAGTAATACAAGATTTTCATTCGCAAAAAAAACAAAACAAAAAAGTTGCTAGTGGAGGAAAGAGAACGGGACATGAAAGAGAGACAATAGAGAGTGAGAGGGGAATTGGTCTACGCTCTTTGTTTTCAGGGTTGGCGGCAGACTTCCAAATCTCTCCAATAAACAAACGAACATAGAAAAGGGTCCAGCCCATCCTCCCTGCAACCACATAATGGAGGGAACAACTAATTAGCGAGTATTCTTTCGGAAGCCTCTCAACCATCACTCCCACGCGCCGCTGCCACGTGTCGCGCTCTAATCGTTCCTTTCGGATTTTATTTTATTTTTATTTTTTCACACGCGTTTTCGGCTTTTTATATTATTATTTTTTTCGGGGTTTTTCGGTGTTTCGGTTTTTCACAGGTCTTTCTTAACTTTTGGACGAAAAAAAAATTTGAGCGAAAAAACACGTTTTTTTTTGCGAGAGGCACGGTTTTGCTTTCGCGAGCGTGCCTCTCGAAAAGGGAAAAAAACGTGTTTTCTGTTTGTTTTTTCTTTTTCGCGAGAGGCACGGTTTTACTTCCGCGAGAGACACAGTTTTTTCGTCTCCGGTTTTTTTCGTTCGGTTTTTTCGTGAATTTATTTTTCTTCAAAACATATCAACATGGGATCTAGTTTTGAAGATCTAGATGCGAGGAACCCAACGGTGAAAACGGTTCGAGATTTGGATGCGCGGTTTAAGAGATAAAACGTGTTAAAAATACGGATCTAAAAAAAGAAAAACACTCAGGTTGGGACAAGTGGCACACATGCAGTGCGCCACTTGTCGTAACCTGGGGAGGTGGGAGTGATGCCTGAAAGGAGTACTCGCCAATTAGTGATTTCGGATAACGGACTGACGGAGAAAGGAAAGAAAACTGGCCGAACGAAATGATCGCGACGAAGGAAGCGCGGAGGGCCGCCCCTATTTCTCGCTTTCTGCGAGAGCGAGGATGCTCCCTGAAGGAGGGCGAGTTGGGCCGGCCCAGGTGCGAGAGAGGCCACAGCCCCGTTTTCCTCTTTTGTTTTTACCTTTTCTGATTTTGTTTTTTTTCTTTAAATTTGTAATTTTGTTTATGCTTTCAATTATTATATATATATAATATAATAAACACTCTACGAAAAACATTTGAAAAATATTGAACAATCATTTTAAAAATGTTGAACAAGTATTTTAAAAATGTTGAACACGTATGTGAAAAATGTTCAACGAGTATTTGAAAAAAAATTGATCTTGTATATAAATTTTTTAATCAAACATTAGAAATAAAAATGTTGAACAAGTATTTCAAAATATTGAAAAACTATTTTTAAAATGTTGAACAAGTATTTGAAAAATGTTGAACAAGTATTTGAAAAATGTTAATCAAGCATTTAAAAAATATTAAATGTGTATATCAAAATATTGACCATGTATTAAAAATGAGAAATTTTATTGATCATGTATATAAAAATGTTAATCAACCATTTAAAAAAATTGAAGAGGTATTATAAAAAGAAGCGCACGACAGAACGACCTGATCAACATTTCGAATAGGCCTCACCTGAGGTCGCTTGTAAACTGCACCATCTCTGAGGTAGTCTCTCGGTATCGACAGGGGATGTGTCGGGTTTGTGAAGGAAGTGTTGGTACTGCTGCATTGTTGGCCTCGAAACTTCTCGTGCTCTCAAAGAAGGCCATCGAGTGAGACGTGCCAGGCCCCCGCATTTTTCTGACCCGCCTGCAATATTTGAGACATTTATTGCATTTCTAGGGTTTCAACGCCGGAAATTGCAGATCTCCAAGGCGACACATGAAATCATGCCCAGAAGCGGCATGGAAAATCCTATGTGATGTATTTGCGACATGCGTATGCCTTGTGCAGACAAGGGAGGGGCAGTTCCGGCCATCAGAGGGCGAAATTACCTCGGCGGCATGCGTGATCCAACCGTTTGAATCCTCAGAAAATGGTACGATGTCGGAAATCCTTGGGAGCTGGCACGACGTCATTACATGGCCCCTGTAGGGTGTGGTAAAAGTTTGGGCGCGTTTCGAATGGGCCTCACTTGAGGCCGCTTGTAAACTCCACCATCTCCGAGGTAGTCTCTCGGTATCGAGAGGGAATGTGTCGGGTTTGTGAAGGAAGTGCTGGTCCTACTGCTCCGTTGGCCTCGAAACTTCTTGTGCTCTCAAAGAAGGCCATCGAGTGAGACGTGCCAGGCCCCCCGCATTTTTCTGACCCGCCTGCAATATTTGAGACATTTATTGCATTTCTAGGGTTTCAGCGCCGGAAATTGCAGATATGCAAGGCGACACATGAAATTATGCCTAGAAACGGCATGGAAAATCCTATGTGATGTATTTTCGACATGCGTATGCCTTGTGCAGACGAGGGAGGGGCAGTTCCGGCCACCAGGGAGCGAAATTACCTCGGCGACATGCCTGATCCAACCGTTTGAATCCTCAGAAAATGGTACGATGTCGGAAATCCTCGGGGGCTGGTACGACGTCATTAGATGACCCCTGTAGGGTGTGGTAAAAGTTTGGTGCGTTTCGAATAGGCCTCACCTGAGGCCGCTTGTAAACCGCATCATCTCCGAGGTAATCTCTCAGTATCAAGAGGGAATGTGTCGGGTTTGTGAAGGAAGTGTGGGTCCCGTTGTTCCATTGACCTCGAAACTCGTCGTGCTCTCAAATGAGGCCATCGAATGAGACGTTCCAGGCCCCACATTTTTCTGACCCTCCTGCAATATTTGAGACATTTATTACATTTCTAGGGTTCCAGCGTCGGAAATTGCAGATCTGCAAGGTGACCCATGAAATCATGCCCAGAAACGGCATGAAAAATCCTATGTGATGTATTTGCGATATGTGTATGTCTTGTGCAGACGAGAGAGGGGAAGGCCCAACCACTAAATTGAGAGCATCGAAAATAAGACCCATGGTAATTATTTAGGAAAATGTGGGTGAGAGAGAAATAATAATTAAGCAGTAAACATAAATGCAATGTAAAATCATTATAAACCAATTTTGCAATAAATATAAGCCCAGGGGCTTCACCTGGCCCGCGGCTTATATGCCCTATAAGCCGAGTGTTACCATCTGGCTCACGGCTTATATGCCCTATAAGCCGAGTGTTACAATCTGGCACACGGCTTATATGCCCTATAAGCCGAGTCATCCCACTTGGCACACGGCTTATTGAGTGCTCGTGACGGCGCATGCCGAGCTGTAAGCCGAGTGTCTTTTACAGTAGATACCGTGTGCCTTCTTGAAGCCGAGAGCTATTCTGCGTCACTCGGCTTACAGGCTGCGATAAGCCGAGTGTTGTGTAGTTGCCGGGTGTTTTACTATCTGTACTCGGCTTAAAGTAATATAAGCGGAATACCCGAAAAATAGTTCTTGGCTTATAGGCTTTCACACGGCAAAACGTGATTTTTCTGTAGTGTGAACCAGAGTTGCACGAGATTTACAGCACAAATAGATCAAACGGCAAATCTGTTTACCGAAAAAATGTATTCATGTGATATTATAATCAAGAACTCAAGATCGACGTAGCGAAAATGATATTGTATTCTTTTATCTCTCTCTTTTCTTTATCTTTTTTGTGCGAGGAAGGTATCCAACAAAGTTTTTCATCATTTTCGCTGGTTCAAGCACCAACATGCATGCCAGCACGCATGGAGCTGACAATCGATCGCCAGAGGCTGTCACGTCGAAGCCCCAGCAAGCAAGCAACCAAGCATCGCCGGAGGTTCTCTTCTCTTGTCACCAAAGGTCGTCCTCCTTGTGGGTGTGGATGACGCAGTCGGAGCTGGGGCAGGAGACGCAGATGAGCACGTAGCCTTCCTCCTGCAGCCTGCCGTGGAGGAGCGAGCCGTCCGCGCGGTGGACCGCGCCGGCCTCCACCTTGCCGGCGCACTTGTAGCACGCCCCGGCGCGGCACGCGCACGGCAGCTCCACGCCGGCGCTCTCGGCCGTGTCGAGGATGTAGGCGTCGTCCGGCGCCTCCAGCTCGTGCTCCCGCCCCTCCGGGGTCACCAGCTTCACCCTGTAGACGGCCGCCGCGGACACGCTGGGCTTGTAGAGGGAGGACCTGACAAGGGGGCTCGGGACCTGCAGCAGCGCGCCTTCCCGGCCGGCGAAGCTTAGAGACGGGGGGCGAGGGCGAGGCCTCGTCGCCGATCTGCGGGTGGCATCGGTTGCTGTTCGAACGCTGCCCAGGAGCGCGCGGGAGGTTGCAAAGGTGGCGGTTGACATTTTTCCCTCGCGTGTCTCTGTGGTGGTGGTGGTGGTGGTGGCGGAGTGGGCGGCGGCGACGGCAACCTTTTTATAGGCGGAAGCGTCACGACGGCGGCGTGAGGCCCGGCGCCGGGTGGCTTCTGTTGGGATCCGATGGCTTCTGTTAGGATTCAGACCCTATAGGTCTCTCGACTGCGTACGCAGACAAGCTTCAGCGACGACCTCTCGCACAAGCGCAGCAGCGGTAGACACGGCGTATACATGACCAACTTGATCTTTTTTTTTTTCCGGAGAATTTAGAGCTTTATTCAAAAGAATGCATTCGTTGAACAATCAGTGTTGCCCCTCGCCATGAGTGGTGCTTCCATGGCCATGGTTGTTGGAGCGGCAGCAGCAGCAGCAGGCGAGCCTTCATGCGGCCACCTGGAGCGCTGAGGAAGAATGAGGAGGTCCTGCCCCGCCCCCGCGAGCTTGGCGACGTCGTCGATTCTCGCCGAACCTGGGGAGAGAGACCGGTGGTAGGCCATGGCCTTCTTCTTCTTGAGAACATTCAAGACCAAGGGGATGAGTCCATCCATTGTAATTTTTTTTTTTTTTTTTTGCGGAAACCATCCATTGTAATTAATGCAATGCAACTATGCTATGCAAGCCTGCTGCCAAGGGGGTCGGTTCCTCTTCATAGGGGGCACGCACAAGAAGGTGTGCAGCGCATGATGTATCAAAGGTTTCGACTCTTGACCATTCAAAAAGAATGCCTCATCTTCAACTGCCAGGAAAACACTGCCAATGGTTTTATACGGTTGCGTTTCTCTTATAATCCCATTTCCTCTTTTCAACTAAACTGTCCACAACTCTGCACCAGCTCATCTTCTCTTGGGCTGTCAATATCCAGTCTCATCTGCATCTGCCATGATAGTGGTGGCGTAGAGGGAGGGAAGGACGACAGACTGCTCAAGGTGTTAAAAAAAAATATGGGCCACAGGGTTAGTAAAATACCCTTTTTGCTGGGGCCGGACCCGGAAAAGAAATTGGGAGGGGGCAAAACATACATGGCCATATTCATGAACCAGCAAGGCAAAAACATCTGTATAAACTTAAACACGGGTATAATCAAGTCATTCTTCACGTGGTAACCGAGTTCATTGAAAAGTGAAAGAAAACTAAACATTTGAGATAAAAGGAATTATGTCATATCAAATGTCAGTATCAAAACAGGAAAAGGTGTTTTAGCACATTACCTTTCGGTTCATCCCACGACACGCACTACTAGTAGGTTGCATGAAAATGTTTAACCACTCCATTTGCATGAAAAAGGACTCGGCAAAATAGAAATAAAAGGTCAGCATGAAAGTGTTTAACCTCTCCGTTTGCTTCCCCCACTACTATAATCCGCAGCTTCCTGGCACTCGACAAAGGCTGAAAAAAGTCGACGATGTGATTGCCGGCAAACATGACTCGGCTGGGCAGCCGTCAACAAAGGTTATTTTACCGAGTTCTTTCAATGGGCACTGGGAAACACCTAAATAATTATCGAGTGCAAAACAAAACAAAACAAAAGTATTCGACAACCAAACGCTGAAAAAAGAACACTCGACAGAAAAAAAAATTATCAAGTGGGAAAAAAAAAGTGCTTGGCAAAGGTAATGTTTGCCTAACCCGTCGAAATGCACTCGGCAAACAACCTAACACTAGGGAAAGTTTCAGATTACAGTAATGTTAGTAGGAAATCATCCTCGATCTCTGCCTCCGGTCCAATAGAGATCTCGAAATCTAATCCAGTTGGTAAGCTGGTAAGGTACACCAGCTTGCATATTTGGAGCGAAACTTGGTTTCCGACAGTAATATTAGTAGTTACAACTCAAAACAACTCGACACAAGTTCTTTTTTTTTTCCCGCCAAGTCTCGACACTGCAGTCTAAACTATGTTAGACCCTACAGGTATGTGATGTGAGATGCACATCTCTGTCTACGCAGGCCTTGACGAAACGCGCCACATGAAACACAAGGCAAGCCTGTAGCACATACGTCCGTCGCTCGACTTCAAAGGCACTGCTACCCTTTTACAATCTCCCGGTACAACATGTCGATGAAATCATCATTCTGCACACAAAAAGAAGGCGTGAGCAAATAATCTATAGTCGACATGAGCGTCAGCACTCAGCAGCTATGAATGTGTTGTAACGACAGAATAGAATTATGCGAACCCAGCAACAAAGACATGAATCAGCCTTAGTATTTGCTACTACGTCCGTTCCTAAATGTAAGACGTTTTGGTAGTTTAATTTAAATAAACTGCCAAAGCATCTTATATTTAGAAACAGAGGGTGAACATGACAACCAAACTGAAGACAACCAACAGATGCCAGCAGAAAGAAAAATTACCTGCACAAGCCTCAGCAATGCACCTCTGAGTTTGTCCCTTGATAGTATCTCTTGGCCATACGATGCTGTTGGGGCAAGCAGTGGGGGAGGAGGATTAGGTGGTGGAAACGGCTGAAGCAACAGCGCACCGTATGGTGGAGGGGGGCATTGAGCGGGCCGTGCAAAGTGCTCCAGTGAGGGAGACCTTTGCCAGTACTGAGGACGAGGTGGAGGAGCAGAGGATAGTTGAAAGGGCTCGAGCAAGGGAGCACTTTGCCTCTGCTGAGGATCAAGTGCAGGAGGAGCAGTGGATTGTGTAAAGGGCTGGACCAAGGGAGCACTTTGCCTGTGCTGAGGATCAAGTGAAGGAGGAGCAGTGGATTGTGCAAAGGGCTGGGACAAAGGAGCACTTTGCCTGTGCTGAGGATCAGGTGGAGCAGAGGGTAGTGGAAATGGCTGGAGAAAGGGAGCACTCTGCCGGTGCTGAATGGCAAGGGGAGGAAGAATTGGGGGTGGAGCAGAAGGTGGAAAAGCAGCATGAGCTGATGTTGCTTGCGAAGATGTGGTGGGAATGGACGGAAAGAATGGTGATTTTGTAAGACTAGCAGGCTGAATGGTAGGAGCGCTTGTGGGTACATGAGCATCCGGGGGAACCATGGTAGCTGATGACGCTCGTGAAGGCGGAAGCAGATTATGCGAGGCAGGAGGCTGTGACGAAACAGCACTCGGCGCTGGCGATGCACGCCTAGATGAAGGAACCGCCCTGATAGGTTGATTTGGCTGTACTGGATCTGCTCCACCCGTAGGTGCTCCAACGCATGCAGCTGCCTGGCCGAAGAGATTAAAAATGGTTAATCTCATGAGAATTACATAATGATGCTGGATTGCAGAGCAATCACCAGAACAAACACAGACGTTTGGTGTTTCAATGCAGAATGACACAATGTGGAGAGAACGAAAAGCTTGCTTACTGTTAACAAAGCTGAAAATAATTTGTATCCAGCACTGCCAGGTACCATGCTAGATGATGTTGCTGGCTGCTCTAGGGTATCTTCTTCAGATGAGGGAACATCAGATGCTACTTCCAGCTCTTCAAAATCACTGAAACTGGGCACAGTAAGATGATTTAAGTTGTACTGTTCTGGACTCGTGAGCCAAAGGGCTCAACTCAACTAGACACCACAGTAAACTTGCATTATTACCCCTTACCCCTATGGTTTCCTGCAGTTCTTTCACATGACATAATTTTCAGCATTCTTTTGTTTAAATGACCCAGTAGTTATCCATATGGAGAGCACTAATTCTTTCTTCTGCAATCTTTTTAACCCAGCATTCTACTATAAAGGACCTCATATTAAAATTAAAATATTAGCTAAAGATCAGTTTTGGGTTTCTCCCCTTGCCACTCTTGTATCATAACGCCCGAACTTCTTGAAGTATTATGTTTGATTGTTATGTTTGTATGAGAAAACGACTAAAACAGGTAGTGATACAACTTTGATCACGGCTAGAACAAGGGTAGAACATCTAAACTTAACTTAGAAACGATTAGCAGAGAGCAAAAGGAATAGCTACAAGCTATCTTCTATTCAAAGGTAAATAGGGAAGCATGAAAATGCCGAATACCTTTTAACTGAAGGAACCATTTTCTTTGGGGACGCCCTGGAATATGCTTTATGTATCCTGCACATTTCATAGGCAATGTATAGTTCAGCAAGCAAGGAGGAAAAAAAATATATAACTACTTCAAGAAAATGTCTAGCCATCTCCTGTAGTTTTGCAAAGGCGCAAAGCCAAAGCAGTGGACATAATCAATCAAGCAAGCAAATGCAAGCAGTGGACTAAGGTTACATACAGATAGGTCGTGGATACAGGCTAAACAAACACTTGACTTAACCCCTGAAGCTATAATTTAACTAATGGAATGGCGTTAGTAAGCATCTGGTTTTTGTAGTTTAGGTGGCTCCATATATTCAGTATTTCGCAGACTGCATTTCAATACCACACCTACTAAGCTGAACTTCTTTTTGAAAATGTCTACGGGTGGCGAATGCACGCCTGAACGATTTCCATTAAATTGCTTAGACGATCAATAGTTTCTTTACAGGGAGTTTTACACAGAGAGGGGTGACCCTATGGGAAAAAAGCACGAAGAACATAAGCTACAGCAATGTGGAGAAGTTTTTGACCCAGGCCTGGAGAATTGTTTTACAAATGGATCGGGAGCAGCGGCACCTCCCATTATTGATGGGGTTTGCTGGCGTGTGCTTACAGAGAACTGGAGAAGTTGACAGGTAGTAGTCATTAATCTCAGATATGATCTAACTTCTAAGACACCAAATCAATCAGTATACAAATTTCAAAAACAGCTACACTAGCAAAAACATACTGAAGGACCTAAAACTACAGCAGATCAAATGAATGACCGAACAGAACAGCATAACAAGTCAGTAAGACACAGCCTTTCTGGATGCTAGGTTTTGGATGGGAGGAAAGAATATTTGTGATTGTCGTCACTGTTTTCCTACCAGCTGCCCGACTTGCACAACCAATGAGGCAAGGAAAGATGGTTAGCACAGATCAGGTTCTACTGCTTATATAATGGGTTGAAAGCCTTCATAAGTTTTAGTGGGCTTTGCAGTGAATGCGCATAAGGTCCAAGTATCAGCGTGCATCAAACTGTTCTCTAGCACATATAATACAGTATTTCAGTAACTTATTGTTGACAAATAAAAACAAAACAAACACAGAAAACAGATAGACCAACGTAATCAAATTTCATGTTTCAGTTTAAAATGCCACTCCTAGCACAAAGATATCTGGTGCGATGCTCTGCAGTCTACAGGCCAAAATATATCAATACATTCTCATGGATGATATTTAACGCAATAAGAAAAAAATATTACCTACTGAAAATATGCGCCACTTCTCCACATTCCTCAGGTTCATAGAACCAAATTCCAATAATTTCGGATGCAGCATTCCTGTATATTATGTAAGGAACTTCCGCCTGGTATTCAAAACCGTGCAGGAGATCCTCGACCAGATTTTCTGCTTACAAGAGGAAGGCAACACAAAATTATCATATACGTACATCATTTCCACGCTAGCATATAATCGGAGATAAAATAACACAATCACCTAAACATGTCATGCAAGCTAATTATTCAAGATAGCATTTGATGCCAACCAGCTACACATATTCTTACAGGTCAAAATCACGATTTAATAAGGTTTTCAAGTTAGCTACCTTAATGTTGTTGAATTTTCTGTACAACCTCGTATATAAAAACCCAACCAGGAACCAGCATACAGGAATATATACCCCTTAGGATGCCTAAAGAGTTATTTTCTTGATGGAGGGTGCATAAGAGAGGATTTTTCCTGATATGAAGATTTTTTACAGGACTGGAGGGTGCATAAGAGAGGATGCATAATTATCCAGAAAGACTAAAAGAAAAGTTTATAATTTGAACAAACATATAGCGATACAACAGTTATGAATATAAGCAATCGGTACTGCTTCCCATTTTATCTCATAGTTAGCGTATACAACAATTCAAAGAAAATTCACTCCCACTACGTACGATTTGTCTCCAGATGTTTAATAGATAGGCATGATTCATTTACATAAGGAATCTAGATCTGCAAAAAATACCTGTATTTCGACGATTCATGACGAGAAACTGGAATCTGGGTTGGGTGTTCCTGCAAGAATGTAAAGTTTTATTATGAAATGTACACTCTAAAGCGCTTTATAGGTCCAACAAGTTTGCATCTCATCAGAAGAATACAAGAGGGCATTTGGTCATAACTCATAAGTCTAAAAGTACAAATAGCTGTAGATGCCGAAAATCTCAAATGTAATGTTTACCGGTAGGCACTGTACTGTTTCAGGAGCATACATCCCTGAATATACATGTAAGTTATTGTAAGATCAGCAACAAACAGTTCAACGCAGGTGTCCAGAGATCGTATGCAAGATACTAGCAGGGTCCAAAAAAAACAATAGCCGATAGCTTGTGACAGACAGGAAGTACACACAAATATCAATAAACAGTACTGAAAGTTCCACACCAACATTTGACAATCTAATAGAAATGAGACTGCAAATACTTCAGGCGGTGCAGGAAAATAAGACCTAGCAACAAAATCCTAATAAATTTTCACCGTACAGGGGATTTCTGAAAGACACTGCAACTAAGTGATACACATTGCAAAGACCGAATCACAACAACTCCATCTGATCCCAATTTCTTCTAGAAAGCCACTTCAATGCTCTTAACTGAAAATGCACAACATCCACATTCAAGTAAACACCCAAGTAGCTGGGAATTCGACAAGCATCCACCAAACATCGCAAAATTGTAACAACTAGCGGTGCTTTCCCTAGCAACCAATTCCTCTGTAACCTTCGCTGGGTAGGGAATTGCAGACCCACAATGCGGTCCAAATGCAAAATCATCATGCCATTCCATTCCGAAGGAGATTTCAGTTCTCTTCTAAAAATCGACAGCATCGGCACCCAATTCAGAGGGCATCCATGAAACAACAGCGACCAGCCAACGCTACGCTAATCGGTCGAAGCCAATGTCGCAATCTACAGCGCATCGGTCAGAGGGTCGGGGCACGAACCTCTTGACGACGAAGAGCGACCCCTCCACGCCCTTGTGGCTCTGCACAAACACACGCGTACACAGAGATCGAGTCAGGGGCCGCAGCAAGCGAGAAGCAGGGGCGTCGAGAGGGGGGAGGGTTCGGCGGGGCGGAGGAGGGCAGTACCCATCGGACCGTGTCCTGGTCGAAGCTGTAGGCGGTGACGCTGGCGGCGGTGATGAGGATGTCGACCACGGCGGGGTCGAGGCGGCGCAGAACGGTGAGGTTGAGCATCCGCGTGCCCTCCCGGTCCGCCCCCAGGTTCGGCGTCACCTTGCTCCGCCTCCCGCCGCCGCGCCGCGCCATGGCCCCCGCCCTCCCCTCCCCTCCCCTCGCAGGAAACCCTAGCTGGCGGCCGGAGCGGCTTCGGTCTGGGGTTTCGGACGGCCGGGTGATCGCTGACGAGGGCGGTGGGGAGAGATAGCGCTCTCGCTTTTGCCGCGCACGCCGTGGCACCGCCGCCGTGTGCGTGACAGGTGCCTGCGCCACGCCGGCCCACTTGTCAGTTACGGGATGGAGCGCCTCCGGGGGGTCATCCACTCGGCTAACCTTGCCTGCGTCCCAGCCCAGTGAAGAGTTTCTAATGGGCCTGTAGCAGACATTCACAGTTGAAGGGCCTATTTTTTCGGGCGCCCCTATGTCTCGCTTAACTTATTGACGAGAACTCCTTTCAGGGATCACTCCTACCAGGTTGCGACAAGTAACGCACTGCATGTGTGCCACTTGTCGTAACCTGGGAGTTTTCCTTTTTAGATCCGTATTTTCAAAATGTTTTATCTTTTAAACCGTGAGTCCAAATCTCGAACCGCTTTTACAGCTGGGTTCCTCGCGTCGAGATTTTCAAAACTAGATTCCATGTTGATAGGTTTTGATGAACTTTTTTTTTACGAAAAAACCATGCCTCTCACGATAGAAAAAAAACAGCGTTTTTTTTTTCCTTTCCAAGAGGCACTGCCTCTCGCGAAGGCAAAACCGTGCCTCCTCTCGCGGAAGTAACACCGTGCCTCTCGCGAAAAAAACCCGCGTATTTTCCCCTTTCCGAGAGGCACGGCCGTGCCTCTCGCGAAAGCAAAACCGTGCCTCTAGCTGAAGCAAAACCGTGCCTCTCGCAAAAAAAAACAGAAAACGGGTTTTTTCCCTTTCCGAGAGGCACGGACGTGCCTCTCGCGGAAGCAAAACCGTGCCTCTGCGAAAAAGAAAAAAAACAGAAAACACGTTTTTTTCCTTTCCGAGAGGCACGGCCGTGCCTCTCGCGAAAGCAAAACCGTGCCTCTGCGAAAAAGAAAAAAAAACAGAAAACACGTTTTTTCCCTTTCCGAGAGGCACGGCCGTGCCTCTCGCGAAATCAAAACCGTGCCTCTCACAAAAAAATGCGTTCTTTTCGCGCAAAAAAAATGAATTTTTTTTTCGTCCAAAAGCTAAGAAAGACCGGTGAAAAACCGGAACACCGAAAAAACCCGAAAAAAACAATCTAAAAGTCCGAAAATGCGTGCGAAAAAATAAAATAAAAATCCGAAGGGAACGCTCAGAGCGCGACACGTGGCAACGACTGAGAACGTGTCAAGTGGCGGCGCGTGGGAATGATCGTTGGGAGGCTTCCGAAGGAGTACTCGCTAATTAGTTGCTCCCGGGGAAGCTCCCGCGTCGTGGGGGGAGCCCCAGATGGGCCGGCCCAGCCGCACGGGAGGACAGGGCCTGTTTATTTTTTATTGATCCGTTTTCTGTTCTCGTTTTTTACTTTATTTTTGTACTTTATTTATCTTTAAAATGTTCTATGTATATACTACAAAAAGCACTTCAATTTTTTTTTAAAAATGTTGAATAAGTAGAAAAAATGTTGAACAAGACTTTGAAAAATGTTGAACAATTATTTGAAAATGTTTAATAAGTATTACAAATGTTGAACAAGTATTTAAAAAATCTTGAATAATTATTAAATAATTTTGAACTAGTATATGAAAAATGTTGAACAAGTATGAAAATGTTGAGGAAGTATTAAAAGTGATGAACAAGTATTTTAAAAATATTGAATAGGTATTAAAAAACTGTTGAATAAGTATTTGAAAATTATTGAATAAGCGTTCGGACAATGTTGAACGTGTATACAAAAACTGTTGACCACTTCTTAAAAAAACTTTTGACATATATGAAAATGTAGAGTGAAAGCGAAAACAAACATAAAAAACAAAAGAAAAAAAGGAGAAGAAAAACGAAAACCAAACAAAAAATGAAGAAGAAAAAAGAAAACCAAACAAAAAATGGAGAAGAAAAGAAAAAAAACTGAAGAAACAAGTGCAAAAAGAATGAAACAACGAAGGAAAACAAGAAAAGAAACAAAAGATAAAACAAACAAGAAAACTAAATAAAACTGAAAAAATGGTGGAAGAAAATATCTCTTTTACCTTAAGTAGGTTGCGCCCTACAGTTCATCACGGACTCAACACATAGCAGAGTGGCTAGGGTCACCATAAATTATTTAGCACACCCAGGTTTGAACCCCAGCTTCGCCCCCTTTTTCCCCTATTTCTTCATTAAGTGGGTCGGCTTAGGTGCTTAAGAAACACAACAATCCTTCAGCGAGAGATCCCTTCCAACTCGCTTAAGGCGAGAAATAGTCGACACGTGTTTTTTTTTCAAGTAGCCTAGTAAAACCCACAAGAGTTAGTCTGTCTGCAGGGATGGGAATGGCGTAGTCTGTCCGCCCTTCTTCGTAAGTAGCTGGACTTGGATCTTCGTAAGCAACTGGAGCTATCAAAAGTCAAAATTAATAAAGGTCGTAGAAATCAAGTCAAAGTCAAAAAAGGTTTTGGATCTAACGATCGATCTAGCGATAGTAATCATCATGGTTTGATTTATCAGGGTGGAGGAGGTGGCCCTAATGCTGGTGATAAAAGCCCTCCTCGAGGTGTGCCTCCTAGGGTATCAAATCGTTTTCACATTCTTAACAATTTGAGACAGAACCTCGTGTATGGCATATCTATGCTCAATACTCAAATCAACTATGATATAGATAGGCACAAGTTCTTGATAACTCATCGAAATCTACCACTTGATTATGTGATGCGTGTTGATGTACAAGAACCTACTTAAGGGTTGTTGTTCCTAACAGGAATTGGTTGGCCCCATCTGCCCCGTATTTCAAGGTTTTCATTCCCTAATGCTATTGGCTTTCACTACCGATTCCTATCAAATGCTCCCCAACACGACATTTATTTTGGGATAGAAGGAGTACATGATTAACATATTCAAAAAAAATATGTTTCACAACTATTCTTTTCATAAACATTTTACATTTTTCTTATACATCAATAACATTTTTTATATACGTTAACATTTTCAGATACACGATTTCACATATTCTTTCAGAACTTGTTTCAAAAAACGAATGTGTGCTAAAAAATTCAAAAACACGTTGAAACATTTTTATAATATACGAAACATTTTTTTGAACTATGCAAACACTTTTTACACTGGTTAAACATTTTTTAAAAATACAATCGTTTTGTTTGAAATGCATGAACATTATTTCCTAAATGAAACGTATATTTTTTGGAATGGTAAAACATTTTTTTAGTTACGTGAACTTTTATACTTACATTTTATAAGTTTTTAAAATGCTACTTACACAATTTTTTAAATGCATGAATAATATTGAATGGTAGAAAAGAAATATTTTAGTGAGGCAAACATTTTTTGTACACAACGTTTACGTTTATTTTTTTTACACTGCAATTACTATTGTTTTCATGACGTATGTGTTTTGATTTTCTTTAATATATACAAAAGAAGAAGAAACAACATGGGTGACGTAAGTATGATAACATGACGGGGCCATGTCGTAACTGAGAGGACGTGGATGTCGCCTAGAGGGGGGTGAATAGACGCTTTAAAATAATTACGGCTTAGTCTTGAACAAATACGAAATAAAACTAGCGTTTAATATGTCAAGCAGAAAACCTAAAACAACTAGGCTCATCTATGTGCACCAACAGCTTATGCTAAGCAAGATAAACTACTAAGTGATAGCAAGATATATAGCATGAAACAATATGGCTATCACAAAGTAAAGTGCATAAGTAAAGAGCTCGGGTAAGAGATAACCGAGGCACGCGGAGACGACGGTGTATCCCGAAGTTCACACCCTTGCGGATGCTAATCTCTGTTTGGAGCGATGTGGAGGCACAATGCTCCCCAAGAAGCCACTAAGGCCACCGTAATCTCCTCACGCCCTCGCACAATGCAAGATGTCGTGATTCCACTAAGGGACCCTTGAGGATGGTCACCGAACCCGTACAAATGGCAACCCTTGGGGGCGCTCACTGAACCCGTACACTTTGGTAACCCTTGGGGCGGTCACCGGTACCCGTACAAATTGCTCGGGGCAATCTCCACAACCTAATTGGAGATCCCGACGCTTGCCCAGAGCTGTACACCACAATGATTGAGCTCCGAGACACCACCAACCGTCTAGGACGCCAAAGCACCCAAGAGGAACAAGCTCTAGGGTGCTCAAACACCCAAGAGTAATAAGCTTCTCAAACTTCACTTCCACGTATCACCGTGGAGAACTCAAACCGTTGCAACTAATGCAATGACAAGAACACACAAAGTGGTCAAGTTCCTCACTCCCAAATCCCACCACAACAACAAAAGCTATGGAGGAATATGACAGAAAGAACAAGGAGCTCACAAAGAACTCCAAGATCTAGATCCAAGGGGTTCCCCTCACATAGAGGAGAAAGTGATTGGTGGAAATGTGGATCTAGATCTTCTCTCTCTTTTCCCTCAAAAAGAAGCAAGAATCATTGGAGAGATTGAGAGTTAGCAAGCTCTAAGAAGGTCAATAATGGGGGAAGAACACGAGCTCAAAGGATGAGATTCATTGGGGAAGAAGACCCCCTTTTATAGGTGGGGAAAAATCCAACCGTTACCCCCACAGCCCGCACACAAGCGGTACTACCTCTCCACAGAGCGGTACTACCGTTTATAAGCGGTAGATCCAGGAAAGAACAAGCAAACAGCAGAAACCTCGAGGCGGTATAAAAATGCCAATGATATAGAGATGTGAAACCTCTATGAATGAAGAACCGTCAAAAACTCCAACATCGAAAACATCATAGAAGATGCATATGGACTCCGTTTTCGATGAATTCAAGCTTGTCATGATGATGACCATGAGCTCTAAAACTCATAAAGAGAAACATCAAACAAGAACCAAGAAAGATGATGCAGGGATGCAAGAGGTTTGAGCTCTCAACGAACGATAAGAACAAGCTACTCACTTGAGAGCCCCCCCTTGATAGTACGGCAATCGATCCTATAACCCAGTCTCCCAACTACCACCATGAGACCGGTAAAATAGAAAACCTATCAAGGGCAAACATATACCTTGCACATAGTCCACTTGAGCTAGATGATGACGATCTTGACTTCCTCAAGATGGACCACCTTTCTTGACTGTGTTGGCTCGATGAAGACTAGTTGATTGCTCCCCCATACTCCACTATGTGTGAGCCACTCTTCGGCATATCTTCACAAGTCCATTGTTACCACAATGGATGGCAAGCTTCAAGCATAATCTCTTCGTGATGCTCCACTTGAACTTGCTCACCGCAGTCTTGATGGCAATCACCACTTGATGTCATCCTCCATGGGTTGTATGAGATCTTCCTCTTGACGCAAGCCCATGGAAACATACCTAACCCCACATAGAACTCTCACGTAGACCATGGGTTAGTACACAAAGCGTAATGGACAATACTTATCGTACTATGAGATCACTTGATCCCTCTTGGTACATCTCGTACACTGATACGTCCATTTTGCATCATGATTTCCTACTGTTATTTATAGTGTTTTTATGCATAATAATGTTTTATGGAGTAATTCTAATGCCTTTTCTCTCACAATATGCAAGGTTTACACAAAGAG
This sequence comes from Elymus sibiricus, assembly GCA_039707655.1. Lineage (NCBI taxonomy): Eukaryota > Viridiplantae > Streptophyta > Magnoliopsida > Poales > Poaceae > Elymus > Elymus sibiricus. Next base: position 485,445,078 of record CM077671.1, read on the forward strand.
GGAGAATGCCGGCAGCTGGAATTCTGGACCTGAAATAGCATATCAGAGATACCTATTATGCACATCTCCAAATAAGCTGAAACTTCACGGAGAATTATTTTGGAATATATGAAAAATACTGGAGCAAATAACTACCGGAGGGGGGGCACCTGGTGAGCACAATACACCAGGGTGCGCCAGGCCCCCCAGGCGCGCCCTGGTGGGTTGTGCTCAGCCCAGCCCACCTCTGGTGCCCATCTTCTGGTACTTAAGGTCTTTTGACCTAGAAAAAATAAGGAGAGGACTTTCGGGACGGAACGTGATACGTCTCCAACGTATCTACTTTTTCTCACACTTTTGCCCTTGTTTTGGACTCTAATTTGCATGATTTGAATGGAACTAACCCGGACTGACACTGTTTTCAGCAGAACTACCATGGTGTTGTTTTTGTGCAGAAATAAAAGTTCTCGGAACGGAACGAAACTTTTTGGAGAATTATTTCAGAATATATAAGAATTATTGGAGCCAAAAACTACCGGAGAAGGGGGGCAGGGTGGCCAGCACCCACCAGGGCGCGCCAGGCCCCCTGGGCGCGCCCTGGTGGGTTGTGCCCACCTCGTGGCACCACTGACCCTAATTCCGCCACTATAAATTCCTATTTTCAGAGAAAAAAATCAGGGAGAAAGTTTCATCGCGTTTTACGATACGGAGCCGCCGCCACCTCCTTTTCTTCATCGGGAGGCCAGATCTGGAGTCCGTTTGGGGCTCCGGAGAGGGGAATCTTCGGTCTTCATCATCACCAACCCTTCTCCATCGCCAATTCCATGATGCTCCCCACCGGGAGTGAGTAATTCCTTCGTAGGCTTGCTGGTCAGTGAGGAGTTGGATGAGATTCATCATGTAATCGAGTTAGTTTTGTTAGGGCTTGATCCCTAGTATCCACTATGTTCTGAGATTGATGTTGCTATGATTTTGCTATGCCTAATGCTTGTCACTAGGGCCCGAGTGCCATGATTTCAGATCTGAACCGTTTATGCTATCACCATTATATCTATGTTCTTGATCCGATCTTGCCTAGTCATATGCACCTATTACGTGTTATGATCCGTAAGCCCCATAGTGACAATATTTGGGATACTTTCCGGTGATGACCGTAGTTTGAGGAGTTCATGTCTTCACCGTGTGTTAATGCTTTGTTCCGGTTCTCTATTAAAAGGAGGCCTTAATATCCCTTAGTTTCCTTATGGACCCCGCTGCCACGGGAGGGTAGGACAAAAGATGTCATGCAAGTTCTTTTCCATAAGCACGTATGACTATTTACGGAATACATGCCTACATTACATTTATGAACTGGAGCTAGTTTTGCATTGCCCTAGGTTATGACTGTTACATGACGAATATCATCCAACGAGTTCACCGATCCAGTGCCTACGAGTTTTCCACTTATTGTTCTTGCTAAGTTACTATTGCTGCTGCTACTGTTCCAACTGCTACAAAACTATTGCTATCACTGCTACCGTTACCGTTACTGCTACTGTTGCTATCAAACTATCATATTATTGTGCTACTGATCACTTTGCTGCAGATATTTAATCTCCAGGTGTGGTTAAATTGACAACTCAACTGCTAATACTCTCAAATATTCTTTGGCTCCCCTTGTGTCGAATCTATAAATTTGGGTTGAATATTCTACCCTCGAAAACTGTTGCGATCCCCTATACTTGTGGGTTATCAAGACCTTTTTCTGCCGTCGTTGCCGGGGAGCATAGATATATTTGTTGAGTCACTTGGGATTTATATCAATTGATCACTATGAAGAATCTAATACTAAAACCAAGATCGTTCCCTCTAGGACGAGGGGGAGGTAAGGAATTGCCATCACACTCTGCACTTGATTCACCTTCTGTTTTGAGTAAGCTTGCAACACCACCACATGCTAGTAATCCTGATATGTCGCAAGTGATTGATGATGCTACCTCTGCTATGAATGATGCTTATGATGATGCTAGTACCATGCTTGATGATAATGTGCCACTAGGAGAATTTCTTGATGAACAAATTGCTAGAGCTAAAGAGAATGAAACTACTGAAACTGATGAGATTGTTGAAACTGATGAAACCTATGAAACTGATAATGACTATGAAACACCTATTAGTCCCAGCTCTCCTAAGTTTGAAATGCCTAAGATACCTGAAGGTTATGTTATGGACGAAGAGGTAACTAGAGAAATTCTTTCTTGCAAGGATAGAAACGATCTTAAGAAATTGCTACGCAAGTACAAGGAAAAGACTTTGAATGCTAGAATGAAATGTGATCCTAAGTTTGCTACTTCACCTATCTTTGTTACCGATAAGGATTATGAATTCTCTGTCGACCCAGAGTTAATTACTTTGGTTGAATCTGATCCTTTCTATGGCTATGAAACTGAAACTGTAGTGGCACACCTTACTAAGCTGAATGATATTGCCACCCTCTTTGCTCATGATGAGAAGATTCGCTACTATTACATTCTCAAATTATTTCCATTCTCATTAAAGGGTGATGCTAAGACATGGTACAATACTCTTGCTCCTGGTTGTGTGTGTAGTCCCCAGGATATGATTTACTACTTCTCTGAAAAATATTTTCCTGCTCATAAGAAACAAGCTGCCTTACAGGAAATATTTAACTTTGTGCAAATTGAAGAAGAGAGTCTCCCACAAGCTTGGAGGAGGCTTCTCCAATTGCTTAATGCTTTGCCTGATCATCCTCTTAAGAAAAATGAAATACTTGATATCTTCTATAATGGACTAACTGATGCTTCTTGGGACTTCCTAGATAGTTGTGCTAGTTGTGTTTTCAGGGAACGAACTGTTGAACAAGCTGAGGGATTATTAAATAACATATTGAAGATTATGATGATTGGACTCTTCCTGAACCACCGCTCAAACCCACTCCGAAGAAGAGGGGTATCTTATTTCTCAGTCCTGAAGATATGCAAGAGGCAAAGAAATGTATGAAGGAAAAAGGTATTAAAGCTGAGGATGTTAAGAATTTACCACCTATTGAAGAACTACATGGCCTTGACACACCACCACCTTCACAGGTGGTAGAGGTAAATTCTTTATTAAAGTTTGATGAAGGTGATATCCCTCACAATAAACATCCTAGTCAGTGCTTATATGAGTTTGACAACTATATTATGAAGCAAGATCATTTCAATGCACATGTCCTGAAACAATTGAAATATAATTCTGATATGATTGCTCGCTTGAGTGACTTGCTATTTAGAATCAGTAATGATGTTAGAGGTGTAGGAAAGCATGCCTCTATGGTTCAAACTCAGTTAGAACAAGTTGCTAAGTCTCAAAAAGAATTGCTTGATGAAATGAATAATAATATGAATGATTTTGCTGCTAGAGTAGTAACTAGAGGAGGTAGAATGACCCAAGAACCACTTTATCCTGAAGGTCATCCTAAAAGAATTGAACAAGACTCTCAGAGAATTAACACTGATGCACCTAGTCCTTCTAAGAAGAAAAAGAAAAGGAAAAATGGTAGGACTTTGCATACCTCTAGTGAACCTGAGATATAGAAACCTCTAGATAATAATGATGTCTCTATTTCCGATGCTGAAACTCAATTTGGTAATGAACATTCACCTAGTGATAATGAAAATGATAAAGATGATGTTCATGAAAATGCTCAACCCGATAATGATAGAGAACGAGATAATGATGTTGAAATAGAGCATGCTCCTGATCTTGATAACCCACAATCTAAAAATAAACGTTATGATAAAAGAGACTTTGTGGCTAGGAAACATGGTAAAGAAAGAGAGCCTTGGGTTCAGAAACCCATACCATTTCCACCTAAGACATCTAAGAAAAAAGATGATGAAGAATTTGAACGCTTTGCTGAAATGATTAGGCCAGTCTTTTTGCGTACCCGCTTGACTGATATTTTAAAGATGGCCCCTTATGCAAAGTATATGAAAGACATCATCACTAATAAAAGAAAGATACCTGAAGCTGAAATCTCCACCATGCTTGCTAACTATTCTTTTAAGGATGGAGTACCTAAAAAACTTGGAGATCCGGGAATACCAACTATACCTTGCTCCATTAAAAGAAACTATGTCAAAACTGCTTTGTGTGACTTGGGAGCCGGTGTTAGTGTTATGCCTTTCTCCTTATATAAAAGACTTGACTTGAATAAACTCACGCCTACTGAAATATCATTGCAAATGGCTGACAAATCAACGGCCATACCTATCGGTATTTGTGAGGATGTGCCCGTTGTTGTTGCAAACGTTACTATCTTAACGGACTTTGTTATTCTTGAGATGCCCGAGGACGACAACATGTCGATTATCCTTGGTAGACCCTTTTTGAATACTGCAGGGGCTGTTATTGATTGCAATAAAAGCAAAGTCACTTTTCATATCAATGGTAATGAGCATACGGTGCACTTTCCGAAGAAACAATTCCAAGTGAATGGTATAAATGTTATTGAAGAATCTCCGACCATCACTATTGGAAGCTTCAAATTACCTCTACCTACTGCCAAGAAGAAATATGATATACTTATTGTAGGGGATATGCACATCCCCATTGAGGTAACTTAGTGTTTTACGAAAGTTCTTCGGTTTCATGCTAATCGGAAGTGGTTGTTAATAAGACTTGATCAACCTTATTGATGGATTACTTTTGAGAGGTATGAAGTCGATGAATTTAGTAAGCACAACTCTCTACCCCCACCTTTTATTTTCTGTTTTAGTTAGTCAAATAAAATAAAATGCCATGATTATCCAGTTTTCTGTTTTTACCGTGCAATAAAAAAAATGACCCAAAAATAAAAGTTCTCAGAATGTCCTGAAAATTTAACATGATTTTTTTTCAATTATTTCCGAATTTCTGGTGCAAATAATACCAGAGGGGGTGCACCTGGTGCCCACAAGACACCAGGGCGCGCCAGCACCCCCAGGCGTGCCCTAGTGGGTTGTGGCCCCCACGTGGGCCCCCTCACTTATCCCTTTAGCCCACATCATCACCTTCCTCCAGAAAAAATTCACCACAGCCACCATTCCCGTGTTCTTGCTCTCAAACCCGCGGATTTCGATCTCTTAGCTCGAAGCTCCGTTTCTGAAACTGTTTGGAGGGATTGCTACTTGGTATGTGACTCCTCCATTGCTCCAATTAGTTTTTGATTTAGTGGGTTATTTTTAGAGTAATTAGCTACTCTTGGTGCTGCTGTAGATGAGCTTGCATGTCGAATTCTTAGAGTTCTAAGTAGTTTGAATGCTCAATATGGCCTCTATGCATGCTTAGGAGTAGCTGCTATCAATTTCACGAAGTTTTGTTAACAAAATTTTGTGTCTCAAAAATATTTCAGAAATTTGTTCGCAAATAAAATGCAATTCTTTAGGAGTTCTTCGAGGAGGATATCCTCGGAGGCCTCATCAAGTGGAAGCTCAGTTCAACAGTCATATGTTGAGCCAAGCGAAAGCTCGATGCGAGATGCCGCCACTAAATCATGCTTGTGGCCGTGCGACAAGTTCATGGAAAGTGTGGGTATTAAGGAGGAATTTGAACAATATATCCACAATACAGAGCTTGGTCCCTTCATCACTGATAAGTGCCCTCAACACCTCGAACTCACGAAAACCTTCACAAAGAAATTTAAATATTTTTCTCGTGAGTCTAGAGTTTCATTCAACCTTTATGACCGTTCCTTCACCATACCATTTGAAATGTTCAGTGAAGCATGCAAACTTCTATATTGGGGTTCCCTCGACGAACCAACAAAATCTGAATATGAGTCATTTGTAGTTAATCTTTGCTTTGGTGAAGATAGAGGGGTAGCACAAGGGAGAATCAACAGCATCCATTTCCCTTCAATACAATATTTCGCACTCTTCAATGGTAAATGTATCGTAGGTAAACAAGATTGTAGCACACTGTGTGCTCATGATTTGAGTCTCATACACACTGCCATAACTGGAAATAAATATTATAATCTTGGTGCAATTGTTGCACGGAGACTGCAGCTTAATGCTGCTAATGGTAATTTTTATGGAGGAATCTATGCCTCCCGTGTAGCGGAAAGACTAAATGTTTCACCTTGGCCTAATGACCCCATCTTACCCACTCAGTATTTAGACTTTGATGCCATGAAGCGTCATAAGTTCCTTACGGGTACGGTCACTAACTACACTTATAACTTGAGTTTTAATTAAAAAAATGTTGTGCCAGTCACTTTGCCTGCTCCTGCTCTCTTTGATTTTCACAGTAGAGGAAGATACTATGTTCTTGAGAGTGAAGTCTATGCGTACAATGAGAAGGTTGAAGCTGCCGGGATGGCCGCGGATTTTGCACCAAGGGCCTCGATGAGCCATCAGCCAGATTATTATTCATATGGATGGTGATTACCAAGCTAGGCCAAAAGCCTAAGCTTGGGGGAGTACGTATTTCCACCGACATTACATTCATGTTCACACATTTCATTCCAGTTGTCGGTGTTCATACTTTTTCATTGTAATATCCATGCTAAATTTGTTTTCTCGCTTTCTTCTTGTGTGTTTGAAAAACTTTGAAAAAACCCAAAAATATTTCCTACTTATTTTCGGCTTTCCTTTCTAGCCTAGTTTAATTGTAGCATTAAAAGAAAACCCAAAAAGATTTCTCATTTCTTCTTTTATTTGTTGGGAGCTTTCCCGTGTAAATAGTTTTTCTCGTTTTTGTTTTTCCCTCTTTAATTTGTTTTCTTCAAGAAAAATCAAAAACTCCAAAAATATTTCAGTGTGTTTCTCTGAAATTCTATTCTTTTTGTTTGAGTCGTACCAAGGGGAAGACCGCGATGAAAATGTTGAGCGGCTCTCATATGCATCATTGATAATCTAACAAAGAGCCCATATTACCTTGTCTTCTCCTCTTGAATAAAATGTTTACAGATTCCAGCTTAGTCCACAGCACTCTTGCACTATTATTATTTTCTTATCATTCGGTCGTGCAAGTGAAAGGCAATAATGACGATATGTGATGAATTGACTGTGGCAGAGAAAAGCGGGTATGAACTCAACTTGTTTTGGTTTTTGTAAATATGTTTAACCTAGTATCCTTGATGTTGGGGAACGTCGCATGGGAAACGAAATTTTTCCTACGCACACGCAAGATCTATCCATGCTGATGAGCATCTACGAGAGGGAGAGTGGATCTACATACCCTTGTAGATCGCTAAGCAGGAAGCGTTAAGAAACGCGGTTGATGTAGTCGAACGTCTTCGCGATCCAAATTGCAAGCCGTCCCGCGATCCAATCACGATCCGTCCCGATCTAGCGCCGAACGGACGGCACCTCCGCGTTCAGCACACGTACAGCTCGATGACGATCTCCGCCTTCTTGATCCAGCAAGAGGGAGCGGAGAGGTAGATGAGATTTCCAGCAGCACGACGGCGTGGTGGTGGTGATGGTGGAGTTATCCCGGCAGGGCTTCGCCTAAGCACTACCGGAATCTATTTGGTGGAGGAACTAGAGAATAGAGAACTAGCACGTAGCTGTGGGTTTTGGGGCTCTATTCCTCTAGTATATATAGGAGGGAGAGGGAGGAGCAAGCCTTCCTAGGGTTTCCCCTAGGGGTCGGCCGAACCAGGGCAAGGAGGAGTCCAATCCACTTCCTACTAGGAAGTGGATTCATATTAGGAAGGAGTCCTATTCCTTCCTATCTCCACCTTTTTTCCTCTTGGGCATATGGGACCTTATGGGGTCGGTTCCCCAGCCCATTAGGGGCTGGTGCGCCACCTCTTGGGCCAATGTGGCCCCTCGGGGTGGGTGGGCCCCACCCGGTGGACCCCCAGAACCCATTCGTCACTCCCGGTACACTATCGGAAATACCCGAAACTTTTCTGGAACCCAAATACCACTTTCCTGTATATAAATCTTTACCTCCGGGCCATTCCGGAGCTCCTCGTGATGTCCGGGATCTCATCCGGGACTCCGAACAACCTTCGGTCACCAACACATATATCTCAATACTACCGAAACGTCACCGAACGTTAAGTGTGCAGACCCTGCGGGTCCGAGAACTATGTAGACATGACCGAGACACCTCTAAGGTCAATAACCAATAGCGGGACCTGGATGCCCATATTGGTTCCTACATATTCTACGAAGATCTTTATCAGTTGAACCTCTATGTCAAGGATTCAGTTAATACCGTATGATGTTCCCTTTGTTCTTCGGTATGTTAATTGCCCGAGATTCGATCGTCGGTATCTCTATACCTAGTTCAATCTCGTTACCGGCAAGTCTCTTTACTCGTTCCATAATACAAGATCCCGTGGCTAACACTTTAGTCACTTTGCTTGCAAAGCTTATTGTGATGTTGTATTACCGAGTGGGCCCTGAGATACCTCTCCATCACACGGAGTAACAAATCCCAGTCTTGATCCATGCCCACTCAACAGACACCCTCGGAGATACCTATAGAGCATCTTTATAGTCACCCAGTTACGTTGCGACGTTTGATACACACAAGGTGTTCCTCCGGTGTCAGTGAGTTACATGATCTCATGGTTATAGGAGCAGATACTTGATATGCAGAAAACTATAGCAATAAACTGACACGATCATATGCTACGTTCATAGTTTGGGTCTTGTCCATCACATCATTCTCCTAATGATGTGATCCCGTTATCAAATGACATCTCATGTCTATGGCTAGGAAACCTTGACCATCTTTGATCAACGAGCTAGTCTACTAGAGGCATACTAGGGACACAGTGTTGTCTATGTATCCACACATGCAATTGAGTTTCCAATCAATACAATTATAGCATGGATAATAAACGATTATCATGAACAAGGAAATATAATAATAACCACTTTATTATTGCCTCTAGGGCATAATTCCAACAGTCTCCCACTTGCACTAGAGTCAATAATCTAGTTCACATCACTATGTGATTTACATTGTAATGAATCTAACACCCATACAGTTCTGGTGTTGATCATGTTTAGCCCTTGGAAGAGGTTTAGTCAACGGGTCTGCGACATTCAGATCCGTGTGCACTTTGCAAATATTTATGTCCTCCTCGATGTAATCGCGGATGGAATTGAAGCATCGCTTTATGTGTCTGGTCCTCTTGTGAAACCTTGGTTCCTTGGCCAGAGCAATGGCACCAGTGTTGTCACAGAACAGAGTCATTGGGTTTTGTGCACTGGGCACTACTCCAAGATCTGTCATGAAATCCTTCATCCAGACACCTTCCTTCGCCGCCTCCGAGGCAGCGATGTACTCTGCTTCGCATGTAGAATCAGCTACCACGCTTTGCTTGGAACTGCACCAACTTACCGCACCCCCATTGAGAATAAATACGTATCCGGTTTGAGACTTATAGTCATCCAGATCAGTGTCAAAGCTTGCATCGACGTAACCCTTTACGACGAGCTCTTGATCACCTCCATAAACGAGAAACATATCCTTAGTCCTTTTCAGGTACTTAAGGATATTCTTGACCGTCGTCCAGTGTTCCATTCCTGGATCACTTTGAAACCTTCCGGCCATACTTATGGCAAGGCTGACATCGGGTCTTGTGCACAACATTGCATACATGATAGAGCCTATGGCTGAAGCATAGGGGACGACACTCATCTTTTCTCTATCTTCTGCAGTCACTGGGCATTGAGTCTTACTCAACTTCACACCTTGCAATACAGGCAAGAACCCCTTCTTGGACTGATCCATTTTGAACTTCTTCAAAACTTTGTCAAGGTATGTGCTCTGTGAAAGTCCTATCAAGCGTCTCGATCTATCTCTATAGATCTTGATGCCTAATACGAAAGCATCTTCTCCTAGGTCCTTCATTGAAAAACTCTTGTTCAAATATTCCTTCATGCTTTCCAACATTTCTATATTGTTTCCAATCAGCAATATGTCATCCACATATAATATTAGAAACGCTATAGAGCTCCCACTCACTTTCTTGTAAATACAAGCTTCTCCGTAAACTTGTATAAACCCGAACGCTTTGATCACCTCATCAAAGCGAAGATTCCAACTCCGAGATGCTTGCACCAGTCCATAAATGGATCGCTGGAGCTTGCAAACTTTGTCAGCATTCTCTGGATCGACAAAACCTTCTAGTTGCATCATATACAACTCTTCCTTAAGGAAACCGTTAGGGAACACTGTTTTGACATCCATCTGCCAAATTTCATAATCGAAAAATGCAGGTATTGCTAATATGATTCTGACGGACTTAAGCATCGCTACGGGTGAGAAGGTCTCATCGTAGTCAACTCCTTGAACTTGTGAAAAACCCTTTGCCACAAGTCGAGCTTTATAGACGGTGACATTACCGTTTGCGTCCGTCTTCTTCTTAAAGATCCATTTATTCTGAATGGCCTTTCTCTCTTCAGGTAATACTTCCAAAGCCCATACTTTGTTTCATACATGGATCCCATCTCGGATTTCATGTCCTCTAACCATTTCTCGAAATCCGGGTCCATCATCGCTTCTCCATAGCTCGTAGGTTCATCGTTCTCCAACAACATGACCTCTAAGACAGGGTTACCGGACCACTCAGGAGCAGTACGTGCCCTTGTCGACCTACGAGGTTCGATAGCAACTTGATCCTAAGCTTCATGATCACCATCATTAACTTCCTCTTCAACCGATGTAGGCTCTACAGAAACATCTTTCTGCGCTGCGCTACTCCCTGGATGAAGTAAAGGTTCAACAACCTCATCAAGTTCTATTTTCCTCCCACTCAATTCTTTCGAGGGAAACTCTTTCTCGAGAAATGACCCGTTCTTTGCGACAAACACTTTGCCTTCGGATCTGAGATAGAAGGTATACCCAACTGTCTCTTTTGGGTATCCTATGAAGACGCATTTCTCCGCTTTGGGTTCCAGCTTTTCAGGCTGAAGCTTTTTGACATAAGCATCACATCCCCAAACTTTAAGAAACGACAACTTTGGCTTCTTGCCTAACCACAGTTCATATGGCGTCGTCTCAACGGATTTCGATGGTGCCCTATTTAAAGTGAATGTAGCTGTCTCTAACGCATAACCCCAAAACGATAGTGGCAAATCGGCAAGAGACATCATAGAACGAACCATATCTAATAAGGTTCGATTACGACATTCGGAAAAACCATTACGCTGTGGTGTTCCAGGCGGTGTCAATTGTGAAACAATTCCACATTGTCTTAAGTGATTGCCAAACTCATAACTCAGATATTCTCCTCCTCGATCAGATCGTAGGAATTTAATCTTCTTGTTACGATGATTCTCAACTTCACTCTGAAATTGCTTGAACTTTTCAAACGTTTCAGACTTGTGTTTCATTAAGTAAATATACCCATATCTACTTAAGTCATCGGTGAAGGTGAGAAAATAACGGTATCCACCGCGCGCCTCAATGCTCATCAGACCGCACACATCAGTATGTATGATTTCCAACAAGTCACTTGCCCGTTCCATTGTTCCAGAGAATGGGGTCTTAGTCATGTTGCCCATGAGGCATGGTTCACATGTGTCAAGTGATTCAAAATCAAGTGACTCCAAAAGTCCATCAGCATGGAGCTTCTTCATGCGTTTTACACCAATATGACCTAAGCGGCAGTGCCACAAGAAAGTGGTACTATCATTATCAACTCTACATCTTTTGGCATCAATGTTATGAACATGTGTATCATCACTATCGAGATTCAATAACAAAAAACCCCTCACATTGGGTGCATGACCATAAAAGATATTACTCATATAAATAGAACAACCATTATTCTCTGATTTAAATGAGTAACCGTCTCGCAATAAACAAGATCCAGATATAATGTTCATGCTTAACGCAGGCACTAAATAACAATTATTCGGGTTCATCACTAATCCCGATGGTAATTGAAGAGCGAGCGTGCCGACGGCGATCACATCAACCTTGGAACCATTTCCCACGCACATCGTCACTTCGTCCTTTGCCAGCCTCCATCTATTCCATAGTTCCTGCTTTGAGTTGCAAATGTGAGCAACCGAACCGTATCAAATACCCAGGCACTACAACGAGAGTTGGTAAGGTACACATCAATAACATGTATATCATATATACCTTGTTTGGTGTTGGCCGCCTTCTTGTCAGCCAGATACTTGGGGCAGTGCCGCTTCCAGTGACCAGTTCCCTTGCAATGAAAGCACTCAGTTTCTCGCTTGGGTCCAGCCTTGGGTTTCTTCACGGGAGGGGCAACTGCTTTGCCACTCTTCTTGGAGTTACCCTTCTTGCCCTTGCCATTCTTCTTGAAACTAGTGGTTTTATTGACCATCAACACTTGATGCTCCTTCTGAATCTCAGACTCAGCGATTTTTAGCATCGCAAACAGCTCGGCGACTGACTTGTTCATCATGTGCATGTTATAGTTCAACACGAAGCTCTTGTAGCTAGGTGGTAGTGATTGAAGAACTCTGTCAGTGATCGCCTCTGGCGGAAGGGGCATCCCCAATTCAGCCAAACGGTTGGAATACCCAGACATTCTGAGTATGTGTTCACTGACAGACCCGTTCTCCTCCATCTTGCAAGCATAGAACTTATCGGAGGTCTCATACCTCTCGATCCGGGCATTCTTCTCAAAGATAAACTTCAACTCCTGGAACATCTCATATGCTCCATGACGTTCAAAACGTCTTTGAAGTCCCGGTTCTAAGCCATACAATATTACACATTGAACTATTGAGTAATCATCAGAACGTGTCTGCCAGGCGTTCGCAACGTCTGCAGACTCTACTGGAGCGGGTGGTTCACCGAGCGGTGCATCAAGGACATAAGCCTTTTGGGAAGCCGTGAGGATAATCCTCAGATTACGGGCCTAGTCTACAAAGTTACTTCCATCATCTTTCAACTTAGCTTTCTCTAGGAACGCAATGAAATTCAGGGGTGCTACTGCGCGAGCCATTGATCTACAACATAAATTTTGCAAAGACAACTTAGACTATTGTTCAAGATAATGAGTTTAGTTAATCGTATTACTTAAAAACTCCCACTCAAATTGACATCCCTCTGGTCATTCGAGTGTCACATGATCCAAATTCCCCAACCCAAGTCCGATCATCACGTGAGATGAGGTGGTTTCAATGCTGAACATCTTCATGTTGATCATATCTACTATATGACTCATGTTCAACCTTTCGGTCTCTTGTGTTCCGAGGCCATGTCTGTACATGCTAGGATCGTCAAGTTTAACCCGAGTGTTCCGCATGTGCAACACTGGCTTGCACCCGTTGTATGTGAATGTAGAGTCTATCACACCCGATCATCACGTAGTGTCTCGAAATGACGAACTTTTGCAACGGTGCACACTCGGGGAGAACACAATTTTATCTTGAAATTTTAGTGAGGGATCACCTTATAATGCTACCGTCGTCCTAAGCAAAATAAGATGCATAAAAGGATTAACATCACATGCAAATCATAAGTGACATGATATGGCCATGAACTTGTGCTTTTGATCTCCATCTCCAAAGCACCGGCATGATCTCCATCGTCACCGGCATGACACCATGATCTCCATCATCTTGATCTCCATCAACATGTGGCCATGAGGTTGTCGCGCCAACTATTGCTTCTACGACTATTGCTAACTCATAGCGATAAAGTAAAGCAAAAACGGCAAAAATAAATTAAAGACAACCCTATGGCTCCTGCCGGTTGTCGTACTCATCGACATGCAAGTCGTGATATTCTATACAAAACATGATCATCTCATACATCACATATATCTCATCATGTAATTGGCCATATCACATCGCAACATACCCTGCAAAAACAAGTTAGACGTCCTCTAATTGTTGTTGCAAGTTTTACGTGGATGCTACAGGCATCTAGCAAGAACGATTCTTACCTACGCAAAAACCACAACGGTGATACACAAATTGCTATTCAACCTTCTCAAGGACCGCCTTTGTCGAATCCGATCCAACTAAAGTGGGAGAGACAGACACCCGCCAGCCATCTTTATGCAACAAAGTCACATGTCAGTTGATGGAACCGGTCTCTCGTAAGCGCAACGAGTAACGTTGGTCCGGGCCGCTTCATCCCACAATACCGCTGAATCAAGAAAAGACCAAGGGAGGAAGCAATCTGAGCATCAATGCCCACAAACTGCTTTGTGTTCTACTCGTGATCTCATCTACGCATAGACCTAGCTCTAATACCACTGTTGGGGAACGTTGCATGGGAAACGAAAGTTTTCCTACGCACACGCAAGATCTATCCATGGTGATGAGCATCTACGAGAGGGAGAGTGGATCTACATACCCTTGTAGATAGCTAAGCGGGAAGCGTTAAGAAACGCGGTTGATGTAGTCGAACGTCTTCGCGATCCAAATCGCGAGCTGTCCCGCGATCCAATCACGATCCGTCCCGATCTAGCGCCGAACGGACGGCACCTCCGCGTTCAGCACACGTACAGCTCGATGACGATCTCCGCCTTCTTGATCAAGCAAGAGGGAGCGGAGAGGTAGATGAGATCTCCAGTAGCACGACGGCGTGGTGGTGGCGATGGTGGAGTTATCCCGGCACGGCTTTGTTGGAAATATGCCCTAGAGGCAATAATAAATTGGTTATTATTATATTTCCTTGTTCATGATAATCGTTTATTATCCATGCTATAATTGTATTGATTGGAAACTCAAATACATGTGTGGGTACATAGACAACACTGTGTCCCTAGTATGCCTCTAGTTGACTAGCTCGTTGATCAAAGATGGTTAAGGTTTCCTAGCCATTGACATGAGATGTCATTTGATAACAGGATCACATCATTAGGAGAATGATGTGATGGACAAGACCCAAACTACGAACGTAGCATATGATCGTGTCAGTTTATTGCTATTGTTTTCTGCATGTCAAGTATCTGTTCCTTTGACCATGAGATCATGCAACTCACTGACACCGGAGGAATACCTTGTGTGTATCAAACGTCGCAACGTAACTGAGTGACTATAAAGGTGCTCTACAGGTATCTCCGAGGGTGTCTGTTGGGTTGGCATGGATCAAGACTGGGATTTGTTACTCCGTGTGACGGAGAGGTATCTCAGGGCCCACTCAGTAATACAACATCACAATGAGCCTTGCAAGCAATGTGACTAAAGTGTTAGCCACGAGATCTTGTATTACGGAACGAGTAAAGAGACTTACCGGTAACGAGATTGAACTAGGTATAGTGATACCGACGATCGAATCTCGGGCAAGTAACATACCGAAGAACAAAGGGAACAGCATACGGGATTAACTGAATCCTTGACATAGAGGTTCGACCGATAAAAGATCTTCGTAGAATATGTAGGAGCCAATATGGGCATCCAGGTCCCGCTATTGGTTATTGGCCGTAGAGGTGTCTCGGTCATGTCT
Organism: Elymus sibiricus; assembly: GCA_039707655.1. NCBI lineage: Eukaryota > Viridiplantae > Streptophyta > Magnoliopsida > Poales > Poaceae > Elymus > Elymus sibiricus. The sequence continues at coordinate 485,460,435 of CM077671.1, forward strand.
ACATAGTTCTCGAACCCGCAGGGTCTACACACTTAACGTTTGGTGACGATTAGTATAATTGAGTTATTATGTTGGTGACCGAAAGTTGTTCGGAGTCTCGGATAAGATCCCGGACATGACGAGGATCTCCGGAATAGTCCGGAGGTAAAGATTGATATATGTGATAATAGTGTTTTGATCTCCGGAAGAGTTCCGGAGTTCACCGGAAGGGGTTCCGGATGTTTACCGAAGTGTTCGGGTGCAGCAACACTTTATATGGGCCAAAGGGATAAAGCCCACGAGGTATTGGAAAGTGCAAAAGTAGTTTTTGCTGCCGCGTAAGCGGTACTACCGCTTGGTGAAGCGGTACTACCGCCCGAGCGGTACTACCGCTTGTGTGAAGCGGTACTACCGCCCAAGCGGTACTACCGCTTGTGAGCGGTACTACCGCTTGTGCGCGGCTGTGCATGGTTCGGCAGGGATCCGAGTTGGACTCTTTCCCTGCGGGCCAAACCGACCTTGTGCGGGCAAAACCGACCTGGAGGAGGCTTTTACTCCAAGTTTAGACCCCAAGGCTCAACATATAAATAGAGGGGCAGGGCTAGCACACGGGACACATCAGGATTTCCCAAGCCGTGTGCCGGCAACCCTAGCCCTCTAGTTCCTCCGTCATAATCTCCGTAGCGCTTGGCGAAGCCCTGCAGAGATTGTTCCTCACCACCATCACCACGCCGTCGTGCTGCCGGAACTCAACCACTACTTCACCATCGCTCGCTGGATCGAGGAGGTGAAGGCGTCATCAAGCCGTACGTGTGTTGAACGCGGAGGTGCCGTCCGTTCGGCACTAGTTCGTGATCGGATCGAGGGACGACTTGCGATTTGGATCGCGGAGACGTTCGACTACATCAACCGCGTTTCTTAAACGCTTCCGCTTAGCGATCTACAAGGGTATGTAGATTTACTCTCCCTCTCGTAGATGCTCATCACCATGGATAGATCTTGTGTGTGCGTAGGAAAAATTTTGTTTCCCATGCAACGTTCCCCAACAGTGGCATCATGAGCTAGGTCTATGCGTAGATGAGATCTCGAGTAGAACACAAACGAGTTGTGGGCGTGGGTGTATACATATTGCTTGCCGTTACTAGTTGATATTTGATTCGGCGGTACTGTGAGATGAAGCGGCCCGGACCGACATTACGCGTACACTTACGCGAGACAGGTTCCTTCAACTAACATGTAACTTCGTTGCATAAAGATGGCTAGCGGGTGTCTGTCTCTCTCACTTTAGTTGAATCGATTTCAATGAAGAGGGTTCTTTTAGAAGATCAAAAAGCAATCACTACACCACGTTGTGGTTTTGCGTAGGTAAGAACGGTTCTTGCAAACCCGTAGCAGCCACGTAAAATTTGCAACAACAATTAGAGGACGTCTAACTTGTTTTTGCAGGGTATGTTGTGATATGATATGGCAAATTACATGATGAGATATATGTGATGTATGAGATGATCATGTTTTGTATAGAATATCACGACTTGCATGTCGATGAGTACGGCAACTGGCAGGAGCCATAGAGTTGTCTTTAATTATTGTATGACCTGCGTGTCAATCATTAAGCGTTATGTAATGCTTTACTTTATCGCTAAACGTTAGCAATAGTCGTGGGAGCAACAGTCGGCGCGACAACCTTATGGCGACACGTTGATGGAGATCATGGTGTCATGCCAGTGACGATGGAGATCATGCCGGTGCTTTGGAGATGGAGATCAAAAGCACAAGTTCATGGCCATATCATGTCACTTATGATTTGCATGTGATGTTAATCCTTTTATGCATCTTATTTTGCTTAGGACGACGGTAGCATTATAAGGTGATCCCTCACTTAAATTTCAAGATAAATTGTGTTCTCCCCAAGTGTGCACCGTTGCGAAAGTTCGTCGTTTCGAGACACGCCGTGATGATCGGGTGTGATAGACTCTACGTTCGCATACAACGGGTGCAAGCCATGTTGCACGTGCGGAAACACTCGGGTTAAACTTGACGAGCCTAGCATGTACAGACATGGCCTCGGAACACAAGAGACCGAAAGGTCGAACATGAGTCATATAGTAGATATGATCAACATGAAGATGTTCACCATTGAAACCACCTCGACTCACGTGATGATCGGACTTGAGTTGGTGGATTTGGATCATGTTACACTCGAATGATCGGAGGGATGTCAATTTGAGTGGGAGTTTTTTAAATATGATTAACTAAACTCATTATCTAAGAACAATAGTCTAAGTTGTCTTTGCTATATTTATGTTGTAGATCATGGCTCGCGCAGTAGCACCCCTGAATTTTAATGCGTTCCTAGAGAAAGCTAAGTTGAAAGATGATGGAAGTAACTTTGTGGACTGGGCCCGTAATCTAAGGATTATCCTTACGGCTTCCCAGAAGGCTTATGTCCTTGATGCACCGCTTGGTGATCCACCCGCTCCAGTTGAGTCTCTAGACGTTGTGAACGCCTGGCAGGCTCGTTCTGATGATTACTCAATAGTTCAATGTGCAATGTTGTATGGCTTAGAACCGGGACTTCAAAGACGTTTTGAACGTCATGGAGCATATGAGATGTTCCAGGAGTTGAAGTTTATCTTTCAGAAGAATGCCCGGATCGAGAGGTATGAGACCTCCGATAAGTTCTATGCTTGCAAGATGGAGGAGAACGGGTCTGTCAGTGATCACATACTCAGAATTTCTGGGTACTCCACCCGTCTGGCTGAATTGGGGATGCCGCTTCCGCCAATGGCTATCACTGACAGAGTTCTTCAATCATTGCCACCTAGCTACAAGAGCTTCGTGTTGAACTATAACATGCACGGGATGAACAAGTCAGTCGCCGAGCTATTTGCGATGTTGAAAGTCGCTAAGTCTGAGATTCAGAAGGAGCATCAAGTGTTGATGGTCAATAAAACCACTAGTTTCAAGAAGAATGGCAAGGGTAAGAAGGGTAACTCCAAGAAGAGTGGCAAAGCAGTTGCTCCTCTCGTGAAGAAACCCAAGGCTGGACCCAAACCAGAAACTGTGTGTTTTCATTGCAAGGGAACTGGACACTGGAAGCGGAACTGCCCCAAGTATTTGGCTGACAAGAAGGCGGCCAACAAACAAGGTATATATGATATACATGTTATTGATGTGTACCTTACCAACTCTCGTTATAGTACCTGGGTATTTGATACCGGTGCGGTTGCTCATATTTGCAACTCAAAACAGGAACTGCGGAATAGACGGAGGCTGGCAAAGGACGAAGTGACGACGCGCGTGGGAAATGGTTCCAAGGGTGATGTGATCGCCGTCGGCACGCTCGCTCTTCGATTACCATCGGGATTAGTGATGAACCTGAATAATTGTTATTTAGTGCGTGCGTTAAGCATGAACATTATATCTGGATCTTGTTTATTGCGAGACGGTTACTCATTTAAATCAGAGAATAATGGTTGTTCTATTTACATGAGTAATATCTTTTATGGTCATGCACCCAATGTGAGGGGTTTATTCTTATTGAATCTCGATAGTAATGATACACATGTTCATAACATTGATGCCAAAAGATGTAGAATTGATAATGATAATACCACTTTCTTGTGGCACTGCCGTTTAGGTCATATTGGCGTAAAACGCATGAGGAAGCTCCATGCTGATGGACTTTTGGAGTCACTTGATTTTGAATCACTTGACACATGTGAGCCATGCCTCATGGGCAAGATGACTAAAACGCCGTTCTCTGGAACAATGGAACGGGCAAGTGACTTATTGGAAATCATACATACTGATGTGTGCGGTCCGATGAGTATTGAGGCGCGCGGTGGTTATCGTTACTTTCTCACCTTCACTGATGACTTAAGTAGATATGGGTATATTTACTTAATGAAACACAAGTCTGAAACATTTGAAAAGTTCAAACAATTTCAGAGTGAAGTTGAGAATCATCGTAGCAAGAAGATTAAATTCCTACGATCTGATCGAGGAGGAGAATATCTGAGTTATGAGTTTGGCAGTCACTTAAGACAGTGTGGAATTGTTTCACAATTGACACCGCCTGGAACACCACAGCGTAATGGTGTGTCCGAACGTCGTAATCGAACTTTATTGGATATGGTGCGATCTATGATGTCTCTTGCCGATTTGCCACTATCGTTTTGGGGTTATGCATTAGAGACAGCTGCATTCACTTTAAATAGGGCACCATCGAAATCCGTTGAGACGACGCCATATGAACTTTGGTTTGGCAAGAAGCCAAAGCTGTCGTTTCTTAAAGTTTGGGGATGTGATGCTTATGTCAAAAAGCTTCAGCCTGAAAAGCTGGAACCCAAAGCGGAGAAATGCGTCTTCATAGGATACCCAAAAGAGACAGTTGGGTATACCTTCTACCTCAGATCCGAAGGCAAAGTGTTTGTCGCTAAAAACGGAACGTTTCTTGAGAAAGAGTTTCTCTCGAAAGAATTGAGTGGGAGGAAGATAGAACTTGATGAGGTTGTTGAACCTTTACTTCAACCTGAGAGTAGCGCAGCGCAGAAAGTTGTTTCTGTGGAGCCTACATTAGCTGAAGAGGAAGTTAATGATGATGATCATGAAACTTTGGATCAAGTTGCTATCGAACCTCGTAGGTCGACAAGGACACGTACTGCTCCCGAGTGGTACGGCAACCCTGTCTTAGAGGTCATGTTGTTAGACAACGATGAACCTACGAGCTATGGAGAAGCGATGATGAGCCCGGATTCCGAGAAGTGGTTAGAGGCCATGAAATCTGAGATGGGATCCATGTATGAAAACAAAGTATGGACTTTGGAAGTATTACCTGAAGGGCGTAAGGCCATTCAGAACAAATGGATCTTTAAGAGGAAGACGGACGCGGTCGGTAATGTCACCGTCTATAAAGCTCGACTTGTGGCAAAGGGTTTTTCACAAGTTCAAGGAGTTGACTACGATGAGACCTTCTCACCCGTAGCGATGCTTAAGTCCGTCAGAATCATGTTAGCAATAGCTACCTTTTTCGATTATGAAATTTGGCAGATGGATGTCAAAACAGCGTTCCTTAACGGTTATCTTAAGGAAGAGTTGTATATGATGCAACCAGAAGGTTTTGTCGATCCAGAGAATGCTGACAAAGTTTGCAAACTCCAGCGATCCATTTATAGACTGGTGCAAGCATCTCGGAGTTGGAATCTTCGTTTTGATGAGGTGATCAAAGCGTTCGAGTTTATACAAGTTTACGGAGAAGCTTGTATTTACAAGAAAGTGAGTGGGAGCTCTATAGCGTTTCTAATATTATATGTGGATGACATATTACTGATTGGAAACAATATAGAAATGCTGGAAAGCGTAAAGGAATATTTGAACAAGAGTTTTTCAATGAAGGACCTAGGAGAAGCTGCTTTCATATTAGGCATCAAGATCTATAGAGATAGATCGAGACGCTTAATAGGACTTTCACAAAGCACATACCTTGACAAAGTTTTGAAGAAGTTCAAAATGGATCAGTCCAAGAAGGGGTTCTTGCCTGTATTGCAAGGTGTGAAGTTGAGTAAGACTCAATGCCCAGTGACTGCAGAAGATAGAGAAAAGATGAGTGTCATCCCCTATGCTTCGGCCATAGGCTCTATCATGTATGCAATGCTGTGCACAAGACCCGATGTCAGCCTTGCCATAAGTATGGTCGGAAGGTTTCAAAGTGATCCAGGAATGGAACATTGGACGGCGGTCAAGAATATCCTGAAGTACCTGAAAAGGACTAAGGACATGTTTCTCGTTTATGGAGGTGATCAAGAGCTCGTCGTAAAGGGTTACGTCGATGCAAGCTTTGACACTGATCCGGATGACTCTAAGTCGCAAACCGGATACGTATTTATTCTTAATGGGGGTGCGGTTAGCTGGTGCAGTTCCAAGCAAAGCGTGGTAGCTAATTCTACATGCGAAGCGGAGTACATCGCTGCCTCGGAGGCGGCGAAGGAAGGTGTCTGGATGAAGGAGTTCATGACAGATCTTGGAGTAGTGCCTAGTGCACTTAACCCAATGACTCTGTTTTGTGATAATACTGGTGCCATTGCTCTAGCCAAGGAACCAAGATTTCACAAGAGGACCAGACACATAAAGCGACGTTTCAATTCCATCCGCGATTACATCAAGGAGGACGACATAAATATTTGCAAAGTACACACGGATCTAAATGTTGCAGATCCGATGACTAAACCTCTTCCAAGGGCTAAACATGAACAACACCAGAACTGCATGGGTGTTCGATTCATTACAATGTAAATCACATAGTGATGTGAACTAGATTATTGACTCTAGTGCAAGTGGGAGACTGTTGGAAATATGCCCTAGAGGCAATAATAAATTGGTTATTATTATATTTCCTTGTTCATGATAATCGTTTATTATCCATGCTATAATTGTATTGATTGGAAACTCAAATACATGTGTGGGTACATAGACAACACTGTGTCCCTAGTATGCCTCTAGTTGACTAGCTCGTTGATCAAAGATGGTTAAGGTTTCCTAGCCATTGACATGAGATGTCATTTGATAACGGGATCACATCATTAGGAGAATGATGTGATGGACAAGACCCAAACTACGAACGTAGCATATGATCGTGTCAGTTTATTGCTATTGTTTTCTGCATGTCAAGTATCTGTTCCTTTGACCATGAGATCATGCAACTCACTGACACCGGAGGAATACCTTGTGTGTATCAAACGTCGCAACGTAACTGGGTGACTATAAAGGTGCTCTACAGGTATCTCCGAGGGTGTCTGTTGGGTTGGCATGGATCAAGACTGGGATTTGTTACTCCGTGTGACGGAGAGGTATCTCAGGGCCCACTCAGTAATACAACATCACAATGAGCCTTGCAAGCAATGTGACTAAAGTGTTAGCCACGAGATCTTGTATTACGGAACGAGTAAAGAGACTTACCGGTAACGAGATTGAACTAGGTATAGTGATACCGACGATCGAATCTCGGGCAAGTAACATACCGAAGAACAAAGGGAACATCATACGGGATTAACTGAATCCTTGACATAGAGGTTCGACCGATAAAAGATCTTCGTAGAATATGTAGGAGCCAATATGGGCATCCAGGTCCCGCTATTGGTTATTGGCCGTAGAGGTGTCTCGGTCATGTCTACATAGTTCTCGAACCCGCAGGGTCTACACACTTAACGTTTGGTGACGATTAGTATAATTGAGTTATTATGTTGGTGACCGAAAGTTGTTCGGAGTCTCGGATAAGATCCCGGACATGACGAGGATCTCCGGAATAGTCCGGAGGTAAAGATTGATATATGTGATAATAGTGTTTTGATCTCCGGAAGAGTTCCGGAGTTCACCGGAAGGGGTTCCGGATGTTTACCGAAGTGTTCGGGTGCAGCAACACTTTATATGGGCCAAAGGGATAAAGCCCACGAGGTATTGGAAAGTGCAAAAGTAGTTTTTGCTGCCGCGTAAGCGGTACTACCGCTTGGTGAAGCGGTACTACCGCCAGAGCGGTACTACCGCTTGTGTGAAGCGGTACTACCGCCCAAGCGGTACTACCGCTTGTGTGAAGCGGTACTACCGCCCAAGCGGTACTACCGCTTGTGCGCGGCTGTGCACGGTTCGGCAGGGATCCGAGTTGGACTCTTTCCCTGCGGGCCAAACCGACCTTGTGCGGGCAAAACCGACCTGGAGGAGGCTTTTACTCCAAGTTTAGACCCCAAGGCTCAACATATAAATAGAGGGGCAGGGCTAGCACACGGGACACATCAGGATTTCCCAAGCCGTGTGCCGGCAACCCTAGCCCTCTAGTTCCTCCGTCATAATCTCCGTAGCGCTTGGCGAAGCCCTGCAGAGATTGTTCCTCACCACCATCACCACGCCGTCGTGCTGCCGGAACTCAACCACTACTTCACCATCGCTCGCTGGATCGAGGAGGTGAAGGCGTCATCAAGCCGTACGTGTGTTGAACGCGGAGGTGCCGTCCGTTCGGCACTAGTTCGTGATCGGATCGAGGGACGACTTGCGATTTGGATCGCGGAGACGTTCGACTACATCAACCGCGTTTCTTAAACGCTTCCGCTTAGCGATCTACAAGGGTATGTAGATTTACTCTCTCTCTCGTAGATGCTCATCACCATGGATAGATCTTGTGTGTGCGTAGGAAAAATTTTGTTTCCCATGCAACGTTCCCCAACAGGCTTCGCCTAAGCACTACCGGAATCTATTTGGTGGAGGAACTAGAGAATAGAGAACTAGCACGTGGCCGTGGGTTTTGGGGCTCTATTCCTCTAGTATATATAGGAGGGAGAGGGAGGAGCAAGCCTCCCTAGGGTTTCCCCCAGGGGTCAGCCGAACCAGGGCAAGGAGGAGTCCAATCCACTTCCTTCTAGGAAGTGGATTCATATTAGGAAAGAGTCCTATTCCTTCATATCTCCACCTTTTTTCCTCTTGGGCATATGGACCCATATGGGGTCAGTTCCCCAGCCCATTAGGGGCTGGTGCGCCACCTCTTGGGCCCATGTGGCCCCCCGGGGTGGGTGGGCCCCACCCGGTGGACCCCCGGAACCCATTCGTCACTCCCGGTACACTACCGGAAATACCTGAAACTTTTCCGGAATCCAAATACCACTTTCCTATATATAAATCTTTACCTCCGGACCATTCCGGAGGTCCTCGTGACGTCCGGGATCTCATCCGGGACTCCGAGCAACCTTCGGTCACCAACACATATATCTCAATACTACCGAAACGTCACCGAACGTTAAGTGTGCAGACCCTGCAGGTTCGAGAACTATGTAGACATGACCGAGACACCTCTACGGTCAATAACCAATAGCGGGACCTGGATGTCCATATTGGTTCCTACATATTCTACGAAGATCTTTATCGGTTGAACCTCTATGTCAAGGATTCGGTTAATCCCGTATGTTGTTCCCTTTGTTCTTCGGTATGTTAATTGCCCGAGATTCGATCGTCGGTATCTCTATACCTAGTTCAATCTCGTTACCGGCAAGTCTCTTTACTCGTTCCGTAATACAAGATCCCGTGGCTAACACTTTAGTCACTTTGCTTGCAAGGCTTATTGTGATGTTGTATTACCGAGTGGGCCCTGAGATACCTCTCCGTCACACGGAGTAACAAATCCCAGTCTTGATCCATGCCCACTCAACAGACACCCTCGGAGATACCTGTAGAGCATCTTTATAGTCACCCAGTTACGTTGCGACGTTTGATACACACAAGGTATTCCTCCGGTGTCAATGAGTTACATAATCTCATGGTTATAGGAACAGATACTTGACATGCAGAAAACTATAGCAATAAACTGACACGATCATATGCTACGTTCATAGTTTGGGTCTTGTCCATCACATCATTCTCCTAATGATGTGATCCCGTTATCAAATGACATCTCATGTCTATGGCTAGGAAACCTTGACCATCTTTGATCAACGAGCTAGTCTACTAGAGGCATACTAGGGACACCGTGTTGTCTATGTATCCACACATGCAAATGAGTTTCCAATAAATACAATTATAGCATGGATAATAAACGATTATCATGAACAAGGAAATATAATAATAACCACTTTATTATTGCCTCTAGGGCATAATTCCAACACTTGATTCAGCTTATTATGATCAAACATGTTTGCAATGACCATTAGAGATTATAGTTGTTCATGCCATGCTTGAGTAGCTAGGAGTGGATAATGATTTATCTTGGATGCCAACATGCATTAAAATGGTTGTGATGTGGTATGATGATATGGTATCCTCCTCCGAATGTTTCAAGTGGCTTGACTTGGCACATGTTCACGCATGTAGTTGAATCAAAACCAACATAGCCTTCATGATATTTATGTTCATGGTGTCCATATCCTACTCATGCTGGTAGTCAATGTTTATTATATGTAATGCATGTTCAGGACCGTTTTCGCTCTCTAGCTGGCCGCTTCTCAATCTATTTGCTAGCCTTCGCCTGTACTAAGCGGGAATACTGCTTGTTGATACGTCTCCAACGTATCTATAATTTTTGCTTGTTCCATGCTGTTATATTATCATTCTTGGATGTTTTACAATCATTTTATTACAACTTTATATCATTTTTTGGGACTAACCTATTGAGATAGTGCCAAAGTGCCAGTTGCTGTTTTTGCTTGTTTTTTACTTCGCATGAAATCAGTACCAAACAGAGATGAAACGCTGTGGGGATTTTTGTGGATTTTTTACGGACCAGAAGAAAGAAGATGGGCCAATGAACACCGGAAGAGGGGGCCCAGGGTGGCCAGCACCCACCAGGGTGCGCCAGAGGCCCCCTGGCGCGGCCTGATGGGTGCTGGGCACCTCGGGCACCCCCTCAACCGACTATCGTGCCTATAAATTCCCAAAAAATCCAAAAACCCTAGAAGAGTCAACGAAACACAATTCCAGCCGCCGCAAGTTCTAGAACTGCGAGATCCAATCTAAACACCATCACGGAGGGGTTCATCTTCCTCATAGGTGCCTCTCCGATGATGCGTGAGTAGTCCACCATAGACCTACGGGTCCGTAGGCAGTAGCTAGATGGCTTCTTCTCTCTCTTATGATTCTCAATACAATGGTCTCTTGGAGATCTATTTGATGTAAACTTTTGCGGTGTGTTTGTTGGGATCCGATGAATTTTGAGTTCATGATCAGTTTCTATCCATGAATATTATTTGAGTCTTCTTTGATCTCTTATATGCATGATTAGTTATAGCCTCGTATTTCTTCTTTGAATCTTTGGTTTAGTTAGGCCAACTAGATCGATTTTTCTTGCCATGGGAAGAGGTGCTTTGTGATGGGTTCGATCTTGCGGTGTTATTTCCCAGTGACAGAAGGGGCAGCAAGACACGCATGTATCGTTGCTATTAAGGATAACAAGATGGGGTCTATTCCTACATGAATAGATCTTGTCTACATCATGTCATTGTTCTTATTGCATTACTCCGTTTTTTCATGAACTTAATACACTAGATGCATGCTGGATAGCGGTCGATGTGTGGAGTAATAGAGGTAGATGCAGGCAGGAGTCGGTCTATCTATCTTGGACGTGATGCCTATATACTGATCGTCGCCTTGGATATCGTCATGACTATTCGATTTTATATCAATTGCCCAACAGTAATTTGTTCACCCACCGTGCGCTATACTCATGAGAGAAGCCACTAGTGAACCCTACGGCCCCCGGGTCTACTTTTCCTATCATATTGCTTTCCGATCTATGTTTTTTGCAATCTTTGTTTTCAGATCTACAAAACCAAAAACCCAAAATTATAGTGCTGCATATTTACTCTTTTTATTTGTGTTCTTGAGATATCTATCTGTCCTATCTATCACTACCTAATTTATCTTATTACCGTAGAGAGATTGACAACCTCTCTTTCGCGTCGGGTTGCAAGTATTTGTTATTTGTGTGGAGGTGCTGCTTATTGGGTGGTGGTGATCCTCCTAGTGGTTTGATAACCTTGGTTTCATAACTGAGGGAAATACTTACCGTCGCTATGCTGCATCATCCCTTCCACTTTGGGGAAATACCGACGCAGTCCAAGCCACGTCAAAGGAATTTCTGGCGCCGTTGCCGGGGAGGAAGCGGTCTCTTCTACGTGCCTATCGTAGGCGCCGAGGGGACTCTATCATCATCTACCAGGTTCCTAATCACAAATCTCATCTCCATGCAATTACATTATTTGCCATTTGCCTCTCGTTTTCCTCTCCCCCACTTCACCAATTTGCCATTTTATTCGCCCTCTTTTTCGTTTGCCCTTTTTCTTGCCGGATCTCTTCCTTGCTTGCAATCTTGTTTGCGTAGTCACGATGACTCAAGAGAACACCAAGTTGTGTGATTTTTCCAATACTAATAACAATGATTTTATTAGTACGCCTATTGCTCCTCCCGCCACTAGTGCGGAGTCTTGTGATATTAATGCCACTTTGTTGAATCTTGTCATGAAAGATCAATTTACCGGTAATCCTAATGAGGATGCCGCGTCCCATCTAAACACTTTCGTTGAATTGTGTGATATGCAAAAGAAAAAAGATGTGGACAATGATATTGTCAAGTTGAAACTATTTCCTTTTTCCTTGCGGGATCGTGCAAAAATTTGGTTTTCATCTTTGCCTCGCAATAGTATCGATTCTTGGAATAAGTGCAAGGATGCTTTTATCACTAAGTATTTTCCGTCCGCGAAAATTATTCCCCTTAGGGCGCAAATCATGAATTTTAAGCAACTTGAGCATGAACATGTTGCCCAATCTTGGGAAAGAATGAAGTTGATGATAAGAAAGTGTCCTACACATGGTTTGAATCTTTGGATGATCATACAGAAAATTTATGCGGGATTGAATTTTGTCTCTAGAAATCTTTTAGATTCCGCCGCGGGTGGTACTTTTATGGAGATTACTTTGGGTGAAGCTACTAAATTGCTAGATAATATCATGGCTAATTATTCTCAATGGCATACCGAAAGAGCGCCTACTAGTAAAAAGGTTAATTCGGTAGAGGAAATTAGTACTTTGAGTGATAAAGTTGATGCTTTGATGAAATTGGTTGCTAGTAAAACTTCTCCTATTGATCTTAATGATGTGCCTTTGTCTACTTTGATTGAGCAAAATAGTGAATCCGTAGATGTGAATTTTGTCTCGCGCAACAATTTCAATAACAATGCTTATAGAGGCAATTTTAATCCTAGGCCTTTTCCTGGAAATTCCTCTAATAATTATGGTAATTCTTCCTACAATAATAATAGGAACACCTCTAATCTTGAGAGTAATATTAAAGAATTTATCAATGCGCAAAAGGCTTTTGATACGTCTCCAACGTATCTATAATTTTTGATTGTTCCATGCTATTATATTATGTGTTTTGGATGTCTTATAAGCATTAATATGCTATTTTATATTATTTTTGGGACTAACCTATTAACCTAGTGCCTAGTGCCAGTTTCTGTTTTTTCCTTGTTTTTGAGTATTGCAGATAAGGAATATTAAACGGAGTCCAAACGGAATAAAATCTTCGGAATGATTTTTCTTGGACCAGAAGAAACCTGCCAGACTTGGAGATGAAGGCAGGAGACCTGCCGGGAGGCGACAAGCCACCTGGGCGCGCCCTAGGGGGGGCGCCCCCTGGCTTGTGGCCCCCCAGCAGGCCTCCTAACCCTATTCTTCGGCCTATAAATTCCCAAATATTCCCCCAATACCAAAAAGAGCCACGAAAATAGTTTTCCGCCGCCAGAAGCATATGTTCCCGTGAGATCCCATCTTGGAGCCTTTTCCGGTAATCTGCCGGAGGGGGATTCGATCACGGAGGGCATCTACATCAACTCCATTGCCCCTCCGATGATGCGTGAGTACTTCACCTCAGACCTTCGGGTCCATAGCTAGTAGCTAGATGGCTTGTTCTCTCTTTATGTTCTTCAATACCATGTTCTTCATGATCTTCATGGAGATCTATCCGATGTAATACTCTTTTGCGGTGTGTTTGTCGAGATCCGATGAATTGTGGGTTTATGATCAGATTATCTATGAATATTATTTGAATCTTCTCTGAATTCTTATATGCATGATTTCATATCTTTGCAAGTCTCTTCGAGTTATTGGTTTGGTTTGGCCAACTAGATTGGTAATTCTTGCAATGGGAGAAGTGCTTGGTTTTGGGTTCAATCTTGCGGTGTCCTCACCCAGTGACAAAGTAGGGGTAGCGAGGCACGTATTTGTATTGTTGCCATCGAGGATAAAAAGATGGGGTTTTCATCATATTGCTTGAGTTTATCCCTCTACATCATGTCATCTTACCTAATGCGTTACTCTGTTCTTCATGAACTTAATACTCTAGATGCAGGCAGGAGTCGGTCGATGTGTGGAGTAATAGTAGTAGATGCAGAATCGTTTCGGTCTACTTGACACGGACGTGATGCCTATATGCATAATCATTGCCTTGGATATCATCATAACTATGCGCTTTTCTATCAATTGCTCGACAGTAATTTGTTCACCCACCATATTATTTTCCTTCAAGAGAGAAGCCTCTAGTGAAAGCTATGGCCCCCGGGTCTATTTTCCATATTATACTTTCTGATCTATAAACCAAAAATACCAAAAATACTTTGATGCAATCTTTTTACTTTTGTTTTACTTTTCGTTTTAGTAATATTCTATATCTATCTCTATCAGATCTCATCCTTGCAAGTAACCGTGAAGGGATTGACAACCCCTTTATAGCGTTGGGTGCAAGTGTTTGATTGTTTGTGTAGGTGCGAAGATTGGGGAATTGCTTGTATCTCCTACTGGATTGATACCTTGGTTCTCAACAACTGGGGGAAATACTTAACTACTTTGCTGCATCACCCTTTCTATTCAAGGGAAAACCAACGCAAGCTCAAGAAGTAGCAAGAAGGATTTCTGGCGCCGTTGCCGGGGAGATCTACATCAAGCCTACCAAGTACCCATCACAAACTCATCTCTTGCATTTACATTATTTGCCATTTGCCTCTCGTTTTCCTCTCCCCCACTTCTAAAACGATTTTCAGAAAAATACCAAAAAGATTTGCCTTTTTATTCGCCCCTCTTCCGTTCGTCTTTTCGTTTGCTTTTTGTTTGCTTGTGTGCTAGATTGCTTGCTTTGTCATGATGACTCAAGAGAATACCAAGTTGTGTGACTTTTCCAATACTAATAATAATGATTTTATTAGTACTCCGATTGCTCCCGCCACTAGTGCGGAATCTTATGAAATTAATGCCGCTTTGCTTAATCTTGTTATGAAAGAACAATTTTCCGGCCTTCCTAATGAAGATGCCGCATCCCATCTAAATACTTTCGTTGAGTTGTGTGATATGCAAAAGAAGAAAGATGTGGATAATGATATTGTTAAATTGAAGCTATTTCCTTTCTCACTACGAGATCGTGCTAAAACTTGGTTTTCATCTTTGCCTAAAAATAGTATTGATTCATGGAATAAGTGTAAAGATGCTTTTATTTCCAAGTACTTTCCGCCAGCTAAGATCATCTCCCTTAGGAACGATATAATGAATTTTAAGCAACTTGATCATGAGCATGTTGCACAATCTTGGGAGAGGATGAAACTAATGATTAGAAATTGCCCCACACATGGTTTGAGTTTATGGATGATTATACAAATTTTTTATGCGGGATTGAATTTTGCTTCTAGAAATCTTTTAGATTCCGCCGTGGGTGGTACTTTTATGGAAATCACATTAGGAGAAGCTACTAAACTCCTAGATAATATTATGGCAAATTACTCTCAATGGCAGACCGAAAGATCTCCTACTAGTAAAAAGTTGCATGCTATTGAAGAAATAAACACTTTGAGTGAAAAGATGGATGAATTAATGAAATTGTTTGCTAGTGAGAGTGCTCCTATTGATCCTAATGATATGCCTTTGTCTTCTTTGGTTGGAAATAATAATGAATCTATGGATGTGAATTTTGTTGGTAGGAACAATTTTGGTAATAACGCGTATAGAGGTGATTTCAACCCTAGGCCGTTTCCTAGTAATTCCTCTAATAATTATGGTAATTCCTTCAAAAATTCTTATGGAAATTATAATAAGATGCCCTCTGGTCTTGAGAATAATATTAAAGAATTTATTACTTCGCAAAAGGTTTTCAATGCTACGATTGAAGAAAAATTGCTCAAGATTGATGATTAGGCTAGGAACGTTGATAGAATTTCTCTTGAGATTGATTCTTTGAAAATTAGATCTACTCCACCTAAGCGTGATATTAATGAGTCTTTAAAAGCTATGAGAACTTCTATTGATGAGTGTAAGGAAAGAACCGCTAGAATGCGTGCTAAGCGTGAATGGCTTGAAAAGATGTGTTCTCGTGATAATAATGATGAAGATCTTAAAGTGATTGATGTGACTCCTATTGAATATTTGTTTTCTAATACAAATCTTGATAAATATGGGACTGGAGATAAGTCAACTTTAGTTAAAAGTCATCCCAATGATTCGGAGTTTATAGATCTTAATGCTAAGATTGATAAAAGTGGGATTGAAGAGGTCAAAACTTTAAATAGCAATGAACCCACTCTTTTGGATTTCAAGGACTTTAATTATGATAGTTGTTCTTTGATTGATTGTATTTCCTTGTTGCAATCCATGATGAATTCTCCGCATGCTTATAATCAAAATAAAGCTTTTACTAAACATATCGTTGATGCTATGATGAAATCTTTTGAAGAAAAACTTGAGTTGGAAGTTTCCATACCTAGAAAGCTTTATGATAAGTGAGAACCTACTATTAAGATTAAAATTAAAGATTATGAGTGCCATGCATTGTGTGATTTGGGTGCTAGCGTTTCCACGATTCCGAAAACTTTATGTGATGTGCTAGGTTTCCATGATCTTGATGATTGCTCTTTAAATTTGCATCTAGCGGATTCCACTATTAAGAAACCTATGGGAAGTATTAATGATGTTCTTATTGTTGCAAATAGGAATTATGTGCCCGTAGATTTCATTGTTCTTGATATAGATTGCAATCCTACATGCCCTATTATTCTTGGTAGACCTTTCCTTAGAACGATCGGTGCAATTATTGATATGAAAGAAGGAAACATTAGATTCCAATTTCCGTTAAGGAAAGTGTCGGTGTCAAATCCGGCATATCTCGTAGTAGGGGTCCTAAGCTAGGCGTCTTGGAGCGATGGTACCATGGACACATGATTTTCCCCAGGTTCGGGCTCTCTTGAAGAGATAATACCCTACGTCCTGCTTTTGATTATATTGATATGAGGGATAGTACAGAGTACATGTATCTACCATGAGATTATGAGATGTAATATATTGATCTATTGACTAGCCTGGCCTCGGTTTATATATGCACCATAGGCCTAGGGTTTAGAGGAGTCCTTGTCTTGTGCGCCAAGTCTTGTGGAATCCTCCTTGTATTCGGCATGGGCTGCCCGAAGTGGCCCATTAGTGAATCATCACGGGGGTCCTCGGCCCGACCCACTGGTCGGGAGACGACGTGGTGAGTACCCCCTAGTCCAGGACACCGTCAGTAGCCCCCTGAACCGGTCTTCAAGTTGGGGACGCTCCTCGGTTCTTCCGAACAGTTCTTTGTCTTCGGTCGTCGGTCTTGAAAACTGGTTCAACAAATCTTCCCATGTCCGATCTTGAGGATCGCTGAGCTGAATCCGAAGAGTTCACACGTCGGGCATTCGAGGAGCCCCTTTAAGTTATCGGCCTTTATCAATGCCTTATTATTTTTTACGCCACACCTCGGGTTTGAAGGGTTTCCCGTGCGGCGGTGTCCTCTTGCATCCGAGCTCCAACGCCGAACTACATCTGAGGTGTCTTTTTACAGCAGAGCTCCAATGTCGGACTATGTCCGAGCTCCAATGCCGGACTGTATCCGAGGTATCTTTTTGCAGCCGAGCCCCAACGTCGAACTGTGTCCGAGCTCCAACGCCGGACTGTGTTCGAGCTCCAACGCCGGACTGTGTTCGAGTTCCAACGCCGAACTGTATCCGAGGTGTCATAGATTACCTCGGTCTTGGAAAAGTTGAAGGACTTCATCCGAGCTTAAATGCCGGAATAGTCTTTTATGGAGCCAGCCATTCACATCCGAGCTTTATGCCAGACTGCTTCTAAGGCGTCTCCGATCTTGAGCTTGATGCCGGACTGCTTCCGAGCTCCAACGCCGGACTGCATCCAAGCTCCAATGATGATTAGCGTCCGAGGTATCATAAACTACCTTGGACCTTAAAAAATTAAAGGAATTCGTCCGAGCTTAATGTCGGAAACGCTCTCTATGGAGCCAGCCGCTTGCGCCCGAGCTTTATGCCGGACTGCTTTCGAGGTGGTGCACCACCCCGACCATGGGCTGATTTTTTGTGGATATTTTCGGTTGGTGCAATTTATTCTCTGCCGAGATATATAGCCAGTAGCCCTCAAGGTGTGTGTCGGTCTATAACCCGAGATGCGCCTGAAGGATGACATAAGACCACTGATCCCAGTAGCCCCTGAGACTCAGGTCGATTCGCGAAATCGGCATGAGGATCAACTTCTAGCTCGGCAGCATACTTAGGAACACAAAAGCGGTGTGCACAGACCTCGAGACTCAGGTTGGGTGCGACCGACCAACCTGAGGATCATAATCTCCTCGGAAACTGCATTGCACTTAAATTTTCTGCATTGAATTGTCAATGCAGTAGCCCCCGAGACTTGGGTTGGGCAACATGGCCGACCCTAGGATTGTACCTCCTCGGGAACTAGTTCAACCGTCATGTATGTTTTGACAACACCGAGGTGGAGTTCAGCAGGAAAGATGCCGAACTATAGTTTAGAAAAGAGTTTCCTAGCAAGACCATCACGCCGAACACCTCAACCAAGAGAGTGTCCCGCTTCCTGAAAGGAAAACATAAAATAGGTGAAAGATGTTATAAGCTCAAAAGACCAAAAAACTTGCTTAAAAAACTTTACGTCTAGATTGAATCAAGTTTTTTGGTGCCAATACGAAATTGGTCTTAAAATTGTGCTTCCGTCGTGCTTTGACATGACACATCCGATCTCTAGACTTCAAGTGGGTCAGCCTTCGGCTTCAACCTCCCTATCCCGAAGGCGGAGTGTTCCTCAGGCCAGTTTAGCGAACTAAACGCGAGCGGCTTTAGAGAGAAACCAGGCTACCCGGCTATTGATCATACACTTGAGTCGAGAAAGGAGTGGTAGAAAAAGACTTTGCAACGACTAAGAAGAAAACATCTATTATAAAACGGCTCATATTAATTTAAGAGCCCCCAAGTGACTTGGGTTAAAGAATTTTATGTATAATGATTGTATGTACCGAAGTACTTATATAATATCTGTGTTCGCCCGAACTTTGAACGCGTCTTAACCGACCGTCGGCTTCTCTCTCTCTTCGGCCAAGGGCCGAAAAGTGTTATCTACTCCGCCTACCGAGAATATCGGCGGTGTTTCGGTAACCAGGCAATCAGGCCATGAGGCTGTAACAGACAAAGCGCGCCCAGGGAACTTATGCTATATTACTTATGTAACGTAAGAAGCATCTTCAAAGAAAATAGTGCCCCCAACGGTACCTTTCTTTGGTCACTCATGATTACTATGAGACTTGTGCAATAGATTTGTGTACGCGTGAGTTCCGTCGTGTGCCGACCATAGTTGAAAACAATAAGAGCGCTAGATTTCGGCTTCACCCGTATGAGGTACGAGTTCGGATGACCCGATCGTAACAATCGCAGAGGTGCTCCCTTTACTCCCTAGCCGAACAATCGGGAACGTAGGGGTAAGCACGGGAGCCAGGCAACCCAGCTTTGCGGAACACTTAAGTCAACATGATGCATATTTTGGCATAATACACGAGAAGGAAAGAAGCTGTACAATAATAATCACATGCAGAGAGAAAAGGTTTCATAAAGGAAGCCCCCAAGTAAACGGGGTATTTGAACTTGTTTGTAACAAACAAAGTTTTGACAAAGAAAGTTTTTCGCAAACAACTTTTTGTCAAAAAAGTATAGTGCTTGGTCGAACCGAACAAAAAGAAAAATTCTAAAGAGAACTGAGCACGAAAACGACTTAGCTGGTTAATGTGCTCGGTGCGGTCCGGGGTTGTGGCGGGACAAAGACGTAGTCCTTGGCCTGGCCGAGGTCCCAGCCCCCAAGCCCGAGGTAACCGAGCGAAGAGCTCGGGTCGAGAAGTGGCAACGAAGCACGGTTGCTGCGGCGAGGCAAAGCCCCCGGTCCAGCCGAGGAGACAGAGTAGTTCGGCAGCGTGACGACGAAGCCCCCAGTTATCATGGGAAAAGGAAGTGTTGTTAACAAACAAACTTTTTTATTTAACATAAATATAATGCTCAGTAGAACCGAACAAAAATTTAGAAATTTGAGCATTAAAGCGATTTAGCTGGTTAATGTGCTCGGTGTTGACGATGCATGCCGAGCTTATAGTGGGTCAAGGTCCCAGCCCCCAAGCCGGTCCCGAGGTGACCGAACGAGGAGCTCGACACTCCGAAGTAGTGTCACGGCTCGGCCGATGTGGCGAGGCGAAGACCCTGGTCCAGCCGAGGTGGTGGAGTAGGTCGGCAAGGTGACGCCGGGGTGACCGCATGACGGCAGTCGAACTCGATTTCCTGCACTCATAAAATAGTGCAAGCCAAAAGTAATAACAAAGAAAGATAATAATATATTTTTTTAAAAATACTTCTACTTAGTTAATTTAAGTGAAGCAAATAAGCAAAGGAATATGGCCTGGGCGCCGAGGTGCCTGAACGAAGAGTTCGGCTTGACGAAGTGGCGACGCTGCACGGTCGATGTGGCGAGATGAAGTCCTCGGTCCAGTTAACATGGCGAAGCTGTGCTCGGCGGACGCCGAAGTCTCATGCAGGTCGGCTGGTGACGCCGAAGTCTCATGCCAGTCGAGGTGTTGAAGCAGGTCGGCTGGTGACGCCGAAGTCCCCGGAGCAGGTCGGCTGGTGATGCCAAAGCCCCGGTCTAGCCGAGGTGACGGAGCAGGTCGGCTGGTGACGCCGAAGTATTAGGCTAGCCGAGGTGTTGAAGCAGGTCGGCTGGTGACGTCGAATTCTCAGGCCAGCCGAGGTGTCGAAGCAGGTCGGCTGGTGACGCCGAAGTCTCACGCCAGCCGAGATGTCGAAGCTGGTCGGCTGGTGACGCCGAAGTCTCATGCCAGCGGAGGTGTCGAAGCTGGTCGGCTGGTGACGCCGAAGTCTCATGCCAGCCGAGGTGTCGAAGCTGGTCGGCTGGTGACACCGAAGTCTCCGGAGCGGGTTGATGAGGAGATGACGAAGCCCCCAGTCTAGCCGAGGTGATGGGGCAGATCGGTAAGGTGACGCTAGAGCCCCATACCAGCCGACGTGTCAAAGCAGGTCGGCGTGGTGGACGTCAGCTTGAAAAAGTAACGGCGCGGCGAAGCCGACGCAGGTCGGAATTTCTGACGAGGTCAATGCTGGCTTGATGAAGCAACGGAGCGCCCGACCCGTACAACCCGCGGATGACGAGGTTCGCTTGATAATTATTCGGCCCTCGCGATGCCGAACTCTTGGTCGGATGACCGAGATGATGAGAAAATTTCCTTCAAAGAGGACGTCCGACAACCCGTTCATGAAAAAGATGAACTCGGGTCGGATTCGTTTTAGCGCAGAAAATAGATCCAAATTTCGTTGTACTAATCGGATGTTTCCCGGAGTTTGGACAGTCGGATTGAGCTGAAACTTTGAGGGGTGATCGGTACGGGAATTCCACAGCCGATGAACGGTGGGATCTTCCAAACAATGTCCAAGCTAGAAGCTGGACACCTCGCCCTAAACTCATCCCGATTCCCGTCCAGATTCGATAGGGCTCCGGTATTTCGTAGATCGCCGTAGATTCCTCCATCGGAATACGACGAAATTTTACGGGGTCATTAGAGACTCAATTCCGCACAGTTCCTCCAAAGCAATCGTCAAGGCGATGCTCGAGGAAGCGGGGATGACGAACACGAGTCGCTGTCCAGAAAAACTGCACGGTTGCTCGAGGACGATGTCAACATCGAGCCCCCGAGCTCCATGGATGATTTATCATGATCTTGATAGAGATCGGGGATGATGACGATGAAAGTATCCGTCCGATCTTGATGATCCAGCACGGAGCGCAGTCCTCGGTCCAGCCGAGGTGACCAATTGAGCCGGCGACGAAGATGCCGACATCGACAACAAAGCTCGGTTCCAACGCGTAGATCGCGCCGGAGACGATCTACATTCCCATCGCACCGCGGCGACTGCCAGTAGGCTCTCAATGAAAGCACCAATGTCGATGTCAAATCCGGCATATCTCGTAGTAGGGGTCCTAAGCTAGGCGTCTTGGAGCGATGGTAACATGGACACAGGATTTTACCCAGGTTCGGGCTCTCTTGAAGAGATAATACCCTACGTCCTGCTTTTGATTATATTGATATGAGGGATAGTACAGAGTACATGTATCTACCACGAGATTATGAGATGTAATATATTGATCTATTGACTAGCCTGGCCTCGGTTTATATATGCACCGTAGGCCTAGGGTTTAGAGGAGTCCTTGTCTTGTGCGCCAAGTCTTGTGGAATCCTCCTTGTATTCGGCATGGGCTGCCCGAAGTGGCCCATTAGTGAATCATCACGGGGGTCCTCGGCCCGACCCACTGGTCGGGAGACGACGTGGTGAGTACCCCCTAGTCCAGCACACTGTCAGAAAGGCATGGAACACTTTCCTAGAAAGAAAATTAAATTACCTTATGAATTTATTATGAGAGCTACTTATGGATTGCATACCAAAGATGACAATACCTAGATCTATTGCGTTATGCCTAGCTAAGGGCGTTAAACAATAGCGCTTGTTGGGAGGCAACCCAATTTTATTTTATGTTTCTGTTTTTTTGCTTCTATTCTTGAGTGTTTTGCACATTATTACCTATGTAGTAAATGTGTTTTATTTTTTTAATTAGTGTTTGTGCCAAGTAAGACCTTTGGGATGGTTTACGGTGATTGTTGATTTTGTTTTGCTGAAAAACAGAAACTTTTGCGCTCAGTCCAGGAATTTTATAAAATCACCAGAGCGTCAATTGGATATGAATTTTTTACACAAGATTGATATACAAATTGTCCTGATTGTCCTAATTTTTCAGAATTTTTGGAGTTACATAAGTATTCGAAGTTTACAGATTGCTACAGACTGTTCTGTTTTTGATAGATTCTGTTTTCTTTGGGTTGTTTGCTTATTTTGATTTATCTATGGGTTGTATCGGGGGGTATGAACCATGGAGAAGTTAGAATACAGTAGATATTACACCAATATAAATAAAGAATGAGTTCACAACAGTACCTAAAGTGGTGATTTATTTTTCTTATACTAACGGATCTCACGAGTTTTCTGTTGAGTTTTGTGTTGTGAAGTTTTCAAGTTTTGGGTAAAGATTTGATGGACTATGGAATAAGGAGTGGCAAGAGCCTAAGCTTGGGGATGCCCAAGGCACCCCAAGCCATATTCAAGGATACCAAAGAGCCTAAGCTTGGGGATGCCCCGGAAGGCATCCCCTCTTTTGTCTTCAATCCATCGGTAAATTTACTTGAGGCTATATTTTTATTCACCACATGATATGTGTTTTGCTTGGAGCGTCTTGTATGATATGAGTCTTTGCTTTTTAGTTTTCCACAATCATCCTTGCTGCACACATCTTTTAAGAGGGACACGCATTAATCGTGAATTTATTAGAATACTCTATGTGCTTCACTTATATCTTTTGAGCTAGGCAATGTTGCTCTAGTGCTTCACTTATATCTTTTTAGAGCACGGTGGTGTTTTATTTTATAGAAATAATTGAACTCTCGTACCTCACTTATATTATTTTGAGAGTCTTTAAACAGCATGGTAATTGGTTTAGGTTATGAACTTAGTCCTAATATAATGGGCATCCAAGAGGGATATAATAAAAACTTTCATATAAAGTGCATTGAATACTATGAGAAGTTGGATTCCTTGCATATAGTTTTGAGGTATAAAGATGGTGATGTTAGAGTCATGCTAGTGAGTAATTGTGGAATGGTAAAAATACTTGTGTTAAAGTTTGTGACTCCCGTAGCATGCACGTATGGTGAACCGTTATGTAACGAAGTCGGAGCATGCTTTGTTTAATGATTGTCATCCTTTGTGTGAGGGTCGGGAGCGCGCGATGGTTAACTCCTACCAACCTCTCCCCTAGGAGCGTCTAATACTTTGCTTCGGTAACTAATAGATTTTTGCAATAAGTATGTGAGTTCTTTATGACTAATGTGAGTCCATGGATTATACGCACTCTCACCCTTCCACCTTTGCTAGCCTCTCTAGTACCGCGCAACTTTCGCCGGTGCATTAAACCCACCTTCCTCAAAACAGCCACCATACACCTTCCTCAAAACAGCCACCATACCTACCTATTATGGCATTTCCATAGCCATTCCGAGATATATTGCCATGCAACTTCCACCGTTCCGTTTTTTTATAACACGCACCATCATTGTCATATTGCTTTGCATGATCGTAAGACAGCTAGCATGATGTTTTCATGGCTTGTCCGTTTTTTGATGTCATTTGCTATGCTAGATCATTGCACATCCCGGTACACCACCGGAAGCATTCATATAGAGTCATATCTTGTTGTAGGAATCGAGTTGTAAGTAAATAAAAGTGTGATGATCATCATTATTAGAGCATTGTCCCATGGGAGGAAAGGATGATGGAAGCTATGATTCCCTCACAAGTAGGGATGAGTCTCCGGACTTTACAAATAATAAAAGAGGCCAATGAAGCCCAAATAAAAAAAAAGAGACCAAAGATGCCCACCAAAATAAAAAAAATGAGAGAAAAGAGAGAAGGGACAATGTTACTATCTTTTTTCCACACTTGTGCTTCAAAGTAGCACCTTGATCTTCATGATAGAGAGTCTCCTATTTTCTGTCACTTTCATATACTAGTGAGAATTTTTCATTACATAACTTGGCTTGTATATTCCAATGATGGGCTTCCTCAAATTGCCCTAGGTCTTCGTGAGCAAGCAAGTTGGATGCACACCCACTTAGTTTCTTTTTGAGCTTTCATACACTTATAGCTCTAGTGCATCCGTTGCATGGCAATCCCTACTCACTCACATTGATATCTATTGATGGGCATCTTCATAGCCCATTGATACGCCTAGTTGATGTGAGACTATCTTCTCCTTTTCCATACAACCTCCACCATATTCTATTCCACCTATAGTGCTATATCCATGGCTCACGCTCATGTATTGCGTGAAAGTTGAAAAGGTTTGAGAACATAAAAGGTGTGAAACAATTGCTTGACTTGTCATCGGGGGTGTGCATGATTTAGATACTTTGTGTGGGGAAGATGGAGCATAGCCAGACCATATGATTTTGTAGGGATAACTTTCTAAGGCCATGTTATTTTGAAAGGACACAATTGCTTGTTAGTATGCTTGAAGTATTACTGCTTTTATGTCAACATTGAGCTTTTGTTTTGAATCTTATGGATCTGAACATTCATGCCACAATAAAGAATATTACGTGGATAAATATGTTAGGTAGCATTCCACATCAAAAAATCTGTTTTTATCATTTACCTACTCGATGACGAGCAGGAATTAAGCTCGGGGATGCTTGATACGTCTCCAACGTATCTATAATTTTTGATTGTTCCATGCTATTATATTATCTGTTTTGGATGTTTTATATGCATTAATATGCTATTTTATATTATTTTTGGGACTAACCTATTAACCTAGTGCCGAGTGCCAGTTTCTATTTTTTCCTTGTTTTTGAGTATTGCAGATAAGGAATATTAAACGGAGTCCAAACGGAATAAAATCTTTGGAATGATTTTTCTTGGACCAGAAGAAACCTGCCAGACTTAGAGATGAAGGCAGGAGACCTGCCGGGAGGCGACAAGCCACCTGGGCGCGCCCTAGGGGGGCGCGCCCCCCTGGCTTGTGGCCCCCCAGCAGGCCTCCTAACCCTATTCTTCGGCCTATAAATTCCCAAATATTCCCCCAATACCAAAAAGAGCCACGAAAATACTTTTCCGCCGCCGGAAGCCTATGTTCCCGTGAGATCCCATCTTGGAGCATTTTCCGGTAATCTGCCGGAGGGGGATTCGATCACGGAGGGCATCTACATCAACTCCATTGCCCCTCCGATGATGCGTGAGTAGTTCACCTCAGACCTTCGGGTCCATAGCTAGTAGCTAGATGGCTTGTTCTCTCTCTATGTTCTTCAATACCATGTTCTTCATGATCTTCATGGAGATATATCCGATGTAATACTCTTTTGCGGTGTGTTTGTCGAGATCCGATGAATTGTGGGTTTATGATCAGATTATCTATGAATATTATTTGAATCTTCTCTGAATTCTTATATGCATGATTTCATATCTTTGCAAGTCTCTTCGAGTTATTGGTTTTGTTTGGCCAACTAGATTGGTAATTCTTGCAATGGGAGAAGTGCTTGGTTTTGGGTTCAATCTTGCGGTGTCCTCACCCAGTGACAAAGTAGGGGTAGCGAGGCACGTATTTGTATTGTTGCCATCGAGGATAAAAAGATGGGGTTTTCATCATATTGCTTGAGTTTATCCCTCTACATCATGTCATCTTACCTAATGCGTTACTCTGTTCTTCATGAACTTAATACTCTAGATGCAGGAAGGAGTCGGTCGATGTGTGGAGTAATAGTAGTAGATGCAGAATCGTTTCGGTCTACTTGACACGGACGTGATGCCTATATGCATAATCATTGCCTTGGATATCGTCATAACTATGCACTTTTCTATCAATTGCTCGACAGTAATTTGTTCACCCACCGTATTATTTTCCTTCAAGAGAGAAGCCTCTAGTGAAACCTATGGCCCCTGGGTCTATTTTCCATATTATATTTTCAGATCTATAAACCAAAAATACCAAAAATACTTTGCTGCAATCTTTTTACTTTTGTTTTACTTTTCGTTTTAGTAATCCTCTATATCTATCTCTATCAGATCTCATCCTTGCAAGTAACCGTGAAGGGATTGACAACCCCTTTATAGCGTTGGGTGCAAGTGTTTGATTGTTTGTGTAGGTGCGAAGATTGGGGAATTGCTTGTATCTCCTACTGGATTGATACCTTGGTTCTCAATAACTGAGGGAAATACTTATCTACTTTGCGGCATCACCCTTTCCTCTTCAAGGGAAAACCAACGCAAGCTCAAGAAGTAGCAGCTTTCAATACTACGATAGAAGAAAAGTTGAATAAGATTGATGATATGTCTAGAAGCATTGATAGAATTTCTCATGATGTTGAAAATCTCAAGTTGAAAGCTTTTGTGCCTAAGATTGATGAGTCTATTAAAGCTTTATATGTCTCTATGGATGAAAGTAAAAAAAGAATCGCTATGCTTAGAGCTAAAAGAGAAATCTTAGAAAAATCGTCTTCTAGTGATTGCCGTTATAAAAGTGATGAAGATCTTAAAGTGATTGGTGTTTATTCTATTGATTCCTTGTTTAGTAATGTTAAAATTGATAATGAAGGGACTGAAGTAGAGTCAACTTTATCTAGAAGGCGTCCCAATAATTTGGAGGGTGAAAATCTTGATGAAAATTTTGATGAAAGTGGGTTTGAAGAGGTCAAAACTTTAACTAGTGATGTGCCCACTATCTTGGATTGCAAAGATTTTAACTATTATAGTTGCTCCTTGATTGAATGTATTTCTTTGTTGCAATCTATGTTGAATTCACCCCATGCTTATGAACAAAATAAAGCTTTTACTAAACATATCGTTGATGCCATGATGAAATCTTTTGAAGAAAAGTTGGAGATGGAGATTTCTATTCCTAGAAAATTACATGATGAGTGAGAACCTACCGTTAAGGTCAAGATTAAAAATTATGAATGCTTTGCTTTGTGTGATTTGGGTGCTATTGTTTCCACGATTCCGAAATCTCTATGTGATGTGCTTGGTCTTACCAACATTGAAGAATGTTCTCTTAATTTGCACTTGGCGGATTCTACTATTAAAAAGCCTTTGGGAAGGATTAATGATGTTCTTATTCTTGCAAATAGAAATTATGTGCCCATTGATTTTATTGTGCTTGATATTGATTGCAATCCGTCTTGTCCCATTATACTTGGTAGACCGTTTTTACGCACTATAGGTGCCGTGATTGATATGCAAGAAGGCAATATTCATTTTCAATTTCCCTTGAGAAAGGGTATGGAACACTTCCCTAGAACAATAATTAAGCCACCATATGAATCAATCATGAGGTCATCCTATGGATCCAAAACCAAAGATGACAATACTTGAATATATCCAATATGCCTAGCTAGGGGCGTAAAACGATAGCGCTTGTTGGGAGACAACCCAATGAATAAATAAATTTTTGCTTTTTACTTTCTGTTTTTGAGTGTTGACACAATTATGCGTCTGTTATGATTGTGTTTTTATAGTTTATTTAGTGTTTGTGCCAAGTAGAACCGTTAGGATGATTCATAGGATGAGTAGAAGTGATGCTGAATCTGAAACAGAAACTTTGCGTCCAGTATATGAATTTTCATTTTTTTTCTGGAACGTGATCTTGAGATGAAATTTTAACACAGTGTTTATATACAAATTCCTTACGTTTTCCTAATTTTTAAGAATTTTTAGAGTAACAGAAGTATGGGTAGAGTACAAATTACTATAGACTGTTCTGTTTGAGACAAATTCTGTTTTTGTTTCATTGTGTGCTTGTTTTGATGAATCTATGGTTTGTATTGGAGGGTATAAGCCATGGTAAACTTAAAATATAGTAGGTATAATGCAATTATAAAATTTGAATGGGTTTACAACAGTACCTAAAGTAGTCATTTGCTTTCTTATACTAACGGATCTCACGAAGATTTTGTTGAGTTTTGTGTGATTGAAGTTTTCAAGTTTTGGGTGAGATCACGATGGATGAAGGAATAAGGAGTAGCAAAAGCCTAAGCTTGGGGATGCTACCGCACCCCCAAGATATATCCAAAGAGTAACAAGCAACTAAAGCTTGGGGATGCCCCGAGTGGCATCCCCTCTTTCTTCCAACGACCATCGGTATTTTACTTGGAGCTATATTTTTATTCGTCACATATCATGTGTTTTGCTTGGAGCGTCTTGTATCTTTGCTTGCTTTGTTTGTTAGTTTTTTACTTTGTATCCTTACTGTACACACCTATTTGAGAAAGTCAAAATCATGCTATGATTTGTTAGAATTGCTCTATGTGCTTCACTTAAACTTTTTGAGCTATAGAATTGCTCTAGTGCTTCACTTATATCTTTTTGAGCACGGTGTGCTTGGAAGATTTTGTAGAAATACTCTCTTGCTTCACTTAGATTAATTTGAGAGTTAGTAAAATTTTGAAGAAATCCTCTCATGCTTCACTTAAACATTTTTGAGAGATGAAATCTTTATGCTCATGTGCTTCACTTAAGTTTGCTTGAGCTTGCCAAAAAGCAATGGCAATATATGAAACTAGTACCAAAGTGATAGATATCCAAGGATGATATAATAAAAACTTTCATGAAGATCATTGGACAAATTAAACTTGATTCCTTGTAATAGTTTTGAAACATGATGATAGTAATATGTGAGTCACGTTAATGAGTAATTATGCTTAGTAGGAATATTGGTGTTAAGGTTTGTGATTCCCTATGCATGCACGAAAGTCAATAGTTATGCAATGAAGTTACATCCTACTTGTGGTGCATGATTCAGTGTTAGTTATGTTCAATGCTCACTTATGTGATTTTTCATTTCTTGGTTTGGTTGCTTCCCAATATTTTTGCTAGCCTTCATTTGTACTAAGTAGAAATACTACTTGTGCATCCAAAATCATTAAACCATGTTTTGCCTTATGAGTCCACCATACCTACCTATATGCGGTATTTCCATGCCGTTCCAAGCAAATTTGTATGTGCCATCTCTAATTTTTCAAAATAAATTTTCTCTTTTGTGTGCCCGTACCGCTCATGAAACGGTGGGGAGTGTCCAATATTTTTCCATGCTAGATGTGTTATTCCCAAGATGAGTGTTTATTCACTTGTCATTGCACGAGAGTGCGGCGGTAATAGGGATGCCCGTTCCCGAAATGAAAAATAAAAAAATATTTACTTTATGTTGTCAAATAATAAATTCCTTGGAAAGTGTTGGTATGGAAGGCAACCGTGGATACGGCCCGCCATGGAAAGTGAAAGTTTGGTGGAAAAAGGAATAAACTTTATTTTCTGTTTGGGAACCGCCTATGATATATCTAGCATGTAAAGTATTGTGAGCTACTTTGTCGTTTTCGTTGACAGGAAAAGCATGCCACCCAAAATATTTTTTCTCTCTAAATTTAAAACCTTGAGCTCTGTCACCTCTACAAATCCCTACTTCCCTCTGCGAAGGGCCTATCTATTTACTTTATGCAATTTTTTATTTGTGCTTTGAGTCTCCATCTTCTCTTATAAGCACCAACTAGGGGGCACTATGATCGTACTTGAGCATTGGGCATAGCTAATATTTGAGTGTGTTTCATGAATGGATCAATGATTGAGCATGATGGGCTAGGGATAACTTTCTTTAGTGTTGATATTTTGAAAGACATGGTTGTTTGTTGACATGCTTGAGTATTGAAATCATTATGTTAAAACTAGACTATTGCTTTGACTCATTTACAAGTCCAAATATCCATGCTATACAAAGAAGAAAAGAATATGATGAACATGTTAGGCAGCATTCCACATCAAAAATTATGTTTTTATCATTTACCTACTCGAGGACGAGTAGGAATTAAGCTTGGGGATGCTGATACGTTCATGACCCACAAGTATAGGGGATCTATCGTAGTCCTTTCGATAAGTAAGAGTGTCGAACCCAATGAGGAGATGGTGCTGGTGAAGATGTTGATGGAGATTGACCCCCTCTCGATGAGAGGATCATTGGTGATGACGATGGCTTCGATTTCCCCCTCCGGGAGGGAAGTTTCCCCGGCAGAATAGCTCCGCCGGAGCCCTAGATTGGTTCTGCCCAAGTTCCGCCTCGAGACGGCGGCGCTTCATCCCAAAAGCTCTCTTATGATTTTTTTTCCAGGTCAAAACCCTCCATATAGTAGAAGATGGGAACCGGAGGGCTGCCAGGGGGCCCACAAGCCACAGGGGCGCGCCCTGGGGGGTAGGGCGTGCCCCCCAGGCTTGTGGCCTCCTGGTGGGTCCCCTTTGGTATTTCTTTCACCCAATATTTTTTATATATTCCAAAATAATGCTCCGTAACTTTTCAGGACTTTTGGAGTTGTGCAGAATAGGTCTCTCATATTTGCTCCTTTTCTAGTCCAGAATTCCAGCTGCCGGCATTCTCCCTCTTCATGTAAACCTTGTAAAATAAGAGAGAAAAGGCATAAGTATTGTACCATAATGTGTAATGACAGCCCATAATGCAATAAATATCAATATAAAAGCATGATGCAAAATGGACGTATCATACGTCTCCAACGTATCTATAATTTTTGCTTGTTCCATGCTGTTATATTATCATTCTTGGATGTTTTACAATCATTTTATTACAACTTTATATCATTTTTTGGGACTAACCTATTGACATAGTGCCAAAGAGCCAGTTTGTAAGAACACATTTATCCATGTGTGGTTTTGGTAATTGATGACAATCCCTAAGGACTAATGGTTGCCTTGAGTTATATTCGAAGGATTTGTCCGGAGGTACTTCTTGAAGTCCATCTGTTAGTTTCAAGGAGTGTATATGGTGACCAAGGTGGTATTCAAGGTTATATCCAAAGATTGGTCATGTGAGAGTTGAGCTTATCGCAAGCATGTCTTGAAGAATAAGATTGTGTGAGCATTTATGTTTACCTTCAAGACATCATCTTTATGAAGAGAGAAGATAAGATACAAGGTTGATCAAGACTAAGTCAAAGAGTGAATCAAGTTGATCAACATACAAAGCGTACAAGATGTACCAAGAGGGATCAAGTGATCCCATGGTATGGTAAGCATTGTCCATTACGCTTTGTGTACTAACCCTACGTGAGAGTTCTATGTGGTTTAGGTATGTTTCCATGGGCTTGCATCAAGAGGAAGATCTCATACAACCCATGGAGGATGACATCAAGTGGTGATCGTCATCAAGGTTGCGGTGTGCAAGTTCAAGTGAAGCATCACAGAGAGATCATGCTTGAAGCTTGTCGTCCATTGTGGTGACAATGGACTTTTGAAGATGTTCCGAAGAGTGGCTCACCCGTAGTGGAGTATGGGGGAGCAATCTACTAGTCTTCATCGAGTCAGCGCAATCAAGAAAGGTGGTCCATCTTGAGAAGGACAAGCTCGTCATCATCTAGCTCAAGTGGACTATGCGCAAGGCAAAGGTTTGACCTTGATAGGGTTTTCTATTTTACCGGTCTCATGGTGGTAGTTGGGAGACCGGGTTATAGGATCGATAGACGTACTATCAAGGGGGGCTCTCAAGTGAGTAGCTTGATCGTATCGTTCGTTGAGAGCTCAAACCATTGCATTCTTAGCATCATCATCTTTCTTGGTTCTTGGTTGGTTTTTCTCTATGTGGGTTCTTGAGCTTATGGTCAGCTTCATGACAAGCTCAAGTTCATCGAAAACGGAGTCCATATGCATCTTCTATGATGTTTTCGATGTTGGAGTTATTGCCGGTTCTTCATTCATAGAGGTTTCACATCTCTATATCATTGGCATTTTCATACTGCCTCTTCTTAAGATAACGCTGTTGGATAGCTCTTGTCGTCCTGAATCCAACATGCTTGAGTTTGCTCAATTCGGAGCTCATATGCGAAGGTTATGGCAGTTCTGGTTTTACTGTTTCCATCTGGTTGCTTGGGTTCTTTGTTACTCTCCCAAGGGCGGTAGTACCACTGGTCACAGCGGTAGTACCGCTGGGGGGTCCGACTCCTTATGCGGGGCACCAGACACTGCCTTGTCTGGTGTCTGGTACCCCGCGCCACCAGAGCGGTAGTAGGGCGGTAGTAACAAGCGGTACTACCGCTGCCCCCTACTACTGCTGAAATCCGCGTGCGGGCGGTAGTACCGCTCCAAGGGGCGGTACTACCGCTTGTGTGCGGGCTGTGTGGGTAACGGTTGGATTTCCCCCCACCTATTTAAGGGGGTCTTCTTCCCCAAAGGTTCTTATCTCTTTAGCTCGAGTTTGCCCCCCCATTGTTGACCTTCTTCGAGCTTGCTAACTCTCAATCCCTCTAATGATTCTTGCTAGTTCTTGAGGGAAAAGAGAGAGGAGATCTAGATCCACATTTCCACCAACCACTTTCTCCTCTAAGTGAGGGGAACCCCTTGGATCTAGATCTTGGAGTTCTTCATGTTCTTCTTCGTTCTTCCTCTCATTTCCTCCATAACATTTGTTGTTGTGGTGGGATTTGGGAGAGAAGGACTTGGGCACTCCGTGTGCCCTTGCCATTGCATTTGGTGCATAGGTTTGAGTTCTGCACGGTGATACGTGGAAGTGAGAAGTTGAGAAGCTTATTACTCTTGGGTGTTTGAGCACCCTAGAGCTTGTTCCTCTTGGGTGCTTTGGCGCCCTAGATGGTTGGTGGTGGCTCGGAGCTCAATCATTGTGGTGCAAAGCTCCGGGCAAGCGTTGGGGTCTCCAATTAGGTTGTGGAATTTGCCCCGAGCAATTTGTACGGGTACCGGTGACCACCCCCAAGGGTTGCCAAAGTGTACGGGTACCGGTGACCGCCCCCAAGGGTTGCCATTTGTACGGGTTCGGTGACCGCCCTCAAGGGTCCCTTAGTGGAATCACGGCATCTTGCATTGTGCGAGGGCGTGAGGAGATTACGGTGGCCTTAGTGGCATCTTGGGGAGCATTGTGCCTCCACACCGCTCCGAACGGAGATTAGCATCCGCAAGGGTGTGAACTTCGGGATACATCGTCGTCTCCGCGTGCCTCGGTTATCTCTTACCCGAGCCCATTACTTATGCACTTCACTTTGTGATAGCCATATTGTTTCATGCTATATATCTTGCTATCACTTAGTTGTTTATCTTGCTTAGCATAAGTTGTTGGTGCACATAGGTTAGCCTAGTTGTTTTAGGTTATGTGCTTGACATATTAAACGTTAGTTTTATTCCGCATTTGTTCAAGCCTAAACCATAATTATTTTAAAGCGCCTATTCGCCCCCCCCCCCCTCTAGGCGACATCCACGTCCTTTCACAGTTGCTGTTTTTGCTTGTTTTTTACTTCGCAGGAAATCAGTACCAAACAGAGATGAAACGCTGCGGGGATTTTTGTGGATTTTTTACGGACCAGAAGAAAGAAGATGGGCCAATGAACACCAGAAGAGGGGGCCCAGGGTGGCCAGCACCCACCAGGGCGCGCTAGAGGCCCCCTGGCGCGGCCTGATGGGTGCTGGGCACCTCGGGCACCCCCTCAACCGACTATCGTGCCTATAAATTCCCAGAAAATCTAAAAACCCTAGAAGAGTCGACGAAACACAATTCCAGCCGCCGCAAGTTCTAGAACTGCGAGATCCAATCTAAACACCATCACGAAGGGGTTCATCTTCCTCATAGGTGCCTCTCCGATGATGCGTGAGTAGTCCACCATAGACCTACGGGTCCGTAGGCAGTAGCTAGATGGCTTCTTCTCTCTCTTATGATTCTCAATACAATGGTCTCTTGGAGATCTATTTGATGTAAACTTTTGCGGTGTGTTTGTTGGGATCCGATGAATTTTGAGTTCATGATCAGTTTCTATCCATGAATATTATTTGAGTCTTCTTTGATCTCTTATATGCATGATTAGTTATAGCCTCGTATTTCTTCTTTGAATCTTTGGTTTAGTTAGGCCAACTAGATCGATTTTTCTTGCCATGGGAAGAGGTGCTTTGTGATGGGTTCGATCTTGCGGTGTTCTTTCCCAGTGACAGAAGGGGCAGCAAGACACGCATGTATCATTGCTATTAAGGATAACAAGATGGGGTCAATTCCTACATGAATAGATCTTGTCTACATCATGTCATCGTTCTTATTGCATTACTCTGTTTTTCCATGAACTTAATACACTAGATGCATGCTGGATAGCGGTCGATGTGTGGAGTAATAGAGGTAGATGCAGGCAGGAGTCGGTCTATCTATCTTGGACGTGATGCCTATATAATGATCATCGCCTTGGATATCGTCATGACTATTCGATTTTCTATCAATTGCCCAACAGTATATTGTTCACCCACCGTGCGCTATACTCATGAGAGAAGCCACTAGTGAACCCTACGGCCCCCGGGTCAACTTTTCCTATCATATTGCTTTCCGATCTACGTTTTTTGCAATCTTTGTTTTCAGATCTACAAAACCAAAAACCCAAAAATATAGTGCTGCATATTTACTCTTTTTATTTGTGTTCTTGAGAGATCTATCTCTCCTATCTATCACTACCTAATCTATCTTATTACCATAGAGAGATTGACAACCTCTCTTTCGCGTCGGGTTGCAAGTATTTGTTGTTTGTGTGCAGGTGCTGCTTATTGGGTGGTGGTGATCCTCCTACTGGTTCGATAACCTTGGTTTCATAACTGAGGGAAATACTTACCGTCGCTGTGCTGCATCATCCCTTCCTCTTTGGGGAAATACCGACGCAGTCCAACCCACGTCACTTGTGCATCAAAATCCTTAAACCAAGTTATGCCAGATGAGTCCACTATATCTACATATATGCGGTATTTTTGGGTTTTGGAATAATAGATCTGAAAAACAAAAGCGGCAAAAAGATAGATCGGAAAGCAATATGTTGGAAAAGTAGACCCGGGGGCCGTAGGTTTCACTAGTGGCTTCTCTCATGAGTATAGCACACGGATGGTGAACAAATTACTGTTAGGCAATTGATAGAAGATCAAATAATCATGACGATATCCAAGGCGATGATCATTATATAGGCATCACGTCCAAGATTAGTAGACCAAAACGATTCTACATCTACTACTATTACTCCACACATCGACCGCTATCCAGCATGCATCTAGTGTATTAAGTTCATGGAAAAACGGAGTAATGCAATAAGAACGGTGACATGATGTAGACAAGATCTATTCATGTAGGAATAGACCCCATCTTGTTATCCTTAATAGCAACGATACATGCGTGCCTCGCTGCCCCTTATGTCACTGGGAGAGGACACCGCAAGATCGAACCCATCACAAAGCACCTCTTCCCATGACAAGAAAAAACGATCTAGTTGGCCTAACTAAACCAAAGATTCGAAGAAGAAATACGAGGCTATAAGTAATCATGCATATAAGAGATCAAAGAAGACTCAAATAATATTCATGGATAGAAACTGACCATGAACTCAAAATTCATCGGATCCCAACAAACACACCGCAAAGGTTTACATCAAATAGATCTCCAAGAGACCATTGTATTGAGAATCAAAAGAGAGAGAGGAAGCCATCTAGCTACTGCCTACGGACCCGTAGGTCTATGGTGGACTACTCACGCATCATCGGAGAGGCACCAATGAGGATGATGAACCCCTCCGTGATGGTGTTAGATTGGATCTCGCGGTTCTGGAACTTGCGTGATACGTCCATTTTGCATCATGATTTCCTACTGTTATTTACTTTGTTTTATTGAATAATAATGCTTTGGGGAGTGATTCTAATGCCTTTTCTCTCATAATATGCAAGGTTTACACAAAGAGGGAGAATACCAGCAGCTGGAATTCTGGACCTAAGAAAAGCACATCAGAGATACCTATTCTGCACAACTCCAATGAAGCTGAAATTTTACGGAGATTATTTGTGTATTTAATAAAAAATGCTGGAGTAGAAAACTACCGGAGGGGGCCAGCCAGGTGGGCAAAACCCACCAGGGCATGCTAGACCCCCCCTGGGCACGCCCTGGTGTATCGTGACCACCTCGGCCCTCCTCCGGAGCCCATCTTCTGGTATATAGTCACATTTGACCTAGAAAAAATTAGAGGAGGACTTTTGGGATGAAGCGCCGCCGCCTTGAGGTAGAACTTGGGCAGGAACACTTTTGCCCTTCGACGGAGTGATTCCGCCAGGGGAACTTCCCTCCCGGAGGGCGAAATCGAAGGCATCGTCATCACCAACACCCCTCTCATCTTTGGGAGGCCAATCTTCATCAACATCTTCAACAGCACCATCTCCTCTCAAAACCTAGTTCATCTCTTGTGTTCAATCTTTGTACCAGAACCTCAGATTGGTACCTGTGGGTGACTAGTAGTGTTGATTACCTTGCGTAGTTGATTACTATATGGTTTATTTGGTGGAATATTATATGTTCAGGTCCATTATGCTATTTAATACCCCTCTGATCTTGAGCATGTTTATTTATTTGTGAGTAGTTACCTTTGTTCTTGAGGTCACGGGAGAAGTCATGTTGTGAGTAATCATGTGAATTTGATATGTGTTCGATATTTTGATGATATATATGTTGTGATTCCCTTAGTGATGTCATGTGAACGTCGACTACATGACACTTCACCATTCATGGGCCTAAGAGAACACATTGTGGAGTATTTATTAGATGATGGGTTGCTAGAGTGACAGTAGCTTAAACCCTAGTTTATGCGCTACCTCGTAAGGGGCTGATTTGGATCCAAACGTTTAATGCTATGGATAGATTTTATCTTAATACTTTTCTCGTAGTTGCGGATGCTTGCGAGGGGGTTAATCATAAGTGGGAGGTTGTTCAAGTAAGAACAGCACCCAAGCACCAGTCCACCCACATATCAAATTATCAAAGTAGCGAACACGAATCAAACCAACATGATAAAAGTGACTAGACGAAATTCCCGTGTACCCTCAAGAACACTTTGCCTATTACTAGAGATTGTTCTGGCCTGTCCTTTGCCACAAAAGGATTGGGCTACCATGCTGCACCCTATTTACCGTTACCGTTACTTGCTTGTTACCAATTATCTTGCTATCAAACTATCTATTACCTACAATTTCAGTGCTTGCAGAAATTACCTTGCTGAAAACCGCTTGTCATTTCCTTCTGCTCCTCGTTGGGTTCGACACTCTTACTTATCGAAAGGACTACGATTGATCCCCTATACTTGTGGGTCATCATTGTGGTGGCTGGATGTGTTTTTCGTCGACTCCTCTAGGGTTTCTGGAATATTTGGGAATTTATAGGCATCACAGGCAGTGGAGAGGCGTCCCGAGTAGGGCACAACCCACCAAGCCGTGCCAGGTACTGATACGTCTCCAACGCATCGATAATTATGAAGTATTCATGCCATATTCATCTATGTTTACAATACTTTTATATGGTTTTGATCCACTTCATATGATTTATTTAGAACTAACCTGGACTGACGCTGTTTTCAGCACAATTACCGTGGTGTTATTTTTGTGCAGAAAATGAAAGTTCTCAGAATCGCCCGAAACTTTTTGGTGATTTTTTCTGGACCAAATAAGCAATATTGGAGCGAAGAACCATCGGAGAAGAGCCACGAGGCGGGCACAACCCACCAGGGCGCGCCAGAGGGCCCAGGCGCGCCCTGGTGTATCGTGCCCTCCTCGTGGCCCATCTTGGCGTGAAACCGACGACCAAAAATCCTATAAATATAGAAACCATCAGAAATAACCCTAGACTCTCCGCTCCGCCGCCTCAACTCTCTGTATCAACAAAAAGCCAATCTGGAGTCGTTCCAGTACACTACCGGAGAGGGGAATCCATCTCCGGTGGCCGTCTTCATCATCCCGGCGGAGGCCATAATGAGGAGGGAGTAGTCCACCCTCGGGGCTGAGGGTATGTACCAGTAGCTATGTGTTAAATCTCTCTCTCGCGCGCATTCTTGAGATGTCACGATCTTGATGTATCACGGGCTTTGTTAATATAGTCGGATCACATGATGTTATTCCCTTGCTATCATGTTGTGATGAATTGAATCTTTCCCTTTGAGATATCGTTATGTTGGATGGAATATTGGATTTGAGAACACATGATATATGTCTTGCATGCAGATACCCGTGGTGACAATGGGGTGTTCTATTGATTCACTTGATATATGTTTTGGTACTCAACTTGCGGATTCCCGCGGTGACATTGGGGTAATATATGCATAGGGTTTGATACACGTTCTTGTCCTACTTTCTCCGATATAAATCTTGGGGCCCTCTTTGAGGTTCTTTGTGTGGATTGAGTATTATGAATCTGAAATTGTTTGATGCGTTTCGTATAATTAACTCATGGATACTTGTGGTGACATTGGAGTATCTAGGTGACATAAGAGTTGGTTGA
The DNA here is from genome assembly GCA_039707655.1 of Elymus sibiricus. Lineage (NCBI taxonomy): Eukaryota > Viridiplantae > Streptophyta > Magnoliopsida > Poales > Poaceae > Elymus > Elymus sibiricus. The sequence goes on from CM077671.1 coordinate 485,499,228, forward strand.
TGCGTATCATATGGTGTTATTCTAGTATGAACTCTTAGATAGATCGAATGGAAAGGATAACTTGATGTTATCTTAGTAGGAACTCTTGAATAGATCGATCGGAAAGAATAACTTTAAGGTGGTTTCGTACCCTACAAACATTTTCTTCTTATGTTCTCCTCTAGATAAGAACTTTGGATTGATTCTTCGTTGCACATTGAGGGATGGTTATGTGATCCAATTATATTAGCATTGTTGAGAGATTGCACTAGCGAAAGTACGGACCCTAGGCCTTGTTTTCAAGCATTGCAATACCGTTTGTGCTCACTTTTGTCACTTGCTACCTTGCTGTTTTTATATTTTCAGATTACAAAAACCTATATCTACCATCCATATTGCACTTGTATCACCATCTCTTCGCCGAACTAGTGCACCTATACAATTTGCCATTGTATTGGGTGTGTTGGGGACACAAGAGATTTCTTGTATTTGATTGCAGGGTTGTTTGAGAGAGACCATCTTCATCCTACACCTCCCACGGATTGATAAACCTTAGGTCATCCACTTGAGGGAAAATTGCTACTGTCCTACAAAACTCTGCGCTTGGAGGCCCAACAAAGTCTACAAGAATAAAGTTGCATAGTAGACATCAAGCTCTTTTCTGGCGCCGTTGCCGGGGAGGTGAGTGCTTGAAGGTATATCTTTAGATCTTGCAATTAAATTTTTTAGTTTCTTGTTTTTCACTAGTTTGGTTTTATAAAATAAAACTACAAAAAATGGAGTTTGAGTTGCATCATTTGTTTCGTCTTTATAATATCTTTCGTGAAAACAAGGATTCAGAAAATTGTGCTCAATTGGTAGAGGAAGAAATTATGAAAATACTTGATGAGAATTCCTAGAATGATGAGCATGATAGAAATATTGTTAGCATGAGTTCTCTGAATATTCATGATGCTAATGATATGCAAAGCCACAAGCTTGGGGATGCTATGTTTGATGAATATGATATTTTTAGTCCCCCAAGTTTTGATGAGAAAATTTATTTTGATGATGACATGCCTCCTATATATGATGATTATTGTGATGACATGTATGCTATAAAGAGTGCTAGTAACCATGAAAGTTGTCATTATGATTTTCAAAGAGGTTATGTCAATCAAGTGGGTTAGACTTAAATGTGCTCGACATGTGATTCATGATGCTCTTTTGCATGTTTCAACTACTATTCTTATATGAGCATCATTGAAATCATCATGCCTAGCTAAAAGGCATTAAAGAAAAGCGCTTGTTGGGAGACAACCCAACACTTTTACTTTCTGTTTTTGTGTGTTCACATGATTGAGCTACTGTAGTAAGCATGTTTTGTGTCTTTTATTTCAATAAAGTGCCAAGTAAAGCCTTTGGGACGACTCACAAGATGAGTAGAATTGATGCTCAACCAAAACAGAAACTTGTGACTCCAGTACATGAATTTTAATTTTTTACTGGAGAGTGATAATGATATGAAATTTGTACAAAGTGTTGATACACAAATTCTTCAGGTTGTCCTACTTTTTCAGAAATTTTAGAGACAGGGAAGTATGGTTATACTACAGATCTTCACAGACTGTTCTGATTTTGACACATTTTGTTTTGCATGCATAGTTTGCTTGTTTTAGTGTTCCCATAGCTTATGTTCAGTGATATAAATTATGTGAATCATAGAATACATTAGTTATTATGTGAGAACAATTATGAAGCTTGTCTTGACAGTACCTAAGTGAATGATCTTTATTTATTATACTAACCCATCTCACGAAGTTCCGTTAAGTTTTGTGTGATTGAAGTTTTCAAGTTTTGGGTGAGACACCGATATGAGGAGAATAAGGAGTGAAAAGAAACTAAGCTTGGGGATGCCCAAGGCAACCCCAAGGTAATATCCAAGGAAGACTCAAGCGCCTAAGTTTGGGGATGCCCCGGAAGGCATCCCCTCTTTCGTCTTCAACATTATCGGTATATCTTACTTAGAGCTATATTTTTATTCGTCACATAATATGTTCTTTGCTTGGATCGTCATTATATTTTGTTATTTTATGTTAGGTGTTATTTATAATCCTGTTTTTCAATAAAAAGTTCCAAGAATTTCCTTAGGATGCTTGCATTGCATGTTTGATGTGTGCTGTGTAAAAACAGAAACTTTCTCTGTAGTGTTTGAATTTACATATTTTACTGGAACGTGGAAAGTTTCTGAAATTTTTACACAGTATTTTCATATAAATTCTATAGCATGTCCTAATTTTTCATAATTTTTTGAGTTATACAAGTACGCTGTTTTCATAAATTTCTACAGACTGTTCTGTTTGGACAGATTGCTGTCATAGTTTTGTTATTTACTTATCCTATAATTTCCATAGCCTATATTGGTAAATATAAATTGTGGAAATGATAGTATACAGTAGATAATGGTTGGAAATTATTATGCAACTTGTCCTATCAGTACATGAAGTGTTGATTTATTCTTATGTGTACTAACGTATCTCACGAGTTCTTTTCAAGTTTTGTGTGGATGAAGTTTCTGAGAATAGGTGAAACCGGGATATGAGAGGATTGAACGAGATACAAAAGCTCAAGCTTGGGGATGCCCAAGGTACCCCAAGTAAATATTTCAAGAAGTCTCAAGCATCTAAGCTTGGGGATGCCACGCATCCCACCTCTCTTCGTCAACTATCGGTTAGCCTATGTTGAGCCTAAATTTTTATTTGTCCACATGATATGTGCTATTCTTGGAATGAATTTTTTGTTTAGTTTGCTGTTTGAATAAAATACTCAGATCTGAAAATGTTCATTAAGAGAGAGAGTCCTCACATAGCTACTTAATTGTTTGACTACTCATTGATCTTCACTTATATCTTTTGAGAGTAGCTTGTCATTTACTCTTGTGCTTCACCTATATCCTATGAGTAAATTGTTGAATGAATTGAATACCATGAAGTTGAAATTATATGTTCATATCATGCCTAGTAGTAGCTTCACATTGGGTTTAGAAAGTGAAATCTTTTTGAAGCTTGACAAGCACAATATTGGTCATACAAGCAATTTGTGAATGATTAGTATAAGGAAGAGAACTTTCACATACAAATTTATTATCTTGGACATCTTCTATGATTGTGAATACCCATTAATTATTTTCAAACTTGAGCAAATTAGTTGAAGTTGGACAAGGAAGACAACGTAATGAGTTATGGTTGTGTATATTTGCATAGAAGTTATATTGTTGTAGATCCTCCAACATGTGGTGCTTGTTTAGAACCTTTTGCTAGCCAACACTTCGTACTAAGTAGAGATATTACTTGTGCATACAAATCCTTGAGCCAAGTTTCTTCCATAAGAGTCCATCATACCTACCTATATATGGTATTTCATTGCCATTCCAAGTAAATTTGCATGTGCCACCTCTAAACATTCAAATAAACATCTGTTTTGTGTGCCTGGACCGCTCATGGAGTGACGGGGGGCGGTCAGTATCTTCCATGTTAAGCGGGTTATTCTCATGATGAATGTTTATTCACACGTCCTTGCACGAGAGGGGCGGTAATAGGGATTCCCAGTCCCGAATTTGTTTTGCAAATAATTAAACAAAACTCCCCCAGGAATGTTGTTGGTATGGACGGTACCCGTGGATTCGGCTAGCCGTGGAGTGTGTTTGTTGGTGGAGGGGGAGTAACCCTTTACTTTTACCACTTGGGAACCGCCGCTAATGTGTTTAACATGGAAGATATTGATAACTCTTGGTCGTAACGTTGACAGGAAGGGTGCACCTCCCAAAATTATATTTATCTCTGATTTAAGCTTTGAGCTCTGGCACCTTTGCAAATCCCTGCTTCCCTCTGCGAAGGGACAATCTATTTACTTTCATGTTATTTACTATTCATGTTGAGTCAACTTCTTATTCCAACCTCAGTCTATTAGTTGGCAAGCATCATGTGGTGGGGAAAGATCCAAACATATATATCCAGTCAAATATATTTGATCATGATTTATTATTGTTGACAATTATCTCTATGATAAATGAGTTGGGAGGCGAAACATTAAGCCCCTATCTTTCTCTGTTTTCGATGGATGCCATTTGTTCTAAAATATGCTTTGAGAACTAGCAATCATAGAAGACTATATGATGATTGAGTATGTGGAGCTCTTACTTAGACTTTGTTGAGAATAAGTTGAATTGCAATTGTTTGGTGACTAAGAACATAGGTTGTTAAGTTTCAAGAGAATTCATTGTTTGAACCATGACATGTGGATTGATTGCTTTATCATGATGATTTTTATGAGAAAAAGTTGCTGGTTATGATGCTAGAAAATTGACTGAAATTATCAATGATCAAACTTATATATTATGCTAGCATTCACACTTCATAAATTTGTTCTTTTATCATTTACCTACTCGAGGACGAGCAGGAATTAAGCTTGGGGATTATGATACGTCTCCAACGTATCGATAATTTATGAAGTATTCATGCCATATTCATCTATGTTTACAATACTTTTATATGGTTTTGATGCACTTTATATGATTTATTTAGTACTAACCCGGACTGACGTTGTTTTCAGCAGAATTACCGTGGTGTTGTTTTTGTGCAGAAAATGAAAGTTCTCGGAATCGCCCGAAACTTTTTGGTGATTTTTCTGGACCAAATAAGCAACATTGGAGCGAAGAACCACCGGAGAAGAGCCACGAGGTGGGCACAACCCACCAGGGCGTGCCAGAGGGCCCAGGCGCGCCCTGGTGTATCGTGCCCTCCTCGTGGCCCATCTTGGCATGAAACCGACGCCCAAAAATCCCATAAATATAGAAACCATCAGAAATAACCCTAGACTCTCCACTCCGCTGCCGCAACTCTCTGTATCGATGAAAAACCAATCTGGAGACATTCCAGTACACTGCCGGAGAGGGGAATCCATCTTCGGTGGCCATCTTCATCATCCCGGCGGAGGCCATGTTGAGGAGGGAGTAGTCCACCCTCGGGGCTGAGGGTATGTACCAGTAGCTATGTGTTCAATCTCTCTCTCTCTCTCTCTCTCTCTCTCTCTCTCGTGTTCTTGAGATGTCACGATCTTGATGTATCACGGGCTTTGTTAATATAGTCGGATCACATGATGTTATTCCCTTGCTATTATGTTGTGATGAATTGAATCTTTCCCTTTGAGATATCGTTATGTTGGATGGAATATTGGATTTGAGAACACTTGATATATGTCTTGCATGCGGATACCCGTGGTGACAATGGGGTGTTCTATTGATTCACTTGATATATGTTTTGGTACTAAACTTGCGGATTCCCGCGGTGACATTGGGGTAATCTATGCATAGGGGTTGATACACGTTCTTGTCCTACTTTCTCCGATAGAAATCTTGGGGCCCTCTTTGAGGTTCTTTGTGTGGATTGAGTATTATGAATCTGAAATTGTTTGATGTGTTTCGTATAATTAACTCATGGATACTTGTGGTGACATTGGAGTATCTAGGTGACATTAGAGTTGGTTGATGCGTATCATATGGTGTTATTCTAGTACAAACTCTTAGATAGATCGAACGGAAAGGATAACTTGATGTTATCTTAGTACAAACTCTTGAATAGATCGATCGGAAAGAATAACTTTAAGGTGGTTTCGTACCCTACAAACAATTTCTTCTTATGTTCTCCGCTAGATAAGAACTTTGGATTGATTCTTCGTTGCACATTGAGGGATGGTTATGTGATCCAATTATATTAGCATTGTTGAGAGATTGCACTAGCAAAAGTACGGACCCTAGGCCTTGTTTTCAAGCATTGCAATACCGTTTGTGCTCACTTTTGTCACTTGCTACCTTGCTGTTTTTATATTTTCAGATTACAAAAACCTATATCTACCATCCATATTGCACTTGTATCACCATCTCTTCGCCGAACTAGTGCACCTATACAATTTGCCATTGTATTGGGTGTGTTGGGGACACAAGAGATTTCTTGTATTTGATTGCAGGGTTGTTTGAGAGAGACCATCTTCATCCTACACCTCCCACGGATTGATAAACCTTAGGTCATCCACTTGAGGGAAAATTGCTACTGTCCTACAAAACTCTGCGCTTGGAGGCCCAACAAAGTCTACAAGAATAAAGTTGCGTAGTAGACATCAGGTACCTATGGCGCGCCTTGGTGGGTTGTGGTCTCCTCGACCATCCCCTCTGGTACTTCTTTGGCCCACTGGATGTCTCCTGGCCCAAAAAAAATCTCCAAAAAGTTTCGCAGTGTTTGGGCTTCGTTTGGTACTGATATTCTGCGAAGTAAAAAACAATCAAAAACAGCAACTGGCACTTTGGCACTATGTCAATAGTTTAGTCCCAAAAAATGATATAAAGTTGCTATAAAATGACCAAGATTGATAATATAACATCATGGAACAAGCAAAAATTATAGATACGTTGGAGACGTATCAACGTCCATTTTGCATCATGATTTCCCACTACTATTTATAGTGTTTTTATGCATAATAATGCTTTATGGAGTAATCCTAATGCCTTTTCTCTCATAATATGCAAGGTTTACACAAAGAGGGAGAATGCCGGCAGCTGGGATTCTGAACCTGAAAAAGCATATCAGAGATACCTATTCTGCACATCTCCAAATAAGCTGAAACTTCACGGGGAATTATTTTGGAATATATGAAAAATACCGAAGCAAAACTACCGGAGGGGGGCCATCTGGTGAGCACAAGACACCAGGGCGCGCCCCCCCAGGCGCGCCCTGGTGGGTTGTACTCAGCCCAGCCCACCTCTGGTGCCCATCTTCTGGTACTTAAGGTCTTTTGACCTAGAAAAAAATAAGGATAGGACTTTCGGGATGGAACACCGCCGTCTCGAGGTGGAACTTGGGCAGGAGCACTTTTGCCCTCCGGCGGAGCGACTCCGCCGGGGGAACTTCCCTCCCGGAGGGGGAAATCGAAGCCATCGTCATCACCAACAACCCTCTCATCTTTGGGAGGCCAATCTTCATCAACATCTTCAACAGCACCATATCCTCTCAAACCCTAGTTCATCTCTTGTGTTCAATCTTTGTACCGGAACCTTAGATTGGTACTTGTGGGTGACTAGTAGTGTTGATTACATCTTGTAGTTGATTACTATATGGTTTATTTGGTGGAAGATTATATGTTCAGATCCATTATGCTATTCAATACCCCACTGATCTTGAGCATGAGTATTATTTGTGAGTAGTTACCTTTGTTCTTGAGGTCACGGGAGAAGACATGTTGCAAGTAATCATGTGAATTTGATATGTGTTCGGTATTTTGATGATATGTATGTTGTGATTCCCTTAGTGGTGTCATGTGAACGTCGACTACATGACACTTCACCATCCTTGGGCCTAAGGGAATGCATTGTGGAGTAGTTATTAGACGATGGGTTGCTAGAGTGACAAAAGCTTAAACCCTAGTTTATGCGCTACTTCGTAAGGGGCTGATTTGGATCCAATCGTTTAATGCTATGGTTAGATTTTATCTTAATACTTTTCTCGAGTTGCATATGCTTGCGAGGGGGTTAATCATAAGTGGGAGGTTGTTCAAGTAAGAACAGCACCCAAGCACCAGTCCACCCACATATCAAATTATCAAAGTAGCGAACACGAATCAAACCAACATGATAAAAGTGACTAGATGAAATTCCCGTGTACCCTCAAGAACACTTTGCCTATTATAAGAGACTGTGCTGGCCTGTCCTATGCCACAAAAGGATTGGGCTAACTTGCTGCACTTTATTTACCGTTACCGTTACTTGCTTGTTACCATTTATCTTTCTATCAAACCATCTGTTACCTACTATTTCAGTGCTTGCAGAAATTACCTTGCTGAAAACCGCTTGTCATTTCCTTCTGCTCCTCGTTGGGTTCGACACTCTTACTTATCGAAAGGACTACGATTGACCCCTTATACTTGTGGGTCATCATACACTTTGTGTGTTGATCAACTTGATTCACTCATTGACTTAGTCTTGATCAACCTTGTATCATATCTTCTCTCTTCATAAAGATGATGTCTTGAAGGTAAACATGAATGCTCACACAATCTTCTTCTTCAAGACATGCTTGCAATAAACTCAACTCTTACATGACCAATCTTTGGATAAAACCTTGAATACCACCTTGGTCACCATATAAACTCCTTGAAACCAACAGATGGACTTCAAGAAGTGCCTATGGACAAATCCTTGAATACCACCTCCACACTGCTCTAACGGAGACGTACTTCCCCTCAAAGGGAAGGAACTTCGGTAACACATCCTCGTCTCCATCGGTTCCACTTGTGGTTACTTCTTACCTTTACTTTGTGCTAGCTTCACTTATAGTGTATCCCTTGCTTGCTTGTGTTGTTATTGTTGTTAGCATCATATAGGTTGCTCACCTAGTTGCATATCTAGACAACCTATTTGTTGCTAAACCTAATTTGTTAAAGAAAAGTTAAAAACTGGTAGTTGCCTATTCACCCCCCTCTAGTCAACCATATCGATCCTTTCAGGGGGGTTGGCACAGAAGGCAACTATAGGTATCATCATCCAGCAAATAGTGTCTTCTCCGCATCATGTTTCTTGTGTTCAACCGACCAGCCAAGAGCAACCATGCAAAAAAATTCACTTACTTGTGCATTTAGAACTCCAAATATAGGAGAAAGCCACATCAACAGGCATATTTATGAAGCAGCGGCCATATAATTTACTAGAGATAAACCCTTTGCCACCCCAAACACAGACCCATCTGTCATTGCGAGCACAGCTAGGATCAATACCAGAAGTGATCTGTTGTAAGTCACAAACCTTCTCTCTTGCCTAAGGTGACAAAGGCATATGCAGGACTTCCCCAATCATGTTCAATATCAAGAGTGATTACACACAGGCATCCTGACCGTGCATGAAAACGCCCGCGGATGAGACTCGGCGATGATTTGTTCGTGCCATGAATCTTTCCAAAAAAGGATTGAATTGCCATTGGTGACCTCTACCCAAGTCACTCCTCTGAACACATCAGACATCTTCATGAGGTCGTGACACCAGAAATATCCACAAGCATCCGAGGCGTGTGGGAGAGAGTGCGCATAGTAAGTGTTACATAGTAGTTTCACCCACGGGATATCAAACCTGTTGTAGAATTTGAATAATTGCTTGAGCAATAGACTCATATTCTGAACTTTGAGGTCGACAATGCCTAGACCTCCCTTGTTCTTCGGCCGATAAATGAAATCCCATGCCGCAAGAGAATTATGTTTGTTTGTTCCAAAAGCAACGCCTACCTAGTTTATCTAGATGTTCAACAATCTTAGGCGGGATCTTGATCGAGCACATGGCATGGACAATAAACAACAAGAGGATCGAATTGGCAAACAAAACTGGCAGCAACAGATATGCATCTCTCAACAGAGGAGACTAGGGGCATAAGGCCAATGACTCATGGTCTAGTGGTGCCAAGGGGCAAACCAAGACATGTAAATGGCATCTGACCAAGTACACATTCGAGCAAATCAGCGAACATCCGAGCCTCATCAACCTATAAGTTAATAGGGATCAAAGTTTGACTTCTGGAAATTGATACGCAGACCCACCGAGGTGGCATATTTCATCAGTATTTACTTCATTTGGCTTGCTTGCACTTGCTCGGCAGGCATGAGACGATCATATCATCGACGCACTGAATCACTGGGTAATCCCGTTCACCCGAGGGAAAAGGTAATTGCAGAAATTGGAACTGGTAAGCATCGCTGATTGCAACCTGCAGGAGATCAACCGCTAATACAAAAATCAGTGGTGATAACAGATCCCTGGGTGCACCCCTCGTTTGCAGAGAAATTTTCTACCCGGTGTCCCATTAAGAAGGACACAGACTTGTCAGAAGAAAAGATACAGGAGATCCACTTGAGCCATTGTTCAGTAAATCCCATGGCAGGCATAATGTCCATCATCGGAGCGTGCTCGATGGTGTCGGACGCCTTTGTGAAATATAGTTTCAGAAATAGCACCTTTTTGCTTGAGGACTGACACTAATGGATGAACTCGAACGCCCACGCGAGGCAGTCTTCAATGGGTCTACCACACAAGAAGTCACACTGATTCGTATGTATAATTCTCAAATGACCCGTTGGAGGCGATTAGCAAGCACTCTAGTTAGAACTTTCAACAACAATTTAGAAGTGTGATCCATCGATAGTCATTAACAGATTTAGGTGCTTGGCATTTAGGAATAAGAGTTATAAAACCAATGCTTAAGCTTTCAAGGTCTAGATCACCCTCATAGAAATTCCTAAGAATTTATAGAAATCCTCTTTGACAATGTTCCAGCAGGTTTTCGAAAAACATCCATTAAAGCCGTCAGGCCCTCGAGCTTTATCCGCTGGCATCTCTTTAACCACCTGATCAATCTCATCTGATATACGGAAGTTTGAGCTCATCTAGTCTATCAATCTGTTTGATGATATTATTAAGATCAAAAAGCATATCGGGAGGGTCAGACTGTCCTAATATGTGCTTATAACTTTGGAACAAGACTGCCTCTTTGCTAACATGGTAGAGATTACCACATCATCAACTTCCACATAAGCGATTGACTTCCTGTGAAATCTTTCCGTGGCCACAATATGGAAAAATTATGTGTTCCCGTCCCCAGTCTGGAACCGTCTTACAGTGCAAGCTTTTGCCAATATTTTTATATAGTTCATCAACTCAAGAATATGAGATTTCTTATGTTGTCTACGAGCTAAACCCCTCGATTTATATAGGTACCGGGGGATGGGGGTCATAGGTTACATGGTTCCTAGTCGGCTATGTAAGGAGAGATAGAATGCTCCACGAATCCAACGTCTTGGAGTATACGTCAACTATTATGAATCATTCAAGTTATACCTCCTACTCGCCCCGATTTGTGTGTAGGACGGTCAGGACATTCTCCGAACCGAAAACACACACTCAACCAAACCCTCAAATGTGGCCCAAATGTCTAAGTTGTTCGGGTCCCCTCAAACACAACCGATATGTGGAGCAGCAGCCACGTCGGACCGGTCCATGCTCCCCACCCCGACCTCACATCAACCCCATACCATCCCATTCAGAGGCTCGACTGATCCGCTGCCTTTCCCACTTCGCTCTGGTCCACCCCCTTCCCGTCTGTTCCCCTTCCCGTCCCCATTGGCTGGGATGCGCTCAGTAAGTCAGATTCTAGCTCCTCCCGTACGGCACCGGGTGCTCGTGCTCGTGCCATCGAACCCGCGGCTCCCCGAGTTAGATGCGCGGGTCGCTCGCCGTGAGAGGCAGAGGGTGTTGTAGGCCAAATCTTGCTGGTCCGGCTGCGGGTCATGCAGATCCACGCATGGCTGCCCGTCGACTCAGAGGACGACCTCCTCAACAACGTCATCCGCCGATACCCGTCCATCCCGCCACAAGATGCCAAGGCATTGCGGCCCGACATCGAGGTCATGGATCATAATCGACCGATGAATTCGCTATGTCCGATCTTTTGTGAACTTGCTATGCCCGGATGTATAAACTTGGTATGTCTGATCTATGCTATGTTGAATTTTATCGGACGCGTCCGGCCGCATCCGCCGACATATAGAGCCAACTTTAGCAAGTCCGGTTGTGGATGCCATCACACTAGAAAGAAAAGCATGAAAAACAATTTCTTGAAAAGAAGGAGGAAAATCTGGACAAGTACAAGGAGGGACCTGAGCAGTAGAGTTCCATACTGTCCCGTCCGTTTTGGCCAAAGCAAAACGCAAGGCAAGCGAAAAGAAGCAAGGCGGAGTAACGCTGTCACGGCATGCATTAACTGAATTTCCATCGCGGGCTTGCCTCCATTCCAGTTCCCAGCAGCACGCGGAAGGATCGTCGCTCCGACGAGTACGATCTTGAAACAAAAAAAGAAGACAAAAGGGATCACCAGCGGATCCTGGAAATGCTTATAATAAGAAGCAAAGAAGTAAAGGGCGTGCAAGTAGACATGCATACATGCGTACATGAGGCTAAATTCGCGAGCGCGCGTGGTACAGCTAGCTAGCTGGAGCAATTAAGCCAGCCGCATGCATCGAGCCATCCAAGCCAAACACATGGGCGACCTTGACCCGGCGCGACATCAGATCAGATCAAGCTTCCTCGCTTCGCCAGTTGCATGCCCACTACCACCAGTAATTAAAGTGTAAATAAACAGCCGCGGTCAAATTGATTGCCATGTGATCCGTGCACATGCTTAATTGCGCTGTTATTTTATCTACTCCTGCGTAGAGCCTCAGCTTTTCGGGTGAAAAAAAAAATGTGGAACGCAACGGAGCTAGCTGTCCCCGGATGACGATACAGGCAGACGCAGCTGATACTCGGGACTGTACGTACGTAGTAGGGAGCACGTCATTTGCTTCCTGGCAAAGCCTGCGCTCGCGAACGAACGCGTGAATCCTCTGCTGCTGTAAAAGCTTCACCGAACGCTCGCGAACGAACGCGTGAATCCTCTGCTGCTGTCGCGCAGGCTTTGCCAGGAAGCAAATGACGTGCTCCCGATCACACGTAGCAGTACAGGGTTAAAAAGACGGTCCGGCAATGATGCGGCCATTGATGCCACGCAATCGGATCGACCTACCCCTCCCTCTGGATCTCACGCACGCACCGGCCGAGGGACGAACGCGCTTAATTCATTGGTGTAAAGAGAAAAGTAGTACTTACTGTAGTAGGAGTATTTGGAGTCCTCTCTCGCTCGCTGTTTACTGTAGCAGCAGTAGTAGTGCCACTGACTAACGCCAGCCCACCAACCGGGCGAGCTTTTAGTTTAGTTTAGCGTAGGCGTCGTGGGGGTTAAGCCCCCTTAATCACGGGGTTCGTTTACTCTTTTTTGTGAATTGCCATGATGATGATGATTGAGATGGGAGAGAGAGAATGTGTGTGTTAGCTCATGTGTCGGTAGTCTATGGTGGGCCGGGGAAAGCGTGTGATCGTGAATCACACACACACGCGCACACAGAGGCTCAGACACTCGGAGCTAGGCAGAGGAGTAGTACCATCTTCCACCGATGAAAAAAAGCGCAAGAGCACGAGCGCGCGATCTCGGCCGTCCACCGTCCGACGCGCCGCCATCGGACGACCCACGCGCGAAGAGGAGCAGCAGTACAAAAGGACCCATGACGCGGCGATCCACATCACCACTTTTCCGCCCGCGGCCCAACAAAAAATCCGACCTGCCCGCCTTCTTCGCGCCAAATTACCCCGCGTCGGCGTCGGCGTCGTCGTGGATTAAACTCCCGGCCGGCCGGACGGACGGGGGCGCCGTCGGAGACCGTAACCGCGCAACGGGGTCAACGCGCGCGCGCACGCACGCACGAACGGAGGCCGCAATGGCGACGGAAAAACAGGCTCTCGTTTTTTACCGGGAGGAAGTAATTAACTGCCGGTCTCTGGATTTCGGTGCAGGCCCAATTGTTTGCGGACGTAGTACCACGGAGCGTGCGTACACGAGACAGGAAGCGACCGATCTACGGAGACACATTGATTGCAGCCATGTTTTGTTTGGTTTGGCTCGCTTCTGTGCCATCCCCGGGTCAAGAACACAGCTCCTACCAGTACTACCAAAAGTAACTGCGGCGTCGTCCGTCCAAAGAAGAAGAAAAATAAAATGCAGCGTCCAGTTCAGAAGAGGAGGGAGGAGTTAAGGGGCGACAGAGATGTGCAGGCGGCCGCAGTAATCACGGGCGCAGGGTTAGCTCGGGCTGCTAATCCAGTCCAGTCGGTGGACGGCACGGGCGGGTCCACCGACAGAGAAACCCGGCCCCATCATCCCAGGCTGCCGCTAGTGATGATAATAATAATCGAGATTATTATTCCCTCCTAACTAAAGCCGAGGGCCGATCCCAGCCTGATCGGGTCGTGGAGGAGTCCAGGGTAGTATAATGGAGAAAACGAGTATGTTGTGCTGTCACGGTCTGAGAGATAAAATATGAGTGAGGAAATGAAGCGAGAGGGTTGGTGGGTCGAGATCATCATCGTCACCATCATCACTGAACGAACGGACGCTCGCTCGCTCGCTCCACTTCGTACCGACACTTCTCTTCTCTCGCTGCGACGCAAAAAAACGCCATCATCGGAACTCTTCTCCGCTAAATTATTATACTCTTTTTTTGCAGGGCGCTAAATTATGATACTCATGCTACTGTTTCCATCTTGAGGTTTTTTCCTCGTTAGTTGGCGGGCTCCTTTCTTTCGTTTCTTTTCCCTGCAGGTCTCCCTCACGTCACCGTCCTTTCATCAGTTTCATCCCAAAAAGCTCTCTGAATATAGCTTCGCTCCGTTGCAGAGGCCGATTTTACCCACACAAGAATCTAATTTAGCACAATATAATTTCCTTTTGCGCAAGGATAAGAAGGAGGTACCCCGCAAAAAAAAAAGGATAAGAAGGAGGTGAAATTTCCAATCAATCTCCGGAGCAGTTGTTACTGCTACTACGTGCACATGCACAAATTTCGCGCACATGGATGATCCTCCTGCGTCGCCGCTTTCCCCACGAGGCTCTTTTTCTTTCGAGAACAGAACGTTATTACTAGTAAATCCCTTTTGTTCCGTGGATATTTCAGGCCAAGCAGCAGCAGGGAACCTTCTTTCTCCCACGTAAAAAAGATGATCTTCTGTAACCAGACAGACACGTACATGCTACCAATTTTTCACACGTTAACGGAAAATAGCTCGAGAGCGCCCATACCATTTTCTTCTCCTCTCAAAGCGTAACAACCTTGTTGACCGGCGCGAGACGGACACCCTAACCAACGCCCCCCCGCTCTCCCCTCTCTCTCTCTCTAGAGTCTAGGGTCAACAGTCATCCGGGCCGGCCTCCGGTGCGTCGCGCCCCTCCGTCACCGACTCTTTCCTCTCTCTCTCTCTCTCTCTCTCTCTCTCTCTCTCTACGACCCTGCTCGCACATGCACCTACAAAAAAAAAACTAAAAAAAACCCTGCCCGCACATGCCAGGGGTGGTGGTTGCGCCGTGGTTACAAGCAAGGTACCGATTATTAATTCGCAATCTAGAGCGAGAGAGAGAGAGAGGGGAGGTAGGGAACCGACAGTCTAGAGAGAGAAACACAGCGCGTGGGTGCGTAGAGAGAGAAACACGGCGTAGGGAGAGAAAGCGAGGACCGACGGGGCGGGGCGGGGCGGGGCGGGGCGAGCGAGTAGTACAAAAACTGGGGCGCATGTGAGGGGGAGCTGTCGAAACACACACGCAGGCGGCGATGAGCTGTGTCTAGGAGGGCAACCACCACCACCACCGATTCATCGCAAAAGAAAAAAAAATAAAAAGATCACCACATCACGCTCGGCTCGTAGTGGCACTACAACACCAGGCGGAAGCCCCCAGCCCTTCCCCCAAATTCATTCGCGTTCGTTCCCCATTCCCCTCCCCCCGTTCCCACACCCCCTCCCGCCGCCGCGCCGCGACCTCCTCTGCCTAGGCGCGGGCCTCGGGATCCGGGGGGATCTGGTGCGCGGAAGGAGGGCCTGAGGGATGGAGGCCAGCGCCGGGCTGGTGGCGGGCTCCCACAACCGCAACGAGCTCGTCGTCATCCGCCGCGACGGGGAGCCAGGGGTGAGTCCCCGCTTCCTCCTTCGGTCCTGGTTCTGGTTCTGGTTCGGACGCCGCGGAATCCGCGCGCGGGGGTTCCGGAGGCTGTTCTCCCCCCGTGTCGGTCGGGTCGGTTGTCTGGCGTTTCTCAATCTGTTTGTTCTTGTGGGTGGGCGCAGGCGAGGCCGCTGAAGCAGCAGAACCGCGGGGCGTGCCAGATTTGCGGGGACGACGTCGGGCTCGGCCCCGGCGGCGACCCCTTCGTCGCCTGCAACGAGTGCGCCTTCCCCGTCTGCCGCGACTGCTACGAGTACGAGCGGCGCGAGGGCACGCAGAACTGCCCCCAGTGCAAGACCCGCTACAAGCGCCTCAAGGGTCCGTCTCACTCTCTCACTCTCACCCCACCCCACCCCACCCCAATGCCGCCACCGAGCGAGCGAGCTCACCCTAGGTCCCCCAATTTGGATGGGATTTGACGCGTTTTCTCGCTCGGATTTGTTCCTTCGTTGCAGGGTGCGCGCGCGTGCCCGGGGATGAGGAGGAGGACGGCGCCGACGACCTGGAGGACGAGTTCAACTGGAGGGACAGGGACGACTCGCAGTACGCCGCAGAGTCCATGCTCCACGCCCACATGACCTACGGCCGCGGCGGCGACCTCGACGGCGTGCACCAGCCCTTCCAGCCCAACCCCAATGTTCCCCTCCTCACCAATGGCCAGATGGTAACTACTTTATTAACCACCTGCAAACAAATCTCACCCTCCTCTGCCATAATATCGGACTTCACTGGATGCTCAATTGCTCGCGTCCTGTGTGTAGGTCGATGACATCCCGCCGGAGCAGCATGCCCTTGTTCCTTCCTTCGTCGGCGGCGGGGGAAAGAGGATCCACCCGCTCCCTTATGCTGATTCCAACCTTCCTGGTGCGCATTTCGAAATATCATCACCTACTAGCATTTAGCTGTAATATTGGTTCTGGGATGCTGATGCTTGTTGTGCTGCAGTGCAACCAAGATCCATGGACCCATCCAAGGATATTGGTTCCTATGGGTATGGGAGCGTTGCCTGGAAGGAGAGGATGGAGAGCTGGAAGCAGAAGCAGGAGAGGCTGCATCAGACTAGAAATGATGGCGGTAAAGATTGGAACGGTGATGGCGACGATGCAGATCTACCACTGTACGACACTAGAAACTTGCTTGCCATCCATTACTTTGGTCTTTAGTGCCTTTCTAATTAGTTCTTGGTTTTAACTGCATTATTAGTATCGGTCAAACAGACTAGAGATTTCATGCTCCACTAGGTTGTCGCGATGTGCTCCGTAGAGGACCTAAAATGCCAAAAGAATATATACATTTTGTCTCTTAAAACTGCTGCATTTGTCTAAAGCCGGATGAAGTTGTAACTGTGCAAGTGCCATTAGTAATGACTGCATGCTAGAAAAAATAATAGTTCTCTCTTTATTAGTATCTTTGACTGCAAGCAAGAAAATTGTATCTGGTCTTTGCTTAGACAAAACTTTTTGTGTTGTAAAATGCGTTACTAGACTCGAGTACTAATTGTTTCTTGATTTTATTTACCAGAATGGATGAAGCTAGACAGCCACTGTCCAGAAAGGTTCCCATTCCTTCAAGCCTGATTAATCCTTACAGGATGATCATTGTGATCCGTTTGGTGATTGTGTGCCTCTTCTTCCACTACCGTGTTATGCATCCGGTGCATGATGCATTTGTTTTGTGGCTCATATCTGTCATATGTGAGATATGGTTTGCCATGTCTTGGATTCTTGATCAATTCCCCAAATGGTTCCCTATTGAGAGGGAGACTTACCTTGACCGGTTGACATTGAGGTTGGTTATTGCTGCCTCCTAGTAATACTTGCCTTCTGTTGTTCTCCCAAAGTTATGGAACTAATTGCTTGTGTTGTATGGTTAGGTTCGACAAGGAAGGCCAGCCATCTCAACTCGCCCCAGTTGATTTCTTTGTCAGTACGGTCGATCCCGCAAAGGAGCCTCCGCTAGTCACAGCAAACACTATCCTATCTATCCTGGCGGTAGATTATCCAGTTGACAAGCTCTCATGCTATGTTTCTGATGATGGTGCTGCCATGCTGACATTCGAAGGATTGTCTGAAACATCTGAATTTGCAAAGAAATGGGTTCCTTTCTGTAAGAAGTATAGTATTGAGCCTCGTGCTCCAGAGTGGTACTTCCAACAGAAGATAGACTACCTGAAAGACAAGGTGGTACCAAACTTTGTTAGGGACAGGAGAGCAATGAAGGTACATAATTTCAGCCACTTTGCTACGTTCCTTCATTTGATAGAAGTGTATCCTAACTTTGGTCATGTCTTCTTTTCCAGAGAGAGTATGAGGAATTCAAGATCCGAATCAATGCCTTGGTTGCTAAAGCCCAGAAAGTTCCTGAGGAAGGATGGACCATGCAGGATGGTACTCCCTGGCCTGGAAACAATGTCCGTGATCACCCTGGAATGATTCAGGTATGCTTATTACAGTTCGTGCTGCTATACAGTATGCTGACATCAAATGTTTTTTTTCCCTTTTCCCACTTTGTCCTAATGAAGTCCGATTATATCTACTGATAGGTCTTCCTTGGTCAAAGTGGTGGCCTTGACGTGGAAGGAAATGAGCTGCCTCGATTGGTTTATGTTTCAAGAGAAAAACGGCCAGGCTATAACCATCACAAGAAGGCTGGTGCTATGAACGCATTGGTAATGATAACGTTTTGGATGAATTTTTGGCCATCTTCTTTATAGCTAATAGTAGGACAGAGTGTATTTTAAATTCCCTTCTAACGATTTGCTCTTTTACAGGTCCGGGTCTCTGCTGTACTGACTAATGCTCCATACATGCTGAACTTGGATTGTGATCACTATGTGAACAACAGCAAGGCAGTCAAGGAAGCAATGTGTTTCATGATGGATCCTTTGGTCGGAAAGAAAGTTTGTTATGTGCAGTTCCCTCAAAGATTCGACTCCATTGATCGTCACGATCGATATGCTAACAAGAACGTCGTCTTCTTTGATGTAAGACTCAGATTTCATGTTTCTGAGATACTCTTGTCTACATTCTATGTAGCTTTGATGAGGTTTCCCTAACATTTATCTCAATACAGATCAACATGAAAGGTTTGGATGGTATTCAAGGCCCCATCTATGTTGGTACTGGATGTGTCTTTAGAAGGCAGGCGCTGTACGGTTATGATGCTCCCAAAACAAAGAAGCCACCGTCAAGGACTTGCAACTGCTGGCCAAAGTGGTGTGTGTGCTGTTTTTGCTTTGGTAACAGGAAGAACAAGAAGAAGGTTACCAAGCCAAAGACAGAAAAGAAGAAGAGGTTGTTTTTCAAGAAGGAAGAGAATCAATCACCTGCTTACGCACTTAGTGAAATTGACGAAGCAGCTGCAGGTATTACTCAACTTCAGCTTTGTGGTTATTCTAGATACATCCTCATTAGTTAGTATTAACACGATCTACGTTGCAATGTTTTCGGCAGGAGCTGAAACTCAGAAGGCTGGTATTGTAAACCAACAGAAGTTAGAGAAGAAATTTGGCCAGTCTGCCGTTTTTGTTGCATCCACGCTTCTTGAGAACGGTGGTACCCTGAGGTGTGATAGTCCAGCTTCTCTTCTGAAGGAAGCTATCCATGTCATCGGTTGTGGTTATGAAGACAAGACAGATTGGGGAAAAGAGGTAAAGTCAGGAGCTTGGTTGCTGTGTGCTGATTAGGCAGTTTAAATATCTGTTGCCTAGTAGTAAATCATAATAATTTGTTTATTTATTCATTGCAGATTGGCTGGATCTATGGGTCAGTTACAGAGGATATCCTAACTGGGTTTAAGATGCATTGCCATGGCTGGCGGTCGATTTACTGCATACCTAAACGGCCTGCATTCAAAGGTTCTGCGCCTCTCAATCTTTCGGATCGTCTTAACCAGGTTCTTCGGTGGGCTCTTGGGTCTATTGAGATCTTCTTCAGCAACCATTGCCCTCTTTGGTATGGGTATGGTGGTGGACTGAAATTTTTGGAAAGATTTTCCTACATCAACTCCATTGTCTATCCTTGGACCTCCATTCCACTTCTGGCTTACTGTACTTTGCCCGCTATCTGCTTGCTAACGGGAAAGTTCATCACTCCAGAGGTAAATCATAGTTGGCTTGTAGTTCTATCCACTGTGAAGTGGCAATCCTGGTAGGATTTAAACCTTACCCCTTCCCTTTTGGTTGTGTCTTGCAGCTTAGCAATCTCGCCAGTATCTGGTACATGTCACTTTTCATCTGCATTTTTGCTACGGGTATTCTGGAAATGAGATGGGCTCGTGTAGCGGTTGATGATTGGTGGAGGAACGAGCAGTTCTGGGTCATTGGAGGTGTCTCTGCCCATCTGTTTGCCGTGTTTCAAGGACTTCTCAAGGTGATAGCTGGTGTGGACACTAGCTTCACCGTCACAACAAAGGCTGGAGACGACGAGGAGTTCTCTGAGCTGTACACGTTCAAATGGACAACCTTGCTGATTCCCCCGACCACCCTGCTTCTGCTGAACTTCATCGGTGTGGTTGCCGGCATCTCCAACGCGATCAACAACGGATATGAATCATGGGGGCCTCTCTTTGGGAAGCTCTTCTTTGCGTTCTGGGTGATTGTCCACTTGTACCCGTTCCTCAAGGGTCTTCTTGGAAGGCAGAACAGGACCCCGACGATCGTCATTGTCTGGTCCATCCTGTTGGCTTCGATCATCTCGCTCCTGTGGGTGCGTGTGAACCCTTTCCTGGCCAAGACCGACGGCCCTCTTCTGGAGGAGTGCGGTCTGGACTGCACCTAGGAGATCAAAATCAGAATCAGTCATCATGTGGAGTAATTTTGAAGGTGTTTTTGTGCCCATAAATTTTTTCCTCTTCCATTCCTCCCTCCCTCCCCTGTGTAGATAGAAAACAAACATGCAACAAGTGTTAAGTTATTGGTTTTGTTCCATGGTGGGTAGCTGGGCCTCATATATGCAAAATATTTGGGCAGACGGGAGGCTGCGGCAACCCTTCACCTCTGTGCAGTTCGGCCACGAAGAAGAAAAGAATACAGCCAGCAAGTCAGTCAGTCAGTCAGTCAGTTCCAGTGTTGTTTCATTGTCCAGCCAGCCATCAATTCTTTATTTGTTGACCTTGATTTAAATGGAGAGAGAGGATAAAAATGTATGTAAGTGAGCCGAAACTGAGAGCTGTCGTCGTCTGTATGCTTATGCCCGAAGGATTGTATTATTATGTATGTACAAACTCGAAACTTGTATTTTCTCTCTGTAAGGCAAGAATGCTGTTTGTAATAGAGGAAGCTGCACATTATTTATCTAGCATGTTTCGGTAAATTCTACTAAACTGGACAAATTCCTGCATGCCTTGCTCTGCACATTCATGGAAGGGATCGTCAGCCTGTTATCCTCTTCCTTCCTTCCTGTTTCTAGTTTTGGTTCTGGTTCTATGCATCATCTGCTTACCAGATTTCTAATTTCTAATAGTGTAGGCGTCAAGGAAAAATTGAAAGCCTGGCAGTGCCAGGATTCCTGGGTCTGAAGGGATGATGCTGTGGCTTTGCGCCCTGCGATTCTGCGACCGACCAAACAGCTAGCTGTGAATTGCGTCCACATGGTTGGCGCTGGAATTGCTCGCCCGTGGTCCAGCCCAGCACAGGGAGCCACGGCTTAATCGGTAAGCGTTACGCAGAGCAGTCCCGGTGCAGTGTAGGCGCAGTACAGCTGGTGGAATCGCGCGGAGCGCAGGCACAAGGGTGCGTACGCCGCGCCATGCCACATAGTACTTGACAAAAGATACTATGGCTGCACATGCACGTGCCGCGCCACGTTCGCCGCTGCCTGCCGGCCCCAGCGCACAAACCGCTAATGGCTCTGTTGCTTGATCCACAGAGGCAACCATACATAGAAATTAGTAGATCCTAGTAATACTGCTAGCTTGTTGCTGCTGGATGCTGATTGCTGAACATCGGTGTGTACAGTCCGATTCCGGTTCCTGCCCACGCATTTCGGTCCTTCCCCGACCCCTTTCGGGCCTCCTCTCTTAGTTGCTGTCGGTGGCTGATCCTGATCCTGATCTGATCTCAACATCTGATCAGGGCTGGCTTGGCATTGCATGATGATTAGGTTAGGCTTTGGAGGTTAGGTGGCACGTACCTTCCACATCCAGCTTCTTCTCCATTATTTTCCCCTTTGACGTACCATGATTTGATCGCGACACATAAAAGAAAGAAGAGGAGGCTACATATATAGCTCGTGGGCGCGTAACTAATCAATCAATGATGATCGTCGGGGAAAAAAGGGTAAAGGCGTCGGTCATGGACATGATCAAGGTTTGCGTTGCGTGTGTGTACGTATGGGTGGTTGCGGTTGACAGTGAAGTGCGCCGTACGTCCATTTGATTCGGATGCGACGCGCCAACGAACGAGCCGAGACCCAGCCAGCCGGTGCCATCTGTGCGTGCCTCCAGCAGCTACCGTCGGTGCTCTCGTTAATCCTCGGTACGACACCACCACTAGTCGGTAATGCTACTGGCTTGGCATCAGATTTGGTTTCGCATGCCGGTTGTCGGTGGGTGGGGGTGGCCAGCGTTACGCATGCAACTTGTTACTTGTGTGCATGCCCACTGCGCCTGCGTGTCTGTACTGTACTGCCACATACTAATTCCCTTGTAATTTCTGAACCAACATGCGTGCGTGCGTAATGCAGGCAAGTCGAATCGAGGAGAAAGAGCTACGTACAAAGTATACTACGGTGAGTAGCCAGTGCTCTTGATCAGTCTCCCTCTCCACTTGCTTACCAGAAGAAAAGATGACAACAGTTTGCTTGATTGATTAATCAGCCGGCCGGCCGGCCGGAGAATACGATAATAATGTAGTACTACTCTGTCTGGAGCTGCAAGTTGGCCACCACGCATGACACCTTCACGCCTAGCCATGTAGGAGTAGTTAACCACGCTCTGGATGTGGAACGTCGTAAAAGAATGCATGCATGGAACCTTCCTCCGATCCAGCTTTACTTGCTCGATCGCTGAACAGAGTAAAAAAAAAAGAAGAAAACTTTACTTGCTCGATCGCGGAATAGAGTATGTGCCTACTGCTCGGCACGTACTTTTAGTAGTCAACGCGCGCAAATGTCCAGTATAGTTTTTTTTTTTTTTTGAAAAGAAGAAACTGAGCCCCGTCCTTTGCATCAGACCGATGCATGCAGTCATATTATTAAAAATAGTATGAGAACAAAGTCTTAAATCCATAACTGACTCACAAACTAAGAAAAATGAAAACCCGTAAAGAAACAAATGCCACATCCGACGAGACCAAAAGCAGGCTACGATGCCTATACACCTAACCTATTAGTAATTCCTCATCCAAATCGATTGAAGAATGGCCAGTATAGTTAGGAAAGCAGATTGAGATATTGATGGGCTAAATCAATCTGGTGTCATAACGTACCACGGCACAAGTAGGGGTGACAGTAGGTTCAGTGGTCGATCGATCGATCGATCGCCCGATCCGATCCGGTGCATGCGTGACAGAATCAGCGACCAGATCATTGTCCAAATCAGATCAAAGGGTCACTCCTCCTACTGTCAGTCATCGTCAGGCTCAGACCGAGCAGCAGCAGCAGCAGCAGCATCGAGCTAGCATTTAATTCCATCTCTGTCTGTTTGCAAATGGGATACCTACCGCCATCTTCAAATTAAGTTACTAGTAATTAAGCAACTACTACTAGCAATAGAAAAATCCATCCACTGTCCTCTGTAACAGCGCTCTGAAAACGTAAAAGAATGGAACCTTCTCATCAATTTTTTACTCGGCCTGCACTTAGTTCAGTAGTCAACGCGAATGGCTAGCTGCCTACTCCCTCCGTTCGGGTTTATTAAGCCCCCTCTTATATTGGACTGAACTTTGACTTATAAATTTAACTAACAAAATGTAAACTACATATCACAAAAGTTATACCTTTGGAAAGCTATTTCAAATCCAAATCCAACAGTATAAGAGCATCTACAGCCGGACATAGCAAATATGACCCCCTAAACGCCCGCGGACGCGCCCGGTCAGTGACCGGGCGTGTCCCTTATTTGTCCGTCCGCGCAGCCACACTCCTCATTTTTTTTCCTCATATGTCCGGTCACTTGCACGTGATTGGTGGAGAGGAAGAGAGAGAAAGAAAAGAATGAATAAAGAAAAAGCAAAGGTGGTCCGGGGTGGGGTCGTGTCCTACGTGGCGGACTGACCGGGCACGCCCGGGCGCGTCCGCGAGCCCTCATATCCTCCCTATATTTGAGATGGATATGAGGGTTCGCGGACAGCCCGGGCGTATAGGGATGATATGAGGGATCCGGTTGGGTCTCTTTTTTCCTTCTCTCTCCTGTCCGGTCACTGAACGGGCGCGTCCGCGGGCGTATGAGGGGTCGTTTGAGGCGTCCGGCTGTAGATGCTCTAATGTTTCATATCATATACTTTATATTTTAGTAGTCTATAATTGGTCAAAATCTGACACAAAATACGAAGGGGCCCAATAAATCCGGACGGAGGTAGTAGCTTGCTAGACAAATGGATGGATAAATAGACTAAGGTTGGTCATAGTGGTGAATATCTTAGGCTAATAACATGCATGTGTTACTGTATAGTGTCATATGTGTGATGACACAAAGACCTTCATTTATTACTTTATAGTCATTTTTTATTGCAAAATACTTCATATGTCTCTCTTTTCTTGTCACATTATCTTTTTTTGCCTGGCATGCATATTAGTATTTATGTTAGAGCATCTGCAGTTGGACCCCTCATACCTCCTTCGAATGCCCGGGCAGGCCGTCCGGTCACTGACCGGTCACAAAAAATCGACCCAGCCGACCCCCTCAAACGCCCGGCCTGACCGGCACCCCTCATATCCAGTCCAAATATGGAGCGGATATGGGGACCCCGGGCACGCCCACCTGGCCTGCACTGGCCCGCATCGAGCCCACATATATTCGTCCTCATTCATTCGCCGGACCAAACCCTAGCCACTTCACTCCACTCTCATCCGCCACCCTAGCTCACCTTCGGCGATCTCCGACCTTCTCCGGCATGGAGGGCAGCGGTTCTGTCTCCGACCAGTCCGTATCATCGACCGGGGGGTCGTTCCCTGCGGATTGGAGGAGGCAATGGCGGTTCGCATTGCACTCCGTCGCTCCCGCGAGGACAGCGCCTGGCCGACGGCAGGATCTGTCCGCCGCGACTCCATAGCGTCCGCTCAACGGGCGCTTGGTTCCTTCGGGGCAGGATCATCGAGGTCCCGGCGGACAGATCCATCGACCGGTCCGACGGACTTCGAGTCCCACCGGGAACGGGCTGCCCGTCGTGGGAAGGAGAGAATAAGGGTTGTCGAGGCCTATATCGCGGAGGAAATGGCAGAGGCGGAGGCGGCTGATGCGGCGGCGCGGGCGGCAACAGAGGAGGAATCCATCCGTGCCCTTGAAGAAACGACAGCGCAGGAACACGCGCGCCCTCGCTCGCGAGTAGAATCGGGTGGTCCGTGAAATGGCCGGACTGCCACCGAAGGAGGAGAAGGAGGTGAGTGACGGCAAGGACGGCTCCGGCGACGAGCAGATCCGGCTCGATCCGTACTGCGTCTTTGACAGGTACTTTCACAATAAGGACGACAAGGGCGTCGGGAAGGGCAAGGGCAGCTGTGGATGATCTCCACCATAGCCAAACATGCCAAATTTTGGTAGTCCGATGGCATGTTAGTAGTGATGGAGTAGCCGGACGATGTGTGTAATGCATCGACATAGTAGTTGCATGATTTGTATGGTTTTGAGATATAAGATTTGAGGTGTCCGGATGTAGAATGCATTATTTGAGACGTGACCGGTCAGTGTCCGCGGACGCACCCGGACGCGTTCACGGACGTTTGAGGGGCCGGATTTGCAAGTTCCGGCTTTAGATGCTCTTACTTCCACCATGAGTAGTCTAATCGGGTGTCAAAAACAAAATGAGAGTTTAATAAAAAATGCGACACCCACTTGGTAACTGTTACATGGTTGGTTTCGGGGAGAGAGTCATAATCATAAATCGGATCGTGAGATTATGCTTATACATTTTCGGTACTCCCTCCGCCGGGTTTTAGGTCGGGTGAGTTCTTTGATCTTTAAACTAAGAGAACATGATTTATATGCCATTAAAATATATGTTTATAAATTCTATTTGAATAAGGACATAGTGATATGCATTTGATCATAACACATGTTTTTTTAGTCAAACAAGGGATTTACAAAACCCACACCAATCCTATAAACCCAACCAGAGGAAGTACTAGTGTTTTTTGCTTCTACCAATTTCGGCATGGATCAACTATATAGTGGTTGTTTGGGTACTGAGAATTAAATGCAGGGTTTTGGTAAATAGATTTTTGGAAGATTTTAGGAAGACCACTTTTGATTAGTTTCTTTGTCAAGATAAGCATGTGCAGTTTCTAGTTTGGACCAGCAGGTTGTTGCAATCTACTATACATAAAGCTTGTTTTTTCTGCAAGAACTTTGTTTTTGCAATCCATAGATTAGCTAGATAATCCAAACAAGATTTAAGATCTGAGTTTTTTTCTTGGAAAAGGAGGTTAAAACCCCCGGTCTCTGCATCATTCGATGCATATAGCCATCTTAATTAATTATTCAACAAAGGTCTGACAAGAACATGCATCAAGCCACCCGAAACCACCACTCACACCTACAAACTCGATAGTGTGAACTACTCTCACTCCACATATCTAAAACTGGTGTCATCACTGATCCATCCACATAACGTATCGGAACCTACAGTCGGTGCAACAAACCTAAAGCGTACACAACATGCATACGTTTTAGAAGCCGCCATCATCATCGAACCGCTGACCCATCTTTAGAAAAGATATCCGCATCATCTTTGCCAGTCTGACCATCCATCGACAGCACCATGGCGCCCAACGACACCACCTCCCTGCACGTAAACTGCTGAGAACATTGTGGTTGCCACCGGTACACCGCAGCACCATGTCGCCAGTACCACCAGCCGACGCAGTTTGAAGTCTCTGAAAGATCTGTCATGTGTAGCACCTGCCGAATAGGCATGACACTGCGTAGTACCTGTCGGCCAGGAATGACTTGACATCTGCACCGAATCTCCGTGCAAGAAGAAGCCGCTCCACCTTCGCCTCTGTCTTCCAGCAAGATCTGAGGTTGACACTCCAGAAATCATGCATGTTTAAGGATTACTGGTTCTCTATAATCTTGACAACCAAACAACCACATAGTATGTTGCTGGACACAACACGTGTTGTTTGGTACTCCCTCCGTTCCTAAATATTTGTCTTTGTTGAGATTTCACTACGGACTATATACGGATGTATATAGACATAATTTAGAGTGTAGATTCATCCATTTTGCTACGTATGTAGTCCGTAGTTGAATCCTTAAAAAGACAAATATTTAGGAACGGGGGAGTATAATATATTTAGAAATAACTGAAGCATTCTCTAGAAAACCATATGGATTTGCCAATTTTGAGGCGACCGAGAATTTCTTAAATCTCAGTCTACCTGATCATGGTTGGATTAGTGTCAAGATTCACCAGTGTCAAAAACGCTCTTATATTATGGGACAGAGGGAGTACATTTTTGGAAGGAACATCCCACTGTGGGAATTTTCTTATATCTGCTTTGGGCCAGTGTGTACTCTAATTTTTATTCTTCGATTTGGGCCAGAATTCATGTACCTTCTTAGGAAAGGGTCTTTTCCGTAGTTCTTTTTTTCCTTGAAGAAAGCGTACTTAGGGCAGCTACAATGCATAGAAGCTTGTTGAGGCGCTTAAAGAAAAGAAAACAAAGACTGACCGCATAGCATCCGTACAAGTATTTTTTTTCGAATGTTGATCCGTACAAGAGTTTGAGTCTCCAACGCGAGTAGCTTCCATGGGTGCTTCAATCGGATTTGCTGGTTTTTTTATTGCTACAAATAGCGTCTGCTGCCGCCGCAAGAAAATGGCTAGTTCAGAGAAAAAAAGCAATGCAGCCCTCGATGCCTTTCACGGCATCGATGCCAGGCTAAATCCTGAGATCAGACGGGATTGTAACGTAACTACCAGGAACCGAACCCTGGCCCCATCATAAGCGTGTACGTTGTAGATGCCCTTAGAGCATCTACATCCGGAACTTGCAAATCTGGCCCCTCAAACGTCCGCGGCGTGTTCCCTATTTGTCCGTCCGCGCAGCCACACTCCTTATTTTCTTCCTCATATGTCCGGTCACTTGTACGTGATTGTGAAGAGGAAGAGAGAGAGAAAAAAGAATGAATAAAGAAAAAGAAAATGTGGTCCAGGGTGGGGTCGCATCCTATGTGGCGGACTGACCGGGCACGCCCGGGCGCGTCCGCGAGCCCTCATATCCTCCCTATATTTGAGATGGATATGAGGGTTCGCGAACAGCCCGGGCGTATAGGGATGATATGAGGGGTCCGGTTGGGTCACTTTTTTCCTTCTCTCTCCTGTCCGGTCATTGACCGGGCACGCCCGCGGACATATGAGCGGTCGTTTGAGGCGTCCGGTTGTAGATGCTCTTACTGGTGAAGTTTTCTATTGGAGCATTCCATGTCATATTATGTGCCTTTTTTTTACTTTACTGTTCTTTGTTTGTTTGTCTTCTCATCTTTTCATTTATTAATCATTTTATTTTAAGTCTAACAACAATCATCTCGAAAACGAAAAGGAAAGAAAAAACAACCTTATCAAGATTTTTTCTAATAATTATATTTCGTATTTCTTTTTCTCTAAAGTTACTAACTGTTTCCTTAATATTTCTCTAAAAATATTTTTTATTTTCATTCACATAGCACAATTGCACGAATAATTGTGCATGAATTGTATGATTTTATCTTGTTTTTTTTGTCTTGCATTGCAATTTTTGATACACTGACATCACACTTTTTAGTATAATCAAGTTGTACTTTTAGATCACATATGTATTTAGCTTCTGGATCATGTCATGGTTGCACTTTTCAATAATCTCAAGTTACATTTCGGAAATGTGCAACTACCCAGCAACCAGTTTCTTCACATGCCATTTGTATTTTCCCCACACTTTTAAATAAATTCAACTTGCACTTTTTTCGGAAATGTGAACTACCTACTTTCATAACGTGCAACCAAGATTTTTACATTTTATATCTAATTTTCTCTTCTAGATTATGAAGTAGTTACACTTTTCAACAAATTAAATTTGTACTTTTTAAGAAATATATTTGTGCGTAAAGGCACGCACACACTCATGGATGTATCATGTATCAAAACATCATGAACGCACACGCTCGCAAAAGGCACGTGTCGTGCCTCTTGTCTGTCTTTTATTTCTCACAATCTATATGGTACAAAGTGGTACGGACCCTGGCTAGCTTACTAGCCAGACTCAGACTTAGGCCTTCCACTATGTGGTCGATGTTGTTGAACGTGACATATCTGTATCTATCTCCAATTGATCTTTTTATGATATCTAGCCATGTATAGTTTAACTCCTAGAGATATAGTAGGGTTAGTTGGCTTGTCATGCAAAACATCTCTTGTATATATTGTAACGAAACCCAATGAATACAATTGAGTTGCATCCTATAGCTTTCTACAGATGCCCAAGGCAGTAAAATATAACCGGCTGGGCAGCGATGCCTTCATGATTTTATTTAGCACCAATCTCACTGTAGGGACCGAGAGTATATCGACAGGGGGGGTGAATGGGAGATTCAAAATTTCTTTCAAAACATCGAGTGATCCCAGAAACACCGCAACTGAAAGTAAAGTGCGAGTGGATTGCTTGATATAGGAGCGATAGAAATGAAGAACTAGAATAAGCTTAGATAGGATGCTAAGCAAATTTGTCAAGGAAATAATTTATTACTCCTTTTGGCGTAGCGACAAATAGCATGCACATATAAGATGGTGGCACAACAATAGAGTAATTTAACTATCATGAAAACAAGTAGCAGGAGGAGAGAAAATACCGAAAGGATACAACAGAACATATACAGAGAAATTAATCTAAACAGAGCGAGAGCAATGCATACAAAGTAACTTGACAGAGTAAATCATCAGAGCATGTCGAGGGACAACCAACGAGGTAAAATATGAGAGGAGAGAATGAATTAGTGGTGCCCGATGGCAACCGTTGATTTGGTAGACCAGTTCACTCTTCTGCAAAAGAGGTACGTCTGGCTGGAGGGACGTGTGATTTAACACAGGAGCAAAACTCTCTCCATCCTATTCTTCCTCTACTCGAAGCTGATCAGACTCCAATTGATTTTACTCGTGGTAGATACTTTGCGGCGATCTCCAAACCTTTGAGAAAGTTAGTCCTCGGTGACCACAACAACTCTTGGTCACACAGTGAACCACAATTACTCTTGGTTCCGGAAGGCTGACTTGGAGACGACAATTACTCTTCGCCACTCAAGCCAACACCTATCCGTCTAGAGAGTGTGCAGCTCTCAAGAGTAATAAACACAAGAACGCTAACTTAGATCTGTTATGATTCTCAACCACTGTCTAAGTTTTGGCTCTTGATTTTTCTTGGTGGATTTTAAACTCAGATCTTTCGGAGAGGGGATTCTTAATCAATCTTCTCAGAAATCTTAAGCGGAGCAGCCAACGATCAATGTTGGAGCGGGGTGGCTATTTATAGCCGCAATCTTCCCTGAAGGGAAATGACCAAATTGGACACGCATATCAGCCAATGGCCGAATGCCACGATTCCAATGGTCGTATTTTGAGCACAATGGTAACATTTCTTGTAGAGCATGAAATGTTAACTCCTTAGTCCGAAAGATGTCTCCTGCGGCATCGAAGAATATCATCTTCTGCTGGCAGGTAATCATTCGAAGCATAAAGAGGTTTCTCTCGATCTCTCATGGGTTAAGGTTAAGCATCACAGCGAACATAAGCTTCGAGAACTTGTAACCCTCTTAATAGTATGAAGATCCTATGAATCAAGTAAGAGAAGAAGAACAAGGAAACAAATGCTACGTCTTCGCTTCGTCTTCAAGTTCTCGCATGCAGTCATTTTCCTTCGGACACACCAAACCAATTGCTTGACTTCAGCAGTATTTCAAGGGGTCAATTCTCTCAACACGAGCTTCTTATCAACACTTCATCATGAAGGATAACTCATCCATCTTGAGCAGCCGAAAGATCTCGGTAAAGTTCTTCGAACTTGACACTGAGTACAACATTCTCCTCGGGCTTGCATGGACTATTTCTCTCTGTGTGCAGTGGCGAACAAATCAGTCCACGCCTGTTTCTATCAACGATCTCCAAAACACAGGAGGGCAAATCATTGCACCAACAATCTCCCCCTTTTTGGACGATTGTTGACAAAACAGAGCACATTGAAAGATAGATGAAGTAAGTGGTGATAAAGCAAAAAAGAATTGTTGAAAGACAAATGCGAAGATAGAATGTGCTCCCCCCGAATGTATGCACGTTACTTAAAGGATTATGAGTGGAATCATGCATAGGTATGAAGATGTATGTGGGCGAATGAAATCTTCGAAGGAGTGACATTTAGGTATGACCTCATTCGTCTTGATAGTCAATGCACTCGGTGAGGACGATGAAAATTCCTGCGACACATCATCTTTGACAAATAAGTGTTAGAAAGAATTGATATTTTGAGATGATTTGACGCAGAGATAGGCCTGGAAGATTTTCATCACCGCACAGTTTGGAGGTGCACGGAATAGTGAGTATCCTGCATGTTAGTTATACGAGATGTAATCATATCATAGGATACACGCAAATTTCTTTGAAGCAGAAATGTTTCTAAGATAGATTCCATGCACAAGAGATTGATATACTAATATTGCAAGGATGAATGCTATCAAAACAAATTTGAGTGCAATCTCTTCGGAGAAAAACGATTCGACACAGAGAAAGGCCTTGAAGATTTTCTCGAAAATGTGTTATGACTCCTGCACGAAGAGTTAGTGAACAAAAAAAGAGTAAGCATTCGAGGAGCCCTGCAAGCATAGATACGAATGCAAACATAACTGCAAGGGTTATTATCATTACATGACGATGAAGTTTACGAACACCACATGCGATGCATTTAAAGTTTTACGACCACTGAAAAGCAATACGTTCGAGTGCAGAAAACCAAATTGTTCGAAAAAGCGAAAGGCGAATGCAAATCCCCTACAAATAACCCGCACATCTAGTCGCTCGATGTTCTCCTTCCCCTTTTTGTCAAGAAGTGTCAAAAAGGACAAGAGGGGACATGAGGATCTACTCGTCCGAAAACCCCACAGAGCTCGAGCTGTTTGGCGATGGAGAACGAGCAATGGTGGAAGTCGATGCTGGAGCAGAGCTCTTGGCTTTAGTTTCTTGATCAGTGTCGGGGGCTTCGGATCTTGGACCATCGGGCTTGAAAACCAGGGTTGTAGGACCGAAAGTATGTCTAGAGGGGGAGGGGGGGTGATTAGACTACTTGACCAAATAAAAGTTCTACCTTTTCCCAAATTTTAGAGTTGGCAGATTTTAGCATTTCATGGCAAGTCAAGTACACCCTACACATGCAAGTTTAAGAGTATAGCAGCGGAAAGTAACAACAAGCATGAGTAGAAAGGATAGGGTAGGAGGATCAAACGCAATTGTAGACACGATGATTTTTCCCGTGGTTCCGATAGGTGGTGCTATCGTACATCCACGTTTATGGAGTCTTCAACCCACAGAGGGTAACGGTCGCGAGAGTCCACGGAGGGCTCCACCCATAAGGGTCCACGAAGTAGCAACCTTGACTATTCCATAATGGCTTCCGTCCACGAAGGACTAGCCTCACTATGGGTAGATCTTCACGAAGTAGGCGATCTCCTTGCCCTTACAAACTTCTTGGTTCAACTCCACAACACGAAGTAGGAGGCTCCCAAGCGACACCTAACAAATCTAGGAGGCACCACCCTCCAAAAGGTAATAGGCTCGGCAATGATGATGAACTCCTTGCTCTTGTGCTTCAAGATGATAGAGTCCTCAACACACAATCACTCTCTCACAGATTTGGCTTGGTGGAAGAGATGGGATTGGTGGAAAGCAACTTGGGGAGGCTAGAAATCAAGATCCATATGGTTGGAGTGGATGATCTTGACCTCAACACATGAGTAGGTGGTTCTCTCTCAGAAAACTGGATGGGGCAAGTATGGAATAGTTCTGAGTGGTTCTCTTTCGAGTGGGTGGTGGTGAAGGGGTATATATAGGCATCCCAAAAATCCAACCGTTACACACAAAATGACCAACTCGGTGACACCGATGTGTTAATCTCGGTGGTACCGAAGTGACCAAAAGGTGGCAACTTTTGAATCTCGATGAGACCGATATAGGAAACTCGGTTGCACCGATAAGGTGACCAACGGTCAGATTGCCCATTCTCGGTGACGCCGATCCAACAATCTCGGTGGTACCGATATTGTGAATTTGCGTAACAGAAAGTTGGCAACCTAAACTCGGTGGCACCAAAGCAGAATCGGTTGCACCGAAATGGATACGGTTTGGCTTAGGTCTGTCTGAGTTTGGGAATTGGTGGCACCGAGTGGAAAGTGTTGGTTGCACCGATTTTGAATATTTGGCTATGGACAGACTTTTGTGGAAGAGCTTGTGATTGTTTTTGGTGACTATCACTTGTGCACGTATGAGCATTTTGTTCACCAACAAAACCTTACCCCCTTTTAATAGTATTGGCTTTCCTATGGACTCAAAGTGATTTCTCACAAAGTAAAATGTAGAGTCCTCTTGCTTGAAGCTTTGCCAATCCATTTCCTTGCATCTTGGGGTAATTCCACAATCTCCACAATCCTTTTTGCCATCCCTATCATTGAACTTTTCCCGAAATATACTTAGTGGAAACATTAGTTCAATGACTTATATGTTGTTATTAGTTACCAAAACCACCAAGGGAGCAAATGTGCTTTCAATCTCCCCCTTTTTGGTAATTGATGACAACATATAGATCAAAGCTTCGACATATGATATAATCAAAGAATATAATCGTCGCTTTGAGAAGTATGTGATAAGCAAGAGCTCCTCCTAAATTTGTGCATTATTTTTAAATTTGTGTTTGAATGCAAATGCACAATCGATTAGGTACATGGGGCACTTCTTCCATGTCACATACAACTTGGTGGTGTGCGAGAATAATAAGAGTGAATATTATAGCACAACACAACCAAACAAAGATAATGATCATCTCATAAGCATTAAGATGATAGGAAATAGTAGCACAACACACATTAAGTGTATGATCAAAACACACATAAGTTCATCACAAGCAACCAAAAGACAAATGTTTTTGAGAAAAGCAATAAAAACCAAACGCTCTCTCACTCGAAGCCTAAAGATCTATATACACTTCTCCCCCTTTGGCAACAAGTTACCAAAAAGTTCAAAGGCATATATCTAAGCGTTCTTGGGCTGATCTCCTCCAGTTGTTGATGAAGGAGTCGAGAGAACAGCGTCGGCGAAGATCTCTGCAGATGTCGTGGATGGAGTTGGAGTGGCAACTGGAGGAACTGGAGCTGATGGAGCAGGAGCTGAGGTGACAGTAGCAGGAGCTGATGAAGAGGGCCTCAAGTCTGGAGCTGGCACGGTGGCTGATCTGGCCTGTGTAGTGAAGTGTGTGCCTGGCCTGAGAGGTGAGTCATCCTCCTCCTCCTCATCATCATCATCTGAAGAATGAGGAAGAGGCACCGAGTCAACTTCCTTCTTGAGCTCATTTACTGTTTTAGTCAGCCCATCCACCTTATCATTAAGGGTCTTGATCCTGTTCTCAAAGATCCTGACAAGACTATTTTGATTGTTCAAGATGTCCTTAATGTCCTTCTGCATGCCCTGAACTGATGAGATCAAAAGATCCATTTGCTCGTTCCTGGATCTAGGGACTTGAGCACTAGTGGCTCTAGCTGCCTCTGCCTCTGCCTGAGCTGCAGCAGATGTGGGATGTTCTGGATCCATCACCACAATGTTGTCCTCGAGATCTGGCTGTAGGGGCAAGTGGGGCCTATCAAGAGCAAAGATGTGCTTCTCCAACTTAGAGTTGATGAGCATCTGGATATAGGGTGCATAGCAGCAAGAGCGCTTCTGATCAGCAGCAACCCTCTTAACTGTCTCAACAATCAAGTCCATGACTCTAATCCTGGTGTGTCTGTCAAGATGGATTAGCATGTTGATGGAGTAGCCTCGGATCATCTTGTCATCTCCTGACTTGGGCATCAAAGTATGCCTCAGAATAGTGTTCATTGTACGAAGGCCAGCCTGGAGAAAATAGATGGATCCTAACTTGTGAGACTTCACATGAGCAGCAGGGATCTCATTGTACATGTTGGCCATAGCATTGTGGCTCTCCTTGGATTCTGAGTATACATCCAAGTCGCCATCCTGTACCTCTGGGACTCCCAAGATTGCAGCCCATTCATCAACAGTGGACTCATATCTTGCACCTTCATTCATCCATACAATCCTACCATCTCCATAGAAATGTGCAGTGGAGTAGAATTGCATGATCATCTCATCATTCCATGCTGTAAATTCTCTGCCAACAAACTCATCCAAACCAATGCAGTAAAAATTGTCTTGGACACTTGGAAAGTAGTCTTCATTCTCCTTAATGAATTTCCAGTCCACATATCTCATGTCACTCACAGCTGGACTCTTGTCAAACAACACAGTTTCATAGAAATCCTGTTGCTCTTTGGTGTAGAATCTGTAGTCCATAGCTGTTTTCCTCCTTTGGGCATATGGATCAGCAGCTCTCCATGCCCTCAAACCAGAATCCTTCCTCTTCTTCATATCTTCAGCAAGTGGATAGCTGGCATTATGTACAGGAAGGTGTGGTCTAAGGTTCATCAAAGCAGACATAGCATCTTCATCCTCAACTCTGGAGGTAGTTCCCTTGTTCTTTTCAGAAGCAGGAATTTGCCTGGACAACCTCTTAGGCTTTTCAGCAGCAGCCTTCTCGGGAACAGACTTGGTGCTCTTGGATGTGCCAGTCTTTGGCATAGCATCAGACATAAGCTTCTTTTGTTTCTTCTTGGGAGGGGCCTTCTCAACATGTTCTTCCTCCTCCTCAGCAGCACCAGCAGCCTCCTCTGGATCTTCATACATGGAAGTCTGCCTACCAGTGACATAGATAATCCTCTTCCTAGCTCCCTTCTTCTCACCTGCCTTCTTAGGCAAAGACTTCTTTGGGGGCTCAACAGTCATCTTAGCCCTAGCACTCTTAGGTGCTCTGATACGTCTCCAACGTATCTATAATTTTTGATTGTTCCATGCTATTATATTATCTGTCTTGGATGTTTTATATGCATTAATATGCTATTTTATATTATTTTTGGGACTAACCTATTAATCTAGAGCCTAGTGCCAGTTTTTGTTTTTTCCTTGTTTTTGAGTATTGCAGATAAGGAATATTAAACGGAGTCCAAACAGAATAAAATCTTCGGAATAATTTTTCTTGGACCAGAAGCAACCCAGAGGACTTGGAGACCAAGGCAGGGGAGCCACCGTGTGGCGACAAGCCACAGGGGCGCGCCCTGGGGGGGGGCGCCCCCCTGGCTTGTGGCCCCACGGCAACTCCTCCAACCCTATTCTTCGGCCTATAAATTCAGAAATATTCCCTGGATACCAAAAAGAGCCACGAAAACACTTTTCCGCCGCTAGGAGCCTCGGTTCCCATGAGATCCAATCTTGGAGCCTTTTCCGGTAATCTGCCGGAGGGGGATTCGATCACGGAGGGCATCTACATCAACTCCATTGCCCCTCCGATGATGCGTGAGTAGTTCACCACAGACCTTCAGGTCCATAGCTAGTAGCTAGATGGCTTCTTCTCTCTCTTTGCTCTTCAATACCATGTTCTTCATGATCTTCATGGAGATCTATCCGATGTAATACTCTTTTGCGGTGTGTTTGTCGAGATCCGATGAATTGTGGGTTTATGTTCAGATTATCTATGAATATTATTTGAGTCTTTTCTGAATTCTTATATGCATGATTTCATATCTTTGCAAGTCTCTTCGAGTTATTGGTTTGGTTTGGCCAACTAGATTGGTAATTCTTGCAATGGGAGAAGTGCTTAGTTTTGGGTTCAATCTTGCGGTGTCCTCACCCAGTGACATAGTAGGGGTAGCGAGGCATGTATTGTATTGTTGCCATCGAGGATAAAAAGATGGGGTTTTCATCATATTGCTTGAGTTTATCCCTCTACATCATATCATCTTACCTAATGCGTTACTCTGTTCTTCATGAACTTAATACTCTAGATGCAGGCATGAGTCGGTCGATGTGTGGAGTAATAGTAGTAGATGCAGAATCGTTTCGGTCTACTTGACACGGACGTGATGCCTATATGCATAATCATTGCCTTTGATATCGTCATTACTATGCGTTTTTCTATCAATTGCTCGATAGTAATTTGTTCACCCACCGTATTATTTTCCTTCAAGAGAGAAGCCTCTAGTGAAACCTATGGCCCTCGGGTCTATTTTCCATATTATACTTTCAGATCTAAAACCAAAAATACCAAAAATATCTTGCTGCAATCTTTTTACTTTTGTTTTACTTTACTTTTAAGCAATCATATCTATCTATCTCTATCAGATCTCATCCTTGCAAGTAACTGTGAAGGGATTGACAACCCCTTTATAGCGTTGGGTGCAAGTTTTTGATTCTTTGTGTAGGTACATCTATTGGTGACTTGCTTGTATTTCCTACTGGATTGACACCTTGGTTCTCAACAACTGAGGGAAATACTTATCTACTTTGCTTTATCATCCGTTCCTCTTCACGGAAACCAACGCATGCTCAAGAAGTAGCATGCTCTCATAGCTTCTGAGCTAGCATAGACCTTGCTGACAGTCCTCCTTGAAGAGGTGGCTTCATTAGCAGCTTTCTTGGCAGCTTTCTCTTGCTTCTTAGCAAGAATCTCCTCTGGCACAAAAACTGAATCCTCCTCATCTGAATTCAGCTTCTTCCTGGCCCTTGTAGCAGCCTTGGGCAACCCATGAGAACTGGGAGTGCTTGGATCTGAAGAGGAACTGGACTCAGGACTAGTGCCTGAACTCATGACAATGTTCTCCTCTTGGAAGTTGTTCTCACTGTCCTCAGCACTTGACATACCGACCCTTTGAATAGAGTATAGAGGAGCAGAAGAAGATGAGTCATCACAAAATGTTCAGTTGGTTTTTGAAAGTTTGAACAAAAGATTCTCAAGGTTTACATTCTGTCACATGAAAATCGGTACAGCCGAAGCAAAGATTTCGGTGCTACCGAGACTGACTTTCTCTTTAACAGAAACTTGGCACTCTTTTCGGTGAGACCGAAAAGAAGTACTCGGTTTCACCGAGATAGTTCTCAGCAGCACAGACAGGCAAATCGGTGACACCGATTTGTTCGCTTCGGTTCCACCGAGTTCCATCGGGCGGATGGTAAACCCTAGAAAATCGATCATTTCCTAATCTATGGAATTTTCTCGTGGATAGGAAGACGTGCAAACAGTGGCTTATAGATAAAATAACTTCAATGTGCAAGATTCGGACGGGGAGCGCAAAGAAAGATCGAATCCGTACCCTAGCTTGGTGACGGATCCGCTACGGCGGCGACGGCGGCGAAGATGCCCGTTGACGGTGAGGATCCCAGCGGCAGAGGAGCGCGGGGAGACAAGGGAGACGACCAGGGGGTCCTTTTGCGGCAGCTTAGGGTTTGGGGCGCGACGATTGAAGATTGAATTTTTGAACCGTTGGGACCACAGCTTATATACCCCTCACTGTCGTTGACGCCGATTCTAAATTTTCAGTGTCACCGAGTTCCTCAACTGTCAGCTGACAGGGAAACTCGGTGTAACCGAGAATATGGAATCGGTAGTACCGAGATTGAAAGCCAGATCAACCCTAGGCATTTGGTGAGACCGAGAATTTTGGGTTGGTTCCACCGAGATGCACTTGGGAGGTTTTAATGGTCAGTCCTTGTCGATACGGAACTCCGAGTGCTCCACACACAGAGGGATCGAAAAGTACTTGTTCAAGTTTTGTGATGCAGCATGAAAGGAATATGAGGTGAGAAAGCATAGATAGCTAAAGAGTGGTCCTAGGCATTCTTGTCCATCCAATTGGCACAGGATAAATCAAAACGCCAAATAGCAACAATTGGATGTCCTCGAATGAGAAAATAAATGCAGACCAACATGCTCACACAATAAGATGTCAAATGAAATCATGACAAACATGCACATACATACTAGCATCTAACAAGCACTTGGGCAATGACGAAGTCATCTATATATGAGTATATTAACTTAGAAGCCAGGTAAGAATACTCGATCATAGGTCATACTCATCGTTTAAGCACAAATGGGGTTACCATTTTTACATAAAGCATTTAATGTTGTCACATGCTAAGAGATGCTTTAACTCAAGTCTTAGAGTAAAGCTCCCCCTTGATGTGACATCCCCCCATAAGAGGGATAAACTAACCTTGGGTTTTGTCGATGAAGACTTCATGTTGGTGAGGTAGTGGTGGATGCTCAAGGTTGATGAAGATCACCAAGAGTTGGGAGCATCCTTGTTGTTTCCTTACTCTTCTCACCTACATGGGTTAGTCCCAACACACAAGAGACAAATACAAGGATATCTATGGACATGGAGTGCAAAGCATGTGTGATGATGTCCATTGATTTGTTGATTACCTTGTCCCTTGCTTACCTTTGAGGGAATGTGTGACTCCTTGAACTATTGCATAGAGTTGATGTTGATTGCAAATAATTCTTGCCAATAATGAATGTGAGTGAATTTCATTGGTGGAGTCACCCCTCAAGAACTCTCTAGTTCTTCTTCTTGGGGACCCACATCAAGTTGATGGGGATCCTTGGTGTTGAAGTAGCCTTTGTAGAAGTTGAGCTTGAAGTAGCCTTGGGAACCCACTCCACCAAAGCTAGGGATTCATCTTCATATGAGTCAATGTCCTCTTGAAGCTTGTTCTTGCCCTTGAGCTTGTGGTCTTGTGGTGGAAGGTCATCTTGAGTGTTTGTCCCCTTGGGAAGAGTATTTTCATACTTCTCCTTTTGAGGAACAAACTTGGGCTTGGGGTATTGACCTTCTTCCCATTCAACTCCATTAGCGTTGAAGTAGCCAACACCATGGTTCTTTAGGTATCCTCCGTGCTTGCGTACAATTTCCTCAAATTGCTTACACCCGGCAAGACTCTTGTAGATACCCTTTTCTATGATTCCTTTCAATAAAGCATTTTCTTGCTCAAGTGTAACTTGGCTAAGAGAATCATCATTAGTGGAATCAATAGAACTACTAGAAGCAACATCATTTGGTTTAGCATTTTTATTGTTGCTACTAGATGAAGAACCTTTATTGCCTTTGTTACTAGTTTGCTTAGTTTTAACTTGAGGCATGAATGTAGACAAGATTAGTCATTTGGCTAGATAAGATGAAGTCTTCTTTCGAAGATCGTCATTGATAGCTTTAAGAAACGCATGCTCTTGCTCCAAGTTGAGCTCTTACAAGCTCTCTATGATCTTCAAGAGTAGATTCATGAGCTAACTTAAGAGTGTTTAGTTCTTTAGTTAGTTGTTCTATTTTCATCTTATCATCATCAATTATCTTAACTAGCATGAGAATTATCAAGTTCATTTTGACTAACATCACTAGTTTTATCAAAGAGCAAGTCATCATCACAAAGCAAGTCATCTTCATCACTATCGAAATCAAGATACTCGGGGTGTGATACCTTGGGGCCTTTAGCCATGAAGCAACTTCCACTCCCTTCGTTTGGTGAATCAAATAGATCATAGGAGTTGGTAGTCACTAGAGCAATTCCGGCAACACCATCATCTTGACTATAGTCGGAATCGGAGTGATAGCTTCTCTCGGAGTTGTTGTCGGAGTCGGAAACGGAAACCCATTCACCAACATGAGCTTGATGTTTTCTTCTTGTGTAGCTCTTGATGTACTTGTCCTTCTTCTCCGAATCTCTACTTCTCCTTGAGTGTCTTCGTTCATAACGATCATCTCTACTCCTTCTCTCTCTTTGAGGTGATTCATTCCTTGAGCTTCGTCTTCGAGGTGACTCTTCTCTTCGTTTGTAGGGAGCCGTGCACTCATTGGAGTAGTGTCCGGGCTTCCCACAATTGTAGCAATTGCGGTCACGACTAGACGAACGCTTCTCATCATATCTTGAGTTGCAGCTTCGTTCTTTGCCTCTATTCTTGTAGAACTTGTTGAATTTCTTGACCATGAGGCTTATCTCTTCATTGGTGACAAGGTTGTTGCTTGAAGTTGCGGGAGCATCACTTGTGGCTTTGTAAGCACCGCTAGACTTGTGGTGAAGCTCTTCTTTGTCTTTGAGTGTCATCTCATGAGCAACAATCCTTCCAATGACTTCCGTAGGCTTGAGATCTTTGTAGTTGGGCATCATTTGGATCAATGTGCACACGGTGTCGTATCTCTCATCCAAAGCTCTAAGTATCTTCTTGATGATGAATTTGTCGGTCATTTCTTCGCTTCCTAAGCCGGCAATCTCATTGGTGATGAGAGCTAGCCTAGAGTACATCTCTGCGACTCCTTCACCATCCTTCATCTCGAACTTGTCAAGCTGACTTTGAAGAACATCTAACTTGGATTCTCTCACGGACTCGGTTCCTTCGTGCATATCAACCAAAGTATCCCAAATCTCTTTTGCATTCTCAAGACAGCTGATTTTGTTGAACTCTTCGGGGCATAGGCAGTTGAAGAGAATGTCGCATGCTTGAGCGTTGTATTGCAACATCTTCAACTCATCCGCGGTCGCTTCACGATCCGGTTCCTTTCCATCACCAAAGAATTCACCTTGCAAGCCAACATGAACAACAGCCCAAACGGCGGGGTTATGACCAAGAATATGCATTTTCATTTTGTGCTTCCAACTAGCAAAATTAGTGCCATCAAAGTACGGACCTCTACGGTGATAATTTCCCTCACTAGATGCCATATTCTCCTAGGTTGTGAGACCAATGCAATGGAGACCAAAGCTCTCATACCACTTGTAGGACCGAAAGTATGTCTAGAGGGGGGGGGGGTGATTAGACTACTTGACCAAATAAAAGTTCTACCTTTTCCCAAATTTTAGAGTTGGCAGATTTTAGCATTTCATGGCAAGTCAAGTACACCCTACACATGCAAGTTTAAGAGTATATTAGCGGAAAGTAACAACAAGCATGAGTAGAAATGATAGGGTAGGAGGATCAAACGCAATTGTAGACACGATGATTTTTCCCGTGGTTCCGATAGGTGGTGCTATCATACATCCACGTTTATGGAGTCTTCAACCCACAGAGGGTAACAGTCGCGAGAGTCCACGGAGGGCTCCACCCATAAGGGTCCACGAAGTAGCAACCTTGACTATTCCATAACGGCTTCCGTCCACGAAGGACTAGCCTCACTATGGGTAGATCTTCACGAAGTAGGTGATCTCCTTACCCTTACAAACTTCTTGGTTCAACTCCACAACACGAAGTAGGAGGCTCCCAAGCGACACCTAACCAATCTAGGAGGCACCACCCTCCAAAAGGTAATAGGCTCGGCAATGATGATGAACTCCTTGCTCTTGTGCTTCAAGATGATAGAGTCCTCAAGACACAATCACTCTCTCACAGATTTGGCTTGGTGGAAGAGATGGGATTCGTGGAAAGCAACTTGGGGAGGCTAGAAATCAAGATCCATATGGTTGGAGTGGATGATCTTGACCTCAACACATGAGTAGGTGGTTCTCTCTCAGAAAACTGGATGGGGCAAGTATGGAATAGTTCTGAGTGGTTCTCTTTCGAGTGGGTGGTGGTGAAGGGGTATATATAGGCATCCCAAAAATCCAACCGTTACACACAAAATGACCAACTCGGTGACACCGATGTGTTAATCTCGATGGTACTGAAGTGACCAAAAGGTGGCAACTTTTGAATCTCGGTGAGACCGATATAGGAAACTCGGTTGCACCGATAAGGTGACCAACGGTCAGATTGCCCATTC
Source organism: Elymus sibiricus (assembly GCA_039707655.1). Taxonomy (NCBI): domain Eukaryota; kingdom Viridiplantae; phylum Streptophyta; class Magnoliopsida; order Poales; family Poaceae; genus Elymus; species Elymus sibiricus. The sequence continues at coordinate 485,541,872 of CM077671.1, forward strand.
TCGGTGACGCCGATCCAACAATCTCGGTGATACCGATATTGTGAATTTGCGTAACAGAAAGTTGGCAACCTAAACTCGGTGGCACCGAAGCAGAATCGGTTGCACCGAAATGGCTAGGGTTTGGCTTAGGTCTGTCTGAGTTTGGGAATCGGTGGCACCGAGTGGAAAGTGTTGGTTGCACCAATTTTGAATATTTGGCTATGGACAGACTTTTGTGGAAGAGCTTGTGGGTGTTTTTGGTGACTATCACTTGTGCACGTATGAGCATTTTGTTCACCAACAAAACCTTACCCCCTTTTTATAGTATTGGCTTTCCTATGGACTCAAAGTGATTTCTCACAAAGTAAAATGTAGAGTCCTCTTGCTTGAAGCTTTGCCAATCCATTTCATTGCATCTTGGGGTAATTCCACAATCTCCACAATCCTTTTTGCCATCCCTATCATTGAACTTTTCCTGAAATATACTTAGTGGAAACATTAGTTCAATGACTTATATGTTGTTATTAATTACCAAAACCACCAAGGGAGCAAATGTGCTTTCAATGGTACATGAAGTATCTTGGTTCTCATTGTCAGGCTCAACAAACAGCAAGTCAGTGGAGTCAGAACGTTGTGGTAAAACTGGAGTTTGCCTTCAAATGCGAGGAACTTCAAATAACTCGAGATAACCATAGTTCTTCCCGATTCCCTTGACAAGAAGCTGCTTGCGGTCATAATGCTTTCAAAGAAGAGTCTAAGAGTCCTTTTCTGTTCTTGCTCGTGTAGAAGAGTTTGACGAAGATAATTGTGCAGTACATTTATCTCAATCATCATTTCTGTTTTCACCTTGCGATCAAGTTTGATGTAACTCTCAAGGGCTTGTTGAGTGCGAAGGCAAACCTGGTAGAGCGAGGTATTCTCCTCTTGAGGTACTTCAATTATTGCCTTCTTGACTTGAGGAGCATGACCAGTGGCTGAGTCAGATGCACCAACTAGAGTATTTCCTTTGCCTATGTCCTTGACCATCCCGATGGTATTTTGCAAAGGAGGGGTGAAAACCTTCGGTTTGTGAGGACAGAAGAAATCTTTCCCAGTGAGATTCTCAATAGCGTACATGATCCAAGGTGCAAACGACTTCAATGCTTGAGCATTGTCAGCAGTATATGCCAAGTTTGGGATAAACAGATCTAGAAGATCGAAGTTTATACCGAGAGATAATTCATGAAGCGCATTTGCTATAATACCTCCAATGCTTTTGGGCTGATTGGTTGGAGTGAGAGTATTGCAGAGGATATAGAACGGAATGATTATGATTTTGTATTGTTGTGTGCTTCATTATTGAAGTATGTAGCCTGCACCAAACTAATATAATGGAATATATTTATGCACTAGTATTTGTTTTTGAAAAAATGTTTGGGGTGGGGTGAGGGGGGCGGGGGCAGGGTTGGGGGGGGGGGGGCAATGGCCCCATGAGCCCCAAATTGGATTGAAGTGAATTCAAGTTGTGTTTTTTTCAATAGTGTGCAACTACCCACTTATGTAAAATATGCGTTCTTTGGTACAATGTTAGATATATCGGTACGAGAGAGTTACCGGAATTCCACATCCGCCATTGTGAGACAAGTAGCTAGGTGGGTGGCAGCACACACTAAGGGCACTGTGCGCAGATGATTGTCACCGGCGGTGAGTCTACCAGGGGCGGTCGTGGCACCGACGATGGCGTGCGTTGCTGTTTCTTGGACGGTGGTAGGTAAGGTGGGTGGCTCACTTCTCGATCCCGAGCTGAGGGATCCACACAGTAGGGCTTGCTATATGTAAAGGGGACGGAAGATAGATGCAGGTGAGACACGATTGGCTCTGCTGCTTGGGTTACGTAGGCCGGCCGTAGGCATATCTGGTGTCAGTCACCAACCCTGCACGCACATGATGGCTACGACCCCCGTTGGGAGGAGGGTTTTCCTTCTTTTGACATATGGAGGACGGTTTCCTTTGCCTAAACTTATAAAGAAGTAGTGTAATACAGCCATCAACAAATTGTATTTTCAAAAATACTTTTCAGTTTTTGTTTTTGGTATAGCATTTTTAAGTACCGTTGCAAGTTCTGTACAATTGAGTTTCTGTTTTTCATTTCCAGCTAGTATTTTATTCAATTTAGAACTATGTTTTGTTTTGGTTTTCAAAACTACTCCCTCCGTTTCTAAATATAAGTCTTTCAACAGATTCTACTACGGACTATATATGGAGCAAAATAAGTGAATCTACACTCTAAAATATGTTTATATCCATCCGTATGTAAACCATAGTGAAATCTCTAAAAAGACTTAGGGGGTGTTTGGTTCCAGAGACTTTTTTGTGTTGGGACTAAAAAAAGTCCCTAAAAGTCTCTAGCAAACCAAACAGGGAGGGGCTTTTTTGGGACTTTTTGCTAAAAGTCCTTAGAAGCACCTCCTTGAGAGTCTTTTTCAAAAAGTCCTAGGACTAATTAACCAAACAGGGCCTTATATTTAGAAACAGAGGGAGTAGTACGCTACTAATATCCAATCTGATTCACAACTGAATTTGAACTGAAGCTAGCCTACCTAAAAGCCCAGATCCGCCCAAAACGTACAAATACAAGCAAAAATCAGAAGTGGCCGTAGGATACTCGTCGACCTAGGTAGGATTAAATTTTTCTCAGTTGACTGAGCCGTAGATACCCCAAAAACATAACCAAAACATACTCTCACTTATTTGTATATATTTTAGTATACCCGAAAAAAATATACCCCCAAAATATTGTTCTCAAATTTTCAAAAATGTTGGTGTTTTCAAATTTGTTCCTGTTTAGGTAGTACGCTACTAGTAACCAAACAGTTTTTCAAATCTCTACTCCTATAAAAAACTGAGTTGGTGGTGATGGTGTGTCTGCCATCCATCGTTCTGGGCCGTCCGATCTGCATCTTACGCGTACAAGATGAGCTGTGGCTGTTTTACAAAAAGACGCCCGCCATCCGTTTCACATTTGCAACAAGATCCTTTGTCTCTTCGTCCACAGCCCCCATCCCTGACCTCATCCAAAAGCCATGGAACCGATCCATCTCAACTAGGAGGAAAATCCATGGATTGAATTGAGCGCTGGCCGCTGCCGCTCCGCACGCCGGCGGTGCCATCTGCCCCCAACGCCTCTCCCGCTTCCTCTATGGCGTAGAAGCCCAACCGCGCACTACCTCCACCTCCCCTCCTCCATGATGTCTCCTCTGATGCTGACCTCCGCAAGTACGCCGGCGACGGCATATGTCCACGGCGCCTCTCCTGCTTCCTCCTCTGCCGCATGATTCCCACCACCACCACCTCATCGTTGTTATCTCCTGCGCCCCTGCCCCACCCCAAGCAACGACGACCTCTGCAATCTACATGTATGTCGGCTATGCGCTGCAGATCCTCGTCAGCAGCTCCACCATCTACTACTCCTTCCCCTTCTCTGACAACGTGCTCCATGAACGCCCCCTTCAAGTGCGTGCGTCCCGTCCTAATCATGAGGGCCTCTATGTCGTCTGCAACTGGGGCGCCACCCATGAGGTTCATACCCGCGTCCTCCTCCAGCCGGGCTCTGCTTCATCTTTGTTAGGCAATGCTTACTTGTGCAGTTGCATTTATGTGAGTTAAGCCTCCAAGGTATCATTTCCTGCAACACTAGCTGTTGTATCCATAGTGGTGTCTACTGTAACAATGTTTGGTTTCATTTTCTTATGCAAAATCTTCTTGTAGAGTGAAACTTTAGGTATTGTAATGGAATCACAATAGTTGCATGAAAAATAGGAACCAGACAATCCATAGTTACTTCTAGAAGAGTAGACTTCGATATTATGCAGGTCATAATTTTGTGTTAAAAAAATCTTTAGTGCCCCAAAATTTACTAATGATCCCAACGGATCGGTTTTGGCATATGCTACTGTTTGATGATGATGCCACTTTTATTGGTGAATTTGGCATCAAAACTGGAAGTTGTAGGTCATTTGTATGGTTCTGTAAATTGTCTGTTAGTTTCACTACATAGGTATACTCCCTCTGTCTGGAATTACTCGTCGCAGAAATGGATAAAAATGAATGTATCTAGAACTAAAATACATCTAGATACATCCATTTTTTCTGACAAGTATTTCTAGGCGGAGGGAGTATTTTATTTCTTTGCTCCTTAGCAAATGTATTGCAAATGATGCTCGTTGTTTTTCCCTTTGCCTAACTATATAGTAGACAATTATGTAGGCAGTAGTGATTGACTGATGTCCTTTTAGGTTAACAAATGTATTGCAAATGATGCTCGTTGTTTTTCCCTTTGCCTAACTATATAGTAGACAATTATGTAGGCAGTAGTGATTGACTGATGTCCTTTTAGGTGAGAAGATAGATCAATCAATTGCTCCAGGTCTAATACTGTTGGCACATCTGTTTTGAGCAAACTACTAAATTAAAGGTATACTATGCTTGACAAATGATTCTGTGTTCTGAAACTTCTGATAATGCCTAAGACAGGTAACTATGTAAGTGGAACTGACTATATGGGCCATGTCTGGAATATTTCTGTATGAGGATTCATGTTTCTTGTGCATATATAACAAAATATTCAGTCAAGCACCTCTACGTCATTCTTTTTGTCCTAGAACCGTTTTTAGTCTGTGCTCAAAGTATTAATTACTGTGATTTATCTTCACATTTTGGTGTGCCTAATAGCATGAAACGAGAAGTGTTAAATCCATGGATGAAAGGTAACAGCATAGCTTATTTTGTTTCTACAGCTGTTCCAGGGCAAAGAGTAGTTCTGTTGTAGTAGTTCTAAGCTGGACATGATAATATGTATTGGAGATCTATGGCTGGTGATTTGGGAAATATGGCGTGAGCGCAACCCTGGCATATTTTACAATTCAGAGTTATCCATTGCGGCACTCATCCGCCTTTCCATTGGCGAAGCCAATGTTTAGAAGGGGGCTGACACATGTCACATAATTTTGCGATAGTATTCTAGCTCAGTGGCTCACAACGATTGTGTGTTTTCTCTTCTACTTTTCATGTGTTCTGTACAGTATTCGTTCCTTCTATCAACAAAATCAACATCTCTCCTGTTGGGTTATCAAACTGGAACCTATATCTTTTGTTTCTGGCAACCACGTCAAGTCATTAATATTGATTTCCGCTACCTCTGTTAAGAAATATAAGACCTTTTAGGTGACAAGGTCTTATATTTCTTTACAGAGGGAGTATATTGTAATGCAATATTCATGTACGCGCAATACTTTTTGAAACTTTATGCACTCTCTTACTATTGATATTGCCGCATTGCGGTTCTTCCATTACCAACGTCTCAGTACATTATTTTGTTGTCCCGTAGCAATGCACGGGCTCTTGAATATATAATTTAAGTAAACAATGTTTCACTTGATATATATAATTTAAGTAAGCAATGTTCCTCTTGATCTTTATATTCCACCTGGTCTTTTATGATGTCGTAGCGTAGCACGGGCATCTTACTAGTTCCAAATAAATTTGAAGTCTGAACATTTTTTTAAATGCGAACAATTGTTGAAAACCGTGAACAATATTTGAATTTGTAAACAAAATATTCAAACAGGTACATTTTCAAAATGGAAACATTTCTTGAAATTCCGAATGTATTTTAATTCTATTTATTTAAAACGTGATTATTTTAAAAAACATGCGAAACAAATTTTAGAAACAAAAACAGTTTTTAAAAGGAAAAAACACATAAAAATAAAAAATGAAAGATAAAACAAAAAAATGAACATTCTGGAATTTTCGAGCACAATTTGATTTTTTTTAAAAATTTATGAATTGTAAAAAAGAAACATTAAAAGAATTCAGAAAAATGAAAACAAAAGAAGAAAAAAGAAAACAAAAAATCCCGAAAAAGAATAAATGGTTATGGAACCTTCTAGAAGCTTCTATACTATGCATGCATGCATTCATAAAGATAATTGTATGTGCGCATATAATAGCATATGCGTCTGTACAATGATAAAAAAGAAGTCCCTAAAGCTGGTAAATACTGGCTTGAAGCATTCCGAAAACTGGCTTAGAACCCGTCTTCCAAACTCGTGCAATCTAATGGGCTGGCTCGCTAGGAGCGACTCTGGTGGCGATCGGTCGTTTATTGCTTGCAGTAAGTGACCCATAGCATTTATGAAGACTCTTGATTGGTGACCCATCCCGAGCGCCTGAGGCCATGGGGGCGTAGAATTAACGGAAAGTAGCGGCTACTCTCGGGTGTAGTAGACCCGAGTTAGCAAAAGATTGAAAAACTAGAATTAATCTAGGCCAAATCTTTTGCTTTATGGGCCCTATGGATTACTGTTGGGCCAGCTCTCCCAATCCCCTCACTCTTCCGCGCGTCCTTACTCTCGAGAAAAAAAAGGAAAAAAATAGCGCACTATCCAATAACGTCGTCTATGAAAATATGCTATTACCGTGCTATAGCGTGTTATTAACAAAACATTGTACACTAATTAATTTAACGATACAATTCTCTATACGCTATAGCGTGGTATTAGCGGCGGTATAGCGTGCTATTTTTTTCAGTGGAAAAAAATCAAATGAATCTAAAAAATAAATAAATCAAGTTCTCAGAGGGCGCACAATGCCGCCCGAGTCCTCATCAATCGACAATCGCCGGTCGAGAGGAGGGGTGGAAGTCTGGCTGGCATCACGCCAACGAACGCCTCCCGGAGCAGCGACACGCCAACGTCCAACGGTGGTTAATTACCGGAGCAGCCAAGCCACCGCCACGGATCGCATCGGCATAAGGATCGATACCGGCCGCAAACCCAGCCATGCATGCACATTGCACAGCACCACTCCAATATGCCGATCGCCCAAATTTGCAAGGTTGTGAGTTGTGACCACCACAACCTCATGAGCGAGCAGCGTGGTAGTATTATTATAGCTGACCCGCGCGCGCTGCAGAAGCTATTTATGGGCCAAGAAGGGAGACAACCGACGGTGCGCGTGCTTGACGTACGGTCCGCGAGGAGGCAGGGAGGAGGGACGACGTGCGACGATCGATGGCGAGGACGACGACCGTGCGCGTGCCGGCGGCCGCGGCGCTTTGCATGCTTCTGCTGCTGCTGCTCGTCTCGACGGCCACGGCGACGGCGACGGCGACGGCGCGTCCCCAGCGCCGGGACCTGGCGGAAGAGGGCGTGAGCCCGCCGGCGGAGAGCCCGACTGCCGACGGCGCGCCGGATGATAAGGAACCCCCGCGTGGCCACCTCGGCTACCGCATCGTCACGGGACTCATCGAGAAGTACGCATGCATGCATTGCGCGCGCTCTGTACGTAACCATGGGCGGCGGGAACAGATAACGATCGCTGGTTTGGTTTGATTTGGTTTGCATGGCTACCGGCAAGAGCGCCCGTCTGGACCTGGAGCAAGAGGAGAAAGTTCTCTAGCCATTTTCGTCCCGTTTTGTCGACAAGGAGCTGGAGGTGGATTGCAGGCATGCAGCCGCCAACTTGCTACGCTGGCCGTTTGCTATCAACAAGAAGATGCGACCACGCACTGTCTAGAACTCTACATGCTGTTTGATGAATATCGTAATGTACTTCTGCCAAATTACAAAGATCTAGCCTCTCGCCATATAAATAAATCCTCTTAGATAGTCTCTGGTTGTAAGCGCCCCTCCAAATGATATGTTGTTTTCCTGTTGTTCACAATATTCGCAAAGCGTGTTTTTCTCCATTTTGCAACCTATTTAGAATAGTTAGAGAAAACACTTTAGCTATATGTAAGTCGTCTGATTTATAAATGTGGGTAAGTCAATTTTCTGACTGTTTTTTTTTTGTCAAGATTCGTGTTTTTTTCTTGTGTTGTTTCATGCCTTCTTAAGCTGGTTTTTGACTTGTCCTTGTTTGAGGTTAGTCGATTGTTTTTTTGGCTGAATTTTTGACTTGCCCCAGTCTTGGGGAAGTCGATTTTCCTATTGGTCTTGAAGCCGGTTAGGCACTGCCTATTTTTTCGTATGTGTTTTTGTTTTTTTAGGTTTTTCTTTTTTTTCTACATGGGTATTTTCTGCATGTTGGATAGTGGAAATGTACACATGCAAGCACTATACAATATGTGTTTAAATTACACTAGAATGTGCAAATTGCACTACTATATGCTTATTTTTGCATATTTAAAATTAAAAAATTTAGTGCATAGTTCTGTGAAAGTTTTTTGATTTTCTTTCTTCTTAAAAGTTAATACCAATGCCATTAAATTTTTCATTCTTGAAAATATCCATTATTTAGTTTTTTTAGTTTTTCTTTCATTTTATTTTTAAGGTTAATACCAATGCCACTAATTCAATCCTTCTTAGAAAACTTTCTTTTATGAAATTCCATTATTATATGCTTATTCTTGTATATTACAAAAACACAATTCCTGAGTAAATTATACGCAAATTTTCTCATTACTTGTTTTTTATTTCTTCGTAAAGAGTAATAGCAAAGTTACTAATTCATTCTTCTTTAGGAAAAATAATTATTTTTATTTCTGTTTTAGTTTTATTTTTTATTTTTATTTTAAGGTAATACCAAGGTCACAAATTCATTCGTTATGACAAAACTTTTTTTGCCAAAATTCCGCTATTATATGCTTATTATTTTCGATGATAAGAAGTTGCAATTTTTGTGAAAATTATGTCACTACTTGTTTTTATCATTTTCTTAAAGGATAATACCAATGGGCAAAAATTTATTCTTCATTAGAAAACTTCATTTCTATTTTATTATATTTTAGATTCCATTTCTTTCTTCTTATTGGAGCAATACAAATGGCCGTAATTCATTATTTCTTACAAAAAATATTTTTTGAGAAAAAAAACACTATTACATGTGTATACTAACATTTATAAGAAAACAAGTTCTCTATAAATGTTGCAAATTTTGTCATTATATGTTTTGATTTTTCTTCTTAAAGGGAAATATCAGTGCTAGTAATTCATTCTTTCTTAGGAAACCTCTTTTTTATTAGGTTTAGTTATTATTTTATTTTATTTCTTATTTAAGAGTAATACCAATGTCAATAATTCATTCCTTCCCAGTAACTTTATTTCGTGAAAAATCCATAAATTATATGCTTATTCTTGCATATTTTTAAAAAGGCGGAATTTTTGTGTTTACTGTGTGAATTTTTTTCATTATTAGTTTTAGATTGTTTTCAGTTTCTTTCTTCTTAAAGTTTATACCAATGCCACTATTTAATTCTTACTTAGAAAATGTCATTTGTCCTAGTTTTAGTTTTATTTATTTCTTGTTAAATGGAAAAACCAAAATAGTTAATTCATTATTTCTTAGAAAAAAAATCATTACTTTCATTTTGTTTTAGTTTTTGTTCATTTTCTTTCTTTGAAGTTAATTGCAATGCACTAATTCATTTCTTCTTAGGGAATTTATTTTTGTGAAAAATCCAATATTATATGCTCATTTTTGCATATTATAATAAAGCTTAATTCCTGTGTAAATTGGCTGCTTAGTTTATATTTTTGGTTTTCTTCTTCTTAAGTGGTAATAACAATAACACCAATTCACTCTTTCTTAGAAAACTTCATTTATTTATTTATTTTTTTGTGTTCTATTTTCTTAAATGGTAATCCCGTAATTCATTCTTTCCTAGAAACTTCAGTATTTTAATTACATTTGGTTTTTATTTCTTTTTATAGTAATACCAACATCCTTCTTATAAAACTTCTTTTTTCTTGTGAAATTCCACTATTATATGTTTTTCTTGCATATTATAAAGAGCAAAATTTTCTGTATAAATTGTGTGCTAATTTGGTCATTATTTTCCCTTTCCTTCTCTTTTTAAGGATAATACCAATGCCATTAATTGATTAATTGTTTTTAGAAAACTTCATGTTTTTTTTGTTTTTTTGTTTATTCTTTAAGGTGACACCACCACTAGTATTAGAGATACAAGCGACCGACCCTTTTTATTTTTTGGTTATTGGGCCAACAATACACAAAAACTGAAATCATGGTCGTAAAATAAAAATTATAGGATTCTAAGAATACTAGAAAATATATTTTGGCATCAAACGAGGCCTTAGTTATATATGTTAGTGGGTTATGTGGTTGGAACAAAAGCCACATCTCAACGTAAAGATGATCGCTAGCAATCTCCATGTATGTGTTGCATTTTTAGAGAAGCACTCCCGACCGCAATGCTGGAGGTAGAGGGTGGTATTGGTGAGGGTGGGCCACGACCCACCCTGAGATTTAGAAATAGCTTTTATACCATATGAGAAAGGCTAAAAAAGAAAAAGATGACAAAAGTATATGCACAATAGCACTGTTGTCCTAGTGGGCTAGGTCCGCCACTGCCCGACCGTAGCAATGTTATTGACCAATGAGATGGGAGCTGCTCGCATGAGAGTGGCTAGGGCGTGTGGTCGCTTATGCAGGTAGCTAGTCGGCCAACATGCCAAGCTAGCTCATATGCAGATGTGCTGAAACTAGGGGCAGGACCGTGTAGGAGTACTAGTGTAGGGGCATGAGTGTGTAGGAATACTATGTATGTAGGGGCATGACTATGTAGGAACTACTATGTGCATATGTGACATATGGTAACTCACACTGTTCAAGAATTCGGCCGATTAATTAGTTAACATGCTTGTTAATCGCTACTCGTAGGATGGCCAACTCGAATAGCACCTATTCGTCACGTTAACTTGCCAGGCCGGTTGACTGCCTTGCCATTAATTCAACAAGGCTTCCGAGAAAGAAAGGCATGTAGCATAAAAGACGCAGTTTCTATGGGATCCCGAAACCACCAGTGCCCTTTGTAAGTTGCGAGCCTCTCAAACCATAGGCGGCTTGCTTGTTTGTAAGCTCCACATGCGTGCCAATTCCTTAGTGGGATCCAACCACCATTTACTTTCATTCGATCCAGCGGAGAAGATGCGTGAGTGTCAACAGTCTTCTCATCATTGAGTTGAGCTCGAGTGATCTAATTGGTTAACAGACCGATTAATCGCTACTGGCCTGTTAACTAGTGGGCAAACAAAGCCCAACTAGTGGGCAAACAAAGCCCAAATTTTGGGCAATAACCCCTCCCACTCCTCAATAGCAAGGGTTCAACCCTCCTCTCGCCCATCCTATACTCCTCTCATCATTCTCGACCTGGATGGTGGTTGGCAGGTTCGGGACGGCGCCAACCACCGCGCTACCACTCCTCCCGGTGTCTGCTCCCCAACCGATTCCTCCATGGCATCACCAACGAGCAAGGTACTACCATATTCTTCCTCTCTCTACATGAAGAATCCAGCATTCATAAATTAGTAGATTACATATTACAAATTAGTAGATTAGTGGATGAAACTATTGGTTTGGGTTTTATTTGTAGCATATTGTATGTGGAAAATTGTAAATGTTTAATTGATAATTTTGAATTTTGAGTTTTTGTAGATTTTGATGCATCAAGATTATCAATTTTACCTCTTTCTTATGTTTTTATATGCCTACAGTAGAATATATTGGTATATCACATAGTTGGGAGGATGGAAGTATGGTATAATTCATAAAATAAAATTATATAAATCCTGGCAGGTTCCTTTTTAATCTACCAATTAATGATTGACCGATTATCCCAGTCAATAGGCCGATTCACCGATTGGGTGCTACTCTCAAGCCGACCGAGCAACTGTCACTTACCAGTTTCCTGAACATTGGTAACTTATCATGTAGGAACACATGCTTTACTGAAACAAGTTTTTGGGGTCAACCGACCGACCCAAAATTTAGTTTCAGTCCATTGACCTGTAACCGGTCCCTAGAGAGAAACACATCACTAATGTTCATGAAGTCCACACAAAGAATGGGAATCTCCCTGCTTCTTCTTCACATCAACCATATCTTTCTTTTCAAATTTTTTCTTCGACATGGAGTGCCAAGGGCCATATCCCTAGATTTTTTTTAGCTTGCTTATCATTTTTTTTGTCAAGAAGTCATGCATCAAGCCACGCGTTCATGCAGCCATCAACTTTAGCCATTTGGTACTCCCTTTTTACGGCACGTATTAAATTTGTGTCAAGTCAAATTTTACAGTGTTTGAACAAATTCAAAAACGCTCTTATATTATGGGACGGAGGGAGTACAATACTAAATATATATACTATGAAATTACATTTCATATAACAATATTGATTTGACATTGTGAATGATGATATTTTTTTCTATAAATTTGGTCAAAGTAAAGATACATTTTTATTTAAAAAGGAGGATTACCCCGGCCTCTGCATCAAAAGATACCTTGACTTCGGATTAAAGTTATATGCAGACTAAAAAACCCTGGAAGAGTAATAATTAACGGTTTTGCTAAAACTCATTCGAATGAGAAATAAATTGGTCTCATTCAGTTTTCCAACCGTTGGATCTGGACGCGCCGCGATTCGTGTTTTGTCCAGGTGGAGAGATGCATAAGTGGGATGCGCGGCCCATTTGTCCCACTGGCGGCCCATATGTTGTCCCGCTGGCGGCCCATTTTTTTCTCCACCCCCCCACCCGCGTTTCGGACCAGCCCGTTCTTTTTGTTGTTTCATTTTTGCTTGCGTCTGAGTCAAGGGGATAGCCCGGTGCGGGAGATAGGCGACGGTGGCGGCTACTTGTGCGGGGAGATCGGGGACGGCAGCGGCTACTGGCTTCGAAGCAATGTATCTGCCCGTGGTGTCCTTCTCTCCTCTTTTTCTTTTGTTCTTTTTTGTAGAGATTCGTGTTCTAGGGTTTGAGCTGTTCTTTTTCTTTTTCTTGCCAGATCCGTAGGAATGCTAGTATTTTTTGGGGGTTCACCCACCCAAATAGGAGTAATGTATGTGGAGTAGTGTAGGATTCAATCTAGTTCAGGTTTTATATTTCTCAAATCATGTTTCCCTTTTGCTGTGTGTTTTTCCTGGGATGAAGGTGGATGTGTATTGGAGGCACAGATTTTTTTGTGTTTGTTTGTACGTGCTGAAGGGTTCTCTAAGGGTAGTAAGAAGTATTCTTAGTGCGGTGTTACATGTGCCTGCATTCACTTTTTTTTTGTGCATGATGGTGAGCCTCAATTGGATTGCTTTTTTCAGAGTTTCAGAAGTGGCTATACTGAATTGAATGTATTTTCTAGAGTTTTTAGATTGAGTGAGCACGAACTATGTTTTTTTTATTTTCTGATGAAGGGATTGCAGTGTGTGAACTGGAATTTTAGAGAATGGGGTGAATGTAGTTTATGTTGTAATTCTAAAAGTACCTTTTCAAAATGTCAATTCTTCAGTACAGCAAGCACTGGAATGTTTGTGCACTTCTGTTTTGCATGTACTTTTCCCAACAGAACCTTCTTTTCCGTGTCCCCTGACAGCCCCCACGTGTTTTTCTTATGCAATGGCAAGTGATGGCAGAAGCATGTTATTGTCAAATTGTTTAGTCGATTTTTATATTTTTTCTTTTTTGGCAAGCTTTTTTTAGGTGTATTATTTGGCAGTATGTGTATTTTCAGGTAGAACCTTTTTTTTTCTTCACACCCCTCTCCCCGCATTATTGTTTTTTGCAACTTGCGCTTTTGCCAAAATCTATAGCTGAGGTGATGGGGGGAGGATTTTGTCCGCGTCGATGAAATCGTTTCATTTTTCTTATTAGTTATTCTTTTGTACATACAACCGCCCCAAATCGAACCGCAATAGGGATTTTTGAAGGAGAGTGTTGTTGGCGCCGGAGTAGTTTTTGTCTCACTTTTTTTGTAGTTGCAACCGCCCTAACTAGAGCACAACAGCAACTCATCACATCCAAAACGCAATCGCATAAAGTGCAAACCGGTGGGTGATGGAGGGGCCTCCTTTGTCCTTTTATTTTTTTACTTTTTCTTTGTAGTAGTTGCAACCGACCCGACACGGCCGCAACTGCAACCTAGTACATCAAACCGCAATTGCATAACGTAAGGCACGCCCGCAAACCGGGGGGGGGGGGGGGTGATGGAGATCCTCCTTTCTCTTTTTTTAACCTTTTTCCTTTTTTCTTTGTACTAGTTGCAACCGACCCGACACGGCCGCAACTGCAACCGTTAACACCCAACCGCAACAGCATGACGTAAGGCGCGACCGCAACTGGGGGGGTGATGGAGGGGCCTCGTTTCTCTTTTGAATTTTTTTCCTTTCTTTGTAGTAGTTGCAACCGACTCGACAAAGCCGCAACTGCAACCCAGCATACCCAACCGCAACCGCACGATGTAAGGTGTGACCGCAACCGAGCGGGTGATGGAGGGGCCTCCTTTCTCTTTTTATGTTTTTCCTTTTTCTTTGTACTAGTTGCAACCGACCCGACACGGCCGCAACTGCAACCCAGCACACCCAACCGCAACCGCATGACATAAGGTGCGACCGCAACCGAGCGAGTGATGGATGGTCCTCCTTTCTCTTTATTTTTTTCCTTTTTCTTTGTACTAGTTGCAACCGACCCGACATGGGCGCAACTGCAACCCAGCATACCCAACCGCAACCGAATGATGTAACGTGCGACCACAAACCGGGGGGGGGGGGAGGGGTGATGGATGGGCCTCCTTTTTGCCTTTTCCTTTTTCTTTGTAATAGTTGCAACCGACTCGACACGGCCGCAACTGCAACCTAGCACACCCAACCGCAACCGCATGACGTAAGGTGCGACTGCAACCGAGCGGGTGATGGATGGGCCTCCTTTCTCTTCTTTTTTTTCCTTTTCCTGTTTCTTTGTAATAGTTGCAACCGACCCGACACGGCCGCAACTGCAACCCAGCATACCCAACCGCAACAGCATGACGTAAGGTGCGACCGCAACTGAGTGGGTGATGGATGGGCCTCCTTTCTCTTTTTATATTTTTCCTTTTTTCTTTGTACTAGTTGCAACCGACCCGACATGGCCGCAACTGCAACCCTGCATACCCAACTGCAACTGAATGATGTAACACGCGACCAAAAAACGGGGGGGGGGGGGGTGATGGAGGGGCCTCCTTTCTGTCTTTTTTAGCCTTTTCCTTTTTCTTTGTAATAGTTGCAACCGACCCGAAACGGCCGCAACTGCAACCCAGCACGCCCAACCGCAACCGCATGACGTAAGGTGCGACCGCAACCGAGCGGGTGATGGATGGGCATCCTTTCTATTTTTATATTTTTCCTTTTTCTTTGTACTAGTTGCAACCGACCCGACACAGCCGCAAGTGCAACCCAACATACCCAACCGCAACCGCAAAATGGTTCATGAAGTATTTGAAAAATGTTGAACAAATATTTCAATACTGTTTAAACAAGCAATTGGAAAAATTTAAATGTGTATATAAAAAATGTTGACCATGTATTAAAAAATGTTAAATTTGTATTGTAAGAATGTTAAACGGGTATTAGAAAATTGTTGTTGACATATATGAAAATTTTAGAATGAAACCAAAAGAAACAAAGAACATAAAAAATAGAACCCAAACCGGAAAAACAAAAAAACCAAAGAAAAAAGAAAATAAAAAACAAAGAAAAAAAATGGAAAAATAATGAAAAATGCGAAGAAAAAAGAAAATAAGATCAGGACCAACAACCCCAAAAGGCCCACAACCCAGGACAAACAAACCACAAGACAAACAAAAGGGAACTAACAATTGGGCTTGTTTTGTGTTTTTTATGGGGGGAGAAAAAGAAGGTTTGGTTCGATCTGGGAGGGGGATCGGGCTGGTTTGTTTGTTGGACGTCAGCTGCCACGTCATCTGAATGAGACCATTTTGTTTCTCATTCAAATGAGTTCCAGGCGCTCCCATTAAATAACAAGATGATATCCTTGACCGGATTCTGTAATTAATGGCCGTTGATTTTATAGCCACACGCATGCCGCCGTCGGCTTAAAATGTAACAATTTTTTTTACCAAATTTACAGGCTTTGGGCTTTTTGCCGGGTGAAATTCTGAATGACCAAGTCTTACAAAGATCTGGTAATAGTAATCAAGAAGATGTGATTGCTGACAGAATTTTGTAATCTCTCCATTCCATAATATAGTGCGTCCTCGGTTTTCGAGCTTTAAGTTTGACCATAAATTTAACTAACGAGAGACCGATTGCGGCGTGAGTAAAAATTATATTATTGAAATTTTTTACTCCCGCCGCAATCGATCTCGTTGGTTAAATTTATGGTCAAATTTAGATTTTGTGAAGCGTGAACGCATGGTGGAACGGAGTGAGTCATTAAGATTCGTCAACTCCCAACGCAAGTCAACTGGAAACGCAACAATAAAATTTTATGCAATGTTACCCTTTTTTTTAGTTTTTTTGGGTGAACTTTTTGGTTGACTATGACTTGGAAAGATTGCAAGGTGCTCTCACCTTGGTTACTGCAAATATGCTTTGCTATTAGTTCCCTCCATTTCCCTATTCAAACAAGCTTGTTGATGGAAACACAAAGGTAGCTGATCAAGGACTAGGAGTGAAGTATTGAAGGAGAGACGAGCTCACGAGCATGGCGAGTGCTATAGCTCAGTTGAGCAGCAAGCCACGCTTCTTCTTCTTCTTCTTAGTCTTCTTCTCATTATCTTTCGTGTGCTGCGCTGGGGCGTCCAATGGCACTGCCGCCACGGGCGACGAGGCGGCGATGCTGCTGGCCATCAGGGCCTCGCTCGTCGACCCACTGGGGGAGCTCCGGGGCTGGGGCTCCGCGCAACATTGCGGCTGGAAGGGCGTGCGCTGCGACGTCCGGGGCGCGGTCACCGGCCTTGACCTCGCGGGCATGAACCTGAGCGGTGCCGTCCCGCACGACGTCCTCGGTCTCAGAGCGCTCACCTCGGTCGTGCTCCGGGGCAACGCGTTCGCGGGGAGGCTGCCGGCGGCGTTGGTGTCGATCCCGACGCTTCGGGAGCTCGACGTCAGCAACAACGGCTTTGTCGGCCGGTTCCCGGCCGGCCTCGGCTCGTGCGCCTCGTTGGCCCACTTCAACGCACCCGGCAACAACTTTGTCGACCTCTCCCGACCGACGTCGGCAATGCCACCGAGCTCGAGACGCTCGACGTCAGGGGTGGCTTCTTCTATGGTACGATTCCCGAGAGCTACGGCAGACTCCGGAAGCTCAAGTTCTTGGGGCTCGCGGGCAACAACCTCAATGGTGCTCTCCCGGCTGAGATATTCGAGCTCACGGCGTTGGAGCAGATCATCATCGGCTACAACGAGTTCACCGGCCCGATCCCGGCGGCCATTGGCAAGCTCAAGAACCTCAGGTACCTTGACATGGCGATCGGCAGGTTGGAAGGCCCCATCCCATCCGAGCTCGGCCGGCTGCCGGCGCTGGACACCGTGTTCCTTTACGGGAACAACGTCGGCGGCGAGATACCCAAGGAGCTCGGCAACCTGTCCTCCCTCGTCATGCTCGACCTCTTTGAAAACACACTCACCGGCGCGATCCCACCGGAGCTAGCGCAGCTCGCCAACCTGTAGCTGCTCAACCTCATGTGCAACCGGCTCAAGGGCGGCGTCCCGGCGGGCGTCGGTGAGCTTCCCAGGCTTGAGGTGCTCCAGCTGTGGAACAACTCCCTCACCGGCCCGCTGCCGCTGTCGCTCGGCGCCGCGCAGCCCCTGCAGTGGCTCGACGTGTCGACGAACGCGCTCTCCGGGCTGGTGCCTGCCGGCCTCTGCGGCAGCGGCAACCTGACCGGGCTGATACTGTTCAACAATGCCTTCACGGGCCCGATCCCGACGGGCCTTGCCACGTGCTCGTCGCTGGTCCGCCTGCGCGCGCACAACAACCGGCTGAACGACACGGTGCCGGCGGGGCTCGGGAAGCTGCATCGCCTGGATCGCCTTGAGCTGGCGGGGAACGAGCTCTCCGGCGCGATCCCGGACGACCTGGGGCTCTCGACGTCGCTCTCCTTCATCGACCTCTCACGCAACCGGCTGCGGTCGGCACTGCCGCCGCGCATCCTGTCCATTCCGACGCTGCAGACGTTCGCCGCAGCAGGGAACGAGCTGACCGGAGGCGTGCCGGACGAGCTGGGCGGTTGCCGGGCACTCTCCGCCCTCGACCTGTCGGGCAACCGGCTCTCCGGCGCGATCCCGGCGGTCCTCGCGTCGTGCCAGCGGCTCGCCTCGCGTCGCTGATCCTCAGGAGCAACCGCCTCCCCGGCGAGATCCCCATGGCGTTCGCCACGACGCCGGCCCTGTCCGCCCTCGACCTCTCCAGCAACCTCATCTCCGGCGAGATACCGAGCAACCTGGGCAGCTCGCCGGCGCTCGAGATGCTCAGCGTGGCGCACAACAACCTCTCCGGTTCCGTGCCGTCGACGGGGCTGCTGAGGATGATCAACCCCGACGACCTGGCCGGGAACCCGGGTCTCTGCAGCGGCGTGCTGCCCCCGTGCCTGGCCAACGCACCGCGGGCTTCGTCCTCGGAAGCATCCTCCAGTATCCCGCGCTCGCACACGAAGCTCATCGCTGTCGGGTGGGCGATCGGCATCGCCGTCGCACTCCTAGCCTGCGGAGCCGTCTTCCTCGGTAAGGTGTTGCACCAGCGGTGGTACGCCGATGGTGTTGGATGCTGCGACGACGACGTCGCTGCGGAGGACGGGAGCGTCTCGACGGCATTCAAGCGGCTAGGTTTCACCGGTGCCGAGGTGATCGCGTGCGTCAAGGAGAACAACATCGTCGGCAGCAAGTCCGGCCATCCCTCATGAAGTGGTTTACAGCTGAAGAAGCAAAATGAAGCAATAACTCGATCGGATGCAAAGCGTAGGAGCGCGACCATAAGAGCATCTCCAGCCCAACGCGCGGCGCGCAAAAAGCGAGTTTACAGCGCGTGATTTACAAATTTTAGCGCGCAGCTGAGCGCTGGCTCCAGCAGCCGTCGCAAAAAATAGCACGCGCGGCGCTCCAGCAGACGCGCTAAACTACAACGCGCGCGAGCAGCCGGCGCTTGCAACATGCATTTTTTGAAGACAATTTGATGATATTTTATCAAAAATTAAAACAAAAAAGACATAGGAAGTTTAAAATCATGTCACATCATCTCATCCAACCAAGTTTAAAATCACAAACGAAGTTCATGGCAGAAACAAGTTCACACAAACAAATGGCACATCATCAATCATGCCGCATCCTCATCTTCGTCCTCCTCTTCCCTCGATTCTTCTTCCTCATCCGAAGTCTCATCTCCGTCCTCCTCTTCATTGTCTCCCGGAGATGCCGAAGGTATATGAGGCACATCGGAAGACATGCGTCCACCCATGTCACCCGGAGGTGCTCCCATGCCTCCCATGAGTGTAGCAAAACTCATGCCTCTTATGCTTCCCATGGTACCTCCGAAGCCACTCATGCCTCCCATGCCGCCCATGGTAGCTCCGAAGCCACACATGCCTCCCATGCCACCCATGCCTCCCATGGTAGCTCCCATGGTAGCTCCCATGCCACCCATCCCTCCCATGGTAGCTCTCATGCCTCCCATGCCTCCCATGGTGGCTCCCATGGTAGCTCCCATGCCATCCATTCCTCCCATTGTAGCTCCCATGCCTCCCATGTTAGCTCCCATGCCTCCCATGCCTCCCATGGCCATGGCTCTTTTTTGGACCAAGACTTCTTCACGGGCAAGATTGACGTACTCCTTTTGCTTCTCATCAAGGGTAGATGTGTCCATGACGAACAAGTTCTTCTCCCATTCTAACAATCTAGTTCGCTTCTCCATGGCCAATTTCTTTTCCTCCAGTGCCACCTTCCTCTCCTCGACCGCCACCCTCCTCTCCTCGGCCGCCAACCTCCTCTCCTCGGCCGTCGCATCTTGGTTCCTTGTCATCTTCCTATCCTCGTTCGCTTCCTTTCTTGCCTTCACAATAGCTTCCATAACATTTTTTAGGTCATCATCTCCTTTCCTCTTCTTCTTGTCTTGTCTTTCTTTCTTGTCTCCATTTGGTCTTTTTGGCTTCGAGCAGGCAACCGAGTTTGGCGTAGGGCTTCTCTTGCCGTCATCAGTTGATGCCTCCTCCTCATCATCATCCAAATCAATAGTTCGCTTGCGTTTGTTGGTCTCTTCATTGACACCTTCACGTGGCTTCCATTTCTCATCATCCTTCAACTCTTCATAGCAATGGGGCAAGGTAAATGGTCTCCCTTTCTTGATCTTCCCTTTCTTGTTCTTCTTCTCCTCTCCTTGAAATAAGTTTTGTGCGATAGTGAGCTACACAAAAAAAAAACAAGTTAGCACTTGAAACACCGAAGAAAAAGCATGGACATGGAAGAAGCATGAACATGAAAGAATCATGAAAGAAATGACACTTACCCTATCGTTATCGTTAGTTCCACTTGGGTTTAGCATGTCAACCGCCGCGACCACCGGGAGCGAAGAGATCTTTTCGTGCGGTCAATTCCACTCTTGTTGTGTAAATCAAAGTGCTCCTTCATCCGGATCCAATACGCATCTCTACTTTGATCCCCTCCAACGATGGCATCCCTAGACACTTTCAACCATGTATTGTATATCAATTTGTCTTCGTCCGTGGTGTAGTTCCCCGCTCTTCCTTTCGGTGCATCGAAGATACCCTCACCATCCTCGCCCCCCTCAAACTCATCATTGGTTTGAGACCAATGAGAATTGTTGGAGCCAACACCCATAGTTGACATATATGTCTCATCATTGAAACTACAAAGTATATACAACAAAACAAATAAGCTATCCATATGTATTCATTCATGTAAAAAACAACAACGATTTTTTTTGGCGAAGTCATACCTTGTTGGCATTTCATCGTACACCTTGTGCGCATCGGCCGCCGGCGCAACAAGCGAGCTCGCCGGCACTTCGCTCGCCCGCGCTTCGGTCACGCGCCCTGCAAGCTTCTTCCTCGGCCGCCTAGAAAAGCCGTCCGCCACCTTCTTCTTCCCGGTCACCTTCCCCGCCTTTGCCGCCGCCGCATTTGATAGCTTCGAGAGGGGGTCACGTGGCTTCACGATGGGCGCCGGCGCGACGCCACCCGCTGAGGTCATCCGCGGCGCCATGAAAAGCCCGCGCGCGAGCCCGGTGCTTGGACGAGAACGGCGGAGGCGAAGCCAAAGCTCCCCGCGTTAGGGTTCGCGGCGGCGGCGGAGGGGTCGCGGGTGTAGGAATGGGTGAGGGGGATGTCGCTGCGGTCGTCCATCGGGCGATTTCGCCGGTGGCGGCGCGGGGCGGGGCGAGAGCGGCGCGGCCGGAGGAAGAGGTGGAAGAGGCACGAGCGCTCGAGTGCTTTCGCGCGCGGGAGCGGGCGCACGAAATAAGCGGCGCGCGATGCCGTTTCGCTCCGCGCGCAGAAGCACTTATGCCGCGCGCACGTTTTTTGCGCGGCCGCTGGAGCGTTCGGGTCCGCTGCGCGCGCGCTAAAAAAGGGAAATATTCAGCGCGGGGCTGTTTTTGGGCGCCTGTTGGAGATGCTCTAAGTAGAACACATCTACATAAAAAATCGCGTGTTCACTGAGCACAGACGCAATAGTGTGTCTATAGACCAATCACTTGACAAAACTTGATGACACTGGTCGATAGCGTACCAGCGATACGATAACAATCTTATATTGCGTTGTTGGATGATGTGCATGTTGTAGAGCGCAATGTGTTTTCGTGCATGAAACGATTCATTTGCTTGCTGTCAGAAGGTCCTTTCTCTGCTTCTGCCTATGAAATCCATGGATACGGGCAACCACACATCGCACAACAGCTCATCCTCCATGGTCGAGTACCCGCCATCCTTTGTACTCTGAAAGAACGACATGGCATCCAAAATTAAGCTAAATGACATACACCTGTCAGGCGTGGTGTCCGCCATGGAGGGCGTCCATAGGGGGCGGAGTGTACCTGGGTACAAACGGCTTCAGGGTGAACAACGTTATCGTAAAGGCGAGCGGGCGCGTCGGTGCTGGTTGCGGACGTCTGGCAATCCCTCTATGGTGGTCGGAGAGGTACATCGGCGGTGACGAAGGTGGAGGGTGCGGATGCAAAGCAAGTGGGAGAAGGAGCGGGGTGGAAGAAAATGGGACCGGGATGGGTGATGGGTGGGTCGGGGTGTTGGAGTCCTACGTGTCTGTTGTCCGGACTCCCGCAACCCCCCCTCCACCCACTTTGTCTTCACTTTGCCGAAGAAAGCACGCCAGACCGTCCTACGGATCGATACATGTCAGTGTTGGATGGCACAACACGTCCGGACCGCGCGGGCCGGATGGTTGCGGGCGGTTTGAGGGTTGACGTTGGAGATGCCCTTAGAAATCAAATCTACACGAGTATGTAAACGATGGCTCGACTTGAGGGATGGCTTGGAGTTGAGATCAACTCTAGCCGAACCCTCAATAGGGTTTAACTTCTCAAAAGACTCTCTTTTGAGTTGTTAAACGAGTTAACCAAACCCTTAACCGGGTTATTAAGTCCTTAAAAACTCTATGCGGCAGTCGGTTGCCTGTCAAATTTTAGCGGTTGAAAGCGATTTCTCAACAACAATGATTTCCTTCATGCTGGGATGCCTCCATGTCAGCGCCGCCTTCTTTGCCTCTGTCTTGCATTGCCTCCACCTCGGCCCGCGCCACTACGATTTGACCGCCGCATGCCGTTGTTGCCTGAATGGACGAATCTAACTATCACCGTATAGCCACAAGCTCATCAACGAGGAGGGCCACACTTATGTGCGTTTCTCTGGAACGTTTCCACATAGCCACTCCGAGCACCTACTGCCACTGTCCACTCAAGATCCATGTTTCAGCCGCCGTCGCCGCTGGAGAAGAAATATTGCCGTGTGCGGCGACGGCCATGTGGCACTTGGGCAGCAGAGAGTCGCAATCCAGACACGTGAGAGAGGCGTTATCTCAACACATTCTAGTCCGCGGAGCAAGCGGCACACGCGTACGACATGGTAGTGGTCCGCTACTATGACAGACGAGTGAAGGTAAGCTTCCCCCTCAATAGCCATGTCCTAGACTTTGTCGAGCCTCAAGTGGCCTCCCATCTCAAGGCTTAGTGCATGGAAAAGCCTATATGGCCCGAGCTCAACACGAAGAATCTGGAGCTCACCGTCGAGGAACAAGTGTGGTTCGAGTCCAAGAAGCTTAGCAACAATGACGGTGAGGCTGGACCCTCCGGTGGTGGTGGTGATGGGGGTGATCCCTATTTCCTCCAACTCCGACGTGAATTGGGACGAGATCTCCGATGATGAGGACTACTTTAAAGTTGTCGAAGTATGTTATGTAGTGATAAATCATCTAATTATGGTGTGTATGATGTGGTACCTTTGTTTAATAATAATGTAATTGAGTAGTTTGAATTTGTGTTTGAAATAAAATTGTGTGTCATATTTTTAGCAAGTTAAGTTTTAGGAGTTCGGCTAAGAACCACTTATTCTTAATCTCATAAAATTGAGTAGTTAAAGGTTGGAGGGGGCTTTTGATGGTTTGGCTAGAGATGCTCTAAATAGCAAATCCCTCAAAAGTTATATTTTGAGGGGGAAAATCGGTTTTGAGGGATTAAGGCCTTATAGCAGATCTCAAATTGTATAATCCTGAAAAATATATTTTTCTTCCCCTAAACCACAGTCGGTTTGCCTACCTTTAGCTTGGTCGCGTGATTTCTCAGAATATTTAGGAGAACACTCGACCTACCTTTAGCTAATAACTTAGCAGCGTTCCGTTAAGAACACACCTTGCCAGTGTGCGCAACAGGGGCGTTTGATCCTACAGAAAGCACTGCTGGCAGTATTCATGCATTTTATTATTGTAAGCACAACTATCTGTGTTTTGTGTTCCAAATTTTATAATTTATGAGACATGTCAAACCCTACAACATTTTTCTTATTTTTAAGAACATGTAAACGGTGCCTGAAAATGATATTTCCCATGCTTAATTTATAATTTCAAAGAGTTACAAAAAAGTATTATTGGACGCAACAGTTAACAGGGTTTCACTAGAGCTAAACACTAATAGAGCATGCAGGTTAATAGCGTCCTAGTAGTCGAAACGCGGCTAGATTTTAAGACCCACATGCCCGTCTGTGCACAGAGTATTAGACATAGGAATAGCAGCGTTCCTACAGCTAAAATTGCTTTTGGAGACCGAGCTCCATGAAGGCCTTCTTTTCCAAAAATCAAAATTCACTAAAATTCATATTTTTACAATTCAAAAAATTCTGAAAAACTTACAGATATACATGGAGGCATAATGTTTATGTGTGTAAATTTTCAGGACAAAATGCGTTGAAATGAGCGTTGTGCAAAAAAGACAAATCTGAGGCCTTTTAACACGTGATACTATTCATCCTCAAAGTCCACAATTTTTTTTTGTACATATCACATTTAATGGTGTTTCATCCTGAATTTTTACACACGTATACATTTCATCTTTGTATAGTTGCATATTTTTTTCGGAATTTTTTAAATTTTGATTTTTTCAAAAATAAAGGGCTCCATGGAGCTCGATCACCAAAACGCCATACTCGTTCCTACAGGGCCTACATGCTGCTACTTGAGGTGAAACTAGCGACATTCGCTAGGCCTGCATGCTGCCAGGGATTTATGGCAAACCGTGTACCTTCATATACTCAACTAGCAACGTTTCGCTTCCTTGGACGCCGCTAAATCGCACACTACTGCATTGTTCTTATTTTTCCGACACGCTGCTGGCAGTTAGGCAAGTTAGCAGGAGCGTCCATATAGACGTGGACGTTGCTAAAAGTGAACTTCTATAAGGGGTTTCCCTGCTAATGCATCCATGATAATATATTACTTACTGTAGAAATATGTATGATGTGTTGCTAGGAAATCCGCCATTGCTTGCCCTCTAATGGCTTTGTGCGGCGCATACACAATGGTGAACTCACTAAGGATGATGGCTCCATCTTGCCAATCTTCGTGTAAACATTGGTCTTGTCAAGAGATATTTAGGTGGGTGAACTTTGGAGATGAGGGTGACCTGATGTGCTATCATGTAGTGCCATAGCTTCTTCCTTCCCCACTAATCAACCCTCCCCCCTTGAACTTTAGGATGGGCCCATGCCTACAATAATCTCCAATTAAATATTGCCACATCATCCCATAATGTCCTCACCCCATAATCTTACATAGGTATAGCAAAGATCAATCAAATTTGAGCAATATATGCAACCCACTGCTCTTCTTTAATAGTTGCACATAAAAAACGTGTCTGTTAGTATATACATTTTCATAGAACAATGAGCGAAAATTGAACAACCAATACAAGAACTTGTCATGCAGGTGCATTTTGGTATAAAAAACCATTGAGTTGAACTTTGGGCGGTTTTGGTAAGGTGTTGTCAGGCGGGTGCACTTTGGTACAGAATCCACAACTTTGTGCAGTTCATGAGAGGAAGTGGATCGTACTCGGGGTACAAGACATGGGAGGAGCAGCTTGACGAATCCATGTGGACTAGCAGCAAACTATGAAATCGATGGAGAGAACGTCAGCGAGGCGCCGAGACAATGGTAGCCGTCATCATGGGGCTCTAACTAGCACTATGTATCATTGCGTTATGTATTGTGGCTACCTTTTTTTTTGAGAATTTGTGTGGTGGCTACCTTTTTTGACAATTCTCGCCAGCTTTGTTGGTTCAACAAAATGTCCATAGGTACATCGGTTGGGTCATGAGGGTTTCCCAACCAGATATGGCGACCTATGTCTAGATTACATGCGAATTTGACGAGATTATCAGCTTCAAAATTAAAGTTCTTATGCTCAAAAATAAAATTACAAGAATGAAAAACACCACCATGATCTATTATTTCATGTAGAATTGCACAGTGTCGGCCTCTGCTTCTTTGATCAATATCCTTCACAACTCCCTAATAGTCGGAGGTGAAAAAAGGTGTTGTGCTCCCTGGTCCTCCACAAGTGCCATAGCTTCACGAAAAGCTAGTGTTTCAAGCATTATAGCATCTCTAGCGGACCCCTTAAAATCGCGAACTGTAAAACTGGGATACGGGTCGAAAAAGGCATTTTAGGGGTCCATTTTAGCTACGGCCGAACAGAAACTGTAAAACAAACTGTAAAACTGGGATAAAGAGCTCCTTCCTCCAGTTCGGCCGCCGCCGCCCCTTCCCCCAGCCGGCCGTGCCGGCCACGCCGGCCGCGCCCAACCCCGTCGGCCGTGCCCCGTCGCTCGTCGGCCGTCCCCCGTCGCCCGTCAGCCGCGCCCTGTCCCCGCCGGCCGCACCCTATCACCATGCCGGCCATGCCCAGCCTCGCCGGCTGCGCCCTGCTCCGTTGCCAGCCGCGCCGTGCCCCTTTGCCGGCCGCGCCGGGAGGATTCCGGCGGCCAGGCTGAGGTCGTGGGAGGCCACGGCGAGGTCGAGCTCGTCCAATTCGAACCGGCGGCGATCGATTGCGGCGTCCAGCGGCCTTTTCCGGTGTGCGGTGATGAATTCCGGCGAGTTTAGGGCGGATTCCGGCAAACTCCGCGGCGGCGTATTTGCTCCGACGAGGTTTGACCGGTATACGGGGCCCCTTCGGCTCGGCCTTCCAACCTTCAGATATAAGGGTTTCGGGTGTGCATTTTCCGTGCCCCTTAAAAAATATACGGGTTGGACCACTTTTACGGTTTCTGTTCTGGATACTTTTTTCGACCAACACTGTAAAACGCAAAAAATTTACGGGTTTGACCACTTATACGGGGTCTGCTAGAGATGCTCTTATAGGGTCACTAATGCCGCCAAAAACTATCGCTGATGAACCCTGGTATACACCCCATTCATCCCTGCATATACTTGCTACTACTCCTTTATGACCATTGCTGCATAAAACCCCGTCAACGTTAAACTTCATGTAACCTGCCATAAAGCCAACGTAGCAAGAAGAAGCCCAATAACAACGATGGCGCAACCCAGCAACACTACACTCAGGTCCAACTAGTATGCTTAGGCTCCAGCATAGCTAGTGGCCTGTCATCTAGGAATAGCCCACGAGCCAAGTGTCGCAAGCCCGATGGCAGCCCCTTGGGACCTCCTATTTAGTTGAAATCACTTGTTAAGGGACACCCCTTGCAAAGATCACTCCACACTTCTCTGGTGGTGACAAGTGACACACATGGCACACTGCATCTGCGCCACTTGTCGCTACCGGGGAGTTCTACCTCTTTTCGTAGATTTTTTTTTCAAAATGGTTTATCCCTTGAACCGTGCGTCCAAATGACGATCCGTTTTCACCGTTGGATTTCTATCCTTGAAACTATATCCCATGTTAATAAGTTCTGGTAATTTGTTTTGCGAAAAACGGAAAACGGGGAAAAAGGAAACCTCCCAAAAAATGAAAAAAAAAACAGAAGAACCATTTTTTTTCGAAAAAGGAAACCAGAAAAAATCTTAAACCAGAAAAGAAAACAGAAACTGGAAGCAGAGTTGTGCTTTTCACTTTTTTGGAAGGAAATAAAGCACATCTGTGCTTCATGCATTTTTTTAAAAACTGATATTTTTTCCGAGAAAAATGTAGGAAAAACCAAGAATAATCCATAAACCCGGAAAAAAATATCGGAAAACAAAAAACCCAAAAATGTGGTCAGTAAAGAGGAAAAATTGTGCTCCCACGAGGTGCGCCCAACGCCGACATATGGTGGGGACTGGACACACCAACCGGCTCACTCACAACTCATCAAAAGTACGTCCTGGGTTTCCCGCGAAGGGTACCCCTTAATTAGTTGGTCCCTATTTAGCGCATATGACGCTAGGCGACGCGCAAGCGCGCAACCTCCGCTGCCTCGCGCGTTCTTCTGTGCCATCCCATATTCACAACCCATATTTGGGGGTGGGTGTGCCCCTCCTTTTTTTATTCCATATTTTGCTTTTTTTTCTTTTGTAAAAAATGGTCAGGACTTTGAAAAAAATTCTGAATTTCACAAAACAAATCATGATTTTGATTCTTTTTCCCAAATCTAAAAATTGTTCTTGGTTCCCAGAAAATGTTCCAAATTTCAATTTCTTTCATGACTTTGGATCATGTTAAATATTTTTTAGAAATATACATGAATTTCATTTTTTTTAGTGAATTCCAAAATGTTTGTGAATTCTAAAATGGTTCACAATTTTTTGAGAATATTCGTGAATTATAAAAACGTGATTTTAAAAATATTAATGAATTTCGAGAAATGATCATGCATTGATAAAATCTTCACTAATTTTATAAACTATTCACTAATTTTACAAAATTTCACGAATTTCATTAAATTGTTGCAAATACAATAAATGTTTGCAAATTCTAACATATATTTTAAATTTCAAGAAGTTATTAAAAAAATCGATAATTATTCATGAAGTTCAAAAAATGCTTGGGATCTTCAAAATTGTTCATAAATTTGAAAAATTGTTCACATATTTCAAAAAAACTTGAATTGAAAAGTCGGTATAGTTTTTCTAAAAATTGTAGG
Source organism: Elymus sibiricus (assembly GCA_039707655.1). Taxonomy (NCBI): domain Eukaryota; kingdom Viridiplantae; phylum Streptophyta; class Magnoliopsida; order Poales; family Poaceae; genus Elymus; species Elymus sibiricus. The sequence goes on from CM077671.1 coordinate 485,570,208, forward strand.
AATTTGAAAATTGCGGAAATTTCACATATTTGAAAATTTAAATGAAAATGAAAAGAAACATGAAAAAGAAAGAACAGAAAAGAAAGAAAAGGAAAAAGGAAAAAGAGGGACAGAAAACGGACAGAAAAAAAATACAGTAACTGATTAATGGGCTGGCCCATTTCCGCGGGGAGGGGGTGCGCGTCTGGTCGCTATCCGCCGACCGGCGCGGGGAATAGGATTCCCCCTTCTCCAGTTTCCTCTTCGCAGTGCCATCGGCTGCCTGCGAGATTCCCTTCCCCCCTCCACCCGCTCCACTCCGACCTCGCCGCTCTCTCCAGCTCCGCTCCCCCTCCTCTCGGGAAGATGGCCGCGGGGGCGCTGGCGAACGGGGACGTGCGCGCCGGCGGAGGGGGCGCGGTGCCGCGGCCGACGAACCCGATGGTCACGCCCCTGCTCACCGACCTCTACCAGTTCTCCATGGCCTACGCCTACTGGAAGGCCGGCAAGCACCTCGACCGCGCCGTGTAAGCACCCTGACTCACCCAACCCCCGCTCGCTCTACTGTTGAACTTTAGGATCTGTCCTGTACAGCCGTGTCCCGGATTCGAGCTCCGGGGAGCTTTCGTGCTGTCAAATTTGGACCCGTGTGATGTCTGTCTGTCTGTTAATTCAGTTTGCTAGTCAAGTGTTCCATTTAAGGGACTATTAGGTTCGATGTACAAAACTTGTGTGGTGGATATTTTGGCGGTTGCTCCATTATCGCGGAACAGCAGAAATTGGCTGTCGTTCTTATTGGGAGAAATAAGTAAAACCATGTTTGATGTAGTCCAAGCGGAATCTGAGACGAAAACTTATGCTGATGGAATATATGACAACGGTGCATAGATTCAGTGATACCCACCATAACCATTGGTAAAAGCAAGCAGTAAACCAAGTATCAAGCTTGCTTGCCAATGTTAAAAACCGATGTAAATAGTCTGTAACCAAGCAATCGCACGCACACGTTACAGGCGTGCTGTTTCTGGAGGTTATATCAAGCATGGCTGCAGTGTTAATTGGAACCATATGGATGAGGCCAGCCATGTGCACCAAGGCAGACAGATTCTCTGTATCCCCTGCCTGGAAATGCGAGATTCTTTTACTACGAGTATCGTCTGATTAGCCGATATGAGTTGTATGCTACTGTTGCCATTCTTCTACTTGTCATCTTCTAATTGGATTATCATGCTCTTATGCTTGTTGATGTTTATTGTGAACCCTACCGTTTTCAGCTTTGATCTTTACTTCCGGAAGAACCCCTTTGCTGGTGAGTTCACCGTCTTTGGCGGCCTTGAAGAGTGTATACGATTTATTGCCAACTTCAAGTTGAAAGAAGAGGAGATCAGTTTTTTGCGGGCTACAATGCCTACATGTGAGGTAGGAATGCCAAAGTTGTAGAAAAAATGTGGATCATTTTATGGGAAATCCTGCACTCTATCCATATTATGTCATGCTCATGTATGAATGGGTTAGTCGAGTTGAATGCTCATACAAGTGGAAGGATCAGGGTAGTATGTACTAAAGGGATCCTTGTGGATGCCCCCTCAAGCGTCCAGCATCCAAAATTCTCATGAGCAAATAAAACCCACAGTATAATTTTAGTCTTCACTCTTATAAGTAGACTTATTCTTGTTTAGATAACCATTTTCATCTTTGCGTGCAACTAAAAATGTGTACTTACTTTTCTTTTGGTAGGATGGCTTCTTTGAGTATCTCAGTTCGATTGACTGCTCAGATGTTGAGGTTTATGCCATCCCTGAGGGTTCTGCTGTGTTTCCTAAGGTTCCACTGATGATAATCGAAGGACCTGTTGCAGTAAGTACCAGGAGATAGCTAGCAAATAAAACTCATAGTTGTCATATACTACCTTTTTATTTACTCTTGCCTTTTATTTTTTCCCCAGGTTGTCCAACTTCTTGAAACTCCATTTTTAAGTCTGGTGAACTATGCTTCGTTGGTTACTACAAATGCTGCAAGGCACCGCCTTGTAGCAGGAAAGCCAAAGAATTTACTTGAATTTGGACTTCGGCGGGCTCAAGTGTGTCTTACTTCACTTTGTTTTGCTTATTTTGATTCATTATTTTTAACATGGACTAATAAACACTCGTTTATCAGGGGCCGGATGGAGGAATCAGTGCATCAAGATATTCTTATATGGGAGGATTTGATGCAACAAGGTATGATCTGCTCACAAAATGAGCACAGTATGTACCTGCAAAATTTTCCCATAGTCTCTTTCTATCTGACTTTCTTCCATCGAACATTTTTGTTACATCTTCATAGGTCATAGCTTTCTAAATCATTTGCTGAGTGCTCATGGTAGTCCGTAGTCCACATATTTTTGAGTTTCTTCTGCTACCGTGTAAACTATCGTGAACTGTCTAGATTAGGATCACATATTTTTTTAAACGGGACTATACAGTTTTAAAATTATGTTAAGTCATCAATAGATGATAAAGATTCTTACTCAATATTTGAACATGTGAACCAAGTTTAAGTTATACTGAAGGACATACAATGCTTATCTAAAGACACATTTATCATAATAAGCAATAATCTAACATTCCTACCTGAGCAGCAACGTTGCAGCAGGAAGGTTGTTTGGGATACCAATACGTGGGACTCACTCACATGCATTTGTGAGCTCTTTCCTGGTTAGTAGTTACTTTCAGGTTTTGCTATGGTTATGAATAAAATTACTGGTGTTTGGGATTTACTTTAACTTCGTTGTTTAATAGTTAATGGCATTCCTGTCCAGGAAAAAAACATCTGCCATGTTCTGATTAATCTTCATGGATAGGCTTGATGTTCTCCAGAATGTACCCGACATAGATTGTGTTTATTACCATTCATCTAGCTTAAGCTTTGCTTCTTTCCCTAGTTCCCTTTTCATCTCGCGCAATTCCAGTTTGGACCAACTATTCTATACTTTCAGACAGGATCCATCCATATAGAGTGCATTTGGGCCAATTTTCCTAACCAGTTACACTTGTATTGAATACATAGGTGAACACAAATCATTCATCAATCTGATGATATTAGTCAATCCCTTTGACATTGGTATTCAAATGCAGGATCAAATAGTTAAGTCTATGATTATCAAATAGTTAATCATAACATCTGACTAGCATGAGCAAAAATCTATGTCGCTTAATTTTCACCCAGTTAAGACACAATAGATCTGACCATTTAAAAAAGTAACCCATCAGGTAAATTTACAAGATGCAATATGTTCGCGAACCATGCAACTATTTCATCAAATTTGTTTGATCCTGAATTTCGTTAAGTTTTTGTTGGGTGAGAACTAAATCTCTTTTATACCGTTGGTCTTCTTTGCTGATGTATTCGTTGACTGTAGGGTCTTGATGAAATCATTGACAAAGCGCTTTCTAGCTCTGATGGTTCGAACAAATGTGAAGACTTTGTCTCTCTAGTGCAGAATTGGCTGGTTAAGATTCAGGTGTGGTAAAATCGTTAATTCCTTTGCTTATGTTACTAAAGTTTTGTTATGACCGGCGTGCACTACAGCCGGAGGAGGCCCAATGGCGCGTCCAGTTAGGGGCCTGGCCCAACTTATCTTTATTTTCAGCACATATAGGATTATATAAACACTTCTAAGGACTCGTTTTAGAATCAAGCAATAAGACATATCTATTGCCCGGCTCCCTCAGGAGCCGGAACCCTAAAACCCTAGCTGCCGCCGCGTCTCCCTCTCCCTCTCCATCGCGCGACCACGGCGCCCCAGCGCCGCCGCTCGCGCCCATCGCCCCGGCAACCTCCCTTCCACCCCTACAACCTGCGAGCTAGACCCGGTAGGAACCTAGCTCCTACCGATCTGGTATCAGCAGTCTCGGGATCGATCATGTCCGCCCCGCTGCCCACCGCCACCCTCCCGCCGCCGATCACCACCTCCCTGCCGATGACCACCGCGGCCAGCGCGCCGTCCCTGTCCGGGCCGGTCGCTTCCGCCGCCTTGACGCCACCCGTGCCCGCCCCCGCCGTCCTCACCCCGGAGGAGATATCGGCGGCCCTCCGTGATCTCACACAGGTGGTCCAGGGCATCCGCGCCTTCCTCGCAGGGCCGCCGCCGCCCGCCCCCTTCACCACCGTCATGGGGCCGCCGCACCTCCCGTGGCAGCCGCCGCCCCCGGCGACATCCGTCGCCCCCGCCGGGCCGCTGCCGCAGCTGCAGCAGCTGCCGCCGTCGGCACCGGCGACCTCGGGGCCGGGGCTCCCGACGACGGCGCCTGGCATGCCCATCCACCAGGTCCGGTTCCCTCCGTCGCCGTCCCCGCTGCCGGCCTGGCTCTCTGGGTCCCTCGAGCCGGTCTACACGACGGCCTCGGGCCAACCGTACGTGCCGCCACCGCCTACGTCCCACTCGGCCCTGCAGTACGGGGGGCACTCGAGCTCCCCCGGACACTACGACAGCGTCGACGGGCCCCTGTTCCAGGGCGGCACCCTGATGCCCGCCTACCCCGGCCAGCCATCCCCGCTGCTCCACGCTGACGAGGCGTCCCCAACCATCGTCCACACCCAGCCACCGCCGAGGTTCTCCAAGTTGTAGTTCGCCACCTACGACGGCACCGTGGACCCCCTGAATTGGCTCAACTAGTGCGACCAATTTTTCAGGGGGCAGCGCATGCTCGCGTCCGACCGCACCTGGATCGCCTCCTATCACCTTCGGGGGGCCACGCAGACATGGTACTACGCCCTCGAACAGGACGAGGGCGGCATGCCCCCTTGGGAGCGCTTTCGCGAGCTCTGCCTCTTGCGCTTCGAACCGCCGATACATGGGAGTCGGCTGGCGGAGCTTGGGCGCCTTCCGTTCATCTCCACGGTGCAAGACTTCGCCGACCGCTTCCAGGCTCTGGCTTGCCACGCTCCCGGCGTCACGGCTCGCCAGCGGGCCGAGCTCTTCGTTGGTGGTCTGCCGGACCACATCCGCGTGGATGTGGAGATGCGTGGGCCCCAGGACCTCCAGACGGCCATGTACTATGCCCGCGCCTTCGAGCGTCGCGCGATGGCCATGCAGCAGGCGCCACCGCCCCGAGCCGCCCGACAGCTTCCCCGGCCGACACCACAAGCGCCGGGGCGCCCTGCCCAGGCTCCCGCGACGCCCCCCGCACCGGCCGCGACGCGGCCCTTCCGTCGGCTCACCCCGGCCGAGCAGCTCGAACGCCGCCGTCAAGGACTGTGCTTCAACTGCGACGAGCCCTACGTCCTGGGCCACATTTGCTCGCGCCTCTTCTACTTGGAGACTGCCGACTACGTCAAGGAGGACGCCGCCGACGCCGGCCCCGGCGACCCGCCCGCCCCGTTTGACGCCGCGGTTCCCCCGGGGCCCGACCAGGCGAACGCCCTCGTGGTCTCCCTCCATGCCCTCGCGGGCATACGGACGGAGAAGACTATGTTCCTGCCGGTGACGATCAACGGGGAACGGTTCCTCGCCCTGCTGGACACGGGCTCCACCCACAACTTCATGCCCGGGGCCACCATGCGCCGCCTGGAGCTACAACCAACTGGCGGGGAGCAGCTCCGAGTTACCGTGGCCAACGGTGACCGTCTACACTGCTAGGGTATTGCTCGGCACGTCCCCCTCATCATCGGCGACGAGCAATTCACCATCACCTGTGTCGGTATTGACTTGGGCTGCTTCGACTTCATCCTCGGCGTCGACTTTTTGCGGACCCTGGGTCCCATCCTCTGGGATTTCGACGCCATGACGATGATCTTCTGGCACCAGGGTCACCGCGTCCAGTGGGAGGGCGTAGGCAGCGCCACCCCGACCCCAGCTGACGGCGGCCGCTGTCGACGCCGAGCACCCCCTGTTGGCCAGCCTGTTGCAGCAGCATAGCGACCTCTTCGATGAGCCACAGGGCCTCCCGCCAGTCCGGCCCTACGACTATCGCGTCCACCTGTTGCCGGACACCGCCCCCGTCGCTGTGCGGCCGTATCGCTACCCCTAGCTGCAGAAGGACGAGCTGGAGCAGCAGTGTGCGGTCATGCTCGCCCTGGGCATCATCCGGATCTCCACGTCACCGTTCTCCGCGCCGGTGCTCCTCGTTCGCAAGGCCGACGGCTCATGGCGTTTCTGCATCGACTACCGTGCTCTCAACGCCCAGATGTCCAAGGACAAATTTCCTATACCTGTCGTTGATGAACTCCTGGACGAGCTACACGGGCCCCGCTTCTTCACTAAGCTCGACCTCCGTTCGGGCTACCATCAGGTGCGGATGCACCTGGACGATATCGCGAAGACAGCCTTTCGCACTCATCACGGCCACTTCGAGTTCTTGGTGATGCCCTTCGGCCTCTCCAATGCCCCGGCGACATTCCAGGCCTTGATGAACGACGTCCTCCGGCCCTACTTGCGATGGTTTGTGCTCGTTTTCTTTGATGACATCCTGATCTACAGCTCGTCATGGGCGGAGCATCTGCAGCATGTGGCCATCGTCTTCAATGAGCTTCGAGCGCACCAGCTGCACCTCAAGCGCTCGAGGTGCTCGTTCGGCACGACCTCCGTCGCCTATCTTGGCCACGTCATCTCGGCGGAGGGTGTCGCCATGGATGCCGACAAGGTCGCGGCGTGGCCAACGCCACACTCGCCGCGGGCTCTCCGTGGATTCCTGGGCCTCGTGGGCTATTACCGGAAGTTCATCTGGGAGTTCGGCCTCATCGTGGCACCGCTCACGCGCTTGTTGCGCCGCGACGCCTTCTCCTGGGATACTGAGGCGACCGAGGCTTTCCAGACCCTCAAGCAGGCTCTCACTACGGGGCCGGTTCTCCAGATGCCGGATTTCGACAAGCTGTTCATGGTGGACTGCGACGCCTCGGGCGTGGGGTTTGACGCCATCCTTCATCAGGGCGACGGACCGCTCGCGTTCTTTAGCAGGCCATTCGCCGCACGCCATCACAAGCTTGCGGCTTATGAGAGGGAGCTCATTGGCTTGCTGCAGGCCGTGCGCCACCGGCGGCCGTATCTGTGGGGGCGGCCGTTCTGTATTCGCACGGATCATTACAGCCTCAAGTTCCTGTTGGACCAGCGCCTCTCCACCGTGCCACAACATCAGTGGATCAGCAGGCTTTTTGGCTTCGACTTCACCGTCGAGTACCGCCCGGGTCGCCTCAACACCGTGGCGGACGCGCTGTCTCGTCGCGATGCCGACCTCGACACGGGCGACGTCGACACCGAGGGGGCGGTCCTCTACACCCGCTCGGGACCCTCCTTCGCCTTCATCGATGACATCCGCCGCGCCACCGCGAGCGCCACGGATGCGCAGCACCTCCGCCAGCGCCTCGAGGCCGGCGAGTTGGAGGAGCCGTGGCGCCTGGACGATGGCCTGCTCCTGCACGGGCGGCGTCTCTTCGTGCCGGATCATGGGGACCTCCGCCACCAGGCCATGCTGCTGGCCCATGCGGCCGGCCATGAGGGCATCCAGAAGACCCTGCACCGCCTCCGAGCTGATTTCTACATCCCCGGTAACCGTGCGCTCGTACGGGACTGGGTGCGGTCTTGCGTGACGTGCCAGCGCAACAAGACGGAGACACTGCAGCCGGCGGGATTGCTACAGCCCCTTGAGGTTCCCTCCCAGGTCTGGGCCGACATCTCCATGGACTTCATCGAGGGCCTTCCCAAGGTGGGCTGCAAGTCCGTCATCCTTACGGTGGTCGACCGCTTCTCCAAGTATGCGCACTTCATCGCGCTCGGCCATCCCTACACCGCCACCTCCGTCGCACGTGCCTTCTTCGACGGCATCGTTCGCCTTCACGGGTTCCCCTCCTCGATCGTCAGCGACCGTGACCCGGTGTTCACTGGCCACGTCTGGCGCGATCTTTTTCGGATGGCGGGCGTGAAACTGCGCCTGAGTACGGCATTCCACCCTCAGACGGACGGCCAATCCAAGGTGGTAAACAAGGTGATTGCTATGTACTTACGCTGTGTTACAGGTGATCGTCCCCGTGCTTGGGTGGACTGGCTCGCTTGGGCGGAGTACTGCTATAACACCTCCTATCACTCCGCCCTGCGTGCCACCCCCTTCGATGTGGTCTACGGCCGCCCTCCACCGCCCATCCTGTTGTTTCAACCCGGGACGGCCCGGACGGAGGCGGCAGGCGATCTTCTACGCAGCAGGGATGAGATCCTTGCTGAGGTGCGCCAGCGTCTTCTACAGGCCCAACAGCTGTCCAAGAAGTACTACGACACCAACCACCGCGAGATGGAGTTTGCGGTGGGTGACTGGGTGTGGCTGCGTCTCCTTCATCGCACCACGCAGTCACTGGACCCGCGCGCCAAGCGCAAGCTGGGCCCTCGCTACGCCGGACCGTTTCCAGTCTTGGAACGCGTCGGCAAGGTCGCCTACCGACTTCAGCTTCCACCTGGCGCCCGCATCCACGACGTATTCCATGTTGGCTTGTTGAAGCCCTTCCGCGGCGAACCGCCGGCAGCCGCACCGGCGCTCCCTCCGACCTCCGATGGACGTCTTCTTCCTGGTCCGGCGAAGGTGTTGAAGGCCCAGCAGAGCCGCGGTGTGTGGCGCCTGTTGATCCAGTGGCAGGGACTTCCGGAGGAGGACGCCACTTGGGAGCAGCTCGAGGAGTTCCGCCAGCATTTTCCAGACTTCCAGCTCGAGGACGAGCTGTTTGCGCAGGCGGGGAGAGATGTTATGACCGGCGTGCACTACAGCCGGAGGAGGCCCAATGGCGCGTCCAGTTAGGGGCCTGGCCGAACTTATCTTTATTTTCAGCACATATAGGATTATATAAACACTTGTAAGGACTCGTTTTAGAATCAAGCAATAAGACATATCTATTGCCCGGCTCCTGAGGGAGCCGGAACCCTAAAACCCTAGCCGCCGCCGCGTCTCCCTCTCCCTCTCCATCGCGCGACCACGGCGCCCCAGCGCCGCCGCTTGCGCCCATCGCCCCGGCAACCTCCCTTCCACCCCTACAACCTGCGGGCTAGACCCGGTAGGAACCTAGCTCCTACCAAGTTTAATATTGTACCTATCAATGAAGGTTCTCTTCCTTGCAAGTTGCTACATAATTCCTCTGTAACTTGTTGCTATAGAACTTACCGCTAGTAATTTATGTTGAACTATTCACGACCTCTCCTTGCATTCTTTTCAGGATGCCAGTTCATTGCGTGGTTCCTTTGGCGAAACAAATCAAAGTGAGTTGGCTGCATTCACATCATATGCACTGGCATTTCCAAACTCCTTCCTGGCCCTGGTGGACACATACGATGTTAGTTAATCTTTGCTCTGCATTAGTGTACTTGTGCTTTCTAAGGCATGGCCTACACATTCAATTGTGCAATGGATTTTTATAAGTTGACTAACTTTGGCAATGCTGTAATATTTCATTATTACAACATTTTTAAAACATGTTTTCTGTGACATGCTTAAACTGACTTGTTTCTGTATATTCCTTCTTTATGATTATGGATTAAAATATGAATATCTAGCCCATATATTTTCTGTGACATGCTACTGTAAGGGCCTCCTCTACAATTTTCATTTTTTTTAAATGTGTCCCTTTGACCTTTAGCAATTATACTATAGTTATTTCAGGACTGACCTTGACAGAACTGATGCATTAACTCAGGTTATATATGGGCATAGTTGATGTTTAAGTATGTATCGTTGCTAGGTCATGAGAAGCGGAGTGCCAAACTTCTGCGCTGTTGCTTTAGCCCTCAATGATATGGGGTACTATTGCCTCAACACTTCTTTGTACTTAAGTCTTTTCTTCTTATTTGCCCAACTTGCTTGTGCTACATGTGAAGTTGTAGCTGATGATAACACAATAAAATGAAGCTTTCTCCTGGGTGTGTTTCCTTGCTAATACTTTTCAGATACTTTCTGGTTTCTACATGCGTATACTTTGTTTCTTTGAGTTTTTCTTCCATTATACATAAAAATTGCATGTTTGAATTCATATGGAATAGATTTATTTTTCATACCTAATGGTTCACTAATGCCTAATTTGTTGGGCCTAGACCTCACAGCGTAGACATTTGATACCAACCATGCGCCCTTGTTTTGGGATATGTAACATTAATTATTATCAAATCTCTCCTCTATTTTGAGCAAGCATCTTGAGCATAAGTAGAAACACTAACTTATAGGGTTATACACCCTCATCCTTTGGTTTAGAAACTTAGGTCTCTTGATTGCATTTTTTGGTTACTTTAGGAATTTAATTGCATCCCTTGCTGAACTTTAGGAGTAAGTTCTGCCTGCAACATGTTAGCTATGTTGCTATTTGAACAGCAAATGATTTAAAAGAAGGGGTTGATTTACTTGATAGGTCTGGCTAGAGGCTATATTTGATTTCCTTATCGCTCTTCAATATTTTAGCTGAAATTTGGATGTTTTTTTATTCATAAACCTTAGCTGTGCATTAATGGAAAGTTTCCTTTTCAGGTATAAGGCAGTTGGAATTAGGTTAGACTCTGGTGATTTAGCATATCTGTCTATTCAGACACGCAAGTTCTTCTGTGCAATTGAAAAAGAATTTGCGGTTGCTGGCTTTGGAAAAACGAATATTACAGCAAGCAATGATCTCAATGAAGAAACAATTGATGCCTTGAACAAGCAGGTAAGCTGTACTTTAGAAGTTTAAATAGTTTGCTGCTGAAGTGTGTATTTATCTAGTGAAATATCTTGGGAGTTTTTCAACAATTTTACATTCAGATGGTTGCTACTTGTTAGTGGTTTTGGTTATTTGGTGGTTTTGTCATCTGTTGGTTTTAATTAACCGTGATAGTGAGTAAAACAGTATGCTTAGAATTGTATAACTAATTTTAGATAAATATTAAGAGTGAACTTACCCAGCTGGTCCTGACAATTGACAACTTACTACAAAGGTTAATGTTTGCTTCAAAATACCTGGTATCAGTGTATCTTCTGCTGAATGAAGCTTTTGCTGTATTGAAATCCAGCGCTTAACATGGTTATGAGAAAACTGTTTAAAGATACACGAGCCTGTGAATTAGATGGATGTGTTATCTGCTCTGCTCAAAGATATCTGTTTTTGTGGCTTCACTGTGGTCGATGGCTTGGTGAATGACTACTGATATTCTGTGTAGGGCCATGAGGTAGATTCATTTGGCATTGGCACCTACCTAGTTACCTGCTATGCACAAGCAGCACTTGGTTGTGTATTCAAGTTAGTTGAAATTAACAAACAGCCTCGCATTAAACTCTCTGAAGATGTCACAAAGGTATATATGTTAGTACTCATTAGTATTCAAAGTTGACAAGATATAGCTTTAGCAGCCTCTGGTGTACCAGAATGACTAATTTGTAGCTCCATGCACCAGGTATCGATACCATGTAAAAAACGATGCTACAGATTGTATGGAAAAGAAGGTTATCCTTTAGTTGATATAATGACTGGGCAAGATGAGCCAAGCCCAAAGGTAAACAATATTCGTATTATGCTTGAGCAGTAAGTGTGCATCGAAAGAATGTGTCCACTTCAAAACTCTGCTGCCAAGCATATACTTTCTCTTAATTAGTCAGCAGATCTGCATATATGTTTGTGGGCTTGATCATTATTGCATTCCTTGATAGGTTGGTGAGAGGATCCTGTGTCGTCACCCTTTCATCGAGTCAAAGAGAGCTCATGTTGTTCCACAGCATGTTGAGGAATTATTAAAGTGCTACTGGCCTGGAAATTCATGTATGTGTATCCACTCGAGTAGCTTCTACTGTTGTACATAAAATCTGGTCCATCTGAATGTAAACGTCATAAATCATAACTTGTCCGTCTCAAGTTGAAAAAGGACACTAATGCCAATCTTTATCATGTTCTCATGCCGAAGCCGTACAAAGGGAGGAGCTGCCATCCATCAACGAGAACAGGAGCCGGTGCATGCGTCAGCTGGACCGAATGAGGCCGGACCATCTGAGGAAGTTGAATCCAACACCATACAAGGTTCGATCGATTACTCTTAAGCTTGATGTCACTTATCTGATCCCCTTGCATTTCAATCTCACCTTGCACTCGTCGCACTGCATGGCTCTTGATCAGGTAAGCGTGAGCACTCAGCTCTATGACTTCATCCATTTCCTGTGGCTCAACGAAGCTCCAGTGGGTGAGCTGCAATGAGGAAAGATGACAATGGGAGCATGATCCAGCGCCGGATCGAATCCCGATAACCTCTTCTTTCTTTTCAAGAATAACGCGTGTGTATCTTGCACGATACACTGTAACATGTTCATGTTGAAAGGACACGGCCTTAACATATATGGTGCTCAGGTGCTCAACATGCATTACACCAGAGTATGCATGATTGACTTAACAGAGTACCATGCAGTTGTGCTCTGAAAAAAACTAATATAATTCTCTTGCAAGGATATGAATAAATGATGGCGAGAAGCTGCGGTAATTATCTTTGCCTCACTTTCTATGAACTGCACTCGGGTAACCGGTATATATTACCCCTGTCCCAAATTACTTGTCTTATATTTGTCTAGATACAGATGTATCTACGGAACGGAGGGAGTATTTGATTCTCATGATTCTAAAAATGTACTAAATAGAAAAAAACATATAATTGAGATCCCATGCCATGTTGAATCCCACATGAATTGAAACACATGAATTTGTACTATAAGTTGTTTGATCATACATAAGAAAAGGAATATTCTCCAAGCTAAGAGCATCTCCAACAGCATTGCTATTCTGACTTGCTAAAAACTAGGTATAGCAAGAGGAAAGAGAAGATTTAGCAACCCCAACAGTTTTTTGCTCCAACAGCATTGCTATAAAATTTAGCAAGCCTCTCAATGACACGTGGGGACCTGTGCCAGGCCCAGGGCAGCAGGAATCTAGGGGGCGGTGGGTCCACTTGTCAATGGAATAAAGGGATGTAGGGGACCACAAAAACTGGGCTGCTAAAAATTATAGCAAGTGCCTCTCCACTTTGCAAATATACCAAGTGTGGGTGCAAATATAGCAAGCTTTGTAAAACAATTTGTGGGGGGACCACTTATACAAAGGTTGTTGGAGCAACATTTTTGGGCCTAGTTGCTATATTTCCAGTTTTTAGCAATCCTAGCCAAATATACAAAGGTTGTTGGAGATGCTCTAACTATGCATTTTAATGAAAGAGGCCTTTATCTCGTAGTGACGTGGACCAGGATCTATATGTGTTGCTCGTACGAGCACCCGGCTTCACATGTGACTCGGATTCGGAGCTCTTAACAGTGTCGGATTCGGCTCTGCGGGACTCCATATATGGTGGACGTACGCTGCCCAACATACCTACGTACGTGTTTGGTTTCGATCCCAATGGCGGCCGGCGGAAGGAGCAGCGGCGGCAGCGCGGTGGATGCGGCGGAGAGGCTTCACAGGCTCGCCGAGCAGCGGTTCCTCGTCGGCGACGTGGCCGGGGCGCTCCGGGCGGCGCGGGAGGCCCAGGCGCGCTGCCGGTCGCTCCCGGGGCTCGTGCACGCCCTCGCCGCCTACGAGGTCCACGCCGCCGCGGCCGCCTCCCGCGCCAGCGGCAGGAACTGGTACGCCGTCCTCAGCGTCGGCGCCCGGACGTCGCTGCCGGCCGGCGGTGGGGGCGTCGCGCACGAGGGCATCAAGCGGCGGTACCGCCGGCTCTGCCTCGTTCTTCACCCCGACAAGAACCGCTCCGCCGCCGCCGACGGCGCGTTCAAGCTGCTCCAGCAGGCGTGGGGGGCGCTCTCGGTCCGCCACCCGCCCGCTCCCCGCGACGCCGCGGCCACGGGAGTCACCAAGCCGCGCTCTGCCCCGACGCCGGCGCCGTCGCCGCGACCCCGCCCGCCGGCGTCTCCCGCCCCTGCCGCGAAGCCCAGCAACCAGAGCCGGCCACCGCCGCCTGCCGCTAACAACGCGCGCACGGACGACGACAAGCGGCGAGCCGGCGCCGGCGAGGCGTCTCACAGCCGGTCACCGCCAGCGGCCGCCCACGCACCCAAGGCCGAGAGAGCGAGCGCGGACACGCGTGACACGTCGGCGTCTCAGGCGAAGCCAGGCAACCAGAGCCGACCACCGCCACCGGCAGCCTCCGCTGCCTACACGCCAGAATTTTGGATTTCGTTTTTCAATTTTTACCCGTGCTGAACGAAATTGACGAAATTCGTTTTTTTCGGATTTTTTCGGACAATTTCGGATGAAAAGCACAAACGAAAATTTGAATTTGGGGACGAAAACTGGACGAAAATTAGACGAAAATTGAACGAAATTTTCCCAGAAATTTGAAATACAACAGAACAACAAATGAATATCATAATATTTAGGAAAATATGCATCTAAAAATCATATAGCAAAAACTATTCATCAAATCATTACGCATCAGAATGAAAATCAACACCATCGACAACCATTGCAGAAAGTAGCATAGTCCAACAATTCAGAGAGCGCCAACCATTCGAAATGCAACATAGTCCAGATTAACATGCGACTTAATAGTCCAGATTAAGAGTCCAAATGAACGTCCATAACGGTTCAGAATAACAGTCCACGATGAATTTAACAAGGCATTCAAAGTTCAAATTTGCCAACCCCAAAATACAAACAGAAAATTCAATTAGGACTTCCTGTTCTTCAACCCCTCAGTCTTGCATCAAAAGTCTTGAATCGAACGGAGACCTTCACTTCAGACTTCCTGTTCATCCACCAGTTAGTCTTCATCAAACAAAAAAGCTCTTTTGCTCCCAGGCCAGTTACCCTGCAATTAAAGAAGCATCAAATATCAGGAAAAGGATTGTAGTGGCATTGTGAAGTATATAAATATTGCAAGTAGATGGCAGCCACAACAACTCATAGATGGTAGCCCCAATTGAAACCAACGTGTACGAGTCGACGAGTCGATGAGTCGTTCGAAGGTTGAGACTCATAGACTAATCGTGACTAGTCTAGACTACTGCTGGACTAGTCGACATGGTATGTAGCACACAACTTGCAGTAATCAATTACTAAAACCTAGTATTAGTATGTACTCCCTCCATTTAGTGTTAGATACATCCGTATCTAGACAAATCTAAGACCAGTAATTTGGGACAGAGATAAAAATATGTACTATACAAAGTGCATTGGACCGTCAATTTGTTATGCAGGTTAGTCCAATAAGCATATTTCCATGCTGGATCCTTGCTCCTAGTTGGCTTCTTTTAGGATCCTTCGATGGAGCGAGCTGGAAACCTAGCGGACCTAATTTTCCCTCCCACGGGCTGTGGGCTGGGAGACTGGCTCACTTATCCCCTCCCAATCCATAAAAAATATTGAGTCGAATGACTCAAAGTGCACGACTAGTCCAGACTAGTCTACGACTAATCCTTCGACTGCTCGACTTGGCGAACTAGTCTACACGAGATTTCTAGTCGACACCCAGTATGCGACTCAGAGACTAGTCTAGCGACTAGTCTCGACTAGTCTCTCGACTCGTAATCAATGATTGAAACAGCCTATAAAATCATATGGACTAAATCACGGTGAATTATATAAATGGTGCAAGTAGATGGCAGCCACAACTCATAGACGACAGCCCCAATTGAAGCAGCCTATAAAATCATATGGACTAAAGCATGGTGAATTATTTAAACATTTCAAGTAGATGGTAGCCACAACAACTCATAGATGGCAGCCCTAAGTGAAACAACATATAAAATCGTATGGATAAAAGCACAACATAGCATGTTTATGACGGAATATAAATGCATAAATGGCAAGTTATTGATGACAGCACAAGGAACTTACATGTCAATTGTAAAGGCTGGACGGCTGGTGACCTCCTTGACCTTCTTGGCTTGCCTAACCCGTTCCGATCTACGGTTTACCAAACTACCATCACTTGTTACCTCATTATTGTTTCCAACTCGACTTGGTAAATCATTTTCAACTTGCGTTGGAGAATCTCCTCCATTAGATTGACACCATCATCATCTTGGATACCATCATCATCTTGGATATCATCATCATCATCATCATCATTGAATTCCAGCTCCTCGTCTTCTTCTTCATCATCCTCACTCCCATTGTAGTCCTCCTCTTCTTCCTCTACCCTCTTCCTTTTCTTGCCATTGTCCTACCTTCCAAGATGAGAGGCTTTCCTACTTGAGTTAAGCAAGCGTAGTTGCTCAAACACAGCGCTGGCAGCATCAACTCCATCCAAGACTACATGCTCCTCATCCTCATTCAACCATTCCATCATAGGATTTGTTGCATCGAACATGGTTGTATCCATCATCATTGCACATGGATCAACTTCCTTCTGCTTATCATTCTCTCTCATCGGGTCTTGTTCCTCTTCAACACGTATCTTCAAGGTGTGAAAACAAAATCAGTCGATGATAACAAAGTACAAAGACTACAAATGGGTATAGTCGCTATTTATAAAACAATATACTGCATCATAATATGAATAAAAACTGAGTAAGGAATTAAAAAAATGAACCAGGACAGTGAAAATAATTAACATAATTTTTACAACAGAATAAACATCATAATATGAAATAAAAACTGAGTAAGGGATTAAAAAAATGAACCAGGACAGTGAAAATAATTAGCATAATTTCTACAACAGAATAAACATCATTTCAACTCTAAATGCATCATAACATCAAGTAAAAATATAACAATGCGGATAAAACAGAATTGACACATTTTTTACTCTAAATGCATAACAACATCAAGTATAAAGATAACAAGTCATTACAAAGAGAATGGCCACAATTTTTAATTCAAACAGAATTAACATGTCTTTTATTCTAAATGTTTCATAATATCAAGTAAAAGAGAATAAGGTATAAAACAAAATTAACCATGAGTAAACAGAACTTTAAAAAGATCCTCTCTAAAAACAGAATGCAGATCATGGTACTGACCTTTCCATGCCGTCTCTCTTGGAGCTGAATCATTCCTCATCACAACATCGTCTTCATTGTCGAGGTTGCAATTGCCCCTCCTTCTGGTTTCATCCATGCTCACCCTATTAATATAGGGCGCACTTCCATCACCTATAAATTAGAGAATGAGAAGCAAGCATCAAGTGTAGTTCACCTTCATTTGCAAAATATGGTAATTTGTTTTAACAATGACATGCAACCAAAGTTGAGAACATAAAAAGAATCATGCAGTACAAGAGATTAGATATATAGTTAGTTGCAGATTACCACATACAGCTAACTACAGATCTAAATAAGCATGCACGTACCATCCACACTTGCTAAATAAGCATGCACGTACCACATACAAGATACAACTAATTACAGATATTGGCAAGGTGAGCTATCATACACAATTGTGCTCCTGAATCAAGCAAGTGTGCATGCTGAGTAATCTAGCTACAGATCTTGACAAAGGAGGACTCGTGTCCAGCAAATAAACAATCTAGCTACACATCTTGGCAAGACTATCATTCAGTAATGCTAAATACACATGCATGTAC
This sequence comes from Elymus sibiricus, assembly GCA_039707655.1. NCBI lineage: Eukaryota > Viridiplantae > Streptophyta > Magnoliopsida > Poales > Poaceae > Elymus > Elymus sibiricus. Next base: position 485,587,657 of record CM077671.1, read on the forward strand.
AGGATTGACTACCTTCAGCTTGCCGACCTGCAGCAGCTCGAAAGGCAGCTCGTGCTTGAGACGCCGGGCCACTGCCCGAGCCCTGCATGCGCCGCATGCTGCCACTGCCGTCGACAGGGGCGGGCCCAGGAATTCAAGACTGTGTATTCAAAATTTGAAAATTATTTTTCGAGGCATACGACCTTCCTTTTGGGGCATAAAACTGATTATAGCAGCATATATTGTACTAGTTCTAAACTATATAAAAGATACCACATAATATATTATATTCATAAAAATTGATCATAACTTGGTATGTTCAACATATGGAAGTAAAAAAATTGTTCAACATATCATGGTAAAATCTAAGTTATATAGAAGACAGAAAATAGTAAAATGATAAAAAAAAACTTACAAATTACAGGATAACTTTGCGATCCTTGATGCTATGGAAATGAGTGATGATGTACTCATCCTAACTTGCAAGAAGAAATCCCTTTCGACAAATGTGACCAAGCAATCATTTAAGGTTTTTTTTTGCCCCATCTTGCTTCTTAGCTTGTCTTTTATATAGTTCATTGATGAAAAGACTCTCTCAACACCGGCTGTTGCAACCGGAAGTTTCAGAATACTAATCGTTATACAAATGCTCATTGTAACAAATTTAGAATTTATGGACATTCTCTCATTACAAACTGAAATAGAAAATTCAAATTCTCATGTCTAAACAATTCATAAATGACTGCAAACAAGTCTCTAATTTCACTATAATTAAATAAGAAAGACAAGTGATCTGTGATCAAACTAACTTACTTACGACTTGAGCTGAAACTCTGCCCCTGCAACAGTGTGTCGAGAGAAGAAAACTGTGCTTGTACGGCACTGCAGTCATAGATGAGTTCAGTTCCAGTAAGAAACGACATGAAAAGAGAGATCCTAATTTCAGAAGTCACATCTAATCAGCAAGTTTACCTCCAATAGACAATACTTCAATCTGTCGACTGTCGTTTGTGGGCTTTGAAACTGAATCACTGTCACTGTTGCGCTGCTGCCTGTTGCCCACGAACGACTTCAGGTTCAGGGATCAGAACCGAAGGGAGGCAGGGAGCGAGGGAATACGGATGGATTCATCGCGCCGGTGCGCCGTGCGCATCGTTGATCAAGCGAGGCTAAGGCGGCAGCAGCCCTGGCCGCCGGCCGGTGGACGCCTTGCGGAGACAGTGGCGGTGGTTTGCGTGCGAATTGCGATCTGGTCGATGTATGCGGGGAACGGGGGCGCCGGTTCGTCTCACGTATCGATCGATGGATGGAGTTTTTTTTGGGCGGCGATGCACGTACGCGCCCGTGCGATGCGCTCCTGGGCCAAGTCGTGGACTCGAGGATATGGTGGGCTACTGGGCCAGCCTCTGGGCTAAAATGCCTAACTAGTCTCAGTTTCGTCTTTTCTTATACAGACAGTATATATACTATATATACCTAGTTTTTTGCCAAAAATAATGGGTATTCAGTTGAATACCCTTGAATTGATGTGGGCCCGCCCCTGGCCGTCGACCCGTTCGACGCCCAAGCCCAGCTGCTCCGGCATCGATGTCGTGCGGCCGCGCTCCGTGGCGCTGCCACCACCCAGCCGGTCGGCTCGGCCACTGTCCATGGCGGTTTCAAACTCCATGGACGGGAAGGAGTACTCGTTCAGGAGGATGGGAGGAGTGTGGGAGGAAGACGGGAGGAGGGTGGGAGGAAGACGGGAGGAGGCGGCGCTGCTCCGCGCCCCCGCCTCACTCGCTCTGCTCGAGTTGCCTGCAGCCGCCGCTGAGAGGGATGTGAAGAGTGGAGTGAAAAATTAGGGTTGGGAGGGGCTCAGGTCGTGTTTATATAGTGCAGGGAAGGATGTGTGGGCTGTACTGGACCGTGGGCTGGACTAAGAATTTAAAAAGGGCCGAAAAATTTGGGCCGGTATACACAACTACCGGGCCAGAACGAGATTGACGAAAATCGTTGAAAAACCGTTTTTCTCGGACGAAATCCAAAACTCTGCTACCCGCCCAAGGACGACGAGGGATCCGGCACGGACACGCCGGCGCGGCGGCAGGGGAAGGGGAACAGCAGGAGGTTCCCGTGCCCGGCGCCGTGCGTGCACTGCGGCGGGCGGTTCGCGTCGCCGACGTGTCCGTGGGCACGTGGCACCTCCACTGCGCGGCCTGCCACCGGTACGCCAAGGTGTGCGTGCGCAGCCCCTCCAACGCGGAGATCTGCAGGTGAAGAAGCTTCGGCCACGATGGAGGGACGGACACGGAGCAGATGATCATATCCTAGATGGTACGCCATTTTTAGTTCACCCGTCAATGTTTCCTTCTATTTCTCTCTTGTCAGGACAGGATGTGTAGGAGCTGCGTGCGCACGTGTTCATGTCTGAAATCCTCGGCGCCAAGATGAGGTGCTATTCTATAATATATACTAGGTTGGTTTTGAAGTCGAATTCTAAAGTCTGGAATCGTTCACTGTGATCTTTTGCTTTCTATATACTTACAATAATATCAAAATTTCAATTTGGCTCATAGGTGTATATGCACCCATTGTCTAACTACACATTTTTAAAAGTTAAAAAATTTCAAGAAAAAATCCAGCATGTATATTCGGACATTATATGTGCATGCACAAAGTTTCGGTGAAAAAGGACACTTTTTGTGGCTTGTGTAAAAAAGACAAATTTCAATGCTTGATTACAGCTATTCACGAGGCATTTTTTTATCTTTTATATACATGCCACAAAAAATGTCCTTTTTCATCGAAATTTTGTGTGCTAATAAAGGATGTCCGGATGTACACGCGGAATTTTTTTCTCGATTTTTTTTAATATTTTGAAATGTGTTTTTTATACATTTTTCATAATATGTGTATATACACCTAGGAGCCAAAACGCCACTCTCCAATAATATGCATTTTGTTACTTGTCTCAAGGTAGGAGAGGAGAGGAAGAGACATGCTATGTATGCTATGTGCTCACTTGGTTCGGTGGGTTTGTCAATTTCCAGCACTACTCCTTGTTTAATTTCATTGTTGTTTCGCTCAGTGTCCTGTCCCGGAGAAATGACAGAGTGCGAAGGACGATCCTTCTGGGAGCAGTTGGGTCCAAATCTGATCCATCTTGCGCAGGTACCTATTAACCGGAACTTCATGAAAAACCATGTCTCCAACTTTCAAAGTAATAGTGATTTTGTCGGTAAAATAAGATTATATATGTTGTTTCACAAGGCCCATCACCATGATTGACAGTTTGACATACATATTGCATTGCACAAAAGCATAGCACAAATTGCATTGCATTCCAAATCAACTACATCGAAACGATATGTCTACATTTTATCAAAATACAACAATTTGCTCGATTGATGATTTTTTTTAGAAATCTCTTCGAGGCTTGAGCTAAATTAAACGAGTACAACCCTTGTGGCATGCATGTGCTTAGGCGTGGAATTTCTGAAAAATGGAACGGGGCAGTGACAAAGAGTGTTCAAAACACATCGATGTGGCAGGGCACTCGCTTCGTTCAAGCCCGGAGAAATTCGTGAAGAATTATAGTAATATATATCTAGTTAGCTATTGTACATGTCATCCTAATCTATATATCTATCTATCGTATGATATCCTTCTATATGCCTTGCCCACCGTCGCTGCACGCCTACATAAGTAAAAGAAAAACCAGCTAATACAATCCCTAGATATTTTTTTGGCTAGATGCGTGGGAACCACATTAGCGCGATTCGATGGCCATCACCTATGTGAAACAGAGGAGATGGCTACTCAACGTCGGGTGGTGTGGAAGGTGCAAAAAAGGCGTGTAGGAGGTGATGAGTGTACTTTGCACCCATCTTCTTTAGTTTAATCATGTGTCAGTTTGGATGAAACAACATTAGTGGGAGCGTTTGCACATTAGACGAGTAGACTCAATTCGCAAAATATTCTTGGTGACAGTAAGAGAACAAAAGATATAACGAATTTGCCTCACTTGACGCAAGAGTGAATGGAATATTACTTGATACTCGGGTGTATGGGTTGGTTTAAGTCGCTTTGTGTGGATTAGTCTTGAGATAGAATAGAGTTGTTTTTTAGGATTTATGGATGTACTACCTATATAAAACTAGACGATGGCCCGCGCGTTGTTGCGGGAAACATGGTAAACAAATTCATAAACAGGTGCTAAAAACTAAAACTATTGCAGAAACAAATTTAGGATTGCTCTCGGTTTATATTTTTTAAACAATAAATCATATGAACCATTTGACAAAATGGTGTATAAAAATAGAAACTATTACTGAAGTAAATGGGGGTGTCATTTAAAAAACAGTGTAACATGATCTACATATGTTTGCTCTTATCATCCAATGTATATACCGTTAATGGCCACACAAAAATTAGTGAAACAATGAGTGGATTAGTGCACGAATAGTAACTTCTGACCACATGCGTGACTTGATGATGTGGCATGGTTACATGAAGAGAAAAAAAAAGTAATATGACCACATGCATGACTTGATGATGTGGCATAGTTGCAGGAGGAGGAAAAATAGGTAGTGGGTTGCAACTATTTAAGGATAGAATACGCCAACCTATGCATATCATATAATTTGCTATGATTGTCTATTTGACCAATTTCGCACGCCTATACTTATATTTACATGCCACTGGTTTCTGATATGAATCCCGCTCCGATTTCCTCCATAAGAAAACCTTGAAATTATCATTACTTGCACTTAAATTTTCAATACGTATTATTTATTTGAAATACACCCACATAGGTTTCATATCATAATACTCCAATTACCTGTTGCAACTAGCAAAGCGAGTGACATTGCAACCCTCACTAGGATTGTTGGGGACACAAGAAGACATTTACTGTATATTATTAGTACTACCTGATAGGGGCTTGGGTTTTATCGCTAAGGATTGATAGTCTTGACAACATCAGTCAATTATTGTATGTGTGATCTGATTATTGGACTAGGATGCTTGTCATGCTAGTTCCGCTGGGTATATCTGCGCTTAATTTCAGTATTTATCGCTGTCATCTATGTTGTTACATGAATTTGGAATTATGTTATTCGTAGCCTACACATTAGTTTCAAAATACAATGTTTCTAATGTCTATGTGGGGCAACTTGCAACATTTCTGCACGTAAACAAATGGTAAATACCATCTGTGCATGTCAAGAAGACATATATAGTTTGGACCAAAGAAAGTAAGTATTGATATGTCATGTCCTACAAGGCTTGCATTTTGGTATGGAGCAAGTATATGATATCTCTTGCAAATAGCTTAATGTCTTGGTTCCCTAGTGTCTACACTAGGTACATATCTGGAGGGAGAATCCACATGCTACTGTAAGCATTGTACACTTTTCTATTTTATTTTGAATTTTAAAACATGTACGTAAAACACAATCTACTAAATTAATTCTTTGGTCTAAATTTCGCCTACTGAAGTAGGCGAGTTGCAGCCTGCAATCCGAACTGACGATGGGTTTTTGGCGAGATCCTGTGAAGTATCCCACTGATTTGGTCATCTTCACGTCATCACCGATGATGTCATTCTCCCCATCGTTGACCTGTAATACATCTGATGATCTCTGCCATTTGAGTACGTCAAGAATACCACATCACTAGGGAGCTCATGAAATCGATTCAAGCAACTATAAGCACTCTTCCCATGGTAAGTGATGTAATTTTGCCATCGTCCAGAATTATGCTTCCTGGACAAGGCTGTTAGGTTTAATCTTGACTAGATTAATTAGTCAAGGAGGCGTGCAAGTTCGCACGTCCGGTCATGTCGTCTAAGGGAGTCAAGTAGTCGTGCGGGTTAGCACGATCGGTCGTCGTCGTCATGTCGAAGTGCTTGTCTCTGTGATGAGGTGTTGAAGATGAAGCGTGCCCAAGTCGTCTATGTGTCTCGCCGGGAGGATCAAGTCAAGTATGTGGGGCGGTAAACCAATGAAGGTGAGTCTCTTCAATGAGGCCATGTCTCTACATGAGGCTAGGGTGCATGGTGTAGTGCACGGGGTGGTGTGATCCACAAGGAGTCGGCATGTATCTCGTCAGGGTGGATGGTGTAGTCCATCGGGTGGTGTATTCCATAGGTTACTGGCGAGGCTGGGTAGTCCAAGGCATATTTGAGGTGATCCGTAAATTCGCCAAGTTGAAATTGGGGAGAGATTGTTGCGATCAATGAAGCCTATCAATTTAACTTGTCGTGGTGTGAGCGGATGAGTCGACAAGGGATGAATCATCAATCAGCCAAGATCAGAAAGAGCATGGAAGACAAGAGTCAAGATTAGGGAGTGATTGTTAGGTTTAATCTTGACTAGATTAATTAGTTTGATCGTGTCCAAGTTAGACATGCAGCGTGAGTCCGGTTTCATATACTTGTGTATACTGGGAGTCTATTAGCAGAGTTTGGTTAGAGTTCTGTTAGTACTAGGAGTCACGTACGTATAGGGCTAGAAGTCAAGTCTGAGTCCGTGTAGGTTTACAAGCTCTGGACGGCTTGGTGCGTGTAGGGTAGCTCCTATATATACTTGAGCCTGTCGTGAGATTTGTACTGTGAAAAAGAGAAAAAGAAAACATAAAGAGGGAAAAGAAAGGCGCGACGCGTGCCTTTGGCCAAAAGTTTTTGAGCGAAACACTAATCAGTTGAAAACTGCTTGCATTACAAATTGATCCTTAGGCATCTACAGGCTCGATGGGCTAATCCGCCACCTCAAACTCCCGCGGACGCATCCGGGCACGGCTCAAATTGTGTCCTACACATCCGTAATCCTCATATCGGACATCCTATATCCATACTAGTCATGCAACGTGAAAATAAACTACGTAGATCATCACATGCATCATGTAACGGAGCATTCCGATCACCAAAAGATCACAGACGGATGTCCAAAAGCTACTAAAAGTTCACATAATTTACATACTACGGACTAGAGTACTAAATAACTTGGCAGTCCTTTCTCAATATATTTTCCTTAATAAGGAATGTCAGCGGTCACGAATTTGGCACACGCCCGGCCAAAAACACTTGACAAATCACTGACACTTCGACTCCCCCCCTATAAACGATAGATCACGTACGGCGACGGCGGCTCGGCTATAACCTAACGCTTGCTGCCGCCATGCCGCCTCCACCTCCCTACTGCCCCCGCCCCCGCACGTTGGCCTCCTAATTCCGACCACCACCGCCATGCCTCTCCTTGCCGTCTCTGATTCCCCATTGGACACCCCACTAGCTCCTCTCCACCGGTGCTACCGGCGGCGCACTCGCCCGGAATCCTGACGGCGCCCCACTCCTCCACCACCAACACGTCTCCCCCTCCAGTTGACAACGACCACACTAGCTTAGCATGATCTTCAATTAATTCTGTTTTTGATATGGGATGGTATGAAAACATATGTATGAGTTATATAGTAGCTAGGTTAATATTTATCGGATGATATCAGGTCAAAAATATATATTTATCGGATGATATGAAAACATATGCCTGAGTGATAAATTTTGATATCGGACGATATGGAAATTGATATAGAAATTGCTATGGATAAGTGTGGGAGGATATGTGTGAATGCCTTTTATGATTGAGAGTGCTAGAGGAGAGGAGAAGAGGATGAAAGGAGAGGACAATAGAGAAGAGGATGAGTAGAGGATATAACATTCTAATTTATATAGATATGTCAATTGATGTGTACTAGAGTTAGGCAATATTGATAAAAAAAATGTCACAAAGAAAGAAAATGGAAGGAAATTTTAAAATAAAAAGAAGTTAGTAGTAAAAAAAATTCTATAATTTGTTAAATTGTGGAAATATTTGCAAATGCTAGCGTTATAGTTAATTGTTACATAGTTAGCTAGCCAGATATATTAGGTGCTTGTTATTTCACAAGAGACCTGCTGCTGGTGCTACTGCCCCTGCTCCCTTGTCCAGGAGGTCAGGTCCGGCGACGCCTACGACATTGTGTGCCAAAACCGCGGCGAAGATGACGATGACGGGAAGAACACCCCAGCAGCAGCTCCCAGGTCTAGATGCAACAACCACTGAGGTTTGCAGGTGTTTTTGCTTCAGATGGTGGCACCGACGAAGAAAGCCGGCGACAGCGCCGTGCAGGGGGTGTCTTCCTCTTCGCCACTAATCCGTTGCCGCTGATGTTCTTGCCTGCATCTGCATGACCGGCCGGCCGGCTGGCCACTGCTCGTCTAGTTCTTTTGGTTCCGTATGAGTTTAATTAGTACTCCTACTCACTCGGTCCCATTTAAGGATTTTTTTCATGTTGTTGGCAGCACATTGTTCAGCTAGTTACTTGAATTAGGGATGAAAACGGAGCGGAAACGGACGGAACTGGGTGCTACCAGATTTGTTTTCATATTTTTTTACACAAGCGGAAACGAATACAGAAACCCCGGAAATGAATATGGAAACAGATACTACCGGAAACAGACACAGAGCGAATACGGAGCGGACACGGAAACATAAGTGGACATTGTCCGGAAATTTAAAACCCCTTGAGTCGTGTAGAAATAAACATAAAACCAAAAATATAATGAAATGTTACCATGGCTAAGAATAATATGATTATGTTGGCACCTTAGCATAGTATAGTAGTAGTACTACTACTACTACTGGATAATTGTGTATAGGGTCTAGTTGAGTCCGTATGTGGAAATAGAAGTTGGGCCTCAAATGATCCATTATGATCATTGTGTCATTGCGCGTTGTTTGGTAGTTGGGTTAAAAATCATCCATAGGCCTATACAAAAAATGAAAATTTCATATTCATGGAAACGGAAAGTTTCGTTTCCACCGGAAAACACTGTTCCGTTTTTGTTTCCGATTCCGCATAATAAATTCCATTTCCATTTCCGTTTCCATATTTCCTCTCCATTTTCATTTTTCCTCCGGAAAAGCGGAAAGTTTCCACTCCATTTTCATCCCTAACTTGAATTAGGACTAAAATGAAGAACGAAAAGCTGATCTGTAGTAGTATCTCCATGGTTTTGTTTTTGAAATTTTCCTCCATGGTTTGGTAATGACTCGTTGAGGTTTGAAGGCTCAACGGTATATGTATCCAAGTTTTTTTTTTGAAACAAGGCAGAAAATTTGTCATTTTCATTAATTAAGGGAGAAGGTTTAGACATATGCCAATAACTACTCTCGCTGCAAGATGTATGTTTTGGTCTAGTTCTTTTTTGTATTATATATGTACATTGCAATCAATATAGGTAATATGAATATAATTTTGTCTCAAGGCCACAAGTTCAGGTTTATTGTGGTTAAAAAAAATTGCCCCCCCCCTCCCCCCTGCCCTGTGAAGCTCCGCCACCGGATGGTGGAATGGCCAACACCAACCGCAGTACCATAGCCCATGCTGTGTCTGTGGGGATACATAAACAGTAAGATGTATGGTTAGATCACCAAGCTTAACTGTACATCTCTCACAGCAACCCACTGTACACAGCAGAGGATACAAGCAAGTATGTTATCATATGATCCTCTCTTCCCTGCTGAATTTTGAGAAATAAAAACTCACCCCTTTTTTTGCATTTGTTGGGCAAAAATCAGTACGGAGTTTGTTAGCAGCAGTACAAAAAAGAGGAAATGCGCCCACCGTGGGGCTCGAACCCACGACCACAAGGTTAAGAGCCTTGCGCTCTACCAACTGAGCTAGACGGGCTAGCTGAGTGCCTGCTTCCAATACCGTATACAATCTCTTTAGTTCACGTGCACAAAGAAGAGATCGCCTGCATAAAATGAGAGCAAAAAAGATTATGATGGATCAGCACACTGCTTCAAAGAAATGGAAGCCACGATGGCATCCTCAGAAAGCTCTGTCACCGAATGAATTCAAAGAAGAAAAAGAAGTGTGATGCCCCTTGGCTCCATCACCAAGGTCCAATATAGGACCATGGAATCTACTAGAGGAACAACCCTTTGTGTGACTGATAAGAGGTCTAAGACAAAAAAAAAATGCCGTTATCCCCGACAAATAAAAGCTCAAGCATTTTACAAATGATGATCAGATTGTCTACTAGCTTGTTCGTTGCGCCTCAAATGCACGCCTTCTCTTCATAGTTAGTTGGGGCTGCCGCAGGGATCCCAGGAATTTCTCGCTGATCAAGTTCCTGATATCCATGATCTCTTGCAATAAGAAGGTAGCATCAAGCCACTAATGATGCTTTTGAACAGCAAGTAACTAATGATTTCGAAAATAAGGTTGAGAAAATGGAAAAATTACTATGATGCTTAAGAGTCTAACTTCACTTGCTGGTTGGCTTTTCTAATATCCAGGATAGGGAAGTGCACGAGATCATATTTGAGACACCATTTCATTTCATCAACTGGGCTATCTGATGGTTCAGAATTCTGCAACTGATGATAGTAAGCATCTACCTCTGGGATTTCTACTAGAAATGCAAGTTCTATTTGTGTCATTTTTTTTGCGTTTAGCTTGATTGCGTACTAAATCCTTTGTAACATTGTCAATAGTTTCCTGTGACCTGGAGCGAAAGCACCAACGCCAACAACAATTCAGTATCATCCTGGTTTGCAAACTGAAATCTACAGAATCAGATCTTGGTTAGATCATACCATCTTATACTGAATTTGTTTCATTCGGAATAGCACCTTTACATGCCTTGGGATTTCCCATTTGACTTTATGACACCATCACGTTGGATAACCCTTTTGTGAGGTCAAAACTTGCATGAACGTAGAACCTAGGCACCTCAAAGGGCATTTTGCGAATGCAGACATATTTTTTAGGTGTGGCAAAGTTTATGAACGAGAAAACCGTAAGCAAGAGCTCGTTAGAATACTAGCTATATATAGCTTCATGTTTAACAAATACAACCAGAATGCATAAGTTATGTATTGGTACTCAAAATATCTCATTAGATGGCGTTTATTTCACTGAATGGGTATTACATGGGGATTATCATCTATATTAACTTTTTTTGCGGGGATTATCATCTATAGTAACTACACAGGACTAAAGAAAATCTGCAAAATAAAGAAACAATAGGTAATCATGAGTTAGTAACTAGTGGGATCGAACCATACTCCCTGCATCTCAACCTTAGTACAACTTTGTACTAAAGTTAGTACAAAGTTGAAGCACTTATTTTGGACGGAGGGAGTAGCTAGTAAACATATCAGGTCATTTCTAACTGATTTCCTATCCGGTTGTAAGGGAGCATAAATTTGGTTATCCTCCCTTACGACACACCTGACCGAACCCCAATACCGAATAGTGGAGTAAAAATTATCCTCCACCTCCCAATATCCCTAAATATGCTCACTCCTTCCGTGGCCGAGTAAAACTGGCGCCTCTCTTCCTCCCACCCCCCGCGCCGCACTATCTCGCGCCGCCGCAGCCACCACACCCCGTCGCCGCCACCGATGACCCTCCCGCCGGCTGAAATGGATAGCCCGGTCCCTTCCAACACTCAGCCGGCCACCGCCGGCGGCTTTTCGTCGTCGGAAACCATCCACGTGTCATCGCCTGCACCAAAGAAAATTTTGGGGATGAAAAAACTCACCGGTTCCAAGCTCCTCCTCCAACCGCGGCAATGGCCTCTAGGGTGGCGACCTCCACTCCAGTCACTTCTCGCCGCCCTCCTGCCACTCCTCCCGCGGCCAAACGATCTCAAGAGAGAACGTCGGCCCTCGCCGAGGAGGCCACGAAGAAGAAGAAGGCCGTAGCCACTAGTAGAAAACGGACCTTTTGTCCGCATCTTTAGTCCCGGTCGGGTTTTGAACCGGCACTAATGTGACCATTAGTCCCGGTTCGGGACGGGCATCATTAGTCGCGGTTCGTTCCGGACCTTTAGTCCCGGTTCGTAACACGAACCGGGACTAATGTGGTGGTGGCAGGCTGGTGTCAGCTGGGGCCCCCACGAGCCCCTTTAGTCCCGGTTGGTATCACCAACCGGGACTAAAGGCCCCCCCTTTAGTCCCGGTTGGTGATACCAACCGGGACTAAAGGGTGGTGGCAGGCTGGTGTCAGCTGGGGCCCCCACGAGCCCCTTTAGTCCCGGTTGGTATCACCAACCAGGACTAAAGGAATCACCAACCGGGACTAAAGGCCCCCCCTTTAGTCCCGGTTGGTGATACCAACCGGGACTAAAGATCCCCTATATGAATTCGGCCAGCCCGATCACAGTACTCCTCCCTTTTTTCCCCCTTCTTCCCCTCCTTTGTTCTTCCTCTTCCTCGAGCTCATCCTCCATTTTTGCCAAAATTTGTCAAGATTTGGAGGCACCCCATCCATCCAAGTGTTCACAAAGGTTAGCAACTTTGTCCTTTCATCTCTCATTGCTAGATTAGCTCTTGCAATGCTCTATAAGTATAGTGATTTGTGGGTTTTAGTTTGGGAGTATTTATATGTGGTAGTTCATTTGATTTATATGCAATTTGAGCTCAAATTAACTTCTTACTTTGCATGTGTAGGTGTGGTTTACTTAGTGCCTTCCCGTCCCCGTCCTAACCACCGTCGATCGCCCGCACCGTCCCGTCGCCGTCACCACACCTTGGTGAGCCTCTTGTTCGTTCTTATCCTTTTTATAAAAAAAATCTTATTTGTATGATTTAGATAGTTAATTGTATAATTTTCTTACATGTATGATTGTTTGTTATACATAGTGCCATGACTTTGATATCCGTCCCCGTCGGCCCTCGTCCGGTTTATGATTCGGATGTGGTATATATATTCTCTTTTATAACTATTTGTTGCATTTCACGTTTATGACAATTATGCCCGTCAAGTTGACATAGATATTTTTATCTAGGAGGTATGTGAACCGGAAATTGCAACCGACATAGATATTCTTGTCAAGAAGTTAAATTTAGTTGAAAAAGAAAACGAGTATTTGAAAGAAAAATTGAAAAGAGTTGAAGAAGAGAAGATGAAATTGGAGTTGTATGTTGCCGATGTCGTCGATGATCACAAGATCAAGATGGATGCAATGCGCTTGAAGATTAGAAAATTTAAAAAATATGCCATTGATAGTGAGGCTTGGTATCACTATGCTGTTGGATCAATTGTTACCTTAGTTGCGATCTTGATCGCATTTGTTGTTGCATTTAAATGCTTTAGCTAGAGAGTTTGTATGTTGCTTTATGAGAACAAGTGTGTATGAACTTTATGTATGAACTTGTATTAATTTGGTCTTTTCGGTGTTGTGTAATGAAGATGAGCCGGCAATGGATGTACGATGACCGATGCTCTCCCCAGTTCATTAATGGCGTGCATACTTTTCTGGTTGCGGCTGAGGCAAACAAGCGGGCGGATGGTTTTATGTATTGTCCATGTGCTGGCTGTAAGAATGATCGAAATTACTCTAACTCAAGAACCATTCACGTCCACCTGTTTGAGTCCGGTTTCATGTCCGGCTATAACTGTTGGACCAAGCACGGAGAAAGAGGGGTCCTAATGGAAGAGAATGAAGAAGAAGAGGATGACGACAGCTATCCTGGCCATGGGTTCCATGAATACGATGGTACAACAATGGGGGAAGAAGCTGAGCCGGCAATGCAGGAAGGAGCTGAAGAAGAGGCATCAGATGAGCCCGCTGATGATCTTGGTCAGGCCATTGCCGATGCAAATAGAAACTGTGCAAGTGAAAAGGAGAAGCTGAAGTTGCAGCGCATGTTAGAGGATCACAAGAAATTGTTGTACCCAAATTGCGAAGATGACAAGAAAAAGCTGGGTACCACACTGAAATTGCTGCAATGGAAGGCAGAGAATGGTGTACCTGACAAGGCATTTGAAAAGTTGCTGAAAATAATGAAGAATAAGCTACCAAAGGACAACGAATTGCCCGACAGTACATACGAAGCAAAGAAGGCCGTCTGCCCTCTAGGATTAGAGGTGCAGAAGATACATGCATGCCCTAATGACTGCATCCTCTACCGCGGTGAGTACGAGGATTTGAATGCATGCCCGGTATGCTGTGCATTGCGCTATAAGATCGGCCACGATGACTCTGGTGATGTTGCGGGCGAGCGCCCCAGGAAGAAGATTCCTGCCAAGGTGATGTGGTATGCTCCTATAATACCACGGTTGAAACGTTTGTTCCAAAACAAAGAGCATGCCAAGTTGATGCGATGGCACAAAGATGACCGTAAGAAAGACGGGAAGTTGAGAGTACCCGCTGACGGATCACAGTGGAGAAAAATCGAGAGAAAGTGGAAGGACTTTGCAGATGACGGAAGGAACGTATGGTTTGGTTTAAGTGCAGATGGCATCAATCCTTTTGGGGAGCAGAGCAGCAATCATAGCACCTGGCCTGTGACTCTATGTATCTATAACCTTCCTCCTTGGTTGTGCATGAAGCGGAAGTTCATTATGGTGGACTGCGACGCCTCGGGCGTGGGGTTTGACGCCATCCTTCATCAGGGCGACGGACCGCTCGCGTTCTTTAGCAGGCCATTCGCCGCACGCCATCACAAGCTTGCGGCTTATGAGAGGGAGCTCATTGGCTTGCTGCAGGCCGTGCGCCACCGGCGGCCGTATCTGTGGGGGCGGCCGTTCTGTATTCGCACGGATCATTACAGCCTCAAGTTCCTGTTGGACCAGCGCCTCTCCACCGTGCCACAACATCAGTGGATCAGCAGGCTTTTTGGCTTCGACTTCACCGTCGTGTACCGCCCGGGTCGCCTCAACACCGTGGCGGACGCGCCGTCTCATCGCGATGCCGACCTCGACACGGGCGACGTCGACACCGAGGGGGCGGTCCTCTACACCCGCTCGGGACCCTCCTTCGCCTTCATCGATGACATCCGCCGTGCCACCGCGAGCGCCACGGATGCGCAGCACCTCCGCCAGCGCCTCGAGGCCGGCGAGTTGGAGGAGCCGTGGCGCCTGGACGATGGCCTGCTCCTGCACGGGCGGCGTCTCTTCGTGCCGGATCATGGGGACCTCCGCCACCAGGCCATGCTGCTGGCCCATGCGGCCGGCCATGAGGGCATCCAGAAGACCCTGCACTGCCTCCGAGCTGATTTCTACATCCCCGGTAACCGTGCGCTTGTACGGGACTGGGTGCGGTCTTGCGTGACGTGCCAGCGCAACAAGACGGAGACACTGCAGCCGGTGGGATTGCTAGAGCCCCTTGAGGTTCCCTCCCAGGTCTGGGCCGACATCTCCATGGACTTCATCGAGGGCCTTCCCAAGGTGGGCTGCAAGTCCGTCATCCTTACGGTGGTCGACCGCTTCTCCAAGTATGCGCACTTCATCGCGCTCGGCCATCCCTACACCGCCAGCTCCGTCGCACGTGCCTTCTTCGACGGCATCGTTCGCCTTCACGGGTTCCCCTCCTCGATCGTCAGCGACCGTGACCCGGTGTTCACTGGCCACGTCTGGCGCGATCTTTTTCGGATGGCGGGCGTGAAACTGCGCCTGAGTACGGCATTCCACCCTCAGACGGACGGCCAATCCGAGGTGGTAAACAAGGTGATTGCTATGTACTTACGCTGTGTTACAGGTGATCGTCCCCGTGCTTGGGTGGACTGGCTCGCTTGGGCGGAGTACTGCTATAACACCTCCTATCACTCCGCCCTGCGTGCCACCCCCTTCGATGTGGTCTACGGCCGCCCTCCACCGCCCATCCTGTTGTTTCAACCCGGGACGGCCCGGACGGAGGCGGCAGGCGATCTTCTACGCAGCAGGGATGAGATCCTTGCTGAGGTGCGCCAGCGTCTTCTACAGGCCCAACAGCTGTCCAAGAAGTACTACGACACCAACCACCGCGAGATGGAGTTTGCGGTGGGTGACTGGGTGTGGCTGCGTCTCCTTCATCGCACCACGCAGTCACTGGACCCGCGCGCCAAGCGCAAGCTGGGCCCTCGCTACGCCGTACCGTTTCCAGTCTTGGAACGCGTCGGCAAGGTCGCCTACCGACTTCAGCTTCCACCTGGCGCCCGCATCCACGACGTATTCCATGTTGGCTTGTTGAAGCCCTTCCGCGGCGAACCGCCGGCAGCCGCACCGGCGCTCCCTCCGACCTCCGATGGACGTCTTCTTCCTGGTCCGGCGAAGGTGTTGAAGGCCCAGCAGAGCCGCGGTGTGTGGCGCCTCTTGATCCAGTGGCAAGGACTTCCGGAGGAGGACGCCACTTGGGAGCAGCTCGAGGAGTTCCGCCAGCATTTTCCAGACTTCCAGCTCGAGGACGAGCTGTTTGCGCAGGCGGGGAGAGATGTTATGACCGGCGTGCACTACAGCCGGAGGAGGCCCAATGGCGCGTCCAGTTAGGGGCCTGGCCGAACTTATCTTTATTTTCAGCACATATAGGATTATATAAACACTTGTAAGGACTCGTTTTAGAATCAAGCAATAAGACATATCTATTGCCCGGCTCCTGAGGGAGCCGGAACCCTAAAACCCTAGCCGCCGCCGCGTCTCCCTCTCCCTCTCCATCGCGCGACCACGGCGCCCCAGCGCCGCCGCTTGCGCCCATCGCCCCGGCAACCTCCCTTCCACCCCTACAACCTGCGGGCTAGACCCGGTAGGAACCTAGCTCCTACCAAGTTTAATATTGTACCTGTCAATGAAGGTTCTCTTCCTTGCAAGTTGCTACATAATTCCTCTGTAACTTGTTGCTATAGAACTTACCGCTAGTAATTTATGTTGAACTATTCACGACCTCTCCTTGCATTCTTTTCAGGATGCCAGTTCATTGCGTGGTTCCTTTGGCGAAACAAATCAAAGTGAGTTGGCTGCATTCACATCATATGCACTGGCATTTCCAAACTCCTTCCTGGCCCTGGTGGACACATACGATGTTAGTTAATCTTTGCTCTGCATTAGTGTACTTGTGCTTTCTAAGGCATGGCCTACATATTCAATTGTGCAATGGATTTTTATAAGTTGACTAACTTTGGCAATGCTGTAATATTTCATTATTACAACATTTTTAAAACATGTTTTCTGTGACATGCTTAAACTGACTTGTTTCTGTATATTCCTTCTTTATGATTATGGATTAAAATATGAATATCTAGCCTATATATTTTCTGTGACATGCTACTGTAAGGGCCTCCTCTACAATTTTCATTTTTTTTAAATGTGTCCCTTTGACCTTTAGCAATTATACTATAGTTATTTCAGGACTGACCTTGACAGAACTGATGCATTAACTCAGGTTATATATGGGCATAGTTGATGTTTAAGTATGTATCGTTGCTAGGTCATGAGAAGCGGAGTGCCAAACTTCTGCGCTGTTGCTTTAGCCCTCAATGATATGGGGTACTATTGCCTCAACACTTCTTTGTACTTAAGTCTTTTCTTCTTATTTGCCCAACTTGCTTGTGCTACATGTGAAGTTGTAGCTGATGATAACACAATAAAATGAAGCTTTCTCCTGGGTGTGTTTCCTTGCTAATACTTTTCAGATACTTTCTGGTTTCTACATGCGTATACTTTGTTTCTTTGAGTTTTTCTTCCATTATACATAAAAATTGCATGTTTGAATTCATATGGAATAGATTTATTTTTCATACCTAATGGTTCACTAATGCCTAATTTGTTGGGCCTAGACCTCACAGCGTAGACATTTGATACCAACCATGCGCCCTTGTTTTGGGATATGTAACATTAATTATTATCAAATCTCTCCTCTATTTTGAGCAAGCATCTTGAGCATAAGTAGAAACACTAACTTATAGGGTTATACACCCTCATCCTTTGGTTTAGAAACTTAGGTCTCTTGATTGCATTTTTTGGTTACTTTAGGAATTTAATTGCATCCCTTGCTGAACTTTAGGAGTAAGTTCTGCCTGCAACATGTTAGCTATGTTGCTATTTGAACAGCAAATGATTTAAAAGAAGGGGTTGATTTACTTGATAGGTCTGGCTAGAGGCTATATTTGATTTCCTTATCGCTCTTCAATATTTTAGCTGAAATTTGGATGTTTTTTTATTCATAAACCTTAGCTGTGCATTAATGGAAAGTTTCCTTTTCAGGTATAAGGCAGTTGGAATTAGGTTAGACTCTGGTGATTTAGCATATCTGTCTATTCAGACACGCAAGTTCTTCTGTGCAATTGAAAAAGAATTTGCGGTTGCTGGCTTTGGAAAAACGAATATTACAGCAAGCAATGATCTCAATGAAGAAACAATTGATGCCTTGAACAAGCAGGTAAGCTGTACTTTAGAAGTTTAAATAGTTTGCTGCTGAAGTGTGTATTTATCTAGTGAAATATCTTGGGAGTTTTTCAACAATTTTACATTCAGATGGTTGCTACTTGTTAGTGGTTTTGGTTATTTGGTGGTTTTGTCATCTGTTGGTTTTAATTAACCGTGATAGTGAGTAAAACAGTATGCTTAGAATTGTATAACTAATTTTAGATAAATATTAAGAGTGAACTTACCCAGCTGGTCCTGACAATTGACAACTTACTACAAAGGTTAATGTTTGCTTCAAAATACCTGGTATCAGTGTATCTTCTGCTGAATGAAGCTTTTGCTGTATTGAAATCCAGCGCTTAACATGGTTATGAGAAAACTGTTTAAAGATACACGAGCCTGTGAATTAGATGGATGTGTTATCTGCTCTGCTCAAAGATATCTGTTTTTGTGGCTTCACTGTGGTCGATGGCTTGGTGAATGACTACTGATATTCTGTGTAGGGCCATGAGGTAGATTCATTTGGCATTGGCACCTACCTAGTTACCTGCTATGCACAAGCAGCACTTGGTTGTGTATTCAAGTTAGTTGAAATTAACAAACAGCCTCGCATTAAACTCTCTGAAGATGTCACAAAGGTATATATGTTAGTACTCATTAGTATTCAAAGTTGACAAGATATAGCTTTAGCAGCCTCTGGTGTACCAGAATGACTAATTTGTAGCTCCATGCACCAGGTATCGATACCATGTAAAAAACGATGCTACAGATTGTATGGAAAAGAAGGTTATCCTTTAGTTGATATAATGACTGGGCAAGATGAGCCAAGCCCAAAGGTAAACAATATTCGTATTATGCTTGAGCAGTAAGTGTGCATCGAAAGAATGTGTCCACTTCAAAACTCTGCTGCCAAGCATATA
The DNA here is from genome assembly GCA_039707655.1 of Elymus sibiricus. Classification (NCBI taxonomy): domain Eukaryota; kingdom Viridiplantae; phylum Streptophyta; class Magnoliopsida; order Poales; family Poaceae; genus Elymus; species Elymus sibiricus. The sequence continues at coordinate 485,606,712 of CM077671.1, forward strand.
CTTTCTCTTAATTAGTCAGCAGATCTGCATATATGTTTGTGGGCTTGATCATTATTGCATTCCTTGATAGGTTGGTGAGAGGATCCTGTGTCGTCACCCTTTCATCGAGTCAAAGAGAGCTCATGTTGTTCCACAGCATGTTGAGGAATTATTAAAGTGCTACTGGCCTGGAAATTCATGTATGTGTATCCACTCGAGTAGCTTCTACTGTTGTACATAAAATCTGGTCCATCTGAATGTAAACGTCATAAACCATAACTTGTCTGTCTCAAGTTGAAAAAGGACACTAATGCCAATCTTTATCCTGTTCTCATGCCGAAGCCGTACAAAGAGAGGATCTGCCATCCATCAATGAGAACAGGAGCCGGTGCATGCGTCAGCTGGACCGAATGAGGCCGGACCATCTGAGGAAGTTGAATCCAACACCATACAAGGTTCGATCGATTACTCTTAAGCTTGATGTCACTTATCTGATCCCCTTGCATTTCAATCTCACCTTGCACCCGTCGCACTGCATGGCTCTTGATCAGGTAAGCGTGAGCACTCAGCTCTATGACTTCATCCATTTCCTGTGGCTCAACGAAGCTCCAGTGGGTGAGCTGCAATGAGGAAAGATGACAATGGGAGCATGATCCAGCGCCGGATCGAATCCCGATAACCTCTTCTTTCTTTTCAAGAATAACGCGTGTGTATCTTGCACGATACACTGTAACATGTTCATGTTGAAAGGACACGGCCTTAACATATACACTTCCGCTTCGGTAGACCCCCCCCCAAACACAAGGACGGCCGAGATTGCCCAATACCTCTTCATAACAGAGGGCACGATGGGCATATTTTGAAAAAGAGTCCGCCCGCCCGCCCGCAAAAAAATAAAATAAAATGCCAGAGCGTATACGAATACAGGTCCCGCCCGCCCGCCAGCAAAAAAAAAAAGTTGAACCGTCCCGCACGCGCATGCAGACGTGCCCGCGCCGCCCGCCCGCGATCAACGCGGCAACCGCGCAGTCAACGCGGCTGCCGCGCATCGTCTTCCGCGCGCCGCCCCGTCCCGTCGCCCCGACCGCGCCTCCCGCACGCCACCGCCTGCCGGGTGCCCGCCTGCCGCACGCCACCGCCTGCCGGCTCCCCGCCTGCCGCACGCCACCGCCTGCCGCGCCTCTCACCTGCCATGATTAATGCCCCGCCCCGAACCCGCCCCGCGCCCGCCGGCTATAAGATCTACCCCGCTCGCCCCGCCTTGCCCACACCGCCCGTCGCCCGCACCGCCCGTCCACCTCTCCCCTCTCTCGCCCCCCACCGCGGCGTCCTCTCCACCGGCCTGCAAAATGGCGTCGAGTGACTCGGACAGCGACGGCGCGGCACTGGGCGGCGTCTGGCCTTCGAGCCTGACACTAGGGCAGACGGAGGATCTCTTCCGGTTCGGCCTGTTCGTGCCGCCGGCGGCGAAGGTGCCGCGGCCGTGGAGGATCTCCGCCGACGGCTACCCCACGCAGGGCCCGCCGGTGACGAACGCCGAGCTGAGCGCGCACCCCGGTGGGCGGTTCAACCGGAGGAACCGCCGCCGATTTTGGAGGGGCAAGCGCTTCAACGACGTGATCGGCGCCTTCAAGCGCGCCGCCCGTGGGCTCCCCGTCGGCGACATCACCGGCGTAGCCGGGCCCTCCCGCCCGCGCGGGCGCGCCCCGCCTCCTGGCCCCGCCCCACCAGCCCCGGCCGAGGCCGTGATCCCGCCGGAGCAGGCGGCGCTCCAACAGGACGGCGACCCGGAGGACACGCCCGGGCTGCTCGCGGCCCTGGCGCGGTCAGCGGAAGAAGCCGCCGCGGCGGCGGCGCGGGAGGCCCAGGAGCAGGCTGCGGTTGATGCGGAGGTTGCGGCGGCGGTTGCGTCTGTGTAGAGCGAGGAGGAAGACTGGGACGACGAAGAAGTCCTTGGCGGCGACGACGTCGGCGATGACGGTGGTGACGGTGGCGACGATGACGACGGTGGTGACGGCGGCATGGTGGATGTCATCGACCTCACCATGGAGAGTGATGAGTAGTTTGTTTAGGTTGTGTTTATGTTTAATTTTAAATTCCGTTCAAGTTTATGTAAAATATCCTAAAAATATGAATGGAATTTGAAATGTTTGAATCAAAATGAAATTTGTGCTTTCATTTTTAAGATTTCTATAAATTTTAATATGTAATAAAGGAAATAAAATTTTCCTTCAACGGTTGTCGAAAAAAATAAAGGTCCGTCGAAACGGACCGTTCCGTCCTAGCCGAAGGACGTACGTTTAATTTCATCGATGAAATGGAAAATCTTATGCGAGATTAGCCATACCGGCAGGCCCGAATGTGTGAAAAAAAGTTAGGGATAATTGGATTGACTTGGTAAAAACGTGGAACAAATACCGGCACACCCGAACGGTGTTGGTTGCACTAGGGGTACGTGATCGGATGCATGAAAAGAAACCAATTTTTGCGAGCGTGTGCGCGTGCCCAATGTAGGTCCCCAGGCTAGATATGAATGAATCCGGACAACAAACGCACGTTGCGTCACGTCCGGGCTGTGTTTTAGGGTTTTTCCACCGAGAAAACCCTAGAAAATGCATCGGGCGTCGGAAAAAGATGAAAACTGGCATGCGTGCTGTCGATGGTGATGACAACGCGTGGAAAAACTTTCGGGCCATTTCACGGAGTCGAAAAAAAACGTGCTTCGAAACCCCCCTCCGGCACACCAAAACGGAGCTGGTTGCACATGGTCTACGTGATCGCATGCATGCATTTGCACCAAACCGTGCAGACATGTGGGCATGGCCAACTTAGGCCCCCACGCAAGGTTGGAACGAAACCCGACACCGAACGAACGTTGCGTCATGTCCGGCCAGTGTTTTAGGGTTTTTTCACCGAGAAAATCCTAGGAAATGCATCGGGCGTCGGAAAAAGATGAAAACTGGCATGCGTGCTGTCGATGGTGATGACAACGCGTGGAAAAAGTTTCGGGCCATTTCACGGAGTCGAAAAAAAAACGTGCTTCGAAACCCCCCTCCGGCACACCAAAACGGAGCTGGTTGCACATGGTCTACGTGATCGCATGCATGCATTTGCACCAAACCGTGCAGACATGTGGGCATGGCCAACTTAGGCCCCCACGCAAGGTTGGAACGAAACCCGACACCGAACGAACGTTGCGTCACGTCCGGCCAGTCACTAGTAGGAAAGGGCCCATTTGTCCCGGTTCGTAAGGGCCTTTAGTCCCGGTTCTGGAACCGGGACTAAAGGGTCGGGACTAAAGCCCAATACCTTTAGTCCCGGTTCGCTTACGAACCGGGACAGATGGTACTCCACGTGGCCGCTGCGGCGAGCCCAGCCAGGAGGGCTTTTAGTCCCGGTTGGTAATACCAACCGGGACCAATAAGCATCCACGCGTCAGCAGCTCAGGAGCTAGGGTTTTTTTTTGAAAGGGGGGGGGGGGGGTTGGGGGGGTTTTGGAGGGTTAATTTGGGGGTTTCATATATTGTGTTAGCTAGCTAATAGCTATCTAGAGAGAAGTGACCTCTCTTATCTCCGTGCTTGGTCGACGCTACGTACTATACGTATAGAGAGAACTCGACACGCTAGGTAGTAAGCAAATGAAGGAACCAGTAAGTACATAAGATCGTCATGAACATATACAGAGAGGAGAGATCGACCTCTCTTTCTCCGGAGAGATTGGTCGAACAACAAGTTTCATAATAACAAGTCATACTAGATCATCATCACCATAGTCATCTAACCAACCATACTTAATTGTTCTTAGCACATGATCATGAGTATTAGCTAGGACCTAACTACCCGGCCTCTCTAAGGTAAAATAGCATAAAACAAGATAGGCCCTGACTCTCCATTATGGAGAATGGAGATTATCCTGTCTCCAATTCTTGCACGTCGCACAATGTTGCTTCCAAGTAGCTCCCTACGATCGACCATACATTTTTTCCAATCTTTGATTGTCATGTCTTCATCGGTTTTAGAAATCCGGTATGGACAACAGTGATGCATATGATGACCTGGTGGCAGTAAGCTCATGACATCAAGGTGACCTTTCGGAAACATCAGATGAGGCACACAATCATTCGGGATTTTCTGTTGAAAAACATAGTAATAACTTCGTAGTTAGCAATGTAGTTTAGTTTTAAAAATAATTTATGCAAAAGATGCACGGATGTCGTAATAGTAAAAAATCTTACCATGCGATCTCCATGGATGTTACCGTAGTTCAACACGTGCACTAGTGGCACGTATTGACCATAATGTGTAGGAGTTTGATAATAGGTATTGTAATTCTCAAGATAATTAATAAATGCGATAAGATGATTTTTCTCCTGACAAGTTAATTCCGCGCCATCGGTGTAGTAGGTTCTGTCTACCATCTTCCGTACATTTTTTGAAGAATGAAAATAAGCTGTCAATGGAAATAAGCTGTCAACTATTTTGAAATAAACAATATAAATTACATAATAAATATGTTTAACAAACTCACAAGGAGGCAGAATCGGAATCATAATAAATATGGTTGAGAAACTCACATAATGGTAGAACTGGAGGTGTCTGCACATCGACCCAGATGTCGATATTACCTTCAATTTCATCTTCCGGACGAATATCAAAGGTGATAAGCATATTAGGCTCAAATGCATAAGCCTTGCATAGTGCTTGCCAACTTTTGCATTCAAAAAAGGAGTAGGTGTCTGCATTGTACAATTTTACGGCAAAAGTATAACCATGCTCGGTCCTCAAGTGAACTCTCTTTACCTCCATAGTTTCTTTAGTATTGAAACCAATCTTATCCAAGACATATCTTCTTGCATGGCAGGGGATACGCTAGTAGAATAGTAAAAAATTAAAATTATAAGTTGAAGCAAAAGAAGCAGAAGTCATGCTTAATTACGAAAAAAGACTTGTCGTTGTGACTTACTGTATCCACTTCGAAGTTCTCATCCAGCACGATGCTGAAGCGCCTACCATCAACTAGGTGAGTCGTGTCGCACAGACCGCGCTCGTCTTCGCAGTATTCGCACATACCGAATTCCCTTTCGCTATCGTCGTCAGACATTTCCTATGTTCATAGTTGAAACATTTAAAATCGATCGAAGGCAACTACCAGGAAACTGATCAACACACAGATCACTATTACTCAAAATATGCAACGGGTTGACTTTAGGTCTGTCGAGTCTTTGCTTCCTAAACTCTCATCTCACGTATATGGTGGGCACTCCCTCTGATATTGCGACCGTCGGTGATGGTGGCTCCTCCATTCGTCCCCGAGTGCATTACACCAAAATGTCTAGCACACGGGAACGAAGGAGAAGCGACCCCCACGACAACAGTCGGGATTCTTCCTCTCTCATATTTCGACCGTCGGTGATGGTCGCTACTCCTTCTTTCCCTAGTGCATTACAAATATCTAGCACAAGGAAAAGAAGGAGAAGCGACCCCCACGACAACAGTCGGGATTCTTCCTCTCTCATATATATATATGGTGGACACTCTCCCTCACTGAAAGACACACAAGGAGCCGAAACAGACCTGAAGTCAACCCGTTCCATATATCGAGCAATGACATAGAAAAAATTCCCTATGTTTTGCCGCAATGACTGGCAAAACACAAGCACTCGATATTAACTAATACATCATCCCAAACAATCCAGTTAATGCATCATCAAATATTAACTAATACATCTCGAATATTATCATATAAGATCACTAATACAGATCGAATATCCTAGAATCCAAAGTGGAGGACGGTGAACTAGGTTCACTAGCGGTCTCTGAGTCGCCTGCGGTGGACACCCAAAGATAAGGAACCATCACGGGATCATAACTCGGGTGAGATCCCTGAAGAATCTGCCAGGTATTGTCGAACCGGGCGTCCAACGCCGCCATGTAGCGACGGACGTGCTCGTCCTCCTCCCTGACACGGCGACGTACCACCTCCGCGGGGGCCCGCTCCCTCCGCACCGAAAGTGGCCCGCGTGACCGCCACCACAGAAGCTCCGGGTCGACGACGAGACCTGGATTCCTCACCAACCTCCGAGCCCGGGAAGGTAGCACCTCCCAGTGCCAGCCCGGCGGAGCCCAGTCCCGGACATGGCGCCTATCAAGCAGGCTTTCGCGGACCACTCGACGACGAGGATGAGGGCCGGGCATCGTCGACGTCGAGACAAATTCCTATGAGAACGTTTTCTTATCGTTAAATCACTAATTTTTCATAAAACCAATTTTTTTTCTGTAATCTAACATACACATACTAATTTTTTCCTAAGACTCCTAATAATTTTAACTTAGAGTTACATGCATCATCCATATAGTTACATCCATCCATTCATCCATCCATACATACACATACATATATACATGGACATATACACACATATACATGTACATATACACATATACATGAAAAAAACATGGCGGCGGGCGACGGGCGACGGGGCGCGGGCGGACGGCGGGCGGCGGGCGGCGGGCGACGGCTCGCAGAGCGCGGCGGACGGCGGACGACGGGCGGCGGGCGGCGGGCGACGGCGTCGGGGCACGGGGGGGGAGGAGTAGAGGAGGGGAACGGCGCGGCGGGCGACGGCGTCGGGGGCGCGGGGGGGGGGGAGGAGGAGAGGAGGGGAACGGCGCGGCGGGCGACGGCGTCGGGGCGCGCGGGGGGGGGGGGGGGGATGAGAGGAGGGGAACGGCGATGCGGCTCACAGTGGGTGCGGGGACGGCGTCGGGGGCAGCTCGGCGACGGCGACGACGGCGAGGTCGAGCAGCCTGACGGCGTCGGGGCAGGGCTCGGCGGCGACGGCAACGAGGAGCAGGGCGTCGGGCGGAGAAAAGAACACGATTTGGAGAAACTGCTAAGTGCGTGGCTTATATACACACACCTTTAGTCCCGGTTGGTGGCACCAACCGGGACCAATTCCCCCCTTTGGTCCCGGTTGGTGCCTCTAACCGGGACCAAAGGCCTCTTTTCGTCAGCCCAAAGGGCGGGAAACAGGGACCTTTGGTCCCGGTTGGTGCCACAAACCGGGACCAAAGGTCTCTTTTCGTCAGCCCAAAGGGCGGGAAACAGGGACCATTGGTCCCGGTTGGTGGCACCAACCGGGACCAAAGGTGGGCATTGGTCCCGGTTGGTGCCACCAACCGGGACCAACGGTGGTGCTGCCCGGGTTTTTTTTTTGTTTTCTTTTTTGCTTTATTTATTTTCTTTTGTTTCTACATACAGTTTTTCAGTGATTCTTTTTGCTTTTAGGTCACAAAAATTATAAAGTTTCTGTTAGTGCCATTAGTTTCCAAATTTTAATAGTTTAAATTTGAATTCTTTTAAATTGGTGTGAATAACTAGTTTGTGAATAACTTTACTAAAAAAAAAAATTTTTGAGTGATTCTTTTTCCTGCTATTTAATGTTACTGTGTTTTATCATTATATTCAATTTGAACTCCAGGCTTTTCGTGTGTTCAAAATGCACCATTCAAAGCCACATCATCAATTTTCAACCCTTTCTCACTTCATTTTGGTATTTTTCATGCACTTACTGATTTTTTTGAGCTAAATGACCCAGAAATTGAAAAGCACTACAAATGAACTCTGAAAGGGTTGAAAGTTGGCATGGTATCAACCTTTCACCCACATAGCATGTGCTAAAAAGTTGAGTGGGTTACGGCAAAAACTGGATGCACTTCGTGTACAAAACGGACAGTCCCTTTCGAAGTATCGGGGTTTCGGACGGAAATTCATCGGTTACAAAAGGCATTTCATTTTCTTGAACTTATTTGAACTCCAGGCTTTTTGTGTGTTCAAAATGCACCATTCAAAGCCACATCATCAATTTTCAACCCTTTCTGACTTCATTTTGGTATTTTTCATGCACTTACTGATTTTTTTGAGCTAAATGACCCAGAAATTGAAAAGCACTACAAATGAACTCTGAAAAGGTTGAAAGTTGGCATGGTATCAACCTTTCACCCACATAGCATGTGCTAAAAAGTTGAATGGGTTACGGCAAAAACTGGATGCACTTCGTGTACAAAACGGACAGTCCCTTTCGAAGTATCGGGGTTTCGGACGGAAACTCATCGCTTACAAAAGGCATTTCATTTTCTTGAACTTATTTGAACTCCAGGCTTTTCGTGTGTTCAAATTAAATGCACCATTCGAAGCCACATCATCAATTTTCAACCCTTTCTGACTTCATTTGGTATTTTTCATGCATTTAATGATTTTTTGAGCTAAATGACCCAGAAATTGAAAAGCACTACAAATGAACTCTGAAAGGGTTGAAAGTTGGCATGGTATCAACCTTTCACCCACATAGCATGTGCTAAAAAGTTGAGTGGGTTACGGCAAAAACTGGATGCACTTCGTGTACAAAACGGACAGTCCCTTTCGAAGTATCAGGGTTTCGGACGGAAACTCATCGGTTACAAAAGGCATTTCATTTTCTTGAACTTATTTGAACTCCAGGCTTTTCGTGTGTTCAAAATGCACCATTCGAAGCCACATCATCAATTTTCAACCCTTTCTGACTTCATTTTGGTATTTTTCATGCACTTACTGATTTTTTTGAGCTAAATGACCCTGAAATTGAAAAGCACTACAAATGAACTCTGAAAAGGTTGAAAGTTGGCATGGTATCAACCTTTCACCCACATAGCATGTGCTAAAAAGTTGAGTGGGTTACGGCAAAAACTGGATGCACTTCGTGTACAAAACGGACAGTCCCTTTCGAAGTATCGGGGTTTCGGACGGAAACTCATCGCTTACAAAAGGCATTTCATTTTCTTGAACTTATTTGAACTCCAGGCTTTTCGTGTGTTCAAAATGCACCATTCGAAGCCACATCATCAATTTTCAACCCTTTCTGACTTCATTTGGTATTTTTCATGCATTTAATGATTTTTTGAGCTAAATGACCCAGAAATTGAAAAGCACTACAAATGAACTCTGAAAGGGTTGAAAGTTGGCATGGTATCAACCTTTCACCCACATAGCATGTGCTAAAAAGTTGAGTGGGTTACGGAAAAAACTGGATGCACTTCGTGTACAAAACGGACAGTCCCTTTCGAAGTATCGGGGTTTCGGACGGAAACTCATCGGTTACAAAAGGCATTTCATTTTCTTGAACTTATTTGAACTCCAGGCTTTTCGTGTGTTCAAAATGCACCATTCAAAGCCACATCATCAATTTTCAACCCTTTCTGACTTCATTTTGGTATTTTTCATGCACTTACTGATTTTTTTGAGCTAAATGACCCTGAAATTGAAAAGCACTACAAATGAACTCTGAAAAGGTTGAAAGTTGGCATGGTATCAACCTTTCACCCACATAGCATGTGCTAAAAAGTTGAGTGGGTTACGGCAAAAACTGGATGCACTTCGTGTACAAAACGGACAGTCCCTTTCGAAGTATCGGGGTTTCGGACGGAAACTCATCGCTTACAAAAGGCATTTCATTTTCTTGAACTTATTTGAACTCCAGGCTTTTCGTGTGTTCAAAATGCACCATTCGAAGCCACATCATCAATTTTCAACCCTTTCTGACTTCATTTGGTATTTTTCATGCATTTAATGATTTTTTGAGCTAAATGACCCAGAAATTGAAAAGCACTACAAATGAACTCTGAAAGGGTTGAAAGTTGGCATGGTATCAACCTTTCACCCACATAGCATGTGCTAAAAAGTTGAGTGGGTTACGGCAAAAACTGGATGCACTTCGTGTACAAAACGGACAGTCCCTTTCGAAGTATCGGGGTTTCGGACGGAAACTCATCGGTTACAAAAGGCATTTCATTTTCTTGAACTTATTTGAACTCCAGGCTTTTCGTGTGTTCAAAATGCACCATTCGAAGCCACATCATCAATTTTCAACCCTTTCTGACTTCATTTTGGTATTTTTCATGCACTTACTGATTTTTTTGAGCTAAATGACCCTGAAATTGAAAAGCACTACAAATGAACTCTGAAAAGGTTGAAAGTTGGCATGGTGTGCGTGCTTGCCAACAATGACAACCCACTTTTTTGTTGCATTTTGTTCTCAGCCACAATCGGAATTTAAGAAAAAACTGAATTGAAAAGCACTACAAATATATAATAGCTAGAGAGATATGTAATATATATATAATAGTTCAGATATCCATTACAGAAAGTACCCGTCCAAGCGAACACTACTAGCTAGTCTGAATCAGAAGAATATTCCAATGGTGGTGGTGGTGCGAGGTGACGCTGCCCATAGTTCACGGTTCGAATCTTGCGGTACAACTCATATGCAACGTATGCATCTTTTGCTGCATACTCAATGTTGATAGGCTGAAGTGGGGTCCTCTCCCACTCTTTGTGCTGCGCCCGGGGGAATTTGGTCTTCATATCTCCGTAATAGTCGTCGATCAAGGCGACTGCCATAGAAGCCATCGAAGTCCTCTCATACCGAAGCCTGAATATGTCTTGGATATCAATAAGGCAGCCAGCTGGTATCTCAATACCGAAGTTGCGCCTCATCTTCAGCTTGTCATTTCTTACATCAACGCTAGCAAAATGTATGCCGCTGCGTAGGAAGTCCATGAGTGCTGGGCAGTGCTTGTCACTGCTGCAACATCAACAAATTAAAATGGAACAAATGTTAAATACTGCTGCAACAAGTATATTTCGGCAGAATTATAATATGCAACTATATAAAGGAAAATTATTTCGCTACAACAAAAGAGGAAGACGGCAGAGTTTTTGCTCCCCGGGCTCATTTCAGCCCGGTGAACAGTAATATCATAAAAAAAATGAAAATTATTTCACTACAACTTAAGAGAAATTGATCTTTGCCATAGGATTCAAAATAGAACATATATATTGAGAGGGCCGTTTCGGCTCCGGAGCTCAGATGCTCCCCCTCTCACGAAAAAAATCAAAACAAATACTAGAAAAATTCAAAAAATTCCAATTTTTTTTTTGTGTGGTAGATATTGTATCACGTGAGGTCCGCTCCAAATTTCAGCCTATTTGAACATCTGAGGAGCTCTCGGCAAAAAAGACAAATCGGGGTGTGTAAAAAAGGTTTACTGTTCACGAATTTTTCAGACCCGATTTGTCTTTTTTGCCGAGAACTCCTCAGATGTTCAAATAGGCTGAAAATTGGAGCGGACCTCACGCGATAAAATATCTACCACACAAAAAAAAATTGGAATTTTTTGAATTTTTAAAGTATTTTTTTTGATTTTTTTCGTCAGCGGGAGCATCTGAGCACGAGCTCAGGAGCGAATTTTCGATATATATTGCTATATCCTATATATATGCAATTTTCATATCCTATGAATTGATGAAGAAACCCTAAATTAACTATATGACATATATGTTCTCCCACGTTTTGCAACAAGGAAAATTGTTTCACTACAAACTTAAAAGAAATATTGATCTTTCCCATAGGATTCAAAATGGAACATATTTCTATCCTATGCAATTTTCATAATAATCTATAAATTATTAATTGATCAAAAAAAACCCTCAAAACTCACCTTGCCCATTGGAAGATCATGACATGTTTCTTGAAACATAGCTGGATGACGGCAACATCTTCTTGCTTGGCCGTGTACTCGAGATCAAGCCCTATGAACTTGTCTTTCTCATCCGCCACTTAAAGCCATTTCTGCAAAAGGGAAAGAAACTGCGGCACCATGGCGCTGTCGTTTGTGTAGACGACATCGAGATTGGTACTGCCATGTGCGAGCACCTTCCCGTAGCGAGTGATTGGATTCATGGTAGAAGATATGGGGGAAGAAGAGAGGAGAAGATGAGAAATGGGCGAAGTTACTGTAGCCCTCGCCGAGGAACAGTTCCTTTATCCTCCTGTTTCTCGGAGCGCGAAACGTTGCGGGATGCGAGACGTTCGAACCTTTAGTCCCGGTTTGAACCACCAACCGGGACTAAAGGGGCGCGCACCAGGCGAACGGTTACACATTTGGTCCCGGTTCCTTCCACGAACCGGGACCAATGGTTGTGGGCCAGGAGCGAGGCGCATTGGTCCCGGTTCGTGTCTGGAACCGGGACCAAAGGTTCCATACGAACCGGGACCAATGCCCCACGTGGCCCGCCCGGCCGTCTGGCCTCACGAACCGGGACTGTTGCACCCATTAGTCCCGGTTCGTGACTGAACCGGGACTAATGGGCTGGCCCGGCCTGGACCAATGCCCTGTTATGTACTAGTGAGTGTTTTAGGGTTTTTCCACCGGGAAAATCCTAGTAAATGCATCGGGCGTCGGAAAAAGATGAAAACTAGCATGCGTGCTATCGATGGTGATGACAACGCGTGGAAGAAGTTTCGGGCCATTTCACGGAGTCGTAAAAAAAACATGCTTCGGAACCCCCCTCCGGCACACCGAAACGGAGCTGGTTGCACATGGTCTACGTGATCGCATGCATGCATTTGCACCAAACCGTGCAGACATGTGGGCATGGCCAACTTAGGCCCCCACGCAAGGTTGGAACGAAACCCGACACCGAACGAACGTTACGTCACGTCCGGCCAGTGTTTTAGGGGTTTTTTCACCGGGAAAATCCTAGGAAATGCATCGGCCGTCGGAAAAAGATGACAACTGGCATGCGTGCTGTCGATGGTGATAACAACGCGTGGAAAAAGTTTCGGGCCATTTCACGGAGTCGAAAAAAAAACGTGCTTCGAAACCCCCCTCCGGCACACCGAAACGGAGCTGGTTGCCCATGGTCTACGTGATCGCATGCATGCATTTGCACCAAACCGTGCAGACATGTGGGCATGGCCAACTTAGGCCCCCACACAAGGTTGGAACGAAACCCGACACCGAACGAACGTTGCGTCAAGTCCGACCAGTGTTTTAGGGTTTTTTCACCGGGAAAATCATAGGAAATGCATCGGGCGTCGGAAAAAGATGAAAACTGGCATGCGTGCTGTCGATGGTGATGACAACGCGTGGAAAAAGTTTCGGGCCATTTCACGGAGTCGGAAAAAAAACGTGCTTCGAAACCCCCCTCCGGCACACCAAAACGGAGCTGGTTGCACATGGTCTACGTGATCGCATGCATGCATTTGCACCAAACCTTGCAGACATGTGGGCATGGCCCACTTAGGCCCCCACGCAAGGTTGGAACAAAACCCGACACCGAACGAACGTTGCGTCACGTCCGGCCAGTGTTTTAGGGTTTTTTCACCGAGAAAATCCTAGGAAATGCATCGGGCGTCGGAAAAAGATGAAAACTGGCATGCATGCTGTCGATGGTGATGACAACGCGTGGAAAAAGTTTCGGGCCATTTCACGGAGTCGGAAAAAAAACGTGCTTCGAAACCCCCCTCCGGCACACCAAAACGGAGCTGGTTGCACATGGTCTACGTGATCGCATGCATGCATTTGCACCAAACCGTGCAGACATGTGGGCATGGCCAACTTAGGCCCCCACGCAAGGTTGGAACGAAACCCGACACCGAACGAACGTTGCGTCACGTCCGGCCAGTGTTTTAGTGTTTTTCCACCGGGAAAATCCTAGTAAATGCATCGGGCGTCGGAAAAAGATGAAAACTGGCATGCGTGCTGTCGATGGTGATGAAAACGCGTGGAAAAAGTTTCGGGCCATTTCACGGAGTCGGAAAAAAAATATGCTTCGGAACCCCCCTCCGGCACACCGAAACGGAGCTGGTTGCACATGGTCTACGTGATCACATGCATGCATTTGCACCAAACCGTGCAGACATGTGGGCATGGCCAACTTAGGACCCACGCAAGGTTGGAACGAAACCCGACACCGAACGAACGTTACGTCACGTCCGGCCAGTGTTTTAGGGGTTTTTTCACCGGGAAAATCCTAGGAAATGCATCGGGCGTCGGAAAAAGATGACAACTGGCATGCGTGCTGTCGATGGTGATGACAACGCGTGGAAAAAGTTTCGGGCCATTTCACGGAGTCGGAAAAAAAACGTGCTTCGAAACCCCCCTCCGGCACACCGAAACGGAGCTGGTTGCCCATGGTCTACGTGATCGCATGCATGCATTTGCACCAAACCGTGCAGACATGTGGGCATGGCCAACTTAGGCCCCCACGCAAGGTTGGAACGAAACCCGACACCGAACGAACGTTGCGTCAAGTCCGGCCAGTGTTTTAGGGTTTTTTCACCGGGAAAATCCTAGGAAATGCATCGGGCGTTGGAAAAAGATGAAAACTGGCATGCGTGCTGTCGATGGTGATGACAACGCGTGGAAAAACTTTCGGGCCATTTCACGGAGTCGAAAAAAAACGTGCTTTGAAACCCCCCTTCGGCACACCAAAACGGAGCTGGTTGCACATGGTCTACGGATCGCATGCATGCATTTGCACCAAACCGTGCAGACATGTGGGCATGGCTAAATTAGGCCCCCACGCAAGGTTGGAACGAAACCCGACACCGAACGAACGTTGCGTCACGTCCGGCCAGTGTTTTAGGGTTTTTTCACCGAGAAAATCCTAGGAAATGCATCGGGCGTCGGAAAAAGATGAAAACTGGCATGCATGCTGTTGATGGTGATGACAACGCGTGGAAAAAGTTTCGGGCCATTTCACGGAGTCGGAAAAAAAACGTGCTTCGAAACCCCCCTCCGGCACACCAAAACGGAGCTGGTTGCACATGGACTACGTGATCGCATGCATGCATTTGCACCAAACTGTGCAGACATGTGGGCATGGCCAACTTAGGCCCCCACGCAAGGTTGGAACGAAACCCGACACCGAACGAACGTTGCGTCACGTCCGGCCAGTGTTTTAGTGTTTTTCCACCGGGAAAATCCTAGTAAATGCATCGGGCGTCGGAAAAAGATGAAAACTGGCATGCGTGCTGTCGATGGTGATGACAACGCGTGGAAAAAGTTTCGGGCCATTTCACGGAGTCAGAAAAAAACATGCTTCGGAACCCCCCTCCGGCACACCGAAACGGAGCTGGTTGCACATGGTCTACGTGATCGCATGCATGCATTTGCACCAAACCGTGCAGACATGTGGGCATGGCCAACTTAGGCCCCCACGCAAGGTTGGAACGAAACCCGACACCGAACGAACGTTACGTCACGTCCGGCCAGTGTTTTAGGGGTTTTTTCACCGGGAAAATCCTAGGAAATGCATCGGGCGTCGGAAAAAGATGAAAACTGGCATGCGTGCTGTCGATGGTGATGACAACGCGTGGAAAAAGTTTCGGGCCATTTCACGGAGTCGGAAAAAAAACGTGCTTCGAAACCCCCCTCCGGCACACCGAAACGGAGCTGGTTGCCCATGGTCTACGTGATCGCATGCATGCATTTGCACCAAACCGTGCAGACATGTGGGCATGGCTAACTTAGGCCCCCACGCAAGGTTGGAACGAAACCCGACACCGACGAACGTTGCGTCAAGTCCGGCTAGTGTTTTAGGGTTTTTTCACCGGGAAAATCCTAGGAAATGCATCGGGCGTCGGAAAAAGATGAAAACTGGCATGCGTGCTGTCGATGGTGATGACAACGCGTGGAAAAACTTTCGGGCCATTTCACGGAGTCGGAAAAAAAACGTGCTTCGAAACCCCCCTCCGGCACACCAAAACGGAGCTGGTTGCACATGGTCTACGTGATCGCATGCATGCATTTGCACCAAACCTTGCAGACATGTGGGCATGGCCCACTTAGGCCCCCACGCAAGGTTGGAACGAAACACGACACCGAACGAATGTTGCGTCACGTCCGGCCAGTGTTTTAGGGTTTTTTCACCGGGAAAATCCTAGGAAATGCATCGGGCGTCGGAAAAAGATGAATTTTGGCATGCGTGCCCTCCAATGTGATGCCAAGGTGTGGAAAAAGTTTGGGCCATGATTGAAATTTAAAATAATCAACGACGTGGCGGCGGAGTGAGGTGGCAGCGTTGTTCAGAGCCAATAGTTGCCCTCCACGTGGCACAGCCGGCGCAGTAGAGAAAAAAAACACCCACCGACCTAGTTTTTTTTTGCATGGTAGCCGCCCTCGATTTGTGCGCCTGCATGCACGATCACATCCCCCCATCGCGCGCCCTCCCTCCCACGTCGCCCCACCACGCCGCCAGACCGATCCCGTTTTCCCTCCTTCCCTACCATGCCGCCACGCCGCCAGCCCTATCCCGCCATCGTCGCAGCCAGCCAACGCCCTAGCCCTACCACGCCGCCACGCCGCCACGCCACCAGACCGATCCCGTTTTCCCTCCTTCCCTACCACGCCGCCACGCCGCCAGCCCTATCCCGCCATCGTCGCAGCCAGCCAACGCCCTAGCCCTACCACGCCGCCACGCCGCCACGCCGCCAGACCGATCCCGTTTTCCCTCCTTCCCTACCACGCCGCCACGCCGCCAGCCCTATCCCGCCATCGTCGCCGCCAGCCAACGCTCTAGCCCTACCACGCCGCCACGCCGCCATCGCCGACAGCTTCCTGGCCGCCAGCCAGCGCCCTAGCCCTACCACGCCACCAGGACTACGGAGACGACTGGTGGCGGCGGCGAGCAGAGACTGGCCTGGGCCGGTCGGCGCGCGGCCGGAGGCGGGCAAAAGGATCCAGCAACGGCTGCATCCTCCTACTCGTTCTCTCAACGGCCGCCGTAGGTATATGTTTTTTAAACTGTTGTAGTTTAGTGTTGTTTTTAGCATCCGCCGTGTTTGCAATAGATGACACCGCGTTTTTGTTGTTGTAGCCGGTGCCGTGTTTAGTATGGACGAGTTTGGAGAAGTATGCTGTTCTGTCGAGAAGTGGGTCCACTTGGTTAACAAGTTATCATCTAGGCAACGCATGCGGTTTTCTTGCACTAAGTTGGAGAAAATGTTTTTGATTCCTCCTGTTCAAATGCGGAAGAATTTGTTGAAACATGTGATTAAAACATATGACGTGACGAAAAAAAAGTTTGTTATTCGTGAGAAAGACGGTGAGATATCACTACGCAATGATGATGTTTTTCACATCTTTGGCCTTGAGAACAAGGGTAAAGATGCGTGCAAAGTAATTGGGAAAGTAGGTGATGAGGCAAAGGAAACAGTGCCATCTCGGTTTCTCGATTCCCGTAATGATCAAATAGTGATAGACACATTGATCGACAGCATTGTTAGTAATGGCACATATGATGATGATTTTGTGCGTAGAACTACATTGGTTCTTCTTGGCACTATTATAGCACCACACTCCACGAAAACTGTTCCGCGGAGCTTTTACAAATTGGTGCATGATGTGGACGCCATAAAGTCGTTTAATTGGAACGCTTTTACTTTACGGGTTTGCATCGATAGTGTGACAAAGACGGTGAAAGATTTGAAAAAATTCAAATGGCCCGTTGGAAACCTCGCGCTTGTTCAGGTACATCCTCATTTTTAGTTCCTTCTTCATGGACGATTACATTATCTTTCTTCAAAAATACTAACTCGTTTTATGTTAATGCAGTACATGTATTGGGAAAAAATTCAGCCAACAGATGGAGAAACCACGGATTATCTTGCTCATGAGTACCCTCTAATGATAAGTTGGTTTGAAGTTGTGGCTGCGAAGCGTGACGTGTATGACGGAAAGTATTACCGTGGTCACGGGAAGGTAAATTGTAACGGCTTGTACTGCTTGCATTGTAAATTGTTCATCTAGTTATTCCCACTAATGATATGTTCGTTTGCAGATTGATGACAATATCAGTGAACAGTACAGACAGAGCATAGTTGCTAATGAAGCAATTGGGGAGGAGGAAGAAACCGAGGCACCAAAACAAAAAGGTAGTAAGACCGAGTGTTCATCGAGCAGGGACACTACATTGGATCAACTTATGAAAAGTATGAAAGTTATGCAGAAACAACTTCGTCAAATTCCAGATAAGTGTGCTCAGGTAACGAATGTTGTCAGCTTTATTTTCAATGTGCATATTGTTAGCATGTTTTTAAAGTTTTGTGTGTGTTGTTGGAGATAGTCATAGAGCGGTTAAAGAAGGAAGGGCTAATCATGAAGGCAAACCAAGAGTTGCGTGACGAGTTTGATTGTGTGAATGAAAGTGAAGAGTGGATGAAGAAGTATCCACCAAAATATTTTGATGAAGTAAACTCAACTCCTATGAAAGAACGTAAGAAGGAGATGATTGAAACATCTCGGACGGGTGCGGAGCGTATGAAGGAGAAGGAGTACACAAGCACCGGTAAAGGTTATGAGAAAGACCCATATATTATTGATGATAATGTGGGTTCACCCACGGCATCATCAGAATCATTACCCACTAAAGAGTTTCCTTCGATGACTCCAAACCGACGGAATGGTACTGCAGTCTCAGGCGGGTCTAGCGCCGAAAGGTCAGACGAAGTTAGTACGGAGATAGAGCCACTTGCGAAGCGGAAGAGGAAAGAATCGAAATACTGCCGGTCACCATATAAGAACGAGGAAGCTGCAAACAAACGTGTTAAAAAAAGTAAGTTGAAGGTAAAATCTTTTTAAATTACTTTATGTGATTACATGTGGAGCTAATGAACTCCTTCTACGTACATTGTTTAAGGTCTGTTTGGTCCGAAGGGTGACATATTTATTTCGGAGACCATTAGTGAGTTTCACATTGAGGCCTCCAGGATTTATATCGAGACACTATCAAAGTCTAAGAAATTTGGTGCACAGAAAGTGGTAACCATGTTGGGATTAGGAGGGGAAACATGTACGGCAGAACAACTTGAAGCTATCACTTCGCGTCGTTGGTTGAATGGCGCTGTAAGTATAAGCACTATTGTTGTTACATGTAGATTTATTGTACTCCACGGTTTTTGTAAATGTCATTTTTTTTGTTTCATATTTCAGGTTATCAATTGCTATTGCAACCACATGCAGACCCGTAGTCCCCGTCCTGATCGTCATGTGTTATCATCGTGGATTTCCCACTATCTACTACTACGCGCTGCAGGAAAGGTTAGGAGAGAAAGGAAGCATGAAATGGAAGAGTTCGCAGACAAATCAAAAACTTTGTCAAGAGTACGTGATGAGTATTTCGAGAAAGATAAGGTATTGCTTTTCAAATGACTCTTCACATTATGTACTTATCGCTACATACTCATACTTAACAACACTGTTTCGTAGGCATATTTTCCTTTTAATGTGAACAATAATCATTGGATTACTGTTGTCATGCACAACAAAAAGAAAGAGTTCCAAGTTCTTAGTTCCACTGGCCGAATCAGCAGTAGAGTTTTCACGAAGATTGTTACTATGGTGAGTTCATAAATATGCATCACGACATTTGCAAGGTGTTCACTTCTAACGTACAATTTTATTTCAGAGGACAAAAATTGCTAAAGATGCAGAGGAGGTGAACTCCCTTCTAGGCGCGGATTATCCTGATGTGTCTTGCTGGCCAATCAGGGAATACGACATGCCGTTACAAAAGGACTCGTAAGTTCACAGTTGCATGCATAAGTAATTCTGTGCACATCATTTTCTGACTCGTGTTTCATGTTCAGAGTCTCCTGTGGACTTTTCGTGATGCAATGCGTTCAATTGTGGGACGGAGACAAGTGGACGTATTTATTTACTCATGACGATATTCATTCTATGAGGGGACGCGTCCTCGCGGAAATACTTTTTTCAGAGACCAACACGGAGGAAAGGGTGAAGGACAAGATTCTAAAAATCATGTTGAAGGACTAAGTGTCGTGCTTGCTACTTGTTTTTCCTTTTTGGTAATGGCATATCAGTGTCATAGTGAACTCAATAAAATTGACGTGCTCGGTTATTGGATTTTTATTGTAATGGCACATCATTACTTGGTACTACGTGTGCTCGTAACTTCGTGTTGCTATTTGGTAATGGCATATCAGTGTATTAGTGAACTCAATAAAATGCCGTGCTTCGGACTACTTTTATTATTGATTGTTTGCAATGTGATTATTTCTGTGTGATATTTGCGTCATTGCTGTGAAAAACAAGTGTATTTCTTAACAAAGTTGCAAAAAATTCTGTCATATTTGCGCCATGGCTGTGAAAAACAACAGTTTACATTTAAAAACGTGAAAAAAATTGCCCAACCGCCAGCAGGGCCCGCCGTCGTCTAAATTTTCCATCCAAATCAAGCCAACAGCGACTCGGGTGGTCTAACAAGGCTGACAAACGGGCCCAGCTGGGGGTCCAACGGGGCGCAGAGGAGTGGCTGAGTAAACAGAGGAGTTCAAAGACGTGGGCGCACGCGGCTATTTAAGCCGGTCGCGGCGCGCGTCGGCTTCCGAGGTGGGACTAAAAAGGGGGTGTAGTCTGCGCGAGCGCCGCGTCGTCGGCCAGCCCAACTAGGCCGGCCCAACTAGGCGAGCCGGCCCAGCCGCGCGATCGGCAGCTGCACGCGCCAACGCGGCGGTAGCTGAGGGGCGTTTTTAGTACCACCTCGGAAGCTGAGGGGCGGCGCGACCGGCTTAAATCGCCTGGTCTACGGGAGCTTTCTAACTTCTCTCTAGCTCACCCTCTCAGCCCCGTTGGACCCCTCGGCTGAGCCTGTTCGTCAGCCTAACTGAACGCCCAAGTCGCCGTTGGCTTGATTTGGACAGAATGTATGGTTGACGGCTGGCCCAGCTGGCGGGGTCGGGCCTTTTTTTTTTCCTTCACATATAAGATAATATATAAAACAGAAATAAACAACTGTGTACTAACTAAACTCATTCATAAAACAGTAAACAAACGGCGCAACGCATTCAATAAATATGACATCTGTTGATATAAATAGTCTGACCAAACATAAAGAGAACATTTATAAAAGTTTTCTGTCGCACACGTATAAATAACCAGCAACAGAATTTATTCCGACATGTCTCGGTCAACCAGAGTTCTCCTCCGCACGAACAAAGCTGATTCTCTACACCTGATTACTGAACAAAACATGCATAACTATGTCAGAAAATGCAGTATGTTAAATCAAACAAGGTACATAAAAAATATGAATGTAAAAAACTTACTTCTCGTTTTGGGAACATGTCGCTCTGTTATGACCTGAAAGGTGACACAGGCTGCACAACCGATCACTCTTCTCTCTAAAATCTTTTGGCCTACCATTTTTCGTAACGTCAGGGCCCCCCCTTGACTGCCGTTTCTTAGGTGCACCCTTCGTCGCAACTTTCTCAGGATCAAGTATACCAGGTGCACCTTGTTCCGCCTGACTTGCCTGCTTCTTCAGTAGAGCACACCTTCTACGGCCAATGAGTTCCTCTTCCGAAACCTTTTTCTTTGCTATTATCTCGTCCAGACACTTCATCAACTCATCGTGCAAAGAAGGGATCATTTGCTGCAACATGAGCAGCTTCTGCGGATTTTATGCTCAGTTGGCTATACCGTTCTCTCTCCTCTGGCCCAGACCATCCCCAGCCAAAAAGATCACTCTTGCGCTGCACAGGCAAGCCATCTCTCGCATGTATCGTCAACCGATGGAGGACACAACACTTTGGTATTTTAGATAACTTCAGATGATGCAGAACAAAAAGAATGTGCTTGCACGGAAGCCCTTTCCGAACCATCCTGAGACAACTGCATGATATAGTTTCTTCTGAGTTACCTGGTTGATACAGAACATTATACTTGAACTTGTGGTTATCCTTCCATGTCACGATGAATGTCTGACTCTCGATTCCCAACAACTCCTCAAATATCTCAAGTTGTCCCATCTTCTTTAGATCGTCTTGCAGGATGTAAAAATTGGCAGGAGTGAAAACGGCGGCAGCATGCTCCTCAATGGCCTTATATTCAGTAACCGCCGGTGGTACTGTCTGATTAGCCTCACAGTCATCGTGCGCCTCGTTCTCACGGAGGCGAACTATGTAGTTCTCATAATGCACCACCAGATCAACTATTGTCATACCATAGTCTAGGTGTAGGTGAAGGGAGGAGTTGAGGCTTTCGCTCCTCTGGTTACTTCGCATACCAAGAAAAAAGCCATCAGACAAATATGATGCTGCCCAAAGTCTCCTCTTCCGATACATCCTGTTCAGCCACTCTTCAGTTTTATCCGTCATCCATTTATTAACGAAGGCGGTCCATCTCTGCTCAAAGTTCTCTTGAGATGTGGCATAGTACAGGAGCGATCTGAAGTCATCCAGCGACTTGTAATGTAGGTGCTTCTGCATATTTTTCTCGATATGCCACGAGCAAAGACGATGTGACACACCTGAAAGGACAGTCCGAATAGCTCGAATCATTGCAGCGTCACCGTCTGTGATTACTGACTTTGGCTTCTGCTGACAGTTTGCCCTCATAAATGCCTCCAGCAGCCACACATATGTCCCTTCGGTCTCGTCAGAAACAATGGCGCAACCAAAAACGGTTGTGCAACGGTGGTTGTTAACACCGACAAAGGGGATGAAGGGCATACCATATCTGTTCATCTTATATGTGCTGTCAAACACGACCACATCTCCATAGTCCTGATAGTCCCTCCGTGACTGTGCATCGCACCAGAACATACACTTCAGTCGCCCTTCCTTATCCAGCACATGCTCAAAGAAGAAGTCTGCATCCTTCGCTTGCCTGCTCCTCATAATGCCCACTGCCGTCTCAGCATCACCCTTTGCAATGAGCTTCATCTTCTCTCTGCAGCACAGATTGTACACGTCCCTCCTAATAAGTCCACACTTATCGTACGAACCGTACCGGCTGATGAAGTTGTCCATCATTATGTGCTTCCTGATTCCGGCCCCTTGCATAGCCAGTATCTCTGCCTTCGTGCCATCTCCAATCCGTCTCTGTGACCACAAAAAAGCCACCTCGTCGGGTCGAGCCATTGCGTGGTTGTGATCGTCCACGAATGACCCAACAAACCAAACTTCACGTTGTCTGTCATACTTGACCACCATATGCGCACCACAGTCACAACGAGTCTCGGGTCTAAGCCTGCGGGTGCGGCCCTCCATGGTAATGAATCTGGCCTGCCTTCTCCCAGCCCTGGAGCAAAGGAACCGCCTGAACCGAATAATTCCTTCAGCCCCTTTACCTCGTTTCACCTTCTGTCTCCTGATGCTGAACCCACACTCTCTGGCGTGCTTGTTGTAGAAATTATATGCATCTCCTTCGGACCGAAATGTCATTTCCATGACCTTCCAGTGTGTATCCAACATCTGCTGCTGCCTTTGAGCCTCCTCAATGTCGAACTCTGCCTCATCATGATCACCGCTAGGGCCATCTGACCCCTCCTACAAAATTACATATGAAACTATGTCAACTACTATCATTTACTTCATACTACTGCGCGATGTACAACATGTATGAACGAACCTGGCTCAAGTTATCTGCGAATGATTCCTGGAAACTATTTTGCACATTGTCAACATCCACATCTTCCTGCAAATTAATTAATAGAACATAGACAAATAGTTAGCCTTGCCATACTTTGCAGATTCAAAAATGAAATGAAAATATACGCCACTTACGTTTTCACTATTCGCGCCATGTTCATTATTTTCGAAATCCTCCGGTGGTAAGATATCATATGAAGAGCACGAATCGTTGTCGCTGCTATCATCATCTTCGTTTCTACTATTGTTATCTGTCTGAGTCACCTTATCAGTATCATTCTCATCCCCCGTGAATGCAATGTTTTCGTCCATGTCAACACACACAACTCAAAGAACTGCACAACGTTGATAATTTATCGTGTGTTAAAATTCATACAGTGCGTCATGCCCAAGAATAAATTACAACACTAATACAACATGTCATATTTCGGAGTTGAAACTACATGAACTGATCACATTCATCCATAATGTACGTTCAGATGGCAAACCTTGCAGTCACGGTGTACACGTCGCCGGTGTACGACGACGGGGCCTTCAGTCAGGGGGGCTCCGACTTGATTCTAGCCGGCGGGAACGTGGAAGAGAAGGAATCCGCGGGATTTTTGCCGATCTGCGGCGGGGGACGCGCGGCGGAGGCGACGTCGGACGTAGGGATCCGCGGACGTAGGGATCCGCGACGGGGGACGATGGCGGTCGGCCGCGGCGGAGGCGACGTCGGACGTAGGGAGGCAGAGGCGACGTCCGACGTAGGGAGGCAGAGGCGACGTCGACGTCGGTCGTGGAGGACGGAGGACGTAGGGATCCGCGGCAGAGGCGACGTCGACGTAGGGATCCGCGGCAGAGGCGACGTCGACGTAGGGATCCGCGGCGTTCAGATACGGTGTCCGCGGTGGGACGGGATCCGCGGCGTGGAGGATGTAGGGATCCGCGGCGTCTTCCACACCTCCGGCCACCGGCGGTGAGATACGGTGTGTCGCGACGGGATCCGCGGCGTCTTCAACACCTCCGGCCACCGGCGGCGATCAACGGTTCGACAAAACGAACGGGACGGCCGATCGCCGGGCAGGCGCGAAGATCACGCGAATCACGCACGGTTGGCAGGCTCTTTTTTTTTTCCATGCGGGCGCGGCTGTTTACGTACGTACCGTGCGGTTTTTTTTTCCTTGCACGCGCGGGGCTACACGTACGGGTATACCCTTATTCCGTATGCCCATTATGCCCTTATACGTTTAGTGGGGGGGGGGGGGGGGGGGGGGGGGGCTACCGAAGCGCCTCCCTAACATATATGGTGCTCAGGTGCTCAACATGCATTACACCAGAGTATGCATGATTGACTTAACAGAGCACCATGCAGTTGTGCTCTGAAAAAAACTAATATAATTCTCTTGCAAGGATATGAATAAATGATGGCGAGAAGCTGCGGTAATTATCTTTGCCTCACTTTCTATGAACTGCACTCGGGTAACCGGTATATATTACCCCTGTCCCAAATTACTTGTCTTATATTTGTCTAGATACAGATGTATCTCCGGAATGGAGGGAGTATTTGATTCTCATGATTCTAAAAATGTACTCCCTCCGTCCCCAAAAATAAGTGTCGCAGATTTTATACTAAACTAGTACAAATTTTGTACTAGATCACCGACACTTATTTTGGGACGGAGGGAGTACTAAATAGAAAAAACATATAATTGAGATCCCATGCCATGTTGAATCCCACATGAATTTGTACTATAAGTTGTTTGATCATACATAAGAAAAGGAATATTCTCCAAGCTAACTATGCATTTTTATCAAAGAGGCCTTTATCTCGTAGTGACGTGGACCAGGATCTATATGTGCTGCTCGTACGAGCACCCGGCTTCACATGTGACTCGGATTCGGAGCTCTTAACAGTGTCGGATTCGGCTCTGCGGGACTCCATATATGGTGGACGTACGCTGCCCAACATACCTACGTACGTGTTTGGTTTCGATCCCAATGGCGGCCGGCGGAAGGAGCAGCGGCGGCAGCGCGGTGGATGCGGCGGAGAGGCTTCACAGGCTCGCCGAGCAGCGGTTCCTCGTCGGCGACGTGGTCGGGGCGCTCCGGGCGGCGCGGGAGGCCCAGGCGCGCTGCCGGTCGCTCCCGGGGCTCGCGCACGCCCTCGCCGCCTACGAGGTCCACGCCGCCGCGGCCGCCTCCCGCGCCAGCGGCAGGAACTGGTACGCCGTCCTCAGCGTCGGCGCCCGGACGTCGCTGCCGGCCGGCGGTGGGGGCGTCGCGCACGAGGACATCAAGCGGCGGTACCGCCGGCTCTGCCTCGTTCTTCACCCCGACAAGAACCGCTCCGCCGCCGCCGACGGCGCGTTCAAGCTGCTCCAGCAGGCGTGGGGGGCGCTCTCGGTCCGCCACCCGCCCGCTCCCCGCGACGCCGCGGCCACGGGAGTCACCAAGCCGCGCTCTGCCCCGACGCCGGCGCCGTCGCCGCGTCCCCGCCCGCCGGCGTCTCCCGCTCCTGCCGCGAAACCCAGCAACCAGAGCCGGCCACCGCCGCCTGCCGCCAACAACGCGCGCACGGACGACGACAAGCGGCGAGCCGGCGCCGGCGAGGCGTCTCACAGCCGGTCACCGCCAGCGGCCGCCCACGCACCCAAGGCCGAGGGAGCCAGCGCGGACACGCGTGACACGCCGGCGTCTCAGGCGAAGCCAGGCAACCAGAGCCGACCACCGCCACCGGCAGCCTCCGCCGCCTACACGCCCAAGGACGACGAGGGATCCGGCACGGACACGCCGGCGCGGCGGCAGGGGAAGGGGAACAGTAGGAGGTTCCCGTGCCCGGCGCAGTGCGTGCACTGCGGCGCGCGGTTCGCGTCGTCGACGGTGTCCGTGGGCACGTGGCACCTCCACTGCGCGGCCTGCCACCGGTACGCCAAGGTGTGCGTGCGCAGCCCCTCCAACGCGGAGATCTGCAGGTGAAGAAGCTTCGGTCACGATGGAGGGACGGACACGGAGCAGATGATCATATCCTAGATGGTACGCCATTTTTAGTTCACCCGTCAATGTTTCCTTCTATTTCTCTCTTGTCAGGACAGGATGTGTAGGAGCTGCGTGCGTACGTGTTCATGTCTGAAATCCTCGGCGCCAAGATGAGCTGCTATTCTATAATATATACTCCACTAGGTTGGTTTTGAAGTCGAATTCTAAAGTCTGGAATCGTTCACTGTGATCTTTTGCTTTCTATATACTTACAATAATATCAAAAATTCAATTTGGCTCATAGGTGTATATGCACCCATTGTCTAACTACACATTTTCAAAAGTTAAAAAATTTCAAGAAAAAATCCAGCATGTATATCCGGACATTATATGTGCGTGCACAAAGTTTCGGTGAAAAATGACACTTTTTGTGGCTTGTGTAAAAAAGACAAATTTCAATGCTTGATTACAGCGATTCACGAGGCATTTTTTTATCTTTTATATACATGCCACAAAAAATGTCCTTTTTCATCGAAATTTTGTGTGCTAATAAAGGATGTCCGGATGTACACGCGGAATTTTTCTCGAATTTTTTTAACATTTTGAAATGTGTTTTTTATACATTTTTCATAATATGTGTATATACACCTAGGAGCCAAAACGCCACTCTCCAATAATATGCATTTTGTTACTTGTCTCAAGGTAGGAGAGGAGAGGAAGAGACATGCTATGTATGCTATGTGCTCACTTGGTTCGGTGGGTTTGTCAATTTCCAGCACTACTGCTTGTTTAATTTCATTGTTGTTTCGCTCAGTGTCCTGTCCCGGAGAAATGACAAGAGTGCGAAGGACGATCCTTCTGGGAGCAGTTGGGTCCAAATCTGATCCATCTTGCGCAGGTACCTATTAACCGGAACTTCATGAAAAACCATGTCTCCAACTTTCAAAGTAATAGTGATTTTGTCGGTAAAATAAGATTATATATGTTGTTTCACAAGGCCCATCACCATGATTGACAGTTTGACATACATATTGCGTTGCACAAAAGCATAGCACAAATTGCATTGCATTCCAAATCAACTACATCGAAGCGATATGTCTACATTTTATCAAAATACAACAATTTACTCGATTGATGTTTTTTTTAGAAATCTCTTCGAGGTTTGAGCTAAATTAAACGAGTACAACCTTGTGGCATGCATGTGCTTAGGTGTGGAATTTCTGAAAAATAGAACGGGACAGTGACAAAGAGTGTTCAAAACAAAGTCGTCTTCACTCCCCCCCGCGCGTGTTTACCAACCAAGGAAAGCACAAAGAAATTCGTGAAGAATCATAGTAATATATATCTAGTTAGCTATTGTACATGGCATCCTAATCTATCTATCTATCATATGATATCCTTCTATATGCCTTGCCCACCGTCGCTGCACGCCTACAAAAGTAAAAGAAAAACCAGCTAATACAATCCCTACATTTTTTTGGCTAGATGACTAGGAACCACATTAGCACGATTCGATGGCCATCACCTATGTGAAACAGAGGAGATGGCCATTCAATGTCGGGTGGTGTGGGAGGTGCAAAAACGGTGTGTAGGAGGTGGCTGATGAGTGTACTTTGCACCCATCTTGAGTTTAATCATGTGTCAGTTTAGATGAAATAATATTAGTGGGAGTGTTTGCACATTAGATGAGTAGAATCAATTCGCAAAATATTCCTGGTGACAGTAAGAGAAGAAAAGATATAACGAATTTGCCTCACTTGACGCAAGAGTGAATGGAATATTACTTATACTCGGGTGTATGGGTTGGTTTCAGTCGCTTCGTGTGGAGTATTAGTCTTGAGATACAATAGATGTTGTTTTTTGGGATTTATGGATGTACTGCCTATATAAAACTAGATGGTGCCCCACGCGTCGCTGCACGAAACATGGTAAACAAATGCATAAACAAGTGCTAAAATACTAAAACTATTGCAGAAGCAAATTTAGAATTGCTCTCGGTTTATATATTTTTAAAACAATAAATCATATGAAGCATTTGACAAAATGATGTATAAAAATATAAACTATTCCATTGAAGTAAATGGGGGTGTCATCTAATAAAAAAGTGTAGCATGATCTACATATATTTGGTCTTAGCGTCCAATGTATATACCGTTAATGCCCGCACAAAAATTAGTGAAACAACGGGTAGATTAGTGCACAAATTGTAACTTATGACCACATGCATGACTTGATGATGCGGCATGGTTATATGAAGAGGAAAAATAAGTAATATGACCACATGCATGACTTGATGATGTGGCATAGTTGCATGAGGAGGAAAAATATGTAGTGGGTTGCAACTATTTAAGGATAGAAGATTCGCCAACCTATACACATCATAATTTGCTATGATTGTCTATTTGACCAATTTCACACGCCTATACTTATATTTACATGACACTGGTTTCGGATATGAACCCCGCTCCGATTTCCTCCATAAGAAAACCTTGAAATTATCATCACTTGCACTTAAATTTTCAATTATTATTTATTTGAAATACACACTCATAGGTTTTATATCATAATACTCCAATTACTTGTTGCAACTAGCAAAGCCAGTGACATTGCAACCCTCACTAGGATTGTTGGGGATAGAAGAAGACATGTACTGTACAATATTTTATTAGTACTACCTGATAGGGGCTCGGGTTTTATCTCTGAGGATTGATAATCTTGACAACATCATAGTCAATTATTGCATGGTTGATCTGATTATTGGACTAGGATGCTTGTCATGCTAGTTCCTCTGTGTATATTTGCCCTTAATTTCAGTATTGATCCCTGTCATCTATGTTGTTACATGAATTTGGAATTATGTTAGTCGTAGCCTACACATTAGTTTCAAAATACAATGTTTCTAATGTCTATGTGGGGGCAACTTGCAACATTTCTGCACGTAAACTAATGGTAAATACCATCTTGAAGACAATGGGCACGTCAAGAAGACATTGAGGGCGTGTTTGGTTGCCCACACCGATTTTGGGGTGTTTGCATAGACTTTTCACATGGGCCTGGCCGAGAAAAAACAGTCTCTCAACCACCATATGTACATTGTTTGGTTGCCCACGCAACATTAGGCGCACATAGGCATGTTATTCTGCAACCTGCATTAGGTGTTGTCACCACTTCTCACTAGTGGTGACCTTACCACACACGATCTTAACAGTTTCACTCCTAGCTACGAAACGAACTACTGTTCATCCTAGCTACTATCAAATGGCAGTACATATTATTAAGAGCCAAATGGCTGAATGGGGAAAGTTCATCATCCATCCTCTTCCTCTTCCACTTACCTCTTCTTCTTCTTCTTCTGCTGTTCCTCTTCTTCTGCTGCTCTTGCTCTTCTTCTTCTTCAGATCCTTGTCTGGCCTCTGTTATCCCACATTACCTGTGGCCACTCCAGCCTTTTGGTCTTCCAGGCTTCATTGTCAAATTCCTCCACACCATGGCCACCGAGGTCAACATCGTCAAGCGTCACATCTTCCTCCTCAGGCATCAGTTCATCACAACCCCATTGCAGGATCCAGTTATGCAGAATACAACATGCAAGAACAAGCTTAACCTGGGTGGGGTAATGGTGGAATGACTTCTGATCCAGGATCTTGAACCTGTTCTTCAAAGCTCTAAATGCCCTCTCAATAGTTACTCAAGGCTGGAGTGTTTGAGATTGAACAACTCACGTGGAGTCCTAGGGTAGTTCCTACCAGAGAACTCATTCAGATGGTACCTGGTCTTCCAGAAGGGTGGAAGAACACCTGGCCAACATGCATAGCCAGCATCTCCTAGGTAGAACTTGCCATCAGGGATGTTGATGCCATCAGGACGACTCATGCTGTCATTGAGTATGTTAGCATCATGTGCTGACCCTTTCCAACTAGCCAGCACATAGGTGAACTTGAGATCGAAGTTAACCGCAGCAAGCACATTCTGGCTTGTGTAGTGCTTCCTCTCCCCTGTATGCTGCAGCTTGTGACCTTGGCACTCTGGCAGTGACATGAGTGCTATCTATTGCCCCAGTGCAATCCTTAAACGGCAATACAAGATTGTGTTAGTGCTCACCTTGAACAACCCAAGCATATCAAGCAATGAACTACATACTGCAGTGCTCACCTTGAAGTATGGATACCATCTTGGGCTAGTGCGAATCTTGGTAGGAGTCTGACCAGTTGGTGACTTGATCATCACTCCTCTGAGCTCCTCAACAGCATACAACACTTGCTTGAAGTACCCTGAGATCGCCTCCATTGATTTCCTGAACGTGTTGTGGATAACCCTGAACCTCTGGTTATGGCCAACAACATGAAGGAACATCACCACTTACTCTTCCACACTGGCATGCATGCTATATTCTAGTAGCCCCCTGCTCCTGAAGACTTGGACAAGTCTGGCAAATGGTGCTCTTTTCATTCTAAGCATCCACAGAGCCTGTGTGTTGTTGCAGTTGTATATAGTTCAGATTGTCAATCTTCTCCTGGTTCCGCATAAGCATTGGAGCATATGTGATGACAGGTCTCTCACCACGACGAACAACTCTCTTGTGCATGGACATGACCCATGCCTAAATCACAGCTATCAGTGCTACTGCTTGAACTACCAGCCGCATGCGTGCGCCCATAACCTAGTCCACATCGAGGGTATGTTGAGCAATGGGGGAAATCAATCCTACACCTTACCGAACGGCCTAACAACATACCTAACATAGGGGAGAGGGGGTGTTTCTTACCGACATCGGAGACGAGGATGACGAGGGGGGGGGGGCATGGCTGATCGAGTCAAGGACGACCAGACGGTGGCCAAATGGAAGAGCAGCAGCAGCTCCTACTGCCGGATCTGCCGCCACCTCCTCCGCCACCACTTACACAGATCTGAGTCTCCGCCGCCGGTGGTGGTGAGGATAGAGGAAGAGGTTGTCCTAGAGGTGGCGGTGACTGAGTAAATGGGTTGGGGGGTGATACTTGTGATCCGCGTTGGGTTTTCCGTGAAGAGGAACATGTGATGCAACATAGTATAGATAAGTATTTCCCTCAGTGAGAACCAAGGTTTATCAAACCAATAGGAGTAGCACGCAACCCCCATCTCCAGCGACTGCACACAAAGAAGCAAACACTTGCACCCAACGCGGGCAAGAGGGTTGTCAATCCCCTTGGACTCGTTATTTGCAAGCAAATGAAGTGTGTAGATGATAGTTGAATAGAGTAAATTGCAAAATAAAATAAAATCAAATAAATGGCAGCAAGGTATTGAAAGCTTTTGTAAATATATAAGTGAATAGACCCGGGGGCCGTAGTGTTCTCTAGTGGCATCTCTCATGTAGTAGGCATATAGTGGGTAAACAAATTACTGTTGGGCAATTAATAGAAAAGCGCATAGTTATGCAATATTTATTCATGGCAATGATCATGTATATATAGGCATCACTTCCATAAGCAAATAGGCCGACTCCTGCCTGCACCTATTACTATTACTCCATGTTGAGAGCGCTTCTATGCTTGCCTCTCTAAGTATTAAGTTCATGACAAACAGAGTAATGCTTGGAGAACGATGACATGATGTAGACAAAGAAAACTCAATCAATATGAATTAACCCCATTGTTTTATCCTTAGTGGCAACAATACAAATACGTGTCCTGTCCCCTTCTGTCACTGGGATATAGAGCACCGCAAGATTGAACCCACTACAATGCACCCCTCTCACTGAAGAAATATCAATCTAGTTGGCCAAACTAGTTCAATAGATCAGAGAGATTTACGAAGCTATAATAATCATGCAAATAAGAATCATAAAAGAAATCAGAGAAAACTCAAATATTTTTCAAGAATAATCTGGACATAAACCCACAATTCATCGGATCCCAACAAATGCACCGCACAAAGTGATTGCATCGAATAGATCACCGCGAAGATGCGGTGAACTTTGTATTGAAGATCAAGAGAGAGAGAGAAATAGCCATCTAGGTACTAACTACGGACCTGTAGGTCGGTAGGGAACTACTCACACATCACCATGGGAGCAGCAAGGTTGACGAAGAGGCCCTCCGTGATCGATCCCCCCTCCGGCAGGGCACCGGAACAGGGCTCCAGATGGGCACATGACAGAACAGAGAGTTACGGCGTCGGAAAAAGTGTTTCGGGAGGCTCTCTAGGATTTTTGGGATTTATTGGAATTTATACGCCAGAGAGGGGCGATGGGAGACGCCTGAGGGGGCCACCACATAACAGGGCGCGACCACCTCCCTGGGCGCGCCCTGTTGCGTGGTGGCTCCCTCGTGGAGCCTTCGGCCTCCCCCCAAAGCTTCCAGGTCTTCTTTTAGTCTAGAAAAAAATCATAAAAAAGTTTTGGGGCAATTGGACTTCGTTTGGTACTGTAAACCTGAAAAGTCAAAAACATGCAGAAAACAGCAACTGGCACTGGGCATTGGGTTAATAGTTAGTGCTAAAAAATAATATGAATTGATAAATAATCACCCAAAAAGCATCCTGGAGCGATAATATTATAGCATGGAACAATCAAAAAATTATAGATACGTTGGAGACGTATCAGGGGGTGAGCCTATATTTGGTGTCATGCCACCGCGCCAGATTTCCATCTCTTGCCATCCCCACTAGATTTCGTCTTGCCCCCTCCCCTGCGCGTGTGATCTTGCGCCTCCCTTAGCCTGGGTCACTAGAAACTACCGAATCAACAGTTTCTAGCGAGCCAGGCTAAGGGCTGCTTTAAGCTTCATGTGAATGCGAGCCAGTCCACTGTGTTCGCAACCAAACACACATTTCGTTGCCCAACTGGGCCTGGTTAGGCCTTATGCGGGAAACCAAACATGGTCATATAGTTTGGATCAAAGAAAATAAGTATATGATATGTCATGTCCTACAAGGCTTGCATTCCGGAATGGAGCAAGTATATGATATCTCTTGCAAATAGCTTAAATTTCTGGTTCCCTAGTGTCGGGGATATAACTCCACGGTATAACCCGCCATACTGGGCTAGGTTAGCATATCAACGACTTTACAATCAAGTTTAAGATGGGCCTGTTGGAAATATGCCCTAGAGGCAATAATAATTTAGTTATTATCATATTTCCTTGTTCATGATAATTGTTTATTATCCATGCTATAATTGTATTGATTGGAAACTCAAATACATGTGTGGGTACATAGACAACACTGTGTCCTTAGTAAGCCTCTAGTTAACTAACTCGTTGATCAAAGGATGGTAAAGGTTTCCTGACCATGGACATGAGATGTCATTTGATAATGGGATCACATCATTAGGAGAATGATGTGATGGACAAGACCCAAACTATAAACATAGCATATGATCGTGTCAGTTTATTGCTATTGTTTTCTGCATGTCAAGTATCTGTTCCTATGACCATGAGATCATGCAACTCACTGACACCGGAGGATTACCTTGTGTGTATCAAACGTCGCAACGTAACTGGGTGACTATAAAGATGCTCTACAGGTATCTCCAAAGGTGTCCGTTTAGTTGGCATGGATCAAGACTGGGATTTGTTACTCCGTGTGACGGAGAGGTATCTCAGGGCCCACTCGGTAATACAACATCACTATAAGCCTTGCAAGCAATGTGACTAAGGTGTTAGCCACGGGATCTTGTATTACGGAACGAGTAAAGAGACTTGCCGGTAACGAGATTGAACTAGGTATAGAGATACCGACGATCGAATCTCGGGCAAGTAACATACCGAAGAACAAAGGGAACAACATACGGGATTAACTGAATCCTTGACATAGACGTTCGACCGATATAGATCTTCATAGAATATGTAGGAACCAATATGGGCATCCAGGTCCCGCTATTGGTTATTGGCCGTAGAGGTGTCTCGGTCATGTCTACATAGTTCTCGAACCCGCAGGGTCTACACACTTAACGTTTGGTGACGATTAATATAATTGAGTTATCGTTGGTGACCGAAGGTTGTTCGGAGTCTCGGATAAGATCCCGGACATGACGAGGATCTCCGGAAGAGTCCAGAGGTAAAGATTGATATATGTGATAATGGTGTTTTGATCTCCGGAAAGGGTTCCGGAATTCACCGGAAGGAGTTCCGGATGTTCACCGAAGTGTTCGGGTGCAGGAACTCTTTATATGGGCCAAAGGGGTATAGCCCACGAGATATTGGAAAGTGCAAAAGGGAGTTTTGCTGCTGCCTTAAGCAGTAAGGCAGTACTGCCGCTTAAGCGGTACTACCGCTTGTGTGAAGCGGTACTACCGCTCCAGCGGTACTACCGCTTGGGTGAAGCGGTACTACCGCCCAAGCGGTACTACCGCTCCCGAGCGGTACTACCGCTTGTGAGCGGTGCTGCAGGGATCCGAGTTGGACTCTTTCCTTGCGGGCCAAACCGATCTTGTGCGGGCAAAACCGACCTTGTAGAGGTTTTTCCTCCAAGTTTAGACCCCAGGGCTCAACATATAAATAGAGGGGCAGGGCTAGCACACGGGACACATCAGGATTTCCCAAGCCGTGTGCCGGCAACCCTAGCCATCTAGTTCCTCCGTCATAATCTCCGTAGTGCTTGGCGAAGCCCTGCAGAGATTGTTCCTCACCGCCATCACCACGCCGTCGTGCTGCTGGAACTCATCTACTACTTCACCATCGCTCGCTGGATCGAGGAGGTGAAGGCGTCATCAAGCCGTACGTGTGTTGAACGCGGAGGTGCCGTCCGTTCGGCACTAGATCAGAAGGACCGTGATCAAGATCGTGGGACGAATCATGATGGGACCGCGGCACGGATCGTGATGGGATCGCAGGACGCTCGGCGATTTGAATCGCGAAGACGTTCGACTACATCAACCGCGTTTTTAACGCTTCCGCTTAGCGATCTACAAGGGTATGTAGATACAATCTCTCTCTCGTAGATGCTCATCACCTTGGATAGGTCTTGCGTGTGCGTAGGAAATTTTTTGTTTCCCATGCAACGTTCCCCAACAGTGGCATCTGAGCTAGGTCTATGCGTAGATGAGATCTCGAGTAGAACACAAAGGAGTTGTGGGCATGGGTGTATACATATTGCTTGCCGTTACTTGTTGATACTTGATTCGGCGGTATTGTGAGATGAAGCAGCCTGGACCGACATTACGCGTACGCTTACGCAAGACTGGTTTCACCGCTGCGTGCACTTGTTGCATAAAGGTGACTGGCAGGTGTCTGTCTCTCTCACTTTAGTTGAATCGGTTCAATGAAGAGGGTTCTTTTAGAAGATCAAAAAGTAATCACTACACCACGTTGTGGTTTTGCGTAGGTAAGAATCGTTCTTGCTAGATACCCGTAGCAGCCACGTAAAACTTGCAACAACAATTAGAGGACGTCTAACTTGTTTTTGCAGGGTATGTTG
This sequence comes from Elymus sibiricus, assembly GCA_039707655.1. Taxonomy (NCBI): domain Eukaryota; kingdom Viridiplantae; phylum Streptophyta; class Magnoliopsida; order Poales; family Poaceae; genus Elymus; species Elymus sibiricus. Next base: position 485,642,318 of record CM077671.1, read on the forward strand.
TGATATGATATGGCCAATTACATGATGAGATATATGTGATGTATGAGATGATCATGTGTTGTATAGAATATCACGACTTGCATGTCGATGAGTACGGCAACTGGCAGGAGCCATAGAGTTGTCTTTAATTATTTTCGCCGTTTTGCTTTACTTTATCGCTATGAGTTAGCAATAGTCGTGGAAGCAACAGTCGGCGCGACAACCTCATGGCGACACGTTGATGGAGATCAAGATGATGGAGATCATGGTGTCATGCCGGTGACGATGGAGATCATGCCGGTGCTTTGGAGATGGAGATCAAAAGCACAAGTTCATGGCCATATCATGTCACTTATGATTTGCATGTGATGTTAATCCTTTTATGCATCTTATTTTGCTTAGGACGACGGTAGCATTATAAGGTGATCCCTCACTTAAATTTCAAGATAAAATTGTGTTCTCCCCGAGTGTGCACCGTTGCGAAAGTTCGTCGTTTCGAGACACCACGTGATGATCGGGTGTGATAGACTCTACGTTCGCATACAACGGGTGCAAGCCAGTGTTGCACGTGCGGAACACTCGGGTTAAACTTGACGAGCCTAGCATGTACAGACATGGCCTCGGAACACAAGAGACCGAAAGGTCGAACATGAGTCATATAGTAGATATGATCAACATGGAGATGTTCACCATTGAAACCACCTCAACTCACGTGATGATCGGACTTGAGTTGGTGGATTTGGATCATGTGACACTCGAATGACCGGAGGGATGTCAATTTGAGTGGGAGTTTTTAAGTAATATGATTAACTAAACTCATTATCATGAACATAGTCAAAATGTCTTTGCAAATTATGTTGTAGATTACTAGCTCGCGCTGTAGCTCCCTTGAATTTTTATATATGTTCCTAGAGAAATAGAGTTGAAAGATGATGGTAGCAATAATGCGGACTGGGTCCGTGATTTGAGGATTGTCCTCATTTGCTGCACAGAAGGCTTATGTCCTTAATGCACCGCTCGGTGCACCACCCCCTCTAGCGTCGTCTGTGGATGTTGTGAACATCTGACAGGCACGTTTTGATGACTACTTGATAGTTCAGTGCGTCATGCATTATGGCTTAGAATTGAGGCTCCAAAACATTTTGAACGTCACGGAACATATGAGATGTTCTAAGAGCTGAAATTGTGATCTCAGGCTCGTGCCCGTGTTGAGAGGTATGAGACCTCCAACAAGATTCTTTGCCTGCAAGATGAAGGAGAATAGCTCAATCGTTGAGCATATACTCAGATTGTCTGGGTGCTACAATCGCTTGAATCGAGTGGGAGTTGATCTTCCAGATAAGATAGTGATTGATATAGTTCTCCAAGTCACTGTCACTAAGCTACTAGAGCTTCGTGATGAACTATAAAATGCCAGGGATAGAAATAATGATCCCTGATCTATTCGCGATGTTTGACACCGTGAAGGTAGAAATCAAGAAGGAGCATCAAGTGTTGATGGTTAGTAAAACCACTAGTTTCGAGAAGGGCAAGGGCAAGAAGGGATACTTCATGGATAGCAAGCCAGTTGCTGCTCCAGTAAAGAAACCCAAGGTTGAACCCAAACCCGAGACTAAGTGCTTCTATTATGAGGAGAACGGTCGCTGGAGCGGAACACCCTTGGATACTTGGTAGATAAGAAGGCTGGCAACGTCGACAGAAGTATATTTGATATACGTGTTATTGATGTGTACCTTACTAGTGCTCCTAGTAGCACCTGGGTATTGGATACCGGTTCGGTTACTAAATGTTAGTAACTCGAAATAAAAGCTACGGAATAAAAGGAGACTAGATAAGGGAGAGGTGACGATGAGTGTTGGAAATGTTTCCAAGGTTGATGTGATCACCATCGCACGCTCTCTCTACTTTCGAGATTAGTGATGAACCTAAATAAATGTTATTTGGTGTTTGCGTTGAGCATAAACGTGATTAGATCATTATTATTGCAATACGGTTATTCATTTAAGTTAGAGAATAATAGTTATTCTGTTTACATGAATAATACCTTCAATGGTCATGCACCCAATGAAAATGGTTTATTGAATCTTGATCGTAGTGATACACATGTTCATAATATTGATGCCAAAAGATACAAAGTTAATAATGATAGTACCACATACTTGTGGCACTGCCGCTAAATGTCATATTGGTGTAAAACGCATGAAGAAACTCCATGCTGATGGATCTTTTGGACTCATTCGATTTCGAATCGGTTGAGACATGCGGACCATGCCTCATGGGCAAGATAACTAAGACCCCGTTTTCCGGCTTGATGGAACGGGCAATTGACTTATTGGAAATGATACATGTTGATGTATACGGTCCAATGAGTGTTGTAGCGTGCGGTGGATATCATTATTTTCCTACCTTCACTGATAATTTGAGTAGATATGGGGATATTTACTTAATGAAACACAAGTCTGAAACGTTTGAAAAGTTCAAACAAATTCAGAGTGAAGTTTGAGATCATCGTGACAAGAAGATAAAATATCTACGATATGATCGTAAGAGGTAAATATCTGAGTTACGAGTTTGGTATACAACTTAAGACAATGTGGAAGTTGTTTCACAACTCACGCCACCTGGAACACCATAGTGTGATGGTGTGTCCGAACGTCGTAGTCGTGCTCTATTGGATATGGTGCGAACTATGATGTCTCTTATCGATTTGCCACTATCGTTTTGGGGTTATGCATTAGAGACAACTACATTCACTTTAAAAAGGGGCACCATCTAAGTCCGTTGAGATGACACCGTATGAATTTTGGTTTGGCAGAAACCTAAGCTGTCATTTCTTAATGTTTGGGGCTGCGACACTTATGTGAAAAAGGTTTTTCACCTAATGAGCTCGAACCCAAAGCGGACAAATGCATCTTCATAGAATACCCTAACGTAACAGTTTGGTAAACCTTCTATGTTAGATCCAAGCACAAAGTGTTTGTTGCTAAAACGGGTCCTTTCTCGAGAAAGAGTTTCTTTCGAAAGAATTGAGTGGGAGGAAGATAGAACTTGATGAGGTTGTTGAACCTTTGTTTCAACCAGAGAGTAGCGCAGCGCAGAAAATTGTTTTCTGTGGAGCCTACGTTAGTTGAAGAGGAAGTTAATGATGATGATCATGAAGCTTCGGATCAAGTTACTATCGAACCTCGTAGGTCGACAAGGACGCGTGCTGCTCCTGAGTGGTACGGCAACCCTGTCTTAGAGGTCATGTTGTTGGACAACGATGAACCTACGAGACTATGGAGAAGCGATGATGGGCCCGGATTCCGAGAAATGGTTAGAGACCATGAAATCCGAGATAGGATCCATGTAAGAAAACAAAGTATGGGCTTTGGAAGTATTACCTGAAGGGCGAAAGGCCATTCAGAACAAATGGATTTTTAAAAGGAAGACGGACGCGGACGGTGATGTCACCATCTATAAAGCTCGACTTGTGGCAAAGGATTTTTCACAAGTTCAAGGAGTTGACTACGATGAGACTTTCTCACCCGTAGCGATGCTAAAGTCTGTTGGAATTATGTTAGCAGTTGCTGCATTTTTCGATTATGAAATCTGGCAGATGGATGTCAAAACAGAGTCTCCTTAACGGTTTCCGTGAGGAAAGGTTGTATGTGATACAACCGGAAGGTTTTGTCAGTCCTAAGGATGCTAAAATGTATGCAAACTCCAGTGATCCTTCTATGGACTGGAGCAAGCATCTCGGAGTTGGAATATACGCTTTGATGAGGTGATCAAAGTTTTTGAGTCTATACAAAGTTTATTAGAAACTTGTATTTACAATAAAGTGAATGGGAGCACTATAGAATTTCTGATAAGTATATGTGGTTGACATATAGTTGATCGGAAATGATGTAGAATTTCTGTAAAGCATAAAGGGTTGTTTGAAAAGGAGTTTTTCAAAGGAAGACCTGGAATGAAGCTACTTAAATATTGGGCATCAAGATCTATAGAGATAGATCAAGACGTCTGATAAGACTTTCAATGAGTACATACCTTGACAAGATTTTGAAAGAGTTCAAAATGGATCAGTCAAAGAAAGAGTTCTTGCCTGATTTGTGAGGTATGGAGTTGAGTGAGACTCAAAGCTCGACCACGGCAGAAGAAAGAGAAAGGACGAAGGTCGTCCCCTATGCCTTATCCATAGGTTCTGTATAGTATGCCATGCTGCGTACCGCACCTGTGTGTGCCTTGCCATGAGTCTGTCAAGGGGTACAAGAGTGATCCAGGAGTGGATCACTGGACAGCGGTCAAGATTATCCTTAGTAACTAGAGGACTCAGGAAATATTTCTCGATTATGGAGGTGATAAAGAGTTCGTCATAAAGGGTTACGTCGATGCAAGCTTTGACACCTATTTCAGGATACGTATAGTGGAGCAACCATTTGGAATAGCTCCAAGTGAAGCGTGGTCGCATCTGCAGTATGACATATAGATTTGCAAAGAACACACGGATCTGAATGTTACAGACCGTTGACTAAAGACCTCTCTCACATGCAAAGCATGATCGAACCCCAGAACTCATTGGGTGTAAGACAATGTAAATCACATGGTGATGTGAACTAGATTATTGACTCTAGTGCAAGTGGGAGACTGTTGGAAATATGCCCTAGAGGCAATAATAATTTAGTTATTATCATATTTCCTTGTTCATGATACTTGTTTATTATCCATGCTATAATTGTATTGATTGGAAACTCAAATACATGTGTGGGTACATAGACAACACTGTGTCCTTAGTAAGCCTCTAGTTAACTAACTCGTTGATCAAAGGATGGTAAAGGTTTCCTGACCATGGACATGAGATGTCATTTGATAATGGGATCACATCATTAGGAGAATGATGTGATGGACAAGACCCAAACTATAAACATAGCATATGATCGTGTCAGTTTATTGCTATTGTTTTCTGCATGTCAAGTATCTGTTCCTATGACCATGAGATCATGCAACTCACTGACACCGGAGGATTACCTTGTGTGTATCAAACGTCGCAACGTAACTGGGTGACTATAAAGATGCTCTACAGGTATCTCCAAAGGTGTCCGTTTAGTTGGCATGGATCAAGACTAGGATTTGTTACTCCGTGTGACGAAGAGGTATCTCAGGGCCCACTCGGTAATACAACATCACTATAAGCCTTGCAAGCAATGTGACTAAGGTGTTAGCCACGGGATCTTGTATTACGGAACGAGTAAAGAGACTTGCCGGTAACGAGATTGAACTAGGTATAGAGATACCGACGATCGAATCTCGGGCAAGTAACATACCGAAGAACAAAGGGAACAACATACGGGATTAACTGAATCCTTGACATAGAGGTTCGACCGATATAGATCTTCGTAGAATATGTAGGAACCAATATGGGCATCCAGGTCCCGCTATTGGTTATTGGCCGTAGAGGTGTCTCGGTCATGTCTACATAGTTCTCGAACCCGCAGGGTCTACACACTTAACGTTTGGTGACGATTAATATAATTGAGTTATCGTTGGTGACCGAAGGTTGTTCGGAGTCTCGGATAAGATCCCGGACATGACGAGGATCTCCGGAAGAGTCCGGAGGTAAAGATTGATATATGTGATAATGGTGTTTTGATCTCCGGAAAGGGTTCCGGAATTCACCGGAAGGAGTTCCGGATGTTCACCGAAGTGTTCGGGTGCAGCAACACTTTATATGGGCCAAAGGGGTATAGCCCACGAGATATTGGAAAGTGCAAAAGGGAGTTTTGTTGCTGCCTTAGGCAGTAAGGCAGTACTGCCGCTTAAGCGGTACTACCGCTTGTGTGAAGCGGTACTACCGCTCCAGCGGTACTACCGCTTGGGTGAAGCGGTACTACCGCCCAAGCGGTACTACCGCTCCCGAGCGGTACTACCGCTTGTGCGCGGTGCTGCAGGGATCCGAGTTGGACTCTTTCCTTGCGGGCCAAACCGATCTTGTGCGGGCAAAACCGACCTTGTAGAGGTTTTTCCTCCAAGTTTAGACCCCAGGGCTCAACATATAAATAGAGGGGCAGTGCTAGCACACGGGACACATCAGGATTTCCCAAGCCATGTGCCGGCAACCCTAGCCATCTAGTTCCTCCGTCATAATCTCCGTAGTGCTTGGCGAAGCCCTGCAGAGATTGTTCCTCACCGCCATCACCACGCCGTCGTGCTGCTGGAACTCATCTACTACTTCACCATCGCTCGCTGGATCGAGGAGGTGAAGGCGTCATCAAGCCGTACGTGTGTTGAACGCGGAGGTGCCGTCCGTTCGGCACTAGATCAGAAGGACCGTGATCAAGATCGTGGGACGAATCATGATGGGACCGCGGCACGGATCGTGATGGGATCGCAGGACGCTCGGCGATTTGAATTGCAAAGACGTTCGACTACATCAACCGCGTTTTTAACGCTTCCGCTTAGCGATCTACAAGGGTATGTAGATACAATCTCTCTCTCGTAGATGCTCATCACCTTGGATAGGTCTTGCGTGTGCGTAGGAAAATTTTTGTTTCCCATGCAACGTTCCCCAACAGGGCCGTATCGTGAAGACGAAGACAAATGAGGCGGTGGCTGACTAGAGTCGCCGGATGGCCCAACACCTGAAGATGGCGGTTCGAGGCCCATGAAGCTAAAGACGCCGGCCCGGTTTCCTTAAGACACAAGACAAGTTAGAGATGTTGTAGGTCACGGGTCATGATATGACCCGGACTCTATTGTAAACCCTAGGGCTTGACCTGTATATAAAGGCAGGTCCCTAGGGCCTGAAAGACTCAAGTTACAACCTCTCAATAGCTAGGTTAGCGATTCCACACCCTTGTAATCGAGATCTACCCATCAAATACACACAAAGCAGGACGTAGGCTATTACCTCCATTGGAGGGGCCGAACCTGGGTAAACCCGACTCTCTCTCTCTCTCTCTCTCTCTCTCGTTTAACCCCTTCGAATCACCACCTAGCGGCGATGGCCTCATACCTAAGTCCGTTCACGAGGACATCTGCCGGGTTGACAAAACCACGACAGTTGGCACCCACCGTGGGGCTCTCGCCCGGTGGAGTTGAGTTTTCGGAGGGAATCCTACTAGGATTTGGGAAGTTTGCGGTGAACTAGATGGTCAAGAACCGCCGTGACAAGATCTACATCAGCAAGCCGGCTTGGAGCGTCAAGGCTGACCCGATCGAACATGAGTTTCGAGATCCCGCGGGAGAGATTGGTTTAGAGACCTCCAAGTCGGACATCTACATCAACATCGACGAGCCGGCTCGGAGATCCCAATCCATTCAATGCCAGGGAGGCCTTCGTCACGTATTCGTCGGCTTCACGCAAGGAATCAGCCTTTTGGATGAGCCGGTCTCTAGCGGGGACATCCTCGTCAACTCGGACGGCGCATCATCCACAGGAGACACGGAGTCGATTTGCCCTCTTTATGATGGTGGGCTTGGGGGCTCATTGGAGACCGAAGCCCCTGAGGAAATACAATGAGTCGCCTCGACAAGTCACCGTCTACATGGCAGGGGCTACGACAGTCCCAGATTTGGCCGCTGTTGGAGGTTCTGGCGGGTCAACTAAAACTCTGGCTCAAGCCATGACTGATCTCATGTCCGAGATGGCAAAACTCGTGGATACCCCAGTCACTGCAAAAAATCAGGAAGAGCGCAATGTGGAGCTAACCAAATTGTGTAGTCATATAGTTGAGGTACAGAAGGAAATTGATGCTGAAAACGCATGAATGGCAGAGTTGCAGGCTCGCATACATCAAGAGACGGAGCGCCTTAAGGCCGAGGCTTGGCGGTTAGGAGTTCAGAGGGAGGCGTCGGAGGCAGTTTACGAAAGAAGACGCCACCGTGGGCTCCCTCCGAACCTTAAGCCACAACAGCTTTTTAACACCCCACAACAGACACCAGGAACTGTTCAACAACCCGTGAATCGGCAAGAGGAACTGGCTCAACCCCCGCCGGCTCAATCCCCGCCTCGGCGATTTCAGACGCTGCGGGGCCACTTTTCCAATCCCGTTGATAACATGTTGGCTGCAACCCGAAATTTGGAAGCACTGCCTATTAACGGAAACTCCCCTCTTGAGGTTGAAGCTAGAAACGCTATCGAGATGCTAAAGACTGCTGTGGTATAGCATGCACAATATTCATACAGCTGAGATGGATGCATTCCACTCCCTACGCTAGCAAGGGCCGTCGTGTGGAGTCCCCAGCTGTTTCCAGCAGTGGGCGAAGACAACAGCTTTAGGTCTCTCCAACCCGTCCCATGCCATTAGACGCCCAGGCAGTTGTTGATGCTATGAGAGGCTGCTACTTCTTGAGCTTGCATTGGTTTTTCCTTGAAGAGGAAAGGGTGATGCAGCAGAGTAGATAAGTATTTCCCTCAGTTGTTGAGAACCAAGGTATCAATCCAGTAGGAGACACAAGCAAGTCACCAATAGATGCACCTACACAAATAATCAAACACTTGCACCCAACGCTATAAAGGGGTTGTCAGTCCCTTCACGGTTACTAGCAAGGATGAGATCCAATACAGAAAGATGGAAAAGAATACTAAAATGAAAAGTAAAACGGTAAATAGATTTGAAAATATAATATGGAAAATAGACCCGAGGGCCATAGGTTTCACTAGAGGCTTCTCTCTTGAAGGCAAATAATACAGTGGGTGAACAAATTACTGTCGAGCAATTGATAGAAAAGCATATAGTTATGACGATATCCAAGGCAATGATTATGCATATAGGCATCACGTCCATGTCAAGTAGACCGAAACGATTCTGCATCTACTACTATTACTCCACACATCGACCGACTCCTGCCTGCATCTAGAGTATTAAGTTCATGAAGAACATAGTAACGCATTAGGTAAGATGACATGATGTAGAGGGATAAACTCAAGCAATATGATGAAAACCCCATCTTTTTATCCTCGATGGCAACAATACAAATACGTGCCTCGCTACCCCTACTTTGTCACTGGGTGAGGACACCACAAGATTGAACCCAAAACTAAGCACTTCTCCCATTGCAAGAATTACCAATCTAGTTGGCCAAACCAAACCAATAACTCGAAGAGACTTGCAAATATATGAAATCATGCATATAATAATTCAGAAAAGACTCAAATAATATTCATAGATAATCTAATCATAAACCCACAATTCATCGGATCTCGACAAACACACCGCATAAGAGTATTACATCGGATAGATCTCCATGAAGATAATGGAGAACATGGTATTGAAGATCATAGAGAGAGAAGAAGCCATCTACCTGCTAGCTATGGACCCGAAGGTCTGTGGTGGACTACTCACGCTTCATCAGAGGGGCAATGGTGTTGATGTAGATGCCCTTCGTGATCAAATCCCCCTCTGACAGATTACCGGCAAAGGCCCCCAGATGGGATCTCACGGGAACAGAGGCTTGCGATGGCAGAAAAGTGTTTTCGTGGCTCTTTTTGGTATTGGGGGAATATTTGGGAATTTATAGGCTAAAGAATAGGGCTAGGAGATTTGCCGTGGGGCCACACACTAGGGGGCGCGCCCCCCCTAGGGTGCGCCCTGCAGGCTTGTGACCTCACGACAGGTCTCCTGCCTTCGTCTCCAAGTCTGGTCGGTTTCTTCTGGTCCAAGAAAAATCACCCCAAAGATTTTATTCCGTTTGGACTCCGTTTGATATTCCTTATCTGCAATACTCAAAAACAAGGAAAAAACAGAAACTGGCACTGGGCACTAGATTAATAGGTTAGTCCCAAAAATAATATAAAATAGCATATTAATGCATATAAAACATTCAAAACAGATAATATAATAACATGGAACAATCAAAAATTATAGATACGTTGGAGACGTGTCAAGCATCCCCAAGCTTAATTCCTGCTCGTCCTCGAGTAGGTAAATGATTAAAACAGAATTTTTGATGTGGAATGCTACCTAACATATTTATCCATGTTATATTCTTTATTGTGGCATGAATGTTTAGATCCATAAGATTCAAAACAAAAGTATAATATTGACATAAAAACAGTAATACTTCAAGCATACTAACAAAGCAATTGTATCTTTTCAAAATAGCATGGCCAAAGAAAGTTATCCCTACAAAATCATATGGTCTGGCTATGCTCCATCTTCCCCACACAAAGTATTTAAATCATGCACAACCCCGATGACAAGTCAAGCAATTGTTTCACACTTTTATGTTCTCAAACCTTTTCAACTTTCACGCAATACATGAGCATCAGCCATGGATATAGCACTATGGGTGGAATAGAATATGGTGGAGGTTGTGAGGAAAAGGAGAAGATAGTCTCACATCAACTAGGCGAATTAACGGGCTATGGAGATGCCCATCAATAGATATCAATATGAGTGAGTAGGGATTGCCATGCAACGGATGCACTAGAGCTATAAGTGTATGAAAGCTCAAAAAGAAACTAAGTGAGTGTGCATCCAACTTGCTTGCTCACGAAGACCTAGGGCAATTTGAGGAAGCCCGTCATTGGAATATACAAGCCAAGTTTATATAATGAAAAATTCCCACTAGTATATGAAAGTGACAAAATAGGAGACTCTCTATCATGAAGATCATGGTGCTACTTGAAGCACAAGTGTTTAAAAGGATAGTAGCATTGTCCCTTCTCTATTTTCTCTCTTTTTTTTCATTTTTTTGGTGGGCATCTTTGGCCAAGTTTTTTTATTTGGGCTTCAATGGCCTCTTTTGTTATTTGTAAAGTCTGGAGACTCATCCCATCTTGTGAGGGAATCATAGCTTCCATCATCCTTTTTTCTCATGGGACAATGCTCTAATAATGATAATCATCACACTTTTATTTACTTACAACTCAAAACTTAGAACAAAATATGACTCTATATGAATGCCTCCGGCGGTGTACCAGGATGTGCAATGATCTAGCATAGAAAATGACATCAAAAAATGGACAAGCCATGAAAACATCATGCTAGCTATCTTACGATCATGCAAAGCAATATGAAAGTGATGGTGCATGTCATAATAAACGGAATGGTGGAAGTTGCATGGCAATATATCTCAGAATGGCTATGGAAATGCCATAATAGGTAGGTATGGTGGCTGTTTTGAGGAAGGTATAAGGTGGCTGTTTTGAGGAAGGTGGGTTTAATGCACCGGCGAAAGTTGCGCGGTACTAGAGAGGCTAGCAAAGGTGGAAGGGTGAGAGTGCGTATAATCCATGGACTCACATTAGTCATAAAGAACTCACATACTTATTGCAAAAGTCTATTAGTTATCGAAGCGAAGTATTAGACGCATGCTCCTAGGGGAGAGGTTGGTAGGAGTTAACCATCGCGCGCTCCCGACCCTCACACAAAGGATGACAATCAATAAATAAATCATGCTCTGACTTTGTTACATAACGGTTCACCATATGTGCATGCTAAGGGAATCACAAACTTCAACAGATGTATTTCTACCAATCCACAATTACTCACTAGCATGACTCTAATATCACCATCTTTATATCTCAAAACTATATGCAAGGAATCAAACTTCTCATAGTATTCAGTGCACTTAATATGATAGTTTTTATTATATCCCTCGTGGATGCCTATTATATGAGGACCAAATTCATAACCTAAGCCAATTACCATGTGTCGGTGTCAAAACTAGTGGATCTCGGGTAGGGGGTCCCGAACTATGATGCTTGGATCGATGGTAACAGGAGACAAAGGGGACAAGGTTTTACCCAGGTTCGGGCCCTCCTATGGAGGTAACACCCTACGTCCTGCTCGATTATATTGATCGTATAGAGATTACAGAGTTGATCTACCATGAGATCGTATGACTAAACCCTAGATGAGTTCTCTCTTGGCCTATGACCTAAAACCCTCCGACTTATATAGACACCGGGGGGTCCCTAGGGTTTACACATGGTCGGTTACATGTCGAGGGGATAAACATGCCTATTCTACTTTAAACGTGGAGAACACGCCTTGCTTCTAGAAACTTCCTTCCTGGAGTCCGATCCTTCGAGTAATCAGTGTCCGGCGAATGACCCACATAGTCCGACCCATACGAGATAGGTCGGCCTCCCGAGGACCCCCTAGTCCAGGACTCCCTCAGTAGCCCCCGAACTAGCCTCCAACGCCAAGGGTCCAAGCTCCAACTGCTTCAAATGATCAGTGTCTTCGGCTTGCAAGGCGAGTTTCTTCCTCCGGATAGTAATCGGCAGTACCTTTAGTTCGGCTTCCATCGACGTGTATCTTTTCCGATCATAGATCATCCGAATACCATGTGTAATCCGGCCCCTAAGGCCAAATGTCAGGGAGCCAACAGTGCTCTCCTGACAACCTTTCAGACGAAAGGCTGCGGCCCACCACGACCGCTGAACCAGTCGCACAGCCTCGCTCCGCGGCTCGAGGCCGCTTTTATCGGCATGATCCATCAATGTACGGATTGTGCTCTGTTTCACACAGGATACGCTTAATCGTGCGCGTGCAACGCCGCGCACGCCTCGGGAAGCGGAGGGATTCACGGCGTGGTGGAGGGAGGCTAACTGGCAACGACCCTTAATAAAAAGGGGAAAAAACCCCAAGGCTCATCCATAACTCCCCTTCGTATCCCCGCTTCCCTAGACTCTCGAGCTTCCCGAGCCCAGATCTAGGTTTGCCATTCTTCCTCCTCCAAAGCCAGCCATGGCTAGCGTCAAGTGGGAGGCCTCCATGGTCATAGACAAGGACATTCGAGAGCTCAAGGACGCCGGATACATCCCTGCCAACGTCTTCCATCGCACCGCCGAGGAGGGTCAGGTGATTCCCACCCCCAAACAAGGAGAGAGGGTGGTTTTCGTCCCCCATTTCATCCGGGGATTAAGCTTTCCACTTCACCCCTTCGTGAGGGGTCTGATGTTCTTTTATGGGCTTGATTTCCACGACCTCCCGCCGAACTCCTTTATGCACATATCTGCCTTTATCATCGTCTGTGAGGATTTTCCGCGGGTTGAGCCACATTTCGGACTGTGGCTTAAGATTTTCAACATTAAGCCGAAGTGCGTCACCGGCACGCATGCGGACTGTGGCGGGGCAGTCATCGGCAAGCTTCCATGTGCAGTGTGGCCCTCCGGCACCTTCATCGACACCATTAAGACTTGGCAAAAGGAGTGGTTTTATATCACTGAGCCAAAGGAGGAAGTGGGTGGAACTGTTCCCGCTGAATGCGGAACTGTTCCTGCCGAATTCAGGTCCGGCCCCCCGACCAGATTGACCTCATGGGTCAGAAAGGTTCTTGACTGGGGGTCAGAAATAGAGGTAGAAGACCTGCTGCGGGGCATCACCTCCCTAATGAGGGAGGGCGTCAGCCTGACCAACGTAGTTCAGGTTATGCTCCGGCGACACATCCTCCCCTGCCAGCGCCGGAGCTCTCCTATTTGGGGTTACCGGACTGACGACATTCCTACAGTTCGTCGACTCTTCCGCACCACGCGGGAGAAACTATGGAAGGCACTGTTCAAGGCATAGAAGGACTGGCTGGGCAAGAAGGAAGATAAGGGTTTGAGTGCCGCCAAGCCCCCTTCCGAGGTATGTTACGATTTCAATAGATCGGTTTTATTCTTCCGTAGGTGACCTAAGGATTTTCCGATCACTTCTGCAGGAATGGCTGAACAAGGCCAAGGACTTCAAGAGTCCGGCTCCACAGCCCGAGGACCCTCGGTCCCCGCTACTGTTGGAGATGCTTGTCGTGGCGCCCTACAAGGCGCCAGAGAAGAAAGAAAAGAAGAAGACAGGCTGAGCTGGCCTGCGCACTAGGGATCAGCTAGAGGCTGAATCCGAAGAGACCCACGCCTCCTCGAATCAAGAGGAGGAGGAGCACGAGGTTGAGGGGGAGGCAATTATTCCCTCACAGGAAAGAGGGCGGCGTCACCAGACACTTCGAAGGAGGTGATTCCTCCCGCCCCGAAGAAAGCACGCCGGACACAAGTAGTGTCGTCCGACGATAGTTCGGACTCGGACTCTGAGTCCGAAGAGTTCGAGAGGGTTCCGCAAAGGACCCTCAGGGTTAAGCCCCCACCTCGAAGGTATAGATCCGAAGACCTTCCCAAGTATCAATGCTTAATTTTGAATATTAATTGACATATGAACATCAAACATCTTGCAGCCCCCCACGCGTCCTTCCCACCGATCAAGTCTCAGATGGGGAGACCCCGCCTGCTAAACTAGCAGAGAGCGGGTCCGCGTCACGCCCTTCTTCTCCGGTCCCCGTGAAGGGTACCACAGAGGAATCATCCCAGCAGGCTCCCCTGGAGCCGGACACTGGAGGCGGGGGTGCCGATGTAATGGTCGAGGCTAATACCTCGACCACCGAAGACCCGGGGGAGAAAACCCTCCCGGATACAGAGGAAACTGGACAAGGAGTTGTCCAGTCGCCTCCAAGGCTGTCTCCGGAGCGCACTATGCCTCCGGAGGCACATGTTCAATTCCCGACTGGGGATCGGGTTAACCGACCCCCATTGGCGTCTTCGACCACTGAGTGGCTGGCCATGAGGGGCTCTATCCAGTGCCTCCCTCTCCGAGGAGCACCACACCTTTATGGGTTCGGTGCTGCAGAGCATGCAGTCCGTAGATATCGGACTGAAAGCGGCTTTCAGCGGCCTCCTGGCGGGCTTTCAGGTAAGCCATGTAACGCTCTGTCTTGTGAAATATTGATTGGGTTAAGTAATAGTTATACACATAGCAGCCCCCGAGCCCTAGGTAAGTAAACTTACCTGGGGGTCAAGACATAGATCCCTGTCCGAACTAAACATATGTTCGGATCGCTCGGTCAGACTTTTAAGGAGACCGGACACGGGATTACTATAATGATAATTCGGAGGTTTGTGAATTCCTATAACATGAGATATTCTTATTTGTTACAGGCTTCGGCGTCGGCGATGGTTACTAGCGCCGCCGAGATAGAGGAGCTAAATCGGAAGCTTAAGAGCTTCGAGGACGAGCTTGATGCTCTAAACCGGAGATTCGACGAGGCGCAAGGTAAGTTAGAGTATCGAAACTCTGTTTGTCCATTGTATCAACACAAAATTTTAATATAAGTCGATGCTTGCACAGCCTCGGCGAAGGAGATGGAGAAACTCAAGGCCGAGCTTGAGAAGGCAAAGAAGGATGCTGCTATAGAAAAGGCAGCAACCAAAGAGGCGGCTGCCGCACTATCTGCCTTGAGAGCTACCAGTGACAAGCACCAAGCTCGGGTGGAAGAGGTTCAGTAGGAGCTCAAGGACGCCAGCAACAAGTGCGAGGTTCTTGAGATGAAAGAGAAGGAGCAAGCTGCCGAACTATCCACCCTAAAAACCGATCTCCAGAAGGAGCGGGTGGATAGGCGGTCCTTTGAAGAGGAAATCGGCCAAGCCAAGGCTATTCTTGATGGTAAGCCGTATTTATTGCAGTGTATCTTCGGAGATGGCAGGTTCAAAGTGCTTACCCAAGTATGGCGTTCCGCAGGCGCCTGCTTGGATCTCCAAAAGAGCGCAGCTGACGCGAAGCAGTTCTATGCTTCGCGGGGAGAAGGAGATGAAGCTCGTATATTCTGGGCCCAATTCAAAGCCCCCGAGCGTCCTCCTCTCCTTAATGAGCAACTGAAGCAGCTGATGGAGCTGCATAGGATGGCGGAGCCGGCCATGAAGGACCTCTGTATCCGGCTGTGGCCCAATAAGCCATTGCCGGGCAGTTACTTTGGCCTGGTGCAGAAGCTGAGCGATGCCACTCCTCGGATCGACGCATTGAGGAGGTCTTCCTGCATCGAGGGGGCAAGGATGACCTTTGCGAAGGCCAAGGTACACTGGCCGGGGCTGGATCTGATGAAGGTGGCCACTGCTCCTCCGCCGCCTGGAAAAGAGTATAGGTGCCCCGAGCAGTACTTCTCCGGAGTTATGGAGGGTGCTCGGGCCATAGAGTCACAGTGTCTAAGAGAAACTGTGTATGAGTGAACGCTTATGAAATATGTCCGAAGACCTTTGAACACGTTTATATATATATAAAGTTGCATGGTTTATCATGTCGTGTATGTTTTTGCATCCTTTATAACTTCTTTGTGGCCGATTAAATCTGAAGGCTGCGAGTCGTGGGCTTCAGCCCCCAGGTAGATACTATGCGGGGTGTCGCTTCCAAACGCACTATAACCCTTAGCCGAAATATCGGTACCCGAAGGCGGTAGTGCGGGGCGGACTAGGCAATCGGACCAGAATGCTTTATTACCTTCACTTAGCCATAGGAGCGCGAGAAAGGAGTGCGGGAGGCTGATGACTAGCCCCCAGAAGTTTGTGATGTTCGGACGAACCGTGGCCAAAGCCTATATCACATGGTTTGGAATAATACCGAACCCATCATATTACATGGAGTAACCTCTGACGAGATTGAGGTAAGCTCGGATTCGCAGACCGGTTTCTCGCATACTATGACAGTCAGTTTTTGGCTTTCTCTGCTGAGGTGTTTGACCAGGCTAGCCGGAAACACAATCGCAGCGGTTCTCCCTTTGCCCTTTTAGCCGAACGAGCGGAACATAAAGGGGCAAGCACAGTAGCCGGGCAACCCAACTATTGACCCAAGACATAGTTCAGAACCAATGCATATAAAGCGGAACTCCAAGACGCCGGACACGAAATCAATTGTGTATAGGGCGATTTTAAGAGCGAGCCCCCAGTCTAATAGCCGGTGGCCTCGCGAAGGTATACCAAACAGGTTCGCAAGAAAAGAGGGAGAAATAGAGAATATGCTAAAAAACATCCAAACGAGCATGCATAATATGTCTGTATTGTACTCAACAACTCTTGCTATTCAATTTGCCAATGCAACTGTTTACAGGTATGAAAGATAAAAATATAGATCTTACATGAGGGTGCTGTGCTAGAGGTCTTCGATTGGTGGCCTGACGTCCGCGATATGCCTTGTTGCTTGTCCTCTCCTACGTCAACCAGGAAGGTGTATACCTTTGATAGGTGTATGGTTCGGCGAGCAAACTGTTGGAGGAGAGTCTTGAGAAGTCGCCAAAATGTGAATGAGCTTTACGCCGTAGCAGGTACTTGATGGTACCTGTCGTGTGTCCGAAGACATGTTTGAGGGTGATAGTTTGGTCAAGCTGAAGACTTACCCATCAATAATGGTTCCCCACCACTGCCCATGGAATCTTAAGTGCAAAGTGATGCACCCTTGGCACATATTTTGCTGGATATAGGGCCGTGCGATGGGGGGCGAGTCCCTATTTATGGGAAGGGGAAGGTTCGGGGTCCTCGGGTTGAGACCGAGTTTGCTTCCCCATTTTGTGTGCCTTTACGGCAGACGTCGGCGTTTGCCGATCATCGGTGTAATGGAATTCGGCCGCTAGGGCCAACGCATGTTCCTCAGTTCGGAGTGACCGCTCTGTATTGCCATTGACAGTGATGACCCCTCTGGGGCCAGGCATCTTGAGCTTGAGGTATGCGTAGTGTGGGATGGCGTTAAAGAGAGCGAACGCTGTACGGCCGAGCAGGGCGTGATAGACGCTGCGGAAAGGGACTATGTCGAAGATCAAGTCCTCACTTCGGAAGTTATCGGGCGAGCCGAACACAACCTCCAGGCTTACAGAGCCTGTACACCGGGCTTCAACGCCTGGGATTACTCCTTTAAAGGTAGTGTTGCTGGGCTTGATCCTTGACGGATCTATGCCTATCTTTTTCACCGTATCTGAATAGATTAGATTGAGGCTACTTCCACCGTCCATGAGGACTTTGGTTAGGTGGTACCCATCTATGATCGGGTCTAGGACAAGTGCGGCCGAACCTCCATGACGGATACTGGTCGGATGGTCACGTCGATCAAAAGTGATCGGATATGCTGACCATGGGTTATACTTCGGGGCTACAGGCTCTATGGCGTAGACATCCCGAAGGGCGCGTTTCCTTTCCTTTTTGGGTATATGAGTGGCGTAGATCATATTTACTATCTTCACCTCTGTTGGGAATTTCTTTTGACCGCCACCGATCGGACCACGAGGCTCATCCTCGTCCTCACTGCGTGGGCTCTTGCCTTGGTCCTCAGTAGCGAGCTTGCCGGCCTGTTTGAAAACCCAACAGTTACGATTGGTGTGATTGGCGGGCTTCTCCTGAGTGCCATGTATCTGGCAAGGCCTCTCCAGAATCTTGTCCAGCCGGGTAGGTCCATCGTGTTTGCCTTTAGGAGGCTTCTTCCACTGTCTGGACCGGGAATTGCGGAAGCTGGCGTTAACAGCCGTGTCGTCGGCATCACTGTTATTGTGCCGGCGCTTGTTTTTGTTGCACTTCGGTTTTCCGTTTCCATCCCGAACTTCAGAGGTTCCGGGGTCTTCGGGGTTATGGCTGCGTCTAGCCAGCCAATTATCCTCGCCCACGCAAAAGCGGGTCATGAGTGATGTGAGGGCGGACATTGTCCTGGGTTTGTCTTGGCCGAGCTGTCGAGCTAGCCATTCATCCCTGATATTATGCCTGAACGAGGCTATAGCTTCGGCGTCGGGGCAGTCTACGATCTGATTCTTCTTAGTCAGGAAACGATTCCAGAATAGCCTCGCGGATTCGCCAGGTTTCTGAACAACGTTGCTTAGATCGGAGGAGTCCGGCGGCCGGACATAGGTGCCCTGGAAGTTAGATCGGAATGCCTCTTCTAGGTCTTCCCAACATCCGATGGAGTTTTCGGGGAGGCTAGTTAGCCAGTGCCGAGCTGGCCCCTTGAGCTTCAGGGGTAAGTATTTGATGGCATGGAGGTCGTCTCCTCGTGCCATGTGGATGTGGAGGAGAAAATCCTCAATCCATACGGTTGGGTCAGTTGTCCCATCATATTGCTCTATGTTTATGGGTTTAAACCCTTCTGGGAACTAATGCCGCATTACCTCATCTGTGAAACACAGCGGGTGTGCGGCGCCTCTAACCCGAGCTATAGTGCGCCGATGATTGGTGTCTGTCCTAGCTCGGTTTCATTCCCGATCTTCATTGTGGTCGAACCAAGACCGGAACCCTTCCCGTCTATCGGGCGAGTATCTTCTGGATCCGTAGATGGATCGAGTGCGACCTGCTCTATTGTCCAGGTCATGTCGTAGGTCGAACCTGTCATTGGGCTCTAGTGGCTCCTTTCCCCGTCTACGGGGTATTGTTGGCATATAGCTGGTCTCGTCAGCCGTCCTGTCTCGTCCTCGAGGAGGGCGGTCTGGCTTGTCGTATGGAGTATGTTCGGGAGACGGCGTATGGGTGAGCTCGTCATTGAACTATGGCAGCAGCCTTCGGTGCGGGTAGCTCTTTGGTTGGTCCGATAGACCGGCGCCGTATTCTTCCTCTGCTGAGAGGACTCTTGTCCATCGGTTGTTGAGGTCGTCTTGTTCGGCTTTGAGCTGTCGCTCCTTTGCTTTCAGGCTACGGGCCGTGGATATCAGCTGTTGTCTGAACAATTCCTGATCTTCAGGATTGTCGGGAATGGCAAAGTCATCGGCATCCGCATTATCCCCCCCCTCGATAGAGCAGAGGTAGTCGTCATCCACAGGGTCATCTGGGTCATCGGGGTTGTGACGGTCTTCGGGCTCCTCCTGACCCTCTAATGGGTTACCGGGGATTTCGGGGCCGCTGATGTCATCCGGGGTATCCCCGTTTCCGGTGCCATCGATAGACCTTCGCCCCTTTTTTCCTTTGGACCGTTTATGCGGTTTCCGGCGCCTTGACGGCGCTTCATCCAATTTATCGCCGTTGTTTTTCGGAGTGTCCACCATGTATACGTCATATGTGGAGGTGGCCATCCACTATCCGGTCTTAGCAGGGGTGGGGGAGTGGTCTTCTTCGTCCATGTACCCTGCTTCCTCGGAAGCGTAGTCTAGCATGTCGGTTAAATCCTCGACAGTGGCTATCAAGTGGGTGGTGGGTGGGACGAAAAATCCGTCCTGACCCGTCTGAGGACCGATCTGAGAATAGATTGGGGTTGGGTTGTCGTTGATTTTCATTGACGAGATCCGATCTAGAGCCTCATCGAGTTGCGGGAGTTCGATCGAACCGTTCTGCCCAGAGCTTCCGGAGTTAACCTCCGATGCGTCCGTGCAGGGAGTGTGTTCGGCAAGAACGGGTGTTCGGTCGTCAGGCACTATGAACCGATCTGATCTTAAGGTCGGGCCCTCGCCGCGGCATATCCCATGGGCGGAGCCGAAAGATGAGTCTGGGGTTAAAGCCTCAGGGTTATCAGGCACGGCAGGCGAGACTGCGGGCCCGGTTAGGGATAGATCGCCTCGGGAGTCTACGGAGAATGCTAAGTTCCCGAATCTGACCTCCTGATCAGGGGCAAAACTTTTGACACGGCCAAGATGGCCGGCCGGGTTGGTGTGCAGCACTATGCTGCCAAAAGCGAAGATCTGTCCGGGGACAAATGTCCCCGTGTTGCGGACCTCTTCGTTGACGACTAGGAGAGCCATCGATTCCTTCTAGCGATCACAGCGGAACTGTCAATGAAAGCACCAATGTCGGTGTCAAAACCGGCGGATCTCGGGTAGGGGGTCCCGAACTATGATGCTTGGATCGATGGTAACAGGAGACAAAGGGGACAAGGTTTTACCCAGGTTCGGGCCCTCCTATGGAGGTAACACCCTACATCCTGCTCGATTATATTGATCGTATAGAGATTACAGAGTTGATCTACCACGAGATCGTATGACAAAACCCTAGATGAGTTCTCTCTTGGCCTATGACCTAAAACCCTCCGGCTTATATAGACACCGGGGGTCCCTAGGGTTTACACATGGTCGGTTACACGTCAAGGGGATAAACATGCCTATTCTACTTTAAACGTGGAGAACACGCCTTGCTTCTAGAAACTTCCTTCCTGGAGTCCGGTCCTTCGAGTAATCAGTGTCCGGCGAACGACCCACATAGTCCGGCCCATACGAGATAGGTCGGCCTCCCGAGGACCCCCTAGTCCAGGACTCCCTCACCATGCTGTTTTAAAGACTCTCAAAATAATATAAGTGAGGTATGAGAGTTCAATTATTTCTATAAAATAAAACACCACCGTGCTCTAAAAAGATATAAGTGAAGCACTAGAGCAAAATTGCCTACCTCAAAAGATATAAGTGAAGCACATAGAGTATTCTAATAAATTCACGATTCATGCGTGTCCCTCTCAAAAAGATTTGTGCAGCAAGTATGATTGTGGCAAACTAAAAAGCAAATACTCAAATCATACAAGACGCTCCAAGCAAAACACATATCATGTGGTGAATAAAAATATAGCCTCAAGTAAATTTACCGATGGATTGAAGACGAAAGAGGGGATGTCTTCTGGGGCATCCCCAAGATTAGGCTCTTTGGTATCCTTGAATATGGCTTGGGGTGCCTTGGGCATCCCCAATCTTAGGCTCTTGCCACTCCTTATTCCATAGTCCATCAAATCTTTACCCAAAACTTGAAAACTTCACAACACAAAACTCAACAGAAAACTCGTGAGATCCGTTAGTATAAGAAAAATAAATCACCACTTTAGGTACTGTTGTGAACTCATTATTTATTATATTTGTGTAATATCTACTGTATTCCAACTTCTCCATGGTTCATACCCCCCGATACAACCCATAGATACATCAAAATAGGCAAACAACACAAAGAAAACAGAATCTGTCAAAAACAGAACAGTCTGTAGCAATCTGTAAACTTTGAATACTTCTGTAACTCCAAAAATTCTGAAAAGTTAGTGAAATATGAGCAATTTGTATATCAATCTTTTTTAAAAATTTCAGACTCATTCGACGCTCTGGTGAATTTATAAAATTCCTCGACTGAGCGCAAAAGTTTCTATTTTTTAGCAAAATCAAATCAACAATCACCGTAGACCATCCCAAAGGTCTTACTTGGCTCAAACACTAATTAAAACATAAAAACACAATTACTACAGAGGTAATAATGTGTAAAACACACAAAAACAGAAAGCAAAAAATAAAATTGGGTTGCCTCCCAACAAGCGCTATTGTTTAACGCCCCTAGCTAGGCATAACGCAATAGATCTAACTATTGTCATAATAGTAAGGGAGATCATCCATGCTCATATCATACTCCCTTCTTTCAGCGGCAAGTTTTCTTTGTGGCAAGCAAAAGTAATCAAAAGGGCTAAATTTAATAGGATAATGATCCTTAAGATCAAGTGCAGGAGGGATAGGTTCCTCCTTCGCCCCCCTATAGTGTATAATCAATTCATCATTGTAAGCTTTCCTTTGGTGGAAAGTCATGAGCCTATCTCTTAATATGAACTCAAATTCATTGTTTTGTATAGCAAAATTATCATTGAGTTCAGAAATCTTATCAACCAAAACCTCAGTAGGGACCCTTTTTCTCAAATTTTCATTATAAGCAACATAATCCGGAGATTGCAATCTCATTATTTCTTCTTGATTAAAAAGGATCTCCTCTATAGGGGGACATCCACCATTAATTTTATAATGAGCAAAAATTTCACTAGCCTCTTTCATGATAAATCTAAACTCGTGGGCTAGAAATATAGTGGCGACACGCTTAACGGAAGAATGCTGAATATTAGAGAACTCTAGAAAAATTCTTTGTATGCAAGGGTGCATATGAACAAATTGCCTCTCAAGTTCAATTATTAATAGTGTTATTGCATCCGCAAGACTATTGGTTTTATGGAGAATAGACCCTCCTAAAGTAGGTAGCGTACCAGCACAAGTAAAGAAATCTTGAATAACACCTTTTCCAATAATATTACCGCTACCTATGCGGAATTTTTTCGTATGTGTGATAGTAGGTTCTTCATGGGGGTTATTATTAGCAAAGTCATCAAAATTCCCCTCAAGATTATTACTATCCTTTTCAATGAAATGTGACACCCTGGTTGTCACTCCTGTTTTTTTTTCTTTTGCGAGATTCGACTCCCGTCCTTTTTTTTCGGTATTATCGGATTTCTTTCACTCTTGGGTATATGAAGATGCTTATTCAGCCTTGCCTTCCCTATCGAACCAGAGATTCTTCCTAGTCCAACCTTGCCACCCAAGATCCATCTCAGGACTTTGTCCTCAAAACCCTACCTTTCGAGTTGCCGAAAGGTAAACCCTAATCCTTCCAGTTACAAAGGAACCCCAATTTCCTTTGATCTTTTGTCTCCCGAACTTTTCGCAGAGATCATCCTTCATCTATAAACCCTGGATATGCAAAAATATTGCCAAGTCATTTGCAATATTTTTCATTTATAATTAATTCCTTTTTTCTGCCAGTTAAAGGAATTAAATCCAGGAAAATAACTATCCATCTCCAGAGTTCATGAAAACTTGTGGAGATATTCTTTGTGATCATATTGAGCTCCCACAAAAATATTGGCCATAATTTAATAAGGGAAATTGCCTTTTCCTATTTAATGCCAATATTGCATTTTGGGCATTTTCTAAAGGAACTACCATTTTGGTAGCCAAGAAAAATCCCAAATAAATTGTGGAGCTTCTCATATCCATATCTTCCCCATTTCCATCAAGATCCAAAGTTCCATGAGCACCACATCCATTTGCAGATTCTGTCCAGTTGGGAAAATTGCAAAGGAAGTGCTCTATTCCTTGATCTATTTGAGCTGAAATTTTTCATGATGGTTAGAATTGCTAAATCACTCATGGATACCAAAAATCAGGTCAATCCCTCTCTCCATCTTTTCCTAGCATTTTTCCTAAGTTTCTGTTCATTTGAAAGCTGTGTGAAGGAAGTACCATTTTGGTGTATACAAATGGTATGAAACTTTTACAGTAGCTTAATATAGTCAAATCATCATCCTCCACCAAGTTTAAGCCAAATCTATGTAGCCAATTTGTCCCAGCAATTTCATCTCTATTTATGGCCAGACTGCAATGTTACAAAGGAAGTGCTAGCTAGCCCTGCCCATTTGTGCTGAAATATTGCTATAATGATCACCTTAGTGAGTGATCATGCTCAGCCAAAGATCATGCCAAATGGAATAGTGAGCTATGCACACTCCAGTACAAACACATTGCTGTCAGCCACTGTTTTTCCATCGATCAGTCCCATCCGAGCTCCCTGTTTCTGTCTGATGGTGCAAGTCAACTATTTGAGGTTGAAAGCACATGCCAGACATGTTTTTGTCTTGGTTAAGTGCCCAGTCCACGTGGTGCCGGTGGTGACCATGCAAGGGCCTGGCCAAAACCGAGCTCTGCAGTGCGCCGTTGCATCTCCCCTCTGTTTCCCTCGCCGTCGCCTTTTGTCGACGTCTGCGGTGGTGTACGGCTTCCTATCCATCCCCAGCAAGCTCTGGAGGCTTGCTCGCTGGCCGGACGTGCCAACAGGAGGTGCTTCGCCCGGGCGCCGCCACGACATCGAGCTCTCGGAGCTTCGGCCGCCGTCGGGAAGCCTCCTCCGTAGATATATAAGACGCCCTCGAGCCCTTGCCTCAGTAGCAAGCCTTCCAGCTCCTCCCATTCAAGCTCAGGGAGCTCATCTCCTCGCCTATGGCCACAGCTCCGTCGCCGTTCCCCTCGATCGATTTCGGCGCCCTGGCCCTCCTCCTCCTATCTATCCCCATCATAGACCTTCCCCTGGTGCCCGCAAACCGCCTCCGCTCCCATTCCCGCTGGGGAAGCCTCGCCAGTGCGCCCCCACTACAGCTCCTCTGCCGCCGTGCTCCGGCCCGTGGCGTCGGTGCTATGAGCCGTCCTGCGGGGCCCTGCGACCGCCCTCGGACGCGACGTGGTACGCCGGTGCCGAAGATCTTGTCGCCCGGTCCCCTAGAGCGGCGAGACGACGGCTACGTCGACGGCCGGTTCCCCCTGCTGCTCCAGTCGGGCGAAGGAGAGAAGAAGAGGAGCGGGGAGGAAGAGAGAATCAACGCCCGTGGGGCCCGCCCGTCAGCCGGACGTCGCTGTTGACCCTGGGCCCGCGGTGACTTAAGTGGAGGCGTATTCTCCAGAATACGTCTTCCTCTCTCTAAAGCGCACTCCAGTTGTTCTGTGGGCCATAATACATTTTCTCTTCTAGAAGGCGTATTTCTAGGAAAGGCACGTTCGGTTTAATCAGCCAGGGACCTGTTTGTGAATATTTTTATTGTAGATTGGTCCCTGAGCTTTAAACGTCCGTAACTTTCCACTCCCTATTCCAAATGAGGTGATTCCAACGCCCTCATCTTCGTCTCATTGAGCCCGTTCTGTTGGTATCATTTTCCCAATGTGTTCTCATAGTGGAAATTACCATTCTGCCCTTGCCCTTCATTCATCTCCTCTGAGAGGGAATCCTTTCCGGCGGTTGGTTCTGCGAGGCTACCGCTCTGCTTCCCAAAGTATTTCTTCGACCCCAGGCAAGCCGACCATATGATATATGCCCTAAAGCATTGCTCTGTGTTATTCTTGCGTGTTGAATTAATGATATGCTTGTGCTAGAAACAATTAAACCCCTGTCATTTTGATATTGTCATTTACATTACCTGCTACTGCTCATCTTAGCATTGCATTAATGACATGTCATGATATTATATGGAGATAGGTGGTTATGTTTTTACCATACTTAGCTACTGTCATCTCCAGTTACTATGATAAACAACCCTGCTCGTTAAATGCTTGCTAAGGCTAAACCTAGTCGGTTGATCTAGAGTCACCTGTCCGGGCTTATCCGTGCAGCCACATTTGCCGGTATGGGATGGCCTTGACTTGGTCTGATCGCGTGCTCTTTCACCAGTACCTCCGAAGAGGGGGGGTTATGCACGCGTGCTACCCTGATCAGGTAGGCGGTGATAACCCTGTGAGCCCAGTTGATTGTTTGTTTGGGCCCATCCCCGTTTGGGACAGTAATCCCCGTTTGGGATTACATAGTTTGGCCACGACGGTGGCAGGTGTCATGTGGACACATGGGCCACCCAAGGCTGACCTCCGGGGGAGGAAGAGTGCCGGTGGTACGATGAAAGAGTCACCGGTCAAGCAGGTTTCGTTGAAGCAACGCTGGTCCACCAGAGTGGGATCGCGAGGCCAGGTGCTTCATGGTTTGGGTAAAGTGCGCAACCTCTGCAGAGTGTAAAATCTATTCGAATAGCCGCGTCCACGGTATTGGACAGCCCGTCCAGACCTCGGTAGATGGTCAACCGTAACCGTGATAATAATGATGGAAGAACTCGTCTTGTGTTCGGAAGTACTCACTGGGTATGAGTATTCTGCAGGTTGTGCGGCAACCCGAAAGAGAGTAAGCTTGTCAGACTTATAGTGCAGATGCATGGACATCAAGTGATGTCAGGAATATGATATGTTAGCCATGGGATGGCTATAAGATGAGTGGTCAGATGACCACATGATTCGGATTGGATTTGGATCATATTCAGATTGGATCGTGAGAATGTTCGGAGTATGGAATATTTACTTAGTATGCTTTACTTTACTGTATTTACTTCAGTAGTGATCTTGCTAGATAATCCTATTATGCCATGAAAATTAATATTGATCTAATAACAAATGTATGCTTGAATGCCATGGATTGCTTTGCTTGGTGTGTATGTTAGTTTGGTTTGCTTGCGAGTACATTCAAAGGTACTCAGCGGCCTTTAACATGGCCAGGTTCATATAAGGATCCTTCATTCGTCGTCGAGGAGCCAGAGCATTCGTGGGCTAGAAGAGTAACCTAGTCAGATCCCTGTGGATTGGAGCCGCATCAAGACCCTGCTGCCTTAGATAGAGCCTTTTCGCTGCCTTCACCCTTGTAATAGATCATGTAAGACCCTTATATCCATTAATAGAAATGCCTGTGTTCATGATACTTGTTGTAAACACGCATGCCAGAGTGATTTCCTGGGCTGGTATGTGTGGAAACCATCTGGCTACAGTGGAAATCAGGCGGGGCGCCACATGAAAACCTCCCCAGATTCAGACATGGTGTCAATGAAACGTTCTAGCACACAAGCAAGCAAAAAGCAAACGAAAAGGCGAATGGATGAGGGGCGAATAAAAAGGCAAATCTTTTTGGTTTTTTCTGAAAATTGTTTTAGAAGTGGGGGAGAGGAAAACGAGAGGCAAATGGCACATAATGTAAATGCAAGAGATGAGTTTATGATGGGTACTTGGTAGGCTTGATGTAGATCTCCCCGACAACGGCGCTAGAAATCCTTCTTGCTACTTCTTGAGCTTGCGTTGGTTTTACCTTGAAGAGGAAAGGGTGATGCAGCAGAGTAGATAAGTATTTCCCTCAGTTGTTGAGAACCAAGGTATCAATCCAGTAGGAGACACAAGCAAGTCACCAATAGATGCACCTACACAAATAATCAAACACTTGCACCCAACGCTATAAAGGGGTTGTCAATCCCTTCACGGTTACTTGCAAGGATGAGATCCAATAGAGAAAGATGGAAAAGAATACTAAACGAAAAGTAAAACGGTAAATAGATCAGAAAATATAATATGGAAAATAGACCCGGGGACCATAGGTTTCACTAGAGGCTTCTCTCTTGAAGGCAAATAATACGGTGGGTGAACAAATTACTGTCGAGCAATTGATAGAAAAGCGCATAGTTATGACGATATCTAAGGCAATGATTATGCATATAGGCATCACGTCCATGCCAAGTAGACCGAAATGATTCTGCATGTACTACTATTACTCCACACATCGACCGACTCCTGCCTGCATCTAGAGTATTAAGTTCATGAAGAACAGAGTAACGCATTTGGTAAGATGACGTGATGTAGAGGGATAAACTCAAGCAATAGCATGAAAACCCCATCTTTTTATCCTCGATGACAACAATACAAATACGTGCCTCGCTACCCCTACTTTGTCACTGGGTGAGGACACCGCAAGATTGAACCCAAAACTAAGCACTTCTCCCATTGCAAGAATTACCAATCTAGTTGGCCAAAGCAAACCAATAACTCGAAGAGGCTTGCAAAGATATGAAATCATGCATATAAGAATTCAGAAAAGACTCAAATAATATTCATAGATAATCTGATCATAAACCCACAATTCATCAGATCTCGACAAACACACTACAAAAGAGTATTACATCGGATAGATCTCCATGAAGATCATGGAGAACATGGTATTGAAGATCATAGAGAGAGAAGAAGCCATCTAGCTACTAGCTATGGACCCGAAGGTCTATGGTGGACTATTCACGCTTCATCGGAGGGGCAATGGTGTTGATGTAGATGCCCTCCATGATCAAACCCCCCTCTGGCAGATTACCGGAAAAGGCCCCCAGATGGGATCTCACGGGAACAGAGGCTTGCGGCGGCGAAAAAGTGTTTTCGTGGCTCTTTTTGGTATTGGGGGAATATTTGGGAATTTATAGGCTAAAGAATAGGGTTAGGAGATTTGCCGTGGGGCCACAAGCCAGGGGGCGCCCCCTAGGGGGCGGCGCCCCCTAGGGGGCGCCCTGCAGGCTTGTGACCTCATGGCAGGTCTCCTGCCTTCGTCTCCAAGTCTGGTAGGTTTCTTCTGGTCCAAGAAAAATCATCCCGAAGATTTTATTCCGTTTGGACTCCGTTTGATATTCCTTATCTGCAATACTCAAAAACAAGGAAAAAATAGAAACTGGCACTAGGTTAATAGGTTAGTCCCAAAAATAATATAAAATAGCATATTAATACATATAAAACATCCAAAACAGATAATATAATAGCTTGGAACAATAAAAAATTATAGATACGTTGGAGACGTATCGACTCCTTTTTTGTAATTTCTCCCCCCTCGCAGACTTCTGTATATACTTCTTTATGTTTCGAGTATGAATAAAGCCGTCATATTTTGTCATTTGAACCTACAAATTGAGTTTGAGTCTTTATTATCTGAAACAAAGGGCACCTGGGGCTTCCAACTCATCGAGTTTAGCTTTCTCACCCTTGTGACCCGGCATAATAATGCCACATTATAAAGGGCATTTGGGGGCTTCCAGCCCACCGGGCTTAGCTTTCTCACCCTCTTGACCCGGCAAAAATAAACGCCATATATGGTTAAACCTGCGTGTATGCTTGATGCGACTCTGATCAGATGACCTCGTGAACTCTTGACGAGTCAATCCTTTCTGGACCCTAAACTTGTTAGGGTTAAAACACCAGCTTGAGTCATGAGAGAGCTGGCATATAGAAAGCTAGGATAAACCATGGGTTACCATACCCGCTTCATTGAAGCAAGACCCGAGCCTCAAAAGCCAGTCTTTTCCTGTCGAGCCTCGAAAGCCGGCAGATTATCTTGGCATTATGATCATGTGTTATTACATCCTCTGCACCATGGCTAGAACGTTCAAAACTGCCTTCAAAGGGGGCTACGTTATATTTCTAAGTTTCGAGAAACAGACCCCAAAACAAGTAATATGTGCTGAGACTCATCACATAAAATGTTTTTGGGCACACTTTTTTACCGGCCTGTATAGACAATAACAGGGTTATCGACTGCATGACCAGCATAAAATTATATTATTAGTCAGAGAGCTAAAAAGGACTTTAAATTTTTGAATATCAATGTTGGCTAGATCTCATTGAGCCGGCCTGTCAATATTTCCTTGCTTGGCTTTGTTTATTACAACAAGTTTCAGGTTCAAAGTTATTACCGACTTATGCTCGAAAGACCGGGTTGAACAATTGAGATCGCATAGCGACCAATTAACAGACATAATCTTCAACATTGTTGAGAGAGAAATATATTGTTAAAATCTAGAAGATCAAGCCCAGAAAAATAAATATCTTGTGTCAACAAAGACACAAACATGCATGATGGGACGACAGCAGTTTTCGGCTATCCCTATTACAAGCTCAAGGGAGCCATAAATTGTTTCTCCACCCATACTGGGGGGTTAGGTGATGATTGATAAAACACGGATCACCAACTACATCATCCAGGTCAGCGACATCTAATCCTGCGTGTGAGATGCCTCCGGGTTATCCACCGATTGGTCTTCTGGCTCCTGTATTTGAAGGTTATCCGCAATCCAGTTGCAGTAAGATAAGGCCTGGAACATAGCCTCATCATCAAGAATTGGAGACGAGTCAACTTCAGGGGCAAAGATATGCTCGCGCCATTGAGGAGCCAGACTCTTTGATATTAAATCTGGTGGTGGAATCCGAGCATGGTTGGCGCCATAAGCCGCTTGATAGTTCCTCAGTTTCATCTCAGATACTAGCTGAGTCGACAGTATTTGAGCATCCTTGACACAGGTAGCATAATCCTCCTGGGAGAATTCTGACCCATCATTTTTAAATTTGGGAAAACCCTTTGCTAGATCAGCTAGATCGAGCTCCTCTCCGTAAGCTAAAGCCCGGCTCAATGCATATATCGCGCCAAATCGGGGGCTGATCTTTTTAGCTCTGGAATATGTTGAGGAATGGTGGAAAGACACTCCAACACATTCTTGATAAACTTTGAGTGCTTCTTATCCCCCATCGTTGCCTTGATTGCAAGATGACTCCCAGCATAGAGTTGCTCTGTTAGGGAATAAACAGCCTTAAGCATCAACAATCTGTTATCATAAAAGCTGCTAGTCCGGGGGTCTGCAAAATAAAATCAATGCATGAGTCACCGGGCGCATTATATCTATATCTCAAGAAGACAAGAGGCTATATACACTTACCAAAAATAGCTTGGGTCATCTGGGCAATATGCCGCTTTAACCCGGACAACTCCTCGGTGATGGGTTTGAGCCGGCCCTCAACATCCTCTTCACGCTTCAGTAGAGTCGCCTTTTGATCTTCAAAGGATTTCTTCTCCTTTAAAAAGCCTGCCTTGGTGTTTTCCAGCTCGATCAATGAGAGGCGAAGTTTTTCTTCAACTTCTTCTTGGGAAGTTTGCCTTTTTTCCAGATCTTTTTTCAAACTGGCCACGCTGGATTCGGCTGTCTTCAAAGCTTCCTGCATCATAAATAAAGTCTATGTCAGGTCCCAAGTAAATTGCAAGCAATATATTCGACACTTGGGGGCTAATGTATCTCAGCTCTTTTTTTTGACATTGAAGTTATTAAAAAGACCCAACTTATCTCAAGGAGATGAGCCGGCCCTTGGGGGCTACAGGTCGAAATTCATCACAGTTATTTAAAAGACCCGACTCGTCTCAATAAGATGAGCCGGCCCTTGGGGGCTATAGGTCGAAGTTCCCCATAGTTATTTAAAAGACCCGACTCATCTCAAGGAGATGAACTGGCCCTTGGGGGCTACAGGTTGAATCAGTAAAACATTCGCAAGACCCAGCTTATCTTAGAAAGACAAAGCTGGGCTTTGGGGGCTACAAAAGGATATATGATGTGAGCATATAAAGGAGAACATACCTTGTATTTATTTTTCATCATGCTAACAAGGCCGATTTCCATCTCACGGCTTGTAGCCAGGCGGTCCAAACAGGCATCATGAAGATCTTCAACACTAAAGTTCTCATAATTGGGAAGCTCCAGCTTGGTCTTCCCTTTTTCTTGTAGTACCGCTTCATCCTTAGCAACAACCTTTGTTAACACCTTGGAAATCTCAGGAGCAGTATAACCCGTCCCAGTAATAATAACTTCAGGGGTATCTTTGTTTGTTACTGAAGGATTGGGCGGGTCAGGGCTAACTGCTGATGTAGCTTCAACAGCTACGGCATAAGTATTGGTTGGTTCAGATGGAGGAGGTAAATCGTTTTGGATTTCCTGAGGGTCTTCAGAATGATCAACATGAACTTCATGAGCCGCCGGATCAGGAATATCTGGTTCAGGGGCCTCAGGATTAACAGAAGACCCGTCAGCTTTCCTTTTCTTGGCTTTGGCCCTGCCAAGTTAAAAAGTATAAATATGAAGTATGTGGAAAGAGACAATAGTCTATCCTAATAGGGAAAATAATGAGGAATTTACCCATGATTGATAACAAAGGGTGCTAGTTTGGATGCAGTTGAGTCGTCCGATGAAGGAGGCGACTCCTGACAAACCAAGGCATAAGAACAAAAAGTTGATATATCAAGTTAGAACTTCCTTGGAAGAAGAGAGTGTTAAATACCTTGGCTGGTCATTTTCGGGGCGGCTGATTTATCAGGTAAGCCCTCAACAAGGTCACCACTCCCACTTTGGGTCTGACACCGGGACTGGTGCTGAGTTTTCTTCAAAACAAAATGAGGGTCTAGATGAGCGTCCGGGTGAGAAAAGCCTACCTTCCGAACAACTCGCCTTGTTTTCAATGGAGGCAAAGGCTCTGAGTCGGAAGAGATGGAAATTACCTCAACATTACCTACACGGCTTGTTTCAACACCACCCTAAGAGGAAAAGGCGTCAGATGGATTCAATGAAGTACAAACAAAAGATTAATTTTACCTCTTATCGGTTATCAGTGGCAGCTATCTCGTCCATATGAGACGGCCCTTCTGTAGCCACCTTATTTTTCTTCTGGCTTGGGGCGGCTTTGGGCTTGCTAGCCACGGTCTTGCTGCGCTTCCTACCCCAGAAAGGAGATGTAGCTTGCCAAATTAAACAATCAGAGAAAGCGGGCAAAAGGTTCAAAGTATGCTTAAAAAGGTGGGTTATGATATTTAAGGTATTATACCGGAGGAGCCGGGTTAAGGGCGTAGAAAGGTTTCAACCGTCCTTGTTGCAAGTCTCCTGGTTTTCACCCAGTAGTTTATTCACAATCTAGTTTATTTTGCCGGCCTCCAAGGAAAAATGGTTGTACCGTTGGGCGTCATTCAAGTCGCCAGAATAAGTACACATTAAGCCACTGCGCAGACTTAACAGAAGAATCCTCCAAGATACCCAACATCGGGTTAAGTCAACCACATTCAACCCGTTGATTAGCAGAGCCCTCAACTTTGGATAAACATGGGCGTGTTGGGAGCGTTCTTCTTGAGGAGCTCAACCCGGAAGTCCAAGATCCATGGGGAGGTGGTTGGGCCTATAACCCGGCAAGGGATTTTCATCAGCAGGAGCGGTATTTCGACAATAAAACCAAGTCTTGTTCCACCCTTTAGGGTGGCTTGGTAAGGTGGCAGCAGGAAAAAGGACGTCCTTCCGCCTCTGGATTGAAACCCCGCCAAGTTCTCAGCCGAGACTGTCTGCACACTTTGTTTACCGGTTCAAATAGAAAAACTCCCTGAAGAGGGAGACAGTGGGTTCTGTTTGAAGATACACCTCGCAAAATACTTGAAACTGGCAAAGGTTCGATATGGAGTTAGGGCCCTGGTCTTGAGGATGAAGATGGAAAAAGTGTAAGACATCTCGGAAGAATTTTGACCCGAGAGGTGAAAACCCCCTCTACAGGTGATCCAAGAATATCACCACTTCCCCCTCCTTGGGGTTTGGGATTTCCTCCCCAAGGACGACTCGCCAGCCAACCACATTTTGAGGCGGCAGAAACCCATGTTCCTCATAATCCTTTAAGTGAACATCAGAAACTTGAGTGGCCACCCAGTTGCAGGCTTTTGACTCCGACATAATGAATCGCCTGGATAAAGCAAAAGAGGGCGGCTCGGGCAAATGGTTCAAGTAAAATGATCAAATTATTTGCAATGGAAGGGCAGCCTTGTAAAGAGCCAGAGTCTATAAAATGGCATAAACATATGGTGGGTTACAATTGTTAAGCCGGTAGAAGTAAGGGCGACTTACGCTAGGGATCAAAGGTTTTTTGAAAATTTTGCAAAGTGTAAGACAAACAAGTTTCTCTCGGAGCAGCAACAATTTTGGATCTAAAAATAGTTCAAAAAGGCGAAAATATTTGCTAGCCCTAGTGGAGGAACAGAAAAGTAATAATAGTACAATTCATCTAATGCTAAAGAGGGTTAAAGTATATCATGTGCGAAACGGAACCGGTATTCCTATCGTTTTACTCTGATGATTGCGTTCGCGGGATCTACTCACGGAGTTAACGATGGTAATGAACTAGATAAAACCTACCGAAGAACTCAAAGAACCTCGGGGTATTATAATGGATCTAGGTCAGAAGAAAATGGCTTACTTGAGTGGTCACCGACGGCTACGGAAGAGCGCTGAGGTTTGACTGACAAGGAAGAAACACCACGACGACCTCGAGGGAGATTGTCGGAGATGAGGAAACCGTGGCGGTAACACGGGAAGCTTCCAGACTCGAGGAAGAACAAGAAGCAAAGAGAGGAAGTGGAAAATGAATCATGGGCCTTTCTTTGAATATTTAAAGGGAAGGAACTCGAAGGGGTAACTGACATGCGCGACAATCGAGGGAATATAGTAATTTTTAGGGAAACAAAAACGTTTCAATTTTTGGGATAAACAGATATGATCAGATTCACCATAATGTCATTATTGTTTTTACGGATTGACGCTAGATGACGTCACGATAATCGAACGCTAGAAAAATGACAAGTGTGGAAGCGGAAGAAGCCGGCGTTGTGAAACTCATGGAAGACACAAGTCCAATGATGAGCCGCCAAAAGAAAGAAAAGATAATTTGACATGAACGGATTCAAAACAATATGGGGCCTAATGTCGGGGATATAACTCCACGGTATAACCTGCCATACCGGGCCAGGTTAGCATATCAACGACTTTATAATCAAGTTTAAGATGGGCCGTATCAAGAAGATGAAGACAAATGAGGCGGTGGCTGACTAGAGTCGTCGGGTGGCCCAACACCTGAAGACGGCGGTTCGAGGCCCATGAAGCTAAAGACGCCTGCACGGTGTCCTTAAGATACAAGATAAGTTAGAGATGTTGTAGGTCACGGGTCATGATATGACCCAGACTCTATCGAAAACCCTAGGGCTTGACCTGCATATAAAGGCAGGTCCCTAGGGCCCAAAAGACTCAAGTTATAACCTCTCGATAGCTAGGTTAGCGATTCCGCACCCTTGTAATCGAGATCTACCCATCAAATTCACACAAAGCATGACGTAGGCTATTACCTCCATTGGAGGGGCC
Organism: Elymus sibiricus; assembly: GCA_039707655.1. NCBI lineage: Eukaryota > Viridiplantae > Streptophyta > Magnoliopsida > Poales > Poaceae > Elymus > Elymus sibiricus. Next base: position 485,677,117 of record CM077671.1, read on the forward strand.
GAACCTAGGTAAACCCGACTCTCTCTCTCATTTAACCCCTTCGAATCGCCACCTAGCGGCGATGGCCTCACACCTAAGTCCATTCACGAGGACATCTGCTGGGTTGAAAAAACCACGACACCTTGTGTCTAAACTAGCTACATATGTGGAGGGAGAATCCACATGCTATTGAAAGCATTGTACACTTTTTTTCATTTTGGATTTTAAAACATATACGTGAAACACAATCTACTAAACTAATTCTTTGATCTAAATTTCGCCTCCTGAAGTAGGCGAGTTGCAGCCCGCAATTTGAACTGAGGATGGGTTTTGCTGAGATCCTATGAAGTATCCCGTTGATTTGGTCATCTTCACATCATCACCGATGACGTCATTGTCCCCATCGTCGACCTGTAATACATCTCATGATCTCTGCCATTTGAGTACGTCAAGAATACCACATCACTAGGGAGATCATGAAATCGATTCAAGCAACTATAAGCACTCTTCCCATGGTAAGTGATGTAATTTTGCCATAGTCCAGAATTATGCTTCCTAGACAACGCCCCCCCCCCCCAACACACACACACAAAACTATAACATGTATCAGTGAAGAACATGGAAAACTACTAATTAGTTGAAAACTGCTTGCATTACAAAATGATCCTTATGCAACTTAGTAACTCAAAATTTATAACTATGTATTTTAACGATTATTTCGTGGTAGGACACATCTGGTTCCATGTTTGGAAAAACAAATTCACTCATGAAAGGTGCACTTTAGAAAACATGTACTACCTTTGTTCCTTTAGCTCCAAAACATTCATATCACTTTAGAAAACATGTACTACCTTTGTTCCATAAATCTTTGAATTAAAACCATGAAAAGAATTATGGAACAGAGGGAGTAGTTTTTGTTGTTTTAGTTTCTATATTCTGATAAATAATACTCTCTCGATTCAATATTATAAGATGTTTTGGATATGTTAATAGAGACTGGATACAAACTGAGACGAGTGAACAAATACGCTAAAATGTGTCTATAGATATCATCCTATAATTGTGAACAGGGGGAGTAGCACCAAACAACCAACAATGCAAAAGTGTCGTATTAACATTTGTATTCACATTTTCCTTCAAAACATAGCATGCAAGTCAAACACCCAAATCATCAATACTGAAGGGCGCGTTTGTTTACCTGCATCGGTTTTGGGCACTTTGCATACTTTGTTGGAAATATGCCCTAGAGGCAATAATAAAATGGTTATTATTGTATTTCCTTGTTCATGATAATTGTCTATTATTCATGCTATAATTGTGTTAACCGGAAACCGTAATGCATGTGTGAATACATAGACCACAACGTGTCCCTAGTGAGCCTCTAGTTGGCTAGCTCGTTGATCAATAGATGGTCACGGTTTCATGACCATGGACATTGGATGTCGTTGATAACGGGATCACATCATTAGGAGAATGATGTGATGGACAAGACCCAATCCTAAGCATAGCACAAGATCGTGTAGTTCGTCTGCTAAAGCTTTTCCAATGTCAAGTATCGTTTCCTTAGACCATGAGATTGTGCAACTCCCGGATGCCGTAGGAATACTTTGGGTGTGCCAAACGTCACAACGTAACTGGGTGGCTATAAAGGTACACTACGGGTATCTCCGAAAGTGTCTGTTGGGTTGGCACGAATCGAGACTGGGATTTGTCACTCCGTATGACGGAGAGGTATCTCTGGGCCCACTCGGTAAGACATCGTCATAATGAGCTCAATGTGACTAAGGAGTTAGCCACGGGATGATGTGTTACGGAACGAGTAAAGAGACTTGCCGGTAACGAGATTGAACAAGGTATAGGGATACCGACGATCGAATCTCGGGCAAGTATCATACCGGTAGACAAAGGGAATTGTATACGGGATTGATTGAATCCCCGACATCGTGGTTCATCCGATGAGATCATCGTGGAGCATGTGGGAGCCAACATGGGTATCCAGATCCCGCTGTTGGTTATTGACCGGAGAGGTGTCTCGGTCATGTCTACGTGTCTCCCGAACCCGTAGGGTCTACACACTTAAGGTTCGATGACGCTAGGGTTATAGGGAAATAGTGTACGTGGTTACCGAAGGTTGTTCGGAGTCCCGGATGAGATCCCGGACGTCACGAGGAGCTCCGGAATGGTCCGGAGGTAAAGATTCATATATAGGAAGTGAGGTTTTGGTCACCGGAAGTGTTTCGGGCATCACCGGTAACGTACCGGGACCACCGGAAGGGTTCCGGGGGTCCACCATGTGGGGCCACCGGCACCAGAGGGCTGCATGGGCCTCAAGTGGGAGGGAACCAGCCCCTAGGTGGGCTGGTGCGCCCCCCACAAGGGCCCAAGGCGCAGCACTAGGTGGGAGGGGGCAAACCCTAGAGGCAGATGGGCCCTAGGCCCATCTAGGGCGCCACCCCTCCCTCTCCCTCTCTTGGCCGCCGCCCCAAGGGCCATCTAGGGCCGGCCGCCGCCCTAGGGTGGGAACCCTAGGGGCTGCGCCCTCTCTCCTCCTCCTCCTCCTATATATAGTGGGGGTTTTGGGGCTGCCAGATACACGCATCTCTCTCTCCCTCGGCGCAGCCCTACCCCTCCCTCTCCTCGTCCTCCGTAGTGCTTGGCGAAGCCCTGCCGGAGACCACGCAGCTCCACCGTCACCACGCCGTCGTGCTGCCGGAGCTCTCCCTCAACCTCTCCTTCCTCCTTGCTAGATCAAGGCGTAGGAGACGTCACCGGGCTGCACGTGTGTTGAACGCGGAGGCGCCGTTGTTCGGCGCTTAGATCGGAATCGACCGCGATCTGAATCGCTGCGAGTACGACTCCACCAACCGCGTTCTTGTAACGCTTCCGCTTTGCAATCTTCGAAGGTATGAAGATGCACTCTCCCCTTACTCGTTGCTGGTTTCTCCATAGATAGATCTTGGTGAACACGTAGGAGAAATTTTGATTTACTACTACGTCTCCCAACAGTGGCATCATGAGCTAGGTCTATGCGTAGAATCTATGCACGAGTAGAACACAAGTTGTTGTGGGCGTCGATCTTGTTAATTTGCTTGCCGTTACTAGTCTTATCTTGATTCGGCGGTATTGTGGGATGAAGCGGCCCGGACCAACTTTACACGTACTCTTACGTGAGACCGGTTCCACCGCCTGACATGCACTTGTTGCATAAGGTGGCTAGCGGGTGTCTGTCTCTCCCACCTTAGTCGGATTGGATTCGATGAAAAGGGTCCTTATGAAGGGTAAATAGCAATTGGCATATCACGTTGTGGTTTTGGCGTAGATAAGAAACGTTCTTGCTAGAAACCTATAGCAGCCACGTAAAAACTTGCAACTACAAATTAGAGGACGTCTAACTTGTTTTTGCAGCATATGCCTTGTGATGTGATATGGCCAAAAGGATGTGATGTGATGCATTGTGATGTATGAGATTGATCATGTTCTTGTAATAGGATTCACGACTTGCATGTTGATGAGTATGACAACCGGCATGAGCCATAGGAGTTGTCTTATTTTTATTGTATGACATGCGTGTCAATCATAAACGCCATGTAATTACTTTACTTTATTGCTAAACGTTAGCCATAGTAGTAGAAGTAATAGTTGGCAAGACAACTTCATGAAGACACGATGATGGAGATCATGATGATGGAGATCATGGTGTCGTGCCGGTGACAGTGATGATCATGGTGCCCCGAAGATGGAGATCAAAGGAGCAAGATGATATTGGCCATATCATGTCACTATATTGATTGCATGTGATGTTTATCATGTTTACATCTTATTTGCTTAGAACGACGGTAGTAAATAAGATGATCTCTCAATAAAATTTCAAGAAAGGTGTTCACCCTAACTGTGCACCGTTGCTAAGGATCGTCGTTTCGAAGCACCACGTGATGATCGGGTGTGATAGGTTCTAACATTCGCATACAACGGGTGTAAGCCAGATTTACACACGCGAAACACTTAGGTTGACTTGACGAGCCTAGCATGTACAGACATGGCCTCGGAACACGGAAGACCGAAAGGTCGAACATGAGTCGTATAGCAGATGCGATCAACATGGAGATGTTCACCATGGATAACTAGTCCGTGTCACGTGATGATCGGACACGGGCTAGTTGACATGGATCATGTATCACTTGGATGACTAGAGAGATGTCTGTCTAAGTGGGAGTTCATTAAATAATTTGATTATGTGAACTTAATTATCATGAACTTAGTCTAAAAATGTCTTTACAATCTATATTGTAGATCCAATGGCCAACGCTAATGTCACCCTCAACTTCAACGCGTTCCTAGAGAAAACCAAGCTGAAAGATGATGGAAGCAACTATGCGGACTGGGTCCGTAGCTTGAGGATCATCCTCATAGCTTCCAAAAGATTGTATGTCCTTGATGCACCGCTAGGTGACCCACCCATTTTCCGAGCGGACCAAGACGTTACGAACGCTTGGCAGTCACGCTGCGATGATTACTCCCTTGTTCAGTGTGGCATGCTTTACAGTTTAGAACCGGGGCTCCAAAAGCGTTTTGAGCAACACGGAGCATATGAGATGTTCCAAGAGCTGAAACTGGTTTTCCAAGCTCATGCCCGGGTCGAGAGATATGACGTCCCCGACAAGTTCTTCAGCTGTAAGATGGAGGAGAATAGTTCTGTCAGTGAGCACATACTCAAAATGTCTGGGTTACACAACCGCTTGACTCAACTGGGAGTTAATCTCCCGGATGACTCGGTCATTGACAGAATCCTCCAGTCGCTTCCACCTAGCTACAAGAGCTTTGTGATGAACTACAACATCCAGGGTATGGAGAAGTCCATTCCTGAGTTGTACTCGATGCTGAAATCAGCGGAGGTCGAGATCAAAAGGAGCATCAAGTGTTGATGGTGAATAAGACCACTAGTTTCAAGAAAGGCAAGGGTAAGAAGAACTTCAAGAAGGACGGCAAAGCTGTTGCCGCGCCCGGTAAGCAAGTTGCCGGGAAGAAGAACAAGAATGGACCCAAGCCTAAGACTGAGTGCTTTTATTGCAAGGGTACCGGTCACTGGAAGCGGAACTGCCCCAAGTACTTACCGGATAAGAAGGCCGGCAACGTTAAAGGTATATGTGATATACTTGTTATTGATGTGTACCTAACCAGCGCTCGTAGTAGCTCCTGGGTATTTGATACCGGTGCAGTTGCTCACATTTGTAACTCCAAGCAGGAGCTGCGGAATAAGCGGAGACTGGCAAAGGACGAGGTGACGATGCGCGTCGGGAATGGTTCCAAGGTCGATGTGATCGCCGTCGGCACGCTACCTCTACATCTACCTTCGGGATTAGTTTTAAACCTCAATAATTGTTATTTAGTACCAGCTTTGAGCATGAACATTGTATCTGGATCTCGTTTGATGCGAGATGGCTACTCATTTAAATCTGAGAATAATGGTTATTCTATTTATATGAGAGAAATGATTTATGGTCATGCCCCGCTGGTCAATGGTTTATTTTTGATGAATCTCGAACGTGATGTTACACATGTCCATAGTGTGAGTACCAAAAAGTGTAAGGTTGATAACGATAGTCCCACTTACATGTGGCACTGCCGCCTTGGTCATATTGGTGTCAAACGTATGAAGAAGCTCCATGCTGATGGACTTTTGGAGTCTCTTGATTTCGAATCATTTGACACGTGCGAACCATGCCTCATGGGCAAGATGACCAAGACTCCGTTCTCTGGAACAATGGAGCGAGCGACTGACTTGTTGGAGATAATACATACCGATGTATGCGGTCCAATGAGCGTCGAGGCTCGCGGTGGCTACCGTTATGTTCTCACCCTCACTGATGACTTGAGCAGATATGGGTATGTCTACTTAATGAAACACAAGTCTGAAACCTTTGAAAGGTTCAAGGAATTTCAGAGTGAGGTAGAGAATCAACGTGACAGAAAAATAAAGTGCCTACGATCTGATCTAGGCGGGGAATATTTAAGTCACGAGTTTGGCACACACCTAAGGAAATGTGGAATTGTTTCACAACTCACGCCGCCTGGCACACCTCAGCGAAAGGGTGTGTCTGAACGTCGTAATCGCACTCTATTGGATATGGTGCGATCTATGATGTCTCTTACCGACTTACCGCTATCATTTTGGGGATATGCATTAGAGACTGCCGCATTCACTTTAAATAGGGCACCGTCAAAGTCCGTTGAGACGACACCGTATGAATTATGGTTTGGGAAGAGACCTAAGCTGTCGTTTCTAAAAGTTTGGGGATGCGATGCTTATGTGAAGAAACTTCAACCTGAGAAGCTCGAACCCAAAGCGGAAAAGTGCGTCTTCATAGGATATCCCAAAGAGACTATTGGGTATACCTTCTACCTCAGATCCGAAGGCAAAGTCTTTGTTGCCAAGAATGGATCCTTTCTCGAGAAAGAGTTTCTCTCGAAAGAAGTAAGTGGGAGAAAAATAGAACTTCATGAGGTACTCGTACCTCCACTCGAACCGAAGGGTAGCGCAGCACAGGAAGTTGTTTCTGTGGAGCCTACACCGGCTGGAGAGGAAGTTAATGATGATGATCATGAAACTTCAGATCAAGTTACTATTGAACGTCGAAGGTCCACTAGGACACGTTCCGCACCAGAGTGGTACGGCAACCCTGTCCTGGAGATCATGTTGTTGGACAACGGTGAACCTTCGAACTATGAAGAAGCGATGGCGGGCCCGGATTCCAACAAATGGCTTGAAGCCATGAAATCCGAGATAGGATCCATGTATGAGAACAAAGTGTGGACCTTGGTGGACTTGCCTGATGATAAGCGAGCCATTGAAAATAAATGGATCTTTAAGAAGAAGACTGACGCGGATGGTTATCGACAAGTTCAAGGAGTTGACTACGATGAGACTTTCTCACCCGTAGCGATGCTGAAGTCTGTCCGAATCATGTTAGCAATTGCCGCATTTTATGATTATGAGATTTGGCAAATGGACGTCAAAACAGCATTCCTTAATGGCTTCCTTAAGGAAGAACTGTATATGATGCAGCCGGAAGGTTTTGTCGATCCTGAAGGAGGTAACAAAGTATGCAAGCTCCAGCGCTCCATCTATGGGCTGGTGCAAGCATCTCGGAGTTGGAACATTCGCTTTAATGAGGTAATTAAAGCGTTTGGGTTTATGCAGGTTTATGGAGAACCCTGTATTTACAAGAAAGTGAGTGGGAGCTCTGTAGCATTTCTCATATTATATGTGGATGACATATTGTTGATGGGAAATGATATAGAACTTTTGGAAAGTGTAAAGGCCTACTTGAATAAATGTTTTTCAATGAAGGACCTTGGAGAAGCTGCTTATATATTAGGTATTAAGATCTATAGAGATAGATCGAAACGCCTCATAAGTCTTTCACAAAGTACATACCTTGAAAAGATATTGAAGAAGTTCAATATGGATCAGTCCAAGAAGGGGTTCTTGCCTGTGTTACAGGGTGTGAAATTGAGTACGACTCAATGCCCGACCACGGCAAAGGATAGAGAAAAGATGAGTGTCATCCCCTATGCTTCAGCCATAGGCTCTATTATGTATGCCATGCTGTGTACCAGACCTGATGTGAACCTTGCCATAAGTTTGGTAGGGAGGTACCAAAGTGATCCCGGAGCGGAACACTGGACAGCGGTCAAGAATATCCTTAAGTACCTAAAAAGGACAAAGGACATGTTTCTCGTATATGGAGGTGCCGAAGAGCTCGTCGTAAAGGGTTACGTCGATGCTAGCTTCGACACAGATCCGGACGACTCCAAGTCACAAACCGGATACGTGTATATTTTGAACGGAGGGGCAGTCAGCTGGTGCAGCAGCAAGCAAAGTGTCGTGGCGGTATCTACATGTGAAGCGGAGTATATAGCTGCTTCGGAAGCAGCAAAGGAAGGAGTCTGGATGAAGGAGTTCATCACCGACCTAGGAGTAATTCCCAATGCGTCGGGCCCGATGACTCTATTCTGTGACAACACTGGAGCTATTGCCCTTGCGAAGGAGCCCAGATTTCACAAGAAGACAAGACACATCAAGCGCCGCTTCAACTCCATCCGTGATTACATTCAGGAGGGAGATATAGAAATTTGTAAAGTGCATACGGATCTGAATGTCGCAGATCCGTTGACTAAACCTCTCTCACGAGCAAAACATGATCAACACCAGAATGCTACGGGTGTTCGATTCATCACAATGTAACTAGATTATTGACTCTAGTGCAAGTGGGAGACTGTTGGAAATATGCCCTAGAGGCAATTATAAATTGGTTATTATTGTATTTCCTTGTTCATGATAATTGTCTATTATTCATGCTATAATTGTGTTAACCGGAAACCGTAATGCATGTGTGAATACATAGACCACAACGTGTCCCTAGTGAGCCTCTAGTTGGCTAGCTCGTTGATCAATAGATGGTCACAGTTTCATGACCATGGACATTGGATGTCGTTGATAACGGGATCGCATCATTAGGAGAATGATGTGATGGACAAGACCCGATCCTAAACATAGCACAAGATCGTGTAGTTCGTCTGCTAAAGCTTTTCCAATGTCAAGTATTGTTTCCTTAGACCATGAGATTGTGCAACTCCCGGATGCCGTAGGAATACTTTGGGTGTGCCAAACGTCACAACGTAACTGGGTGGCTATAAAGGTACACTACGGGTATCTCCGAAAGTGTCTGTTGGGTTGGCACGAATCGAGACTGGGATTTGTCACTCCGTATGACGGAGAGGTATCTCTGGGCCCACTCGGTAAGACATCGTCATAATGAGCTCAATGTGACTAAGGAGTTAGCCACGGGATGATGTGTTACGGAACGAGTAAAGAGACTTGCCGGTAACGAGATTGAACAAGGTATAGGGATACCGACGATCGAATCTCGGGCAAGTATCATACCGGTAGACAAAGGGAATTGTATACGGGATTGATTGAATCCCCGACATCGTGGTTCATCCGATGAGATCATCGTGGAGCATGTGGGAGCCAACATGGGTATCCAGATCCCGCTGTTGGTTATTGACCGGAGAGGTGTCTCGGTCATGTCTACGTGTCTCCCGAACCCGTAGGGTCTACACACTTAAGGTTCGATGACGCTAGGGTTATAGGGAAATAGTGTACGTGGTTACCGAAGGGTGTTCGGAGTCCCGGATGAGATCCCGGACGTCACGAGGAGCTCCGGAATGGTCCGGAGGTAAAGATTCATATATAGGAAGTGAGGTTTTGGTCACCGGAAGTGTTTCGGGCATCACCGGTAACGTACTGGGACCACCGGAAGGGTTCCGAGGGTCCACCATGTGGGGCCACCGGCACCAGAGGGCTGGATGGGCCTCAAGTGGGAGGGAACCAGCCCCTAGGTGGGCTGGTGCGCCCCCCACAATGGCCCAAGGCGCAGCACTAGGTGGGAGGGGGCAAACCCTAGAGGCAGATGGGCCCTAGGCCCATCTAGGGCGCCGCCCCTCCCTCTCCCTCTCTTGGCCTCCGCCCCAAGGGCCATCTAGGGCCGGCCGCCGCCCTAGGGTGGGAACCCTAGGGGCTGCGCCCTCTCTCCTCTTCCTCCTATATATAGTGGGGGTTTTGGGGCTGCCAGATACACGCATCTCTCTCTCCCTTGGCGCAGCCCTACCCCTCCCTCTCCTCGTCCTCCGTAGTGCTTGGCGAAGCCCTGCCGGAGACCACGCAGCTCTACCGTCACCACGCCGTCGTGCTGCCAGAGCTCTCCCTCAACCTCTCCTTCCTCCTTGCTGGATCAAGGCGTAGGAGACGTCACCAGGCTGCACGTGTGTTGAACGCGGAGGCGCCGTTGTTCGGCGCTTAGATCGGAATCGACCGCGATCTGAATCGCTGCGAGTACGACTCCACCAACCATGTTCTTGTAACGCTTCCGCTTTGCGATCTTCAAAGGTATGAAGATGCACTCTCCCCTTACTCATTGCTGGTTTCTCCATAGATAGATCTTGGTGAACACGTAGGAAATTTTTTGATTTACTACTACGTCTCCCAACATACTTATCCTAGTTGAGCCTGGCTGAGCATATGCAGGCAAAAAACGAACATCTACATGTTGATTGGTTGCCCGAATCCCCTCTAGCCTGCATGTACCGAAACGGAAGATATGGTGTTTGGTTGCGGCCAGGTTTGCAGGGGAAAGGGAAACACAAGTCCGGTTGTTTGGTTACATCCAGACAATAGTGTGGTAACCTCCTCCTCGATCTGGTGAGGTTACCAGAGGCACATAACTAGATCAATAATAACAAACTAGGCACACATCGAAACCGCAACACATAGTACAATACATTAACATAGTACAATAAATTCAGAACGAAACCACAACACAGAACATAGTTTTAAACCTACAACCAACATGGAACTAGGTAACAGAGATCATTACGCGCTCAGGGCGAAGGCGTTGTCGTGCTTCTTGCACTTGGTTACCATCTCAACGCTGTCGTTGTTGAGGATGATCACGTTCGTGGTGTTCGGGCTGAGCAATTTGAAAGTCACCATGTACCCGATCCCGATCCGATGAACGGCGATGAAGGTGGCCCAATCCTGATCAAGGGTGACCCTGCCATCGACCACCTTCACCGTCACCCTCCATGAGCAGTTTGATTTCATCTTCAGACTGAACTCTATAGGCACGATAGGGAAGTGCTTCGTGAAGTCTAGAGGCAAAGGCAGAGCCTCCAGCTTCGGTGCAAAGATCACCTTGCAGAAGTGGGTTCGTCCTGCCTCCTCATGGAAGTGCCCATAGTTCCTCCTCTTGGCGTTAGGATGATCCTGCACTGGCATGTCCACCAATGATGGCACCACCTCCTTGCCCTTGTCCATCTGCATTACGAACAACACGTAGTTCAAAGGTCATCATTCATTCCTATCGGCCTAACACTCCTATATTTACCCACACTTCTTACCCAGCACCACACTCAAACCCTCTCTCATTTTCACCTCTCTCTCTGTTTCACCACCACTCCCTCACCATGAACACCAACCCCAACCCTTTCCCCTGGGCAAGGGATGGACGGCATTCTTCCTCTGGTGCTCGCTCAATGATTGCGCTAAGTTCGAGGACACAATGGAAGTGTGCTCGAACTTCACCAGCATGGAAGAAGTGCACAAGGAGGCCAACTGTGTGGTGAAGAAGGCTACGACAAAGGAGTTGAAGACGTTGATTACCGACCCAATGAAGGGCACTATGTCAGTCGACATCCTTCACTGGGACATGACTCGGGCCGACTCCGGCGACACTTGACAGAAGGCAGGGTGCACCAAGTACATGGAGTACAAGCGTCCAAATGACAACTGTGCCGTGGTGTACTGGATGAAAGAACTATCATCAATCCGGTGGAGGACGACGACGATGTGAAGATGGTGGCCAGGGAGACAGCGGCAGGCGACCGTACAAGACCAGTCATTCTTGACGGTGATGATGAGGAAGAAGACAACGACAAGGAAGAAAAGAAAAAGGCTATGCCCAACGACCGCTCGACGCGACTCCAGGGCCTCCGTGACTAGACAAGTATGTTGTACCCCAAATCCCCACCCCCGATGTAATCAACAAATTAGCCAAGAACTAAAGATTAGGGCAGTGATGAATCCAGTCCCCCACTGTCGATGTGTTCAATCCCCTCCCTAACTCCCAAACCTCGTGCTACAAATAAATCTAGCCCGAGTCGACGGAGGTAATGTAGAGAGGGAAAAAGACTTATCGCCATGGCTAATGCACTCCGGTCGAGGTCTGCAGTCGCTGCAGTGGTCACAGTCGTCTTGGATCACCCTGCTGTTGCTCCGGTGTTCGTTGCCGCCGGTGTGAGTGGGGAAGAGGGGAGAGAGCGGTGAGGGTAATTTATGACGTCGCTTCGGGAAACAACACGACGTCTCCAGACTGCTTCCACGTGTACAACTGCCGAGTCCCACGTGCCTAGGGTTGCATGATACGTCTCCAACATATCTATAATTTCTGATTGTTCCATGCTGATATATTATCATTCTAGGATACTTTTTGGGTCATTATTTACCAATTTATAATATTTTTGAGCACTGATCTATTGACCCAGTGCCCAGTGCCAGTTGATGTTTCTGCGTGTTTTTTTGCTTTTCAGGTTTACTGTACCAAACAAAGACCAATTGCCACAGAACTTTTTGATGATTTTTTCTAGACTATATGAAGACCTAGAAGCTTCGTAAGGAAGCCATGAGGTGCACGAGGGCCGCACCACACATCAGGGCGTGCCCTGGGGGAGGGGGGCGCCCTGTTATGTGGTGGCCCCCTAGGGCATCTGCCGACGTCCCTCTTCGGCCTATAAATTCTCTATAATCCTAAAAACCCAGGAAGCAGTCCCGAAACCCTTTTTCTGCTGCCGAAAGTCTCTGTTCCACCGCAAGGCCATCTGGAGCTCCGTTCCGGCACCCTGCCGGAGGGGGGATCGATCACGGAGGGCCTCTTCATCAACATCGCTGCCCTCATGATGATGTGTGAGTAGTTCACCACAGACCTACGGGTCCATAGCTAGTACCTAGATGGCAATCTCTCTCTCTTATGACCTTCAATACAATTATCATCCCATCGTTGCTTTGATCTATCCGATGTAATCCTATTGTGCGGTGTGTTTGTTGGGATCTGATGAATTGTGGGTTTATGTTCAGATTATTCATGAAAAGTATTTGAGATGCCTTTGAATTATATTATCTCTTAAGTGCATGATCATTATAGCTTCACAATGCTCTCCGATCTATTGATGTGCTTTGGCCAAGTAGATTGATATTTCATCGGTGAGAGTGGTGCGTTGTGGTAGGTTCAACCTGGCGAGTTTCTATATCTCAGTGACAAAGTAGGGGACAAGATGAGTCTTTGTGTTGTTGCTACTAAGGATAAAACGATGGGGTTCATTCATATTGTTTGAGTTTACTTTGTCTACATCATGTCATCGTTCTCCAACCATTACTCCGTTTTACTTAATACTCTAGATGCATGCTGGATAGCGGTCGATGAGTGGAGTAATAGTAATAGGTGCAGGCAGGAGTCGGCCTATTTTCTTATGGACATGATGCCTATATATACATGATCATTGCCGTGAAAATCGCATAACTATCAGCTTTTCTATCAATTGCCCAAGAGTAATTTGTTTACCCATCGTATGCTGCCTACATGAGTGATGCCACTAGAGAACACTATGGCCCCCTCATACGTCTCCAACGTATCTATAATTTTTGGTTGTTCCATGCTATTATATTATCTGTTTTGGATGTTTTATATGCATTAATATGCTATTTTATATTATTTTTGGGACTAACCTATTAATCTAGAGCCTAGTGCTAGTTTCTGTTTTTCCTTGTTTTTGAGTATTGCAGATAAGGAATATTAAACGGAGTCCAAACGGAATAAAATTTTCGAAATGATTTTTCTTGGACCAGAAGAAACCCAGCAGACTTGGAGATGAAGGCAGGAGACCTGCCATGGAGTCACAACCACCTCGGCACGCCCTAGGGGGGAGCCCCCTGGCTTGTGGCCCCACGGCAGCCATCCTAACCCTATTCTTCGGCCTATAAATTACCAAATATTCCCTGGATACTAGAAAGAGCCACAAAAATACTTTTCTGCCGCCGGAAGCCTCTGTTCCCATGAGATCCAATCTTGGAGCCTTTTCCGGTAATCTGCCGGAGGGGGATTCGATCACGGAGGGCATCTACATCAACTCCATTACCCCTCCGATGATGCGTGAATAGTTTACCACAGACCTTCGGGTCCATAGCTAGTACCTAGATGGCTTCTTCTCTCTCTTTGTTCTTCAATACTATGTTCTTCATGATCTTCATGGAGATCTATCCGGTGTAATACTCTTTTGCGGTGTGTTTGTCGAGATCCGATGAATTGTGGGTTTATGTTCAGCTTATCTATGAATATTATTTGAATCTTCTCTGAATTCTTATATGCATGATTTCATATCTTTGCAAGTCTCTTCGAGTTATTGGTTTGGTTTGGCCAACTAGATTGGTAATTCTTGCAATGGGAGAAGTGCTTAGTTTTGGGTTCAATCTTGCGGTGTCCTCACCCAGTGACAAAGTAGGGGTAGCGAGGCACGTATTTGTATTGTTGCCATCGAGGATAAAAAGATGGGGTTTTCATCATATTGCTTGAGTTTATCCCTCTACATCATGTCATCTTACCTAATGCGTTACTCTGTTCTTCATGAACTTAATACTCTAGATGCAGGCAGGAGTCGATCGATGTGTGGAGTAATAGTAGTAGATGCAGAATTGTTTCGGTATACTTGACACGGACGTGATGCCTATATGAATAATCATTGCCTTGGCTATCTTCATAATTATTCACTTTTCTATCAATTGCTCGACAGTAATTTGTTCACCCACCGTATTATTTTCCTTCATGAGAGAAGCCTCTAGTGAAACCTATGCCCCCCGGGTCTATTTTCCATATTATATTTTCAGATCTATAAATCAGAAATACCAAAAATACTTCGCTGCAATCTTTTTTACTTTTGTTTTACTTTTTGTTTTAGCAATCCTATCTATCTATCTCTATCAGATCTCATCCTTGCAAGTAAACGTGAAGGGATTGACAACCCCTTTATAGCGTTGGGTGCAAGTGTTTGATTATTTGTGTAGGTACATCTATTGGGGACTTGCTTGTATCTCCTACTGGATTGATACCTTGGTTCTCAACAACTGAGGGAAATACTTATCTACTTTGCTGCATCACCCTTTCCTCTTCAAGGGAAAACCAATGCATGCTCAAGAAGTGGCAAGAAGGATTTCTGGCGCCGTTGCCGGGGTGATCTACATCAAGCCTACCAAGTACCCATCACAAACTCATCTCTTGAATTTACATTATTTGCCATTTGCCTCTCTTTTTCCTCTCCCCCACTTCTAAAATGATTTTCAGAAAATACTAAAAAGATTTGCCTTTTTATTCACCCTTCTTCCGTTCGTCTTTTCGTTTGCTTTTTGTTTTCGTGTTAAATCGTTTGCTTGTCTTTATGGCTCAACCCAAAAGCTTTGAACCTTATCTTAGGAAGTTGGAAGATATTGAGGATAATGTTAAAGGTTTCATGTCACTCCAATTAAACCACAATAGTTTCTTTAGAAACGAGCTTAAAGAACAAAAGGCTATGTGGGAATACATGAATAAGGAACTTGATGATATGTCTAAGGAGTTTTATGGTTTGAAATATCAGTTTGCTCATCTTGAAAATTTAGTAGGCCAAATTTCTGATAAACAAGCTACCTTAGTCAATAAAATGGCCGTGAAACTAGAATCTTTAAATAATGATGAAGATCTTAAAGTGATTGATGTGACTCCTATTGAATCTTTGTTTTCTAATATAAATCTTGATAAAATGGGATTGGAGATAAGTCAACTTTAGTTAAGAGGCGTCCCAATGATTCGGAGTTTATAGATCTTAATGCTAAGATTGATAAAAGTGGGATTGAAGAGGTCAAAACTTTAAATAGTAATGAACCCACTCTTTTGGATTTCAAGGACTTTAATTATCATAGTTGTTCTTTGATTGATTGTATTTCCTTGTTGCAATCCATGTTGAATTCTTCGCATGCTTATAATCAAAACAAAGCTTTTACTAAACATATCGTGGATGCTATGATGAAATGTTTTGAAGAAAAACTTGAGTTGGAAGTTTCTATACCTAGGAAGCTTTATGATGAGTGGGAACCTACTATTAAGATTAAGATTAAATATTATGAGTGCCATGCTTTGGGTGATTTGGGTGCTAGCGTTTCCACGATTCCGAAAACTTTATGTGATGTGCTAGGTTTTCGTGAATTTGATGATTGCTCTTTAAATTTGCATCTAGCAGATTCCGCTATTAAGAAACATATGGGAAGTATTAATGAAGTTCTTATTGTTGCAAATAGGAATTATCTGCCCGTATATTTCATTGTTCTTGATATAGATTGCAATCCTACATGTCCTATTATTCTTGGTAGACCCTTCCTTAGAACGATTGGTACAATTATTGATATGAAGGAAGGAAATATTAGATTCCAATTTACATTAAGGAAGGGCATGGAACACTTTCCTAGAAAGAAAATAAATTGCATACCAAAGATGACAATACCTAGATCTATTGCGTTATGCCTAGCTAGGGGCGTTAAACAATAGCGCTTGTTGGGAGGCAACCCAATTTTATTTTTATGCTTTTGTTTTTGCTTCTGTTTTTGAGTTTTCCACACATTATTACCTCTGTAGTAATTGTGTTTTCTTTTTTAATTTTGTGTTTGAGCCAAGTAAGACCTTTGGGATGGTCTACGGTGTTTGTGATTTGATTTTGCTGAAAAACAGAAACTTTTGCTCTCAGTCCAGGAATTTTGTAAATTCACTGGAATGTGATTTTGATCTGAAATTTTTACACAAGATTTATATACAAATTTCCCTGATTTTCCTAATTTTTCAGAAATTTTTGAGTTAAATAATTATTTGAAGTCTATAGATTGCTACAGACTGTTCTGTTTTAGACAGATTCTGTTTTCTTTGTGTTGTTTGCTTATTTTGATGTATCTATGGGTTGTATCGGGGGGTATGAACCATGGAGAAGTTGGAATACAGTATATATTACACCAATATAAATAAAGAATGAGTTCACAACAGTACCTAAAGTGGTGATTTATTTTTCTTATAATAACGGATCTCATGAGTTTTCTGTTGAGTTTTGTGTTGTGAAGTTTTCAAGTTTTGGGTAAAGATTTGATGGACTATGGAATAAGGAGTGGCAAGAGCCTAAGCTTGGGAATGCCCAAGGCACCCCAAGCCATATTCCAGGATACCAAAAAGCCTAAGCTTGGGGATGCCCCGGAAGGCATCCCCTCTTTCTTCTTTAATCCATCGGTAAATTTACTTGAGGCTATATTTTATTCACCACATGATATGTGTTTTGCTTGGAGCGTCTTGTATGATATGAGTCTTTGCTTTTTAGTTTGCCACAATCATCCTTGCTGTACACATTTTTTGAGAGAGACATGCGTTAATCGTGAATTTATTAGAATACTCTATGTGCTTCACTTATATCTTTTTAGCTAGGCAATGTTGCTCTAGTGCTTCACTTATATCTTTTGAGAGCACGGTGGTGTTTTATTTTATAGAAATTATTGAACTCTCGTACCTCACTTATATTATTTTGAGAGTCTTTAAACAGCATGGTAATTGGTTTAGGTTATGAATTTAGTCCTAATATAATGGGCATCCAAGAGGGATATAATAAAAACTTTCATATAAAGTGCATTGAATACTATGAGAAGTTTGATTCCTTGCATATAGTTTTGAGATATAGAGATGGTAATATGAGAGTCATGCTAGTGAGTAGTTGTGAATTTGAAGAAATACTTGTGTTAAAGTTTGTGATTCCCGTAGTATGCACGTATGGTGAACCGTTATGTAACGAAGTCGGAGCATGATTTGTTTAATGATTGTCAACCTTTGTGTGAGGGTCGGGAGCGCGCGATGGTTAACTCCTACCAACCTCTCCCCTAGGAGCACGCATCTAATACTTTGCTTTGATAACTAATAGACTTTTTCAATAAGTATGTGTGTTCTTTATGACTAATGTTGAGTCCATGGATTATATGCACTCTCACCCTTCCACCTTTGCTAGCCTCTCTAGTACCGCACAACTTTCGCCGGTGCATTAAACCCACCTTCCTCAAAACAGCCACCATATATTTTCCTCAAAACAGCCACCATACCTACCTATTATGGCATTTCCATAGCCATTTCGAGATATATTGCCATGCAACTTCCACCGTTCCATTTTTCATGACATGCACCATCATTTTCATATTGCCTTGCATTCGTAAGCATTCATATAGAGTCATATTTTGTTCTAGGTATCGAGTTGTACGTAAATAAAAGTGTGATGATTTTCTTTATTAGAGAATTTGTCCCGTGAGAGAAAAGGATGATGGAAACTATGAATCCCTCACAAGTTGGGATGAGTCTCCGGACTTTATGAATAATAAAAGAGGCCAATGAAGCCCAAATAAAAAAAATAAAAGGGGCCAAAGACGCCCACCAAAAAAAATTAAAAAAAAGAAAAAACAATGAGATAAAGAGAGAAGGGACAATGCTACTATCTTTTTCCACACTTGTGCTTCAAAGTAGCACCATGATCTTCATGATAAAGAGTCTCCTATTTTGTCACTTTCATATAACTAGTGGAATTTTTCATCATATGCACAACCACTTAGTTTATTTTTGAGCTTTCATACACTTATAGCTCTAGTGCATCCGTTGCATGGCAATCCCTACTCACTCACATTGATATCTATTGATGGGCATCTCCATAGCCCGTTGATACGCCTAGTTGATGTGAGACTATCTTCTCCTTTTTTTCCAAACAACCACCACCATATTCTATTCCAACTATAGTGCTATATCCATGGCTCACGCTCATGTATTACGTGAGAGTTGAAAAGGTTTGAGAACATAAAAGGTGTGAAACAATTGCTTGACTTGTCATCGGGGTTGTGCATGATTTAGATACTTTGTGTGGGGAAGATGGAGCATAGCCAGACCATATGATTTTGTAGGGATAACTTTCTAAGGCCATGTTATTTCGAAAGGACACAATTGCCTTGTTTGTATGCTCGAAGTATTACTGTTTTTATGTCAATATTAGACTTTTGTTTTGAATCTTATGGATCAGAATATTCATGCCACAATAAAGAATATTACATGGATAAATATGTTATCTCTTAAGTGCATGATCATTATAGCTTCACAATGCTCTCCAATCTATTGATGTGCTTTGGCCAAGTAGATTGATATTTCATCGGTGAGAGTGGTGCATTGTGGTAGGTTTAACCTGGCGAGTTTCTATATCTCATTGACAAAGTAGGGGACAAGATGAGTCTTTGTGTTGTTGCTACTAAGGATAAAATGATGGGGTTCATTCATATTGTTTGAGTTTACTTTGTCTACATCATGTCATCGTTCTCCAACCATTACTCCGTTTTACTTAATACTCTAGATGCATGCAGGATAGCGGTTGATGAGTGGGGTAATAGTAATAGGTGTAGGCAGGAGTCGGCCTATTTGCTTATGGACATGATGCCTATATATACATGATCATTGCCGTGAAAATCGCATAACTATTAGCTTTTCTATTAATTGCCCAACAGTAATTTGTTTACCCATCGTTTGCTGCCTACATGAGAGATGCCACTAGAGAACACTATGGCCCCTTGATACGTCTCCAACGTATCTATAATTTTTTATTGTTCCATGCTATTATATTATCTGTTTTGGATGTTTTATATGCATTAATATGCTATTTTATATTATTTTTGGGACTAACCTATTAATCTAGAGCCTAGTGCCAATTTCTTTTTTTTCCTTGTTTTTGAGTATTGCAGATAAGGAATATTAAACGGAGTCCAAACGGAATAAAATCTTCGGAATGATTTTTCTTGGACCAGAAGAAACCCAGCAGACTTGGAGATGAAGGCAGGAGACCTGCCATGGAGTCACAAGCCACCTGGGCACGCCCTGGGGGGGGGCGCCCCCTGGCTTGTGGCCCCATGGCAGCCCTCCTAACCCTATTCTTTGGCCTATAAATTCCCAAATATTCTCTGGATACTAGAGAGAGCCACGAAAATACTTTTCTGCCGCCGGAAGCCTCTATTCCCGTGAGATCCAATCTTGGAGCCTTTTCCGGTAATCTGTCAGAGGGGGATTCGATCACGGAGGGTATCTACATCAACTCCATTGCCCCTCCGATGATGCGTGCGTAGTTTACCACAGACCTTCGTGTTGGGAGACGTAGTAGTAAATCAAAAATTTTCCTACGTGTTCACCAAGATCTATCTATGGAGAAACCAGCAACAAGTAAGGGTAGAGTGCATCTTCATACATTTTAAAGATCGCTAAGCGGAAGCGTTACAAGAACGCGGTTGGTGGAGTTCTACTCGCAGCGATTCAGATCGCGGTGGATTCCGATCTTAGCGCCGAACAACGGCGCCTCCGCGTTCAACACACGTGCAGCCCTGTGACGTCTCCTACGCCTTGATCCAGCAAGGAGGAAGGAGAGGTTGAGGGAGAGCTCCAGCAGCACGACGGCGTGGTGACGGTGGAGCTGCGTAGTCTCCAGCAGGGCTTCGCCAAGCACTACGGAGAACGAGGAGAGGGAGGAGTAGGGCTGCGCCGAGAGGGGAAGAAACTTGTGTTTTGGCAGCCCCCAAAACCCCCACTATATATAGGAGGAGGAGGAGGAGGGAGGGTGCAGCCCCTAGGGTTCCCACCCTAGGGCCGGCGGCAGCCCTAGATGGCCATCTAGCCGGCGGCCAGAGAGGGAGAGGGGAGGGCGGCGCCCTAGGTGGGCCTTAGGCCCATCTGCGCCTAGGGTTTGCCCCCTCCCACCTTTTGCTGCGCCTTGGGCTGAGGTGGAGGTGCACCAGCCCACCTAGGGGCTGGTTCCCTCCCACCTTCGGCCCACGCAGCCCTCTAGTGCCGGTGGCCCCACACGGTGGACCCCCGGAACCCTTCCGGTGGTCCCGGTACGCTACCGGTGAAGCCCGAAACTCTTTCGGTGACCAAAACCTCACTTCCTATATATCAATCTTTACCTCCGGACCATTTCGGAACTCCTCGTGACGTCCGGGATCTCATCCGGGACTCCGAACTACCTTCGGTAACCACATACACTATTTCCCTATAACCCTAGCGTCATCGAACCTTAAGTGTGTACACCCTACGGGTTTGGGAGACATGTAGACATGACCGAGACACCTCTCCGGTCAATAACCAACAGCGGGATCTGGATACCCATGTTGTTAACTACATGCTCCACGATGATCTCATCGGAGAACCACGATGTCGGGGATTCAATCAATCCCGTATACAATTCCCTTTGTCTACCGGTATGATACTTGCCCGAGATTCGATCGTCGGTATCCCTATACCTAGTTCAATCTCGTTACCGGCAAGTCTCTTTACTCATTCCGCAACACATCATCCCGTGGCTAACTCCTTAGTCACATTGAGCTCATTATGACGATGTCTTACTGAGTGGCCCCAGAGATACCTCTCCGTCACACGGAGTTACAAATCCCAGTCTCGATTCGTGCCAACCCAACATATACTTTCGGAGATACCCGTAGTGTACCTTTATAGCCACCCAGTTACGTTGTGACGTTTGGCACACCCAAAGTATTCCTACGGTATCCGGGAGTTGCACAATCTCATGGTCTAAGGAAACGATACTTGACATTGGAAAAGCCTTAGCAGACGAACTACACGATCTTGTGCTATGCTTAGGATTGGGTCTTTTCCATCACATCATTCTCCTAATGATGTGATCCCGTTATCAACGACATCCAATGTCCATGGTCATGAAACCGTGACCATCTATTGATCAACGAGCTAGCCAACTAGAGGCTCACTAGGGACATGTTGTGGTCTATGTATTCACACATGCATTACGGTTTCCGGTTAACACAATTATAGCATGAACAATAGACAATTATCATGAATAGGGAAATACAATAATAACCATTTTATTATTGCCTCTAGGGCATATTTCCAACAGTCTCCCACTTGCACTAGAGTCAATAATCTAGTTACATTGTGATGAATCGAACACCCATAGCATTCTGGTGTTGATCATGTTTTGCTCGCGAGAGAGGTTTAGTCCATGGATCTGCGACATTCAGATCCGTATGTACTTTACAAATATCTAGATCTCCCTCTTGAATGTAATCACGGATGGAGTTGAAGCGGCGCTTGATGTGTCTTGTCTTCTTGTGAAACCTGGGCTCCTTGGCAAGGGCAATAGCTCCAGTGTTGTCACAGAATAGAGTCATCGGGCCCGACGCATTGGGAATTACTCCTAGGTCGGTGATGAACTCCTTCATCCAGACTCCTTCCTTTGCTGCTTCCGAAGCAGCTATATACTCCGCTTCACATGTAGATGCCGCCACGACACTTTGCTTGCTGCTGCACCAGCTGACTGCCCCTCCGTTCAAAATATACACGTATCCGGTTTGTGACTTGGAGTCATCCGGATCTGTGTCAAAGCTAGCATCGACGTAACCCTTTACAACGAGCTCTTCGGCACCTCCATATACGAGAAACATGTCCTTTGTCCTTTTCAGGTACTTTAGGATATTCTTGACCGCTGTCCAGTGTTCCGCTCTGGGATCACTTTGGTACCTCCCTACCAAACTTATGGCAAGGTTCACATCAGGTCTGGTACACAGCATGGCATACATAATAGAGCCTATGGCTGAAGCATAGGGGATGACACTCATCTCTTCTCTATCCTTTGCCGTGGTCGGGTATTGAGTCGTACTCAATCTCACACCCTGTAACACAGGCAAGAATCCCTTCTTGGACTGATCCATATTGAACTTCTTCAATATCTTTTCAAGGTATGTGCTTTGTGAAAGACCTATGAGGCGTTTCGATCTATCTCTATAGATCTTAATACCTAATATGTAAGCAGCTTCTCCAAGGTCCTTAATTGAAAAACATCTATTCAAGTAGGCCTTTACACTTTCCAAAAGTTCTATATCATTTCCCATCGACAATATGTCATCCACATATAATATGAGAAATGCTACAGAGCTCCCACTCACTTTCTTGTAAATACAGGGTTCTCCATAAACCTGTATAAACCCAAATGCTTTAATTACCTCATTAAAGCGAATGTTCCAACTCCGAGATGCTTGCACCAGCCCATAGATGGAGCGCTGGAGCTTGCATACTTTGTTAGCATCTTTAGGATCGACAAAACCTTCCGGCTGCATCATATACAGTTCTTCCTTAAGGAAGCCATTAAGGAATGCCGTTTTGACGTCCATTTGCCAGATCTCATAATCATAAAATGCGGCAATTGCTAACATGATTCGGACAGACTTCAGCATCGCTACGGGTGAGAAAGTCTCATCGTAGTCAACTCCTTGAACTTGTCGATAACCCTTAGCGACAAGCCAAGCCTTATAGACGGTCACATTACCATCCGCGTCAGTCTTCTTCTTAAAGATCCATTTATTTTCAATGGCTCGCTTATCATCAGGCAAGTCCACCAAAGTCCACACTTTGTTCTCATACATGGATCCTATCTCGGATTTCATGGCTTCAAGCCATTTGTTGGAATCCAGGCTCGCCATCGCTTCTTCATAGTTTGAAGGTTCACTGTTGTCCAACAACATGATCTCCAGGACAGGGTTGTCGTACCACTCTGGTGCGGAACGTGTCCTAGTGGACCTTCGACGTTCAATAGTAACTTGATCTAAAGTTTCATGATCATCATCATTAACTTCCTCTCCAGCCGGTGTAGGCTCCGCGGAAACAACTTCCCGTGCTGCGCTACTTTCCGGTTCGAGTGGAGGTACGATTACCTCATCAAGTTCTATTTTCCTCCCACTTACTTCTTTCGAGAGAAACTCTTTCTCGAGAAAGGATCCATTCTTGGCAACAAAGACTTTGCCTTCGGATCTGAGGTAGAAGGTATACCCAATAGTCTCTTTGGGATATCCTATGAAGACGCACTTTTCCTCTTTTGGTTCGAGCTTCTCAGGTTGAAGTTTCTTCACATAAGCATCGCATCCCCAAACTTTTAGAAACGACAGCTTAGGTTTCTTTCCAAACCATAATTCATACGGTGTCGTCTCAACGGACTTTGACGGTGCCCTATTTAAAGTGAATGCGGCAGTCTCTAATGCATATCCCCAAAATGATAGCGGTAAGTCGGTAAGAGACATCATAGATCGCACCATATCCAATAGAGTGCGATTACGACATTCAGAGACACCATTTCGCTGAGGTGTGCTAGGCAGCGTGAGTTGTGAAACAATTCCACATTTCCTTAGGTGCGTGCCAAACTCGTGACTTAAATATTCTCCGCCACGATCAGATCGTAGGCACTTTATTTTCCTGTCATGTTGATTCTCTACCTCACTCTGAAATTCCTTGAACCTTTCAAAGGTTTCAGACTTGTGTTTCATTAAGTAGACATACCCATATCTGCTCAAGTCATCAGTGAGGGTGAGAACATAACGGTAGCCACCGCGAGCCTCGACGCTCATTGGACCGCATACATCGGTATGTATTATCTCCAACAAGTCAGTTGCTCGCTCCATTGTTCCAGAGAACGGAGTCTTGGTCATCTTGCCCATGAGGCATGGTTCACACGTGTCAAATGATTCGAAATCAAGAGACTCCAAAAGTCCATCAGCATGGAGCTTCTTCATGCGTTTGACACCAATATTACCAAGGCGGCAGTGCCACATGTAAGTGGGACTATCGTTATCAACCTTACAATTTTTGGTACTCACACTATGGACATGTGTAACATCGCGTTCGAGATTCATCAAAAATAAACCATTGACCAGCGGGGCATGACCATAAAACATTTCTCTCATATAAATAGAACAACCATTATTCTCAGATTTAAATGAGTAGCCATCTCGCATCAAGCGAGATCCAGATACAATGTTCATGCTCAAAGCTGGTACTAAATAACAATTATTGAAGTTTAAATCTAATCCCGAAGGTAGATGTAGAGGTAGCGTGCCGACGGCGATCACATCGACCTTGGAACCATTCCCGACGCGCATCGTCACCTCGTCCTTTGCCAGTCTCCGCTTATTCCGCAGCTTCTGCTTGGAGTTACAAATGTGAGCAACTGCACCGGTATCAAATACCCAGGAGCTACTACGAGCACTGGTTAGGTACACATCAATAACAAGTATATCACAGATACCTTTAACGTTGCCGGCCTTCTTATCCGCTAAGTACTTGGGGTAGTTCCGCTTCCAGTGACCGGTACCCTTGCAATAAAAGCACTCAGTCTCAGGCTTGGGTCCATTCTTGTTCTTCTTCTTCCCGGCAACTTGTTTACCGGGCACGGCAACATCTTTGCCATCCTTCTTGAAGTTCTTCTTACCCTTGCCTTTCTTGAAACTAGTGGTCTTATTCACCATCAACACTTGATGCTCCTTTTTGATCTCGACCTCCGCTGATTTCAGCATCAAGTACAACTCAGGAATGGACTTCTCCATACCCTGCATGTTGTAGTTCATCACAAAGCTCTTGTAGCTAGGTGGAAGCGACTGGAAGATTCTGTCAATGACCGAGTCATCCGGGAGTTTAACTCCCAGCTGAGTCAAGCGGTTGTGCAACCCAGACATTTTGAGTATGTGCTCACTGACAGAACTATTCTCCTCCATCTTACAGCTGAAGAACTTGTCGGGGACGTCATATCTCTCGACCTGGGAATGAGCTTGGAAAACCAGTTTCAGCTCTTGGAACATCTCATATGCTCCGTGTTGCTCAAAACACTTTTGGAGCCCCGGTTCTAAACTGTAAAGCATGCCGCACTGAACCAGGGAGTAATCATCACAGCGTGACTACCAAGCGTTCGTAACGTCTTGGTCTGCTGGGAAAATGGGTGGGTCACCTAGCGGTGCATCAAGGACATACAATCTCTTGGAAGCTATGAGGATGATCCTCAAGCTACGGACCCAGTCCGCATAGTTGCTTCCATCATCTTTCAGCTTGGTTTTCTCTAGGAACGCGTTGAAGTTGAGGGTGACATTAGCGTTGGCCATTGGATCTACAATATAGATTGTAAAGACATTTTTAGACTAAGTTCATGATAATTAAGTTCACATAATCAAATTATTTAATGAACTCCCACTTAGATAGACATCTCTCTAGTCATCCAAGTGATACATGATCCATGTCAACTAGCCCGTGTCCGATCATCACGTGAGACGGACTAGTCATCCATGGTGAACATCTCCATGTTGATCGCATCTACTATATGACTCATGTTCGACCTTTCAGTCTTCCATGTTTTGAGGCCATGTCTGTACATGCTAGGCTCGTCAAGTCAACCTAAGTGTTTCGCGTGTGTAAATCTGGCTTACACCCGTTGTATGCGAATGATAGAACCTATCACACCTGATCATCACATGGTGCTTCGGAACAACGATCCTTAGCAACGGTGCACAGTTAGGGTGAACACCTTTCTTGAAATTTTATTGAGAGATCATCTTATTTACTACCGTCGTTCTAAGCAAATAAGATGTAAACATGATAAACATCACATGCAATCAATATAGTGACATGATATGGCCAATAACATCTTGCTCCTTTGATCTCCATCTTCGGGGCACCATGATCATCACTGTCACCAGCACGACACCATGATCTCCATCATTGTGTCTTCATGAAATTGTCTCTCCAACTATTAATTCTACTACTATGGCTAACGTTTAGCAATAAATTAAAGTAATCACATGGCGTTTATAATTGACACGCAGGTCATACAATAAAATAAGACAACTCCTATGGCTCCTGCCGGTTGTCATACTCATCGACATGCAAGTCGTGAATCCTATTAAAAGAACATGATAAATCTCATACATCACAATGCATCACATCACATCCTTTTGGCCATATCACATCACAAGGCATATGCTGCAAAAACAAGTTAGACGTCCTCTAATTTGTAGTTGCAAGTTTTTACGTGGCTGCTATAGGTTTCTAGCAAGAACGTTTCTTATCTACGCCAAAACCACAACGTGATATGCCAATTGCTATTTACCCTTCATAAGGACCCTTTTCATCGAATCCAATCCGACTAAGGTGGGAGAGACAGACACCCGCTAGCCACCTTATGCAACAAGTGCATGTCAGGCGGTGGAACTGGTCTCACGTAAGCGTACGTGTAAAGTTGGTCCGGGCTGCTTCATCCCATAATACCACCGAATCAAGATAAGACTAGTAACGACAAGCAAATTAACAAGATCGATGCCCACAACAACTTGTGTTCTACTCGTGCATAGATTCTACGCGTAGACCTAGCTCATGATGCCATTGTTGGGAGACGTAGTAGTAAATCAAAAACTTTCCTACGTGTTCACCAAGATCTATCTATGGAGAAACCAGCTACGAGTAAGGGTAGAGTGCATCTTCATACCTTTTAAAGATCGCTAAGCGGAAGCGTTACAAGAATGCGGTTGGTGGAGTCGTACTCGCAGCGATTCAGATCGTGGTGGATTCCGATCTTAGCGCCGAACAACGGTGCCTCCGCGTTCAACACACGTGTAGCCCGGTGACGTCTCCTATGCCTTGATCCAGCAAGGAGGAAGGAGAGGTTGAGGGAGAGCTCCAGTAGCATGACGGCGTGGTGACGGTGGAGCTGCGTGGTCTCTGGCAGGGCTTCGCCAAGCACTACGGAGAACGAGGAGAGGGAGGAGTAGGGCTGCACCGAGAGGGGAAGAAACTTGTGTTTTGGCAGCCCCCAAAACCCCCACTATATAGGAGGAGGAGGAGGGAGGGCGCATCCCCTAGGGTTCCCACCCTAGGGCCGGCGGCAGCCCTAGATGGCCATCTGGCCGGCGGCCAGAGAGGGAGAGGGGAGGGAGGCGCCCTAGGTGGGCCTTAGGCCCATCTGCGCCTAGGGTTTGCCCCCTCCCACCTTTTGCTGCGCCTTGGGTTGAGGTGGAGGCGCACCAGCCCAATTAGGGGTTGGTTCCCTCCCACCTTCGGCCCACGCAGCCCTCTGGTGCCGGTGGCCCCACACGGTGGACCCCCGGAACCCTTCCGGTGGTCCCGGTACGCTACCGGTGAAGCCCGAAACTCTTTCGGTGACCAAAACCTCACTTCCTATATATCAATCTTTACCTCCGGACCATTCCGGAACTCCTCGTGATGTCCGGGATCTCATCCGGGACTCCGAACTACCTTCGGTAACCACGTACACTATTTCCCTATAACCCTAGCGTCATCGAACCTTAAGTGTGTAGACCCTACGGGTTCGGGAGACACGTAGACATGACCGAGGCACCTCTCCGGTCAATAACCAACAGCAGGATCTGGATACCCATGTTGGCTCCTACATGCTCCACGATGATCTCATCGGATGAACCATGATGTCGGGGATTCAATCAATCCCGTATACAATTCCCTTTGTCTACCGGTATGATACTTGCCCGAGATTCGATCGTCGGTATCCCTATACCTTGTTCAATCTCATTACTGGCAAGTCTCTTTAATTGGTCCGCAACACATCATCCCATGGCTAACTCCTTAGTCACATTGAGCTCATTATGACGATGTCTTACCGAGTGGGCCCAGAGATACCTCTCCATCACACGGAGTGACAAATCCCAGTCTCGATTCGTGCCAACCCAACAGATACTTTCGGAGATACCCGTAGTGTACCTTTATAGCCACCCAGTTACGTTGTGACGTTTGGCACACCCAAAGTATTCCTACGGTATCCGGGAGTTGCACAATCTCATGGTCTAAGGAAACGATACTTGACATTGGAAAAGCCTTAGCAGACGAACTACACGATCTTGTGCTATGCTTAGGATTGGGTCTTGTCCATCACATCATTCTCCTAATGATGTGATCCCGTTATCAATGACATCCAATGTCCATGGTCATGAAACCGTGACCATCTATTGATCAATGAGGTAGCCAACTAGAGGCTCACTAGGGACATGTTGTGGTCTATGTATTCACATATGCATTACGGTTCCCGATTAACACATTATAGCATGAACAATAGACAATTATCATGAACAAGGAAATACAATAATAACCATTTTATTATTGCCTCTAGGGCATATTTCCAACACTTCGGGTCCATAGCTAGTAGCTAGATGGCTTCTTCTCTCTCTTTGTTCTTCAATACCATGTTCTTCATGATCTTCATGGAGATCTATCCGATGTAATACTCTTTTGCGGTGTGTTTGTCGAGATCCGATGTATTGTGGGTTTATGTTTAGCTTATCTATGAATATTATTTGAATCTTCTCCGAATTCTTATATGCATGATTTCATATCTTTGCAAGTCTCTTCGAGTCATTGGTTTGGTTTGGCCAACTAGATTGGTAATTCTTGCAAGGGAGAAGTGCTTAGTTTTGGGTTCAATCTTGCGGTGTCCTCACCCAGTGACAAAGTAGGGGTAGTGTCGGTGTCAAAACCGGCGGATCCCGGGTAGGGGGTCCCGAACTATGATGCTTGGATCGATGGTAACAGGAAACGAAGGGGACGAGGTTTTACCCAGGTTCGGGCCCTCCTATGGAGGTAATACCCTACGTCCTGCTTGATTGTATTGATCGTATAGAGATTACAGAGTGATCTACCACGAGATCGTATGACTAAAACCCTAGATGAGTTCTCCCCTAATGATCTAAAACCCTCCGGCTTGTATAGACGCCGGGGGTGCCTAGGGTTTACACATGGTCGGTTACACGTCGATGGGATAAACATGCCTATTCTACTTTAAACGCGGAACACACGCGAAGCTTCTAGAAACTTCCCTTCTGGAGTCCGATCCTTCGAGTGATCCAGTGTCCGGCGAACGGCCCATGTAGTCAGACCCATATTAGATAGGCCGGCCTCCCGAGGACCCCCTAGTCCAGGACTCCCTCAGTAGCCCCCGGACTAGCCTCCAACGCCGATGTGTATCCGGAGAATCTTGAACAGAGAAGTCTTCGGCTTGCGAGGCGAGTCCCTCTTCCCCTGATTGTTCGGCATCCGACCTGTGATCGGCGAAATCCCAAACGTTGCGGGATTGCCAAGTCCATTGCAATAATGCTTCTCGAACCTCGCGCATTGCGAGGAGATGAATGGTTTAGCAGTTCTTTTACAGAGCTGCCCCCCTCCGAAAAGGGGTACCATCTATTTAATTAAACTGGATCGCGATCACATCTTCACCTTCCCCCTTTAGACGAAACCCCCTAGCAAAAAGACCTCTACCAAAAGAAAATGGCGAGCGTACCTGGTTCTTCTTCGGATCCTTATGGATCTCGCCCAGGGGATTGGGGAAGCTGTTCCGTGTCAACTCTTCGTCTTCGCCAACTAGAGACCCAAGGGTATCTCCCTTCCTCAGATCTGACGACCGTCCGTGCCGGCTTGAATTCATTCAACGGCGTGGTCCTTGCGGAGAACTTCCCCCATCCACAAAAGGGAGACCACGTGTGCTTCGTCCCGTTCTTCCTGCGAGGGCTCGGATTTCCCATCCACCCATTCTTGAGAGGGTTATTTGCATTCTACGGGATCCAGCTCCATCACCTTACCCCAGGGTCTATCGTTCACATCTCAGGCTTCGTGGCCCTCTGCGAGATGTTCCTGGGGTGCGAGGCACATTTCGAATTGTGGAGGAAGTATTTTTGCCTTGTCCCACGTACAAGGGACGGGACAATTTTCGAAGTTGGTGGAGCCGAAGTATGCCGCATAGCGGGGACGGGTTACCCCATAGGAACCCCGAAGGAATTTGAAATGTGGACCTCGGAGTGGTTTTATATTGAAGACGTTCCTTTGTTCGATCAAACTCGGCGGTGCTTTCCCGAATACTCCGATGCCTTTCTGAAGAAAAGGTACAACTGGCGTCCGAAGAGCCTGCCCCAAGAGGAAAGTGCCGAGGTGCTGCGTTTATCGACCCATGTGAGGCTATTAAACCATCACAAGCTGACCATGATTGACGTCATGGCCGCCGTCCTCACTCGATGCGTCCAACCTCTTCAGCAGAGGGTACATCCTTTGTGGCGCTATAACGGGACAAGCGACACTACTCGCTCCCGATGACTGGGTCCTGCCAATCAAACAGCACTAGCCGCCGCACTTGCCGATCTATTCAAGGGGGAGCAAGAGGATTTTGTTCAGCGGTCATCAAAGGACGGATATTCTTGCCACAATCCCATCGAATGGGTGAGCCTTTATACCTACTGTAATTATAGTTCGGTTTTTCCATTATGTCCCTTTCTGACCGAAGCCGTCAAACTTTATGCAAACTGGAATGGAGGAGCTTCATCGAGACAGTCAACTGTCCAGCTCCTCAACCCGAAGACTATGCCCGTGAGGACGATCCGGGCTATCACGAAGACCCGGACCTATCAATCGAATTTGAAGGCGGGGTTTTCTACTAGGAGGGCCGTGATTACGCCAAAGTGGCCATCGTTGCCGACTACCCTGGATCTTTTCCTTCCCCCGCCGTAAACAAGAAGAAAAAGAAGAAGACGTCCCACAAGAGACAAGTATCCACCAATGACCCTGACATACCGGTTCCTATCGTCAAACGCCGTAGATCTGCGCGACTTACACCGGCCGCAGCGACAGTGGCCGAATCGGGAAGTAATAAGGATCCGGCAGATAGGCCGGTCACAGGGGCAAGCGCACCAGCGAGCTCATCCCAAAGGTATTTCGCTTGATCACACGATTTAACACCATGATTTGATAAAGCTCGTCGAAAGATAATTCCGCCGAAATATTCAGGCAAGAGGTTCGGCCGTCTCCTGCCGAGGACGTCGTAAAGACATCCATCGGTGCCCAAGGTTCAGGGCCTTCCGCCCATGTTGATCCTGTTGCCGGAGCTTCCACCGCCAATCCCGCCCCAGCCGATTCAGGCGATGCCATATCGGTCACCAAATCAGAGGTTGGGAGCGCTATGCGTCATCGGCAGCGACGTAAAGTCCTGCAACATCCAGCTTTTTCCGAACAGGATTTCGGCGTTCTACGCACGGCGGATGCATACCTTGGGGCCGCCCGAACTGGGTTCGGTGAAGCTATAAAGTTGATATCGTCCAGCTTGCAGGTGAGTTGTTGGTTTTTTAAAATCCGAACACGCATGTAAACCCAGTAGCCCCCGAGCCTTAACTTGGTCGGCATGACCGAATTAAGGATCCCTTTCTGCAAATGCAGGCCTCTAAGCAACAGTGTGAGCAATTGGCCAAGGAACTTAAGGACAGCCAAACACAGGTCGAATCTGTGAAGGCTGAGCTAGAGCAAGTGAAGAGCTTTACTCGGGAGGCACACGGTGAGTGCATATATTAGCCGAATATATAACATGTCCCCATACTTACGCGAGGGTACTATGTAGCAGTTGAATCAATAGGGCAATTACAAAAAGATTTGGATGTAGCCCGAGAATCTCAGCGGTACGCCGAGTCCCAGCACGAAGCTGGAGGTCGCGTTATGACGCGACACATTGAAGAGAAGAACCGCTTCAAAGAGGAGAACCAGAAGCAAGCCGAGGAAATTGAAAGCTTGAAGGCTCAATTGGCCCAGGTCCAGGGAGAGAACCAAATCTTACAGAGGGGCATGTATGGTGAGCGTGATTCGAACATCAGAAGGTAATTTTTCCTTTATGGATGTAATATAACCTGTATGCCATAACTCATGTGTAGGTCTCCTGACCGGGCATTCCGAAGAAGAGATCGGATCTTACCAGGGAAACTTGCTAAAGGATCTAACCGCCTTGCATGAGCGGGCTCGGAAGGTCATAAAGGGCATGGTAAAAGCACTGTGGCCCGCTGAGCAGCCTTCCGAGGGGATGACCGAGCTAGTCGATCGTTTCAAGGGAGCTCGAGCTAGGTTCGAGCTGTGGAAGACATCGGCATGCCGGGAGGGAGCGAGGGAGGCGTGGGCGATGATCAAGACCCGCTATACTGGACTTGATCCCGAGCATATGGCTCGGGTTGGGCCAGTGGGGGTAGATGGACAGGAAATTCCGCTCCACCTGGTTTATGACCAGGTGATGCCTGCCGCCCGATTGTCACAACAGGACTGCTCCCTGGACACTGTAATCGATAATCTCGATCAGCAGCCGGGTATATGATTGTATGTAGCTATGTACTATCAATCAAAGATTTGCACCGCTGTGTTGTAAACTTTGTCTTAACCGGCCATCGGCTTTAGCCTCCCGTGCTAGAAGCTTGGGAGTGTTCCGCTGAAAGTATCACCCTAGGGTGGACGAACTATATTCGGGGAACCAGGCAATCCGGCCATGTGGTGCGAACAGACATAAAGCACGCAGGGAGATATGTTATATTACTATTTAGCGTAAGAAACATCTTCTGAAGAAAATAGTACCTCTACCGATACCTTTCGTCAGGTTGCTACGTAAGGCGTAGGCTGTAGCCCGTATACTGATAGTATATGGCTAAGGGTGATTGTAAGAAGACAAGACCCTGGTAATGGTCATGACGACCATAGTGTTACAAATTATTTCCGTCGGGGCCGATCAATTGTCTACGCAAGATAGCTAGCTTTTGGCTTCACCCGTCTGAGGCACGTGTCCGGATGACCCGGTCGTGACAATCGCAGAGGTGCTCCCTTTACCCTCTAGCCGAACAATCGGGAACGTAGAGGGTAACCACAGGAGCGAGGCAACCCAGCTTGGCGAATCTTAGTTCGAATTGATGCATACGATGGCTTGAAAACGACAAGGAAAACGGGCACCCACAGTGAGTGTGAACAAGTGCGGAGAATATAAAATCATTGGCTTCGGAAAGGAAGCCCCCAGGTGCTGTGTTCGGATTTAACACTTGAAGGTGTAAAACGAAAAGTCTTATAACGAGATTGAATGAGCCGAACACAGAGTTGGGATAAAAAGGGTGCAAACCTGCCAAACATTAGTGCGAAAGGAGAATTGGAAAATAAAAAGGAAAAAACACGAAGGAAGAAACATAAAGTAAGGAGTGCGACGACACCGGTTTATCCGTAGAAACGCCGAAGACGAGCTGCGTTCCATGGGTTTGGTTCGAGGCGGTAATCCAACGGGTTCCGAAGATGATAAGCCCCTCCCGTGAGCACTTCGTCGATTATGAAGGGGCCTTCCCATTTGGGCTTGAGTTTATGCTTCTGCTTCTCCGGGAGTCGTAGGACTAATTCGCCTACGTTGTATGCTTGCGCCCTCACCTCTCTGCTCTGGTAACGCCGGGCCTGCTGCTGCTAAAAAGTGGAACGGGCCCGAGCTATGTCTCGCTCTTCCTCCAAGGCGTCCAAGTCGTCCTGCCGATCTAACTCGGCCTCTCTTTCCTCGTACATGCGTACTCTTGGCGCATCGTGAATGATATCACAAGGAAGGACCGCTTCGGCCCCGTAGACCATAAAGAACGGGGTGTAACCCGTTGATCTATTCGGGGTGGTGCACAAGCCCCGTAGTACGGAGTCCAGCTCCTCAACCCACTGACAATCGGATTCTTGCAGAGACCGGACCAAACGCGGCTTGATGCCGCTCATTATGAGGCCGTTTGCTCGTTCAACTTGTCCATTAGTCTGCGGGTGATAAACCGAGGCGTAATCGAGCTTGATGCCCATCTTTGCACACCAGTCTTTGACTTCCTGAGCGGTGAAATTGGATCCGTTATTAGTTATTATACTGTGCGGGACACCGTAACGGTGTATCACGCCGGATATAAAGTCGATTACTGGTCCGGATTTGGCGGACTTGACGGGTTTAGCCTCGATCCATTTGGTGAACTTGTCGACCATAACCAGCAAGTATTTATTTTTCTTGGTCCCCCCTTTAAGTTGTCCGACCATGTCTAGCCCCCAGACCGCGAAAGGCCAAGTGATCGGAATAGTCCGAAGAGCTGTTGGGGGCATGTGACTTTGGTTTGCGAAGAGTTGACACCCTACGCAATATTTGACAAGTGACTGGGCGTCCGCCCGAGCTGTGGGCCAAAAGAACCCCACCCGGAAGGCCTTGCTTACTAAGGCTCTTGCTGCGGCATGATGACCGCCCATCCCTCTGTGTACTTCGGCGAGAAGCTCCCGCCCCTCTTCCTCAGATATGCACCGCTGTAGTACTCCAGTAGTGCTCTTTTTATATAACTCTCCTTCGTGTACCTTAATGGCTTTGGAGCGCCGAACTATACGTCGGGCCTCCGTTTGATCATCAGGGAGTTCCTTACGAAGGAGGTAGGCGAGGAAGGGTTCGGTCCAAGGAGCGATTACTGCCATGACCTCGTGGGCCGAGGGCATTTTGTTCATTACGGAGCCGCCGATAATTCTGTCGTCTGGTTCGTCAACAGGGGGAACAACCGTGTGTGCGCTTGAGAGATCGGCGCCCGCTTGATCGTCCTGCCAAACCACGGATGGCTTAAACAGCCGTTCCAGGAAAGTGTTCGGCGGGACAGGGTCGCGTTTGGCTCCTAAATGTGCCAGTATGTCAGCGGCTTGGTTGTCGTCTCGAGCGACGTGGTGGAACTCCAGCCCCTCGAACCGTGCAGATATTTTGAGGACAGCGTTTCGATATGCCGCCATCTTCGGATTTTTGGCGTCGAACTGGCCGTTTACTTGAGAGATGGCCAGATTAGAATCTCCCCGTACCTCCAGCCGCTGTATGCCCATTGAAACTGCCATCCGAAGGCCGTGTAGAAGGGCTTCGTATTCGGCTGCGTTGTTGGAGTCAGCATACATGATCTGGAGCACGTATCGGACGTTGTCACCTGTGGGGGATGTGAGAACGACTCCAGCCCCCAGTTCGGCCAAGGTTTTGGATCCATCAAAGTACATCGTCCAATGTGAGTATGTACTGTATTCCCTGGGGAGTTCGGCTTCTGTCCATTCGGCAAGGAAATCCGCTAATACCTGAGATTTAATAGCTCGGCACGGTTTGTATGTGATCTCGAAAGGAAGGAGCTCAATCGCCCATTTGGCTATACGGCCTGTGGCGTCCCTGTTATTGATTATATCATTCAGGGGTACTTCCGATGCCACTGTGACCGAACACTCTTGGAAGTAATGTCTTAATTTACGTGATGCCATAAATACCGTATAGGCTATCTTCTGGTAGTGCGGGTATCTTGACTTGCATTGCGTTAGCACCTTTGACACATAATAGACCGGCTTCTGTATCTGGAATTTGTGCCCCTCCTCCTCTCGTTCGACGACGAGCACTGCGCTGACAACTTGGTTGGTGGCCGATATGTATAACAACATGGGCTCACCCGCGCTTGGTGCTGTGAGTATGGGGTTACTTGCCAACAGTGTCTTGATATCTTCTAACGCAGCCTTTGCTTCGTCGGTCCATTCAAAAGTCTTGGTCCGTTTCAGCAAGTTGTACAGGGGTAAAGCTTTTTCACCGAGGCGGGAGATAAAGCGGCTTAATGCCGCCACGCAACCCGCCAATCTTTGCACATGCTTTAGCTCTGTGAGGATTGCAAGTTCTGACAAGGCGTGGATCTTGGCCGGATTCGCTTCTATTCCTCTATGGGAAATGATGAATCCGAGCAACTTACCAGCGGGAACTCCGAAGACGCACTTCTCGGGATTGAGCCGAATATCATATTCGCGTAGGCTTGCAAAGGTTTGCCTTAGGTCGTCGATTAAATTGCTAACGTGTTTCGTTTTGATGACCACGTTGTCCATGTATGCTTCGACTGTTTTGCCGATCTGTTTCTCAAGACAGGTATGGATCATGCGCTGGTATGTAGCCCCAGCGTTTTTTAGCCCGAAAGGCATTGTGTTAAAGCAGAACGGCCCGTAGGGGGTGATGAATGCGGTTGCCGCTTGATCGGATTCCTTCATTTTAATTTGATGGTATCCGGAATAAGCGTCGAGGAAACACAGCGAGT
Source organism: Elymus sibiricus (assembly GCA_039707655.1). NCBI lineage: Eukaryota > Viridiplantae > Streptophyta > Magnoliopsida > Poales > Poaceae > Elymus > Elymus sibiricus. Next base: position 485,713,493 of record CM077671.1, read on the forward strand.
CGTGTCCGGCTGTGGCATCAATGATCTGGTCTATTCATGGTAGAGGGAAAGGGTCCTTGGGCAGGCCTTGTTGAGGTCTTTAAAGTCGACGCACAGCCGCCAGGATTTGTCTTTCTTTGGTACCATCACCAGGTTTGCCAGCCATTCGGGGTGCTTAATGTCCCGAATGAATCCGGCCTCTAGCAATTTAGCTAATTCTTCACCCATAGCTTGTCGTTTGGGCTCGGAGAAACGGCGGAGAGTCTGTTTGACGGGCTTAAAACCTGCCATGATGTTCAGACTGTGTTCTGCCAATCATCGTGGGATGCCAGGCATATCGGAAGGATGCCAGGCAAATATATCCCATTTTTCTTGTAAGAATGCTCGCAGCGCCTCCTCTGTGGTAGGGTCGAGCTGTGCGCCGATGGACGCTGTCTTGTTAGGGTCCGTCGGGTGGACCTGAACTTTAGTGATTTCTTTTGCTGGCTTGAAGGACGTGGATTTGGGCCTCTTGCTGAGGATCACGTCGTCTTTGTCTACCGTTGACCGGAGTGCGGTCAGCTCTTCTGCAGCAAAGGTCTCAGCTAGGGCCTCGAGGGCGAGTGCTGCTGTTTTGTTTTCGGCCCGTAGGGCTATATTCGGATCACCAGCTATTGTGATTACTCCGTTTGGTCCTGGCATTTTAAGTTTCATATACCCGTAATGTGGTATAGCCTGGAATTTTGTGAAGGCTTCACGTCCCAGAAGGGCGTGATAGCCACTGGTGAAGGGCACGATGTGGAAGAGGAGCTCTTCCGATCGGTAGTTGTCGGGCGTGCCGAACACTACGTCCAGGGTAATACATCCTGAGCAGCGTGCCTCCTTCCCTGGGATTATTCCCCGAAAGGTTGTGTTGCTATGCTCGATCCGAGATCGGCCGAATTGCATTTTTCTAGCGTGTCTTCACAAATTAGGTTTAGACCGCTGCCGCCGTCCATTAGCACTTTGTGCAACCGGAAGCCGTCGATGACGGGGTTCAGGACTAGTGCGGCTGGTGAATGGTCGGGATGAATGGCTGGTCGATCAGCATCTCCAAAGGTGATGGGTGTATCTGCCCATACACTTGTTGCAGCCACGTGGTAGACCTGTCCAATTTCTTTAAGGGCTCTCTTCCTTTTGTTCATCGAAGGGAACGTTTCGTAGATCATCAGGACTTCGGTGTGATGTTCCGATGAGTCTGCGGGGCGCCCTCTGGGCGGTGATGCCTTGAGGATGGCTTCGCCGCTTTTTGCGATCTGTCTGACGACCCAGCAAGTTCTAAAACTGTGGGTTGGAGCTGTGTTTAGCAATACGGAGTGTATTGGGCAAGGTTTGTCCAATAGTCCGTCCAGGACAGTACTGACCCCAGGAAGGGATCTGTTTCTCTTTTTGGCGGGCTGAGTTTGGGCTGTTCGGTTCGGGGGTATCCTCTTTTGCCGATCTCCTCTAAGGTATTCGGCAGAGGTTTGGTCCGAAAATAGCCGCTCTGCTTGCCAAGCGCTTTCCATGGCACAATACTTCTGTACCAAGATGGATAGCTCGGAAAGGTCAGTTATGTGCCGCCGTGCCAGGGCGTTGAGGATTCCCTCGTTGTGGCAATTACGTTTGAAGGTTGCCATTATATCTGTGTCGCTGAGGCCGCGTGACGGTGTCCTGGACTAGGGGGTACTCACCACGTCGTCTCCCGACCTATGGGTCGGGCCGAGGACCCCCATGGCGGTTTACTAATGGGCCAGTCCGGACAGCCCATGATGCCGAATACAAGGAGGATTCCACAAGACTTGGCGCACAAGACAAGGACTCCTCTCAACCCTAGACCTACGGTGCATATATAAACCGAGGCCAGGCTAGTCAATAGATCAATATATATTACATTACATCTCATAATCTCGTGGTAGATACCTGTACTATGTACTATCCCCATATGAATATAATCAAGCAGGACGTAGGGTTTTACCTCCATAGGAGGGCCCGAACCTGGGTAAACATCGTCTCCTTCGTCCCTTTGTTACCATCGCTCCAAGACGCCTAGCTTAGGACCCCTACTACAAGATATGCTGGATTTGACACCGACATTGGTGCTTTCATTGAGAGCCTGCTGGCAGTCGCCGTGGTGCGATGGGAATTCAGATCGGCTCCATCGCGATCTACGCGTCGGAACCGAGCTACATCATCAACGTCGGCATCTTCGTCGCCGGCTTGACTGGTCACCTCGGCTAGGCCGAGGACTGTGCGCCACGTCGGATCATCTAGATCGGACGGGTGTATTCATCAACATCAACTCCAATCTCAACCAATATCATGGAAGAATCCTCCATGGTGCTCGGGGGCTCAACGTCAACATTGCCCTCGCGCGATCAGACAGTTTTTCTGGACAGCGGATTCGTGTTCGTCGTCCCCACCACCTCGAGTGTCGTTTGGACGATTGCTTCGGTGAAACTGTGCGGAATTGAGTCTGGAACAACCCTGCAAAATTTCGTCGCGTTCCGATGGAGGAATCTCCAACGATCTACAATATACCGAAGCCCTGTCAAATCTGGACGTGAATCTAGACGTCTTTAGGGAGAGGAGTGCAGCGTCAAGCTCGTACATCGTTTGGAAGATCCCACCGTTCATCGGCTGCGGAATTACCATACCGATCACCCCTCAAAATTTCAATTCGATCCGACCGTTCAAACTCCGGGAAACGTCCGATGAGTGCATCAATTTACGGATCTGTCTCCTGCGCGAAAACAAATCCGACCCGAATTCATCTTTCTTCATGAACGGGATATTGAACATCCTTTTTGAAGGAATTTTTTTAGGGTATTGTGTGTTGTTCTCAAACACGTACACACAAATTTTAAGTCTTTTTTGAGGCAATTTTCACCATCGTGCCGATGTCAAACCATACCGACAACATTACTCTACGGCTGCCGACCTGCGTTAGACAGCTCGTCACTTCGCCGAGCCGAGGTCAACCTCATCGGATCATCACCTCAATGAGCCGACTAATAGTTCGGCTAGCCGAACAAAGAGTTCGGCATCGCGAGGGCCGAATAATCATTACGCGAAACTTGTCATTTGCGGGTTGTACGGGTCGGGCGCTCCGTTGCTTCATCAATCCAGCATTGACCTCGTCACAAATTCCGACCTACGTCGGCATCGCCACGCCGTTACTTTTTCAAGCTGACATCCACCACGCCGGCCTGCTTTGACATGTCGGCTGGTATGGGGCCCTAGCGTCACCTTTCCGATCTGCCCCGTCACCTCGGCTGGACTGGGGGCTTCGTCATCTCCTCATCAACCCGCTCCGGAGAATTCGGCGTCACCAGCCGACCTGCTTCAACACCTCGGCTGGCCTAATACTTCGGCGTCACCAGCCGACCTGCTTCAACACCTCGGCTGGCCTAATACTTCGGCGTCACCAGCCGACCTGCTTCAACACCTCGACTGGCCTAATACTTCGGCGTCACCAACCGACCTGCTTCAACACCTCGGCTGGCCTAATACTTCGGCGTCACCAGCCGACCTGCTTCAACACCTCGGCTGGCATGAGACTTCGGCGTCACCAGCCGACCTGCATAAGACTTCGGCATCCGCCGATCACAGCTTCGCCATGTTAACTGGACCGAGGACTTCATCTCACCACATCGACCGTGCAGCGTCGCCACTTCGTCAAGCCGAACTCTTCGTTCAGGCACCTCGGCGCCCAGGCCATATTCCTTTGCTTATTTGCTTCACTTAAATTAACTAAGTAGAAGATTTTTTTTAAATATATTATTACCTTTATTTGTTATTACTCTTGTCTTGCACTATTTTATGTGTGCAGGTAATCAGCTTCGGCTGCGTCGCGCGGTCAGTTCGGCGTCACCTTGCCGACCTACTCCGCCACCTCGGGCAGACCGGGGGCTTTGCCTCACCACATCGGCCGAGCCGTGTCACATCTTCGGAGTGCCGAACTGCCGACCTACTCCGCCACCTCGGGCAGACCGGGGGCTTTGCCTCACCACATCGGCCGAGCCGTGTCACATCTTCGGAGTGCCGAACTCCTCGCTCGGTCACCTCGGGCTTGGGGGCTGGGACCTCGGTCATGCCGAAGACTGTGCACCATATCGGATCTGTCAAAGTTCGATGGGCGTCCTCGTCCCGCCACAAGCCCGGATCGCGTTATCGATACCGAGCACTTTAACGAGCTAAGTCGCTTTAATGCTCAAATTTCTAAATTTTTGTTTGGTTCTACCGAGCATTATATTTATGTTAAATAAAAAAGTTTGTTTGTTAACAACACTTCCTTTTCCCATGATAACTGGGGGCTTCGTCGTCACGCTGCCGAACTACTCTGTCTCCTCGGCTGGACCGAGGGCTTTGCCTCGCCGCATCAACCGTGCTGCGTTGCCACTTCTCGACCCGAGCTCTTCGCTCAGTTACCTCGGGCTTGGGGGCTGGGACCTCGGCCAAGCCGAGGACTACGTCTTTGTCCCGCCACAACCCGAACCGCACCGAGCACATTAACCAGCTAAGTCGTTTTCGTGCTCAGCTCTCTTTAGAATTTTACTTTTTGTTCGGTTCGACCAAGCATTATACTTTTTTGACAAAAATTTGTTTGTGAAAAACTTTCTTTGTCAAAACTTTGTTTGTTACAAACAAATTCAAATACCCCGTTTACTTGGGGGCTTCCTTTATGAAACCTTTTCTCTTTGCATGCGATTATTATTGTACAACTTCTTTCCTTGCTCATGTATTATGCCAAAATATGCATCATGTTGACTTAAGTGTTCCGCAAAGCTGGCTTGCCTGGCTCCTGTGCTTACCCCTACGTTCCCGATTGTTCGGCTAGGGAGTAAAGGGAGCACCTCTGCGATTGTTACGATCGGCTCATCCGAACTCGTACCTCAGACGGGTGAAGCCGAAAGCTAGCGCTCTTACTGTTTTCAACTATGGTCGGCACACGACGGAACTCACGCGTACACAAATCTATTGCACAAGTCTCAGAGTAATCATGAGCGACCAAAGAAAGGTACCGTTGGGGGCACTATTTTCTTTGAAGATGCTTTTTACGTTACATAAGTAATATAGCATAAGTTCCCTGGACGCGCTTTGTCTGTTACAGCCTCATGGCCTGATTGCCTGGTTATCCGAAACACCGCCGATATTCTCGGTAGGCAGAGTAGATAACACTTTTTGGCCCTTGGCCGAAGAGGGAGAAGCCGAAGGTCGGTTAAGACGCGTTCAAAGTTCGGGCGAACATAGATATTATATAAGTACTTCGGTACATACAATCATTATACATAAAATTATTTTACCCAAGTCACTTGGGGGCTTTTAAATTAATATGAGCCATTTTATAATAGATGTTTTCTTCTCAGTCGTCGCAAAGTCTTTTTCTACCACTGCTTTCTCGACTCAAGTGTATGATCAATAGCCGGGTAGTCTGGTTTCTCTCTAAAGCCGCTCGCGTTTAGTTCGCTAAACTGGCCTGAGAAACACTCCGCCTTCGGGATAGGGAGGTTGAAGCCGAAGGCTGACCCACTTGAAGTCTAGAGATCGGATGTATCATGTTAAAGCACGACCGAAGCACATATTAAATTTTATACCGCTTTCGTATTGGCACAATTTTATTTTATCTAAACATAAACCTTTTTTGCATAAGTTTTTTGTTTTTTCCGAGCATAACTCTCGCAGTACACTTTTAAAGCATCGGCAATATCAACGGGGGGCTCCGACTAGAGCTGAACCCACCAAAAGCCAAGGTACTCCGAATAGTCCTCGGCAAAACATTCTCGGATATTGCTTTATATGCATCCGTTTCGAATTGTGTCTTTGGTCAATAGTTGGGTTGCCCTGCTCCTGTGCTTGCCTCCTATGTTCCGCTTTGTTCGGCTAGGTGTGCAAAGGGAGAACCACTGCGATTGTGCTTCCAGCTCGAATGGTTAAAGCGCCTCAGTGGAGAAAGCCGAAAACTGACTGTCACAATGGGCGTAAAACTGGTCATCGATCCGATGACTGTGTGAAACTACAGATCGATAGAGGTCACCCCATATTAAACGATGGTCCTTTCATAAGATTGGCCGAAGTGTTACTGGTTTGACCTCGGCTGATGCCGAACACTATTCGCGCTTATTCATTTACAAATATTAAAGGGGCACATCGATCCCCTGATCTGGTGTTGCCACCCGACTAGTGGCTCGGGGGCTACTGCATTGCCTATTCAATACAGAAAATTCAAAATGCTCAGTGTTCGGCTTGATCGAGCTATGGGCAAACGTGTCTTCGGACAATAATAGGTACCATCTGGACCTATCCGGCATCAAGCTAATATCTTATGGCAACTTCTCAAGACCCTCTCTCAAGGGCCCGCTTGCCGATAACTATTTCCTCTAATATATTACACCGCGTTTCTAAGTATGCTGCAGAGCTAGGAGTTGATCCTCAGGCCGATTTTGTGAATCAACCTGAGTCTCAGGGGCTACTGGGATCAGCGGTTTTATGTTTTCCTTTCAGGAAGCAGGACATCCTCTTGGTTGAGGTGTTCGGCGTGATGGTCTTGCCCGGAAACTCTTTTCCGAACTATGGTTCGGCATCTTTCCTACCAAACTCCACCTTGGCGTTGTCAAAACGTACATGACGGTTGAACTAGTTCCCAAGGAAATACGATCCTAGGGTCGGCAATATCGACCAACCCAAGTCTCGGGGGCTACTGCATTGACAATTCAATGCAGAAAAATTCAGTGCAATACAGTTTCCGAGGAGATTATGATCCTTGGGTTGGTCGGCCGCACCCAACCTAAGTCTCGAGGTCTGTGTACACCGCTTTTCTGTTCCGAAGTATGCTGCCGAGCTAGGATTTGATCCTCAGGCCGATTTTGCGAATCGACCTGAGTCTCAGGGGCTACTGGGATCAGCGGTTTTATGTCATCCTTCAGGTGCATCTCGGCTTTTAGACCGACACACACCTTGAGGGCTACTGGCTATATATCTCGGCAGAGAATAAATTGCACCAATCAAAAATATTCACAAATAATCAGCCCACGGTCGGGGTGGTGCACCACCTCGGAAGCTGTCCGGCATAAAGCTCGGGCGCAAGTGGCTGGCTCCATAGAGAGCATTTTCGACATTAAGCTCAGATGAAATTCTTTAATTTTTAAGGTCCAAGGTACTTTATGATACCTCGGACGCTGAACATCATTGGAGCTCGGATGCAGTCCGGCGTTGGAGCTCGGAAGCAGTCCGGCGTAAAGCTCAAGATCGGAGACGCCTCAGAAGCAGTCCGGCATAAAAGCTCGGATGTGAATGGCTGGCTCCACAGAGGACGTTTCCGGCATTATGTTCGGTTGAACTCCTCCAATCTTTCCAAGACCGAGGTAATCTGTGACACTTCGGATGCTGAACAAAATTAGACTTCGGCTACAAAAAGACACCTCGGACGCAGTCCGGCATCAAGTTCGGACGCGAGTGGTTGTCTCCCTAGAGGGCTTTTCCGGCATTATGTTCGGTTGAAACTCCTCCAAACTTTTCATGACCGAGGTAGTCTATGACACCTCGGATACAGTCCAGCGTTGGAGCTCGGACATAGTCCGGCGTTGGAGCTCGGCTAAAAATACATCTCGAACACAGTCCGGCTTTGGAGCTCGGACATACTTCGGCGTTGGAGCTCGGCTGTAAAAAGACACCTCGGATGCAGTTCGGCGTTGGAGCTCGGACGCAAGAGGACACCGCCGCACAGGAAACACTTTAAACCCGAGGTGTGGCATAAAAAATAATAAGGCATTGATAAAGGCCGATAACTTAAAGGGGCTCCTCGGATGCCCGACGTGTGAACTCTTTGGATTCAGCTCGGCGATCCTCAAGATCGAAGACGGGAAGATTTGTTGAACTAGTTTCCAAGGCCGACGACCGAAGACAAAGAACTGTTCGGAAGAACCGAGGAGCGTCCCCAACTTGAAGACCGGTTCAGGGGGCTACTGACGGTGTCCTGGACTAGGGGGTACTCACCACGTCGTCTCCCGACCTATGGGTCGGGCCGAGGACCCCCATGGCGGTTTACTAATGGGCCAGTCCGGACAGCCCATGATGCCGAATACAAGGAGGATTCCACAAGACTTGGCGCACAAGACAAGGACTCCTCTCAACCCTAGACCTACGGTGCATATATAAACCGAGGCCAGGCTAGTCAATAGATCAATATATATTACATTACATCTCATAATCTCGTGGTAGATACCTGTACTATGTACTATCCCCATATGAATAAAATCAAGCAGGATGTAGGATTTTACCTCCATAGGAGGGCCCGGACCTGGGTAAACATCGTCTCCTTCGTCCCTTTGTTACCATCGCTCCAAGACGCCTAGCTTAGGACCCCTACTACGAGATATGCCGGATTTGACACCGACACCGCGCACGTTGTGTCGTGCGAGGAGTAGTCTGGCCCAGTAATGATGGACCAACTCCCCTGGCAAATGCGCAATGTCCAGTGGATTCGAACGATTGGGCTCTGATGCGATGATCGGGTCATCGGCTTGGGAGGTGGGTGGGAGAAAAGGTAGTCCCCCACCAAGATGGGAGTCCGGAACTATAAGTTCCGAACCGCGGGATAGGTCGGGGGCCGACACCGGACTATTGCTGGGGCCGGTGACTGGGTCACGGGCAAGATCTCGGTGGTCGGAAATTGAGGTGTAGACCGTTTTTAGTTCCGGTAGCTGGGAGGTCGAACCCTCCGCCGGACACTCGACGGTGGCCACGAGGTGGGTGACCGTGGGGACGTAAATTTCCCTGTCATCGGGTTTAAGCCCAAGCCGGTCATAGACCGGGATCTGGTCATCGGCCATTCGCATAGTCTCCATCCGATCGAACAACTCGTTGAGAAATGAGGCGATGGTGGGATGCGTGTCACCAAAGCGAGTGGGGTCGGTATGCGGCGTCGCTGTTCCAGAGTCGCGCGAGGGCGTTCTTGGATCCTGTTCAGATCCATCCTGACCCGTACGAAGACCGATCTGAGAGCAGACCGGGGCCGGGTCGTCGTTGATTTTTATCGACGAGATCCGATCTAAGGCTTTGTCGAGAATCGAGAGCTCGATCGGACCGATCTGCCCAGAGCTTCCGGAGTTAGCCTCCGATGCATCCGTGCAGGGAGTGTGTTCGGCAAGAACGGGTGTTCGGCTCTCGGGCGCTATGACCTGATCCGAACTTAAGATCGGGCCTCCACCAGGGCAGATCCCATAGGCGGGGCCGGAAGATGGATCCGAGGTTAAAGCCTCAGGGTCATCGGGCATGGCAGGCGAGACTGCAAGCCCGGTTAGTGATAGATCGCCGCGGGAGTCTACGGAGAACTCTAAGTTCCCGAATCTGTCCTCCTGATCAAGGGCGAAACTTTCGACGCGGCCAAGGCGGCCGGTCGGGTTGGCGTGCAGCACTATGCTGCCGAAGGCGAAGATCTGTCCAGGGGCAAAAGTCCCTGTGTTGCGGACCTCTTCGTTAACGACTAGGCGAACCATCGATTCCTTCTGGCGATCACAGTGGAACTCTCAATGAAAGCACCAATGTCAGTGTCAAAACCGGCGGATCTCGGGTAGGGCGTCCCGAACTATGATGCTTGGATCGATGGTAACAGGAGACGAAGGGGACGAGGTTTTACCCAGGTTCGGGCCCTCCAATAGAGGTAATACCCTACGTCCTGCTTGATTGTATTGATCGTATAGAGATTACAGAGTGATCTACCACGAGATCGTATGACTAAAACCCTAGATGAGTTCTCCCCTAATGATCTAAAACCCTCCGGCTTATATAGACGCCGGGGGTGCCTAGGGTTTACACATGGTCGGTTACACGTCGAGGGGATAAACATGCCTATTCTACTTTAAACGCGGAACACACGCCAAGCTTCTAGAAACTTCCCTTCTGGAGTCCGATCCTTCGAGTGATCCAGTGTCCGGCAAACGGCCCATGTAGTCCGACCCATATTAGATAGGCCGGCCTCCCGAGGACCCCCTAGTCCAGGACTCCCTCAGGTAGCAAGCCACGTATTTGTATTGTTGCCATCGAGGATAAAAAGATGGGGTTTTCATCATATTGCTTGAGTTTATCCCTCTACATCATGTCATCTTACCTAATGCGTTACTCTGTTCTTCATGAACTTAATACTCTAGATGCAGGCAGGAGTCGGTCTATGTGTGGAGTAATAGTAGTAGATGCAGAATCGTTTTGGTCTACTTGACACGGACGTGATGCCTATATGCATAATCATTGCCTTGGATATCTTCATAATTATTCGCTTTTCTATCAATTGCTCGACAGTAATTTGTTCACCCACCGTATTATTTTCCTTGATGAGAGAAGCCTCTAGTGAAACCTATGGCCCCCGGGTCTATTTTCCATATTATATTTTCAGATCTATAAACCAGAAATACCAAAAATACTTCACTGCAATCTTTTTACTTTTGTTTTACTTTTCGTTTTAGCAATCCTATCTATCTATCTCTATCAGATCTCATCCTTGCATGTAACTGTGAAGGGATTGATAACCCCTTTATAGCATTGGGTGCAAGTGTTTGATTATTTGTGTAGGTACATCTATTGGGGACTTGCTTGTATCTCCTACTGGATTGATACCTTGGTTCTCAACAACTGAGGGAAATACTTATCTACTTTGCTGCATCACCCTTTCCTCTTCAAGGGAGAACCAACGCATGCTCACTTATATATTTGCAAATGCTATAATTACCTTGCTGCATTTATTTAATTTTTATTTATTTTGCTTTTATCAACAATTATCTACACAACTCATTTGCTTGCAAATAACATGATCAAGGGGATTGACAACCCTCTTACCCGCGTTGGGTGCAAGTCGTTTGTTCGTTTGTGTGTAGCCGCTGAAGACGGTTGAGGATTGATATTCCTATTGGTTCGATAAACCTTGGTTTCATAACTGAGGGAAATACTTATCCGCTTTGTGCTGCAATTACTCGTTCCTCTTCATGGAAAACCCAACGCAGATCACAAGTATGAGGAACGATTTCTGGCGCCGTTGCCGGGTAGTATCATCATCAACTATCAAGTAACTTCACACAAATTTTAATTCACTTGTTCTTATTTTATTTGCTATTATATTTAGCTTGTCTCATAAAAATCAAAAACACAAAAATATTTATCTTTGCTTGTTACCTTGCTCTCTTGCCTAGCTATGTTACCTTTATCTTTTATCAAAAACAAACAGAAAGTTTGAAGCAAAAATTTAAAGATAAATGGATCCTCATCCACTTGCTAATCTTTTCAAAACACCTGATTATGTTGAACCATTTGATAGTGAGTTGAGTGCACTAGAATTTCCTTATGAGGTCTGATACGTCTCCAACGTATCTATAATTTTTGCTTGTTCCATGCTGTTATATTATCATTCTTGGATGTTTTACAATCATTTCATTACAACTTTATATCATTTTTTGGGACTAACCTATTGACATAGTGCCAAAGTGCCAGTTGATGTTTTTTCTTGTTTTTTTACTTCACAGAAAATTAGTACCAAATAGAGATGAAATGCTGCGGGGATTTTTGTGGATTTTTTATGGACCAGAAGAAACAAGATGGGACAAAGAACACCAGAAGAGGGGCCCCAGGGTGGCCAGCACCCACCAGGCCGCGCCAGAGGCCCCCTGGTGCGGCCTGATGGGTGCTGGGGACCTCGGGCACCCCTTCAACTGACTATCGTGCCTATAAATTCCCTGGAAATCCAAAAACCCTAGGGAAGTCGACAAAACACAATTACAGCCACCGCAAGTTCCAAAACTACGAGTTCCAATCTAAACACCATCACGGAGGGGTTCATCTTTCTCATAGGTGCCTCTCCGATGATGCGTGAGTAGTTCACCATAGACCTACGGGTCCATAGGCAGTAGCTAGATGGCTTCTTCTCTCTCTCTTATGATTCTCAATACAATGGTCTCTTGGAGATCTATAAGATGTAAACTTTTGTGGTGTGTTTGTTGGGATCCGATAAATTTTGAGTTCATGATCAGTTTCTATCCATGAATATTATTTGAGTCTTCTTTGATCTCTTATATGCATGATTACTTATAGCCTCGTATTTCTTCTTCGAATCTTTGGTTTAGTTAGGCCAACTAGACCGATTTTTCTTGCCATGGGAAGAGGTGCTTTGTGATGGGTTCGATCTTGCGGTGTTCTTTCCCAGTGACAGAAGGAGCAGCAAGACACGCATGTATCGTTCTATTAAGGATAACAAGATGGGGTCTATTCCTACATGAATAGATCTTGTCTACATCATGTCATCATTATTACTCCATTTTCCCATGAACTTAAAACGCTAGATGCATGCTGGATAGCGGTCGATGTGTGGAGTAATAGAGGTAGATGCAGGCAGGAGTCGGTCTATCTATCTTGGACATGATGCCTATATAATGATCATCGCCTTGGATATCGTTATTACTATTCGATTTTCTATCAATTGCCCAACCGTAATTTGTTCACCCACCATGCGCTATACTCATGAGAGAAGCCACTAGTGAACCCTATGGCCCCCAGGTCTACTTTTCCCATCATATTACTTTTCGATCTACATTTTTTGCAATCTTTGTTTTCAGATCTACAAAACCAAAAACCCAAAAACATATTGTTGCATATTTACTCTTTTTATTTGTGTTCTTGAGAGATCTATCTCTCCTATCTATCACTACCTAATCTATCTTATTACCGTAGAGAGATTGACAACCTCTCTTTCGCGTCGGGTTGCAAGTATTTGTTGTTTGTGTGCAGGTGCTGCTTATTGGGTGGTGGTGATCCTCCTACTGGTTCGATAACCTTGGTTTCATAACTGAGGGAAATACTTACCATCGCTATGCTACATCATCCCTTCCTCTTTGGGGAAATACCGACGCAATCCAAGCCACGTCAAGGTCTTGCTTGAAAATCATGAACCTAAAAATTGTGATGAATTGTTAAAAGAAATTTATAAAGGGATTTGTCGGTGTCAAAACCGACAGATCTCGGGTAGGGGGTCCTGAACTGTGATACTTGGATTGATGGTAATAAGAGACGAAGGGGACAAGGTTTTACCCAGGTTCGGGCCCTCCTATGGAGGTAATACCCTACGTCCTGCTTGATTATATTGATTGTATGGGGATTACAGAGTTGATCTACCTCGAGATCAAGTAACTAAACCCTAGATGAGTTCTGTTGTCCTACAACCTAAAACCCTCCGGCTTATATAGATGCCGAGGGTTGATACAAAGTAGGCACATCAAAGGGAAAAATATGCCTATCTACTGTTGATATCTTGGAGGACATGCCATGGCTCCTTCAAACTTCCACCTTGGCGACCGGGCCTCTGATCTTCTAATGCTCATCAAGTGGCCCGTATAATCCAGCCCATAAGAAACAGGTCAGCCATCCAAGGACCCCCTAAACCAGGACTCCCTCAGTAGCCCCCGGACTAGCCTCCAATGCCGAGGTATATCCGACAGTCTTGTATGTCTTTGGCTTGCAAGGCGAGTCCCTCCATCCTTCTTGTACGGCAACCATCCTATCATCGGCGAAATCCCAAACGTCGCGGGATTGCTGGGTCCATAGTAATAGTGTTTCTTGGACTTCGCGCATCATGGGGATCCCTAATACAAATGAGGCATCGCCCATTTAAACAAACTGAGCCGTGGTCCAAACCACATCTTCTTCCTCTTCTTCTTCACCGGAAAAGTACTCTAGCGAAAAAGGTCTCCACCAAAGATGGCAAGCACCCCCGGTTCCTCCTCGGATCCTTACGGATCCCGTCCCGGGGATTGGACTAGCTGCTCCATGTCGCTCCTTTGACTTCGCGACCTTGTGACCCAAGGGTACCTTCCTTCCTCAGATCTAAGAGCCGTCCACGCCGATTTGACATCATTCAACGGTGAAGCCCCCGTGGAGAATTTCCCCAATCCTAAAGAGGGGGAGCGTATATGCCTCGTGCCCTATCTCCTGCGGGGTCTCCGGTTTCCCATCCATCCGTTCCTGAGAGGTCTATTAGTGTTTTATGGGATCCAACTCCACCACCTCACCCCAGGGTCTATCCTACACATCTCGGGCTTCATCGCCCTCTGCGAGATGTTCCTGGGCTGCGAGGTGCATTTTGATTTGTGGAGGAAATACTTCTGCCTTGTTCCTCGCACTCGAGACAAGAGAATTTTTGAGGTCGGCGGAGCCGAAGTATGCCGAATAGCGAGGATGGGATACCCCGTGGAGACACCAAAGGAGTCCGAACTATGGACTTCGGAATGGTTTTATATCGAGGATGTCCTCTTATTCGAGCCAGCCCGGAGGGGTCTGCCCGAATACTCTGACGCCCCTTTGAAGAAAAGGTACACCTGGCACCCGAAGAGCCCGTCCCAAGAGGACAGCATTGAAGTACAACGCTTGGCAGCCCGTGTGAGGATACTAGCTCACCATAAGCTGACTATGATATACGTCATGGCCGCTGCCATCTCCCAGTGCATCCAGCCCCTGCAACAGAGGATACACCCTTTGTGGTGTTATAACGGAACAAGCGACACTACTCGCTCCCAAAGACTGGGTCCTGCCGATCAAACAGCATTGGCCGCCGCACTTACCGACCTATACAAAGGGGAGCAAGAAGATTTTATTTGGCGATTGACCAAGGAGGGATACTCGAGCCACAATCCCATTGAATGGGTGAGCCTTTCAGTCCCGTGACCGCAATTCGGGTTTCTCAATTTATCCTCCTTGACCGGAGTCTTTTATCTTTATGTGAACAGGAATGGAGGAGCTTCATCGAGACAGTCAACTGTCCGGCTCCTCAGCCCAAGGTCTATTCCCGTGAGGACGATCCAGGTTATCACGAAGACCCGGACCTGTCAATCGAACTCGAAGACGGCATTTTCTACCAGGAGGGCCTTGACGGCTCCAAGGTGGCCATCATTGCCAATTACCCTGGATCCTTCCCTTCCCCTGCAACAAGTAAGAAGAAGAAGAGATCCCACAAGAGGCAAGCGTCCTCCACTAACCCCAACATGCCGGCTACTACCCCCAAACACCGTAGGTCCGCGTGACTTACACCGGCAGTGCCGGCAGTGTCCGGATTGGAAAGCAATAAGGATCCAGTAGATGAGCCAATCACGGGGGCGAGTGCGCCTACGAGTTCATCCCAAAGGTATTTCGCTCGACCGCAGGATTCAGTATCATGATAAAGTCTGACGAGTGACCTTTTTTGTCAAAATATTCAGGCAAAGGGTTCGGCCTTCACCCGCCGAGGACGTTGCCAGGACGTCTGACGGTGCTCAAGATTCCAGAACTTCTGCCCATGCTGATCCTGCTGCGGGAGCCCCCACCGTCAATCCCGCCCCAGCCAATTCTGGTGATGCCATATCCGTCACCAAATTAGAGGTTGGGAGTGCGATGCATCATCGGCAGTGATGTAAAGCCCTGCAACATCCGGCCTTTTCCGAACAAGAGTTCGGTGCACTACGCATGGCGGATGCACATCTAGGGCCACCCGGACTAGATTCGGGGAGGCCGTGAAATTGATATCGTCCAGCCTGCAGGTAAGTAGTCGAATATTAAAGTTCAAACACTCGTGTAGACTCAGTAGCCCTCGAGCCTTAAATTGGTCGGTACGACCGAATTAAGGATCCCCGTATTAATTTGTTGGTATTGCAGGCCTCGAAACAACGGTGCGAGCAACTGGCCAAGGAACTGGAAGCTAGCCGAACACAGGTCGAATCTATGAAGGCCAAATTGGAGCAAGTGAAGAGCTTTACTTGGGAAGCACATGGTGAGTATATATATTCCGCTAATCTTTAGTATATCCCCATGCTTACGCAAGGGTACCATGTATCAGCTGAATCAATAGGGCAATTACAAAAAGATTTGGATGTAGCCCGAGAGTCTCAGCAATATGCCGAGTCCCAGCTGGAGGCAGGCCATCGCATTTTACAACGGCATCTTGAAGGAGGAGAACAGGCAACAAGCCAAACAGATTGAGAGCTTAAAGGCTCAATTGGCTCAGGCCCAAGGAGAAAACCAGAATTTACAGAGAGGCATGTTCGGTAAGTGTGATTTTAACATCAGAAAGTATCTCTTATAAGTGAGGTGTGATACGCATGCCATTACTCATATGCAGGTCTATTGTCCGGGTGACCCGAAGAGGAAATCGGATCCTACCAAGGGAATCTGCTGAAGGAGTTGTCCGCCCTTCATGAGTGGGCTTGAAAGGCCATGAAAAGCATGGTGAAGGCACTATGGCCTATCGAGCAACCTACGGAGGGGATGACCAAACTAATTGATTGCTTCAAGGGAGCCCGAGCTAGGTTTGAGCTGAGGAATACATCGGCCTGCCGGGAGGGAGCACGAGAGGCATGATCGATGATCAAGACCTGCTATACCAGACTTGACCCCGAGCGTATGGCTCAGGTTGGACTGGTGGGGGCAGATGGACAAGAAGTGCCGCTCCACCTGGTATACGACCAGGTGATGCCTGTCGCCTGGCTCTCATAACAAGACTGCTCCCTGGACACCATAATCGATAATCTCGATCAGCAGCCTGATGTATGATCATATGTAGCTATGTACTTTATAATCAAAAAAATTACTCCGTCTGTGTTGTGAAGTTTGTCTTTACCGGCCATCGGCTTTAACCTCCCGTGCTAAGAGCTTGGAAGTGTTCCTTGTAAGTTGTCACCCAACGGGGAGGGAACTATGTTCGGGGAACCAGGCAATCCGGCCATGTGGTGCGAACAGACAGAAAGCACACTGGGAGATATGTTATATTACTGCTAAGCGTAAGAAACATCTTCTGAAGAAAATAGTAACTCTATCGATATCTTTGTTCAGGGGACTACGTAAATCATAGGAAAAAGGCCGTATATTGTTGGTGTACAGCAGAGGGCTTGTGTGAAGGAAAAAGCCCGAATAATGGTCATGATGACCATAGTTGAATCTGTCGTAGCCGATCAATTGTCTACTGAAGATAGCTAGCTTTTTGCTTCACCCGTCTGAGGTACGTATCCGGATGACCCGGGCGTAACAATCACAGAGGTGCTCCCTTTACCCTCTAGCCGAACAATCAGGAACGTAGAGGGTAAGCACAGGAGCAAGGCAACCCAGCTTGGCAAATCTTAGTTCAAATCGATGCATAAGATGGTGTAAAAATGACAAGGAAAGTTTGCGCACCCAATAAATATGAAAAAGCGCTTTATAATATAAAACATTGGCTTCGGAAAAGGAAGCCCCCAGGTACTGTGTTCGGATTTTACACTTAAGGGTGTAGGCCGAATATCGTAAGTACGAGATCGGTTGAACCGATCATACAGTTGGGAAGAAAAAGGAGAATTCAAACCTGCCAAAAATCAAGATGGGAGGGAGAAGAAATAACAAAGAAAAGAAAGAAAAAAAGGAGAGAGGTAAAGAGTATGATGACACTGGTCTAGCCGTAGAAGCGCCAAAGACGAGCTGCATTCCATGGGTTTGGTTCAAGGCGGTTGTCCTGTGGGTTCCGAAGTAGGTAAGCCCCTCCAGTGAGTACCTCGTCGATGATGAAGGGGCCTTCCCATTTGGGCTTAAGTTTATGCTTCTGCTTCTCCGGGAGCCATAGGACGAGTTCGCCTATGTTGTATGCTTGTGCCCTGACATCTCTGCTCTGATAATGCCGGGGGTGCTGTTGATAAAAGGTAGAATGGGCCCGAGCTATGTCGCGCTCCTCTTCCAAGGCATCCAAGTCATCTTGCCGATCTAGCTCGGCCTCTCTTTCCTCATACATGCGCACCCTTGGTGCCTCATGAATAATACCACACGGAAGGACCGCTTCGGCCCCATAGACCATAAAGAACGGCGTGTATCCCGTTGATCTGTTCGGGGTGGTGCACAAGCCCCATAGAACGGAGTCGAGCTCCTCTACCCAATGACAATCAGACTCCTATAGAGATCGGACCAAGCATGGCTTAATGTCACTCATTATGAGGCCGTTTGCTCGTTCGACTTGTCCATTAGTCTGTGGGTGATAAACCGATGCTTAATCAAGCTTGATGCCCATATTTGCGCACCAATCTTTGACCTTTTGGGCCGTGAAATTTGATCCGTTGTCAGTTATTATACTGTGCGGGACACCGTAATGGTGTACCACGCCGGATATAAAGTCAATTACTGGTCCGGATTTGGCTGATTTAACAGGTTTTGCCTCTATCCATTTGGTGAACTTGTCGACCATGACCAGTAAGTATTTATTCTTCTTGGTCCCCCCTTTAAGTGGTCCGACCATGTCTAGCCCCTAGACCGCAAAGGGCCAGGTGATTGGAATAGTCCAAAGAGCTGTTGGGGGCATGTGACTTTGGTTTGCGAAAAGTTGACACCCCACACAATATTTGACAAGTGACTGGGCATCCGCCCGAGCTGTAGGCCAAAAGAAACTAGCCCGGAAGGCCTTGCTTACTAAGGCTCTAGCTACGGCGTGATGACCGCCCATCCTTGCATGGACTTCGGCCAAGAGCTGCCGCCCTTCTTCCTCGGATATGCACCGCTGTAGTATTCCGGTGGTGCTCTTCTTGTATAACTCACCTTCGTGTACCTTGAAGGCCTTGGAGCGCCAAACTATGCGCCGCGCCTCCGTCTGATCATCGGGGAGTTCTTTGCGAAGGAGGTAGGCGAGGAAGGGCTCAGTCCATGGCGCGATTACTGCCATGACCTCATGAGACGAGGGCGTTTCATCCATTACGGAGCCGACGATGATTTGGTCATCTGGTTTGTTTACAGGGGGAACAACCGCGTCTGCGCTGGTGAGATCGGCGCCATTTTGATCATCCTGCCAAACCACGAAAGGCTTAAAGAGCCGTTCCACGAAGGTGTTCGGTGGGAGAGGGTCGCGTTTGGCTCCTAGGCAAGCCAGTATGTCGGCAGCTTGGTTGTCATCTCTGGCGACGTGGTGAAATTCCATCCCCTCGAACCGTGCGGATATCTTGAGGACAGCGTTTCTATATGCCGCCATCTTCGGATTTTTGGCATCGAACTCGCCGTTGACTTGGGAGATGGCCAAGTTGGAGTCTCCCCGTACCTCCAGCCGCTGTATGCCCGTTGAGGCTGCCATCCGAAGCCGTGCAAGAGGGCTTCGTATCCAGCTGCATTGTTGGAGTCGGCGTACATGATCTGCAATACGTATCGAACGTTGTCACCTATGGGGGATGTGAGAATGACTCCAGCCCCCAGTTCGGCCAAAGTTTTGGATCCGTCAAAGTACATCGTCAAATGGGAGTATGTACTGTATTCCCTGGGGAGCTCGGCTTCTGTCCATTCGGCGAGGAAGTCAGCCAGCACTTGAGATTTAATAGCTCGTCGTGGTTTGTATGTAATTTCAAAAGGAAGGAGCTCAATAGCCCATTTGGCTATGCGGCCGGTGGTGTCCCTGTTATTGATTATATCATTCAAGGGTACTTCGGATGCCACCGTGACTGAACACTCTTGGAAGTAGTGCCTTAGTTTCCGTGAAGCCATGAATACTGTATAGGCTATCTTCTGGTAGTGCGGGTATCTAGACTTGCATTGCGTTAGTACTTCTGACACGTAATAGACCGGCTTTTGTATGTGAAATTTGTGTCCCTCCTCCTCTCGTTCGACGACGAGCACTACGCTAACGACTTGGTTGGTGGCCGATATGTATAACAACATGGGCTCACCTACGCCTGGTGCTGTGAGTATGGGGTTACTTGCCAGGAGTGTCTTGATTTCTTCTAATGCAGCCTTTGCTTCATCGGTTCATTCAAAAATATTGGTCCATTTTAGCAACTTATACAGCGGTAAAGCTTTTTCACCTAGGCGAGAGATAAAGCGACTTAACGCCGCCACGCAACCCGCCAATCTTCGGACATGCTTTAGCTCTATGGGAACTGCAAGTTTTGATAAGGCGCGGATCTTGGCCGGATTCGCTTCTATTCCTCTATGGGAAACGATGAATCCAAGCAATTTCCCAGCGGGAACTCCGAATATACACTTCTTCGGATTGAGCCGAATATCGTATTCGCGTAGGCTGGCAAAGGTTTGCCTTAAATCGTCGATCAAATTGCTAACGTGTTTGGTTTTAATGGCCACATCGTCCATGTACGCCTCAACTGTTTTACCAACCTGTTTTTCGAGACAGGTCTGGATCATGCGCTGGTATGTAGCCCCAGCATTCTTTAGCTCGAAAGGCATTGTGTTGAAGCAAAACGGCCCATAAGGGGTGATGAATGCAGTTGCCGCTTGATCAGATTCCTTCATTTTAATCTGATGGTATCCGGAATAAGCATCGAGGAAACACAGCGAGTCGTGTCTGGCTGTGGCATCAATAATCTGGTCTATTCGCGGTAGAGGGAAAGGGTCCTTAGGGCAGGCCTTGTTGAGGTCTTTAAAGTCGACGCACAGCCGCCAGAATTTATCTTTCTTTGGTACCATAACCAGGTTTGCCAACCATTCGGGGTGCTTAATGTCCCGAATGAATCTGGCCTCTAGCAATTTAGCCAGTTCTTCACCCATACCTTGTCGTTTGGGCTCGGAGAAGTGGCGCAGAGTCTGCTTGACGGGCTTGAAGCCTGCAATGATGTTCAGACTATGTTCTGCCAGCCGTCGTGGGATGCCTTGGCATATCGAAAGGATGCCAGGCGAAGATGTCCCAGTTTTCTTGTAAAAAAGCTTGCAGTGATTCGTGCACTACGGGATCGAGTTGAGCTCCGATGGACGCTGTCCTGTTTGGGTCTGTCGGGTGTACCTGGAATTTAATGATTTCCTTTGCCGGCTTAAAGGACGTAGATTTGGGCCTCTTGCTGAGGGTCTCATCATCTTTGTCTACTGTTGACCGAAGTGTGGTCAGCTCCTCTGCAGCAAAGGTCTCGGCTAGAGCCTCGAGGGCAAGCGCCACTATTTTGTTTTCGGCCCGTAGGGCTATATTTGGGTCACTAGCAGTTGTGATTATTCCGTTTGGTCCTGGCATCTTAAGTTTCATATACCCATAATGTGGTATAGCCTGGAATTTTGTGAAGGCGTCACGTCCCAACAGGGCGTGATAGCCACTGGGGAAGGGCACGATGTGGAAGAGAAGTTCTTCAGATCGGTAGTTGTTGGGTGTGCCGAAAACTACATCCAGGGTGATACATCTTGAACAACGCGCCTCCTTCCCCGGGATTATGCCCTGGAAAGTTGTGTTGCTATGCTCGACGCGGGATCGGTCGAACTGCATTTTTTCTAGAGTATCCTCGTAGATTAGGTTTAAACCACTGCCGCTGTCCATTAGCACCTTGTGTAACCTGAAGCCATCAATGATGGGGTTCAGGACTAGTGCAGCCAGTGAATGACTGGGAAGAATGGCTGGTCGGTCAGCGTCTCCGAAGGTGATGGGTATGTCTGCCCATCCACTTGTTGTCGCCACAAGATATACCTGTTCGACTTCTTTAAGAGCTCTTTTCCTCCCGTTCCTCGATGGGAATGTTTCGTAGATCA
The DNA here is from genome assembly GCA_039707655.1 of Elymus sibiricus. Classification (NCBI taxonomy): domain Eukaryota; kingdom Viridiplantae; phylum Streptophyta; class Magnoliopsida; order Poales; family Poaceae; genus Elymus; species Elymus sibiricus. The sequence continues at coordinate 485,734,928 of CM077671.1, forward strand.
TCAGGACTTCGGTGTTATATTCAGATGGCATTGTAGAGCGCCGGTTAGATGGTGAGGCCATAAGAATGGCTTCACCGCTTTTTGCGATCTGCTTGACGACCCAGCAAGTTCTAAGGCTATGAGTCGGAGCTGTGTTCAGCAATATGGAGTGTATAGGGCAAGGTTTGTATAGTAGTCCATCCAGGACAGTACTCACCCCCGAAAGGGGCCTGTTCCTCTTTTTAGCGGGCTCAAGTTTGGCTGGACGGTTCGGAGGTATCCTCTTGTTCCGATCTCCTCCAGGGTATTCAGTAGAGATAGGTTTCGAAAATAACCGCTCGGCCTACCAAGCACTTTCCATGGCACAATACTTCTTTACCAAGATTGACAGCTTGGCAAAGTCAACAATGTGCCGCCGTGCCAGGGCATTGAGGATTCCCTTGTCGTGGCAGTTACGTTTGAAGGTTGCCATTACATCTTGATCACTAAGGCCCCATACGTTGTTTTGGGCGAGTAGTAGTCTGGCCCAGTAATGATGAACCGACTCTCCCGACAAATGTACAATGTTCGGTAGGTCCGAAGACTTGGTCTCTAATGCGGTGCTCGAGTCATCAGCTTGGGAGGTGGGTGGGAGAAGATTTGACTCCACGCCATGGTGGGAGTTCAGAATCAGGGATTTCGAGCTAGCTGATAGATCAAGGACCGATACCAGATTGCTCTTGGAGCGAGCACCCGAGTCTGGGTTGCAGGCAAGGTCTCGGTGATTGGAGATTGGAGTGAAAACCATTTTTAATTCCGGTAGCTGGGAAGTCGAGCCTCCCGCCGGACACTCGATGGTGGCGACAAGGGGGGTGACCGTGGGGACGTGAATCTCCATGTCATCGGGTTTAAGCCTGAGCCGGTCATAGACCGAGGTCTGGTCATCGGCCATTTGCATAGTCTCCATCCGATCAAACAACTCGTTAAGAAACGAGGCGATGGTGGGATGCGTGTCACTGAAGCGAGTGGGGTCGGCATGCGGCGTCGCAGTTCCAGAGTTCCACGAGAGCTTTCCCGGATTCTATTCAACCATGGTAGATCCGGCAATGACGACCGGACCGGGTGGTCCAGATGGTCCGGAGATAGCAACTCGATCTCCGGAAACGAGGCCCGATGTCTTCGGCGCCAAGGCGTCGGGATCTGCGGGCATCTTCATAGGAGTCAAGGATTCCATAAGTACGAGTTCTCCCCGAGAATCAGCTGAGAACTCTAGGGTTCCGAACCTGATCCCTTGGTTGGGGGGAAAGTTTCCGATCTGGCATAGATGGCCAATCGGGTAAGCGTGCAGCGAGATGTCGCCGCTCACGCGGATCTGATTCGGGGCGAGAATCCCGTGGGCACAGATCTCGCCGTTAGTGACAAGGCGAGCCATCGATTCCTTCTGGCGATCACAGCAGAACTCTCCATGAAAGCACCAGTCTCGGTGTCAAAACCAGTGGATCTCGGGTAGGGGGTCCCGAACTGTGATACTTGGATCGATGGTAACAAGAGACGAAGGGGACAAGGTTTTACCCAGGTTCGGGCCCTCCTATGGAGGTAATACCCTACGTCCTGCTTGATTATATTGATTGTATGGGGATTACAGAGTTGATCTACCTCGAGATCAAGTAACTGAACCCTAGATGACTTCTGTTGTCCTACAACCTAAAACCCTTTGGCTTATATAGATGTCGAGGGTGCCGAGGGTTGATACAAAGTCGGTTGCACATCAAAGGGAAAAATATGCCTATCTACTGTCGATATCTTGGAGGACACGCCATGGCTCCTTCAAACTTCCACCTTGGTGACCGGGCCTCTGATCTTCTAATTCTCATCAAGTGGCCCATATAGTTCGGCCCATAAGAAACTGGTCGGCCATCCGAGGACCCCTTAAACCAGGACTCCCTCAGGATACATGATAGTTCCTTGAATGAAAGGCATGATTGCCATGTTACCAGTATAAATTCTATGAATATCAATTGTGCGAATGTTCATGATTGGGGTGATGATGCTTCTTTTGATCTTGAAAATTTATTTAAGCCTCATGATGAATATGTCATGGATAATAATGTTTTCAATAATATTGAAAGTGGGTTTGGAGAGATCATGACTTTAGTTGATCCCACTACGTTGGAAGATTGTAAAATTCTTGTGCATGTGGATCATAGAGAAAATATCTTATATGATAACTACATTGTTGAATTTGAATATGATCCCACATGTAATTATTATGAATGAGGCAAATATGGTTATAGGAATTTTCATGTTACTCACATACCTCTCTTTGTGTTGAAATTATTAATGCTTCACTCTTCCTATTTGCATATGCAAGATTTCACTTGTCTTGAGAATTTGTTTTCCTATAAAATGCCTATGCATAGGAATTATGTTAGACTTAGATGTGTATTTCACATGCTATATGATGCTCTCTTTGTGCTTCAATTATTATCCTTTATGTGAGCATCATTGAAACCTCGAGCCTATCTAGATGGCTATAAAGAAAGAGCTTGTAGGGAGACAACCCAATAGTTATTTTAACTTTCTATTTATTTTTTATAGCATGATTATTGCCTATGTAATTATTATGTTTTTGTGTGTAAATTAGTGTTTGTGCCAAGTAAAGCCTTTGGGATGACACACAAGATAAGTAGAATCGATGCTGAAATAAAACATAAACTTTTGACTTAGTATAGGAATTTTCATTTTTTACTATAGCGTGATAATGATCTGAAATTTTTACACAGTGCTTATATACACATTTTCGAGGTTTTCCTAATGTTTCAGAATTTTTTATTGTTAAAAAAGTATAGGGTCTCTACAGATTGCTACAGACTATTCTGTTTTAGACAGATTATGTTTTTGCTTGCATAGTTGCTTATTTTGATTAAAATATGGATTGTATCAGGGGAGTATAAGCCATGGAGAAGTTAGAATACAGTACCTATTATGCATTTATGAAATTTTAATCAATTTACAACAGTACTTAAAGTGTGCAATATGTTTCTTATACTAACGGATCTCACGAGGTTTTGTTGAGTTTTGTGTGATTCAAGTTTTCAAGTTTTGGGTGTTATCTTGATGGACAAAGGAATAAGGAGTAGCAAGAGCCTAAGCTTGGGAATTCCCAAGGCACCCCAAGGTAATATTTTAGAGACTCAAGCATCTAAGCTTGGGGATGCCCTGGTAGGCATCCCCTCTTTCGTCTCAAATCCATCGGTATGTCACTTGGAGCTATATTTTTATTCGTCACATGATATGAGTTTTGCTTGGAGCGTCGTTTGCTTTAGTTTGATTTTACTTTCAGTTTGCCACAATCATTGTTTGCTAGACACATCTATTTAAGAGACATGCACCTTCATCATAATTTGTTAGAATACTCTATGTGCTTCACTTATATCTTTTGAGCTTAGCAGTTGCTCTAGTACTTCACTTATATCTTTTTGAGCACGGTGGCGTGTAGATTTTATAGAAATGATTGCAGTCTCATTCTTCACTTATATTTGTTTGAGAGTTAATAAATAGTGATGATAATTTGCATGGGTCATACAGACTAGTCCAGAAATATTAGGTATTAAAAGAGTGATAATCAAAACCATCATGTAGCACATATAGAGAAATTGTGGGTCAATGATATTGACGTAGTAATATGAAATAGGTGTGAGTTCATAATTGTTAAACCATAGAAGTGTCGATGTTAAGAGGGGTTGACCTTTTTGTTCATCTAAAAATTAAAGAGGCATGGTGATGATGTGTGAGCATTTCTATTCCTCGTTGAAATCCTAGTGTTGTTTCGGGTCGGAAGCGCGCGATGGTTAACTGATACGTCCATTTTGCATCATGATTTCCTGCTGTTATTTACGTTGTTTTGTTGAATAATAATGCTTTGGGCAGTGATTCTAATGCCTTTTCTCTCATAATATGCAAGGTCTACACCAAGAGGGAGAATACCGGCAGCTGGAATTCTTGACCTAAGAAAAGCACATCAGAGATACCTATTCTGCACAACTCCAATGAAACTGAAATTTTACGGAGATTATTTTTGCATTTCATAAAAAATACTGGAGCAGAAAACTGCCGAAGGGGGCCTGCCAGGTGGGCACAACCCACGAGGGCGCGTCAGGCCCCCTGGACGCACCCTGATGGGTTGTGGCCACCTCGGCCCACCTCCGGAGCCCATCTTCTAGTATATAAGTGGTTTTGACCTAGAAAAAATCAGAGGAGGACTTTCGGGATGAAGCGCCACCGCCTCGAGGTGAAACTTGGGCAGGAGCACTTTTGCCCTCCGGCGAAGCGGTTCCGTTGGCGGAACTTCCCTCCCGGAGGGGGGAATCGAAGCTATCGTCATCACCAACACCCCTCTCATCTTTGGGAGGCCAATCATCATCAACATCTTCAACAACACCATCTCTTCTCAAACCCTAGTTCATCTCTTGTGTTCAATCTTTGTACCGGAACCTCAGATTGGTACCTGTGGGTGACTAGTAGTGTTGATTACCTTGCGTAGTTGATTACTATATGGTTTATTTGTTGGAAGATTATATGTTCAGATCCATTATGCTATTCAATACCTCTCTGATCTTGAGCTTGATTATTATTTGTGAGTAGTTACCCTTGTTCTTGAGGTCACGGGAGAAGTCATGTTGCAAGTAATCATGTGAATTTGATATGTGTTTGATATTTTGATGATATGTATGTTGTGATTCCCTTAGTGGGTCATGTGAGCGTCGACTACATGACACTTCACCATTCATGGGCCTAAGGGAATGCATTGTGGAGTAGTTATTAGATGATGGGTTGCTAGAGTGACAGAAGCTTAAAACCTAGTTTAGGCGCTACTTCATAAGGGGCTGATTTGGATCCACATGTTTAATGTTATGGTTAGATTTTATCTTAATACTTTTCTCATAGTTGCGGATGCTTGCGAGGGGGTTAATCATAAGTGGGAGGTTGTTCAAGTAAGAACAGCACCCAAGCACTGGTCCACCCAGATATCAAATTATCAAAGTAGCAAACACGAATCAAACCAACATGATAAAAGTGACTAGACGAAATTCCCGTGTACCCTCAAGAACACTTCGCCTATTACTAGTGATCGTTCTGGCCTGTCCTTTGCCTCAAAAGGATTAGGCTACCTTGCTGCACCTTGTTTACCATTACCGTTACCTGCTTGCTACCAATTATCTTGCTATCAAACTATCTGTTACCTACAATTTCAGTGCTTGCAGAGATTACCTTGCTGAAAACCGCTTGTCATTTCCTTCCGCTCCTCATTGGGTTTGACACTCATACTTATCGAAAGGACTATGATTGATCCCCAATACTTGTGGGTCATCAACCATCTTTCCCTGTTAGGATAAAGGAACATGCTAAGGTATCAATTGTGGTTCGTGAGAGTAATCTAAAAACATCTAAGCCTCCTGAGCAAATTAAAGTAGAACCTAGTGTTTCTATGGTTAAAGATCTCTTGGTAGAAAATATTGATGGGCATGTTATCTACTTCTGTGATGAAGCCGCTAGAATTGCTAAACCTGATGAAAAAGATAAACATAGACCCATAGAAGGCATGCCCGTTGTCTCGATCAAAATAGGAGATCATTGCTATCATGGTTTATGTGATTTGGGTGCTAGTGTGAGTGCTATCCCTTTTACCTTATACCAAGTAATTATGGATGAAATAGCACCTGTTGAAATAGAAGACATTGATGTTACTATTAAACTTGCTAATAGACACACCATCACACCACTTGGGATTGTTAGAGATATTGAAGTCTTGTGTGGGAAAGTAAAATACCCTACTAATTTTCTAGTTCTTGGTTCCCCGGAAGATGATTTTTGTCCCATTATCTTTGGTAGACCTTTCTTGAGCACTGTCAATGCTAAGATAGATTGTGAGGAACAAACTATCGGTGTCAGTTTTGGTAATGTGTCTCATGAGTTTAATTTTTCCAAGTTTAGTAGGCAACCTCGTGATAAAGTGCTATCTAGTAAGGATGAAATAATTGGTCTCGCTTCTATTGCTATGCCTCCTACTAATCCATTAGAACAATATTTGCTTAACCATGAAAGTGATATGCACTTGCATGAAAGAAATGAAATAGAGCAAATTTTCTTCGAACAACAACTCTCCTGAAGCACAATTTGCCTATTGAAACTCTTGGAGGTCCTCCTCCACCTAAAGGTGATCCTGTGTTTGAATTGAAACAATTGCCTGACACTTTGATGTATGCTTATCTTGATGAGAAAAAGATATATCCTGTTATTATTAGTGCTAACCTTTCAGAACATGAAGAAGAAAGATTATTGAAAGTTCTAAGGAAGCACCGGGCTGCTATTGGATATACTCTTGATGATCTTAAGGGCATTAGACCCATTCTATGTCAGCACAAGATTAATATGGAACCTGATGCTAAACCCGTTGTTGCTCACCAAAGGCGATTGAATCCTAAGATGAAAGAAGTGGTAAGAACTCAAATATTAAAACTTCTGGAAGCAGGTATAATCTATCCCATAGCTAATAGTAGATGGGTAAGTCCCGTTCACTGTGTCCCTAAGAAAGGAGGTATTACTATTGTTCCCAATGATAAGAATGAGCTCATTCCACAAAGAATTGTCACAGGCTATAGAATGGTAATTGATTTTAGAAAATTAAATAAAGCTACTAGGAAGGATCATTACCCTTTGCCTTTCATTGATCAAATGCCAGAAAGACTATCTAAGCACACACACTTTTGATTCCTAGATGGATATTCTAGTTTCTCTCAAATACCTATGTCACAATACGATCAAGAGAAAACTACCTTTACTTTCCCTTTTGGAACCTATGCTTATAGACGTATGCCTTTTGGTTTATGCAATGCACCTGCTACCTTTCAAATATGTCTGACTGCTATATTCTCTAATTTTTGTGAAAAGATTGTGAAGGTTTTCATGGATGATTTTTCCATCTACGGAACTTCTTTTGATGAGTGCTTAAGCAACCTTGATCGAGTTTTGCAGAGATGTGAACAAACTAATCTTGTCTTGAATTGGGAGAAGTGCCACCTTATGGTTAATGAAGGCATTGTCTTGGGGCACAAAATATCCGAATGAGGTATTGAGGTGGATAACGCTAAAGTTTATGCAATTGAGAAAATGCCATGTCCTAAAGATATTAAAGGTATTCGCAGTTTCCTTGGTCATGCTGGTTTTTATAGGAGGTTCATTAAAGACTTCTCTAAAATTGCTAGGCCTCTTACTAATATTTTGCAAAAGGATATTCCTTTTGTTTTTGATGATGATTGTGTGGAACCCTTTGAAACACTCAAGAAAGCCATAACCTCTGCACCAATCGTTCAACCACCTAATTGGAACTTGCATTTTGAAATTATGTGTGATGCTAGTGATTATGTTGTTGGTGCTGTTATAGGACAAAGAGTAGATAAGAAATTGAATGTTATCCATTATGCTAGTAAAACTCTAGACAGTGCTCAACATGCTACCACTGAAAAGGAATTTTTAGCAGTCGTGTTTGCTTGTGATAAATTTAGATCCTATATTGTTGACTCAAAAGTAATTGTTCACACCGACCATGCTGCTATAAAATATCTTATGGAAAAGAAAGATGATAAACCTAGACTCATTAGGTGGGTTCTCTTGCTCCAAGAATTTGACTTGCATATTGTTGATAGGAAGGGAGCTGAGAACCCCGTAGCTGAAAATTTGTCTAGGTTAGAAAATATTCTTGATGACCCACTACCTACTGATGATAGTTTCCCTAACGAACAGTTAGCTACAATAAATGTTTCTCAAAACACCCATTGGTATGTTGATTATGCTAATTACATTGTCGCCAAATATATACCACCTAGTTTTACATACCAGCAAAAGAAAAAAAATCTATGACTTGAGACATTACTTTTGGGATGACCCACATCTTTATAAAGAAGGAGTAGATGGTATTATTAGACGTTGTGTACCTGAGCATAAACAGGAACAAATCCTACGGAAATGTCATTCCGAAGCTTACGGAGGACATCATGCGGGAGATAGAACTGCTCACAAGGTATTGCAATCTGGTTTTTATTGGCCTAGTCTCTTCAAAGATGCCCGTAAGTTTGTCTTGTCTTGTGATGAATGTCAAAGAATTGGTAATATCGGTAAGCATCAGGAAATGCCTATGAATTATTCACTTGTTGTTGAACCATTTGACGTATGGGGTTTTGATTACATGGGGCCTTTTCCTTCCTCCAATGGGTATGGTTGCTGTTGATTATGTCACTAAGTGGGTAGAAGCTATTCCAACTAGTACTGCTGATCACCACACCTCCATTAAAATGCTTAAAAAGGTTATCTTCCCGAGGATTGGAGTCCCTAGATATTTAATGACAGATGGTGGTTCACACTTTATTCATGGTGCTTTCCGTAAGATGCTTGCTAAATATGATGTTAACCATAGAATTGAATCACCCTATCATCCTCAATATAGTGGTCAAGTTGAACCTAGCAATAGAGAAATAAAATTGATATTACAAAAAACTGTCAATATGTCTCGTAAGAATTGGTCTAAGAAATTAGATGATGCACTTCGGGCCTATAGAACAGCTTATAAAAATCCTATGGGTATGTCTCCATACAAAATGGTATATGGAAAAGCTTGTCATTTGCCTCTAGAATTAGAACATACAGCATTTTGGGCAATTAAATAACTTAACTATGATTTCAAATTTACCGGTGAGAAGAGGCTATTTGATATTAGCTCACTTGATGAATGGAGGACCCAAGCCTATGAGAATGCCAAGTTATTTAAAGAAAACTAAAAAGATTGCATGACAAAAGAATCCAAAAGCGGGAATTCACAATAGGAGACTATGTTCTTTTGTTCAACTTTCGTTTAAGATTTTTTGCAGGTAAGCTTCTCTCCAAATGGGAAGGACCTTATATTATCGAAGAGGTTTGTCGTTCTGGAGCTATCAAGATTAATAACTCCGAATGTACTAACCCAAAGGTGGTCAATGAATAAAGAATTATGCATTATATCTTAGGTATGCCTATTAACATTGAAAGCAATGTTATCCAAACTATGACACCGGAGGAACACATAAAAGAAACCTTCCGGAGGTACGTGATACGGTAAGTAAACGGACTCCGAAAAATCCGCAAAAATATTTTTTGTCAGTTTTGGAATATTTTAAAATTTTGGAAATAAAGAAATAAATCGGAAGGTGATCGAGGTGAGCACGATACACCAGGGCATGCCAGGCACCCCTGGGCGCGCCATGGTGGGTTGTGCCCACCTCGGATGCCTTCCCGACTCCGTTTTCCTTCCATATACTTGTTTCCCAAGAATAAAAATTCTCTATATATACCCCCGACTGTTTTGACGACCGCATCGCAAAAAAATCCTCTATTCTTGTTTCTTGTTGTTTTCCTACCAGATCTGTCAAGTCAGGCATCATGCTTTCTCCCTCTTCTAACAACGAGGAAGAAGATGCCTAGCTAATGAAGATAGAGTTGAAGAGGGAGGAGCCGGAAGAAGTCAACAAGGAAGAGAAGGGCAAGGAGGTTATGGTAGATCATCCCCCTGAAGGAGATAAATCCATGCCACCAAAGGAGGGAGAGGAAGAAGATATCCTTCAACCTTACTACAGTCGTCTCACCCCTATTGAAATTGAAGCCTTTAGATCTTTTGAAGCGGTCCGTGTTCACGATAAATTTCTCATCCATGAAAATATTTTGCCTGAGGAGCACATCAATAACCTTAGGAGGGTCATCCGCAAATTGGAAAATCTTTTGAAGCTGAAGTGTGACATCATATCAACACCACCTTCTTCATCACCATCACCGAAGGAGACTTGAGCACATGGGTATGGGCACTCCCCTTGGCTTGAGCCAAGCTTGGGGGAGGTGCCCCGGTATCGTATCACCACCAATTTTATTCACCTTCACCTATTTCAGTTTGATCTTTAGTTTCCTTTGCTTTAGTTGAATAAAAGTTTAGCATGATCTATTTTCGTGCATTAGTTTCGTGGCCTATCTTTCTATGTAATTATGTGAAAGTTATATTATAAAGTTTAGTTTGAGTTTTTGTCTCTCTATTTTCTTGTTGCAATCAAAATAAAGGAAAGGAAAACAAATGAAAAGAATCATATGTTAATCTTATGGTGAGTAATGACATCACATAAGGGAAAGTATAAGTAGTAAAATTTATTGGAGATTGACAAACATAGCATTGGTCAATGATGCAATTCATGCAAGAATTAATAAGGGAAGATAAGATTCACATGCAAATACACTATCTTGGACATCTTTTATGATTGTGAGGCCCCATCAAATATTATATGTCAAAATTGTTGACATTGGACAAGGAAGACAACGTAATGATTTATGTTTGTTCATATCCACATAGAAGTTATATTGTCATAGATCCTTTAACATGTGGTGCTTGCTCAATATCTTTGATAACCAAAAATTCCGCACTAAGTAGAGATACTACTTGTGCATCCAGAAACCAAGACCAAATTCTTTCTTTGAGTGTCCACCATACCTACCTATGGATCGAGAAAGATCCTTCAAGTAAATTGTCATCGGTGCAATAAGGCAATAAAAATAGCTTCTAAAAGTGTTTTGATCAATTAGTGTAAGAGAAAATTGAGCGCTATACGAACTTATGATGGCATAGTAATAAAAGTGATGGACTACATAATAAATGTTGCTATCATAGGGGACAATATAGCGTGACGTTCTTTTACATTAAGGGATTGGGCATACAAATCAATAAGCACATGAAAACCTTTGCTTCCTTCTGCGAAGAGCCTATCTTTTACTTTTGTGTATTTACTTTTATGCAAGAGTCAAAGTATTCTTCCTTATTCCATTTTACTTTTCCTTTTGCAAGCATCATGTGGTGAGGAAAGATCTAGGCGCATATATCCAGTTGCATATGGATGGCATGAGTTATTATTGTTGACATTACCCTTGAGGTGAGTAAGTTGGGAGGCAAAATTATAAGCCCCTATCTTCTTATGTGTCCGGATGAAACTTTTTGTTCATGGGTATGCCGTGAGCGTTAGCAATCATAGAAGACTAAATGATGGTTGAGTATGTGGACTTGCCAAAAGGCTCCGACATGAAACCCTTCCTGAAAATATGATGAATTATAGTTGCAAAGTTGACTGAGAACATAGTTTGTTGGTTCACAATAAGGTTTATGCTTCATAATTCTATGTTGTGATGAATTGTTACTTGCTCATGAGAAGCTATATGATAAAAATGTATTGAAATAAGCTTTCACGATAGAGTTTGTTGATGTTATGATAATAAGCATGATGCTTCTATGTTCGTATTTTATTTTTATCGACACCTCTCTCTCAAACCATGTGGACATGCTTTTCATTATTGGCTTTCACTTGAGGACAAGCGAGGTCTAAGCTTGGGGGAGTTGATACGTCCATTTTGCATCATGATTTCCTACTGTTATTTACTTTGTTTTGTTGAATAATAATGCTTTGTGGAGTGATTCTAATGCCTTTTCTCTCATAATATACAAGGTCTACACAAAGAGGGACAATACCGGCCGCTGGAATTCTGGACCTAAGAAAAGCACATCAGAGATACCTATTCTGCACAACTCCAATGAAGCTGAAATTTTACGGAGATTATTTTTGAATTTAATAAAAAATACTGGAGCAGAAAACTACCGGAGGGGGCATACCAGGTGGGCACAACCCACCAGGGCATGCCTGGACCCCCTAGGCGCGCCCTGATGGGTTGTGGCCACCTCGGCCCACCTCCGAAGCCCATCTTCTGGTATATAAGTGGTTTTGACCTAGAAAAAAAATCAGAGGAGGACTTTCGGGATGAAGCGCTGTGGAACTTGGGCAGGAGCACTTTTGCCCTCCGGCAGAGCGATTCCGTTGGGGGAACTTCCCGCCTAGAGGGGGAAATCAAAGCTATCGTAATCACCAATACCCCTCTCATCTTTGGGAGGCCAATATTCATCAACATCTTCAACAGCACCATCTCCTCTCAAACCCTAGTTCATCTCTTGTGTTCAATCTTACTACCGGAACCTCAGATTGGTACCTGTGGGTGACTAGTACTATTGATTACCTTGCGTAGTTGATTACTATATGGTTTATTTGGTGGAAGATTATATGTTCAGATCCATTATGTTATTCAATACCTCTCTGATCTTAATCATGATTATTATTTGTGAGTAGTTACCCTTGTTCTTGAGGTCACGGGAGAAGTCATGTTGCAAGTAATCATGTGAATTTGATATGTGTTCGATATTTTGATGATATGTATGTTGTGATTCCCTTAGTGGTGTCATGTGAACGTCGACTACATGACACTTTGATGTCTACTATGCAACTTTATTCTTGTAGACTTTGTTGGGCCGCCAAGAGCAGAGTTTTGTAGGACAGTAGCAATTTTCCCTCAAGTGGATGACCTAAGGTTTATCAATCCGTGGAAGGTGTAGGATGAAGATGGTTTCTCTCAAACAACCCTGCAATCAAATACAAGAAATCTTTTGTGTCCCCAACACACCCAATACAATGACAAATTGTAGAGGTGCACTAGTTTGGCGAAGAGATGGTGATACAAGTACAATATGGATGGTAGATATAGGTTTTTGTAATCTGAAAATATAAAAACAGCAAAGTAACAATAGTAAACAGCAAGCAAAACATTGTATAAATGCTTGGAAAGAAGGCCTAGGGTCCGTACTTTTGCTAGTGCAATCTCTCAACAATGCTAATATAATTGGATCACATAACCATCCCTCAACGTGCAACAAAGAATCACTCCAAAGTTCTTATCTAGAGGAGAACATAAGAAGAAATTGTGTGTAGGGTATGAAACCACCTTAAAGTTATCCTTTCCGATCGATCTATTCAAGAGTTCGTACTAAGATAACATCAAATTATCCTTTCCATTCGATCTATCTAAGAGTTCGTACTAGAATAACACCATATGATACGCATCAACCAACTCTAATGTCACCTAGATACTCCAATGTCACCACAAGTATCCATGAGTTAATTATACGATACACATTAAACAATTTCAGATTCATAATACTCGATCCACACAAAGAACCACAAGGAGTGTTGTTAGTGTCAAAACCGGCGGATCTCGGGTAGGGGGTCCCGAACTGTGATACTTGGATCGATGATAACAGGAGATGAAGGGGACAAGGTTTTACCCAGGTTCGGGCCCTCCTATGGAGGTAATACCCTACGTCTGCTTGATTATATTGATTGTATGGAGATTACAGGGTTGATCTACCACGAGATTAAGTAACTAAACCCTAGATGAGTTTTGTTGTTCTACAACCTAAAACCCTCCGGCTTATATAGATGCCAGGGGTCCCTTAGGGTTTACACATGGTCGGTTACACGTCGAGGGGATAAACATGCCTATCTACTACTTTAAACGTGGAGGACAATTCACGATTCTAGAAGCTTCCTTCCAAAAGACAGGGTCTTCAATCCTTCCAGTATTCGGCGAGTGGCCCATACAGTCCGGCCCATAAGACATAGACCGGCCTCCCGAGGACCCCTTAATCCAGGACTCCCTCAGTAGCCCCCGAACTAACCTCCAACACCAAGGGTCCCTGCTCCAGTGCTTCAAATGATCAGAGTCTTCGGCTTGCGAGGTGAGTTCCTTCCTCAAAATAGTGATCGGCCGGGCCATAGTTCGGCCTCCGTCGACGTGTATTTTTTCCGATCATAGATTGTCCGTATACCATGAGTAGCTCAGCCCTTGATGGCCAAGCGTCAAAGAGCCAACAATGTTCTCTGACAACTTTTCAGACGAAAAGTTACGGCCCTCCGTGACCACTGAACTAGTCGAAAAGACATGCCTCGTGGTTCGAGGCCGTTTCCACTAGCACGATCCATTAATGCACAGATCGTGCCCCATTTTACACGGGATATGTTTAATCTTGCGCGTATAACGGCACGCATGCCTCGGGAAGCGGAGGGATTCATGGTGCTGTGAGGGGAGGCTAACCGGCACCAATCTTTAATAAAAGGAGAAGAAAACCCCAAGGCTTATCCGCATCTCCCCTTCACACCCCTGCTTCCCCAATCTTCCGAGCTCCTCGAGCCCAGATCTAGGTCTTCCATTCTTCCCCCTCCGAGCTTAGCGATGGCTAGCTCCGGTTCCAACGGCAAGTGGGAGGCATCCACGGTCACAGACCAGGACATCCGAGACCTCAAGGCGGCCGGATACCTCCCCGCCAATGTCTTCCACCGCGCTGCGGAGAAGGGTCAGGTGATCCCCACCCCCAAATCAGGCGAGAGGGTGGTCTTTGTTCCTCACTTCATCAGAGGATTAGGCTTCCCGCTTCACCCCTTCAAAAGGGGCCTCATGTTCTTCTACGGCCTTGACTTCCACGACCTCCCGCCGAACTCTTTTATGCATATATCAGCCTTCATTATCATCTACAAAGCTTTCCTGTGAGTTGAGCCACACTTTGGACTGTGGCTCAAGATTTTCAACATCAAGCCGAAGTGTGTCGCCGGCGCACATGCGGATTGCGGCGGAGCAGTCCTCGACAAGCTTCCGCGTGCTGTGTGGCCATCCGGCACCTTCATCGACACTATCAAGCCTGGCAAAAAGAGTGGTTTTACATCACCGAGCCAAGGGAAGAGGGCGGAACTGTTCCTACTGAATCCGGAACTGTTCCTGCCAAATTCAGATCCGGCCCCCCGACCAGATTGACCTCATGGGTCCGAAAGGGCCTCGATTGGGGGTCGGCTACCGAGGTGGAGGACCTACAGAGGGGCATCGCCTCCCTGATCAGGGAGGGAGTCAATCTGACCTCCGTGATCCAGGTTATGCTTCGGCGGCACATCCTCCCCTGCCAGCGCCGGAGTTCTCCTATGTGGAATTACCGGACTAACGATGACCCTACAGTTCGTCAACTCTTCCGTACCACACGGGAGAAGCTATGGAAGGCGCTGTTCAAGGTGCAGGAGAGCTGGCCGGCCGAGCAGGAGGACAAGGGCTTACGCGAAGACAAGCCCCCTTCCGAGGTATAGTATGGATTTTACTTGATCGGCTCTGCTTCCCTAAAGAAAGCCTAAGTTTTTCCCGATCACTTCCGTAGGAGTGGTTGAGCAAGGTTACGAGCATCAAATGTCCGGCTCCACAGCCCGAAGGCACTAAGTCTCTGCTGCTGCTGGAGATGCTCGTTGTGGCACCTTACAAGGCGCCAGAGAAGAAAGAGAGGAAGAAAGCAGGCCCGACAAGCCTGTGCAACAGGGACCAGCTAGAGGCTGAGTCCGAAGAAACCCACGCCTCCTTGAATCAAGAGGAGGAGCATGAGGGTGAGGAGGGAGGCGATTCCCCCTGGCTAGAAAGAGGGCGACGTCATCGGATGCCCCAGAGGATGCGATTCCTCCCGCCCCGAAGAGAGCACGTCGGACACAAGTGGTGTCGTCTAATGACAGTTCGGACTCGGACACTGAGTCCGAGGACTTCGAAAGGGCTCCGCGAAGGACCCTGAGGGTTAAGCCCTCACCTCAAAGGTAAGGATCCGAAGACCTCCTGAGCTATTAGTGCTTAATTTTAAATGTTTATTGACATATGAGCGCCCATCAACTTGCAGCCCACCACGCGTTCTCCCTACCGATCAAGAATCGGACGGAGAGACCCCGCCCGCCGAACTGGCAGAGAGCGGGAACGCGTCACACCCTTCCCCTCCGATCGTTACAAAGGACGCCACGGAGGTATCATCCCAGCAGGCTCCTCTGGAGCCGAACACGGGTGGTGGGGGCGACGACGCAATGGCCGAGGCTAATACCTCAGCCACCGAAAACCCGGGGGAGAAGCCTCTCCCGGACACTGAGGAGGCCGGACACGGAGATGTCCAATCTCCTCCAAGGCCATCCCCGGAGCGCACAGTGCCTCTGGAGGTGCTGGTCCAATCTCCGGTTTGAGATCGGATCACCCGATCTCCACCGGGGCCACCGACCACTGGGTGGCCGGCCATGGGGGAGGCTCTATCCAGTGCCTCCCTTTCCGAGGAGCACCACACCCTTATGGGTACGGTGCTGCAGAGCATTCAGTCCATGGATGCCGAACTGAAGGAGGCCTTCAACGGTCTCCTGACGGGCTTTCAGGTAAGCCATGCACTGCTCTGTTTTGTGAAATATTGATTTATTTAAGTAATTGTTATATACATAGCAGCCCCCGAGCCCTAGGTAAGTTTGAAAAAACTGACCTGGGGGTCAAAACATAGACCCTTATCCGAACTATGCATATGTTCAGATCGTATTGCCAGCCCTTAAGAAGACCGGACACAGGATTATTGTAGTGATAGTTCGGAGGTTGGGAAGCCCTATAATGTGAAATGTTCTTGTTTGTTACATGCTTCATCGTCGGCAGCGGCTACTAACGCTGCCGAGCTGGAGGAGCTGAATCGGAAGCTCAAGAGCTCCAAATATGAGCTTGACGCTCTAAACAAGAGATTTGACGAGGTGCAAGGTAAGCCGAATTAGAGTATCGAAACTCTTCCTTTTCCGCTCTACCAACACGGTTTCTTGATATAAGTCGATACTTACACAGCCTCGGTGAAGGAAGTTGAGAAGCTCAAGGCCGAGCTTGAGAAGGCCAAGCAGGAGGCTGCGGTGGAGAAGGCGGCGGCCAAAGAGGCGGTTGCCACACTATCTGCCTTAAGGGCCACCAGCGACAAGCACCAGGCTCGGGTGGAGGAAATCCAACAGGAGCTCCAGGACGCCGGCCAAAAGTGCGAGGCCCTTGAGCTGAAAGGCAAGGAGCAGGCTGCCGAGCTGTCCACCTTAAAAACCAATCTCCAGAAGGAGCGGGTGGACAGGCGGTCCTTTGAGGAGGAGCTCAGCCATGCCAAGGCTATCATGGATGGTAAGCCGTATTCATTACAGTATATCTTCGGGGACGGCAAGTTCAAGTTGCTGAGCCAAGTATGGCGTTCCTCAGGCACCTACACGGACCTCCAAAAGAGCTCGGCGGACGCGAAGCAGTTCTATGCTTCGCGGGGAGAAGGAGATGAAGCTCGGCTATTCTGGGCGCAATTCGAAGCCCCCGAGCATGCTCCTCTCCTTGTGGAGCAGCTGAAGCAGCTGATGGAACTCCACCGGATGGTGGAATCGGCCATGAAGGATCTCTGTATCCGGCTATGGCCCAACGAGCCATTGCCGGGCAGCTACTTCGGCCTGGTGCAGAAGCTCAGCGATGCCACTCCTCGGTTCGATGCACTGAGGCGGTCTTCTTGCATCGAGGGAGCTAGGATGACTTTCGCGAAGGCCAAGGTGCACTGGCCGGGGCTGGATCCGATGAAAGTAGCCACTGCCCCTCTGCCACCTGGGAAGGAATATAGGTGTCCCGGGCGGTACTTCTCCGGAGTTACGGAGGGTGCTCGAGCCATATAATCACAGTGTTTGAGAGATACTGTGTTTGAATGAATGCTTATGTAAATGTCCTAAGACCTTTGAATGCATTTATGTATAAAGTTGCATGGTGTATCATGTCTTTTATGTGTTCGCATCCTTTATAACTCCTTTGTGGCCATTAACCCTGAAAGCTGCGAGTCGTCGGCTTCAGCCCCCCATGTAGATACTACACGAGGTGTCTCTTTCAACCGCACTATAACCGTTAGCCAAACTATCGGCGCCCGAAGGCGGTAGTGTGGAGCGGACAAGGCAATCGGACCATAATGCTTTATTGCTTTCACTTAGCCGTAGGGGCGCGAGAAAGGAGTGCGGGGGCTGATGACTAGCCCCCAGGCGTTTGTGATATTCGGATGAACCGTGGCCAAAGCCTACATCACCTGGTTTGTACTAACACAAAACCCATCGTATGACACGGAATAACCTCTGATGAGATTTTAGTTAAGCTCGGATTCGCAGACTGGTTCTCGCACACCATGGCAGTCAGTTTTCAGCTTTCTCTGCTGAGGCGCTTAACCAGACTAGCCGAAAGCGCAATCGCAGTGGTGCTCCCTTTGCCCTTTTAGCCGAACTCGCGGAACATAAAGGGGCAAGCACAGGAGCTGGGCAACCCAACTATTGACCCAAGACATAGTTCGGAACCAGTGCATATAAAGTGTAATTCCAAGACGCTGAACACTAAGCCAGTTGTGATTACGGCGATTTACAAGGTCGAGCCCCCGGTCTATTAGCCGGTTGCATCTGAAAGTATACCAAACAGGCTCGCGAGAAGAGGGAGAAAACAGAGGGCGTTCCGAAAAGGGACAGCTAAGAGATAATAATATATCTGTATTTTACTCAACAACTCTTATTATTAAAATTGCCGCTGCAACTATTTACAGGTATTTGATAAATAAAACAAAAAACTTTACAGGAGGGGTTGTACCAAGGGCCTTCTATGGGTGACCTGACGTCCTTGATGTGGCCTGTCGCTTATCCGCTCCTGCATCTCCTAAGGAGGTGAATGCCTTTATGGGCTTTTGCTTGTTCGGCGAGCGGACCTTGAAGAAAGAGTCTTGAGAAGGTGCCAAAGTATGGATGAGCTTGACTCCTTTAGCAGGCACTTTTATGGTACCTGTAGTATGTCCGAAGACGTGTTAATGGTAATAGTTCGGTCCAGCTGGACACTTACCTTCTAATGGTTTTTCCCCACCGCTGCCCATGATATTTTGAGCGCGAAGTTGTGCTTCCTTGGCACGTACTTTGCCGGGACTAGGGCCTTGCGATGGGGGGCAAATCCCTATTTACGGGAAGAGGAGGGTTCTGATACTTCTGTTTGGGACCAAGCTCGCTTCCCAGCCTTGGACGTCTTTACGGCGAATGTCGACGATTGCCAATCATCGGTATAATAGAATTCGGCCACCAGGGCCAACGCGTGTTCCTCAGTTCGGAGGGAGTGCTCTGTGTTGCCGTTGACAGTAATGACCCCCCTGGGGCCGGGCATCTTGAGCTTGAGGTACGCGTAGTGTGGAATGGCGTTAAAGCGAGCAAACGCTATTCGACCGAGCAGGGCATGATAGCCGCTGCGGAAAGGTACTATGTCGAAGATCAAGTCCTCGCTTCGGAAGTTATCGGGTGAGCCGAACACAACTTACAGGCTTACGGAGCCTATGCACCGGGCTTCAACGCCTGGGATCACTCCTTTGAAGGTAGTGTTGCTAGGCTTGATCCTTGACGGATCTATGCCCATCTTTTTCACCATATCTGAGTAAATCAGATTGAGGCTACTTCCTCTGTCCATAAGGACTTTAGTGAGGTGGTACCCATCTATGATTGGGTCTAGGACGAGTGCGGCCGAACCCCCATGACAGATACTGGTCGGATGGTCTCAGCGATCGAAGGTGACCGGATATGCCGACCATGGGTTGTACTTCGGGGCTACGGGCTCTATAGTGTAGACATCTCAAAGGGCGCGCTTCCTCTCCTTTTTGGGTATATGAGTGGTGTAGATCATATTTACTGTCTTTACCTCTGGAGGGAATTTCTTTTGACTGCCACCGATCAGACCACGAGGTTCATCCTCGTCCTCGCTGCTTGGGCTTTTGCCTTGGTCCTCAGTTGCGAGCTTGCCGGCCTGTTTGAAGACCCAACAGTTACGGTTGGTGTGATTGGCTGGCTTCTCCTGTGTACCATGGATCTGGCAAGGCCTCTCCAGAATCTTGTCCAGCGGGGTGGGTCCGTCATGTTTGCCTTTAGGAGGCTTCTTCCGCTGCCCAGAGCGGTTGTTGTGGAAGCCGGCATTGACAGTCGTGTCATCGGCATCACTATTAATGTGCCGGCGCTTGTTCTTGTTGCGCTTCGGTTTCCCGTTGCCATCCCAAACTTCAGAGGTTCCGGGGTCTTCGGGGTTATGGCTACGTCTAGCTAGCCAGTTATCCTCACACGCGCAAAATCGGGTCATGAGTGACATGAGGGCGGGCATAGTCCTTGGCTTGTCCCGGCCGAGCTGTCGAGCTAGCCAGTCATCCAGAATATTATGCCTGAAGAAGGCTATAGCTTCGGCGTCCGGGCAGTCTACAATCTGGTTCTTCTTCATCAGAAAATGATTCCAGAATAGCCGTGCAGACTCTCCTGGCTTCTGAACAATGTTACTTAAATTGGAGGAGTCCGGCGGCCGAACATAGGTTCCCTGGAAGTTAGATCGGAATGCCTCTTCTAGGTCCTCCCAACACCCGATAGAGTTTTCGGGGATGATATTCAACCAGTGCTGTCGTGGTTTTAACACGGCAGATGTCCGAAGACTAAGGTTCGAGGCCATCACCATGGTAGTGGACTCAAAGGGGTTGATCGGGACGAGGGACACGAGTTTACCCAGGTTCGGCCCCTCAAGTAGACGTAAAAGCCTACGTCCTGCTTGTGTTGTATTGACTGGTGTATCGATTACAAAGGAGCGGATTGCTTGACCTAGCTCTCGATGGATTAGCCTCTCTCCAAGCCGCCCCGGGGTCTAGCCTTTATATAGGAGGTCAAGGCCCCGGGTTACACGAGTCCCAAACCGACTCACACAACGTAGCCTATTCTGTCTCTAAGCCGCCTTACCATCTTGGGCAAGCCGCCTCCGGGCGGCTTTGCCGCCCGAGTCTTCATACTATCTTCTGTCTCTGGGCTTTCATCATGGCCCATCTGGTAAGCCGCCACACGGCCTGGCCTTCATCTTTCAGCCCACCTTAGAGGTCTTCAGTTATGAGCCGCCAGGTATGACCCGGCCCCCCCTGGGCGGGTCTTACCACGGGGTTATATCCCCAACATTAGGCCCCAGGTTGATTTGAGTTAACTCATGTCAATCTTCAACTCACTTGGCAGCGAGTCTTCATATTTCTGTCATCTGAAAAGACAACTTATAACCCGCCATGACGTCATATCGAATATTCAGAAAAGATTCCATGACGTTTGCAACGGATCTTTCTCATTGAAGGGTCATCCCAAAAATCGAGGCGCCACGTTTGGTCAATCATCACTGTGCCTCCCCAATTTTCGTGCGCACTGTTGCCCTTCCAACTCATAAATAGGGACACGTGGTGTCCTTTTCTTTTCTTCCGCTGTCGCTATCGTCTTCTTCCTCGCTCGAAGCCCTTCGCCTCCAGAGCTCCGCCGCCCTCAACTGGACCTCGCCGTTGCCCCCATCGCCGGCCGCTGCATCAACCTGAGTTAGACCAGATACTTCGCCGGCGCATCCACATCCAGAAGGTAATTCTTCATGTCCTTGTTCCAATCTGAACCCATCTCCATTAGGGTTTCCGAGTTCCTCCGTTGTTCATAGCAGTTCATCAGTGTTCATCATGGCACAGACCGCTGAGCACCACTTTGCATCCCGTGGCGCTGTCTATCTGTTGCGGTTATGCCCTTAACACCAATGCCCCACTTGCCTTGAATCTGTATAGTATTTTCCACCACATATTGTCCGCCTGTTCTTCATCTGCCTTTTGGGTATTTGAATATTTTTCAATTTTCCTTCGTCTGTAGATCTTGTCGCCATAGTGACATTATGTGAAACCTGTTTATCCGCACTTAACCGTTTTTTCCGATACTGCCTTATCCACTTAACTTGCCATTGCCTTGGCGGCTCTCCGCTATAATACTTTGGCGGCTTAACTCCTCACTGTTATACTGACCATAGCAGCCTCATCCAATTAATGTTTTTCTAACCCGCCATACTCTGTGTCTTCGTAGCATAACCCGCCGTCATGTCAAGGGCTCCCTCATCCTGTGATTGGGTCAGCTCCGGAGTCACTGAAGAGCTCCTGCTTAACTTTGTCGAGTCGGGCATGCTGCCGGCTAAAGATGTTATACACTGGCGAGTTCCAGGACCCGAAAAAAGGCCTAAGCCTAAGGAAGGAGAAATTGTCTTGTTCACTGATCACCTCCTCCGTGGTTTTAGCCCGCCCGGGTCAAAGTTTTTCCGGGACATTCTTCACTCTTTCAAAATTCATCCTCAAGATATAGGTCCAAACTCCGTGACCAACATTTGTCAGTTTCAAGTTTTGTGTGAAGTTTATTTGCAAGAAGAGCCGTCTGTGGACTTCTTCAGTGAATACCACTACGTCAAACGCCAAACCGAAATGGCGGGTGGACCATGTTTAGAGCTTGGCGGTGTTACAATCCAGAGATGGAGAGACTTGCCATATCCAATAGCTACCTTGCCAAGTCATCCCAAAGACTGGAATAAGACCTGGTTTTACTGTAAGGACACTTCTCCGGAGGGAGAGAATCCACTGCCGGGTTATCGCCCTACCCGGCTTCCCAATTCGAGAGAACTCCCAGGCCGGATGTCAGCCGCAGAACGAGCAAAATATGCTCCAACTTTCGCAAAGGTCAGAGCCTTACTGGACCACGGCTTGACGGGCATTGATCTAACCCGCTGCTGGGTCAGCTGGAAGATCCTGCTGCTGAGCCGGCGTGACCGGCCTATGCACGAATATACGGGTGAGCTCAATGACCCCCTCTGTTTCAAGGCCACTCCTCTGACCGATGAAAAGCAAGCGGTTTGCAACAAAACCGGGCTTAAACCCTTTTATGCCAAGAACCCAGCTCCAGATGTAAGACTCTTTTCCCTCAATTGGTCACCTTTGTCTTTACTTTTTACCTTGCACCTTTTAACCTTTATTGGCAGCTTGTGTACAGGCCGATGACCCTTTCTGGAAGAAGAAGTATAATCCTTCTGTGAGGAAGCCTAGGGTTAAGGCCCCTGTACAGAAGAAAAAGAAAGCCGCCGCTCCAGAGCCGCCTGAATCTGATGATTCGGAGGTAAAACTTGACTCCCTTGGCCGTCTTCTTATGCAACTTATTGACAACAATTACTCACAGGATGAGACGGAAACAAGCCACGCAAACGCTCCTGAGGTAATTTATATTTCTGACTCAGAGAGCTTTCCACAAGACAGAATACGGCGGGTCGTCCAAAAAGTTCCATTTTCTCATCCTCTTGCTCATTTAGACCCCAATTTTCTTTTGAAAAAGCAACAGCTCACCTCCAGACGTCAGACCCGGAGCGCCGGCTCTAAAGATCTTGTGACCGGGTTATCTCATTCTCTGGCCCCGCGGAAACGGCCGGCTGAGGTACTCTTTATCCTGAGGTTAGCCTTAGCAACCTTGCATTGTAACCTTACTCTGCTTTGTATTGCCAACTATTTTTTAGGAGTCACCTCCTTCTTCCGGCGACTCTACTGCATCCAAGATGCCTCCTATGAAGATCAACCCAGACTGCATATCTTTACTTTTGCACCAAATGTTTTAATGCTCTTCCTCTATGTAACAATCTTTCATGTCTTCCACGGCCCAAGCAAAACGAAGGAAAACTGGTGGGTCTACCACTGCCCCTACTACCCAAGAGCCGGAGACGCCTAAGCCCGACTCCCCTTCGACTCATGCTGAGCCGGCTGATGTTATGAAGGATGCACCTGAAGATACTCACCAGCCATCTGAGCCAACTGGTCATGATATGACCACTGAAAGTCCTCCAAGGGATGACCCTAAGTCGCCCAACCCTTCAACAGCCGTCGAAGACACAGGTCTTCCAGACGTTTTCATTACCAAGACGGGTCATCAATCCCCTGATCACCATGTACTGTCAAGACATTCCGGCAAAGCTGAGGCTTCGCCTGAGAAGCTCGACTTTGAACAACCTGTGCTGGAGAAGCTAACTGCTGACGAGGTTCATGCCGGGTTTCTGAACCGCCTGGCGTCAAGCTGGAACATGGAGCTCAAGCTTGTTAACCTGATGAAGAAAAAATATGAGGTAATCTTTTTACCAGCTTTTTCCTTGTACCCTTACGTAGCCGCCAAGAGCTGGTTTAGTATTGCAAATAGTAGACCGGGTCTTCCAATCTATACCATACTCCGAATAACTTAGACTGTAGCCCCCAAGTATCGGGTTAGGATAAGTAGTAAGCCGATACTCAATTTGAAGAGTTCATCAATGGTAGCCCCCAAGTCCGGGTTAGCATAAATTGATGAGCCGGAATTTCACTGAAACTTTGAAAGCACTACCCCAAGTCCGGGTTAGCATAAATTGATGAGCCGGAATTTCACTGAAACTTTGAAAGCACTGATTGTAGCCCCCAAGTGCCGGCTGATCTTCATGAAGATGAGCCAGGACTGTATTGCAGATCTGTAAAGCGCCGATTGTAGCCCCCAAGTGCCGGCTTATCTTTGCGAAGATAAGCCGAAACTTGATGAAAGACTTAAGAGCGAAAAAACATTAGCCCCCAAGTGTCGAGTATATTGCGTGCAATCTGCTTGAGACTTGTAGCATAACAACTTCATCCATTGTCCAATAGCTCATCCTGGCGACTTAATCCTGTTTGGCACTTGTGTGACACAGGATGCTTTAGAGGCGGCTGAGTCCGAACTGACCGGCCTAAAAGATAAACTTGCTTCACAGCAAACCATGCGGTCAGAGGCGGAAAATAAATGGCGGGTTGCCATAGAAGAACTTGAGAAGACGCAAGTTGAATTTGCGCTGTTCAAGAAAACGGCTGAATCAGAACAAGCTGCCCTAACCAAACACGCGAACGATGCTGAGGGGCGGCTTACAGTTGTATCAGAAGAGTTGCAAAACCTCAAGCGCCATATCTCCAGGATGACTTCTGACATCTTTGGCAAGTTTCGAAGACTTAGCCAATTCCCTTGCTTTGTTTGAAAATCTGGTGGGGGCGGCTTATAACGCCAAACTTTATCTTGCAGGTCAGAGAAGCCGCCAATTATCATCTGATAGCTTGCTAAAATTGAAAGCAGTATAGTCCTTGGCAGAGCAGCTTTATTGCGGGACTCTTTGCACCATCAAGGCGATGCTTACTGAGCAGAGCATCCCCAAACATATGAAGGGAGTCATAGAATTGTTTTCAACTCTGCCGAAGCAAATCGGAGAGCTCAAACGATCAGCCGCCCTTCAAGGAGCAATGGCCGCACTGAGCCGGTGTCTAGCCTTTGCTCCGGAGCTTACAGCTGAAGAGATGATGGATGGGTTTCCATCCAGAAAAGATGACGGCTCAGAGTTCAAAGAAGCCGACTATGCCGAATGTAGGAAAGCCTCCCGAGTACTTGCATCAACACTGGTGGATGAACTTAACATGTCCACATACCAGGCGGCTTACAGCGAGACCAACAAGAAAGTGCATTGTCCTACTTTTGAGGCCAAAGACTTGACTCCTGCACGCTGTAAGCACCTTTTTGCCCCTGAGATTGACCCGTCTCCTCTCTTTGAAGAAGCTCAGTTTGAAGCTCTAACCAACTGCAACTGGGACGTGGACAATCTTCAGATCCAAGAAGTCAAAGATCCAGCTGGCTGAGCCGCCAAACTGATTTGTACAAACTTAGTCTGTTGCCTTTTGTGCTCTCATGGAGAGCTTTGTAATAGGCTTTAGAAAATATTTAACTATCTGAGCCGTGCCATCGTGCCCATATGAATCTTTTGCATAGCTTGATGTATGCCTTGTTTGTCTTTGTCCGGCTTATGATGCCAGTTTGCACGGTGGCTTAGCTAAGAAGATAAACCCTGCGAAAAATAAACAAGACAGAATACGCTTTGTTTTGTCGTAACGGCGGCTTGAAAAAGCACAACCAAGGAGACGTTGAATCTCCCCTGACCTTACTTTTTAGAACTCATAAGCCGGTTCTTCTGGGTGGTCTCGCTGCTTGAACTCTTAACAGTACAGGGTCTCTAATGAGAGTGGTCATCAACTCTTGGACCGGCTCAGGGTCTCTAGGCGAGATTAACTGATAAGAGCGCAACAAACCAGAAAGAGACGCAGCAGGGTATGAGTACCCTTAAGGCCCATAAGCTACCTCTCGCGTGACATAAATCCGTCATTTGAACCTTAAACAGTGCAGGGTCTTAAAAAGAGTAACTGTTTAAGAGTATGAACGGGCCACATAGCGGAGAGTCGACAGCAGATAGGTGAGTTTATCCTCGCTTTCCGTAAGCCGGCCCTCACGTGACATGAACCGCCGGTTTAACCTTGACCAGTACAGGGTCTCTAACGAGGGTGACGGTCAAACATGTTGACCAGCTCAGAGCCTCTAAGCTAGATTAACTGGTAAGAGTTCGGTGGGTCACCTAGTGGAGCAGCAGCAGCTTACAGGCAGGTGTAACCCCAACTTACGGTGGCTGAAAAGCCAATCAAGAGGGTGTGTAAGCTAAACCTGCTGGGTTGGAAGCCCCCAAATGACCTTGTTGATGGAGTCAACTTTTTGGGTACGCAACCTGGCCTTACTGTGGCTGAAAAGCCTGATCGAGAGGGTTGAAGCTTAAACCGGCGGGTTAGAAGCCCCCAAGCGACCTTGCAGTTTTGGCTGAAGAGCCTGATCAAGAGGGTTGAAGCTTAACCCGGCGGGTTAAAAGCCCCCAAATGACCGTATGATTGTAGCCATCTTTGAGCAATGTGAGATACGGAAAAAATGGCAGAGGCCCCGGCTTGCAGGGATGCCAACTTTATTATATATATGTATATGATATATACAATGATGATGTACAATGGGGGGTGGAGTCGATGACTCTTAAGTATAGTAAGGCCGTAGATGAGCGATGTTCCACGGCCGGTGGGTCTCCAGCCCAGAAGTGCGTGACTCGTCCCATACGTCGATGAGATAGTATGACCCATTGTTGAGGTTTCTGCTAACCACAAAAGGTCCTTCCCATGGAGGAGATAACTTGTGCGCGTCCATCTGATCTTGAATCAGGCGCAACACTAAGTCGCC
This sequence comes from Elymus sibiricus, assembly GCA_039707655.1. Lineage (NCBI taxonomy): Eukaryota > Viridiplantae > Streptophyta > Magnoliopsida > Poales > Poaceae > Elymus > Elymus sibiricus. The sequence goes on from CM077671.1 coordinate 485,761,576, forward strand.
TTCTTGAAACGTCCGGGTCTTAACCCGGCGGCTGTGATAGCGACGCAGGTCTTGTTGATAAATCGCCGATCGAGCCGCCGCCAAATCGCGCTCTTCATCCAAAGCATCTAACGCGTCCTGACGCGCCGCCTCATTGTCTTCCTCAACGTAAGCCGCCACCCTTGGCGAGTCATGACGTATGTCACTTGGTAACACTGCTTCTGCGCCGTAAACCATGAAGAAAGGCGTATAGCCTGTTGACCTGTTGGGAGTTGTTCTGATGCTCCAGAGAACTAATGGTAACTCCTCAACCCAACAACCCGGTGTTCTCTGTAGAGGAACCATAAGCCAGGGCTTAATACCTCTCAGGATCTCCTGGTTAGCATGCTCCGCCTGACCATTGGACTGTGGATGAGCCACAGCAGATACGTCAAGCCGGATGTGTTCACTTTCACAGAAAGCTTGCATAGCCCCCTTGGATAGGTTTGTGCCATTATCTGTGATGATACTATGAGGGTAACCAAAGTGATAGATCAGTTTTTTGACAAACTGAACCGCCGTAGCCGCGTCACATTTGCTGACCGGCTCAGCCTCCACCCACTTGGTAAACTTATCCACCGCTACCAAAAGGTGGGTCTTCTTATCTTTGGATCTCTTGAAGGGCCCGACCATATCAAGCCCCCAGACCGCGAACGGCCAAGTAATTGGGATCATGCGCAATTGCTGAGCCGGTATGTGAGCATGCCGCCCGAACTTTTGACATCCATCACACTTGAGAACCAAGTTTTCTGCGTCCTTGTGAGCCGTCAGCCAGAAGAAGCCATGTCAAAAAGCCTTGCCCACCAGAGATTTTGAGCCGGCATGATGACCATAGTCGCCAGCATGAATTTCATTTAAGATCTCCTTACCCTCTTCCGGAGAAACACAACGCTGAAAGACGTCGGTGACGCTACGCTTATGTAACTCGCCATTGTGGATAGTCATAGACTTGGATCGTCTAATGATTTTCCTTGCCAAGGTCTCGTCCTCAAGTAACTCGCCGCGAGTTAGATACGCCATGTAAGGCAACGTCCAGTCAGGAATAGCATGCAGAGCCACCACCAGCTGCCCCTCCGGGTCAGGTACGGCCAGATCCTCCTCCGAAGGTAGCTTAACTGACAGATGATATAACACGTCCAAGAACACGTTAGGCGGTACCGGCTTATGCTGAGAGCCAAGCCTTGAAAATGCATCAGCCGCCTCGTTCTTGCGACGATCAATATGATCCACCTGATAGCCCTTGAAGTGACCAGCAATGATGTCAACCGCCTGACGATAAGCCGCCATCCATGGGTCTTTGGAGTCCCACGTGCCCGAAACTTGATGAGCCACAAGATCTGAGTCGCCGAGACATCTAACCCGGCTTAGGTTCATCTCCTTAGCCACACGGAGACCATGAAGCAAGGCCTCATACTCAGCTGCATTGTTAGTACAAGGGAATATTAACCTTAGCACATAATAGAACTTGTCACCTTTTGGGGAAGTTAAGACAACTCCAGCCCCAAAGCCTTCCAACTGCCTGGATCCATCAAAGTGAATCGTCCAATATGTATCATCCGGCTTCTCCTTAGGCGACTGACACTCTGTCCAGTCATTGATAAAATCCACTAAAGCTTGAGACTTAACCGCCGTGCGAGGAACATACTTCAGGTTGAGAGGCCCAAGCTCCAGTGCCCACTTAGCGATTCTTCTAGTGGCTTCTCTGTTTTGAATTATGTCTCCCAACGGGGCAGAGCTCACCACCATGATCGGGTGTCCCAGAAAGTAATGCTTCAACTTGCGATTTGCCATGAACACCCCGTATATCAGCTTCTGCCAATGTGGATACCTTTGCTTGGATTCAATCAAGACTTCGCTGACATAGTAAATCGGCCTCTGAACCGGATACTCCTTTCCTGCCTCCTTGCGTTCTACGACAACCGCAACACTGACTGCCCTGTTGTTAGCCACCACATAGAGGAGCAAAGGTTCCTTCTCAGCCGGAGCGGCCAAGACGGGCGGCTCAGACAGATGTTTCTTGAGTGCCTCGAATGCTTCACCCGCCGCCTTACTCCAGACAAAGTTGTCTGTTTTCTTCATCATCTGATACAAAGGAATTGCCTTCTCACCCAGGCGGCTTATGAATCAGCTTAGAGCAGCGATCCGACCCGCCAGGCGCTGAACGTCGTTGATGCACGCCGGCTCAGACAGGGAAGTGATCGCCTCTATCTTGTCCGGGTTAGCTTCAATCCCACGCTCCAAGACCAGAAACCCCAAGAGCTTGCCTGCGGGAACTCCAAAAACACACTTAGCCGGGTTAAGCATCATCTTATAAACCCGTAAGTTATCGAAAGTCTCCTTTAGGTCATCCAGCAGAGTTTCCTTCTTCCTTGACTTGACCACGATATCATCCACATAGGCATGAACGTTGCGTCCAATTTGACTGTGAAGACAGTTTTGCACACAACGTTGATAAGTTGCCTGGGCACTCTTCAGCCCAAAAGGCATAGACACATAGCAGAAAGCACCAAAAGGCGTAATGAAAGCCGTCTTCTCTTGGTCTTTGACTGCCATCTTGATCTGGTGATAACCTGAATAAGCGTCCAGGAAGCATAAACTCTCACAACCCGCCGTTGCGTCAATGATCTGGTCGATACGGGGGAGAGCAAACGGGTCGACTGGACAGGCTTTGTTAAGGTCCGTGTAATCCACACACATACGCCAAGTGCCGTTCTTCTTTAGCACTAGCACCGGGTTAGCTAACCACTCCGGGTGAAAAACCTCCACGATGAACCCTGCTGCTAAGAGCCGGGCCACCTCTTCTCCAATGGCTTTGCGCCTCTCTTCATTGAACCGCCGTAGGAACTGCTTGATCGGTTTGAACTTTGGATCCACATTAAGATGGTGCTAGGAAAATTCTCTCGGTACACCCGGCATGTCAGACGGCTTCCATGCAAAGATGTCCTGATTCTCACGGATGAACTTGATGAGCGCGCTTTCCTATGCGGGGTCCATGTTAGCCCCAATAGTGAACTATTGAGATGAATCGCCCTTCGTGAAATCCACCAGCTTGGTATCATCCGTAGAAAACTTGAGGGGCGGCTCAGACTCTGTAGTAGGCTTCTTCAGGGGAGTCATATCTTCCGGGTCAACATTCTCCTTATAGAACTTGAGCTCTGCCTCAGCGCAACTCGACTCTGCATAAGCTACATCACCTTCCTCACACTCAATAGCCGTCTTCCGATCACCATGTACGGTAATCGTTCCTTTCAACCCGGGCATCTTGAGCTGTAAATAGACATAACATGGCCTAGCCATGAACTTGGCGTAAGCCGGTCGTCCAAACAGAGCATGATATGGACTTTTGATTTTGACCACCTCCAACCACAAGGATTCAACCCTGTAGTTATATTCATCACCAAAGGTGACTTCCAGAGAGATCCGTCCCACTGGATAAGCTGATTTGCCTGGCACCACACCATGAAAAACTATGGAAGAGGGCTTAAGATCCTTGTCAAGCAAACCCATCCGGCGGAAAGTGTCGTAGTACAAGATGTTGATGCTGCTGCCACCATCCATGAGTACCTTAGTGAACACATATCCACCCACTTGGTGGGCAACCACTAAAGCCAGCTGCCCCGGGTTATCAACCCGCGGCGGGTGATCCTCCCTGCTCCAAGTTATATCATATTCTGACCACTTCAAATACTGCGGGAGAGCCGGCATGACTGCGTTAACCGCCCGTTTGCGCACCTTCTGGTCTCGCTTGTCGTGGCAAGTTGTAAAGACATGATATTGACCCCTGCTGAGCTGCTTCGGGTTACTCTGGTACCCTGATTGGTTATGCTGCTGCTGGCCTCCACCGCCAGATTGCTAATGATGACCCCCTTGATTGCCTTGACCCTGGTAACCCGACCCTGAGCTGCCAGCACCAAAGCCGGATCCTGATCCGCCCGGCCCAGAGCCGCCTGACGGACCATTACCATTATTATGATGCTGCTGAAGGCTGTAGTCCCGGAACTGTCGCATGATACTACAATCCCTCCAAGTGTGACTTGCCGGCTTATCTGGCCGGCTGTGCTCCAGACAAGGTTTATTGGGCATCGCTTCCAAGTTGAAAGGAGTTTTACCCTTGTTAAAGGGTGGCCTGAAATTCCCATTCCCCTTAGCACGGCCGTTTCCAGCGCTAGTGTTCGCCACCAGTTCTGACCCGCCGTCCGGGTTCTTCCGCTTGCCAGAATTGCCGTTTCCAGCCGCGTTTTACTGCTGACCCTTTCCGTTGTTACCCTTCCACTACTGGAATCAGAACATTTGCCGTCTGCCAGGTCTTTGCCGTCTGCTGGCAGACGGCAAAGAGGCTGTTTGCCGTCTGTCTTGACAAAGCAGACGGCAAAGAACCAACTGATGGCAAAGAGGGTCTGTGCCATCTGCACTTCTTTGCCGTCTGCTGGCAGACGGCAAAGAACTCTTTGCCGTCTGCCAGCAGACGGCAATGACCAAAGTGGGCCCCACGGGGCACGGCACTGGCTAGAGCCTGGGTCCTTCGTGTTATCAGAATCTGCATACTTGGTGAGATCCTCCATGAGCTCCCCCATGTCTTGACACGAGCGCTTGAGCCGGCCAAGCTTCTGCTTCAAAGGCGTAAAGTGGCAATTTTTCTCCATAATCAAAACCGCTTGAGCCACCGTAATCTGTTCTGAAGAATGTATGATGGTCGAGACCCGCGGGACCCAATGATGAGCCGACTCATCCGCCAGTTGCACACAATGATCCAAATCCATGATCGTCATGGGCTACTCGCACGTCCCTTTGAAATTTTTGATGAACTTTGTCTTTAACTCAGCCCAAGAATTAATGGTGTTGGGTGGCAAACCCTTCAACCACGTGCGTGCCGGCCCTTCCAGCCTCATGATGAAATACTTAGCACACACCGCATCACTGACGTCCAACATCTCCATGGCTAGCTCATAGCTTTTAATCCAAGCCTCCGGAGGTAAGTCCGCTGTGTAGTTGGGCACCTTGCGAGGACCCTTGAAATCCTTTGGCAGACGCTCATTCCGCAAAGCCGGCGCCAAACATGGTACTCCCACAGCTCGGGAAGTTAATCTCGCTCCAACCGAGATGGAAGGTGCAACTGAGGGTTCTTGGTGAGCCGCCGCCGCTGCCAGAGCCGCCGCCTCTCGCTGTGCTCTTGCTCGATCCACCAGTGCTTGAGCATCCAGAGCCGCCCGATCGACTCGTGGCGGGTTCCGATGTCGCTCACTGCTAGATATCGCCGGCGACTCATAACGCCGACTGTAGCTGCGACTGGGGACGGGTGTCGAGTGCACACGACTCCGGCTGTAAGTATACTTCTCATGTTGGGCCACCGCCGTCTGCAAATATCCAATAGCGTTCCGCACCTCCTCCGCGAAGGGTGCCTCGTCGGGGATGGGAATTGTGTCGAGCCGAGTTGCCGCGGCCACCAGGTTCTCTCTCGGGTTAGAATAATGACCCGCCAGTGTTGGGAAGGGCGCTGGTGGGGTCTAGTTTTGTTGGGGCGGGTTAAGCTGCTGACGCTGAACCGCCGCCCGGTCTCCAGGTACTTCCGCCGTCCGGGGCATGTTAAAGAGATTTCTGGCCTCATACTGATCCGGCAACTGGGACTGATGCCTCATCCGCTGAACCACCGCTGCAGACTGCTTCTCTAGCTCAAGGCGGAAAGCATCCACCCTAAGGCGCTCTGCCTCAGCGTCCATCTGAGCCTTCAATGCATTGATCTCCTGTTGGACTTCGGTCATATGGTTCTTCAGCCTCGTGATCTCCGTGTTACGGGCCACTTGATTTTCAACAGTGACCTCCGTCACCATTGGGGTTGTAAGTTCGTTCATCAGATCCAGAAGAACCTGAGCCGGCGGCCTGCCAGCCCCAGATCCAGTTGCACCGGCGGCTGAACTGCCAGGAGCCGCCGCTGTACCCGCCATAAAGACGGCAGCGTGGTTCGGCGGCTCATACTCCTCCGGCTCATGGAACTCCGACTCGGGGTAAGGCTCGACGTAGCCCTCGAGCCCGCCATTGTGGAGCTGATAGATTGACTCCGTCTCTCCGCTCGAAGATCCATCCTCGGAGCAGATGAGAGTTTCCTCCTATGACATAGATCCCTCGAGATCCATGCCCTGAGTGAAGCCGGCGAAGACATGCTTAATTCCCGAGTCAGATCGGGCGGGTTGCACACGTCGGGCGGGTTGCTCGCACCGGGCCGACTCGACGATGTCGGCGCAGATGTCCGGCCCGGGTTCAGATCCGTCGATCTTGCCGATGAAGACGTGGATTCCGCCGAAGGGGACCCGGAAACCGTACTCAATGGAGTCAGCCTCGGGGCCCCAGCCGGCGTCGTCGATGTAGAGCCGGCCACGGTGGCTCTTGGTTATCCTGCCAACAACATACCCCTCGGTCTCTGGGAGAGAGCCCTTTGAGAACTCAACACCACCGAGCGCTAGCCCCACGGTGGGCGCCAACTGTCATGGTTTTAACATGGCAGATGTCCGAAGACTAAGGTTCGAGGCCATCGCCATGGTAGTGGACTCAAAGGGGTTGATCGGGATGAGGGACACGAGTTTACCCAGGTTCGGCCCCTCAAGTAGAGGTAAAAGCCTATGTCCTGCTTGTGTTGTATTGACTGGTGTATCGATTACAAAGGAGCGGATTGCTTGACCTGGCTCTCGATGGATTAGCCTCTCTCCAAGCTGCCCCGAGGTCTAGCCTTTATATAGGAGGTCAAGGCCCCGGGTTACACGAGTCCCAAACCGACTCACACAACGTAGCCTATTCTGTCTCTAAGCCGCCTTACCATCTTGGGCAAGCCGCCTCTGGGCGGCTTAGCCGCCCGGGTCTTCATACTATCTTCTGTCTCTGGGCTTTCATCACGCCCCATCTTTTAAGCCGCCACACGGGATGGCCTTCATCTTTCAGCCCACCTTAGAGGTCTTCAGTTATGAGCCGCCAGGTATGACCCGGCCCCTCCTGGGCGGGTCTTACCACGGGGTTATATCCCCAACAAGTGCCGAGCTGGCCCCTTGAGCTTCAGGGGTAAGTACTTGATGGCATGGAGGTCATCTCCTCGTGCCATGTGGATGTGGAGGAGGAAATCCTCTATCCATACGGTTGGGTCAGTTGTCCCATCATATTGCTCTATGTTTATGGGCTTAAACCCTTCCGGGAACTGATGCCGCATTACCTCATCTGTGAAGCACAGTGGATGTGTGGCGCCTCTAGCCCGAGCTATAGTGCGCTGGTGATCGGCGTCTGCTCTAGGCTGGTCTTGTTCCCGCATGTTATGGTTGCGGTCGAGCCAAGGCCGATTCCTTTCCCGTCTATCGGGTGAGTATGCTCTGGATCTGTAGATGGATCGCGTACGACCTGCTCTGTCATCCAGGTCATGTCTCAGGCCGAACCTGTCATCGGGCTCTAATGGCTCCTTTCCCCATCTTCGGGGTATCGTCAGCCTATAGCCGGTAATGTCGGCCGTCCTGTCTCGACCTCGAGGAGGGCGGTCTGGCCTGTCGTATTGAGTATGTTCGGGAGACGGCATATCAGTGAGCTCGTCATGGAACTGTGGCAGCAGCCTTCGGCACGGGTAGCTCTTAGGTTGGTCCGACAAACCGGTACAGTATCCTTCCTCGGCTGAGAGGACTCTCATCCATCGATCATTGAGGTCGTTTTGTTTGGCTTTGATCTGCCGCTCCTTTGCTTTCAGGCTGCGAGCCGTGGATATGAGTTGTTTCCTGAACAGTTCCTGATCTGCGAGATTGTCGGGGAAGGCGAAGTCATCAGCATCCGCATTATCCTCCCCCTCAATAGAGTGGAGGTAGTCGTCGTCCTCGGGATCAACTGGATCATCGGGGTTGCGACGGTCTTCGGTTCTCTCCTGACCCTCTAATGGGTGTTCGGGGATTTCGGGGCCGCCGATGTCCTTCGGGGTATCTCCGTCCCCAGTGCCATCGATAGACTTGCACCCCTTTTTTCCTTTTGACCATTTATGCGGCTTTCAGCGTCTTGACGGCGCTTCATCCGATTTATCACCATTGTTCTTCGGAGTGTCCACCATGTAGACGTCATATCTAGAGGTGGCGGTCCACTGCACGGTTTTAGCGAGGGTGAGGGAGTGATCTTCCTCATCCATGTACTCTGCTTCCTCGGAAGTGTAGTCTAGCATGTTGGATAAATCCTCGACAGTGGCTATCAAGTGGGTGGTGGGTGGGACGAAAAATCCATCCTGACCCGTCTGAGGTCCGATCTGAGAATAGATCAGGGTTGGGTCATCGCTGATCCTTATCAACGAGATCCGATCTAGAGCCTCGTCAAGTATCGAGAGCTCGATCGGACCGGTCTGCGCAGAGCCCCCAGAGTGAACCTCCGATGCGTTCATGCAGGGAGAGTGTTCGGCTAGAACTGGTGTCCGGATGTCGGGTTTTATGACCAAATCCGGACTAAGCGTCGAGCCCTCGCCGGGGTAGACCCCATGGGCGGAGCCGAATAGTGGGTCTGGGGTTAAAGCCTCAGAGCCTTCGGGCATGGCAGGCGAGACTGCGAGCCCGGACAGTGATAGATCGCCTCGAGAGTCTACGGAGAACTCTAAGTTCCCGAATCTGACCTCTTGATCAGGGGCGAAGCTTCCGATGCGGCCAAGATGGCCAGTTGGGTCGGCGTGTAGCACTATGCTGCCGAAAGCGAAGATCTGTCCAGGAACAAAAGTGCCCGTATTGTGGACCTCTTCGTTAACGACTAGGCGAGCCATCGATTCCTTCCGGCGATCACAGCGGAACTCTCAATGAAAGCACCAATGTCAGTGTCAAAACCAGTGGATCTCGGGTAGGGGGTCCCGAACTGTGATACTTGGATCGATGGTAACAGGAGATGAAGTGGACAAGGTTTTACCCAGGTTCGGGCCCTCCTATGAAGGTAATACCCTACGTCCTGCTTGATTATATTGATTGTATGGAGATTAGAGGGTTGATCTACCTCGAGATCAAGTAACTAAACCCTAGATGAGTTCTGTTGTTCTACAACCTAAAACCCTCCGGCTTATATAGACGCCAGGGGTCCCTTAGGCTTTACACATGGTTGGTTACACTTCTAGGGGATAAACATGCCTATCTACTACTTTAAACGTGAAGGACAAGTCACGATTCTAGAAGCTTCCTTCCTGGAGACAGGGTCTTCAATCCTTCCAGTATTCGGTGAGTGGCCCATACAGTCCGGCCCATAAGACATAGACCGGCCTCCTGAGGACCCCTTAATCTGGGACTCCCTCAAGTGCCCCAAGATTTCTATCAGAGAAAGTAGGACAAGAACGTGTATCAACCCCTATGCATAGATTACCCCAATGTCACCGCGGGAATCCGCAAGTTGAGTAACAAAACATATATCAAGTGAATCAATAAAACACCCCATTGTCACCACGGGTATCCACATGCAAGACATATATAAGTGTTCTCAAATCCAATATTCAATCCAACATAATGATATCTCAAAGGGAAAGATTCAATTCATCACAACAAGATAGGGAGGGAGTAACATCATGTGATCCGACTATATTAACAAAACCCGTGATACATCAAGATCGTGACATCTCAAGAACACGAGAGACAGAGATTGAACACATAGCTACTGGTACATACCCTCAGCCCCGAGGGTGGACTACTCCCTCCTCGTCATGGCCTCCGCCGGGATGATGAAGATGGCCACCGGAGATGGATTCCCCTCTCCGGCAGGGTACCAAAACATCTCCAGATTGGTTATTCATCGATACAGAGAGTTGCAGCGGTGGTGCTAAGAGTCTAGAGTTATATATTGGGGTTTCTGAATATTTGGGAATTGATAGGTGTCGGAAGCGATGGAGGGGATGCCCGAGGTGCCCAGCACCCACCAGGGCAAGCCAGGGGGTCTATGGCGCGCTCATGTGGGTGCTAGCCACCCTGGGCCCCCTCTTCTGGTGTTCTTTGGCCCATCTAGTTTCTTTTGGTCCGTAAAAAATCCACAAAAATTCCCGCATCATTTAATCTCTCTATGGTACTAATTTTCTGCGAAGTAAAAAAAATAAGAAAAAACAGCAACTGGCACTTTGGCACTATGTCAATAGGTTAGTCCCAAAAATTGATATAAAGTTGTAATAAAATGATTGTAAAACATCCAAGAATGATAATATAACAGCATGGAACAAGCAAAAATTATAGATACGTTGGAGACGTATCAGCATCCCCAAACTTAATTCCTACTCGTCCTCGAGTAGGTCAATGATAAAAACAATTTTTTTGATGTGGATAGCTGCCTAACATGTTCATCATATTCTTTTCTTCTTTGTATAGCATGGATGTTTGGACTTGTAAATGATTCAAAGCAATAGTCTAGTTTCAACATAATGACTTCAATACTCAAGCATGTCAACAAGCAACCATGTCTTTTAAAATATTAACACTAAAGAAAGTTATCCCTAGCCCATCATGCTCAATCATTGATCCATTCATGAAACACACTCAAATATTAGCTATGCCCAATGCTCAAGTACGATCATAGTGCCCCCTAGTTGGTGCTTATAAGAGAAGATGGAGACTCAAAGCAAAAATAAAAATTGCATAAAGTAAATAGATAGGCCCTTCGCAGAGGGAAGTAGGGATTTGTAGAGGTGCCAGAGCTCAAGTTTTAAATTGAGAGAGAAAAATATGTTGGGTGGCATGCTTTTCCTGTCAACGAAAATGACAAAGTAGCTCACAATACTTTCCATGCTAGATATATCATAGGCGGTTCCCAAACAGAAAATAAAGTTTATTCCTTTTTCCACCAAACTTTCACTTTCCATGGCGGGCCGTATCCACGGTTGACTTCCATACCAACACTTTCCAAGGAATTTATTATTTGACAACATAAAGTAAATATTTTTTTCTTTTTCATTTCGGGAATGGGCATTCCTATTACCGTCGCACTCTCGTGCAATGACAAGTGAATAAACACTCATCTTGAGAATAACACATCTAGCATGGAAAAATATTGGACACTCCCCACCGTTTCATGGGCGGTACGGGCACACAAAAGAGAAATTTTATTTTGAAAATTTAGAGATGGCACATACAAATTTGCTTGGAACGGCATGGAAATACCGCATATAGGTAGGTATGGTGGACTCATAAGGCAAAACTTGGTTTAAGGATTTTGGATGCACAAGTAGTATTTCTACTTAGTACAAATGAAGGCTAGCAAATAGATTGGGAAGCAACCAAACCAAGAAACGAAAAATCACATAAGTGAGCATTTGAACATAACTAACACCGAATAATGCACCACAAGTAGGATGTAATTTCATTGCATAACTATTGACTTTCGTACATGCATAGGGAATCACAAACCTTAACACCAATATTCCTACTAAGCATAATTACTCACTAACATGACTCACATATTACTATCATCATGTTTCAAAACTATTACAAGGAATCAAGTTTAATTTGTCCAATGATCTTCTTGAAAGTTTTTATTATATCCTCCTTGGATATCTATCACTTTGGGACTAGTTTCATGTATTGCCATTGCTTTTTGGCAAGCTCAAACAAATTTAAGTGAAGCACATGAGCATAAAGATTTCATCCCTCAAAAAGGTATAAGTGAAGCATGAGAGGAAATGACAAGCTACTCTCAAAATATATAAGTGAAGATCAATGAGTAGTCAAACAATTAAGTAGCTATGTGAGGACTCTCTCTCTCTCTCTCAATAAAGATTTTAAGATCTAAGTATTTTATTCAAACAACAAACTAAACAAAAATAGAACTCCAAGAATAGCACGCATCATGTGAACGAATAAAAATTTAGGCTCAACATAGGCTAACCGGTAGTTGACGAAGAGAGGTGGGTGTGTAGCATCCCCAAGCTTAGATGCTTGAGACTTCTTGAAATATTTACTTGGGGTGCCTTGGGCATCCCCAAGCTTGAGCTTTTGTATCTCGTTCAATCCTTTCATATCCCGGTTTCACCTATTCACAAAAACTTCATCCACACAAAACTCGAAAAGAACTCGTGAGATAGGTTAGTACACATAAGAATAAATCAACACTTCATGTACTGCCAAGACAAGTTGCATAATAATTTCAAACATCATCTACTTTTTACTATCATTTCCACAATTTATATCTACCAATATAGGCTATGGAAACTATAGGATAAGCAGATAACAAAACTATGACAGCAATCTGTCCAAACAAAACAGTCTGTAGCAATTTATGAAAACAGTGTACTTATGTAACTCAAAAAATTATGAAAATTTAGAAAATGCTATAAAATTTAGATGACAACACTGTGTAAAAATTTCAGAAACTTTCCACGTTCATATGAAAATTCAAACACTACAGCAAAAGTTTCTGTTTTTACACAGCACACATCAAACATGCAATTCAAGCATCCTAAAGGCAATTCTTGGAACTTTTTATTGAAAAACAAGATTATAAATAACACCTAACAGAAAATAACAAAATAAAATGATGCTCCAAGAAAAACTCATATTATGTGACGAATAAAAATATAGCTCTAAGTAAGATCAAAGTTATCAGAATCGCGACTCAAGTCTTAGAATCTTACGATCTTACGATCCAAATTAGCCCCTCCGATTCTACGATTTTGCTCATAGAATCTAAGTTTCTACGATCCTGATAGTTATGATTCTACGATTCACGATCCTAGCAACGGAGTTAAGATCTGATTCAGAATCGCGATTCTGACAACTTTGAGTAAGATATACCGATAATGTTGGAGACGAAAGAGGGGATGCCTTCCGGGGCATCCCCAAGCTTAGGCGCTTGAGTATTCCTTGGATATTACCTTGGGAGTGCCTTGGGCATCCCCAAGCTTAGGTTCTTGTCACTACTTATTCTTCTCATATCGGTGTCTCACCCAAAACTTGAAAACTTCAATCACACAAAACTTAACTGAACTTCGTGAGATGGGTTAGTATAATAAAGATAGATCATTCACTTAGGTACTGTCAAGACAAGATTCACAATTGTTACCACATGATACCTACTGTATTCTTTCATTCCCATAGTTTATACCACTAAATATAAGCTATGGAAACACCAAAACAAGCAAACTATGCATGCAAAACAGAATCTGTCAAGAACAGAACAGTCTGTGAAGATCTGTAGTGTAACCACACTTCCCTGTCTCTAAAAATTCTGAAAAATTAGAAAACATGAAGAATTTTTATATGAAGACTTTGTAAAAATTTAATATCATTATCGCGCTCTAGTAAGAAATGAAAATTCCTGTACTGGAGTCAAAAGTTTCTGTTTTGGTTCAGCATCAACTCTACTCATCTTGTGAGTCATCCCAAAGGATTTACTTGGCACTTTATTGAAATAAAAGACACAAAACATGATTACTACAGTAGCTTAATCATGTGAACACGCAAAAAAAGAAAGGAAAAGTGTTGGGTTATCTTCCAACAAGCGCTTTTCTTCAATGCCTTTTTAGCTTAGGCATGATGATTTCAATGATGCTCGCATACAAGTAAAGAATTGAAACATAAAGAGAGCATCATGAATCTCATGACAAGCACATTTAAGTCTAACCCACTTCCTATGCATAGGGATGTTGTGAGCAAACAATTTATGGGCACAAGAATCAACTAGCATAGGAAGGCAAAACAAGCATAACTTCAAAACTTTGAACACATAGAGAGGAAACTTGATATTATTGCAATTCCTACAAGCATATGTTCCTTCATCATAATACTTTTTAGTAGCATCATGAAGGAATTTCACAATATAACTATCACATAAAGCATTATCTTCATGATCCACAAGCATAGAAAATTTGCCACTCTCCACATAAGCTATTTTCTTCTCATTCATAATAGTGGGAGCAAACTCAACAAAATAACTATCATGAGATACTTGATTGACATAACCACTTTGAATATTAAAATCATGATGACAAGTTTCATGGTTACTATCACTCTTTCTAGCATACATGTCATCATCATAATCATCATAGATAGGAGGCATGCCATCATCATAATATATTTGCTCATCAAAACTTGGGGGACTAAAAATATCATCTTCATCAAACATAGCATCCTCAAGCTTGTGGCTTTGCATATCATTATTATCATGGATATTCAGAGAATTCATACTAGCAACATTACAATCACACTCATCACTCAAGGAATTCTCATTAAGTATTTTCATAATTTCTTCCTCTACCAATTGAGCACAATTTTCTGAATCCTTATTTTCACGAAAGACATTATAAAGACGAAACAAATGATGCAACCTAAACTCCATTTTTTTGTAGTTTTATTTTATAAAACCAAACTAGTGAAAAAAAGAAACTAAAAGATTTAATTGCAAGATCAAAAGATATACCTTCAAGCACTCACCTCCCTGGCAACGGCGCCAGAAAAGAGCTTGATGTCTACTACACAACTTTATTCTTGTAGACTTTGTTGGGCCTCCAAGCACAGAGTTTTGTAGGACAGTAGCAATTTTCCCTCAAGTGGATGACCTAAGGTTTATCAATCCGTGGGAGGTGTAGGATGAAGATGATCTCTCTCAAACAACCATGCAATCAAATACAAGAAATCTCTTGTGTCCCCAACACACCCAATACAATGGCAAATTGTAGAGGTGCACTAGTTCGGCGAAGAGATGGTGATACAAGTGCAATGTGTATGGTAGATATAGGTTTTTGTAATCTGAAAATATAAAAACAGCAAGGTAACAAATAGTAAACAGCGAGAAAAACATTCTATAAATGCTTGGAAACAAGGCCTAGGGTCTGTACTTTTGCTAGTGCAATCTCTCAACAATGCTAATATAATTGGATCACATAACCATCCCTCGACGAACAACGAAGAATCACTCCAAAGTTCTTATCTAGTGGAGAACATAAGAAGAAATTGTTTGTAGGGTATGAAACCACCTTAAAGTTATCCTTTCCGATCGATCTATTCAAGAGTTAGTACTAAGATAACATCAAATTATCCTTTTCGTTTGATCTATCTAAGAGTTCGTACTAGAATAACACCATATGATACGCATCAACCAACTCTAATGTCACCTAGATACTCCAATGTCAGCACAAGTATCTATGAGTTAATTATACGATATGCATCAAACAATTTCAGATTCATAATACTCAATCCACACAAAGAACCTCAAAGAGTGCCCCAAGATTTCTATCGGAGAAAGTAGGACAAGAACATGTATCAACCCCTATGCATAGATTACCCCAATGTCACCACGGGAATCCGCAAGTTGAGTACCAAAACATATATCAAGTGAATCAATAGAACACCCCATTGTCACCACGGGTATCCGCATGCAAGACATATATCAAGTGTTCTCAAATCCAATATTCAATCCAACATAACGATATCTCAACAGGAAAGATTCAATTCATCACAACAAGATAGGGAGGGAATAACATCATGTGATCCGGCTATATTAACAAAGCCCGTGATACATCAAGATCGTGACATCTCAAGAACACGAGAGAGAGAGAGAGAGATTGAACACATAGCTACTGGTACATACCCTCAGCCCCGAGGGTGGACTACTCCCTCCTCGTCATGGCCTCCGCCGGGATGATGAAGATGGCCACCAGAGATGGATTCCCCTCTCCGGCAGGGTACTGGAACGTCTCCAGATTGGTTTTTCGTCGATACAGAGAGTTGCGGCAGCGGAGCGGAGAGTCTAGAGTTATATATTGGGGTTTCCGAATATTTGGGAATTTATAGGTGTCGGAGGCAATGGAGTGGGTGCCCGAGGTGCCCAGCACCCACCAGGACGTGCCAAGGGGTCTCTGGTGCGCCCATGTGGATGCTAGCCACCATGGGCCCCCTCTTCTGGTGTTCTTTGGCCCATCTTCTTTCTTTTGGTCCATAAAAAATCCACAAAAATCCCCGCAGCGTTTCATCTCTGTATGGTACTGATTTTCTGCGAAGTAAAAAACAAGAAAAAACAGCAACTGGCACTTTGGCACTATGTCAATAGGTTAGTCCCAAAAATTGATATAAAGTTGTAATAAAATGATTGTAAAACATCCAAGAATGATAACATAACAGCATGGAACAAGCAAAAATTATAGATACGTTGGAGACGTATCACACTTCACCATTCATGGGCCTAAGGGAATGCATTGTGGAGTAGTTATTAGATGATGGGTTGCTAGAGTGACAGAAGCTTAAACCTCAGTTTGTGCGCTACTTCGTAAGGGGCTGATTTGGATCCAAACATTTAATGCTATGATTAGATTTTATCTTAATACTTTTCTCGTAGTTGCGGATGCTTGCGAGGGGGTTAATCATAAGTGGGAGGTTGTTCAAGTAAGAACAGCACCCAAGCACCGGTCCACCCAGATATCAAATTATCAAAGTAGCGAACACGAATCAAACCAACATGATAAAAGTGACTAGACGAAATTCTCGTGTACCCTCAAGAACACTTTGCCTATTACTAGTGATTGTTCTGGCCTGTCCTTTGCCTCAAAAGGATTGGGCTACCTTGCTGCACCTTGTTTACCGTTACCGTTACTTGCTTGCTACCAATTATCTTGCTATCAAACTATCTATTACCTACAATTTCAGTGCTTGCAGAAATTACCTTGTTGAAAACCGCTTGTCATTTCCTTCTGCTCCTCGTTGGGTTCGACACTCTTACTTATCGAAAGGACTACGATTGACCCCCTGTACTTGTGGGTCATCATTAGCTCCTACCAACCTCTTCCCTCGGGGCATGCGATTAGTACTTTGATTTATGATAAACTAATAAACTTTGCAATAAGTATATGAGTTCTTTATGACTAATGTGAAACCATGGACATACGCAATCTCACCTTTTCATAATTTGCTAGCCTCTTCGGTACCGTGCATAGCCCGTTCTCACCTCGAGGATCGGTGCAACTTTCGCCGGTGCATCCAGACCCCGTGACATGATACGCTCTGTTGCACATAAGACTTATTATATCTTCCTCAAAACAGCCACCATACATAGCCATCATGGCATTTCCATAGCCAGTCCGAGATATATTGCCATGCAAATTCCATCGACACTTCACATGACTAGTTTGTTCATCGTCATATTGCTTTGCATGATCATATAGAGCTGACATAGTATTTGTGGCAAAGCCACCGTCATAATGTTTTTGATACATGTCACGCTAGATCATTGCACATCCTCGTACATGGCCAGAGGCATTCATGCAGAGTCATATCTTCATATCAGTTCTCCATGTTGAGTTGTAAGTAAATAAACGTGTGATGATCATCATTATTAGAGCATTGTCCCAGTGAGGAAAGAATGATGGAGACGATGATTCTCCCATAAGTCGAGATGAGACTTCAGACGAAAATAAAGATGGGGGAGGCCAAATGAGCCCACCATCCATTCAAAAAAAATATGAGAGAAGGGACTTTGCTACTATCCTTTACCACACTTGTGCCTCAAAGTGGCACCATGTTGCTCATGTAGATAGTCTCATGATATATCACTTTCATATGCTAGTGGGAATTACCTATTCATTATTTCGGACTTGGCTTGTATATTCCTATGACGGGCTTCCTCAAATGCCCAAGGTCTTCATGAGCAAGCAAGTTGGATGCACACCCCACTTAGCTTCATTTGAGCTTTCATACACTTATAGCTCTAGTCATCATTTGCATGGCAATCCCTACTCCTCACATTGACATCTATCGATGGGCATCTCCATAGCCCGTTGGTACGCCTAGTTGATGTGAGACTATCTTCTCCACTTCCTACCCCTTTGATATCTACCACCATACTCTATTCCACCTAAATGCTATGTTCAATGGCTCACGCTCATGTATCGCGTGAAGAATAATAAGTTGATGCATATTGAAAAAGTGCGAACCAATTGCCTGACTTGGACACCGTGGTGCTTAACATTTGTATTAATGTGGTGAAGATGGAGCCATGCTTTGCTAATACAATAAGATGAATGGCGGGGGAGTAAACATTTCTTAAGGATCGTATACTTTTAGGAATTAACAATTCTGTTTCTTACATTTCAATTATTACTATGTTAATATTTGTTGATTCATCTTTTCTCAATGAGCATACATGCACAAGATTACATAGTGGATAGCATGTCACATCAAAAATTCTGTTTTTATCATTTACCTACTCGAGGACGAGCAGGATTAAGCTTGGGGATGCTTGATACTTTTCCAACGTATCTATAATTTTTTATTATTCCATGCTGATATATTATCATTCTAGGATACTTTTTGGGTCATTATTTACCAATTTATAATATTTTTGAGCACTAACCTATTGACAAAGTGCCCAGTGCCAGTTGCTGTTTTCTGCATTTTTTTTGCTTTCCAGGTTTACTGTACCAAACGAACTCCAATTATCATGAAACTTTTTGATGATTTTTTCTAGACTATGAAGACCTAGAAGCTTCGGAAGGAAGCCAGGAGGTGCACGAGGGCCGCACCACACACCAGGGCATGCCCCGTGGGGCGCCCTGATATGTGGTGGCCCCCTCGGGTGTCTCCCCGACGTCCCTCTTCGGCCTATAAATTCTCTAAAATCCTAAAAACCCAGGAAGCAATCCTGAAACCTTTTTTCCATCATTGCAAGTCTCTGTTCCGCCGCGAGGCCATCTAAAGCTCCGTTCCCGCACCCTGCCGGAGGGGGGGATCGATCACGGAGGGCCTCTTCATCGATCTTGCTACCCTCATGATGATGTGTGAGTAGTTCACCACAGACCTACGGGTCCATAGCTAGTACCTAGATGGCAATCTCTCTCTTATGATCTTCAATACAATGATCATCATATCTTTTCTTTGACCTATCCGATGTAATCCTATTGTGTGGTGTGTTTGTTGGGATCCGATGAATTGTGGGTTTATATTCAGATTATTCATGAAAAGTATTTGAGATGTCTCTGAATTATATTATCTCTTAAGTGCATGATCATTATAGCTTCGTAATGCTCTCCGATCTATTGATGTGCTTTGGTCAAGTAGATTGATATTTCATCAATGGGAGTGGTGCGTTGGTAGGTTCAACCTGGCGAGTTTCTATATCTTAGTGACAAAGTAGGGGACAAAATGCGTCTTTGTGTTGTTTCTACTAAGGATAAAATGATGGGGTTCATTCATATTGTTTGAGTTTACTTTGTCTACATCATATCATCGTTCTCCAAGCATTACTCTGTTTTACTTAATACTCTAGATGCATGCTGGATAGCGGTCGATGAGTCGAGTAATAGTAATAGGTGCAGGCAGGAGCCGGCCTATTTGCTTATGGGCGTGATGCCTATATATACATGATCATTGCCATGAAAATCGCATAACTATCCGCTTTTCTATCAATTGCCCAACAGTAATTTGTTAACCCACCGTATGATGCCTACATGAGAGATGCCACTAGAGAACACTATGGGCCCCGGGTCTATTCACTTATATATTTTCAAATGCTATAATTATCTCGCTGCCTTTATTTACTTTTTATCTATTTTTCTTTTATCAACAATTATCTACACAACTCATTTGCTTGCAAGTAACGAGATCAAGGGGATTGACAACCCTCTTGCCTGCGTTGGGTGCAAGTCGTTTGTTCATTTGTGTGCGGCCGCTGAAAACGGTTGAGGATTGATATTCCTAGTGGTTCGATAAACCTTGGTTTCATAACTGAGAGAAATACTTATCCGCTTTGTGCTGTAATTACCTATTCCTCTTCACGGAAAACCCAACTCATATCACAAGTATCATTGCACCGCATAGGCCTGGCTTCATAAAAACGGCCAATTTGAGTGTTCCTGTGGATGCAGGCCCAGAGGTGCTTTAAAGTTCACTCTATGCAGGCCCAACAGTGAATGCAGGCATCCAAACGGGCCAAAATCTTCCCACGCGGGCCTGGTTGGGGTATATGCAGGCTACCAAACGCGCCCGAAGTGACTCCACTCTCATCTATTTTGCTGCTCCATAGATCAATTTCCTCATCATTAGAGCATCTATAGCCGGACCCCTCAAACCCGTCTCAAACGCCCGGACAGGTCGCCCGGTCACTGCCCGGTCACAAAAATGCGACCCAAACGGGCCTCTCAAACCGGCCTCAAACGCCCAGGCTGACCAACACCCCTCATTTCCAGCCCAAATATGGGGCAGATATGGGGGATCCCGGGCACGCCCGCCTAGCCCGCATCGACCCCACATATATTCGTCCTCATCCGTTCGCCGGAAAAAAACCCTAGCCACTTCACTCCACTCCCCTCCACTCCCATCCGCCACCCTTGCTCACCCCAGGCGATCTTCGGCCTTCTCCGCCATGGAGGGCAGCGGATCCGAGTCGTTCACCTCCAGATCCGTCGACCATGAGCTCATCCCACGTGGCCCCGAGGAGGAGATGGTCGTCCGGCTTGTGCTGCACCGCTCCCGGGAGGTGGCCGCCCGACGGCAGTGCTCGGACTCGCAACGCCGGGAATCCATTGCGTCGGCACAGCCGATGCTTGGATCTGGCGTTGCGGCCTCACCGGAGGCGGTGCGGTTCGTCTGGCGTCCGAACGCCATGGCGGAAGTGCAACCCCTACGTTGGCACGCCGAGCATGAAGCATGGCCGTCCTTGGACGATGTCATGGCGCGGCGTGCCCGCCTGGCGAGGCAGCGGGCACGGAAGGCGGCGGAGGCCCTCGCGGCGATAGACATTGGATAGGCGGAGACACACTCTCCGGCGCCCCGTAGGGTGCACTAGTGCGGGCGCCGCAACCGCGTCGTGGTGGACGTCGTCTCCACCCAGGAAGGATCCGTCGTCAACCTCACGTCCACCGGCACCGTTCGGGTTACGGGCTCCGACGAGAAAGAGTAGGGCATGGGAGACAGCGGTAGATCGAGTCCCGTGAGCCGCCAGTGTCCCATGTCCTACTCTACCTCGCCGGCGGCCGAACCGACACTATGAGGGGCGCGGCCAGCCACCAGACATGGGCACGGCGGAGCTGGACGACCTCCGCTTAGTATTAGGTTTACGTTGCATGTAATAATATAGATTTGAGGTGTGAGATTTGAGGTGTCCGGATGTAGAATGCATTATTTGAGCTGCGACCGTGGGCGTTTGAGAGGCCGGATTTGCAAGGTCCGGCTGTAGATGCTCTTAGTTGCTGTATCGTCAAAATATACCTTTTATAACATATACGGCTATTTTTCTGTAAGGCAACACTGTTTGCACATCAAGTAACGTGAAATTACCATCTTGGAGACAATGTGCATGTCCCGAAAGTTTTGCATTTTAGATCGGCGGAAGCATATGGTATCGCTTAAAGATAGCGTTAATATGTTGATTCCCTAAAGTCAAGACTAGTTACATATCCGGAGGAAGAATCCAGATGCTACTGTAAGAACTGCCCTTCACGAAATATCCCGTCGATTTGATTCTCTTCACGTCATCACTGGAGATGTCCTTCTTCCTGTCGTCTCCCCTGTAATATTCCTGGTCAGTGCAGCCTTTCGAGAACGTTCTTATCGCACCACTAGGGACAAGATCATTTTGATTCAAGCAACAAGAGTAATAGATGTGGTTCCTCTCCACTTGGCCAGGTTTGTCTGCCGGCACGGGCACCGCCTTAGAGAAAGTTTGTCCCAAGAACAAGGCGTGGTCGCCCAAGCTTCTGACCTCTATCCACGTGTGCTTGTCAGAGTCAGTAGACACTGCTAGTCCATCGCCATGGATGTCGACGAGCTCAAACACCTTGAAGAAAGGTTCGTGGTTTAGTGACCATTGGGCTCTAATGGCCATTGCAAGCTTGCCACGTAAATCAAAGATGTAGCTGGTCTTCTCTCCGCGGTCATCCATCGGCACGGAGCAGCTGAGATGGATCTCAGCAGTGACCACGGGCGCTCCGTTCTCATTCTCGCCTATCTCGAATTTGACGATCCCTCCTTTGTACTTTGTGAGGCCGTACAGCTCGCCATTGCAAAACGTGATGTCCTCAAGTGTCCCGCGGGATTTGCATCTTTGTCCCGTCCACACGCTGTTCGGACCGTCGTCAACCCTACAGAGCGCGATGCCACGGTGCTCGTTCATGGTGGCGAGGATACAGTCATCCGAGGTGGGCGGCTTGGAGAATACAATTTTGCTCTCGGAGGAGACCCCCCATAGCTTCTCGGGGAGTGTCACCTTCGCGCCGGAGAAGAGGTTGACGATTCTGAGCGGCGCGGTTGAGATGGCCCAGCCGCCGTCATGGCAGCCGATGAGCTGCCTACTGTCCCGGGGAAGCCGGAGCCGCACCATGGCGCCATCCTCGGGGCAGTGCAGGCGCTTCCTCCTGCTGCAATCGCAGGGCTCGAGGAGCAGCCACGGCAGCGCGGCCGTGGGCGGCGCCCCTAGTGCCGCGGCCCGCCACGACCGGCAGACGGCGGCGAAGCGCACGCGGCCGCGCAGGGACGCCACCATGCGGTACACAACGGCCAGGATGTCGTCTGGGATCCCGGACGACCAGCGCCGCCGCACGGCCGTCCTCGCCGTACGCGCGCGCTTCTTTTCCCTCGGCATCGTTCGTTAGTCGACAACCTACCGTGGAGAAAAACGCAAACTAGCTAGGTTTACCTGTTTATTGGGTAATTAGCGCACGCACGAATCGCTTGGAAATCTCCAACATATCTCCTACTCGGTTACGACACGGATTGTAGTTCTCCACCAAATACACGTCCATAATTGGTACGTACATCTAACCTTTGTATTTCTATATTTTTTGTTGGCAAAAATACATGTCCATAATTTGTACCACTTGTGTGCTAGCCGAGCCACCAAAAGTACAAAAGAATGGACCCGATAAATTCCAAATGTTCGGATTTTAAGCATGTCATCCCAAACGTTTTTTCATGACAACTTTAGTTGATGCGAGGTGACAACTTTATTTGTTAGAACATGACAACTTTGTCCCAATTCATTATTTTGTTAGAAAATTGTCATGCTTGTCAACCTCGCGTGAACTAAAGTTGCCATGCTTAAAATCCAAACTTTCGGGATCTATCATTTTCAAAAATATTATCCCTTTTACGTGTCAAATTCAAGGATTTTTGAAAATATTACCCCATTTACGTTTCGAATTCCAAGGAAACAAAGATACGTGAGATTAGAAAAGTGGCTTGCTCTTTGGATATTCTGCAAAAACTCACAGAAATAATAAGATCCAGGCAAATTATTTCACGAGATCCAAACGAACTCATGTTGGAATTGGATATTTAAAATTAACAAGCTTTTACTTGGATGGTGAAACACCAACATATATATGTGCGGTCAAGTGTTTCCATATGACTACAAGCGCTCTTATAAGCGGTCGTATGAGGTGCCAACAGCTCCACCACGTCTATACAAGACAATTTCGTGAAGGGACCCGAAGGAGAAGAGAACCCTAGCCGCTGCCATCATAACCAAAACAGATGAACAAGAGATCCGAAGAACCTTTGGAGAAGTTCTTAGTTTTGGTCCTTTCATCTTTATCATCATCTCATCATTCACTATTGTAAGAGGAATTTCAAGTTGTGAGAAAAATTGTAACTCTATTCAATCTTATCTGGAGATCAAGACTATTAGAATTATCCATTTCATTTTATTATGGATCTTCACGATATTATCGATATGGTTTCATGGGATTAATCTCTGGTGTGATAGATTTCTCTTTATGATGAGTGAGTAATACCCCATAGGCGTGGGAGATGTAGGTAAGTGTTAAGATTCATTTATGTCTAATCTATATGTCGTCATTATTGTAGTCGTATGATCTGTCTAGTATGTTGTTATATTGCGATCAACCCTATGTTAAGGGCACAGGCAACACGATCCCAAGACCTACACATGTAACACATATTGTTTAGGGTATATGTGATCTCTGATGTGACAGGTGGAGATATCTATGAGGACCGAAGACAATATGATATAAAGGTGATCCACAAAACTTAATGCTTTGTTCTGGTCCAAGGACCTTAATTATGGAGACGGCCACTATGTGGCAACGGCAAAACATGAACATAGAATGAAATATAATCCCATGAGAAGGAGTTTCATGACTTTAGGATGATCCGCCTACAAAACACACATATCAAATACTATAAGTATGATATAAGGTAACTGGTATTAACATCGCACTGGCATACTTGATACATTCTTATCATGAACTGAATTCTCTCCATGCCTAATCTCTTCATTGTAGGAAACACAACTCTACTTTTACTTTTATTCATGTTATCTACTTTTAAGAGTTTTACCGTCTTTACGATAAATATGTTATCCGTATCACTCTGGTTTATTCGTCCACAAGGACAATAACAATACTCGCGGAAGCTCAAGCAGTTACTTTTGTGACACCTTGTGTGTGATAGAAGCGCCAATATAAATACTCTCATCTGCTCTTCGTTGGGACGATAACTAATTGGGATACTTCCATGAAAGTGCTACATAACCCTGTTTGACTTGCAAGCATCAACCGCCACCTTGGCCTTCCACTTCTCATCCTCCAACATTTTGAGCTCACTCCACCTCGCCATCTTCTCTTCTTTGTGTTCGGCCGCCAACACCTTCTTGGTCTCAATCATGGCCACATGTTCTTCTTTGTAAGTGCCACCGATCACATTTCTCTTTTTTCTTTCTTTTGCAATCTTGTGACCTTTCGGTCTATTGCTAGCATCTTCGTCAACCTCGTCGTCCTCCTCACGGATATGCTCAACCTTGATCTCTTTGGAGTGATCTTCGTGATACTTTGGATCCACTTCTCGTTCTTGCACAGCTCTTTATAGCAATGATGCAACGTGAAGGGCTTGTGGCCGAACTTGGTGTTCCTATGTTTAAATAGTTTTTGGATGTAGGGGCCATACTCCGCCACTTGCACACTGCTCGGTGGTGCATGATTCACTTGGTTGATGCAACCGGACCATCCGTTGCATTGGTTATGGATGGTGCTCCAAGGATGCCCAACAGAACCTTGCGTACGGCTTAATCGCACATCCATGGAGTTGTTGTAGTGCTTGGTAATTCTCTCCCAAACATAGTCTTGGTTTGATCCGTTCCAATCGTTGCATCCATGGAGATCGCGCACCAAGCATTGCAAAGAACAATATCCTCTTTTTGTTTGTAGTTGGCGGTGCGTGATCTTGACGCCCGTGTGCTTCATTCGGTCACCTCCACAACATCCTCTTCATTTCCCACCTCCTTATCGACCACCACCACTTGCTCGGCCTCCTCCTCTTCCTCGGCCACTTCCCCTTCTTGCTCCATGTCTTGGGCCACCTCCGAATGATGCCAAATGTTGTCATAGTTAAGCTCATCAAATCCCATCGTGACCGACGAGTCCAAAGACGCTAAGAACCCGGCCGTGTTCATCTCCACTCCACAACAACGAAACAAAGAAACTACATCACTGTCGGCTACAAAAAATCACCGATTGGCCGAAATGTTGGCATCTTTTTACCTTGTTGGCATTTCTTCGAACACTTGGCCTTCGCGGTTCTAGTTGCCGGCTGCGGTCGCCGCCCGCGCTGGAGTAGTGGCCGTAGGGGGCGCCGGATTGGCTGCACAAAGAGCCGACCTTGGATGTGGCGCCTCTAGGACCTTCTTCTTCTTTGCGCCCGCCTTGGCGAGGGCCGCCACCGCCGATGTTGGCTTTTGAGCTCGTTTGACCACGGGAGGAGTGGCGGGAGGGCGGCGAGAAGTTCCTAGAGAGGAGGTCGCCACCCCGGAGGCCATTGTCGCGATTGGAGGAGGAGCTTGGACCCGGTGAGTTTTTTCATCCCCGAAGTTTTCTTCAGCGTGGGCGACGACACGTGGATGGTTTCCGGCAGCGACAAGCCAATGGTGGTGGCTGGCGGGGTGTTGTAAGGGACCGGTCTATCCATTTCGTTTGACGAGAGGGTCATCGATGGCGGTGACGGGGTGTGGTGGTTGCGGCGGCAGGAGATAGTGCAGCGCGGGGGTTGGGAGGAAGAGAGACGCCAGTTTTACTCGGCCACGGCGAGAGTTAGCATATTTAGGAAAATTGGAGGGGATATTGGGATGTGGAAGATAATTTTTACTCCACTATTCGGTATTGGGGTTCGGTTAGGTGCACCGTAATGGAGGATAACCGAATTTATCCTCCCTTAGGCCGGATAGGGAATCAGTTAAAAATGGCCTAATGTGTTTATTACTCCCTCCGTTCCAAAATAAGTGCTTCAACTTTAGTACAAAGTTGTACTAAGGTTGAGATGGAGGGAGTATGATTCTATCCCACTAGTTACTAACTCATGATTATCTATTGTTTCTTTATTTTGCAGATTTTCTTTAGTCCTATGTAGTCAATATAGATGATAATCCCTGCAAAAAAAAGTTAATATAGATGATAAATTGGTGATGGGTCATCCCAGAGGTAGAACTTGCATTTCTAGTAGAAATCCCATAGGTAGATGCTTACTATCATCAGTTGTAGTATTCTGAACCATCAGATAGTCCAGTTGATGAAATGAAATGGTGTCTCAAATATGATCCTGTGCACTTCCCTATCCTGGATATTAGAAAATCCAATCAGCAAGTGAAGTTAGACTCTTAAGCATCATAGTAATTTTTCCATTTTCTCAACCTTTTTTCGAAATCATTAGTTGCTTGCTATTCAAAAGCATCATTAGCGGCTTGATGCTACCTTCTTATTGCAAGAGATCATGGATATCAGGAACTTGATCAGCGAGAAATTCCTGGGATCCCCGCGGCAGCCCCAACTAACTATGAAGAGAAGGCGTGCATTTGAGGCGCAACACGAACAAGCTAGTAGACAATCTGATCATCATTTGTAAAATGCTTGAGCTTTTATTTGTCGGGGATAACGGCATATTTTTTTTTTGTCTTAGACCTCTATCAGTCACACAAAGGGTTGTTCCTCTAGTAGATTCCATGGTCCTATATTGGCCATTGGTGATGGAGCCAAGGCCCAAGGGGCATCACACTTCTCTTTCTACTTTTCATTCTTTCGGTGACAGAGCTTTCTGAAGATGCCACCATGGCTTCCATTTCTATGAAGCAGTGTGCTGATCCATCATAATCTTTTTTGCCCTCATTTTATGCAGGCGATCTCTTCTTTGTGCACGCAAATGAAAGAGATTGTAAATGGTCTTGGAAGATGGGAATCAACAAGCCCGTCTAGCTCAGTTGGTAGAGCGCAAGGCTGTTAACCTTGTGGTCGTTGGTTCGAGCCCCACGGTGGGCGCATTTCAAACTCTTTTTTGTTCTGCTGCTAACAAACTCTGTACTGATTTTTGCCCAACAAATGAAAAAAAAGGGGTGAGTTTTTATTTCTCAAAATTCAGCAGGGAAGAGAGGATCAAATGATAACATACTTGCTTGTATCCTCTGCTGTGTACAGTGTGTTGTCGTGAAAGATGTACAGTTAAGCTTGATGATCTAACCATACATCTTACTATTTATGTATCCAAACAGACACAGCATGGGGTATGGTACTGGGGTTGGTGTTGGCCATTGGCGGAACTTGACAAGAATGCATGAGGGGGCCAATTTTTTTTAACCACAATAAACCTGAACTTGTGGCCTTAAGACAAAATTATATTCATATTACCTATATTGATTGCAATGTACATATATACTACAAAAAAGAACTAGACCAAAACATACATCTTGCAGCGAGAGTAGTTAAGCTCTTCACAAGTCAGCGTCAAGCCTGTGTAGCTGCAGTCGTGTGGGATGATATGGAGCAGCCGAGCTGTGCATGAGTCGAGACGATGGGCGTATGCACGCGTGCAAACATGGGACTAAGGCATACTAATACCTAATAAAAATTAAATCTCGTTTGGGCTGGGGGGGGGGGGGGGGGGGCACGGCCCCCTCAGGCTTCTACATAGCTCCGCCGGTGCCACCATCTGAAGCAAAAACACTTGCAAACCTCAGTGGTTGTTGCATCTGGACCTAGGAGCTGCTGCTGGGGTGTTCTTCTCCGTCGTCGTCATCTCCGCCGCAGTTTTGGCACACAATGTCGTAGGCATGGCCTGTCGTGACCTCCTGGGCAAGGGAGCAGGGGCAGCAGCCCCAGCAGCAGGTCTCTTGTGAAATAACAAGCACCTAATATATCTGGCTAGCTAACTATGTAACAATTAATTGTAACTAGCTAGCATTTGCAAATATTTCCACATATATCCACATTTTAACAAATTATAGATTTTTTACTGCTAACTTCTTTTTATTTAAAATTTCCTTTCATTTTCTTTCTTTCTGTCATTTTTTATCAATATTGCCTAACTTTAGTACACATCACTTGACATATCTCTACAAATTAGAATCATGTTATATCCTCTAATCATCCTCTTCTCTATTGTCCTCTCCTCTCATCCTCTTCTCCTCTACTCTGGCACTCTCATTCTGCTTTCTCATGACCAAGAACATCTCTGAATGGAAGGATTTCTATGCTACACCGGTGAAGGGATCTGTGAGCGCACGGCCAAGTTGGGTCAAACCTGCGGTCGACCTGGTAAAGATAAACATTGATGGAGCTTTTGATCAGACTTCGAAGCAAGCGGGATGGGGATGCGTTGCACGGGATCATAGTGGTGCTGTCCTCTTTGCTGCAGCCGGCAGCCTAGCAAACATTAGTGAGCCATTACATGCTGAAGCGGCTGGACTTTTAAATGCAATTACCTTAGCAGAGGGCCACGGCATGGGTCGGGTGATCTTTGAAACAGACTGTTCAGGTCTTCAACAAGCCGTTACCACTACCGCGCTGGACAAATCTTCACTGGGTACTTTATTTAGAGAGATCAAGTATCGCCTACGGCTTGCGTTTATTGACAATTCTGTACCATTCTGTCCTCGTACTGTAATGTTCCAGCACATGAATTAGCAGCCTTGGGTACGAGTGGTGTGTATGGTGACCAGCATGTGTGGCTGGGTAACCTTCCAGAAATTGTAACCGTTGCAGTGACCGCCGATTTGGTTGGTCCGAGGTGATTAATGGAATGCCAGGTGTTCCAATTCAAAAATAATAATCATAAAAGGCATTCACACATATCCTCTCACACTTATCCATAGCAATTTCTATATCGATTTCCATGTCATCCGATATCAAAATTTATCACTCAGGCATATGTTTTCATATCATCCGATAAATATATATTTTTGACCTGATATCATCTGATAAATATTAACCTAGCTACTATATAACTCATACATATGTTTTCATATCATCCCATATCAAAAACAGAATTAGTTGAAGATCATGCTAAGCTAGCGCGGTCGTTGTCAGCTGGAGGGGAGACATGTTGGTGGTGGAGCAGTGGGGCGCCGTCAGAATTCCAGTCGAGTGCGCCGCCGGTAGCGTCGGTGGAGAGGAGCTAGTGGGGTGTCCAATAGGGAATCAGAGACGGCAAGGAGAGGCATGGTGGTGGGAATTAGGAGGGCAATGTGCGGAGGCGGGGGCAGCGGGGAGGTGGAGGCGGCGTGGCGGCAGCAAGCGTTAGGTTATAGCCGAGCCGCCGTCGTCGTACGTGATCTATCGTTTATAGGGGGGAGTCGAAGTGTCAGTGATTTGCCAAGTGTTTTTGGCCGGGCGTGTGCCAAATTCGTGACCCCTGACATTCCTTATTGAAGAAAATATATTGAGAAAAAAATGCTTGCCAAGTTTCTGTTAGAAGAAACTCGACAAAGACAACTTGTTGTTGTCACGTAGCTATCGGCTAGCCATTCGTGGGGCCCGTCAATCAGGTCACTGCCGAGTACGTGGCAGGAGGAACTCGGCAAAGATTTGACTTTGCTGAGTTTCTTCTTGTCGTCGAGTCCCCGTTTATCGGCGGCAAATAGGCTGGTTTGCCTAATTTTTATTTTTTGCCGAGTTCATTTACCTATCTACTAGGTGGTTTTATTACCGAGCTCCCAATAAAAGAAACTTGGCAAACCTTGTGCGGGAATGCACAAAAGTACACGCGCGCGCCCGCTAGACGGATCGAGCGGCCGGGGCTGCGCATGCATGTGTTTTCTTTTTTGTCTGCTAGTGCATGTTAATATTAGTATTAAATGTGTTCATACTAGTTAGTTCAGTTTGCAAGAAACAGCTTCACATGCATTTGTTTTGGTTTTTTGAATTTTGAAAAAGCCATATCTTTCAAACCGCTCGTCGGAATTCAGATCCGTCTTCACCGTTGGATTCTTTGCGACAAAATCTTTGAAACTAGACCCCGCATGGGTATGTTTTGACGATTTTTTTTATGTCAACTTTGATGCCATATGGTGCAACTTCAATACTACATTGTGCAACTTTAATACTACATGGTGCAATTTTTTGCAAAATCAGTTTTTGAAGCTGCATGATCTAACTTCACCCGAGGTTGCAACCTAGCAACCATGAAAACTTGATGTGCAACTAGTCTACTGTCCCGACCAACTATGTAATAGTCGATGTGCAACCCTTGTCCCTACTCGGGGATAGTATATTTTTTTACAATTGACACACCCTATCCCACCTTCCCTACTAGTGATTTGTGTAACTTAGTCTGTTGTTCGAGCCAAGTTCCTATTACTCGATGTGCAACTCCTTCCCCTAATTACTTGTGGATATGTAGTTTCGGTTGGCAGGGGCAACACACAGAGTTGCACAAAGTCTACTAGACAGTTGGTCAGAGCAACATATAAAGTTGCACATCTCACACGCAGGGATAGTTGGATGGTGAAAATTTCACATTCATGGGGTAGTGAAAAGTTACCCCATGTGAAAATTTCACATCTCACACGCAGGCAACTTGATGTGCAACTAGTCTACTGTCCCGACCAACTATGTAATAGTCGATGTGCAACCCTTGTCCCTACTCGGTGATGTGTATATTTTTTTTACAATTGACACTCCCTACCCCACCTCCCCTACTAGTGATTTGTGTAACTTAGTCTGTTGTTCGAGCCAAGTTCCTATTACTCGATGTGCAATTCCTTCCCCTAATTACTTGTGGATATGTAGTTTCGGTTGACAGGGGCAACACACGGAGTTGCACAAAGTCTGCTAGACAGTTGGCCGGAGCAACATATAAAGTTGCACATCTCACTAGTAGAAAACAGACCTTTTGTCCAAAGCATTAGTCCCGGTCTGGTTTTGAACCGGCACTAATATGACCATTAGTCGCGGTTCGTGACGGGCATCATTAGTGCCGGTTCGTTCCGGACCTTTAGTCCCGGTTCGTGCCACGAACCGGGACTAAAGGGGTGGTGGCAGGCTGGTGTAAGCCTGGGGCCCCATGATAACCTTTAGTCCCGGTTTGTGCCATGAACCGGGACTATAGGCTAACCTTTAGTCCCGGTTCGTGCCACGAACCGGGACTAAAGATCCCCTATATGAATTCGGCCAGCCCGAGCGCAGTACTCCTCCCTGTTTTTCCCCTTCTTCCCCTCTTTTGTTCTTCCTCTTCCTCGAGCTCATCCTTTATTTTTGCCAAAATTTGTCAAGATTTGGAGGCACCCCATCCATCCAAGTGTTCACAAAGGTTAGCAACTTTGTCCTTTCATCTCTCATTGCTAGATTAGCTCTTGCAATGCTCTATAAGTATAGTGATTTGTGGGTTTTAGTTTGGGAGTATTTATATGTGGTAGTTCATTTGATTTATATGCAATTTGAGCTCAAATTAACTTCTTACTTTGCATGTGTAGGTGTGGTTTACCTAGTACCTTCCCGTCCCCGTCCTAACCACCATTGATCGCCCGCACCATCCCGTTGCCAGCACCACCTTGGTGAGCCTCTTGTTCTTATCCTTTTTATATAAAAAAATCATATTTGTAAGATTTAGATAGTTACTTGTATAGTTTTCTTACCTATATGGTTGTTTGTTATACATAGTGGCATGGTTTTGATATCCGTCCCCATCGGCCCTCGTCTGGTTTATGATTCGGATGTGGTATATACTCTCTTTTATAACTGTTTGTTGCATTTCGTGTTTATGACAATTATGCCCATCAAGTTGACATAGATATTTTTATCTAGGAGGTATGTGAACCGGAAATTGCAACCAACATATATATTCTTGGCAAGAAGTTAAATTTAGTTGAAAAAGAAAATGAGTATTTGAAAGAAAAATTGAAAAGAGTTGAAGAAGAGAAGATGAAACTGGAGTTGTATGTTGCCAATGTCGTCGATGATCACAAGATCAAGATGGATGCAATGCGCTTGAAGATTAGAAAATTTAAAAAATATGCCATTGATAGTGAGGCTTGGTATCACTATGCTGTTGGATCAATTGTTACCTTAGTTGCGATGTTGATCGCATTTGTTGTTGCATTTAAATGCTTTAGCTAGAGAGTTTGTATGTTGTTTTATGAGAACAAGTGTGTATGAACTTTATGTATGAACTTGCATTAATTTGGTCTTTTCGGTGTTGTGTAATGAAGATGAGTCGGTAATGGATGTATAACGACCGATGCTCTCCCCAGTTCATTAATGGTGTGCATACTTTTCTGGTTGCGGCTGAGGCAAACAAGCGGGCGGATGGTTTTATGTATTGTCCATGTGCTGGCTATAAGAATGATCAAAATTACTCTAACTCAAGAACCATTCACGTCCACCTGTTTGAGTCCGGTTTCATGTCCGGCTATAACTGTTGGACCAAGCACAGAGAAAGAGGGGTCCTAATGGAAGAGAATGAAGAAGAAGAAGAGGATGACGACAGCTATCCTGGCCATGGGTTCCATGAATACGATGATACAACAATGGGGGAAGAAGCTGAGCCGGCAATGCGGGAAGGAGCTAAAGAAGAGGCATCAGATGAGCCCGCTGATGATCTTGGTCAGGCCATTGCCGATGCAAAGAGAAACTGCGCAAGTGAAAAGGAGAAGCTAAAGTTGCAGCGCATGTTAGAGGATCACACGAAATTGTTGTACCCAAATTGCGAAGATGACAAGAAAAAGCTAGGTACCACACTGGAATTGCTGCAATGGAAGGCAGAGAATGGTGTACCTGACAAGGCATTTGAAAAGTTGCTGAAAATAATGAAGAATAAGCTACCAAAGGACAACGAATTGCCCGACAGTATGTACGAAGCAAAGAAGGCCGTCTGCCCTCTAGGATTAGAGGTGCAGAAGATACATGCATGCCCTAATGACTGCATCCTCTACTGCGGTGAGTACGAGGATTTGAATGCATGCCCGGTATGCTGTGCATTGCGCTATAAGATCGGCCACGATGACCCTGGTGATGTTGCGGGCGAGCGCCCTAGGAAGAAGATTCCTGCCAAGGTGATGTGGTATGCTCCTATAATACCATGGTTGAAACATTTGTTCCAAAACAAAGAGCATGCCAAGTTGATGCAATGGCACAACGAAGACCGTAAGAAAGACGGGAAGTTGAGAGTACCCGCTGACGGATCACAGTGGAGAAAAATTGAGAGAAAGTGGAAGGACTTTGCAGATGACGCAAGGAACGTATTGTTTGGTTTAAGTGCAGATGGCATCAATCCTTTTGGGGAGCAGAGCAGCAATCATAGCACCTGGCCTGTGACTCTATGTATCTATAACCTTCCTCCTTGGTTATGCATGAAGCGGAAGTTCATTATGATGCCAGTGCTCATCCAAGGCCCCAAGCAACCCGGCAACGACATTGATGTGTACGTAAGGCCATTAGTCGAAGAAATTTTAGAGCTGTGGAATGGAAAAGGTGTACGTGCGTGGGATGAGAAAGAACAGGAGGAATTTGACCTGCGAGCATTGCTGTTTGTAACCATCAATGATTGGCCTGCTCTCAGTAACCTTTCAGGACAGACAAACAAGGGATACCACGCATGCACGCACTGTTTAGATGATACCGACAGTATATATTTGGATAAATATAAGAAGAATGTGTACCTGGGGCATCGTTGATTTCTTCAGAGCAGGCATCCCGTAAGAAAGAAAGGCAAGCATTTCAAAGGTGAGGCAGATCACCGGAAGAAGCCTCGCTACCGTACTAGTGATGATATACTTGATATGGTCAAGGATTTAAAAGTAATCTTTGGAAAGGGTCCTGGCGGACAATCTGTTCCGAATGACGCTGACGAACGCGCACCCATGTGGAAGAAGAAATCTATATTTTGGGACCTACCCTATTGGAAAGACCTAGAGGTTCGCTCTGCAATCGACGTGATGCACGTGACAAAGAATCTTTGCGTGAACCAGCTAGGCTTCTTGGGCATGTATGGCAAGACAAAAGATACACCGGAGGCACGGGAGGACCTGTTGGGGAACGTTGCATGGGAAACAAAAATTTTCCTACGCACACGCAAGATCTATCCATGGTGATGAGCATCTACGAGAGGGAGAGTGGATCTACATACCCTTGTAGATCGCTAAGCGGAAGCGTTAAGAAACGCGGTTGATGTAGTCGAACGTCTTCGCGATTCAAATCGCCGAGCGTCCCGCGATCCCATCACGATCCGTCTCGCGATTCAATCACGATCCGTCCCGCGATCCCATCATGAATCATCTTGCGATCTTGATCACGGTCCTTCCGATCTAGCGCCGAACGGACGGCACCTCCGCGTTCAACACACGTACAGCTTGATGACGCCTTCACCTCCTCGATCCAGCGAGCGATGGTGAAGTAGTAGACGAGTTCCGGCAGCAAGACGGCGTGATGACGGTGGTGGTGAAGAACAATCTCCGCAAGGCTTCGCCAAGCACTACGGAAACTATGACGGAGGATAAACTAGAGGGGCGGGGTTGCCGGCACACAGCTTGGGGAATACTTGATGTGTTCCGGGTGCTAGCCCTGCCCCTCTATTTATATGTTGAGCCCTGGGGTCGAAACTTGGAGAAAGCGCCTCCTCAAAGTCGGTTTGGCCCGCAAGGCAAGAGTCCTGCTCGGACTCCAGGACCAGACGCCAAGGTCCTCGGCGTCTGGCCCCATACGCGAGGGTCCCTGGCGTCTGGCCCCTGGCCTCCGCAAAACATCCTTTTGCACCTTCCTAAAGCCTCGTGGGCTTTACCCCTTGGCCCAAATAAAGTGTTCTCGTACCCAAACATTCGGGAAACATCCAGAACCCCTTCCGGTGAATTCCGGAACCCTTCCGGAGACCAAACACTATTATCCCATATATCAATTTTTACCTCCGGACTATTCCGGAGTTCCTCGTCATGTCCGGGATCTCATCCGGGACTCGGAACAACCTTCGGTCACCAACATAATAACTCAACTATACTTATATCGTCACCAAACGTTAAGTGTGTAGACCCTGCGGGTTCGAGAACTATGTAGACATGACCGAGACACCTCTACGGTCAATAACCAATAGAGGGACCTGCATGCCCATATTGGTTCCTACATATTCTACGAAGATCTTTATCGGTTGAACCTCTATGTCAAGGATTCAGTTAATCCCGTACGCTGTTCCCTTTGTTTATCGGTATGTTACTTGCCCGAGATTCGATTGTCGGTATCTCTATACCTAGTTCAATCTCGTTACCGGCAAGTCTCTTTACTCGTTCCGTAATACAAGATCCTGTGGCTAACACTTTAGTCACATTGCTTGCAAGGCTTATTGTGATGTTGTATTACCGAGTGGGCCCTGAGATACCTCTCCGTCACACGGAGTAACAAATCCCAGTCTTGATCCATGCCAACCCAACAGACACCGTCGAAGATACCTGTAGAGCACCTTTATAGTCACCCAGTTACGTTGTGACGTTTGATACACACAAGGTATTCCTCTGGTGTCAGTGAGTTGCATATCTCATGGTCATAGGAACAGATACTTGACATGCAGAAAACTATAGCAATAAACTGACACGATCATATGCTATGTTTATAGTTTGGGTCTTGTCCATCACATCATTCTCCTAATGATGTGATCCCGTTATCAAATAACATCTCATGTTCATGGCTAGGAAACCTTAACCATCTTTGATCAACGAACTAGTCTACTAGAGGCATACTGGGGACACAGTGTTGTCTATATACCCACACATGTATTTAGTTTCCAATCAATACAATTATAGCATGGATAATAAACGATTATCATGAACAAGGAAATATGATAATAACTAAATTATTATTGCCTCTAGGGCATATTTCCAACAGTCTCCCACTTGTACTAGAGTCAATAATCTAGTTCACATCACCATGTAATTTACATTTGTTATGAATCTAACACCCAATGAGTTCTGGGGTTCGATCATGCTTTGCATGTGAGAGAGGTCTTTAGTCAACGGTCTGCAACATTCAGATCCGTGTGTTCTTTGCAAATCTATATGTCATACTGTAGATGCTACCACGCTCCACTTGGAACTATTCCAAATGACTGCTCCACTATACGTATCCAGACTGCTACTCAGAGTCGTCCAGATAGGTGTCAAAGCTTGCATCGACGTAACCCTTTACGACGAACTCTTTATCACCTCCATAATCGAGAAATATTTCCTTAGTCCTCTAGTTACTAAGGATAATCTTGACCGCTGTCCAGTGATCCACTCCTGGACCACTCTTGTACCCCTTGACAGACTCATGGCAAGGCACACACCAGGTGCGGTACACAGCATGGCATTTTCTACAGAGCCTATGTATAAGGCATAGGAGACGACCTTCGTCCTTTCTCTTTCTTCTGCCGTGGTCGAGCCTTGAGTCTCACTCAACTCCACACCTTACAAATCAGGCAAGAACTCTTTCTTTGACTGATCCATTTTGAACTCTTTCAAAATCTTGTCAAGGTATGTACTCATTGAAAGTTTTATCAGACGTCTTGATCTATCTCTATAGATGCTGATGCCCGATATTTAAGTAGCTTCATTCCAGGTTTTCCTTTGAAAAACTCCTTTTCAAACAACCCTTTACGCTTTCCAGAAATTCTACATCATTTCCGATCAACAATATGTCATCCACATATACTTATCAGAAATTCTATAGTGCTCCCACTCACTTTATTGTAAATACAAGTTTCTCATAAACTTTGTATAGACTCAAAAACTTTGATCACCTCATCAAAGCGTATATTCCAACTCCAAGATGCTCGCTCCAATCCATAGAAGGATCGCTGGAGCTTGCATATATTTTAGCATCCTTAGGACTGACAAAACCTTCCGGTTGTATCACATACAACCTTTCCCGATGGATACCGTTAAGGAAACGATGTTTTGACATCCATCTGCCAGATTTCATAATCGAAAAATGCAGCAACTGCTAAAATAATTCCAACAGACTTTAGCATCGCTACGGGTGAGAAAGTCTCATCGTAGTCAACTCCTTGAACTTGTGAAAAACCATTTGCCACAAGTCGAGCTTTATAGATGGTGACATTACCGTCCACGTCCGTCTTCCTTTTAAAGATCCATTTGTTCTGAATGGCCTTTTGCCCTTCAGGTAATACTTCCAAAGCCCATACTTTGTTTTCTTACATGGATCCCATCTCGGATTTCATGGCCTCTAACCATTTCTCGGAATCCGGGCCCATCATCGCTTCTCCATAGTCTCGTAGGTTCATCGTTGTCCAACAACATGACATCTAAGACAGGGTTGCCGTACCACTCAGGAGCAGTACGCGTCCTTGTCGACCTACGAGGTTTGGTAGTAACTTGATCCGAAGCTTCATGATCATCATCATTAACTCCCTCTTCAACTAACGTAGGCTCCACAGAAACAACTTTCTGCGCTGCGCTACTCTCTAGTTGAAACAAAGGTTCAACAACCTCATCAAGTTCTATCTTCCTCCCACTCAATTCTTTCGAGAGAAACTCTTTCTCGAGAAAGGACCCGTTTTTAGCAACAAACACTTTGCCCTTTGGATCTGAGATAGAAGGTACACCCAACTGTTACGTTAGGGTATTCTATGAAGATGCATTTGTCCGCTTTGGGTTTGAGCTCATTAGGTGAAAACCCTTTTTCACATAAGCGTCGCAGCCCCAAACATTAAGAAATGACAGCTTAGGTTTCTGTCAAACCAAAATTCATACGGTGTCATCTCAACGGATTTAGATGGTGCCCCCTTTTAAAGTGAATGTAGTTGTCTCTAATGCATAGCCCCAAAACGATAGTGGCAAATCGATAAGAGACATCATAGTTCACACCATATCCAATAGAGCACGACTACGACGTTCGGACACACCATCACACTATGGCGTTCCAGGTGGCGTGAGTTGTGAAACAACTTCCACATTGTCTTGAGTTGCATACCAAACTCGTAACTCAGATATTTACCTCCACGATCACATCGCAGACATTTTATCTTGTCACGATGATCTCAAACTTCACTCTGATTTTGTTTGAACTTTTCAAACATTTCAGACTTGTGTTTCATTAAGCAAATATCCCCATATTTACTCAAATCATCAGTGAAGGTAGGAAAATAACAATATCCACCGCATGCTACAACACTCATTGGACCGTATACATCAACATGTATCATTTCCAATAAGTCACTTGCCCGCTTCATCATACCAGAAAACGGGGTCTTAGTCATCTTGCCCATGAGGCTTGGTCCGCATGTCTCAACCGATTCAAAATTAAATGAGTCTAAAGATCCATCAGTATGGAGTTTCTTCATGCGCTTTACACCAATATGACATTTAGCGGCAGTGCCACAAGTATGTGGTACTATCATATTTAACTTTGTATCTTTTGGCATCAATATTATGAACATGTGTATCACTACGATCAAGATTCAATAAACCACTCTCATTGGGTGCATGACCATTGAAGGTATTATTCATGTAAACAGAATAACCATTATTCTCTAACTTAAATGAATAACCGTATTGCAATAAACATGATCTAATCACGTTCATGCTTAACGCAAACACCAAATAACATTTATTTAGGTTCATCACTAATCCCGAAGGTAGAGAGAGCGTGCGATGGTGATCACATCAACCTTGGAAACACTTCCAACACTCATCGTCACCTCACCCTTAGCTAGCATCCGTTTATTCCGTAGCTTTTATTTCGAGTTACTAACATTTAGCAACCGAACCAGTATCCAATACCCAGGTTCTACTAGGAGTACTAGCAAGGTACACATCAATAACACGTATATCAAATATACTTCTATCGACGTTGCCAGCCTTCT
Organism: Elymus sibiricus; assembly: GCA_039707655.1. Classification (NCBI taxonomy): domain Eukaryota; kingdom Viridiplantae; phylum Streptophyta; class Magnoliopsida; order Poales; family Poaceae; genus Elymus; species Elymus sibiricus. Next base: position 485,800,584 of record CM077671.1, read on the forward strand.
TATCTACCAAGTATCTAGGGCAGTTCCGCTTTAGCGACCGTTCTCCTCATAATAGAAGCACTCAGTCTCGGGTTTGGGTTCAACCTTGGTTTTTTTTACTGGAGCAGCAACTGGCTTGCCATCCATGAAGTATCCGTCCTTGCCCTTGCCCTTCTCGAAACTAGTGGTTTTACTAACCATCAACATTTGATGCTCCTTCTTGATTTCTACCTTCGCGGTGTCAAACATCGTGAATAGCTCAGGGATCATTATTTCCATCCCTGGCATTTTATAGTTCATCACGAAGCTCTAGTAGCTTAGTGACAGTGACTTGGAGAACTATATCAATCACTATCTTATCGGGAAGATCAACTCCCACTCGATTCAAGCGATTGTAGCACCCAGACAATCTGAGCACATGCTCAACGATTGAGCTATTCTCCTTCATCTTGCAGGCAAAGAATCTTGTTGGAGGTCTCATACCTCTCAACACGCGCACGAGCCTGAGATCCCAATTTCAGCTCTTAGAACATCTCATATGTTCCGTGACGTTCAAAACGTTTTGGAGCCTCAATTCTAAGCCGTAATGCATGATGCACTGAACTATCAAGTAGTCATCAGAACGTGCCTGTCAGATGTTCACAACATCTACAGACGACGCTAGAGGGGGTGGCGCACCGAGCGGTGCATTCAGGACATAAGCCTTCTGTGCAGCAATGAGGACAATCATCAGATCACGGACACAGTCCGCATTATTGCTACCATCATCTTTCAACTCTATTTCTCTAGGAACATATAAAAATACAAGGGAGCTACAGCGCAAGCTAGTAATCTACAACATAATTTGCAAAGACTTTTTGACTATGTTCATGATAATGAGTTTAGTTAATCATATTACTTAAAAACTCCCACTCAAATTGACATCCCTCCGGTCATTCGAGTGTCACATGATCCAAATCCACCAACTCAAGTCCGATCATCACGTGAGTTGAGGTGGTTTCAATGGTGAACATCTTCATGTTGATCATATCTACTATATGACTCATGTTCGACCTTTTGGTCTCTTGTGTTCCAAGGCCATGTCTGTACATGCTAGGCTCGTCAAGTTTAACCCGAGTGTTCTGCTTGTGCAACACTGGCTTGCACCCGTTGTATGCGAACGTAGAGTCTATCACACCCGATCATCACGTGGTGTCTTGAAACGACGAACTTTCGCAACGGTGCACACTCGGGGAGAACACAATTTATCTTAAAATTTTAAGTGAGGGATCACCTTATAATGCTACCGTCGTCCTAAGCAAAATAAGATGCATAAAAGGATTAACATCACATGCAAATCATAAGTGACATGATATGGCCATGAACTTGTGCTTTTGATCTCCATCTCCAAAGCACCGGCATGATCTCCATCGTCACAGGCATGACACCATGATCTCCATCATCTTGATCTCCATCAACGTGTCGCCATGAGGTTGTCGCGCCGACTGTTGCTTCCACGACTATTGCTAACTCATAGCGATAAAGTAAAGCAAAACGACAAAAATAATTAAAGACAACCCTATGGCTCCTGCCGGTTGCCGTACTCATCGACATGCAAGTCGTGATATTCTATACAATACATGATCATCTCATACATCACATATATCTCATCATGTAATTGGCCATATCACATCACAACATACCCTGCAAAAACAAGTTAGACGTCCTCTAATTGTTGTTGCAAGTTTTACGTGGATGCTACGGGTATCTAGCAAGAACAATTCTTACCTATGCAAAAACCACAACGGTGATACAAAAATTGCTATTCAACCTTCTCAAGGACCGCCTTTGTCAAATCCGATCCGACTAAAGTGGGAGAAACAGACACCCACCAGCCATCTTTATGCAACGAGGTTACATGCCAGTTGATGGAACCGGTCTCTCGTAAGCGTACGAGTAATGTTGGTCCGGGCCGCTTCATCCCACAATACCGCCGAAACAAGAAAAGACCAAGGGAGGAAGCAATCTGAATATCAACGCCCACAAACTCCTTTGTGTTCTACTCGAGATCTCATCTACACATAGACCTAGCTCATGATGCCACTGTTGGGGAACGTTGCATGGGAAACAAAAAAATTCCTACGCACACGCAAGATCTATCCATGGTGATGAGCATCTACGAGAGGGAGAGTGGATCTACATACCCTTGTAGATCGCTAAGCGGAAGCGTTAAGAAACGCGGTTGATGTAGTCGAGCGTCTTCGCGATTCAAATCGCCGAGCGTCCTGCGATCCCATCACGATCCGTCTCGCGATTCAATCACGATCCGTCCCGTGATCCCATCATGAATCGTCTCGTGATCTTGATCACGGTCCTTCCGATCTAGCGCCGAACGGACGGCACCTCCGCGTTCAACACACGTACAGCTTGATGACGCCTTCACCTCCTCGATCCAGCGAGCGATGGTGAAGTAGTAGACGAGTTCCGGCAGCACGATGGCGTGATGACGGTGGTGGTGAAGAACAATCTCCGCAGGGCTTTGCCAAGCACTACGGAAACTATGACGGAGGATAAACTAGAGGGGCGGGGTTGCCGGCACACGGCTTGGGGAATACTTGATGTGTTCCGGGTGCTAGCCCTGCCCCTCTATTTATATGTTGAGCCCTAGGGTCGAAACTTGGAGAAAGAGCCTCCTCAAAGTCGGTTTGGCCCGCAAGGCAAGAGTCCTGCTCGGACTCCAGGACCAGACGCCAAGGTCCTCGGCGTCTGGCCCCAGACATGAGGGTCCCTGGCGTCTGGCCCCTGGCCTCCGCAAAACATCCTTTTGCACCTTCCTAAAGCCTCGTGGGCTTTACCCCTTGGCCCAAATAAAGTGTTCTCGTACCCAAACATTTCGGGAAACATCCGGAACCCCTTCCGGTGAATTCTGGAACCCTTCCGGAGACCAAACACTATTATCCCATATATCAATTTTTACCTCCGGACTATTCCGGAGTTCCTCGTCATGTCCGGGATCTCATCCGGGACTTCGAACAACCTTCGGTCACCAACATAATAACTCAACTATACTTATATCGTCACCAAACGTTAAGTGTGTAGACCCTGCGGGTTCGAGAACTATGTAGACATGACCGAGACACCTCTACGGTCAATAACCAATAGCGGGACCTAGATGCCCATATTGGTTCCTACATATTCTACGAAGATCTTTATCGGTTGAACCCCTATGTCAAGGATTCAGTTAATCCCGTACGCTGTTCCCTTTGTTTATCGGTATGTTACTTGCCCAAGATTCGATCGTCGGTATCTCTATACCTAGTTCAATCTCATTACTGGCAAGTCTCTTTACTCATTCCGTAATACAAGATCCTGTGGCTAACACTTTAGTCACATTGCTTGCCAAGCTTATTGTGATGTTGTATTACCGAGTGGGCCCTGAGATACCTCTCCGTCACACGGAGTAACAAATCCCAGTCTTGATCCATGCCAACCCAACAGACACCCTCGAAGATACCTGTAGAGCACCTTTATAGTCACCCAGTTACGTTGTGACGTTTGATACACACAAGGTATTCCTCCGGTGTCAGTGAGTTGCATGATCTCATGGTCATAGGAACAGATACTTGACATGCAGAAAACTATAGCAATAAACTGACACGATCGTATGCTATGTTTATAGTTTGGGTCTTGTCCATCACATCATTCTCCTAATGATGTGATCCCATTATCAAATAACATCTCATTTTCATGGCTAGGAAACCTTAACCATCTTTGATCAACGAGCTAGTCTACTAGAGGCATACTAGGGACACAGTGTTGTCTATATACCCACACATGTATTTAGTTTCCAATCAATACAATTATAGCATGGATAATAAACGATTATCATGAACAAGGAAATATGATAATAACTAAATTATTATTGCCTCTAGGGCATATTTCCAACAGGACCAGCAACGTATTCACGGAGAAGACGGCATGGATCCAAAGCAGTTTCGGGGTCATGCCAGCTACGCTCTTACCAAAGAAGAGAAAGAAATCTTCTTCGAATGCCTGCTCAGTATGAAGGTCCTGTCTGGCTTCTCGTCGAATATAAAGGGAATAATAAATATGGCAGAGAAAAAGTTCCAGAACCTAAAGTCTTATGACTGCCACGTGATTATGACGCAACTGCTTTCGGTTGCATTGATGGGGCTTCTACCGGAAAACGTTCGATTAGCCATTGTGAAGCTATGTGCATTGCTGAATGCAATCTCTCAGAAGATAATCGATCCAGAAATCCTACCAAGGTTAGAGAATGATTTGGTGCAATGTCTTGTCAGTTTCGAGTTGGTGTTCCCACCATCCTTCTTCAATATCATGACGCACGTCATAGTTCACCTAGTCGAGGAGATTGCCATTCTGGGTCCTGTATTTCTTCACAATATGTTCCCCTTTGAGAGGTTCATGGGAGTCTTAAAGAAATATGTTCACAATCGTGCTAGGCCAGAGGGAAGCATCTCCAAGGGCCATGAAACAGAGGAGGTCATTGAGTTTTGTGTTGATTTTATTCCTGACATTAAGCCGATTGGTGTTCCTGAATCGCGGCATGAGGGCAGACTGGGTGGAAAAGGCACGCTAGGAAAGAATTCACTAATATGCCGGGACGGGCATTCGTTGGCGCAAGCACACTACACAGTTCTACAAAGTTCCACCTTGGTGGCTCCATATATCGAGCAACACAAGAATATTCTACGCTCCAAACACCCGGAGCAGTCTGACGACTAGATTACACATGAACAAACGGTGACTTTCACCGGTTGGTTGCAGACACGTCTCATGCATGACGACACTGTTGAAGATGACCTGTACTTGCTGTCCAAGTTATCATTGTCTACTATAATGACTTTAAAAGGGTACGAGATAAATGGGAATACATTTTACACGATCACCCAAGATAAAAAGAGCACCAAACAAAACAGTGGTGTCCGCTTTGATGCAGCAAACATCAATGGGCCAAAGGACACATATTATGGTTACATAGAGGAGATATGGGAACTTGACTATGGACTTGGTTTGAAGGTCCTTTTGTTTCGGTGCAAACGAGTCAATCTGACAGGAGGCGGGGTAAAGGAAGACCCACAGTACGGAATGACAACAGTGGATCTCAACAATCTTGGGTACGTAGACGAACCATTCGTCCTAGCCAATGATGTGGCACAGGTTTTCTATGTGAAGGACATGTCTACCAAGACGAGAAAAAGAAAAGATAAGGAAGCGAATACATCATACGATGAGCTAAAGCGCCACATAGTTCTTTCAGGGAAAAGAAACATCGTGGGAGTGGAGGACAAGACAGACATGTCAGAAGATTATGAAAAGTTTCATGAAATTGCTCCCTTCACAGTGAATGTTGACCCGAGCATCAAGTTAAATGATGAAGATTGTCCATGGTTACGACGCAAAGGGACACACGCGAAGAAAAGGTTTTATACCCAAAGATCCCACTCTGGGATGTGACCGGCTTCTCTAGTTAGTTTCCGGACTTATATATCTGGAAAGTCCCACTTCGGACAAACCGGAGGGAATCTTTGTAATAGTAGTGTACTTATATGTTTTGGCATTTGAAACACGAAGAAATATTATGTCGAAGTATCAGGGTTTCAGACTTCATTTGCTATTTTTCATGCATTTACTGATTTTTTTGAGCTAAATGACCCTGAAATTGAAAAGGACTAAAAATGAACTCTGAAAAGGTTGAAAGTTGGTATGGTATCATCATTTCACCCACATAGCATGTGCTAAAAAGTTGAGAGGGTTACGACAAAAACTGGATGCACTTCGTGTACAAAATGGACAATCTCTTTCAAAGTATCAGGCTTTCGAACGAAAACTCATCTGTTACAAAGGCATTTCATTTTTTTAAACTTATTTCAACTCCAGACTTTTTGTGCATTCAGTATGCACCATTCGAAGCCACGTCATCAATTTTCAACCCTTTCTGACTTCATTTGCTATTTTTCATGCATTTACTGATTTTTTTTTAGCTAAATGACCCTGAAATTGAAAAGCACTACAAATGAACTCTGAAAAGGTTGAAAGTTGGCATGGTATCATCATTTCACCCACATAGCATATGCTAAAATGTTGAGAGGGTTATGACAAAAACTGGATGCACTTCGTGTACTAAATGGACAATCTCTTTCGAAGTATCAAGCTTTCGAACGAAAACTCGTCTGTTACAAAGGCATTTCATTTTTTAAAACTTATTTCAACTCCAAACTTTTTGTGCGTTCAATATGCACCATTCGAAGCCACGCCATCAATTTTCAACCCTTTCTGACTTCATTTCCTATTTTTCATGCATTTACTAATTTTTTTAGCTAAATGACCCTGAAATTGAAAAGCACTACAAATGAACTCTGAAATGGTTGCAAGTTGGCATGGTATCATCATTTCACCCACATAGCATGTGCTAAAAAGTTGAGAGGGTTACGACAAAAACTAGATGCACTTCGTGTACAAAATGGACAATCTCTTTCGAAGTACCAGGCTTTCGAACGAAAACTTATCTGTTACAAAGGCATTTCATTTTTTTAAATAAACTAAGAATTAACAAATTGAATATAATGATAAAACACACTAATATTAAACAACAGAAGAAAAAAATCATGGAAAAATCTATTTTTGAAGTAAAGTTATTCACAAACTAGTGATTCACACAAATTTCATATAATTTAAATTTAAACTATTCAAATTTGAAAACTATTAGCACTAACAGAAAGTTTATAATTTTTTTTACCTAAAGCAAAAATATTCACAAAGAAACTCTAAATAAAGCAAAAAAACAACTCAGAAACAAAAGAAAATAAATAAAGCAGAAAACAAAAGAAAATAAATAAAGCAGAAAACAAAAAAAGATATTAAAAAAATGCCCACCTATTGGGCTGCCACGGCCTGCATACGACCAGACAACCAACCTCTAGTTGGGCCAGGATGCAGGCCCGTACGGCTGAGTAGGCCCCACAGGGCGACAGAGGTGCGATAGGCCCGGAAGGCCTGCTTTAGAAAGGAGCTCGACACGGTAGCCGCGGCGGGGCTTATAAATCGGTGTGAGCTCCTCTCGACTAGCGAGGTGGGACTAAACATCCACCGCGCCCCTCGCCTGGCACAAAACCTTTAGTCGCGGTTGGTGGCTCCAACCGCGACTAAAGGCCCCCCTTTAGTCGCGGTTGGAGCCACCAACCGCGACTAAAGGCCTGCGCTTCCCGCCGCTTCGGCTGGGTAAATTCACCTTTAGTCGCGGTTGGTGGCTCCAACCGCGACTAAAGGGGGGCCTTTAGTCGCGGTTGGACCGCGACTAAAGGTGTTTGTATATAAGCGCTAGTTTGCAAAATTTCAGAACTTATCGCTTTTCCCCCCTCGACAACGCCGAACAGGACGCCGCCAGGCTGCCGGATCAGCACCCCGCCGCCATCGCCGTCGACTCGCCTCGCCATCGCCATCGCCATCGAATCACCTCGCCGTCACCGTCGCCTCGCCGCGCCATCGCCATCGCCGTCGCGCGTTGACCTCGCCGCCCCCCTCGATCTCCTCCTCGACCTCTCGCGCGCCGTCGCCGTCGTCGTCGCCGTCGCAGTCACCGTCGTCGTCGCCGTCGACTCGCCTCGCCTCGCCATCGCCCCGCTGTGAGCCCCTCCCCCCTCTCCTCTCCCTGCCGTGCGCCATGGCCGCCCCTCCCCGAGAGCCCACACACACACACACACACACACACACATGATGCATGAACACACACACACACACACACATTTTGTTAAGTTAGATGATTTATATGTATTTTTGTATGTCTTAGTATATATGTATAGCAATTTTGACATTTTTCAGAAGAATTTTGACATTTTTTTTTCACTAGATGATTAGATGTATAGAAAAAAGTTGAGGAATTTATTTTGAGGAATTAATTAGTATAATGTATGTATAGAAATTTTGAGGAATTAATTAGTATAATGTGTATGTATAGAAATTTTAAGGAATTTTGACATTTGAGGAATTTTGACATTTTTTACACTTTTTGATGAAATGTTAGATGAAATGTTAGTTTTTTATACTTTTAGTCATAGAAATGTTAGATGAATTTTAGATTTGCAATTAGTCTTTTAAGGGATTTATCAGGAATGCCCCCATTATGGATGTGCATAAGTTGATCTATTTTTTTTCTGATCTCATGCATCTACCCTTTTATGTGACACGTTTTGTCTAGCTAGTGTCAAAAGGATTCAAGAAAACCATGGCTTCATCATTAGCCGGAAGTAACAGGCGCATGATGGTACGAAGCTTTTCAAAGTTGTTTTGGAACGGAGTTCTTGATAGAATAATTAGTTTTTTGGTACGAAGTTCAGCAAAGGCCTTCCAAATAGCGATATTCGAAAGGCTCTTGCTGAACTTTGTACCAAAAAGCTAATTATCCTATCCGGGACTCCGTTCCAAAACAACTTTGGACAGCTTCATACCATCATGCGCCTGTTACTTCCGGCTAATGATGAAGCCATAGTTTTCTTCCTTTGACACTAGCTAGACAGCGTGACATATAGAAGGGTAGATGATATCAGGAAAAATATGGACCATTTTCTGCACATCCACAATGGCGCCATTTTGTTAAATCCCTTAAAGGTTAAGAGAATCCGTTAGGATTCTGAAGGTTCCTCGTATATAAGAAATCACAATCAAGCATTTAAAAAATGTTAAATTTGCATAAAATTCCTTCTCGGAGTCAACGATGCCCGGCCCGCATCCTCGTCATCGACTCGTTCGCGATGACGTCCTGCTTCAGAGGGGTAACGTTCAGGACTGGGCTCCGCCGGGCTGGCACTGGGAGGTGCTACCTTCAGGGGCATGCAGCTTGGTGAGGAACCCGGCCCCGGGTCCCGTCGTCGACCCGGAGCTTCTTTGGTGGTGTTCGCGTGGGCCACTTTCGGTGCGGAGGCAGCCGGGCCCACCGGAGGTGGTACGTCGCCGTGTCAGGGAGGAGGACGAGCACGTCCATCGCTACATGGATGCGTTGGACGTCAGGTTCTCCAATACCTGGCAGGTTCTTCAGGGATCTCACCCGAGCTATGATCCTGTGATGGTTCCTTCTCTTTGGGTGTCCACCGCCCGCGCCTCAGGAATCGCGAGTGAACTAGATTCTTCGATAATATTCGATCTGTATTAGCTAGTGATAATACTCGAGATGTATTCGAGATTATATTCGATAATATTTGAGATGATTTATTCGAGATTATATTTGATGATGCATATTATATGAATTATTCGAGATGCATATTATGTACTATGATTCAGTTTTTCCTTATTGATTGCATGCTTATTCTAATTTGAATACTAAATTACTTTATCTTTCTTCTGAATTAGTTAAATAAAAGCTATGTACAATACCGGCAGAGAAGGAGAAGAGGCTCTGTTCGACATCATACGCTCCACGAGCCCAGAGCATGAACATGAAGATGATGATGGCTCGCAATATCTGAACAATTTTGGTGAGGGTTGTATGATATTTGATGAAGACGAACGAATAGATGAAGGTGACGACAACGATGTTGACAAAGAAAATGTTCTTCAAATAATAAAGACCGGCGAGGTATATTTAATATATAAGCCATCCGGTGATCATTACATGTCTTAATTGATTTGTATGTATTAAGGAATCGATCTTTCTTCTTTTAGGCCTCCGGATCGAGCAAATCTTTTACAAGCGACAGGGTAGTTCGAGGCCCGGCCAAAAAGTTGGACAAAGGCTTAACGTTCAACATCGATTCCATCAAAACATCAACTGGCGAACTGCTTGAACCTAGGAAAAATGCGACCAAGTTCAAGAATAAATGCGGAGTTATTGTCAGGGACCAAATCCCGATCTCCGTTCAAGAATGGAAAAAGCCAGCAAAGGGAGATCGAGCAGGAGTTACTTTTGTCGACGAAAGAGCAAAAGATGTGCTTTGGACATCGCTCATGGAGCATTTCACCCTACAAGATAATTTGACAGATGCAAATCTGAAGAAAGTCAGAAACTATGCTCTTAAAAAGATGGCGATCGCATTCAACACCTTCAAGAAAAATACATGGACTGCGTACGTCAAATCAAAAAAGAAGACTCCAGAATTCAAGGGAGCACTGGTGAAGGCAAAAGATCACTGGGACGCTTTCGTGAGGTTCAAGGAATCGAAACACGCTAAGGAACGGTCGAGAATAAACAAGATTAATGATGCGAAAAAGAAGTGGCACCATATTCTGGGGCCAGGTGGCTACCAGGTGGCCCTGCCTAAGTGAGATCAATCTGAGCAAGAGATGATTAGTGTAGGGGTCAGTCCAGTTACATTGACATGGTCCCCCAGGGTCAGGACATGGTTTTATGCACATGGGGGGAAGTTGGACCCAAAGACAGGGCTGGTTATGGTGAAGGCAAGTCTTAAAGAAGTGACAGACGAAATACTTATTGCAATAGAAGAAGCTCGAATGGGGGTGTTCACGCCCAACAGAGAGAACAACGAGCTTACGCACGCCCTAAAGAATCCTGAACACCCGGGAAGAACACGAGGCAAAGGCATTGTTCCCTGGTTTGAGGGGTTTGCGGATTGGAACGACGACTATAGAAGTCGTGCGAAAAAGAAGATGCAAGAAGAGAAGAAGAAGAAGGAGGAAGCACTCCGCCTTGAAGGCCTAGAATCAAAGCACCTGGAGTTGGAACGATTTGTCAGGCGGCAGCAGGAGCATATCGACTCACTCAGCCAGGAAAGGGTGTCTCAGCGGCAGCATGAGCAGATCGATCCAGCATTGGATAGCACCATCCCATCTATGCCGAGAAGCAGCGTGGGTTCCACCCCGGCCGATATCGATAATGCACTACTAGCTACCTACCCTGTGGATGATATCAAAGACAGGAGTAACTGTGAGCTACACATGAAAGTGAAGAACTTATCCATGAAGGTGGCGGACGGCTATGCTTTAGCAAATCCCCCTGAAGCAACCTTCCATTGCAATACCATTCCAGCTGGCTATGCTCGTGTCAGGGTTAATGAAGTGATGTCAGCATATCACGAGCTACAACTTGACATTCTTGGAGGTGACGAGGAGAGAACACTGGGAGAGGCCATACATCGTATCATTCTATGAAAAAAGGATTGCATCGTCTTTCCAAGGCCACCGACTCCTCCTCCTCCAAGTCCGCCGCCGCGTCAGTCGACTCCTCCTCCTACAAGTCCGGCACCGCATCAGCTGACTCCTCCTCCAAGTCCGGCACGGCGTCAGCCAACTCCTCCTCCTCCAAGTCCGCCGGCACCGCGTCAGCTGACTCCTCCTCCAAGTCTGGCATGGCGTCTGCCTAAGCAACAGCGGAAGAGAGAGGCAGCAGCTACAACAGCTAGCGGTACAACAGACAAGAAATTAAAATATGGTCCAAGCCTCAAGCCTCTTTCGAAGTTGTCTTACCACCTGACTCCTGAGGAACTCGACATCGTAGTGGATGCCCAAGTGAAGGCCCAACTTGGACCGAAACCACCCCCGCCGCCAAAGGAGAAATTACCTGAGCATGTCTCACAACACTTTATTAATATGGCTCGACCGGCTGACAATCAGAAAGACTCCGACTATGTGCGGTCTATCAAGAAGTCATATTTGGCAGGACAAAAGGAGTCGAGCTCGAGCTCGAGCCAAGCAGTTGGCAAAAAAACCGGGAAAACTATTCCCCAGCTGGGAGAACAGGCAGTGCAATCGATCCCCCCGCACATTGTACAAACACCTGTGAGTACCGCCGATCGGCTGGTAATAACCGACGATCATAGAAGGCAGGCTAAAGAGGCCGGTGTCACTATTGAACAACTCCTAGGCCTTGAGGAAATCCCAGGGATTACAGCGGAGGAAGTAAAATACCAATATGTCCGTGGCAAACCTCTGGTCAAGCCTGACGATGTCAAGCTTCTACCAACGAGAATGTACGAGTTGCATACGTGGTACATGCAAAAAACAGCAAATACCAATGAAGAGTCCCTCATGGTGAAAGTCAAGAGAAAGCATTACTTCCATAAAAAAAAGACGTGTGGATTCATTATTCAGAGTTGCTTCAGTTATTCAATCAAGACACACTCGACAAATCTATCGTCAGTTGCTATTGTTTGTAAGTGATTTCTTTCTGTAATTTAAGTCTCTAGCTAGCTAGATGTGCTCTCGTTCATTACATTTAATTATCCTCACTATATTCTTTTATGTGGTATTATGCAGAATGAAGATGTATGAAATGAAAAAAGCTGGACGCAATGGCATTGGGTTCATTGACCCAAATACGATTAATCAGGCGATATGGGAAGATAAATATTCGAGAAAAGACACAGAGAGATCCCTGCTAGAGTTTTTAAAGCAACTAAACACCCAACCAGAAATACTACTTCCTTACAACTTCGGGTGAGTGTTACTATATCTTGTACTATAAATTTTGTTTTTTGCTTAATTACTAGATGTTAATAAGTATAGTTAATGAGTTATGCACGTGCCCGCTTATTTATACAAAACGTGTGCGCATGCAGTTACCACTGGATCTTGTTAATCATTGAAGTTGATAAGGGAAAAATTGAAGTACTGGACTCACTATATAAGGATCCATCCGAATACGCAACCGTGAGGGGGATGGTCGACAGGTAATTTCAATCATTATCGCACTATGTCGGACTCTTTACTTCATTTCCTGATATCAACTAATTAATAACTCCTTTATTCATTTTCTTTACCGGCGGGCAGGGCTTGGCAAAAGTTCATCAAAGAGGTCCCCGGCGAATGGAAAGAACAGCTGAAATGGGTGCGACCCAAGGTAATTAAGTAGTACTAGCTAGCTACGTCCGTGCATCTCTTTAATTCTAGTTTCAATACCATTATCATGCTTGATTAATTATTACCTGATTGAATTTTATTCTCGTAAAGTGCATGAAGCAGGAGCAAGGGAATGCTTTATGCGCATACTACGTTTGCGAGAACATTCGCATGATCACGTCTGAAAGGAGCAGAGATGAAAGAAATTTTTGGGTACGTTTGCCAGAACACTATTCATAATTTTTTTATCATGATCTAGCTAATATATATACACACAACTAATATATTCATCTTGATCTCCTGATTATAGCTGATGGAGATGCGGGGCCAGCTCCTACCAACGGCTCGCGTACGAGCAATTCAAGAGGAAATAGCTGGATTTTTGCTCGACCAGGTCATAGATCCCAATGGAGAATACCATTACAAGATCAAGCAGTAATTCCCTGCATATGTAATGATCCGCAAATTGTAAGAGAAATTGTATATACCAAATTGTATATATATATATATGTATGTGAATGGTCATCGTATGAGAAATTCGATGATATATATATATATATATATATATATATATATATATATATATATATATATATATATATATATATGATCGGTTCTACGAGAAATTCTATTTATATATATATGCACAACGTGTACAGTATGTAGTAGCGTAATATATGTTTGAAATGAAAAATAATTAAATGGAAAACACAAAATTAAAAGGAAAAATAAACCATAATTAATTCATAAACCCCTAAAGGATTAAAAGGAAAAATAAAATAAAATTAAAAGAATTAAATACGTTTAGTCCCGGTTGGTGTTACCAACCGGGACTAAAGGACCCCAGCACACGGCGCCGGCAGGTGCCACGTGGTGGACTTTAGTGCCGGTTGGTGTTACCAACCGGGACTAAAGGTCCCCCAGCCCACAGCGCCGGCAAGTGCCACGTGGTGGGCCTTTAGTGCCGGACCGTGTTGAACCGAGACTAAAGGGGGGGGCCTTTAGTCCCCACCCTTTAGTGCCGGTTGGAGAACCGGCACTAAAGGCCCTTACGAACCGGCACTATAGGCCGATTCTGCACTAGCTCACACGCAGGGATAGTTGGATGGTGAAAATTTCACATTCATGGGGTAGTAAAAAGTTACATCTTCATGAGGGTAGTAAAAGTTGCATATAAACAGGGCGCTAAAGTTGCACATCCCACTAGAGGGGTGGTTCGGAGTGCTAGTAGGGAAATTACACATCCATGTGGTACGAGGGATAGTTGCACATCACTGGTAGACAGTTGGCGGTGACAGTATCCAAAGTTGCACATGCACTTCTAGACAGTTGGCCGATGCAACAAACAGTGAAAGCACAACCACGGGCAGGAGGGAAATTGCACACGAACTACTAGGCAGTTCGCCTGGGCAAAACACGAATTTGAACATCTCACTAGGAGGAAGTAGTTTGAGGGTGGATGTGCCATTAGTGAAAACTATACTTCCATGGGGTAGGCAGAAAGTTGCACATCCACTGTCAGGTAGTTGCACATCCACTGCCAGTCAGTTACACAAAACGAAGGTTAAATTGCACATAAAAAATTTCATCAAAACATACCCATGCATGATTTAGTTTCGAAGATCTCGTCGCGAAGAATCCAACGGTGAAGACGAATCTAAATTCCGACGCACGGTTTGAAAGGTATGGCTTTTTAAAATTCGGAAAGCCCTAATTAAGTGTATTCACACCTGTTCACGTGGGTGGTTTGCATTTACTTTTTACTTTTTCTGTTCACACCTGTTCACTTTTCCTAATATGAACTTAGGGGACAAATTGTTTCCTTTTTGGGCGGCCGCTCGTTAGCCATCCCAAGGCGGCCGGGCGCCCGCTAGACGCATCCAACCTTGTGAACTCGGCATGCACGGCGATTCTAATAGTGACGTCCCAATAATTTGCATTTCAGATTGGATGAAATACAAACTATCTATTGCACATGACTTAATGTGTTGATTCTCTAGAGTTTAGACTATCCAGCTAGCTACATATCCGGAGGGAGAATCCATATGCTACCGTAAGGACTGCTCTTCACGAAGTATCCTGACGATTTGATTCTCTTCATGTCATCGCCGGTGATGTCCTTCTCGTCGTCTCCCCTGTAATATGTTTGGTCGACGATGTAGCCTTTCGAGAAGATTCTTAACGTGTCATTGGAGTCAATACGATTTTGATTCAAGCAACATGAGTAATAGATGTGGTTTCTCTCCACATGGCCACCTTTGTCAGCCGGCACGGGCACCGCCTTAGAGAAGGTTCGCCCAAGAACAAGGCATGGTCGTCCAAGCTTGTGAACTCTATCCACTTGTGCTTGTAAGGCATTGCTACTCCATCGCCATGGATGTCGATGAGCTCAAACACCTTGAAGAAAGGATCATGGTCTAGTGACCGCAAGGTTCTCCTCGCCATTGCAAGCTTGCCGCGTAAAACAAATATGTAACTGGTCTTGTGCCCGATGATATCCGTCCACATGGAGCAGCTGAGTTGGATCTGGGCAGTGACCATGGGCGCTCCATCCTCATTCACGCCTATCTCGAACTTGATGACCTCCCCTTTGTACTTTGTGACGCCATACAGCTCCCCATTGCAAAACGTGATGTCCTCAGGTGTCATGCGGTATTCAAATCTTCGTGTCATCCACACGCTGTTGGGACAGTTAACCCTGCAGAGCGCGATGCCATGGTCCCCGGTCATGGCGGCGAGGATACAGTCATCCGACATGGGCGACTTGGAGAATACAATTTTGCTCTGAGAGGAGACCCACCACCGCTCCTTGGGGAGCTCCACCTTAGCACCGGAGAAGAGGTTGACGATTCTGAACGGCGCGGTTGATATGACCCAGCCGCCGTCATGGCAGCCCACTAGCTGCCTACTGCACCTCTTGGGGAGCCGGAGCTGCACGATGGCGCCGTCCTCGGGGATGTGCAGGCGCTTCGTCCTGCTGCAGTCGTGGAGGTCGTCTAGGAACGCGGACGGCCGTCTTCCCTGTACGCACGCGCCTCCTTTTCCGTTCGTCGCCGGCGGCGGCGGCCATCTGCGTCGACATCGTTAGTCGACAATCTGTCGTGGAGAAAGGAAAACTAGGTTTGCTTTGTTGGGAAATTGGTGCATGCACGCTTAATTATCAACGCCGATGTAAAAAAAAAAAAAACAGCCATCCGTGTGAACTACAAGGTCAGCCTGACCCCGGTTTGGGAGGGGCAGCAGCAGCGAGCGATCAACACGTCAGGGCGGAAGACGATGGCTAGTTCCCAACGGACTACGTTGTAATTTCTTCTTCTCTTGAGGGGTGTGCTTTGTAATGTTGTGTGCTGATTAATAGATCTATGGGCCTTTTCGCAAAAAAAAGTGGCTAACTGATTGAGTATATTCTTCAGAAATAATAAGATTGAGATCCAAACTCATGTTGGGATTTGAAATTCCTAAGAATTGGCTACTTCAAATTTAACAAGTTTTATTTGCGCAATACATGGTAATGGATTTGAAAGGCTAGGAGATTCGCACCACCATAGTGTGCATTCATAGGAGACCTCCCATAGTGGGGTATAATAGCATAATATCATGCAATGCCAACCATGCATATTGCAGGGTTGTCATAGCATAGTTAAAAAAACAAGGATAGTACTAGTAGTATCATAACATGATACTGTGTCATATTAAATGAGGAAACTAATATGAGCCATGCAAAATAATAAATGAGGTCATTGAAGATACCTATGATAACCTAATGTATTTATATCATTAGAAAATATAACATTTGAAGTTTCTAATGTTTTTTTTTTGTGATACACAACTCCTATTACATTAGTCAAATTGTCGATCTAGGGATACACATAAGCCTTATAAACCGGAAAGGAGCTACTCCTCCGTTCATAAATATAAGACCTTTTAGAGATTCCACTATGGACTACATCCGAAGCAAAATGAGTGAATCTACACTCTAAAATATGTCTATATACATCTGTATGTAGTCCATAGAGGAATCTCTAAAAGGTCTTATATTTAGAAACGGAGGGAGTAGTATGTAGTATGCATGGAGACAGTATCATACACTGATACTACCCACTACGAGAGGTTTGACCTCCATCCTGTTGGAGATTCGCACCACCATCCACAGATTTCCTTTGTATTCTCCATCGTGTTGGAGATTCGCACCCAATCCACCTTAATTCTCTGTATTTTCAATGGCTATCTTTTGAGCTCTCGTGGTAAGTAATGTAATTTTGCTCTAGTCTAGAAACATGCTTCCTGGACCAGAAAATTCCAACCCACCAAAAAACTAGACCTATGAGTGAAGAACATGAAAAACACTCCATCAGTTAAAATCTGCTTGCACTACTAGATGATCCTTATGCAGTTTAGTATCTCGAAACTTATAACTATGTTCTTTAACGAAATTCCGTGACAAGGTACATCAAGTCCCATGTTCACAAAACACTCTTGCATGAAAGGCCCACTTCTGCTGCGAAAAGCACAATCCTCCGCGGTACTGCTCACAATGCTCTGAAATTGATCCTAATATTTCATACCACTTTAGAAAAGTGTAGTTGTTTGTGGACATCTAATAGCACCAAACAACCAATAGTTTAGACTGGCTACATATCCGGAGGGAGAATCCACATGCTATCGTAAGGCAGATTGGCCTTCATAAGTATCCTGTCGATTTGATCTTCACGTCATCACTGGTATAGTCCTCCTTTCCATAGTCGCCGCAGCCTTTTGAGAATGTTAAGAAAGACGCGTCACTGGGAACAACATCATTTTGATTCAAGCACCAAGTGTAATAGATGTGGTTTCTTTTTTTTTTTGAGAAACGTAATAGATGTGGTTTCTCTCCACGTGGCCACGCTTGTCTGCCGGCACAGACACCGCCTTAGAGAAGGTTCGCCCCAAGAACAAGGCGAGGTTGCCCAAGCTTGTGACACTTCTGCCCACTTGTGCTGGTAAGATGCTGCTAGTTCATGGTCATGGTTGTCGACGAGCTCAAACACCTTGAAGAAAGGTTCGTTGTTTCGTGACCACAGGGTTCTAGCCGCCATTGCAAGCTTGCCGTGTAAAACAAAGATGTAACTGGTCTTCGCCCCGACGAAATCCATCCAGAAGGAGCAGCCGAGCTGGATCTCGGCAGTGACCACGGGAGCTCCATCCTCATTCAGGCCTATCTCGAACTTGATGACTTCCCGGCGATACTGTGTGACGCCATACAACTCGTCATTGCAAAACGTGATATCCTCGAATGTTCTGCGTGATCTACATCTTTGTATCGTCCACGCGCTGTCCGGGCAATCAACCCTGCATAGCGCGATGCCACTGGACTCGGTCATGGTGGCGAGGGTACAGTCACCTGAGGTGGGCGGCCTGGAGAATATAATTCTGCTCTCGCGGAACATCCTCCATGGCATCTCAGGGAGTGCCACCTCGGTGCCGGAGAAGAGGTTGACGATTCTGAGCGGCGTGGTTGAGATGACCCAGCCGCCATCGTGGCAGCCGATGAGCCGCCTACTGCTCGGGAGCTGCATCCGCAGGATGGTGCCGTCCTCGGGGCAGTGCACGTGCTTCGTCCTGCTGCAGTCGCAGGTCTCGAGGAGCAGCCACGGCAGCGCGGCGGTGGGCGGCGCCGCTCGCGCAGACGGCGGCGAAGCGAGCACGGCCGCGCGGGGAGGCGACCATGCCGTACACGACGGCGAGGAGGTCGTCTGGGAACGCGGACGACCAGCGCCGCCGCACGGCCGTCGACGTCCCTCTCCGCCCGCGCCTCGCTTCCGGTTCGTCGCCGGCGGCGCGGCCATCTGTGTCAACAATCTGGGGCGCAGAAAAGCAAAAGAGCTTGTGCGTGCGTACTAGGTTTTCTTGTTTGTTGCGTAGTTAGTGCGGGCACGTACGAATCAATTAGAGATCACCAATAATCTCAGCAAAAAAATGTGGTACGACCGGGTCATACGTAGCCAAAGAGGAGACCAGCGCGAGCGCGTTACATATGGTAGTACGAATCTCAAAGGAACATCACCTTATCCCAAACTGAAGACCGGTACATCTGCTCCAAAAGTTCAAAGCATCTTCAATAGATGATGTACTATCTTCTACATCATCAATGCCTAAAAACGATATTCAAACATATGATATAGATGTATAAATTTTTACATCGCCTGCTCTAAGTGATGTAAAATACAAAACTTTGCGATGCAAATTTACGTTACCAGTCGCAAGCGATGTAAAGCAAGATGCAAAACGGCCAGCCGCGCGCCAACCCAGCCGCCACCAAAAAATTCCCAACCGACGATACCTTTTCTGCCGCCGCCGCCGGCCGATTCAGGCCAGATCCGGCGCCTCCCCGCCCGCCCCGGCCAGCTCCGGCGCCCCGCCCCCGCCCCCGCCACCGGGCCGCCATGGCCACCTCCACCTACCCCGCGGCCGTCGCCGCCGCTCCTGCACTCATCCTCCCATGGCGGCGCCGCCGAGGATCCTCGAGGTGTACCCGTTCGAGTTCGCCGCGGAGGAGATGGAGCTTGGTGGGCTCCACATCCAGCCACTGTTGTGCTTCACATCCAGCACCAGTGGAGGGATGAGGTTTCGCTGCATCTTCCCCGCTTTTCTACCGCCCCATCACCGCCGCGCCGTTGCCCCGCCCTGCCTCTGTCGAAGCTCGGCCGCCGCCCGATTCGAGCTCCGCCGGCCAGCCCCTCCCCCGCCCCGCCCCGCTCCTCGTTTCAATTTGAAGCTCGACCGCCCGATGCTCGGCTTCCGGCGCCCGTCTCGACTCGACACTCGGCCGCAGCCACGCCGCCGCCATGCCGTAGAAGAACTAGTTTTACATCTTCAAATACATCATCCGGAGCACTAGTTTTACATCACCAAATATACATCAACTGTTGGAGTTGAGACTTTTTTGGTGATGTAAAAAGCATTTTTTTATGTAAATTATACAACACCTACTTTTACATCTCTAAATATACATCTTCTATTGGAGATGCTATCAGAAAACACACTTACTTTCGCGTAAAAGACGGTCACTTATGCTGCCAATAGCACAATTCTCTGCAATACTGTACACAATGCTCTGAAACTGTGCATTCTGTTCCAAGATATCCTTACCACTTTAGAAAACGTATATAGTTGATTTTCATCCAATAGTTGGCAGCTAGTAGATGCCAACTACCAACGGTAAAGAGAAGTGCGTACCGGCCGTTCAAAAAATATTCTTTTGTCATCAAACGATGTTTGTCATGAACTCATAGCCTCATAGACTCTCATAGTACATGCAGGTGATAGATAGGCACAGCGTGCCAATCAAAGAACCAAAGCATCAATACGGTAGTGACTCCACTCTCATATATTTATCTGCTCTATATATCAGTTTTCTCGTCATTAATTTCTATCGAACTATCATGAAACATAAAAAAAAATCTAATGCATTTTTCTCCAAGCCTGTTCGAAGACAATGTGCGCATGTCGACTTGCATTTTGGATCGAATGGAGTAACTAATGTCATCTCTTGAAGGTAGCTTAATTCACGGATTCCATTGCGACTAGAATAGCTTTTCTTTTTTTTGAAAAGGAGGCTTGCCCCCGGCCTCTGCATCTGAACAATGCATGCAGCCATCTTATTTAAAAGTCTCAAAGTATCACAAAATCATAAAAGTATTACAGCTTGCAAGCGGAGCAAGAAAACATAAAAAAAGCTCAATACCACAACCGGTATGAAAAGAAGGACAAGCTCCCTAGACTCCTATCCTGTTATGCGACCGCCATCCAAACCGGTTGAATATAGCCCGTGCTATCATCTCCCACTGGTTGCACCCAGTAACCAATGGCTCCCTGGAGTCCGTAGGAGTGATTAAGGACCACGTACGGATCCATGCCGTAGCTCTGAAAATGACCTGCAAGAATGTTAAAGTATGTTGTCGGTTACAAATCATATCATTCCTGCAATTCCATATAGCCCAAATAAGCGCACATATTCCAATCCGAATACGAGACGCAGTAGTATGATCAACTCCAGCTAACCACGTCCCAAATAACGATTCAATGCTAACTGGAGGAATGATGTTAAAGGCTATATGAATCGTTCGCCAGAGTAATTTCGCGAGAGGACAATCTATGAATAGGTGTTGTATTGTTTCATCATGATCACAAAAACAACATCGTGTGCTGCCTACCCATCGTCGCTTGAGTAAATTATCTTTGGTGAGGATCACTTGCTTGTGGACAAACCACATAAAAAAATTTATGCGCAAGGGAACCTTAACCTTCCAGATGTGTATCGATCTCGGGATTGGGCCAGAATTAATTAGATCCATATAAAAGGATTTTACCGTAAACACTCCGTTTCTAGCCAACTTCCAGTGCAACGAATCAGGTTGGTCGGATAGTTGAACATCTATCAATCTCCGTACCAAGTGCATCCAGGAAGTCCAATGCTCCCCAACTAACGATCGCCTAAACTGAATATTCACGGGTACCGATTGTAATACTGTGCCCATGTAATCCTCCTTACGTTCCACAATGTTATAGAGGGTGGGGTATTGTAGGGATAGTGGCGTCTCCCCTAACCATGTATCCTCCCAAAATCTTGTTGTCATCCCATTGCCAACAAAGAATTTGACCCTACGAAAGAACAAATCTTTAGTTCTCATAAGCCCCTTCCAGAATGGCGAATCAGTCGGTCTCGCGGTGACTTGGGCAAGCGTTTTCGATTGTAGATATTTGTGGCATAATATCTGTGCCCACATACCATCAGTCTCAACTGATAACCTATATAGCCATTTACTCATAAGACAGTTATTCTTAATTTCCAGGTTTTCAATGCCGAGACCACCCTGGTCCTTGGGTCGGCAGATTATATCCCATCGTGCTAGGCGATATTTCCTCTTAGTCTCATCGGACTGCCAGAAAAACCGAGATCGAAAGAAATCTAGTCTCTTCCGCACCCCCTTGGGTACCTCAAAGAAAGATAACAGGAACATCGGCATACTAGTAAGTACAGAGTTAATAAGCACTAGCCGACCTTCATACGACATTAGCTTGCCCTTCCAACAGCTAAGCTTTTTTTCAATTTGATCTTCGATGCACTTCCATTCTTTATTAGAAAGCTTGCGATGATGAATCGGTATGCCCAAATAACTGAAGGGCAAAGAACCTATTTCACAACCAAACAATTGTCTATATGTGTCTTGCTCCTCTTTGGCCCTACCAAATCAGAACAGTTCGCTCTTGTGAAAGTTAATTTTTAACCCCGACAATTGTTCGAAGAGACATAATATTAGTTTCATATTCCGAGCTTTTGCAATGTCATGTTCCATGAAAAGGATAGTGTCGTCAGCATACTATAAAATGGAAACTCCCCCATCGACTAGATGAGGGACAAGTCCATCAACTTGGCCGTTCTCCTTGGCTCTGCCGATAAGGATGGTCAACATATCCGCCACTATATTAAATAAGAGAGGGGACATCGAATGCCCCTGTCTCAAGCCTTTATTTGTCTGAAAATAGTGACCGATATCATCATTAACCTTAATCCCGACACTACCTTTTTGGACTAGAGAACCCACTTGGTTCCGCCATGCCTCACTAAAACCTTTCATGCGCATTGCCTGCTGAAGGAAAGGCCACTTAACTTTATCATATGCCTTCTCGAAATCCACTTTGAAGATAACCCCATCTAGTTTCTTTGAATGAATTTCATGTAGCGTTTCATGAAGGATAACGACCCCTTCTAGGAGGTGCCTCCCAGGCATGAAAGCCGTCTGACTCGGTTGCACCACCGAATGGGCGATCCGTGTCAGTCTATTAGTTCCCACTTTCGTGAATATTTTGAAACTCACGTTGAGAAGACATATTGGCCTGAACTGCTCGATCCGAACTGCTTCTTCTTTCTTTGGCAACAACGTAATCAAACCAAAGTTAAGATGAAATAGTTCAAGGTGACCGTTAAAAAAATCTTGAAACATGGGCATGAGATCGTCCTTAATAATATGCCAACATTTCCTATAAAATTCCGCAGGGAACCCATCTGGTCCTGGTGCTTTATTCGGTTTCATTTGCGATATTGCATCGAGGACCTCTTTCTCAGTAAACGGTGCCGTTAGAATATCATTCTCCTCTGACCGAAGCTGGGGTATATCTCCAAGGAAGCCGGAGGCCCGAAAAGTTGCTTATAGTAGTTGGAGATATACGATTTGAGATTCTCATGGCCCACTACGGTCCCTTCATCCTGTTCAAGCTGGATTATTTTCTTCTTCCTATGTTTACCATTCCCAATCATGTGAAAGAATTGTGTATTGTCATCCCCTTGGACAACCTTAAGAACCTTAGCATGCAATGCCCATTTGAGCTCTTCTTCTCTAAGAAGAGCACGTAGGCGTTGCTCAGCTTCGGATTTAGAGGTCTGTTCTGCCACATCGAGAAGATTCACTTCTGCTTTTAGGTCCAACGCCTCTATTAACTGGGTGAGTCTTTCTTTTTCTTGTTTGTAAATTCCACTCTCGTTTCTGGCCCAACCCCGTAAAAATTGTCTTAGATGTCTAATCTTGTTTTGCCATCTCTCTACACTTGATCGTCCACTAACAGGCTTCGCCCATTCTCGTGCTACGATGGCCATGAAATTCTCTTTCTCGAACCAACTGAGTTTGAAAGAGAAAGTGTTCTTGTTACCAATATGTGTTGCGTCTCCCGAATCTACTAGCAATGGTGTGTGGTCTGAGATCGCCCTCTGCATCGCATTCACCGACACTAATGGGTATTTTTGTTCCCATTCCACACTAGCGAGCACCCTATCCAACTTCTCATAAGTTGGATTGGGCAACGAATTGGCCCATGTAAACTGCCTACCTGTGAGTTCAATCTCCCTCAGACTTAGACTCTCGATAATCATGTTAAACATTAGGGACCAACATCCATCAAAGTTGTCGTTGTTCTTCTCATCTCTCCTTATAATATTGAAATCCCCTCCGACTAGGATTGGAAGTGTTTCATCCCCACAAATCCGCACCAGGTCAGCTAGGAAATCTGCTTTAAGTTCGGGTTGGGCTGCTCCATATACAGCTACCAGAGACCAGCGGAAACCATCCAATTTCGATCTCACCCGAAACTTGACCGCAAAGTCCCCCCGAACCACATTAATCACCTCTAGCGTTTCGCACCTAACCCCCAGCAATATCCCACCGGATCTTCCTCTAGGAGGTAAACAGTGCCAATCAAAATCAATTCCGCCGGATAAAGTTCCAAGGAACTGTGAGGTGAAGTTATCTCGTCCTGTTTCGAGCAGTGCGATAAAATCTAGTTTTTGCTCTATCGATGTCTCTGCTAGAAACCTTCTTTTAGCCAAGTCAGCTAGACCTCTGCTATTCCAAAAGATTTCTTTCATAGATTATCATGGAATTTTTTTCTTAAGCTTAACCCTAGCACTTCTACGAACAGCCGAAGTAGGATACACCTTCCTTTTCCAGGCTCGCTTGGGCTTATCCCCCTCGACCTTCGTATCCTTATTATCAGAATGACTCGAGACAATACCTTCCATTACATAAGGCTCTATATTGTCCTCAGTCTCCGACCCTTCCATTCCCCCTTCAGCCTCCGTAGTAGGCATGAGATCATTACATTGGCTTTCAAGGGCTGATATCCCTAGATTTTTCATATCCTCCTCATTCATAGGTCTAACGGCCGCGAGATTACGAATAATTTCAGATGCCCGCTCCGCTTCTAAGTCTAAAAGGTCATTAACAGATTTCGCAACTTCTTTCTCATTCGACCCAAGTGAAATTCCTAAGTTATGAGCCTTATCGATAATTTCATGTTCAGAGAAATGCAAAATTGAACAACTCTTATTGAAAGACATATCTGTAGTTGCCTCTGTTGGGAGACGTAGTAGTAAATCAAAAAAATTCCTACGTGTTCACCAAGATCTATCTATGGAGAAACCAGCAACGAGTAAAGGGAGAGTGCATCTTCATACCTTTGAAGATCACTAAGCGGAAGCGTTACAAGAACGCGGTTGGTGGAGTCGTACTCGTAGCGATTCAGATCGCGGTGAACTCCGATCTTAGCGCCAAACAACGGTGCCTCCAAGTTCAACACACGTGCAGCCCGGTGACGTCTCCTACGCTTTGATCCGGCAAGGAGGAAGGAGAGGTTGAGGGAGTGCTCCAGCAGCACGACGGCATGGTGACGGTGGAGCTGCGTGGTCTCCGGCAGGGCTTCGCCAAGCACTACGGAGAACGAGGAAGAGGAAGGGTAGGGCTGCGCCGAGAGAGAGAGAATTCGTGTGTCTGGCAGCCCCAAAACCCTCCACTATATATAGGAGGAGGGGGAGGGAGGGCGCAGCCCCTAGGGTTCCCACCCTAGGGCGGCGGCCGGCCCTAGATGGCCCTTGGGGCGGCGGCCAAGAGAGGGGAGAGGAGGGGCGGCGCCCTAGGGTGGGCCTAGGGCCCATCTGCGCCTAGGGTTTGCCCCCCTCCACCCTTTGCTGTGCCTTGGGCCCTTGTGGGGGGCGCACCAACCCACCTAGGGGCTGGTTCCCTCCCACTTGCGGCCCATGCAGCCCTCCGGTGCCAGTGGCCCCACTTGGTGGACCCCCGGAACCCTTCCGGTGGTCCCGATACGTTACCGGTGATGCCCGAAACACTTCCGGTGACCAAAACCTTACTTCCTATATATGAATATTTACCTCCGGACCATTTCGAAACTCCTCGTGACGTACGGGATCTCATCCGGGACTCCGAACTTCCTTTGGTAACCATGTACACTATTTCCCTATAACCCTAGCGTCATCGAACCTTAAGTGTGTAGACCCTACGGGTTCGAGAGACACGTAGACATGACCGAGACACCTCTCCGGTCAATAACCAACAGCGGGATCTGGATACCCATGTTGGCTCCCACATGCTCCACGATGATCTCATCGGATGAACCACGATGTCGGGGATTCAATCAATCCCGTATACAATTCCCTTTGTCTACCGGTATGATACTTGCCCGAGATTCGATCGTCGGTATCCCTATACCTTGTTCAATCTCGTTACCGGCATGTCTCTTTACTCGTTCCGCAACACATCATCCCGAGGCTAACTCCTTAGTCACATTGAGCTCATTATGACGATGTCTTACCGAGTGGGCCCAGAGATACCTCTCCGTCATACGGAGTGACAAATCCCAGTCTCGATTCATGCCAACCCAACAGACACTTTCGGAGATACCCGTAGTGTACCTTTATAGCCACCCAGTTACGTTGTGACGTTTGGCACACCCAAAGTATTCCTACGGTATCCGGGAGTTGCACAATCTCATGGTCTAAGGAAACGATACTTGACATTAGAAAAGCTTTAGCAGACGAACTACACGATCTTGTGCTATGCTTAGGATTGAGTGCATGGTCATGAAACCGTGACCATCTATTGATCAACGAGCTAGTCAACTAGAGGCTTACTAGGGACATGTTGTGGTCTATGTATTCACACATGCATTACGGTTTCCGGTTAACACAATTATAGCATGAACAATAGACAATTATCATGAACAAGGAAATACAATAATAACCATTTTATTATTGCCTCTAGGGCATATTTCCAACAGTCTCCCACTTGCACTAGAGTCAATAATCTAGTTACATTGTGATGAATCGAACACCCATAGCATTCTGGTGTTGATCATGTTTTGCTCGTGAGAGAGGTTTAGTCAACGGATCTGCGACATTCAGATCCGTATGTACTTTACAAATATCTATATCTCCCTCCTGAATGTAATCACGGATGGAGTTGAAGCGGCGCTTGATGTGTCTTGTCTTCTTGTGAAACTTGGGCTCCTTGGCAAGGGCAATAGCTCCAGTGTTGTCACAGAATAGAGTCATCGGGCCCAACGCATTGGGAATTACTCCTAGGTCGGTGATGAACTCCTTCATCCATACTCCTTCCTTTGCTGCTTCTGAAGCAGCTATATACTCCGCTTCACATGTAGATGCCGCCACGACACTTTGCTTGCTGCTGCACCAGCTGACTGCCCCTCCGTTCAAAATATACACGTATCCGGTTTGTGACTTGGAGTCATCCGGATCTGTGTCGAAGCTAGCATCGACGTAACCCTTTACAACGAGCTCTTCGGCACCTCCATATACGAGAAACATGTCCTTTGTCCTTTTCAGGTACTTCAGGATATTCTTGACCGTTGTCCAGTGTTCCGCTCCGGGATCACTTTGGTACCTCCCTACCAAACTTATGGCAAGGTTCACATCAGGTCTGGTACATAGCATGGCATACATAATAGAGCCTATGGCTGAAGCATAGGGGATGACACTCATCTCTTCTCTATCCTTTGCCGTGGTCGGGCATTGAGTCGTACTCAATCTCACACCCTGTAACACAGGCAAGAACCCCTTCTTTGACTGATCCATATTGAACTTCTTCAATATCTTTTCAAGGTATGTGCTTTGTGAAAGACCTATGAGGCGTTTCGATCTATCTCTATAGATCTTAATACCTAATATGTAAGCAGCTTCTCCAAGGTCCTTCATTGAAAAACATTTATTCAAGTAGGCCTTTATACTTTCCAAAAGTTCTATATCATTTCCCATCAACAATATGTCATCCACATATAATATGAGAAATGCTACCGAGCTCCCACTCACTTTCTTGTAAATACAGGGTTCTCCATAAACCTGCATAAACCCAAACGCTTTAATTACCTCATTAAAGCGAATGTTCCAACTCCGAGATGCTTGCACCAGCCCATAGATGGAGCGCTGGAGCTTGCATACTTTGTTAGCATCTTTAGAATCGACAAAACCTTCCGGCTGCATCATATACAGTTCTTCCTTAAGGAAGCCATTAAGGAATGCCATTTTGACGTCCATTTGCCAGATCTCATAATCATAAAATGCGGCAATTGCTAACATGATTCGGACAGACTTCAGCATCGCTACGTGTGAGAAAGTCTCATCGTAGTCAACTCCTTGAACTTGTCGATAACCCTTAGCGACAAGCCGAGCCTTATAGACGGTCACATTACCATCCGCGTCAGTCTTCTTCTTAAAGATCCATTTATTTTCAATGGCTCGCTTATCATCAGGCAAGTCCACCAAAGTCCACATTTTGTTCTCATACATGGATCCTATCTCGGATTTCATGGCTTCAAGCCATTTGTTGGAATCCGGGCCCGCCATCGCTTCTTCATAGTTCAAAGGTTCACCGTTGTCCAACAACATGATCTCTAGGACAGGGTTGCCGTACCACTCTGGTGCGGAACGTGTCCTAGTGGACCTTCGACGTTCAATAGTAACTTGATCTGAAGTTTCATGATCATCATCATTAACTTCCTCTCCAGCCGGTGTAGGCTCCGCGGAAATAACTTCCCGTGCTGTGCTACTCTCCGGTTCGAGTGGAGGTACGATTACCTCATCAAGTTCTATTTTCCTCCCACTTACTTCTTTCGAGAGAAACTCTTTCTCGAGAAAGGATCCATTCTTGGCAACAAAGACTTTGCCTTCGGATCTGAGGTAGAAGGTATAACCAATAGTCTCTTTGGGATATCCTATGAAGACGTACTTTTCCGCTTTGGGTTCGAGCTTCTCAGGTTGAAGTTTCTTCACATTAGCATCGCATCCCCAAACTTTTAGAAACGACAGCTTAGGTTTCTTTCCAAACCATAATTCGTACGGTGTCGTCTCAACGGACTTTGACGGTGCCCTATTTAAAGTGAATGCGGCAGTCTCTAATGCATATCCCCAAAATGATAGCGGTAAGTCGGTAAGAGACATCATAGATCGCACCATATCCAATAGAGTGCGATTACGACGTTCAGACACACCATTTCGCTGAGGTGTGCCAGGCGGCGTGAGTTGTGAAACAATTCCACATTTCCTTAGGTGCGTGCCAAACTCGTGACTTAAATATTCTTCGCCACGATCAGATCGTAGGCACTTTATTTTCCTGTCACGTTGATTCTCTACCTCACTCTGAAATTCCTTGAACCTTTCAAAGGTTTTAGACTTGTGTTTCATTAAGTAGACATACCCATATCTGCTCAAGTCATCAGTGAGGGTGAGAACATAACGGTAGCCACCGCGAGCCTCGACGCTCATTGGACCGCATACATCGGTATGTATTATCTCCAACAAGTCAGTTGCTCGCTCCATTGTTCCAGAGAACGGAGTCTTGGTCATCTTGCCCATGAGGCATGGTTCGCACGTGTCAAATGATTCGAAATCAAGAGACTCCAAAAGTCCATCAGCATGGAGCTTCTTCATGCGTTTGACACCAATATGACTAAGGCGGCAGTGCCACATGTAAGTGGGACTATCGTTATCAACCTTACACTTTTTGGTACTCACAGTATGGACATGTGTAACATCACGTTCGAGATTCATCAAAAATAAACCATTGACCAGCGGGGCATGACCATAAAACATTTCTCTCATATAAATAGAACAACCATTATTCTCAGATTTAAATGAGTAGCCATCTCGCATCAAACGAGATCCAGATACAATGTTCATGCTCAAAGCTGGTACTAAATAACAATTATTGAGGTTTAAAACTAATCCCGAAGGTAGATGTAGAGGTAGCGTGCCGACGGCGATCACATCGACCTTGGAACCATTCCCGACGCGCATCGTCACCTCGTCCTTTGCCAGTCTCCGCTTATTCCGCAGCTCCTGCTTGGAGTTACAAATGTGAGCAACTGCACCGGTATCAAATACCCAGGAGCTACTACGAGCGCTGGTTAGGTACACATCAATAACAAGTATATCACATATACCTTTAACGTTGCCGGCCTTCTTATCCGCTAAGTACTTGGGGAAGTTCTGCTTCCAGTGACCGGTACCCTTGCAATAAAAGCACTCAGTCTCAGGCTTGGGTCCATTCTTGTTCTTCTTCTTCCCGGCAACTTGTTTACCGGGCGCGGCAACAGCTTTGCCGTCCTTCTTGAAGTTCTTCTTACCCTTGCCTTTCTTGAAACTAGTGGTCTTATTCACCATCAACACTTGATGCTCCTTTTTTATCTCGACCTCCGCTGATTTCAGCATCGAGTACAACTCAGGAATGGACTTCTCCATACCCTGCATGTTGTAGTTCATCACAAAGCTCTTGTAGCTAGGTGGAAGCGACTGGAGGATTCTGTCAATGACCGAGTCATCCGGGAGATTAACTCCCACCTGAGTCAAGCGGTTGTGCAACCCAGACATTTTGAGTATGTACTCACTGACAGAACTATTCTCCTCCATCTTACAGCTGAAGAACTTGTCGGAGACGTCATATCTCTCGACATGGGCATGAGCCTGGAAAACCAGTTTCAGCTCTTGGAACATCTCATATGCTCCGTGTTGCTCAAAACGCTTTTGGAGCCCCGGTTCTAAACTGTAAAGCATGCCGCACTGAACAAGGGAGTAATCATCGCAGCGTGATTGCCAAGCATTCGTAACGTCTTGGTCTGCTGGGAAAATGGGTGGGTCACCTAGCGGTGCATCAAGGACATACAATCTCTTGGAAGCTATGAGGATGATCCTCAAGCTACGGACCCAGTCCGCATAGTTGCTTCCATCATCTTTCAGCTTGGTTTTCTCTTGGAACGCGTTGAAGTTGAGGGTGACATTAGCGTTGGCCATTGGATCTACAATATAGATTGTAAAGATATTTTTAGACTAAGTTCATGATAATTAAGTTCACATAATCAAATTATTTAATGAACTCCCACTTAGATAGACATCTCTCTAGTCATCCAAGTGATACATGATCCATGTCAACTAGCCCGTGTCCGATCATCACGTGAGACGGACTAGTCATCCATGGTGAACATCTCCATGTTGATCGCATCTACTATACGACTCATGTTCGACCTTTCGATCTTCCGTGCTCCGAGGCCATGTCTGTACATGGTAGGCTCGTCAAGTCAACCTAAGTGTTTCGCGTGTGTAAATCTGGCTTACACCCATTGTATGCGAACGTTAGAACCTATCACACCCGATCATCACGTGGTGCTTCGGAACAACGATCCTTAGCAACGGTGCACAGTTAGGGTGAACACCTTTCTTGAAATTTTATTGAGAGATCATCTTATTTACTACCGTCGTTCTAAGAAAATAAGATGTAAACATGATAAACATCACATGCAATCAATATAGTGACATGATATGGCCAATATCATCTTGCTCCTTTGATCTCCATCTTCGGGGCACCATGATCATCACTGTCACTGGCACGACACCATGATCTCCATCATCATGATCTCCATCATTGTGTCTTCATGAAATTGTCTCGCCAACTATTACTTCTACTACTATGGCTAACGTTTAGCAATAAAGTAAAGTAATTACATGGCATTTATGATTGACACGCAGGTCATACAATAAAATAAGACAACTCCTATGGCTCCTGCCGGTTGTCATACTCATCGACATGCAAGTCGTGAATCCTATTACAAGAACATGATCAATCTCATACATCACAATGCATCACATCACATCCTTTTGGCCATATCACATCACAAGGCATATGCTGCAAAAACAAGTTAGACGTCCTCTAATTTGTAGTTGCAAGTTTTTACATGGCTGCTATAGGTTTCTAGCAAGAACGTTTCTTACCTACGCCAAAACCACAACGTGATATGCCAATTGCTATTTACCCTTCATAAGGACCCTTTTCATCGAATCCAATCCGACTAAGGTGGGAGAGACAGACACCCGCTAGCCACCTTATGCAACAAGTGCATGTCAGGCGGTGGAACCGGTCTCACGTAAGCGTACGTGTAAAAGTTGGTCCGGGCCGCTTCATCCCACAATACCGTCGAATCAACATAAGACTAGTAACGGCAAGCAAATTAACAAGATCGACGCCCACAACAACTTGTGTTCTACTCGTGCATAGATTCTACGCATAGACCTAGCTCATGATGCCACTGTTGGGAGACGTAGTAGTAAATCAAAAAATTTCCTACGTGTTCACCAAGATCTATCTATGGAGAAACCAGCAACGAGTAAAGGGAGAGTGCATCTTCATACCTTTGAAGATCACTAAGCGGAAGCGTTACAAGAACGCGGTTGGTGGAGTCGTACTCGTAGCGATTCAGATCGCGGTGAACTCTGATCTTAGCGCCGAACAACGGCGCCTCCGCGTTCAACACATGTGCAGCCCGGTGACGTCTCCTACGCCTTGATCCAGCAAGGAGGAAAGAGAGGTTGAGGGAGTGCTCCGGCAGCACGATGGCATGGTGACGGTGGAGCTGCGTGGTCTCCGGCAGGGCTTCGCCAAGCACTACGGAGAACGAGGAAGAGGAAGGGTAGGGCTGCGCCGAGAGAGAGAATTCGTGTGTCTGGCAGCCCCAAAACCCTCCACTATATATAGGAGGAGGGGGAGGGAGGGTGCAGCCCCTAGGGTTCCCACCCTAGGGCGGCGGCCGGCCCTAGATGGCCCTTGGGGCGGCGGCCAAGAGAGGGGAGAGGAGGGGCGGTGCCCTAGGGTGGGCCTAGGGCCCA
This sequence comes from Elymus sibiricus, assembly GCA_039707655.1. Taxonomy (NCBI): domain Eukaryota; kingdom Viridiplantae; phylum Streptophyta; class Magnoliopsida; order Poales; family Poaceae; genus Elymus; species Elymus sibiricus. The sequence goes on from CM077671.1 coordinate 485,832,862, forward strand.
TCTGCGCCTATGGTTTGCCCCCCTCCACCCTTTGCTGCGCCTTGGGCCCTTGTGGGGGGCGCACCAGCCCACCTAGGGGCTGGTTCCCTCCCACTTGTGGCCCATGCAGCCCTCCGGTGCCGGTGGCCCCACTTGGTGGACCCCCGGAACACTTCCGGTGGTCCCGGTACGTTACCGGTGATGCCCGAAACACTTCCGGTGACCAAAACCTTACTTCCTATATATGAATCTTTACCTCCGGACCATTCCAGAACTCCTCGTGACGTCCGAGATCTCATCCGGGACTCCGAACTTCCTTCGGTAACCACGTACACTATTTCCCTATAACCCTAGCGTCATCGAACCTTAAGTGTGTAGACCCTACGGGTTCGGGAGACACGTAGACATGACCGAGACACCTCTCCGGTCATAACCAACAGCGGGATCTGGATACCCATGTTGGCTCCCACATGCTCCACGATGATCTCATCGGATGAACCACGATGTCGGGGATTCAATCAATCCCGTATACAATTCCCTTTGTCTACCGGTATGATACTTGCCCGAGATTCGATCGTCGGTATCCCTATACCTTGTTCAATCTCGTTACCGGCAAGTCTCTTTACTCGTTCCGCAACACATCATCCCGAGGCTAACTCCTTAGTCACATTGAGCTCATTATGATGATGTCTTACCGAGTGGGCCCAGAGATACCTCTCCGTCATACGGAGTGACAAATCCCAGTCTCGATTCGTGCCAACCCAACAAACACATTCGGAGATACCCGTAGTGTACCTTTATAGCCACCCAGTTACGTTGTGACGTTTGGCACACCCAAAGTATTCCTACGGTATCCGGGAGTTGCACAATCTCATGGTCTAAGGAAACGATACTTGACATTAGAAAAGCTTTAGCAGACGAACTACACGATCTTGTGCTATGCTTAGGATTGGGTCTTGTCCATCACATCATTCTCCTAATGATGTGATCCCGTTATCAACGACATCCAATGTCCATGGTCATGAAACCGTGACCATCTATTGATCAACGAGCTAGTCAACTAGAGGCTTACTAGGGACATGTTGTGGTCTATGTATTCACACATGCATTACGGTTTCCGGTTAACACAATTATAGCATGAACAATAGAAAATTATCATGAACAAGGAAATACAATAATAACCATTTTATTATTGCCTCTAGGGCATATTTCCAACAGCCTCGACATCGCGAAGCTTGGCCGCCCTCATGGCACGCCCTAACTGCAGGTCGTCTGCGTCTAGTTGCTCCTGGATCCGGTTGCTGACTCACCTGCCAGCCGACACCGGGTCCATGATCCCACTAAAGGCGATAAGCTCCTCCGTAGACCTCTCCCGAGGTGTCTGCTCCCCGATCTTACGCCCGCCCCTCATGGCCGGTGAAGACAGGTGGGGCGAGGTCGAGTTAGCACCCCCAGCAGAAACTGAGGGAGGGAGGGACCGCAGAGCCTCCTGCTTGGCAGCCCCACTCCCCACCATACCGTCACAGCGTTCGGGGACCGCCACGGGAGAGGTGAAGGTGCGGGCCTCCTGCCCGCGCCCATACCCAGTTCGGTCGGGGATCGCCACAGGTGAGGGGGTGGTGAGGGCCTCCTGCCCGCGCCCCTCCCCTCCCTCGACAGCCGTCCTGATGTCCCTAGCACCTGTAGCTGGGGAGGCTATCTGGATGCGCCTCGTCACCACGACCGAGTCGGCGCCCCGAGCAACTGCTGCCGGAGAGATGCGAGCGAGGGCCTCCTGCCCCTCCGTCCCTTCAGCCACAGCATCAACAAGACGCGGCATCACCACCTCCGGCTCGGAGATCTCCGTCGGCGATACGCAATCATGAAGCATCACCGGCGGTAGCTCAAGTTCCACCGGGTCGTCCATCTCCACTCTGTTGCTCCATAACCGACTGGGAGCCAAACACTAACCAAAGGAACCAAAACGTAATGTATTCATCGGCGTGGATGATGTGGTCCCCTTGGCAGACTTATCTGCCTTATCAGACTACGTATTAGGCCCCTTGGCCGGCTCCTGCGATGTGTCCTCAGAACCCTTGTTCTGATTCCCAGGGGCTCCATCCCCCTCAGTCGTGTCCATATCCTGTTGCTCGTCAACCCCCTGGAATAGAGGTGTATCCTCGATCTCAATCTCTAACTTATACGTGACCCCCGCATGGGTCCACTTGACCACATCTGGCACGAACTCAATACTGACCACACTGACAAGTAGTCTCGCCACACCATGTGCACGAGTGAAAGGCATATCTACCTGTTCTGTCTTGCCAATGAGAGATCCCAAGCTCCAGGTAACCAGAAAGTTGTTCAGCGGTTTAGGTGGTGCACTGGAAAAACGTACCCAAATCTGATCTAAAGGTGTGCCCTGTGGTTCTTTCTGCTTCCACTCGTCAAACTCCATGATGATGTCAGTACTCAGGACTCTACACATACCAAACTTAAGAATATGTAGCTGATCCTCCTTAGTGGGAAACTCTACCTTGTAAGTCTGGTTCTCCAACTTGACAAGGTTCCACTGAAAATTACCTGGTGCCAACTCACGCAACTGCTGCACAATCTGTGCTTCCGTCATGAACCCATTAGTCACCCTGACTACTCCTGGAAAAGAGCCCTCCATCACGTGCATCGATGGTGCCACATCAGGTGACTCAAAGAACATCAACTCCAGACAGCAAACTCCATATATATTAACCACCGGTTTAGGTCCCGAAAGAAGAGGACACTCACCGGACACATGTTGCGACTTAAGGCAGTAGTCACATAACTCCTTACACTAGTAGAAAACAGGGCTTCGGTCCAGCCCAGAAAAGCCCATTAATCCCGGTTCACTCACGAACCGGGACCCATGGGGGCATCGGTCCCGGTTCGTGAGGCCAGGGCGCCGGCCAGGCCTCGTGGGCCATTGGTCCCGGTTCGTCCGACACCTTTGGTCCCGGTTCCAGACACGAACCGGGACCAATGGGCCTCGCTCCTGGCCCACAACCATTGGCCCCAGTTTGTGGCTGGAACTGGGACCAAATGGTGTCCTTTAGTCCCGGTTCCAGCCACAAACTGGGACCAATGATCGGCCTATATATACCCCCTGCCCGCGAGCAGAGCAGTGCACTGCCCTTTTTTTTTGGCCGGCCGTTGGGAGAGCTTGGTGGTGCTCTAGCTCACCTCCTATGCACATGAGGTGTTTGATGAAATGCCCGAGCCACACTTAAGCTTTCTCCTCTCGAAGCTCCTTGTCCAAGCTCCATTTTCCTCAAGATTTGTCTAGGTTTGGCGGTCCGTCCTGTCCCGTCCCCGTCCTCACTGCCGTCGATCGCCCGCGCCCATCTCGGTGTCGGCACCACCGTGGTTAGCCTCTTCTTCTTATCTTCTTTGTAAAAGAAAAAAGTTCTTACTTGTATGATTTAGATAGATACTTGTATAATTTTCTTAATTTTATTATTGTTTGTTATTATATAGTGCGATGGTTTTGGTATCCGCCTCCGTCGGCCCTCGTCCTGTCTATGATTCGGATGTGGTATATATTATCTTTTATAACAATTTATTTTATTTAGTGTTTATGACAATTATGCCGACCAACGGGACATAGATTTTTTAATCTAGGAGGTATGTGAACCGGAAATTCCAACCGACATAGAAATTCTTGTTGAGAAGTTAAATTTGGTTGAAAAAGAGCTATATGTTGTTCAATAATGAGAACTATGTATGAACGTTATGTATTTATTTTGGTCACTACTGTACTTTGGCTTTAATGTGATAATGAATTTCTATTAATTTGGTTGTTAATACACTTTATTATATAACGTACACAGATGAACCGGCAATGGATGTACGGTGACCGACGCACCTCCGAGTATATTAAGGGCCTGCATAATTTTCTCGAAGCGGCTGAGGCAAACAAGCAGATTCATTGTCCATGTACTGTCTGTGAGAATACGAAGGCTTTCTCCAACTCTAAAACCCTTCACTTCCACCTGCTTGAGAAGGGTTTTATGCCACACTATAATGTTTGGACCAAGCACAGAGAAAGAGGGGTTATGATGGAAGACAACGAAGAAGAAGAGGATGATGACAACTACCCACCCCCTGAATACGGTGATGCTACAATGGGGGAAGCTAAAGATCAAGAGGAACCAGACGATATGCCCGATGATGATCTTCGCCGGGTCATTGTTGATGCACAGAGAGAATGTGAAAGTGAAAGGGAGAAGTTGAAGTTCGATCGCATGTTAGAGGATCACAAAAAAGGGTTGTACCCAAATTGCGAAGATGACAACAGAAAGCTCGGTACCACACTAGAATTGCTGCAATGGAAGGTAAACAATGGTGTATCTGACAAGGGATTTAGTTCGCTACTGAAAATAATGAAGAAGAAGCTTCCAAAGGATAACGAATTGCCCGGCAGTACGTACGAAGCAAAGAAGGTTCTATGCCCTCTAGGATTGGAGGTGCAGAAGATACATGCATGCCCTAATGACTGCATCCTCTACCGCGGTGCGTACGAGGATTTGAACGCATGCCCGGTATGCGGTGCATTGCGGTATAAGATCAGAAGAGATGACCTTGGTGATGTTGAGGGCCAGCGCACCGGGAAGAGGGTTCCTGCCAAGGTGATGTGGTATGCTCCTATAATACCACGGTTGAAACGTCTGTTCAGAAACAAAAAGTATGCCGAGTTGATGCAATGGCACATAAAAGACCGTAAGAAAGACGGGAAGTTGAGAGCACCCGCCGACGGGTCGCAGTGGAGAAAGATCGAGAGAAAGTGGAGCGACTTTACAGGTGACCCAAGGAACGTATGGTTTGGTTTAAGTGCAGATGGCGTTAATCCTTTTGGGGAGCAGAGCAGCAAGCATAGCACATGGCCTGTGACTCTATGTATGTATAACCTTCCTCCTTAGTTGTGCATGAAGCGGAAGTTCATTATGATGCTAGTGCTCATCCAAGGCCCTAAGCAACCCGGCAATGACATTGATGTGTACCTAAGGCCATTAGTTGATGAACTTTTATAGCTATGGAATGGAAGAGGTGTACGTGTGTGGGATGAGAATGAACAGGAGGAATTTGACCTACATGCGTTGTTGTTTGTAACCATCAACGATTGGCCTGCTCTCAGTAACCTTTCAGGACAGACAAACAAGGGATACCACGCATGCACACACTGTTTAGATGACACCGACAGTATATATTTGGACAAATGCAGGAAGAATGTGTACCTGGGGCATCGTCGATTTCTTTCGACCAACCATCAATGTCGAAAGAAAGGAAAGCATTTCAAAGGTGAGGCAGATCACCGGAAGAAGCCCGCCCTCTGTACTGGTGATCACATACTTGATATGGTCAATGATTTACAAGTAATCTTTGGAAAGGGTCCGGGCGGACTATCTGTTCCGACTGACGATGCGGGACGCGCACCCATGTGGAAGAAGAAATCTATATTTTGGGACCTACCCTATTGGAAAGACCTAGAGGTCCGCTCTGCAATCGACGTGATGCACGTGACGAAGAATCTTTGCGTGAACCTGCTAGGCTTCTTGGGAGTTTATGGGAAGACAAAAGATACACCGGAGGCACGGGAGGAACAGCAACGTGTGCATGAAAAAGACGGCATGCATCCAAAGCAGTATCAAGGTCCTGCCAGCTATGCTCTTACCAAAGAAGAGAAGGAAATCTTCTTTGAATGCCTGCTCAGTATGAAGGTCCCGTCTGGCTTCTCGTCGAATATAAAGGGAATAATAAATATGGCGGAGAAAAAGTTCCAGAACCTAAAGTCTCATGACTGCCACGTGATTATGACGCAACTGCTTCCAGTTGCATTGAGGGGGCTTCTACTGAAAAACGTTCGATTAGCCATTGTGAAGCTATGTGCATTTCTCAATGCAATCTCTCAGAAGGTGATCGATCCATAAATCCTGCCAAGGTTAAGGAGTGATTTGGTGCAATGTCTTGTTAGTTTCGAGCTGGTGTTCCCACCGTCCTTCTTCAATATCATGACGCACGTCCTAGTTCATCTAGTCGACGAGATTGTCGTTCTGGGCCCTGTATTTCTACACAATATGTTCCCCTTTGAGAGGTTCATGGGAGTCTTAAAGAAATATGTTCGTAACCGTGCTAGGCCAGAAGGAAGCATCTCCATGGGCCATCAAACAGAGGATGTCATTGGGTTTTGTGTTGACTTCATTCCTGACCTTAAGAAGATTGGTCTCCCTCAATCGTGGTATGAGGGGAGACTGACTAGAAAAGGCACGCTAGGAGCGGACTCAATAATATGTAGGGACGGGCATTCTTGGTCTCAAGCACACTACACAGTTCTACAGAATTCTACCTTGGTGACCCCGTATGTCGATGAACATAAGAATATTCTGCGCTCCAAACACCCGGAGCAGTGTGACGACTGGATTACATATGAACACATCAGGACTTTCGGCAGTTGGTTGCAAACACGTCTCATGGGTGACAACACTGTTTCTGATGAGTTGTACTCGTTGGCCAGGGGACCATCTTCGACTGTATTAACTTACAAAGGGTACGAGATAAATGAGAATACATTTTACACGATCGCCCAAGATCAAAAGAGCACCAACCAAAACAGCGGTGTCCGCTTTGATGCAGCAACCAAGAGGGGAAAGGACACATATTATGGTTACATAGTGGACATATGGGAACTTGACTATGGACATGATTTCAAGGTCCCTTTATTTCAGTGCAAATGGGTCAATCTGTCAGGAGGCGGGGTACAGGAAGACCCACAGTACGGAATGACAACAGTGGATCTGAACAATCTTGGGTACACAGACGAACCATTCGTCCTAGCCAATGATGTGGCGCATGTTTTCTATGTGAAGGACATGTCTACCAAACCGAGAAAAAGAAAAGATAAGGAAGCGAATACATCATACGATGAGCCAAAGCGCCACATAGTTCTTTTAGGAAAAGGAGACATCGTGGGATTGGAGGGCAAGACAGACATGTCTGAAGATTATGAAAAGTTTCATGAAATTCCTCCCTTCAAAGTCAAGGCTGACCCAAGCACCCTGTTAAACGATGAAGATTATCTATGGTTACGGCGCAATAAGCAAAGGACACAAGCGAAGAAAAAGTGAAAACTTTCTCTCCACAACTATATCATTGCAGTTACATGTGAAGAAATGAAATGCCTTTTGTAACACACGAGTTTTCGTCCGAAACCCTGATACTTCGAAAGAGATTGTCCGTTTTGTACACGAAGTGCATCCAGTTTTTGCCGTAACCCTCTCAACTTTTTATAACATGCTATGTGGGTGAAATGATGATACCATGCCAACTTTCAACCTTTTCGGAATTCATTTGTAGTGCTTTTCAATTTCTGGGTCATTTAGCTCAAAAAAATCAGTAAATGCATGAAAAATACCAAATGAAGTCAGAAAGGGTTGAAAATTGATGATGTGGCTTTGAATGGTGCATTTTGAACACACAAAAAGTCTGGAGTTCAAATAAGTTCAAAAAAATGAAATCCCTTTCTAACAGATGAGTTTTCGTCCGAAACCCTGATACTTCGAAAGAGATTGTCCATTTTGTACACGAAGTGCATCCAGTTTTTGCCGTAACCCTCTCAACTTTTTAGAACATGCTATGTGGGTGAAATGATGATACCATGCCAACTTTCAACCTTTTCAGAGTTCATTTGAAGTGCTTTTCAATTTCAGGGTCATTTAGCTCAAAGAATGAACTAATAGCAAAAAGAATGAACTAGAAAACCTTTATGAAACTCTAATAGCAAAAATAATGAACTAAAAATAATCAATTAAAAAATTCTGTTATGATCAACTAAAATAAAACTATAATATTCTTCAATAGCAAAAAGAATCAACTAAAAAGCTTTTATAAAACTCTAATAGCAAAAGGAATCAACTAAAAATATTTTATAAACCTCTAGTATTTATGAAACTAAAATTATATAAAATTTATGCAACTAAAGTTATCAAAGTATTTTTTGTTCAAAACATTAATAGCAAAAAGAATTTTCATAAAGAATTTTTTTTAGAAACTTTAATAGCAAACTAAAATAACAAAATCTGTTTTTGGTTAAAACAGACATTTAAAATAACCTAAAAAATTACCAAATTGAATATAATGATAAAACACAGTAATATTAAATAGCAGGAAAAAGAATCACTCAAAAATCTATTTTTATAGTAAAGTTATTCACAAACTAGTGATTCACACCAATTTAAAAGAATTCAAATTTAAACTATTCAAATTTGGAAAGTAATGGCACTAACAGAAAGTTTATAATTTTTGTGACCTAAAAGCAAAAAGAATCACTGAAAAACTGTAAGTCGAAACAAAAGAAAATAAATAAAGCAAAAAAGAAAACAAAAAAAGTAGAAAAAAATTAAAAAAATGCCGCCTACTGGGCCACCACGGCCTGAATACGACTAGAAACTCAACCAGCTAGTTGGGCCAGGATTCAGGCCCGCAGATGGCCCAATAGGCCCACAAGCAGTGGCAAATTAGGCCCGGAGGCCTGCAGTTGAGAGGAGCTCGAGAGGGTGTGCGCAGCAGCGCTGATAAACCACTCTCGAGCTCTCTCGGCTAGCGAGGTGGGACTAAAAATTTGGCCCCGGGTAGCACCACCCTTTGGTCCCGGTTGGTGCCACTAACCGGGACCAATGCACCCCTTTAGTCCCGGTTGGTGGCACCAACCGGGACCAAAGGTCCCTGTTTCCCGCCCTTTGGGCTGCTGAAAACTGACCTTTGGTCCCGGTTGGTGGCACCAACCGGGAACAATGCACCCCTTTAGTCCCGGTTGCTGCCACCAACCGGGACCAATGCTCTCCATATATAAGCCAACACTTAGGAATTTTCAGCATTCTCATCTCGCCCCCGACGACGCCGACGAAATCGACGCCGCCAGGCTGCCCGCCCGCCGCCCGCCGTCGCCGTCGCCCCAGCCGTCGCCGCCACCCGCCGCCCCCGTCATTGCCGTCGCTTGCCGCCCCCGTCGTCGCTCGCCGTCGTCGCCCTCGCCCGCCGCCCCCGTCGTGCTCGCCATCGCCTCGCCGTCGCCCTCGCCGTCGCCTCTTCCGGACTCGCGGTGACCCCCTGGTTCTTTCCCCCCTAGTACCGTGCTTGATTTCGTCCTCTAGCCACCGTCCCCATCGAGGCCGAGCTCCGGCCGTCGCCATTGTTGCCGGGCCTCATGCTCCCGATATGATGATGTTGATGATTGTTAGCTAGATGATGTTGATGATAGATATGATGATGTTGATGATAGATGATGTATGCTTTTTTTTCGTATAAATTTTTTTGTTCATATGATGATTTTTTTTTTTTGCATTTTTAGAAAAATGTATGTATGTATGTTCTCTGTATATGTTCATATATGCAAAAGTTACATTTTTAGAAAAGTTTTATGTATGTATGTTCTTTGTATATGTTCATATGTGCATTTTTAGAAAAACAATTGTGTATGTATGTTCATATATATATATGTGCAAAAGTTACATTTAAGAAAAAAAAATAAAATGTATGTTTTTTCATATGCAAAGAATATGCAAAGAATTTTTTTTTGTTCATAGAAAACTCTCGAGTCCACCCAAACCGGGACTGAGATGTGATAGGTAGTATTTTTTTTTGTTCATAGAAAACTCCGGTAACTCTTCAACATGAGGGGGGATGTCGATCAACCCCCTCTCGCCCGACCAAACACTCGAGTCCACCCAAACCGGGACTGAGATGTGATAGGTAGTATTTTTTTTTTGTTCATAGAAAACTCCGGTAACTCTTCAACATGGGGTCGAGTCCACCCAAACCGGGACTGAGATGTGATAGGTAATATATTTTTTGTTCATAGAAAACTCCGGTAACTCTCCAACATGAGGGGGGACGTCGATCGATCAACCCCCTCTCGCCAAAGCGGGACTGAAAAAGCGTTGTCGAGGCCACCCCAAACCCTAGAAGTGTTGTCAAGGCCACCCCAAACCCTAGAAGCATTGTCGAGGCCACCCAAATTTACCAAGTTAAATGAGTTAAATGAGTTAAAAGAGCGTTGTCGAGGCCACCCCAAACCCTAGAAGAGTTGTCGAGGCCACCCAAATTTACCAAGTTAAAAGAGTGTTGTCGAGGCCACCTCCCCGATAACTTCGACATGAGGGGGGACGTCGGACATGACATGAGGGGGGACGTCGGACGTCGGACATGAGGGGTGAGCGTCGTTCTCGTCTACCCCCTCCCCGATAACTTCGACATGAGGGGGGACGTCGGACATGACATGAGGGGTGAGCGTCGTTGTCGTCTACCCCCTCCGGTAACATAGATAACTCCGGTAACATAGATTTATCAAGAATGCCCCCATTATGGATGTGCACAAGTTGATCCAACTTTTTTATGATCTCATCTATATATATATTCTTCTATATGTCACGTTGTCTGTCAAAGTATTGAAGAAATCCATGGCTTCATCATTAGCCGGAAGTAACATGCGTATGATGCTACGAAGCTCTTCAAAGTTGTTTTGGAACGGAGTTCCAGATAGAATAATTCGCTTTTTGGTATGAATTTCAGCAAAGGCCTTCCAAATAGCGATATTCGGAAGGCTCTTGCTGAACTTCGTACCAAAAAGCTAATTAATTATCCTATCCGGGACTCCGTTCCAAAACAATTTTGGAGAGCTTCGTACCATTATGCGCCTGTGACTTCCGGCTAATGCTGAAGCCTTGGTTTTCTTGAATCCTTTGACACTAGACAACGTGACATATAGAAGGGTAGATGAGATCAGGAAAAATATGGACCATTTTCTGCACATTCAGAATGGCGCCATTTTATTAAATCCCTTAAAGGTTAAGAGAATCCCTTATTTGACATTCATGAGAGAGGCGGTCCGGACGTCGGACATTCATGAGAGAGGCGGTCCAGACGTCGGACATTCATGTTTGTATATTAATTGTCATGTTGTAATATTTGCAGAAACTATGGATCAAAGAGACTTGGAACAAGAACAGTTGTTGGGGGACATAATCCTCGACGGACGTGATGTCTTGTCGTTTCTCAACGACACCGATGGTCTAGAAGGAGAGGATGACGGCTCCGGTGATCGAACAATGGAGGAGGAAGGACATGATCATGATGGCTCCGGTGACCGAATGTCGGAGGAAGAAGGAGACCATGATGACGGCTCCGGTGACCGAACGGAGGAGGGAGCTGTTGCAAAGTCCGGCGAGGTATATATATTAATTAAGCCTATGCTGACTAGCTAATTGATGCATTAATTGTTTTGGTATGTACATATATTAACTCTTCTTTCTTCTTTTATAGCCCTCCGGATCGAGCCAAACTTCGGTAACGAGACGAGGGCCGAAGAAGAGGTTGCGCAAGGATGAAAGGTTCACGATCACAGCACTCGCAGATGATGGCCTACCGATTGAACCCAAGCGGACCAAGGACGCATTTTCTGCTCAGTGCGGAGCTATTGTTAGGGATAACATCCCGATCAGCATCAAGCAATGGAATAAGCCTAAGGACGACGCCCCTGAAGGTGATTATGTCACCGATAGACAGAAAGATGATCTTTGGACCACGCTGAAGGCAAATTTCACCCTACCGCCAGAGGAGGATCCGAATAAGCCAGTTATAGAGCCACTGGTCAAGGCGTGTGCTCTTAAGAAGATGGCAGATCTATTCAGGAGGTGGAAGAAGGAGTTGAAATCAAAGTTTGTCGACAAAGGGAAGACTCCAGAATTCATCGGCCGATTTGAGAAGATAAGAGATCACTGGCCCGCATTTGTGGCCTACAAGACATCGGACAAGAGTAAGAAAATGTCAGAGACAAACAAGAACAATGCTGCAAAGAAGCAGTATCACCATCACACGGGGTCAGGTGGCTACCTCAAAGCCCGGCTGTTGTGGGACAAAGCTGAGAATGACCTGATTGCTAAAGGAGTTGTACCACAGACATTGAACTGGCCAGACCGTTCAAGGACTTGGTTCTTCGGGGTTGGGGGAACTTTGGACCCTGTAACAGGGAAGTGCCGTTGGACGGACGAGCAACTTGCAATACCCGTCACGAAGCTTCAGAAGTATATCACTGCAGCGCAGGAAGGGATGTTCATTCTCGACAGAGAGAAGGACGAGCTAACTGAGGCCCTAGGGAATGCTGAGCACCCTGGACGAACACGAGGCACACAAGGCTCCGTTCCGTGGAAGGTTGGGTTTCTCGACGCAGGCGGTTACAGAAGCCGGGAGAGAAAGAGGAAAGCGGAGCTGAGCGACATGCAGAAGATCAATGCAAGACTACAAAAGCTAGAGGAACTTGAGAGCCAGCGAGCTGCCGGCCAACCATCTCAGTGGCACGAAGCTACCCCAGAAGCTACCCCGCCATCTCAGCGGAGAAGCAGCGTGGCTTCCACGGAGCCCGTTCAGCCTGACTTCATGGCTCCTAGCTACCCCGTGGATACTATCACGGAGGCTCAACATTGCGAGCTTATGACAAAATACCGGAACCTCACTTTGAAGGCGGTTGTCGGCTCTGTTGCACCTCCTCAACCCAATGGAACATTTCACTGCTCACCGATTCCACATGGCTATGCTGTTGTGATGGTGGATGAAGTAATGGAGGGATTCGAGGAGCTCGAGCTTGACCGCTCTACAGGTGAAGGGGAGAAGCAGCTGGTTCGTGCTCTGAGGAGTACATGTCTATGGCAGAAGGAGTACATCAAGCTTCCAAACTGGACGCCTCCGCCTCCTCCTCCTCCTCTGGCGAGTCAGGGCACTCCGCCTCCTCCTCCTCCTCCTCCTCCGGCGAGTGATCAGGGCACTCCTCCTCCTTCTTCGGCTCCTGCGACGCGTGAGGGCACTCCGCCTCCTCCTTCGCCTACTCCGGCACGTCGGAGCAGTCCGCCTCCTCCTCCGCCTCGTCGGCAACGGCGGAAGACAGACGCCGCCGCTCCGGCTCCTCCGGCGCGTCGGAGCACTCCGCCTCCTTCTCTGCCTCGTCAGAAACGACGGAAGAGAGACGTCGCCGCTCCGGCGGCTAGCAGTACAAGCAGAGGCGGGAGGCAATTCAAATACGGTCCATCTCTCAAGCCTCTGGAAAAGTTACCATATGAGAGGACCGAGTCTGAAAACGAGGAGATATGTCGTGCCCAAGTGAGGGACCATTTTGCAAAGAAAACTCTACCTTCGAAGGAGAAGATAGATCCGGTGAAAGTGAAGCGCACTGACGATGCCCTGAAGCGACCACCACCGCCTCCGCCGGTTTCCAACTATGACCGCATAATTACTAAGACACATGCTGAAGCGCAGCAGTCGGGAAGTACTTCCAGTGCTGCAAGAGCGAACAAACGAAGAAGTGGGAAAACAATTCCCCAGCTCGGCGAACAGGAGAAGCAATCATACCCCCCGCTCAAGGTGTCTAGCGATATCGCTAATCATCCGGTGGTACTGCCCGGTACCACTCTTGATGATTACCTGCCCGATGATGTACAGATTGAAATGGCTGAGGTAGTAGACGTCTTTAAATACGAGCACGGGAAGCCTCTCGTCAAACCTGATCATCCTCATCTAACAACGATGATGCAAAAATTGCATGACTGGTACATGGAAACCTGTAGGAAGTCTGGGAAAGATAGTTTGTTTGTCAGAATTAAAGAAGAGCATGACTTTCCTGGAATCGACCTGCTGCCTGTTGAATTTGTGGAGTTATTTCAATTATACAATCAAGAGGCCCTCGACAAACAACTCATGACTTGCTACTGTCTGTAAGTATTACTTCTATAATTAAGTCTCTAGCTCAGCTCGTTTATTGCATGTATATATAATTATCCTCACTATATTATGCAGATTGAAGATGGCCGAATGCAAAAAATTACAAATCTATGACATTGGGTTCATTAGCCCAAATACCGTAAATGAATGGTCGGTATGAAAGGAGGCCAAAGATACCGAGAACAACTTGCTACAATCGTTCCTTAGACATCAAAACAAAAGGGAAATACACTTTCCTTACAACTTCAAGTGAGTGTTACTGTCTTCTGCATATTCGATTTCGCTTACTCGTGGTTAAGTAATGTAATTGATGAGTTATGCGTGCGCAGCTTTCACTATATTCTACTATCCATTAACCTTGACAGGGCATTAGTAACTGTCTTAGACTCGCTCTGTAAAGATCCCAAGTATTATGCGGACATGACTGCAATGCTCCAGAAGTAAGTTCAATCAATACCGGGACCATATCGGCAACTTTCGTTCATTTCCTGATATCAAGTAATCATTTTCTTTGCCTGCCAGGGTTTGGAAAACGTTCACCGCTATGGCTCCGGGTCTAAAGAAGGAGCTGCGATTTACACACCCCAAAGTAAGTAGTACTAGCTAGTTCCGCGCATCTCTCATTGATTCTAGTTTCATCAATACCATTATCATGCTTGCTTATCAGTTTGATTGAACTCTATTCTCGTAAAGTGCTTGTTGCAGGCACCCAACACTCATTTATGTGGATACTACGTATGCGAGTTCATTCGCCACTATACCTCTGAACGGGGCTTCTCTGAGAAACAATTTGAAGTACGTAAACAATATTCACAATTTTATTTTATATATTACCATCAATTGTGTTGAGTTTCATTCATATATATATATGTATTGACCCCCTTCTTTAAATTAGATCTGGCAGATGAGGGATGAACTCCTACCACATGATCGCATGCGAGCAATTCAAGAGGAATTGGCGGGATTCTTTCTTGACCACGTCATACCTGAACACGGAGAATACCATGTGAAATTAGATATTAGGTGTTAGGGTTTGTAAGGGATGTTATATATTGTACATATGTAGCAGCGTCGGATAGATATACGAAAACTTGGTGTTCGATCAAGCACGAAGAAAGAGATGTCACTTCTCTCTATATATGTTCATGACGATCTTGTGTAATTAATGGTTTCCTTTATTTGCTTACTAGCTAGCGTCGAGTTCTCTCTATATGTGTAGTAGCTAGTGTCGACCAAGCATGGAAAAAGAGAGGTCACTTCTCTCTATTAGCTCGCTAACACAATATGAAACCCCTAAATTAACCCTCCAAAACCCCAAAACCCCCCCTCCAAAAAAAAAACCCCAGCGCCTGCGAGCTGCTGACGCGTGGCCGCCTTTTGGTCCCGGTTGGTGTTACCAACCGGGACTAAAGGTCCTCCTGCCTGGGCTCCCGCAGCGGCCACGTGGATCCCCCTTTTGTCCCGGTTCGTAAGCCCACCGGGACTAAAGGTTTTGGGCTTTAGTCCCGACCCTTTAGTCCCGGTTCCAGAACCGGGACAAATGGGCCTCTGGAACCGGGACAAATGGGCCGTTTTCTACTAGTGTTAGTGCATTCTGCCACAAAGTGTCTTGGCTCGCCACATCTATAGCATGTCAACTTCTTCTTCTTAATAGCCCACTTAGATAATTTTTCACCATCTATTTTGTCCGTCCCCTTATCAGACGCACTGTCCCCAGTCTTAGCAGCCCCTGGACCGGCCACCGAAATGTTGACAGCCGCAAGAGCCCGGACTGTATCTACAACAACCGCGGGCAAAGCAGGGGAGGACGGCGCCACATCAGCCGTGGCAGCAACCGGCTCGGCTTGAGCCACTTCAGCAGCATCGACAGGAGGTGGTGGAGGTCGCGGTGGAGGCGGGCGCCGACCCCCTCCTCTCCCGCCGCGGAAGACGCGGTGACCCCCCCCCCCCCCCCGGTTATACCGGTTGTTAGGTCCGGCTACTCCTTCAACGAAGTTTCCCGGTGGTCCTTGGAATTCGCGTCCCGGTCCTCCGCCGTTAGACCACGCATATCCGCGACCACCTCCGGATGAAGACGAGCCGTGGTGTTGGCCCTCGCCGTACGCATCATAGCCGTCGCCCGTCGTCGCCCCACTGCCCTAGTGGCGGGTAGCGATATCCGTCGCCGTCGTAGTTCTCCTGGCCGCCGCCATAGAAATCCCGAACAGGGGCTCCATCACGGCCGCGCCCTGCGTTCTGGGCGGGCGGACGGGTGTCCCGCGCGGCCTCCTGCTGCCTAGGGTTGGGTCGACCCGGGGCCATGGCAACAGCGGCAGTGGCCCTAGCTGGCGGCGGGGCCTGGGCACCCGCAACCCTTGCCGGCGCCGCAGCGGGTGGCGGGCCAGTCTTAGGCGGTGGCTGTCCTCCTCGCACCGCCATGGGCAACAGGACACCTCCGCCGCACTTGATCCGGGCGGCCCGACGAACTCCGAGCGACGGGAACCCCGGTTTGCGGTAAACCCTACACTACTAGAAAAAAGGTTGTTAGTGGCGCACCTATTTTGGCTATTAATGGCGCACAGTAATGGCGCACTATAGGTGCGCCACTATCATCACGCCATTAGTAACTGTTAGTAATGGCGCACATTTGGTGCGCCATTACTATGCCTAGAAGTGCGTCATTACTATCTGACTTAGTAATGGCGCACCACATAGAAGTGCGCCATTACTAACAAATTTTTTTCAAATTTTTTTTCAGAAATTTTTTTTCAAATATTTTTTTCAATTTTTTTTCAGAACATTTTTTTTCGTTTTTTTCTTAATCTCGGGTCACTATGCTTAATCTCAAGTCAAATCGCACTCCGTGGTCAAACTTCCCGGAAGGTCACCCATCCTCACACTACTCCAGCCCCAGCACGCTTAACTTCTCAGTTCTATCCAACCCCAGCACCAGCTCACTTAACAGGCACTTGTTGATATATCTATCATATCAATCCTATTAAACCTTGTTGATGTCTAGGACTTTGTTCATGTTCATGAGTGTGATGAAATTTTGAAAAAATATTTCAAACTTTCCGGTCATATTACGTATCATATTTTGAACATTTTTTCCAAAAAAAAATTTCGAAACCAATTTTTTTTTCTGTTACTAGTGGCGCACCTAGCAGATGGTGCGCCATTACTAAGTTTGAATTTTTTTCCATTTTCCCCCTCTAGATCTTAAAAGCCCTGTATCTTTTATTCTGTTAGGTTTTTGGGGATTCTAAAAATCTTCAACGGGGTTCCCCCCGTTAAATTCGGATGTAACTTTTCGAGTAGATGATTTTTCATATAAAAAACTTTTTAAACCGAGTTCGTGTGCAAAAGTTATGCCCATTTTACTAAATTCCAGAGAGATTTTGCAAATAAAGTCGAAATTCATATTTGTAAATTTTCCCAACAACTAGACCACATATCACATGGGAAACTTATTTTCTTTTATTTTTTTGACATTTCCATCATTTTCTTTTATTTTTTTTAAAACTGAAAAGGCGGTCCACGGGGGGTGCATTTGGTGAAATTTTGGGCCACCTAGAAAGTTAGTAATGGCGCACCTTCACAAAGTGCGCCATTACTATGTGTATGACTTGGTCAAACCTTGGTCAAAGTTAGTAATGGCGCACTTTGTATAGGTGCGCCATTACTAAGTTTGACATAGTAATGGCGCACCTATGCAAAGTGCGCCATTACTAAGTTTGACCACGGTTTGACCCAGTCATACACATAGTTATGACGCACTTTGTGAAGGTGCGCCATTACTATGTCAACTTAGTAATGGCGCACCTATACAAAGTGCGCCATTACTATGTGTATGACTGGGTCAAACCTTGGTCAAACTTAGTAATGGCGCACTTTTCACCTGATGCGCCATTACTGTTTTGGTTACTAATGGCGCACCTACACATGGTGCGCCATTACTATTTAGTAATGGCGCACCACATGTATAGTGCGCCATTAGTGTCCATATTGGCTATAACTGTTTTTCTAGTAGTGCTAGCCGAAGTGATCGATCGATCATGCAGTGGCTCGCTCTCCGAGATTACATGCACCGACGAAACAATCGACGTACTTGGTTTCGCGGCTTGGGTCTCTAGCTGGGCCGTATACCCAGGTTCAATAGAGCCCACGACCGCCGAAAACCTCGACCCCACCTCCTGGCCCAACAACGATTTCAAACGCGCCCGTCTGGCCGTTCTGATCTCGTCAGCCGACCTAGCCTTCGGCGGCGGCGGCGGCGGCCCCGACAACCGCCCCTTCTTCCCTTTCTTCTTCTTCGTAACCAACGTCCAAGCGTCGGCGTCTAGAATGGTTATAAAAAGTTCTTCAGAATTTGAAGTTAAGTTCAAGTAGGGAGTTAATAAAATTCTACAGTGTTTTTGCTTAAAACACAAGGAAAATAAAAATTGATGGAAGAAAGGGGAGCAAGAACAAAAAAAGGTAGAAATATATTTTATAGAAGAACCGGTCACACCCGGGAAAAGCGAGCCTACATCTGCATGCCGGATAGGACAGGGTACTCTGCATGCCCGCAACGCCAGCATGGGCCCCGGGTGGACCAGCCGCGTGGATCCCAGCGAGAGCGGACGGAGGGGATACGCATTGCGCGCGCAAGCAGTTAGACATCGCCTTATTAGGTCTAGAATAGCTACATATCTGCGAACCAACCTGTGGTTGGATGGTTAGAGGGACAGTAGTATTCTCAGCTCACCAGGGTTCAAGTCCTGGTGCTCGCATTATTTCTGAATTTATTTCAAGATTTCCGGCGATGCGCATTCAGTGGGAGGAGACGTTCCCGTCGACGACGAGGCGTCTACGGTGACTTTGTAAATCTCAAGATGATATGCCGGCTCAGTCTCTCAGAGGTGCTCATAGGGTAGGGTGTGCGTGTGTGCGTTCATAGGGATGAGTGTATGCACGTATATATGAGTGCTTGCGTCTGTACTGTGTTCAAAAAAAAAATATAGCTACATATCTGGAGGAAGAATCCACATGCTATCGTAATGATTGCTATCCACGAAGTATCCTGTCGATTTGATCCTCTTCACATCGTCGCTAGTGTTCTTGTTCTTCCAATCGTCTACCCTGTAATACTTCATGCCGCCGTAGCTGTTCGGGAGTGTAAAGAATAATAACGCACCATGGGGGACGACATCATTTTTACTCAAGCAACGAGAGTAATAGATGTGGTTTCTCTCCAGATGGCCAACCTTGCCATTCGGCACAGGCACCACCTTAGAGAAGGCTCGCCCCAAGAACAAGGCATGGTCGC
This sequence comes from Elymus sibiricus, assembly GCA_039707655.1. Taxonomy (NCBI): domain Eukaryota; kingdom Viridiplantae; phylum Streptophyta; class Magnoliopsida; order Poales; family Poaceae; genus Elymus; species Elymus sibiricus. The sequence goes on from CM077671.1 coordinate 485,851,901, forward strand.
CCAAGCTCGTCACCTCCATCCACTTGTGCTTGCAAGACGTTGCTAGTCCATCGCCTTGGATGTCGACGAGCTCAAACACCTTGAAGAAACCTTCGAGGTTTCGTGAGCACTCGGCGCTTATCGCCACCGCGATCCTGCCGTGCAGATCAAAGATGTAGCACTTGTCCGATAAGCGTTCCTCCCACAAGGGGCAGTTGAGCCGGTGCTCAGCGGTGACCACGGGCTCGCCATCCTCGTTCACGCCTATCTCGAACTTGAACTCTTGAAGACATCACCTGCATACTTTGTGAGGCCGTAGAGCTCGCCATTGCAGAAGGTGATGTCCTCCAATCTCCTGCCGTGCCTATGTTTTGGTCTCGTCCACACGCTGTCCGGATAGCCAACTCTGCAGAGCGTGATGCCACGGTACTCGGTTACGGTCGCGAGGATACATCCAATCTGAGGTAGGCGGCTTGGAGAATACGAGTTTGTCCTCGCAGAAGATTCCCCACTGCTCCTCGGGGTCAGCGCCACCTCGGCGCCGGAGAAGAGGTTCACAATTCTCAGTGGCGGGGACGAGACGACCCAGCCGCCGTCGTGGCAGCCGAAGAGCTGGTCGCTGCTCGGGAGCTGGATCCGCACAATGGCGCCGTCCTCGAGGCAGTGCAGGTACTTCGTGTTGCTGCAGTCGGAGGACTCGAGGAGCAGCCATGGCAGCGCGGCGGGGGGCGGCGCCGCACGCGCCACGACCGGCAGACGGCGGCGAAGCGCACGCGGCCGCGCAGGGAGGCGACCATGCCGTACACGACGGCGAGGATGTCATCTGGGAACGCGGACGACCAGCACCGCAGCTCGCCCGTCGTCGCCGCACGCGCGCGCTTCGCTTCGGCCGGTTCGTCGCCGGCGGCGGCCATCTGGATCGGTCAACAATGTGGCGTGTGGAGAAAAGCGATGGTGCGTGCTAGGTTTACTTGCTTGTTGTGCGGGCACGAATCACTTGGATATCACAAATAATCTCGGCACGGTTAGCGTGCTAGGTTTACTTGCTTTTTCCGCCAAGATTTTACTCGATTTTTGCTCCACCAAAGGCATCAAACTTTTGCAAAATATTTTTTCGTTGGCAAATATATGTCCATAATTTGTACTACTACTCACGTGCTGACCGTGACACCAAGATTACAAAATACTCCCTCCGTTTCTAAATATTTGTCTTTCTAGAGATTTCAACAAGTGACTACATACGGAGCAAAATGGGTGAATACAACAACAATTATATGTAGTACGCGAATATATATGTTATGATACAAATTTAATTAATGCGGCTGTGATTGGATGCCTATGTACCATGCATATGTGGCGTTTCAGCATGCGAGTAAAATCTTGTTGAAATTCGTAGCCAATGAAGATTTGATGGAACTAATTGATGCTAATTTCCAGCATGAGTTTTTTGGATCTCGTGGAATGATATGCGTGAATCTTATTATCTCTGCAAATTCTGCAGAATGTTCAAAGAGATAGTAGCCACTTTTCTAGACTATAGACTTATAGAGTATCCTCGTTCCTCTGGAATTTGACAGGCGGTAGTGGTATATTTTTGTTTAGACAGCCAGCAACCCTTCATGTTGAGTAACGGAAAACGTTATATTTCCAAGTTCAATTTTTTTTTTTTATTATGGCCGACCTGAAAAATGCGTCGTGCAAAAGGTGGCTTGGATCAGAAGGCTTGGCTGCGGCTGGCTTGGTTATCACTAAGTTAGTTTCAGATGAAAGAAAAAGGACTAAATTAGTTTCATTATATTGCCCATAAAATAAAATTTCCATATACTGAAATATAGAAAAGTTTGACTGCCACAAAGCCAGAACAATAAGCTACAGCCAACAAAGCGGGCAAGGCCTCAAAAGGAATGATCTGTTATCTAGTGCAGTGCAGGAAGCAAGAAACAGAATGAAATGGCGGTGAGTGTGGAGACTTTATTTTGCTCAACTTTTGGTTATATCATCATACTGCTAAAGGATGCAGACAATGGGGGTCGTCGGTCCATGGATTTTCCTCCAATTTGATCGTCTTCCCCAGGGATCAGAAAGCGATGCTAAAGATAGTTGAATGTTTTCCCAAAATACCTGAATCAGTACCAAAAAAAAACGAGGGGAGGCACATAACTGGTGGAGTTTGGCACAACGACTAAGATTGATGAGAAAAAAAAATTGGAAGCATTAACCGTCTACAAGGTATAATCCGCTACTGCAACATCAGGTACAAAAACTATCAGCTAGACTAGTCAACAGCAGATTTTCAGCTCATGTTTAAATATTCTAGCCGGCTAGGCTGTCATACGCTCACGCACGGTCAGCAGAAGACAAACATATTCTTGTCAGAAGAAATCAGCCTCCGTGCAGACGACGTTCCAACGATCCGCTCCAGCTGCAACAGAAAATGTCGGCCCGTGTTAACTTGTTTGCTAAACGCTCGATTACAATCAAAATGAATTTTTAACAAAACACTATAGAAGAAATCCAATGTACTAGATATGAACCGGTTATCGACTATCAGGCTCCAACATGCTTTTTACAACGCGGTCCAGACTGTAACTTTGATGCGCTACGAACTTAGTAGCTGCGGTGCTGTACATGAAACCAAAATTTTACATGAAACGGTCGTCTCACCTTGAGGAGGTCCAGACGAGAAAAAAGCACATTGCACCTGGGATTTGCTGATTCACCGAGCATATTCACAAGCTGAAACAAAAAAGGAAACCCCAGGGTCAAGATAGATAAATCGTTTAGGCTTCCACAGCGCAGCTTCAGACATGCATACGTGGTGCTATACAGTCACAGTCTAGTCAATATACATACCTCTGGATAGAAATCCTTTCTCCCTGGCATTGAGTAGATGACCAAATGATGTCCTCCCCTGATCTGCATATTTAAAAGTTAAAACCAGAGTTTTAAGCATGCACTAATAAACACTGAAGTGTGTGCTCATGAACGACGGAAGAGCACATCATAACAAGTACTCAAAGGAGGGCCTTTTAGATGCTATGACCTTGTATCTGTGGAAGAAGTGAGATCTCTCACTATAAAGCAAGATCTTCTTCTGGCCCTCAAAGAACCAGAGCCTGGCACGAGATATATCCTGCTGTGACGTCGCCCTAATATACAAGCACATATAGACAGTTAATATACACAAGACAAAAAAAACATATTCTCGATAAAAATGAAGACTGAGAGCAGACCCCTTTTAGTTGAACAAATAATATAAGCTACAAGAATAAGGAAGGTCCACTTACTCCCCAATCCTACAGAAAGACGCATCCTGAGATTTTAAAAAACTGCTCAGCCTAATGTATTCAAAATAGGAACTGGCGAATAGCAACACTCCGCCCTGCATATTTGCAACAAACAATTAGAGAAATATTGCACATGATATTTCCAATCTACTAACATAAAAATTTCCTCCAACATGGTGCCATTTCCAGACAAGTATGGCACATCCACCAACAACATTTACTGGAAAATGCACAACATTCTGGTACACCTCTGACAAATACTGTTGTAAAATTTTCCAGGGCGATAGTAACATTAAGTATGTACATCCCACTGCTACAAAATGGTATGTTTGGTTATATCCCTCCAAAATGCTATGTGCTGTCAGATGCAGACATAGTTTCTTGAATTCTTACCCCCTAACGTTTTAATTAACTATCAGGGCCTAACTCCTACAGGTTGACATTTAAAGCTAATCCTGTTATACCATTGTGAACTATACAGGATCACCTAGGTGTGGATCGAGTAGGTTTTGCGATTCTGTGTACCTTGTCTGTCCTTTGCTAGTGATGCCGTTGCCGGCCATGGAGCCGGTAGCGAGGTGGTGGTGGCGATGAGCTCTGCGTAGAGGTCGACAGTGAAGTGGCTGGTGGCGCTTCCCGTCGCTTCAGTGCCTCCCTCTAGATCGGACTAGGGTTAGGAGTGGGGAACAGTGGCGGTGGCAAACCTCGTACCTTGTGCCGTGATCCCCACCTCCTCTATATGGCACTGCGCGACAGGGGCCCACCAGCCTTGCTTGGGCTGGACGCCCCCGATCAGGGCGTGGATCAAGGGTCCAATGGGCCGTTGGGCCCATTGGGAAAGAGATCAATCTAACATTCTCCCCCTTGATCTCATCATATACTTTTAACTTTATACTTTGAAATAACTCTTTTCAAAGTACTCGTTCCATCACAGATTTGCATGTAGAGCATGTCTCATCATCACGGTCTATCCCGATAGAATCAACACCTACAACACACTCCTCTGTTTTGAAACAGATTCTTTAACCTTGGGCCCTTTATTTGTCCGGAAATCTTAGACTATACCATAAAACCCATGTCGACTGTGTGTTCTCCGAACACACTGGGCGGTAAGCCTTTAATAAGCAGATCTGCAAACACTTGTCTGTTGCTTTTATGCTTCAAGCATTTCTACATAATTCCGGACTTTCTCCTTTACAACGCATAACTCTGTGTCAGTGTGTTTGGCATCAACACTTGACTCGTTGTCATAGGAGCGAAAAACTTAAAATGGTTATCGTTGTTGTCAACCATTATCAACTCTGGGTACAGGTCTCCTTAACCATTTTGCCTGTCCCTCAGCCTCATATCAAGCTATAACATATCTTTGCATCACATTGATGATAATTGTTTCATTCTTTGGAGCTTTTCCACACAAAAAACTCCAAGTGTGAAAGTTAGCGACAATTGTGGATTTCGCCATACATTTCACAAGTCTTGTCTTTGTACTCACAATCTTTTTAGAGCACTTATTTCTTTCAGCATGAGGCCGATATCTTTGACTCCATTCCAGTGATCTATATATGGACTGGACATTGCCAAAACAACCCGGATACGTGAACTGCGTCAGGGTAATACATTGAGCTTCTAACAGCTGAAGCATATGGTACCATATCCGTTTTCAATCTTTTTTCATCAACTTTTGGAACACCATAGTTTCCAGTTCCATTACCCTTGACTATAAGAACAGGCGTAGGTTTTCTCGCATGCGTACTTTAGAGACCTTTCTTAGCATGTCCATGCGACATTCCTAATACCCCCTTTTATTCTTTTCTTGGTGAATCTCGATACTTATAACGAGAGACACTCTATCGAGAACATTCTTTTGAACTTTGAGGACAAGAACTTATTTTCTCCTCCTGCAGTAGATTTACATCACCACTAGCAAGTAGGACGTCATCCACATGCACAGGAATTAGGAAATGAATTTCCCATTCTATAACTTTGCATGAATACAATTGTCCTCTCATTTTCTTTAACCCAAAATAACATCTGATTCTTTTAACTTTAAATGCCACTATCTAGAGACTTGCTCTAGTCCATAAAGGACTTCTTGAAGCAGTCTTTACTTTCATCTGATGTAACTCAGATCATGATGTCGATCATGATGTGCCACTAACACTCATTGTAATCTATTCATTCTCTCTGCACAAAATCTTTCGATTTAAGTCGCGCTTTACACCTTTACATATTTCCTTTGGAGTCACATTGGCCTTGTAGACCCTTTACAGCCTACTGTTTTGGCTCCATTGGAAATTACTTATGATTCCCAAACATCGTCGGGATTCACCAATTTTATTTCATCTCACATAGTCTCTTATCATTTAGACAAGCAAACACTTCTCAAAGCTCGATTGAGCGCTTTAAATGAGGTGGGATCAACCTCCATTTGAATTTCACTAACATAGACTTTATAGTAATCAGAAGTATCTGATTTTCTCATTCCTTGAGACCATCTGTGTCTCAGGTACTGTCACTTCTTTCATATGGGGCTGTTGTTGCTCTGTCATTGCCAAGAGGCAAATTAATTGTATAGCCTTTCATTTCCAAGAGGCAATAGGTTTTAGAGGGATCTTTATCACAAGATCCATGTTTACTCATTCCTCCTTTATAGAGCTAACAACAGGTGTTGTATAGGTCATACAACATGCTCCCCCAGATTACTCCATCTTCACTAAAAATGGCGTATCTTTAACTTTATTATTTGGGTTTATTCTGTTAAAACTTTCTTCTTTATGGCACTTTAAGTACCGTCTTAGTATTCTTTAGAGGTATTATTATGACCGTCGTACTCCCCCAGACGATCACATTCTTCATTAATGGATCACTTTAGATGCATAATGTGCATCACATTATCTAAAGTATAGAGGAGTTTAATCATTCTTAATTTATCTCATATTTCTTTCTCCCCCTCGAAATGTGGCAAGAACTTTTCTGCCACAATTTCGAAAAACCATTCATAACTCCTGTGAATTGAGGAAACTTCGATTATCTACTTCATTTGAAATGAAGTTATCTGTTAACTGGTATGGGAGTACTTTTTCCTCATTCCATTTCAGAAACTCAACAGAGTTCTTTATCATTAGTACTTTTGCAAGTCACACTTGCATATCATTCTTGTCTTTAGGTTCGTCCGTAACTTTTATTCTCTTTGGATTTATTGAGTGCTTAATGACCGTTACACATAAGGTGTACGGTCGATACTAGGAAAGCATAATAGCTACTCCATACCTTTCTCCCAGAGTGGGACAAATTAAAAGCACATGAGTCATCATGTCTTTCTCCTGTCATACAAGATAAGTCTGGGAAAATTATTATGACCGTCGGGTTACGCAGGTATTTTCCCAGACTTTTCCTGCCATGCGGGTTTTATTATAATCATCTTTTCCCACCATGCGGGTAATTCCCTGTAAGGGACATTAATGCCAGAATTGGCTCTTTTGACTGCATATTCAATCATCAAATTTAGAAATAAATCCGAATGCTCTTTGACACACATGCTTGATCCGACGTTGGTCAAATTAAACACGCATGTTGCTTGTTTCAACTCAAAACATGTTGACTGAAAAATCTTCATCATAGAGAGTACATGAAAGACATTCGTCAACCAAGACTCTCAATGATCTATCTCTTTTCTTTGGAAGCCATTCTTTAGAGAGAACATACTCCCTCACGTTATGACCTTTCTTGGTCATCTTTCGGGTCACAAGCACCCAGCCATTCGCTTTCACGAATGAAAGCATGGAAAACTTTTAGTCTGAGAAAAATTAGCCAATGATCAACAATAATGAGCATAAAAATAACCCCATGTTTGTCTGGTTAATTAATATGCACATTAAACTTTTAAAACTTTCTTTTATATTCTAAATCACCGTTGGGCAGAATTAGAATAAAACATCATCCTTCTACATTAATTCCATATCACCGTTGGGCGGAAATGGAAATAATGCATATAACTCATAAACAATGTGATGATAGTATTTCTATTAAACAACTTTGCTAAGAAATAATCATCATCATCAACTTTATTGCAGCGGGAACAAGAAATATACATTTCTCTAGCTCAAGAACATTTCTTGATCTTTATCTGTTCTCTGAAAATTGATCACTTTGATACAAAATTTATCAGAGATTTAAGCTTTGAACATAAGACTCATAGAATTATAGTACTGTTATCATCAACGTTGGTCAGAAAATAACAATACCGTATTTTAACTTTAAAACAAATATCTTTCTTTTGTCATAGCGGAAACTATCTGAATCTGATTTCACCCATTTGGGAAAAAAAATATTGCTAAGAACAGTTCTGCCAATTAAATTTTCCCGTTGGTTCCAATTTAATTGGAGGATAAAACTTTTACTTTGCAGCGGTAAGACATGAATAAAAAATTCATGAACTTTTTATACTTTACAGAAACTTTTTTCTTTTAACAAAAAAAAAAATCATGAACTTTATTATTTTCTTTATAAAATTCATGAACCTTTTCTTTTTCTGAAAATGTCTCTATTTTTATTTTCAGAGACTTTTATTTTTCTTTGCAGAAACATTTCTATGTATTTTCTATTTTCTAAACACATTTTTCGTTAGAAAAATAATGCATAGAAAAAGAAATTTAAAACTGTATAGAAATTCATTAAAACTTGCTTCTGCAAAAATAAACAGAAAACTGTTTCTGTGCGGCCTGGTCCATCGCGGCCCACGGCCTGGTACATCGCGGCCGGTCCAGCTGCGCGGCTCATCTATCTGTTTTGGCCCAGCAGGCCCGAGCCGCTCCCGCTGGATCCTGCGCCGTCCGATGCAGGAAAACCTTCATCCGTCGACAGAGCGTCATTTTCGCCTGAACGAAAACAGCGGGCCGCGGGGTCGGGGGGAACCCTAGTTCCATTCCCCCCACGCGCCGCTCTCCTCTCGCTCTTCCCCAGATCGGGAGCGGGCGCCGTCAGCGGGGAAGGGCCACGCCGGCCGCCGGCGACGGCGTGGAGCCACCGCGCCGCGCGAGCCGCACGCGCCTCTCCTTTCTCCGCGGCCGGCAGCTGCTCTGGAGCTCCCGCCTCGCGCGAGCCCCCTCTCCGTCTCTCTCGCCGGCGAAGGACCTTATAGCAGCCCACGGCCTCCTCTCTCCGGCCGCCGGCGACGGCCACGAGGGCCGCCGCGCGCGCTGTTCTCCCCTTCCTTCCCCTTCTTCTTTCGTTTCACCCATCCACCACCGCCCCAGCGAGAGAGAGGCGCGGGCAGAGCCCTCCTCTGCTCCCTGAAGACGACGACAGACGGCGCCAGAAGGAGCGGCGGCCTCCCTGGCCCTCTTGCCGGCATGCGCGAACACCGGACGGTGAGCGCGCCGCCGTCAAGCGGCTCAGCGAGGTCGCCCTGTCCCCTTTGCAGGGTCGGGTTCTTCCCGGTGCCTCGCGAGGCGATGCGCGCCGGGATCGAGAGGAACGGCGCAGCCGTTGCGGCGGCGCAACTTTTCCGACGAGGAGTTCTTTTCCATCTTTCTCTGTTAGGGTTAGGGCTCTTGGGGGGGGGGGGGATTTCTTTCTTTCAACCGATCGATTCGGTTCGTTCTCTTTTCTGTACCTTTTCCATGTGAATCCACACACTAGATCGTGGCTGATACCATTGTTATACCATTGTGAACTATACAGGATCACCTAGGTGTGGATCGAGTAGGTTTTGCGATTCTGTGTACCTTGTCTGTCCTTTGCTAGTGATGCCGTTGCCGGCCATGGAGCCGGTAGCGAGGTGGTGGTGGCGATGAGCTCTGCGTAGAGGTCGACAGTGAAGTGGCTGGTGGCGCTTCCCGTCGCTTCAGTGCCTCCCTCTAGATCGGACTAGGGTTAGGAGTGGGGAACAGTGGCGGTGGCGAACCTCGTACCTTGTGCCATGATCCCCACCTCCTCTATATGGCACTGCGCGACAGGGGCCCACCAGCCTTGCTTGGGCTGGACGCCCCCGATCAGGGCGTGGATCAAGGGTCCAATGGGCCGTTGGGCCCATTGGGAAAGAGATCAATCTAACAAATCCTCCTACCAACGTCGAGAAATACCAAATTTAAGTGAACATGACAGCATTGCATGTCGAGAAATACCGAATTTAAGTGAACATGACAGCATTGCAGATATTACGACTATAGAAGAAACAATACCTCATCTGACTCCTGAATCTTTGGGTACACCTGTATCATTACATCATAAAATAGTCAATAATACGATATACATATATAGAAACGAAAAAAAATGTTAGAGCTGTTCCAATAATTAAGAGTCAAGACCATAAGAAGTGGCCAAATAAAACTGTATACGACCTCATAATTTTACACGGCGCCTAACACCGAAAGCGATTAGTTGTGAGCCATGATATCATGTGGGATCAGCACTTCTGTCTACAACTACATGTCCCAGCTTGTTGCTATTTTTTGGTGTAGCTAAACCAACAACAACAACAAACAACAACAAAGCCTTTAGTCCCAAACAAATTGGGGTAGGCTAGAGGTGAAACCCATAAGATTTCGCGACCAACTCATGGCTCTGGCACATGGATAGCAAGCTTCCACGCACCCCTGTCCATAGCTAGTTCTTTGGTGATACTCCAATCCTTCAGGTCTCTCTTAACGGACTCCTCCCATGTCAAATTCGGTCTACCCCGACCTCACTTGACGTTCTCCGCACGCTTTAGCCATCCGCTATGCACTGGAGCTTCTGAAGGCCTGCGCTGAATATGCCCAAACCATCTCAGACGATATTGGACAAGCTTCTCTTCAATTGGTGCTACCCCAACTCTATCTCGTATATCATCATTCCGGACTCGATCCTTCCTCGTGTGGCCACACATCCATCTCAACATACGCATCTCCGCCACACCTAACTGTTGAAACATTTTTCATAAAATTGTCACAACATGGAATCCCCATGTCTAAGTTTACAATTTTGCTGGAGCACTTGATTTGGATGATTGGGTTTAAACTTGTTATTTCTTAAGGCAGTAAGGCGAGCACGCACCGCCCTGACGCCTAAGCGCCTAAGGCGGGCAAAATTGCAAGGCGCTGGCAGGACACCTTGTCGCCTAAGCGTCCAAAGCGGGACGCCTGCATTACGCCAATGCTATAAATCCTTCTGCTCGTTCTTGCACACAACTTCTGTTGAGGTCGGTCAATGGCCGACAGCCACTGGCCTTGATGGAGTGGATTACACGCTGAACGACACCAAGGTGGCTTCCGTCCATACTGCATTACATGACTGCAATGAGAATGAGTTTCTCCAAGAGGTCCGCGCACGGTTGCTGCAGGCTCAGCAGCATACCAGGAAGCACCATGACAGGTGGCACCATGAGCTCCAGCTCACTCTTCCCGTCAGCACACTAACACGATGCCTGCCCCCGCCCAGAGTGCTCCATGCCCTCATACATCATGGAATCAGTCATGTCCTTGTCCACTGGGAGGGCACAGCTCCTAACGATGCTATTTGGGAGCACCTTGATGAGTTTGTCCAACACTACCCTCAGTTTCAGCTCGAGGACGAGCTGCTTGACGAGGGGAGAGATGTCGTGTGGGGCATGACATACAGCCACCGGCAACGAGGACCCATGGCTGTGGACACAGTGGAGAAGGCACAGGCTGATTTGGAGGGGGCACCACATCCAGATAAGGATTTAGGTTGCTTCCCCTTACTAATTGTTTACATATAGTAGTTTACACATGAATTAAGTACTGTAAAAGGACAAGTGATAGTTGTGAAAATGAGCTGAATGTGCTAAATTCCATAATGCATTTGTCAAGCATGCATTACAAGGACAAATGGACTCACCTTTGTGCAGAAATATTCAAAGCGGGCATCATCAAGTTCACCAATAGAAGATGCATCAAATCGTTCATACACCTGTGTAGTGATTGGACAGTGAAAATCATTTGTAATTTCATCAATACTGTTTTAGCACTAAGATGTGTCTGTTGAGCGAGCCCATCCAAAATTTATTAGAAAACTCAGCAAAAGCCCTGATTCTTGGCATCAAATTTTGTTCAGATGCACTGGACATTTCTGGACATTGCAATGATGCGATGGGAGTCTGGAGAGACAATGAATTAACTGACCTGCCGTATTTCAAGCTGTATTTTGGGAAGAACACCTGTAAACTCAGTCGCCAGCTTAACCTGAAAAGGTTGAGTTCCGGCATGTTAGAAACATGAGCCCAACACGGCAAATACCTTAGTGACTTCCAGCATACTATATACCTTCCCCTCGTAATTTAGACATAATCCGTTGAACAAAGCATTCATCTCTGCTCAGCAGGCAAAAAATTAGAACATAAATAGGTTTATAAGTAAACAAGTAGATGACGATGCAAATAAATAAAAGGTCCACCCTATGTAGCACAATTAAGAATAGAATAGCAAGTGTCACTTTACACATGCACAACTAATGCAAGCAATTTTGAATACCAAAGAACCATGCATAACACCAGAGGACACATACACCACTCGCAAAAATAATAATAATGTTTAGCAAATAAATGCAGATCATGATTAAAAGCATAACTAGTTTAATTTTAGTTGATACTGAAAATTCAACTGAATGATAGAAGCTGAAGCCTAGAAAAATTGGAATCCAATGATGGCCAGAGTTCCAAGTGAAATTCCATACCTGGCGTAAGATACGAACTTAAGATTATTGTTTGCCGATAGTACCGTGCTTGCTCATCCAGGTACCTTAGCCAAATAAAAGAAAATGTAACAAGCATGAAACTGACCCCACAAACATAAAATCAGGAATAAATTCCAAGTCTTTTTGCAGTTCACAATACAGTGAGTTGGCGTCTTATATACTCTTATAGATAGAAGTACTGCAATAGAAGATGCCATACAGGAATAAATATCCACGAAAAAAAAAGAATTACCATGGCCTGATCCGCATCACATTGGTTACATGCTCTTTTGATGGCAAATGATTTAGTTGTTCAAGAACAGCATGCAGATGCGACCAATTCTACATTTATAAATAACAGAGTTATTTTTACCAGCAGGCATCAGAAAATAAGTACAGCAAATTATTTGAGTTGGAGTTTAACCTGCATAGATATCACATCTGCGTAGTCAACCACCACTATCTGCACAGAACAAATGTATTGATAATTTAGACCTTGTACAGAGAAAAAAACTGAATGTGCACAGTTACTGTTCCTTTATGGAAGTCTATGTTGACTTGTCATGGCTTCAACTATGCAAATTGAAAGTTTGAAACACAGGGTTTCTTATTGCAATACATTAGCAACTCTGAAGTATTGTGAAATACTTCTGAGACCATTGTACCAAGTATGAGTAACTTTTCTCAAACTAAGTTTCTTGGCACATGGTCAGAGTGCTACAAGTTTTAAAATATTCATGAGTCAAAGAACTACAAGTTTTAAAATATACCCAAATCAAAGAACTAGAACTTAATAATTCAATGAAATACAAGGTTTAAATTAAACATCGTTGAGCTACGGGTACTCTGGACAAGCGTTGCAATAGCCAGAGCTCTGTCAATTACCATTTGGACACATCCCAAGCATAACATTCTGGAGCAATTAACAGGAATTGACGTGTAGTTTATTGAAATGTTTGTCCACTGAACATGCAGCTAGGGAAATTTAATTTGAAACTTATACCCCCTTCAAAATGATGACAAAATACTTGAACTTTCAAGAAATTCATTCAAAAAAAGTTTACAGACTGAAATAGATTATTTACACATACTAATGGTTTACAAAAATGAACTAATATATAGGACTGGAGATGGTAGTAAATAGAAAATAGTATATGGATTCGAGTGGAACTAACTTCAATTGATGACAGGAAATCAGAATCGTTTTCCTTGGGACGTCCCTTTTTCTTGGTAACTTCACCTCCATCAATTTTCTGATAACAGGCAGGTATAATAAGGTCAGTTGCCTATGAGGTGTCCCCAGAACAATAAAAATATACAGCTGCTGGGCGCATGAGTAATCATGACTAATTAAGTGTATTAAGAAACCTTTGTTAAAGAGTACTTACAAGTTTAAGCGCTAAAGGAGACGCAACTATGATATCAGAAGCGTAGAAATTGCTGTATAGCTTAACAGATTTCCTGCAGAAGCATTAGTTAAAATATTAACTTTTTAAGAAATCTTATATAAATATAGAATCCTACGTAAATATAAAAAAATCAATGTGAAAGGAATAACGAATTTAAGGACATATAGTTTGCTAAAAGCATGAGATCTCACAGTGCAGAATAATAAAAGAGTAACCAAAAGGTCCACAAAACACAGAAGATATTGAAACATTTTACAAGATGAAGTCTTAACAAACAAGTGAATATGAGTTATAATTATAATTTTTGTAATTGATTCTGCTTCTGCTGAGGATTTGCCTATTTCTTTAACATACTCATGTTCACTTCAGAAGCCTGTGATTGGCAATGAAAAACTGAAGAAAAAAATTGAGCTCTTGACAAAAAACTGTGGAGAGTACATAGTAGACGTACTAGTCCTCACAACTAGAAAATTATTACAAGGAAAAATAAACAGCACACTTACTTTGTAAATTTTATTCCAAAAAGAAAGTGATCTTCAACATCCCCAGCAAACAGAAGGTTAAAGTCTGTTGGTTTTGAACTATTTGGCTCCTCCAGTTCATCATCTGATTTGCCAAACTCTTTCTTGAATTGTCCCATAGAATTATCCTATAAATAGAAGTAAGAATTCTCTATTTCTTAGCACCAGAGCAAAATAATAACTGAACCAGCAACCATAAATTATATATGCAAATGATTTGCAGATCCAAATGGAATTCATGGTATAATTTGGCAGCGTATTTCATAGAAATTGATATTCAGATGCTATCTGTAAGAGTAGCTGCAAAGGTCAAATGTTACCTTTTGTGTCAGCGGAGATAATTGGATTAATCTCTTCACAATGCGTCGTGCAATGCTTTTGAGAAGTAACAAGAAAAGAACCTAAGGTCATGATATAATACAAAAGAAAATAGCGATTAGTTCAACATATCAAGATACAACAAAATTACAAGTTGTGTATAAATGGAGGTACAACAACATTTACTCTTAACAAAAAGAGACATAGCATTTACTTGATAAAATAGTGCAGTTAATTGTCAAGCAACTGTAGCCCAGCACACATCTATGCAATACATCATGCCAAATAAGATACCGTTTTCTCAAATGTGTTGTGACTATCTGACATATACCTTTGGACGTGTAAAACCCTGATCGCGGTATGAGTCGTCCTCCATAACATCTGTGTTAGCATCATTCCTAAGCTTCGCATCATTCTTAATGACAGCATCTCTTGTCCTATGAACATGGCTCAACTGCCATTGTGACAATATTGCACATTAGTCAGCATCATAACAGGTACAGTAATAATGTTACCAAATAAGGATTGTGAAACTTACAGCATGCATAAGATATGCGTCCATAGTACTAGAATCCACCTTACTACCCTTAAGATAAAATGGCTTCTTCTTACAATGCATTATGTCACGATAGCTATTGCCTGTAATAGATGATTGGGATTAGAAATACACCCTTTTAGGGAGGAAGCATGACATGTTACGCCACAATTTGTCTTAGATATGCTTAATTATACGAGAAACGAGGTGTATAAATGGAGTTGGTAACTTGGTATGTATGCTAAAAGCCTAAGACCATATTGGTAATAATTCTTTTCTCAAAAATAGCGAGAATATGGATCAAGAAAAGACGTGCACAGCATAATCTTTAGGATAAGGGAACCACAAAAGGTACTTTATGTTCCTATACGCCAGCCAAATTCACCAAGACGGGCACCTGACAAAGTCGGATTAATAAACATCACCAATTCTCAGGGGCATTTATTGTTTTCACAAGTTATGGGCCGTATTAACTGGTTCTGCAGAGGGGGAAACAGAAGACCCCACCCATCCACCCACCTACCCAACAAAAACACCCACCCAAAACATGTTCAGCTTGTTTGTGAACAAAATAGTTTCAATCCTTAGGTCGAGCGGAATAAATGAAAGCCCACATCTGGATCAGTTGAGAGCCTTAAAGGGACGCAGTCTTCCATCTGGAAGAATGTACCCTAAAATCTTTACTTTCCCCTACTAGCAGAATGCAGAGAAGCTCCTGCCGGCTTCTTTGGGAAAGAAAAAATCTTCCTAGTTCACTTTGGAGATCAGTTTTAGAGTTATCACACACAAACACGTAGAATAAGTGTCATCGCAAGGAATTTACAGTTGTAAGTCCTGATCCAACTAATGTTATGTCCACTTTTCTGTTGTTGGGATGTGCTACAAGAACTAATCAGAAATATGGATCTTTGTGAATTCTAGAAAAATAACTCTCTTATTCCTCTCAGGCAGCACTATTGGTTAATTAATACTACCTCCGTCCGGAATTACTTGTCGCTCAAATGGATGTATCTAGCACTGAAATACGTCTAGATACATCCATTTGAGTGACAAGTAATTCTGGACGGAGGGAGTATATCTTAAGGTAATGAATGGCATGCGCTTTTAGTAGGCACCAATTCTAAACTGGGCAACTTTAGTGTTCTACTGAGTCATGTCATTTGTGAAATAAGGCACTAACTAAAAGATAATCAAGTAGGAAAACTTACAAAGTGAGAAGAACCTCGATCTATAATTCAAGTCATCGGAGAGGATTTTTTGCCAGTGGTCCTTCAATTTTCCTTTGACATCAACAAAAGGGTCATCAGAAGCTCCCTGAAAGCATTAAGAATCAGCTTTCAATACGAAGCTGCCTGAAGTATTTATTATTCAGAAAAACATCCCTGCACTACTAATGAAGTTGATAACTCAGCATGAAGCAGTTGAGTACTTTGATAACTAATGTAATGGATCAAGTACACAAACACAGAGGAGCAGGGCCAAATATTTCAGCAGGACTTGCCCGTTGAAAAAGCACACTTCACGTACCACTGCAAACATATTGCAAGTAACTGCAGATGGCTGTGGAACAGAGAAATGCACCATAGTAACCCCTCACAAAAAGTGTTATAACATGAATATAGGTTATAAGGTGATTTAAACACATGATGAACATGAAATTTTGGTCTTCAAATTACACATATATATACAGCTATCAAAGGCTCAAGTTCAGTGACCCGCATTTCAAGGAGAAACAAGATAATCAATCAAAATAATTTAATGAGAGCATATCATGATGAAATAATTCCATTAAGTACCTTAATTTTTTCACCTGTTCCAACCCATTTGGATTTTGGAATGTCCTCTGCAGGCATCTCCCATTTAAATTTACTCTTCTTATTCACTAATGCATTGACTTCATCATTTGCTAGCACGTGAGTAACATGACGCTGAAATGAACTGGAATATACAAAAAGGGGTGGTGTTAGAACGAGTTATATGAACATATCATACATATAATGCAAGAAAATAAAATGATGCAGTAGAGACAACATCAAATAAGCATTCTTAAACCTAGACATGTGGGACAAAGATGGTGGCATAATACACTATAACCAAAAACTGAATGACCGATATCATATAAACTAATATAATACTTGTCCATTTACAATAGCAATAATATGCGTCCCAGTCACTGAAGAAAAAAATGTGGATATTGTTGCATTAATAGCACCAACCATGACGACTCCATTTCATCAAAAGCATCTCTTTTATTGCTTATCATATCATGTGCCTCATCCTCACTGGAAACATGGCAATCATCTGAGTCATCGTCATCATTCTGATGTAGGCCTTGAGGGCTCTCATTGGAAGGTTTCTCACGTCGAACAGACTTCGCTGCTATGATTCCAGCTGCATGCAATACTCAAGTAATTAAGCGCCAAAAATGGAAAAGGGCATACTGACACATTGCACGTCACTGTGCAAAGAATATTGAGCCAGTCATAATGTCTGCCAAAATAACACCACTCTAGCATCAGTAACCTCCCTATAAAATATTTGGTTGGTGAAACCTACGAAGAGCACCTTTTCGCTTTATGCTACTAGATGCGAAATGTACAACCCGATACAGAATAAACATACCTCCAAGAGCACAAAAACTATAGAGAATAAACCATACGTCCAAGAACACAAAGAAGTAAAGTTTGGTTCAAAATGAATAGAGATGAAATTGAATTAGAAGAAGAGGTGGAGTAGTACTGTTTATATTAGAAAGAAAAACATTCAACCGTGAAACTACACCCCTTCCAATCCACTAATAAGATCATCAAAACTTTACGAATAACCTGGAGAAGGTTCATGAATCATGTATATCTAAGTTGGACAGTTACATACTTACTGAGTATTAAATGGATGGCTCCAGCACTAGCCATTGTCATGGAAATAAATTCTTTTCGAAGTATACCAAGACATTTTCTAGTATGTACCAGTTTCTAGCTTGTACTACCACGGCACCTCAGCTTCTAAGTAGAAACTAAACAACTGAACCCAGAAATTGAGTTGTCATTTACTCATTTTCCTCTAGAACGCAAGGCTTCACCAAGCACCAGCATACAATTCCACATAACAATTTTAGCACGAAACAAGTGAGGAGGAAATCGAAGCACTACCAATTAACGCCTACTGAACTGTAACGAAAACCAAACCTGAAGAGTCAGGAAGATCGTCGTCAAGCACCGGCCTTTTGGGCTTCTCACGACGCCTCTTCTGACCTGAAACCACACGACAGCGACATGAGCGGAGAGGAAACTGAGCAAGGCACAAATTCAGAGCTTCAGGCAAGAGGCAGCGACTAAGGTTTCATACCTCGAGGAGTAGCCGTTGGAGGGACGGGGGACTTGGGGGCGCGTACGGCCGGGGTGGACGGTGTCGGGGGCTCTTGACGGGGGCGGCTCGTTGGCGAGCAGCGCGGAGCGGCGCAGAGGCGGCGGCGGCGGCGGCACAACAGCTAGGGGGGAGGAGGCCGAGGGAGGGGGGTCAGGGTCGAGAGCTTCAGGGCCTGTTTCTAGCGCCAGCGCTCACGCACGCCTCGGTTGGGCTGGCCCATTAGCACTCTCCGCTCGCTGGACGCCTGGACCCGATCGTTCGCCCGCTGCTCCTTCGAGAAAAACCAGTACCTACTGGTTTAGGTTTTCTCAAAAAAAAAAGTACCTACTGCTTTAGGGGAAAAACCGACTTCCCTTTTTTTATTATACTTAAAATTTCGTACTTTTGAAAAATTCAAATATTTTAGGAACATAGTTGAAAAGATTAAGGAATTAAAATAAAAACAAATGTGAAAAATATCATGAATTTGAAAAATGCTCTTGACTTTGAAAAATGTTCATGAATTAGAAAAAAGTTCGTGAACGTAAAAATAAGTTCATGGATTTGAAAAAAAAAACTGAATTAGACAAAAGTTTACAAATTTGACAGATGTTCATCAATTTAAAGAAGTTCAAGAATTTGAAAAAATTGTGAATTAAAAAAGGAAAACAAAAATATACTAACAAAATCGGGTGAAAACCAAAAAAACACATAAAAGAATAAGAAGTTATAGGTAGTTCATTAAATAAAACAACATCATCTCCCTTATGCATCTCTCAGCAGTGCGCCGTGAGTAATTCTTGTTGATGTCCCTGGGCCTCCGTCTTAACGGAGCAATCTTGTGGAAACATAGGAGCTTGTAGAAATTGCGGCCAAAAAATCGTCGATTTAGACCAGAAGACGTTGGCGGGTGCGATCTCGACAGATCATCGTCCTCAAAAAGTTGGCGTCGAGAAGGGCCAAAGGGTAATCCCAACTCTGCCCAGGCAGAGGACAGGGGCATAAACCTCAGAATTTCCCCGATAGAGTCATATTTGGTTGAACTTAAATGGACAGATATGAAATGAAGAACAAAAACTCGCCGTGACTCCACCCCCTTCATATGACGCCACTGCCATGAAGAAACACGAATCATGCTAGACTGAATTTTAGGCGATCAACGCCATTCTTGACTCGTTGAAGCCAGGCAATCGAAGTGGAGAAATTTGAGGAACCATTATTCTCATGGTCATTGCTACCCCAACTTCATGGATGATGAAAAAGTGGATAACCCTACAAGACAAGAACTAATCACACATATCCGGGGTTCCCCCGCCCTCCCATTGCCATAGCAGAGGGCAGGGGAACACACGACAACAGCCACGCCAATGCATCAAGGGGAAAAGATGGTCGCCTCCTTATCGCCTTTGAAATTTTGTTCAACATTTAACCACCATCATTATCACCTCTCACTCCATGCACAACTTAGAAAAAGAAAACATTGACGTTGTTCTTCCAAAATTACACACCCTCAGAGCATCAAGCCTATGTTTGGATGGTCAAGAGAGTGGTGGTACCCCTGCCCATCAGGGATCAAAACTCATGTTTGATGCTTTGGTGTCTCATAAAGGCAGAATATTTTTTCAGTGGGAGATGGCATCCCCATCGACAGTGAACCACCTATGATGAGTTCGTCAATCTCAAGACATAGAGTGAGTATATGTATGTATATGTGGGCGTCTGTGTTATAGTGACTACTAGATCATTGAAGGCGCGCGTTGCCATGCCCATCAATTTGTACAATAAATATATAGACGCATGCCACATATTATATTCCGCATAAACATAAGCTTCTAATAGTCAGTGATCGAGAGAAATATCATACATATAAGCCACATGTACAAATTTGCTTTGGTGTGACAAAAGAACAATGTACACTTAGTAAATACTGCTAATCAATATTGTCAAGACGGATAATAAGCAACAACACAAATTAACATATAACAGTCGGCATAAATTGTCACTATACGCTGTATACATAGTGCATTAGTGAAATCTTCACCGATCCCCCAAAGGACCGACATGTTAGCACTAGTAGAAAACAGGGCTTTGGTCCAGGCCAGATAAGAGCATTAATCCCGGTTCTGTTACGAACCGGGACCAATGGGTGCATCAGTCCCGGTTCGTGAGGCCAGGGCGCCGGCCGGGCCAGGGTCCCGATTCGTCTGACCCCTTTGGTCCCAGTTCCAGACACGAACCGGGACTAAAGGGCCTCGCTCCTGGCGCAGCCCCTTTAGTCCCGGTTGGTGGCTGAAACCGGGACTAAAGATTGCCCTTTAGTCTCGGTTTTAGACACAAACCGGGACTAAAGTTTTGCCTATATATATCCACGCCCCCCCCCCCCCATCTCATCTGTTTTTTGGCCATGGAAGGGTGGGAGGTTTGTGCTACTCTGTTCTCACCTCCTATGCACATGAGGTGTTTGATGAAATGCCCGAGCCACACTTAATCTTTCTCCTCTCCAAGCTATATTTTCCCCAAGATTTGTCTAGGTTTGGCGGTGCACCAACTACACAAGTGTTCTAAAAGGTTAGTAACTTCATTGTTTTATCTCTCACTGCTAGTTTAGCTCATTTCAAATGCTCTAGAAGTAGAGTGGTTTGTTGGTTTTAGTGGAGGAGTGTATGTGGGAGTTCTTTTGATTTAGATGCACAATTTGAGCTGAAATTAACTTCTTAGAGTCTGCACATGTGTAGGGTGCCGTCCCCGTCCCCGTCCTCACCGCCATCGAAGCCTCTTGTTCTTATCTTCTTTTTAAAAGAAAAAAATTCTTACTTGTATGATTTAGGTAGATACTTGTATAATTTTCTTATTTTTATTATTGTTTGTTATTATATAGTGTTATGGTTTTGGTATCCGCCCCCGTCGGCCTTCGTCCTGTCTATGATTCGGATGTGGTATATTATCTTTTATTACTATTTATTTCATTTAGTGTTTATGACAATTATGCCGACCAACGTGATGTGAACCGGAAATTCCAACCGGCCCTCTTGTCGAGAGGTTAAATTTAGTTGAAAAACAAAACAATTACTTGAAGAAAAAATTGAAAAGAATTGAGGAGGAGAAGATGGAATTGGAGTTGCATGTTGCCGATGTCGTCGATGATCACAAGATCCAGATGGATGCAATGCGCTTGAAGATTAGAAAGATTAGAAAATATGCCATTGATAATGAGGCTTGGTATCATTATGCTGTTGGATCAATTGTTACCTTAGTTGCGATTATGATCGCATTTGTTGTTGCATTTAAATGTTTTACATAGTTGTATGTTAGTTTCAATGTATGTTTTAATTAGATGCTCTAGAGAGCTATATGTTGTTCTACGAGAACTATGTATGAAATTTATGTATTTATTTTTTCAATAATAACATTTGATCACTACAGTACTTTAGTTTTAATGTGATGATCAACTTGTATTAATTTGGTCACTTCTCTATTGATGATGTTCTGTAATGGTTTTTGATACACGTAATTATATAATGCACGCAGATGAACCGGCAATAGATGTACGGTGACCGACGCACCTCCGAGTATATTGATGGCATACATAATTTTCTCGAAGTGGCTGAGGCAAACAAGCAGAATGGTTTTATGTATTGTCCATGTACTGTCTGTGGGAATACGAATGATTACTCTGACTCGAAAACCCTTCACTTGCACCTGCTTGAGAAGGGTTTCATGCCACACTATAATGTTTGGACCAAGCACGGAGAAAGAGGGGTTATGATGGAAGACAACGAAGAAGAAGAGGATGATGACAACTATCCCCTTGAATACGGTGATACTGCAACGGGGGAAGCTGAAGATCAAGAGGAACCAGACGATGTGCCCGATGATGATCTTCGCCGGGTCATTGTTGATGCAAAGAGACAATGCCAAAGTGAAAGGGAGAAGTTAAAGTTCGATCGCATGTTAGAGGATCACAAAAAAGGGTTGTACCCAAATTGCGAAGATGACAACACAAAGCTCGGTACCACATTGAAATTGCTGCAATGGAAGGCAGACAATGGTGTATCTGACAAGGGATTTGGCACGCTACTAAAAATAATGAAGAAGAAGCTTCCAAACGATAACGAATTGCCCGATAGTACGTACAAAGCAAAGAAGGTTCTATGCCTTCTAGGATTGGAGGTGCAGAAGATACATGCATGCCCTAATGACTGCATCCTCTACCGCGGTGAGTACGAGGATTTGAACGCATGCCCGGTATGCGGTGCATTGCGGTATAAGATCAGACGAGATGACCCTGGTGATGTTGAGGGCGAGCGCCCCAGGAAGAAGGTTCCTGCCAAGGTGATGTGGTATGTTCCTATAATACCACGGTTGAAACGTCTGTTCAGAAACAAAGAGCATGCCAAGTTGATGCGATGGCACAAAGAAGACCGTAAGAAAGACGGGAAGTTGAGAGCAAGGTGGGGGGACTTTGCAGGTGACGCAAGGAACGTATGGTTTGGTTTAAGTGCAGATGGCATTAATCCTTTTGGGGAGCAGAGCAGCAATCATAGCACCTGGCCCGTGACTCTATGTATCTATAAACTTCCTCCTTGGTTGTGCATGAAGCGGAAGTTCATTATGATGCCAGTGCTCATCCAAGACCCTAAGCAACCCGGCAACGACATTGATGTGTACCTAAGGCCATTAGTTGAAGAACTTTTGCAGCTGTGGAATGGAAAAGGTGTACGTGTGTGGGATGAGCACAAACAGGAGGAATTTAACCTACATGCGTTGCTGTTTGTAACCATCAATGATTGGCCTGCTCTTAGTTACCTTTCAAGACAGACAAACAAGGGATACCACGCACGCACGCACTGATTAGATGATACCGAAAGTATATATTTGGACAAATGCAGGAAGAATGTGTACCTGGGACATCGTCGATTTCTTCCGACCAACCATCAATGTCGAAAGAAAGGCAAGCATTTCAAAGGTGAGGCAGATCACCGGAAGAAGCCCGCCCTCCATACTGGTGATCACATACTTGATATGGTCAAGGATTTACAAGTAATCTTTAGAAAGGGTCCTGGTGGACAATCTGTTCGGAATGACGCTGAGGGACACGCACCCATGTGGAAGAAGAAATCTATATTTTGGGACATATCCTATTGGAAAGACCTAGAGGTCCGCTCTGCAATCGACGTGATGCACGTGACGAAGAATCTTTGCGTGAACCTGCTAAGCTTCTTGGGGGTGTATGGGAAGACAAAAGATACACCGGAGGCACGGGAGGACCAGCAACGTGTGCACGAAAAAGACGGCATGCATCCAAAGCAGTATCAAGGTCCTGCCAGCTACGCTCTTACCAAAGAAGAGAAGGAAATCTTCTTTGAATGCCTGCTCAGTATGAAGGTCCTGTCTGGCTTCTCGTCCAATATAAAGGGAATAATAAATATCCCAGAGAAAAAGTTTCAGAACCTAAAGTCTCATGACTGTCACGTGTTTATGACGCAACTGCTTCCGGTTGCATTGAGGGGGCTTCTACCGGAAAACATTCGATTAGCCATTGTGAAGTTATGTGCATTCCTCAATGCAATCTCTCAGAAGGTAATCGATCCAGAAATCCTACCAAGGTTAAAGAATGATTTGGCGCAATGTCTTGTCAGTTTCGAGATGGTGTTCCCACCACCCTTCTTCAATATCATGACGCACGTCCTAATTCATCTAGTCGACGAAATTGCCATTCTGGGCCTTGTATTTATAAAACTTCAATATCAAAGAATGAGCTAATAGCAAAAAGAATGAACTAAAAAGCTTTTATAAAACTCTAATAGCAAAAAGAATGAACTAAAAAGAATCAATTAAATATAATATTCTTCCATAGCAAAAAGAATCAACTAAAAAGAATCAAAACAATATTAACTAAAATTATCAAAGTATTTATTTGTTAAAAAGAATTAACTAAAAAGAATGAACTAAAATATTAATTAAAAAGAATGAACTAAAAATAATCAACTAAAATATTAACTAAAAAGAATGAACTAAAAAGAATGAACTAAAACATTAACTAAAAAGAATGAACTAAAAAGAATCAAAATAATATTAACTAAAATTATCAAAGTATTTATTTGTTAAAAAGAATGAACTAAAAAGAATCAACTAAAATATTAACTAAAAAGAATGAACTAAAAAGAATCAACTAAAACATTAACTAAAAAGAATCAATTGAAATATTTTGTTATGATCAACTAAAACAAAACTATAATATTCTTCAATAGCAAAAAGAATTTTCATAAAAAAAAATACCGCCTACTAGGCCACCACGGCCTGCATACGACTAGAAACCCATCTGTACATGGGCCAGGATGCAGGCCCGCGGGCCCAGCAGGCTCAACAGGGCGTCAGATAGGCATGTACTGCCTGCATTAGAGAGGAGCTCGAGTGGGTAGCGGCAGCGGTGCTTATAAACCACTCCGAGTCCCTCTCAACTAGCGAGGTGGGACTAAACTTTTGGCTACAGCAGCACCCCCCTTTCGTACCGGTTGGTGGCTTCAACCGGGACCAAAGGCCCCCCTTTCGTCCCGGTTGGAGCCACCAACCGGGACTAAAGGGTTTTGTATATAAGCGCGGACATAGAAAATTTTCCAAGCACCACTGCAGTTTCTCCTCCTCCTCTCCTCGATGACGCCGCCAGGCTGCCCCGACACCGTCCCCGGCCCGCTTCCCTCGCCGCGCCCTACCCTGACGCCGTTGCCGTGCCCCTGCCCCGCCGTCGCCGTTGCCGTCGCCATCGTCGTCGCCGCCCCTGTCCCGACGCCGCCGCTCCCTGCCCCGACGCCACCCCAGTGAGCTCCGGCCCCCTTCCCCTGCGCTGCCGTCGCCGCCCCTGCCCTGCGTTGCCGCAGCCGCCGCCCCTGCCTTGCATTTTTTTTCTTAAAATTTTTATATGTTCATATGTTGAAAATGTTCATATGTTCATATGGATGGATGGATTGATGTATATTGAAAATGTTCATATGTTCATATGTTTGTAACAAAGTTAGAATTTTTTATGTTCATAGAATTTTTTTCTTTAATTTTTTTATGTTCATATAATTTTTTTGTTCATGTATGTATGTATATATGTATGGATGGATTGATGTATATAGAAAATGTTCATATGTTCATATGTTTGTAACAAAGTTAGAATTTTTTTGTCCATGTAAAACACTTATATTGGTAAAACTTTAGAAATTCGTAGAAAATTAACCGTAACTCCAATGAAAATAATTTATATATGAAAATCGATCAGAAAAATATGACGAATCCGAATATGCCCTCCGTTCGTCTGTCACAAGCAGCTAGCATAGCGAACCTGGAACCGTCCCCCTCCGGTTCATCTGTCCGAAAATGTAGACTTCGGGAAAACATTCCCGGATGTTATCCCCCTTCACCTATATCGTGTAGTGTGCCACGTTAGAACACCCCTAACTCTCTCGGGAATTCAACATATCCCTGATAACTTTGACATGAGGGGGGGGGGTCCGCAAATCCTTGACGACCATGAGAGAGGCGGTCCGCAAAGTATCCTCTCTCGAAAGATAGGATGACTCATCAGACATGAGGGGGAGGAGTCCTCGACGATCGTCTGAAACTGACTGTTATAAAACCTGTGAACTTTGCATGATGTTTGCCACTAATCCATTGCTCATATGCATATTTGCAGAAACATTTGGTTAGACTTAATTTACTTGGTAGATATACCGTAGTAGTTTGTTGATGTTGTACATTCTTCTAGCTATTGAGTAAATTGTTCTCTATCAATACTATGTCATGTTATTGCATACTAGGTTGTATATCTATGTACTTGCAAGTGTATGATGTGCTAGATAGGAAATGCATGGAATCATGTTATTCATGCTAGTATAGTACTTAGCTTGAAATGATTGATGCCATGACTTAGATGTTTACTTGCTTAGTATGATTTTCCTTCTGTTTTTAAGTCACAACTAGTATGATAGTGTTGTGTGCTAATGCCATGATTGATAGTGTTATATTGGTAGCATAGCGCGCTGTCTCGTGTGATGATCCACCATGCTTTGTCACCCTATATAGTTTATCTAGGTATCTCAATGTTGTGTGCATGAGCTTCTTCATATCTAGTTTATCTAGTGGTTGCATTGTTATATGTCTAGGCGTCTTTCATGCAAGTGACCTTTGAATTATGAACATAGGAAATGTCTGACGACGACGATAGGATCCAAGAGTGCGAGTACTGTGGCGACGACCGGGGTCTGTGCGACATGCCTCACCTGGAAGGCGGTCGACGCTTCAGTATTAAGCTCGACGAGACCTTCGATGTTTATACGGTATGCAACGACGACAAGTCTTTTTCCGTAATTAAGCATGACTTATGTTTCTTCAACGTGTAATTTCCGCTTTTTACAATTCAACTAGTGCATCCCCTGCCATGCAAGACGTTATGTCTTGGAGAAGCTGGATTTTGAAGATCATGAGAATATGCAGATAAAGAGAGTTCACCTCAGGACCCATCATGGTTATGCTTTTAACGTAAAGCTATACAATGCGGTGACCTACTCCCATTTTGGTTGCTCGAATTGGGCAGCACTATGCAAGGCGTATGGTTTTCAGGAGGGTATGTATGTCACCTTCGATCTGGGTGATGATCCTGAAGATGACATGGATGAAGATATTGTCGACGAAGCTAATATCGACATTTGGGTCGATGTTCATACGCTTCCACTTCTACCTCTATGTGAGTTTCTCAAACATATTCAATAAGTAATTTATATTGTATTTATAAAAATAGTTGACAGCTTATTTCCATTCTTCAAGAAATGTACGGAAAGTAGTAGACAAAACCTACTACAGTTATGGGTCTGAGCTAAATTGCGAGGAGATACATCATTTTGTTTCATGGATTAAAGATGTTGAGACTTTTAAGACGAATTATCATATATCTCCAAGTTATTCTCAATACGTGCCACTAGTGCACGTGTTGAACTACGGTAACATCCATCGAGATATCATGGTAAGATTTTTCCTATTATGTCATCAGTGCATTTTTTGCATAGATTCTTTTAAGCTAAACTACATTTTGCTAAGTATGTTATTATGATGTTCTTCAACAGAAACTCCCGGCGGATTGTATACCTAGATTTATGGAAATGAAAGGTGACATGAGGATTGTTAGCTTACGGCCAAGTTGGCCTACGTACCACCGCAGTGCATACATGATTCGTCGAAGCGATGACATCCTCACAATCAAAGATTGGAGAAAAGTTCTGAAAGATCGCAGAGAACTACTTGGGGGCAACATCAAGCGCAGCCCACAAATGGGAGATAGGTTCATCTGTATTCTCCATAATGGAGAATCAGGGGTTTACCTGTTTTATGCTATTTTACCTTCGAGAGAGTAGGAGGTCTTAGGTTTTTATGTGCTACCTTTGTGCTAGATTGATGAGCTAGTTCCTATATATATGACTATGATGATGAGGTTGTTATTATAATGATGATGATGATGATTAATGGTTCCTTCATTTGCTTACTAGCTAGCGTCGAGTTCTCTCTATATGTAGTAGCTAGCGTCGACCAAGCACGGAGAAAGAGAGGTCACTTCTCTCTATATGCAGTAGCTAGCTAACACAATATGAAAACCCCCTAAACCCTCCAAAACCCCTAAACCCCTCCTTTCAAAAAAAAAACCCAGCGCCTGGAACTGCTGACGCGTGGCTGCCTTTTAGTCCCGGTCGGTGTTACCAACCGGGACTAAAGGTCCTCCTGCCTGGGCGCACCACATCGGCCACGTGGAGCTCCTTTAGTCCCGGTTCGTAAGGGAACCGGGACTAAAGGTAATGGGCATTAGTCCCGATTGTTTTGTCCCGGTTGCAGAACCGGGACTAAAGGCCCTCTGAAACCGGGACTGATGCCCTGTTTTGCACTAGTGTAGACTTGTCATAGCAGATAAACACTCTCCATTTCCTCAAAAAAAAGATGATCACTCTCCTTTAATAATAAATGCAGAGTCACATATATATACTCCCTCCGTACCAAAATATAAGACGTTTTTACACTTCAATTTGAACTGGAAAAAACGTCTTATATTTTGATACAGGGTGGTACTATATAGTAGGGAAATGCCTTCAGGAAAAGGTGAGCATGTAATACCTAAATCAGATATTGATGTAAGTAAAGCATTAGATTTACCCGAAATAAGTTGTAGAAACAATTAATAAGCATTGCCAATACCATCTGAATCGAACATAGATTCTGCACATAAACAAAATGTATATCACTTATGATGGAGATAAACTTTGAGGAAAGAATTGTAGTATAAGTATTGGCTAATGTAAGCAACCAGAAATTGGAGGCACTGTAAAGAGCAGATGAACATATAGTTCATAACCTCTAAAAACAACTTCACATATGAATCATCTGAGCAACAACCAAAATATTGACGTAGATAGCTCAAAAATATTCTGAAGGAGAGAAGAAATTCCTTCCAGTATCTTTCAGTTTCTCAGGTAATTGACACGTCCCAACAAGCATCTGATGGGCAATACAAAGATCTGCCATAAATAGTGCAGCAATGCTATAATACATTCTGGAGCTGCTGAGCAAACAATAATATAGTTAACAGTCCCTCTTCACTCTATAATTACATTGAGCACTCGGAGTTTACCAAAAGAAGAAATGGAAGGGCAACCATGGGAGGCTTTGAAGAAACCTGGGAGATCAATAATGGGGTGAGCCTCAAAATCAAATAACCAAAATCATAACTTACAAACAGAGAAGCCAACCATGAATTAATATATACGATGGATGCTGAAGCTGCTCTCCAGCCAATCGCAGTTGCAAGCTGGGAGAGGGGAGAACTCAAGGCTCAAGCATAGGAGTTCAGTCCAATGATGTCCGCTGCGACCATTGCCTGAGCGGACTGGTATTGTAGCTTGCTTTCATCGTTGGTGTCTGGGCGAGAGGCACCACCTGATGGACTCTGGCTCCTTGTGGCCGCCAGCAACATCCATGCCTTTGATTGGCTGCACCACAACTACCCCATAACTTCCATTTCTTGCAACATAAATAATAGATGAGGATATTAACACTAAATATTTTTAAACATAACCAAACTTTGAAAATCTAACTGAACCAAATTTCTAAGTATTGTCATTTTCTCCACTCATTATTTTAACAAATATAATACCAAAAACATATACATGTCCACTTATGCCCAAGAATTAGAGAAATTCAGAACAGGGTCAAGAAACAAAGCATAAATCCATTCTGTCATCAACCAATGGTAGCAAGCAGTCAGGTTCACAATAGAATGAGCACCAAGCTAAGAGAAGTACAGGAATGCAACATACTAATTGTGAAGAAGTACTAATAATATAACAGATTGCCAATATACTCATGAGATGCAAATTCAATAGGTCGACAACACAACCGATTTGCCATAGATCATGAGGCAAGATGATCAGAAATTTTACAAGGTAACACATGGACCAACAGAAGTGGTGCCAAGTGAAATACATCTACCAATCACCTATTACATGGATCGATCCATGCATGAACCTCTAACCACAAGCACCCTCGAAGAAGATTCCAAGCTTCCTATTTTCCTGGTAACTAGCTCGGCCTTGGTCACCGATGTCACCATAGCAGGCCATGCTCCCCGCAAA
Organism: Elymus sibiricus; assembly: GCA_039707655.1. NCBI lineage: Eukaryota > Viridiplantae > Streptophyta > Magnoliopsida > Poales > Poaceae > Elymus > Elymus sibiricus. The sequence goes on from CM077671.1 coordinate 485,881,622, forward strand.
GAAAGGTGAGCAATGGGTGAGAGAGATAATCTATAGCACAACAACAAAAAACCGATCTCTACCCCTTACAGGACATTGGAGAGATATAGAGAGGGAACATCGACCTTCCCTATAGTGTCATTGTCCAGCCGCCAATCAGCGTCATCTGGCCACTGTCGCCCATCATCCCCAACTCGTCCTTGGGCCGGTGCTCCTCTGGTCGGCCACAGCACGCGTCCTATGGCTGCCACGCCTCATCGACGTAGGACCGAATCGCCTAGCCTCGCCCTAGCGCGAATCGCCTAGCGACCGAATCGACAGCGGCAGAGAGGGGTAAGGCGAGGAAGCATATATACTAAAGCGGCAGTAGGCTGGGAAAACAGAAAGGCACACCACTAGTAGGAAAGGGCCCATTTGTCCCGGTTCGTAAGGGCCTTTAGTCCCGGTTCTGGAACCGGGACTAAAGGGTCGGGACTAAAGCCCAAAACCTTTAGTCCCGGTTTGCTTACGAACCGGGACCAAAGGCCCTCCACGTGGCGCTGTCTGGGGCGAGGGAGGGAGGACCTTTAGTCCCGGTTGATGTTACCAACCGGGACTAAAGGTGAATCCTTTAGTCCCGGTTGGAGACACCAACCGGGACTAAAGGAATTTTTTTTTGAAATTTTTTTGAAATTTTTTTTTGAAATTTTTTTGATTTGTTTTTAAGTTTTATTCTGATTTTCAAATCTTTGGATTATTTAACAATTTAATCTCTAATCACCCGTCCTCACTACTCCAGCGTGGAGCACTCATTCCAAATCGTCTAACTTCCCGGCCGGTCACCCATCCTCTCACTGCTCCAGCTCTAGCACGCTTATCGACCATAGTTTCCAAGTCTGCACTTGTTGTTTTCCTGACAATAGTAAGCTATCAATCATATTAACCCTTAGGTCTTGATGTCACATGATTTAATTTTTTGAATTATAAACAATTATTAAAATAAACAAAATAAGTACTAATAATATTGAATTTCAATGAAAATAAAATAAGTACTAATATTATTTTATTCATTTTTTTGCCATTTATTCATTTAATATGGCATAATTAATATCTTTAAATCTGTAAATCAAAATTCGACAAATAATATATCCATTATTATCAGAAAAATGTGAGGAATCCAAATATGACATCATTTAATTATTTTTAAATAAAATTAATTTTTAAAATTATTAAGATAATTTTTTTTGATTTGAAATAACTTTTTTTACTTTTGGAATTTCGAGAATCTGAGAAAACTTCACCGGGTAAACCTTGGTGAAATCGAGTCCCAATTTTCTCTAGTTTTTTTTTTGATATATTAAACTTTTTTTTTCGACGTCGTATGCAAAAGTTATGGCCGTTTTTCATTTTTTTCGTTTTATTGCAGAAACGGTCAAAATTCATATTTCAAAATTTCTATACCAACTAGACACTAAAACCTAACTACATCTCAAAGGATTTTATTTTTTAAAGATTATATCATTTTTGTTTATTTTCTACAAAACTAAAAAAGGCGGTCCACCAGGGGGGGGAGTGTGAAAATTTCAGAACCCCTTTAGTCCGGGTTGGTGTCCATCCAATCATAACCTCGACTACATCTACTAGCACCGTCCCAGCCAGAGTCACAACTAAGGTTAACCAAGCCAGAGTCAACCCTTTCTAACTTCATTTGCTATTTTTCATGCATTTAATGATTTTTTTGAGCTAAATGGCCCTTAATTTGAAAAGCACTACAAATGAACTCTGAAAAGGTTGAAACTTGGCATGGTATCATAATTTCACCCACATAGCTTGTGCTAAAAAGTTGAGAGGGTTACGGCAAAAACTGGATGCACTTCGTGTACAAACTGGACCATCTCCTTCGAAGTATCAAGGTTTCGGACGAAAACCCATCTGTTACAAAGGCATTTCATTTTTTTTAACTTATTTCAACTCCAGACTTTTTGTGCATTCAATATGCACCATTCAAAGCCACATCCTCAAATTTCAACCTTTTCTAACTTCATTTGCTATTTTTCATGCATTTAATGATTTTTTGAGCTAAATGACCCTGAAATTGAAAAGCCCTACAAATGAACTCTGAAAAGGTTGAAACTTGGCATGGTATCATCATTTCACCCACATAGCATGTGCTACAAAGTTGAGAGGGTTACGGCAAAAACTGGATGCACTTCGTGTACAAACTGGACCATCTCCTTCGAAGTATCAAGGTTTCAGACGAAAACTCGTCTGTTACAACAGCATTTCATTTTTAAATTATTCTAAAAATAACCAAACAAATCTTACTGTGACAACAATCTAACACGTGACTAGGAGCAAAAAGAATTAAATTAAAAACTATTTGTAAACTCAAGTTATTCACAATCTAGGGTTTGAAGCAAATTTGAACAAATTCAAATTTAAACATTCAAATTTGCAAACTAATTGCACAAACAGAAGCTAGACAAAATTTTGAATCTAATGCAAAAAGAATCACTCAAAAACATCAAATTTCCTAAAAGATATAAGCAATTTAAAACAGAAACTAAAAACAGATCCCACTTGTAAAAACATAAAAAAAAAACTTTCAGAACCCCTAACCTTTAGTCCCGGTTGGAGACACCAACCGGGACTAAAGCCTCAACCCTTTTAGTCCCGGTTGGTGTCTCCAACCGGGACTAAAGGCTTAACCTTTAGTCCCGGTTGGAGACACCAACCGGGACTAAAGGGTATCGGACCCTTTAGTCCCGGTTGGTGTCTCCAACCGGGACTAAAGGTCCCATTTGAACCGGGACTAATGCCCGACCGGCGCCCTAGCTGCTCGAACCGGGACTAATGCTCACATTAGTCCCGGTTCGTAATGCAACCGGGACTAATGTGTTGGGTGACCTGTGACGAATGCCCTGTTTTGTACTAGTGCACCTCAATTAATCTCCGCGAGTGGCACATATAATCCGCCATGAATGCCTCTAGAAACTGAGAATTATTTCCTCCTTCAAATCCCAGTGGACGATCTGCTTCACCGAACAGCCGAAAAAGGCACACCTCAATTAATCTCCGCGAGTGGCACATATAATCCGCCATGAATGCCTCTAGAAACTGAGAATTATTTCCTCCTTCAAATCCCAGTGGACGATCTGCTTCACCGAACAGCCGGAAAAGGCACACCTCAATTAATCTCCGCGAGTGGCACATATAATCCGCCATGAATGCCTCTAGAAACTAAGATTATTTCCTCCTTCAAATCCCAGTGGACGATCTGCTTCACCGAACAGCCGGAAAAAGCACACCTCAATTAATCTCTGCGAGTGGCACATATAATCCGCCATGAATGCCTCTAGAAACTGAGAATTATTTCCTCCTTCAAATCCCAGTGGACGATCTGCTTCACCGAACAGCCGGATCCCAATTTGCCTGGACCTGCATTGGCGTGCAGTCCGCACGTATTGCTTGCGGTCCCCTCATCCTCTCGATCGAGCAGTTAGAGCCAATCGGTCGGATCCTAGCGCGGTCGAGTCGTCGCTCCGGCCATCGCCCGCCACCATGGACATGGAGGACTGCGACCACGCGAACCCGTGAATGTTTTTTTTTGGGGGGGGGGGGGGGGGTGGGATAATTTGCGATCGATGCGACCTTTCTTTCGTAACGAAAAAATGCGGGGATGGGCATTCTAATTGGGCTGGGAAAGGCCCAATTAACCACAAGGCTTCGATTTTTCCTGCGGAGCAGCAGCCCTTTAGGACATCTGGCCCACTAAAAATAACATTGCGGTGGAGGACGAAACACAGAGCAAATCCACAGACTGAGATTGCATAAATCACACCAACGGACGGCCAAAAACGACCACGTCATGAGAGGGCTGGGATTAGGTGCGGTTATACTGTCCTAAATATGTATGTATATGTGCTCATAGAGATAGAGTGTACGCGTGTGCATTCATAGAGTGAGTATATGTATGTATTTTGTGGGCGATTATGTTGTAGTGTGTTTGTCAGAAGAAAAAATTGCACACCCCTTGAGAGTTGCACCCCCGCTCCCCCACACACACATATTTCCCCCCTAAAAAAGTTTCCAGTACTTCATCTCCGTGGTCTTTTTTGATAATCATCTCCTCCTTTATTCATTCAATGGTAGTGTAGCATCAGATACAAGGATTGGGATAACCTCGCTAGGCGCGTTATCCATCCACACTTGGAGGAGAAAATCTAGCTAACCTAGCTAGTTCATGCTTTGAGGTCTTTTTTTGGAGAATATCTTGGTTGCCTTTTCCCTTTTTCTTTTTTTGAGTAAAACATCTCCGTTGACTATTTTTTTAGCGGAAACATCTTCGTTGATTGTTTAGATAGAGTTTTTTTTTTTCCGAAGATCTAATTTTTTTAGGGGTTTTTGAAGATCTACTTATTTTTTGAGGGATTTTGAAGATCTACTCTTTTTTTGAGGGGTAAAGCCAAGTTTTATTACTCAAAAACCACATGATGTGGGATACAAAATGGATCATGGGGTTGCATCAACCAAAGGTGTCTCCCCAGATCCAGAGAATGAGAATACTTGGCTAATCTATCATCATCTACATTTGCAGCTCGTCCTTCATAAGTGAAAGTTACAGTTGAAAGCTCATGATCTCTCTCTTATCTCGTTGATGATTGAGCTGTAGCTGGCGTTGGAAGCTCTATGAATGTCCGCAACAATCATCTTCGAGTCTGAAGCGACCACTATATTATGAAGCATCAGATCCTGCGCTAGGGGGATTTTGAAGATCTACTGTTTATATAGAGTTTGCAGACTATAAATTCGGCCTATGGAAGAGTTGTCAGTTGGCGGGCCCAATGGGCCAGAGGGGATTGCCATTCTACTACACGCCAGCCTCCAATTCTACGACTTTCAAAAAAAAAAAAAAACTCCAAGTACGTGCCAATCGATTGGCTCCGCACAACGGCGCTGCCTGAGACCACGGTGAGCAGAGAAGAGGCCGTCGCGCTCATTAGGTTGTGAAATGTTTTTTATTAGGATAATAATTAATTAAACTGTCCGTCATGTTTGTATATAGGGAAACACTTCTTATCAGCAGTCTGATGAAATCCATTCATCAGACCAGCTGTGTGCCGTCGATATTTGCTTGATCTCACGGACGAGAAACCACAACTTAACCACCCAGTTTTGACGCACGCTCGCGTGATCCCCTCGCCATAATTGTTCCCTGTTTCTTCTCTTCCCAATCCCTCGTTCCTCTCAGCTGCGGCCTCCGTCCCATCTCACTGCTGAGGCCGCCTTCCACTACGTCGCCGCTGTCCTCTCCTACCTCGCCGCACATAATCGATGCACTGCTCGCTGGGAATCCAACCACCTCGCACCGAGCTCGCCATCCACCGCGTCTGGAAATTCTAATCCCCTGCACCGACCCACTCTGTAATGATCCGCCGGCGACCTCGCCGGCCTACCGTACCGGATTTAGGCGACCGTGGCCGCCGTCTCCAACGTGTTCAGGTGCACCGAGCTCGTCGTCAACCGAACCGCTGACGTCCTCTCTGATTACGCCGTCCGCCGCCTGCTTCGATCCGTTCCCCCGCCCCTCCCCACCTCACTGCCCAGATTTGTTTACGTGCTCCTCTCTACTCCATCTCCCTCTCCATCCATGTGTTTGTCGCGCCCTTCACCAACAGGGTAAGAACTCCAGCGGGAAGGCAGCACCTAATGTTCTTCTTCGTTGCAGCGGGTGCTTCTATGACCTCTTCTCTGCGTCTCGAGACTAGCAACTTCACTGTAACCAGCAAGGTAGACCAATGCTTCCATGGCCACAACAACGTCCACCGAGCACACATCAACTGTCGCCATCAAGGTTGACCGTGGTGTCTTCATACTTAGACAGCACAACCTAACCCTCATCCCTTTCTTGTTGTATCCGAAACAAAATTCTGGAAGCAAATGAAGAATCAAATTATATTCTTTTTTTTTGCAAGCTACTGTTTTGGAAGCAAACACTAGTTTCTTTGGAAGCAAATATTTTCTCTTTTGGAAGCAATGTTCATAGCAGATATTTTTTTTCATCCGAACAACTAATGTTACATCATTATAATTTTCTAATTGTAAGAAGCACACAATTTTTCTACGATGGAAACAAAATACAAACTGGAAACAATCTTAGTTGTCTTGGATGCAATCTCGTTGGCCAACGGAAGCAAAATATACGGGCGAGAATATGTTTTGTTTTCGGTGGAAGCAATATCATGATGCTTTGACAAGGTTACAAACACAACAATTAAGCAAACATCGTTAACGATGGAAGCTAATTCTCCTGTTGATGGAAACAAAAATATATTGTGCTGTAAAGAATTTCTGTAAAACTGAAGCAAATTTAAATTTTGTCAGAAGCAAAATTAAATAAGTATGGAAACAAAATTTTCTTAGTAAATGCATAGAAATTCATTCTTGGACTAAATTTTATTTGAAAGTGTATGCTTCCATCATTCAAGGGGAATATTTCAATTAAAACTAAGACGTCGTCGCAAAAATGCATCTAGAAAAATTCCCTCAAAAGAATGCATCTAGAAAATATTGGACTAAATTTTATTCAAAGTGTATGCTTCCATCTATCAAAATAAATGTTTTCGTATGACAAAAGCTATTTTGTCACCGTATAAAAACACATCTACAAAATATTGGACTAAATTTTATTTGAGGGTTATGCTTCCATCGATCAAATAAATGTTTCCGTAGCACAAAATGTAGGCCGTCGTCGATCACATAAAACTGTGTCTCAAGGAAAAAAAGAGTATTGAACTAAACTAGCAAACATGCCCGTGCGTTGCAACGGGAGAGAAAAGTCATACGCCTCTAGCCTAATAAGCATCTCTCAAGCCCCCTCTCCGGTCCACATCCCCTATTTTAAGACGACACCTCATTTTACAAAAAAGTAGCTAGTTTACAAATTTTCTTTTAACAGGTTAATTCTTTGTCCCTTTGAATAGTAATGCTCACCTTTGATACTTGGATTGGACGGTGAACTTCAGAAACTCACCTCATCTCTTCTTCTTCGGAATGTCTATCCCTTGCTAGTCTCATGAAGATGAGGTCTCTAAATAATCAACATAGTACCCGTAGAAAGAAAGTATCATGATTAGTTTCGGACAAAAATTGTTGGGTAAAGGAGATATGTTGGTCTAGTTTTCATTATTACGGAGTTATGCATCAGTAGAAAGCACGTCTATCCCTATACATGTCCTTACTCATTAATGATCAGAGGCCATGATTATATTAGCACCCAATCGTATCAAAAAAATTGGAATAAGGACGACAAATATCAAACTACTTGATCAGATTGTTTTCAGTTATCAATTTTGTGAAATAATGACAAAAAATATCAAACTATTTGATGGGGTGAATTACCAAAAAATACAGGAAGAACTCGAATTGAAGCTATTCACATACAGAAGTACAACTTTCAGCAGTCTTAATATACAACATGACTTAGATGCATGCCAAGAAATGTGAAAATGAATCTTCTTTGCGAAAACATTTCTTCAACTTTAGTTAGTAGCGAATATGCCTTTCCCTGTGATAAAAGTACAATGGAACTGTTGTTGTGACATATCTCACAGATTTTGCCAGTGATATGTCCAGAAGGACAACATAATAGATTTTTTAGATAGAAAAAGGAGAGAGCGCACATGAGAATATGAGATAGTACATGAATAGTAGGGCCAAGCTGCATACCTGCAAGTTTCACTAAAGATACAGTCTGAATGGTTTCTCTACACCAAGAGCGTCTACTGACAGAAAGAGGCTATAAAACTTCCTCCAGCAGGCATGCGAGCTGCGACCCCAAGAGCCTCTAGCAACCTGATCGCAGTGAACCGGCTGTTTGGCCATGCCAGCAGTCCCAGCCTCCCAAGTCATCACCCCGCGTGGTACCTCACATACTGTACTGAGAAGCACTTAGCGACGTACCTATCAAACTCAAATCGAGCACACAAACTTACTGAAACTAATGATGTACATGTCATCAAACATCTCGGCAGTATGAGGCTTACCGGAATGCCATGTGCTGGGTGAGGAAGAAAGGATGTGGCGTCCGCATACAGTGGGTCATCAGGCAAAATATCTATTGTGAAATTTAAGCAGAAAATCAATATGTAGTTGTGTTACTTCTAGTTCAGCACATAAACTAATTTGGGTAATCTCTGAAATTAAATCAATGATTAATTGTATGAAACAACATTTAGATAGAAAACATTATATCTCAAACATTCTACCTGTTTGGGGTTTAATCTATCAACAAAACCAATGATTATATGATGCTTCCCCCATGCACCAGAATCACAGAGCGAAAGGGACAAATTACTCACTGATAAACACTGTGTACTGGACAACAATGCCATCCAAAAGATCCTTTGCCTTCACGCATCCGTAGTAAAGGACATATGTGTGATTTGTCCCCGTCATGCTCCAAGGATCGACATGATTTGCAGACTAAAAGTGGACCATTATCTACTGGACGCTAGGTTTTGGGTTCGAATCCTCTCACCAGCATGTATTTTTTTGCTTCAAACGGAATAAGTGGGCCGGATTCATTGGGCCAGAGAGCACGTGCGGGCTTGGTTGGCCTGGCTCGAACAACTTGCCCTCGGTTGGCCTGGCTCGAACGACGGACGGACGAAACGATCGGTGAAACTATTGACGTACGAAAATTAGGGAGGAAGAAGCGATAGCCCTATTATTAGCAAACATGCCCGTGCGTTGCAACGGGAGAAAAAAATATCATAATTTCGAATGGCAATGATCATATTTTACTATATCATCTATATACACTATCACTCTCATTTTTGTGAAAACATGAACAATTTTGAAAAATCATGAACATTTTTTTAAACTCGTAAGCATATTTGAAATTATGAACATTTTTTAAATTCACGAACATTTTGTAAAATCAATAATGTTTTCTGAATTGATGAACATATTATACTATTTGCAAACATTTTGTTTAATCGGCGAACATTTCTAGAATCGACTAACATATTTTTGGGATTTGATGAAACAATTTTCTAAATTAATGAACATTTTTTGAACTGTATGATCTTTTTTGAATCAGCGTATATTTTGAATCAATAAACTATATATTTGAATTTATGAACAGTTTTATTTTATTCTATTTTTAATACATGAATATTTTTTGAATTGGCAAAATTTTGTGAATTTTTAAAACATTTTTTAATACATGAACTTTTTTAGAAAAACTCATGAATGTATGTTTATTTCCCGGACATTTATTAGAAAATTTGCTAATATTTTTTAAAAATCACAAACAATTTCTGAAGCCACAAACATTTATGAATAATTAAATATTATTTTAAAATTCCCAGTTTTTAATTTTGGAAACTTTTTTAAATTCACAAATTATTTAAAGTAGAAAAAAACAACGACGGAAAAGAAAAACCAAAAATAAAAAATTGATCACCCATATATGGGCCGGCCCAGGCGAGCTGTGTCTTTTTCTAGCGCGCTGGGCGTAGTATAGGAGATTCTTAAATGGGCCGGCCCAGTTCCGATTTTTCTGTGTGGAACGTTTTTTATAACTTATAGGTGGCATTGGTGGGTAATATTTTGCAACTTCGGAGGCAATTTTAATGACGTACGGGCAGAAGCACTCCGTACTTTAATAGTAGGTAGGTATAGGTATATATATATATATATATATATATATATATATATATATATATATATATATATATATATATATATATATATATATACTAGCAAATATGCCCGTGCGTTGCAACGGGAGAATAAATCGCATACTCCTAGCACAATAAGCATGATTCACTATTTGAACATATCATCATTATCTATTTGAACATAGCGTCTCATCGGTATTGTGCTTTATCATCCTTCCCATCTTCACCAACCATAGTTACAGTGTCCATCTAATCACAATGCGTTCAAACGTAGTCAATCCCAAGATGATGATCTCGACCACCGCACTCACACCTGTCACTCAACTACTGCCTACTCATAGTCCGTACATCATCCCTCTTGCGCCGACTAACTTTAAAATTGCATATTTGTTTTTCAAAATGCATCAACATTATTTTTAAAGCGCAAACACTTTTTAAATCACATGGAATTTTTTGAAGGGCATGAATATTTTTTATATCGCGAATATATTTTTAAGCACGTGAACACTTTTTAGAATTACAAGATTTTTAGAAAGGGTAAATATTTTTTAAATTATATAAACAACATTTTTAATACATGAATACGTTTCTTAATAATACACAACTATTTTAAGATGCGTGAATGGTTTAGAAAAAAACACATAGCATTTTTCTAAAGGCAGAGCCCTTTTTAAATGACATTAAGAAATTAAAACTTTTCACGCCAAATCTTATTGTGAATACCAATTGAATTTAGAGTGCAAGTGATCATGAGGTATGCACAGGCCCAAGCTTCATATGACCAGGTTCACACCCACATATGTTTATTACCTCTTCGTAGTATAATTCTGACTGTACGTGTCCATGACTACTCGGTTTTTCTTTTAATTCCTAATCCTCTTCTTCTTGATGCAAGTTTTTTTTAATTCCTTTCCTTTCAGAGGCAAGGACATTTTTTTTCCTTCTTTCAAGTTCTTTCCTTCTGAAGGCAAGGTGAACTTTTTTTCCTTCTTTTAATTTTTTTCCTTCTTGAGGCAAGGCTGAATCTATTTCTTTTTAATTTTCGTTTCCTTACCGAGGCAAGTCCGGATTTCTTTCCTTCTTAAGGCAAGGCCGGATTTCCTTATTTTATTTTATTCCCTTCCTGAGGCATGGAGATATTTCCTTCTTTTAGTTCTTTCCTTCCTAGGGGATTCTGCTATGATTGTTGAGGCAGCTTATTAATTTTTAGATCACAAAACATATATAAATTGGTGGGATAACATGCAAGGAGGCCAGGTGAGAGTATTTATTATAGAAACGAATCTTCTACTTTACATGTAACTATGGTATAGCCTGGTGGATCGTAGATTTTGTGAATACTCACAAGTGCGCGGTTCGATTCCCCATCTGCAGCATTTTTTTCTCCTCCAGTTTGCATGGATTTATTTGGGCCATAGAGCAGCGGGCTCTGGCCCACGCGACCGATGGGTGAGGATATCGGGAGAAGGCGGATGGGCGAACAAAAAGTAGCGGAGCTTTTTTTATGCATCAACGTGTGATAGGTGAGTTGGTTGTGCATAGCGCTTGTGGAGGCTGTGGTCTGTGTTCGAGTCACAACATAGACAAATGACGAAAAAAGTGGAGAAACAATCTTCCCTTTAATATTTTATATATATATATATATATATATATATATATATATATATATATATATATATATATATATATATATATATATATATATATATATATAGAAAGTCTATTCAAGACCTTGGGTGAAGAATAAGTAATTCTTCACCCTGGTCGAACGACCCAGCCAGCCGGCAGGAACTTGGCTCCATCGCACCCGTTCGAACCGTTCTCCAGCGAGGTAATTTATTCCCTACCACTGTTTTTTTTACGATGGGGCACAGCCGTTTAGGAGCTGACCCCACTCACGCAATTTCTGGATCTATTGGGAGCGGAAGCAGCCTGCGGTTCGGAGGTGAGCGGCGGTAGGTTTCGGCGGCGAGCCGACGGCAGCTCCGGTTGGATTTGGATATGTGCGACGCTGGGGATGGCCTCGTTGGTTGGTTGTAGGCCTGCAGCATCGAGGCGAGCAGCGTTTCGAGAGGCTTCCCGTCGGGTGGCAGCTACGTCGGTCCGCGGTCGTGCCACGACAGGGCTCCACCCTTCGTTGTGCTGGCGATGGCTCGGCCTGCGTTCATTCCCCGTCCCCGAGCTCCTGCCCTATCCTGTCGTCCTCGCACAGCAAGAAGGCTCTGCTTGGAGCGAGGGTCCCGACTCCCTTCCTACGACCAGCGGAAGGAGACCCCGCGTAAGATCTATGGCCTACGCAGCAGCATCATCTATTCCACGGTCCTACTTCTTCAACCAAATGGACGAGGTTCCATGGCCTTTTTGTCCTAGCTGCTACACAAGACATTCAGGTTTCTCTCTTTTCCTCTTTCCTTCCGTCCATCTGTATGTCTGTGCATTTGTGCGTGTGCGTTCTTCTTATTTGTCATTACTTATGAGGACGAGTATTGTGCAGGAAGCCCCATTAGTAAAGTATAAAAGACCAGGAGTTAATTTACATCTTATCTGACCATCTTAGATCTTTGCTTACTACTCCCTTCCGTTCAGAAATCCCATATTTAGCTTTGGCATGTGTATGAGTTTATTCCCAATCAGGAATCAGCTACTGTACCACAGTAGCATTTCTCTCATTCTAAATCTCAAAACGTATTTTAGAAATCCCATATTAATCATTTAATTATGACATAATTGGATAATCATCAAACAAAGAATGTTGATTTGATGGTTGCAAACATAGATGTTTCAATTTTTCGAATGCCATGTAATGTTTCTCATAGGTTCGACATATACATGTTGGGCTAAATTTGCATTTGTGCTTGGCTGTCTATCTAAATTTAATTTCTTCCTTCATTTTTGTTGGTTTGATGATGCATTTTTCTCAGAGCTTAGGTATACTATTGTTAGCTGAATTTAATCATAGATTGTTCTTTCCATGTCATGCAAAAACATCAACCTTCTCTTCTTTATGTTGTGATTTACAAAATGTTATAGGCATACTGTTGTTAGCTGAATTTAGTTGTTGATTGATCTGATTTCCATCTCATGCAAAACAGTAATCTTCTCTTCATTATGTTGTGTTTTTACAAATTGTTATAGCCCTGGTTTGAGTGGAACCACTGTAATTCTTGGTGGAGGATGACCGGAAGCCCATTTTCCCTTGCCATGATTGTTGGGCTCCATATGTTCAAATCATGAACTGGGGGCATCAATTAGAGCTGCATGCACTTCATCTTTTGTGATGCTGCAGATGATGCCCATTTAATCATTTATAGATGTAAATATTGATTTTACATGCTACTGATAAAACACTGTTCATTCCCTTATGCTCCCTTTTCTCTCCTGCTATTTCATATTAGGTTCTGCCAATTTTCATGCTCCGTTTTGCTGGGTACTTGTGTAGGTTCCTTGTCTAAAATAATGGTATTATTGACAACATATACAGGAATATCTTCGCCATGGATGTGTGGAGAGAGGTAATTTGTGTTGTGGTGCTCGAAAAAATAATTAATAGGTGCTAACATAGAGCATGCATCTGACATTTGTGTGTACCTATTAGCACCTTTGCCAAGGAAAAAAAAAATCTGTGCATACCGTTCCGGTCACCGGTAAATAGAGTATCCGAGTGGAAAGGATGGAGCGTGTGCATTAATTTTTTTAGCATGATGCTTTGATGCTTTATTTTTTAGTCGGTCTCTGAACAATATATTAGGCTGCAGTTTAATGTTTCTAACTGAAAATTGCGGATTCCAATTATTTTGGTGGAATTTCTAAACAATGAGAATTCCGGACTTGAATTGAGAAGTCCAGTCTTGAATCTGAATATGAGCGTGACCTTGTGCACGGTGCCGATGAGCTGACCCGTGCGGCTCGATGGTAGATGAGCGTGAACTGGCTGTCGAGCCTGGCCATGGCAAGATTGTCCGGGGACTTGCGCTAGAAGGTTGTGGCGTTCACTCCCGGCACGCCCAACATCCGAGCAATGGCCACAGTGCCGCCAAATTTCTGGGATGGTGTCAACGGGGAGGGCGGCCAAAAAGACGTGCGCCAAGGTGTTGTACTCCCATGGTCTCACAGCTGGTCATTGCCTGCGGGCTAGGATAGAGATCCAGGGCCTCGGCCGGGCTGCGCAGTTGGTTGTTCTCTAATTTTTTTAACACGGAAATTGTCTATACTAGTGCCTTTTTAAGTGAAGGGTAAGTTTTAATCCTGACCATATATCTTTCTAAAAAATTGTGAACTTTCCAAAGGGGGTTGTGCTGAAGCATAGCTCATAAAATAAATAAATTTGGCAGTATGTAATAGAATTATTTAGCATGCACTAGAAGCTGCATTTGCTTGATTAACCATGATCTAGAATCTTTATTTAGGTATATAGCGGGCGTCTCTTTATACGTGCTGTGATTTCTTACTATTATTTAATTATTGGCACATCCCAGATTTCATTCTGTCAGTTTTTGAGTAAGAGCAAAATTACTTCGATCAAATATGATTCTCATTACATTATCCTTTAGGATAAGATTCGATGCGATAATGCTACTAAGAATATAACACAAAGATACTAGAATAGTAGAACTTGTCGTGTGACGTTGCTGGGTGCTGGCCGGTAAGGGCCACTACATCTTGGGGTAATTTTGTCCTTTCGGAGAATCATTTTGGTTGTACAACTACAAATGTTTTCACCAAATGTGAAGGATCTTGTATTTTTAGTAGGGAAAATTGTTTTCTTTTCTTTCTAATTGCAAGTTTAGTTCACCAGTAATCTCGTACATGCTCTCTGTTTTCTGAATTTGCCAGAACACTGAGGAATGGGGACTGCCATGAAGCGAGGGGTTGAAGGTGTTTGTAAGGGACATGACACCGTGCCTAGGTTTGCTGAGACGCCAAGGGATAGACCTTTAGGTTTTCCCACGTCCATAGGTCTGTGTACGTCGTACTCATCGGTAAACACACATTGACATAACTCACCATTAGCTGAATGAACAGATATACCATTTAATTGGTTTTTGATTCTTCAACCATGCTCACATACGTCTAGCATAGTATTTTCATGATTGTGCATGTCACTAACGTTGCCATGTTGTCATGTGACCTGAGTTATGGATTTAATCTATCAAGTTAAGTTTCATGGACTTAACTGAATCTAGTTATCAATGGATATGTCTTGACACAATTGTTTGTACAAGAAATCAAGAATGCAGTCCTGTGATTAGATTTTCTTTGGCTGTATTCTTGACGGCCGTGGCTGTATGTAGTTGGCAAGGCATGATCGCAACAAATATTTTTAGAATGTTGCATTGAGCATTACTCCAATGCTAAATACTTTGTTTACTGTTTTCAGGAATACTTCCCGTGCTCATCAGTGTATTCGGGACGCGGAATCTATCTAACGGAAGTAAGGCAGTGATCAGCCAGACACACTAGAGCTTGTATACTTCATGGAGGTCATGGGCACCAGGCATGCAGGCGGGCAACTTCACACTTATTAAAGTAGCAAAGTTTAGTGTGTTTTTTTGCTTCGCGGACGTTCGCGGACGCCGTCTGCCTGCTGCCTGCATCCCTAATGGGCACACTCGCAGGTAGCTAGACACAGTTGTATCAAGCAGCGTTTTACGGCTATGCCTAGGTTCTCTGGGAGGTTTGTTCTTTTGAGGGGGAGGAGGGGAGGTGACTATTGCGGCAATAGCTAGGACTAGCTTCATGTTGGTCAAGTTATTGTTGGGGAACGTTGCATGGGAAACAAAAATTTTCCTACGCACACATAAGATCTATCCATGGTGATGAGCATCTACGAGAGGGAGAGTGAATCTACATACCCTTGTAGATCGCTAAGCGGAAGCGTTAATAAACGCGGTTGATGTAGTCGAACGTCTTCGCGATCCAAATCGCCGAGCGTCCCGCGATCCAATCACGATCCTTCCGATCTAGTGCCGAACGGACGGCACCTCCGCGTTCAACACACATACGGCTTGATGACGCGTTCACCTCCTCGATCCAGCGAGCGATGGTGAAGTAGTGGTTGAGTTCCAGCAGCACGACGGCGTGGTGATGGTGGTGAGGAACAATCTCTGCAGGGCTTCGCCAAGCGCTACGGAGATTATGACGGAGGAACTAGAGGGTTAGGGTTGCCGCACACGGCTTGGGGAAATCTTGATGTGTCCCGTGTGCTAGCCCTGCCCCTCTATTTATATGTTGAGCCTTGGGGTCTAAACTTGGAGTAAAAGCCTCCTCCGGGTCGGTTTTGCCCGCACAAGGTCGGTTTGGCCCGCAGGGAAAGAGTCCAACTCGGATCCCTGCCGAACCGTGCACAGCCGCGCACAAGCGGTAGTACCGCTTCACACAAGCGGTAGTACCGCTTGGGCGGTAGTACCGCTTCACACAAGCGGTAGTACCGCTCGGGCGGTAGTACCGCTTCAACAAGCGGTAGTACCGCTTACGCGGCAGCAAAACTACTTTTGCACTTTCCAATACCTTGTGGGCTTTATCCCTTTGGCTCATATAAAGTGTTGCTGCACCCGAACACTTCGGTAAACATCCGGAACCCCCTTCCGGTGAACTCCGGAACCCTTCCAGAGATCAAAACACTATTATCACATATATCAATCTTTACCTCCGGACTATTCCGGAGATCCTCGTCATGTCCGGGATCTTATCCGGGACTCCGAACAACTTTCGGTCACCAACATAATAACTCAATTATACTAATCGTCACCAAACGTTAAGTGTGTAGACCCTGCGGGTTCGAGAACTATGTAGACATGACCGAGACACCTCTACGGCCAATAACCAATAGCGGGACCTGGATGCCCATATTGGCTCCTACATATTCTACGAAGATCTTTATCGGTCGAACCTCTATGTCAAGGATTCAGTTAATCCCGTATGCTGTTCCCTTTGTTCTTCGGTATGTTACTTGCCCGAGATTCGATCGTCGGTATCACTATACCTAGTTCAATCTCGTTACCGGCAAGTCTCTTTACTCGTTCCGTAATACAAGATCTCGTGACTAACACTTTAGTCACATTGCTTGCAAGGCTCATTGTGATGTTGTATTACCGAGTGGGCCCTGAGATACCTCTCCGTCACACAGAGTAACAAATCCCAGTCTTGATCCATGCCAACCCAACAGACACCCTCGGAGATACCTGTAGAGCACCTTTATAGTCACCCAGTTACGTTGCGACGTTTGATACACACAAG
This sequence comes from Elymus sibiricus, assembly GCA_039707655.1. Classification (NCBI taxonomy): domain Eukaryota; kingdom Viridiplantae; phylum Streptophyta; class Magnoliopsida; order Poales; family Poaceae; genus Elymus; species Elymus sibiricus. Next base: position 485,898,502 of record CM077671.1, read on the forward strand.
GTATTCCTCCGGTGTTAGTGAGTTGCATGATCTCATGGTCAAAGGAACAGATACTTGACATGCAGAAAACAATAGCAATAAACTGACACGATCAAATGCTACGTTTACAGTTTGGGTCTTGTCCATCACATCATTCTCCTAATGATGTGATCCCGTTATCAAATGACATCTCATGTCAATGGCTAGGAAACCTTAACCATCTTTGATCAACGAGCTAGTCAACTAGAGGCTTACTAGGGACACAGTGTTGTCTATGTACCCACACATGTATTTGAGTTTCCAATCAATACAATTATAGCATGGATAATAAACGATTATCATGAACAAGGAAATATAATAATAACCAATTTATTATTGCCTCTAGGGCATATTTCCAACAGTCTCCCACTTGCACTAGAGTCAATAATCTAGTTCACATCACTATGTGATTTACATTGTAATGAATCGAACACCCATGCAGTTCTGGTGTTGTTCATGTTTAGCCCTTGGAAGAGGTTTAGTCATCGGATCTGCAACATTTAGATCCGTGTGTACTTTGCAAATATTTATGTCGTCCTCCTTGATGTAATCGCGGATGGAATTGAAACGTCGCTTTATGTGTCTGGTCCTCTTGTGAAATCTTGGTTCCTTGGCTAGAGCAATGGCACCAGTATTATCACAAAACAGAGTCATTGGGTTAAGCGCACTAGGCACTACTCCAAGATCTGTCATGAACTCCTTCATCCAGACACCTTCCTTCGCCGCCTCCGAGGCAGCGATGTACTCCGCTTCGCATGTAGAATCTGCTACCACGCTTTGCTTGGAATTGCACCAGCTAACCGCACCCCCATTAAGAATAAATACGTATCCGGTTTGCGACTTAGAGTCATCCGGATCAGTGTCAAAGCTTGCATCGACGTAACCCTTTACGACGAGCTCTTGATCACCTCCATAAACGAGAAACATGTCCTTAGTCCTTTTCAGGTACTTCAGGATATTCTTGACCGCCGTCCAGTGTTCCATTCCTGGATCACCTTGAAACCTTCCGACCATACTTATGGCAAGGCTGACATCGGGTCTTGTGCACAGCATTGCATACATGATAGAGCCTATGGCTGAAGCATAGGGGATGACACTCATCTTTTCTCTATCTTCTGCAGTTACTGGGCATTGAGTCTTACTCAACTTCACACCTTGCAAAACAGGCAAGAACCCCTTCTTGGACTGATCCATTTTGAACTTCTTCAAAATCTTATCAAGGTATGTGCTTTGTGAAAGTCCTATTAAGCGTCTCGATCTATCTCTATAGATCTTGATGCCTAATATGAAAGCAGCTTCTCCTAGGTCCTTCATTGAAAAACTCTTGTTCAAATATTCCTTTACGCTTTCCAGTATTTCTATATTGTTTCCAATCAGCAATATGTCATCCACATATAATATTAGAAACGCTATAGAGCTCCCACTCACTTTCTTGTAAATACAAGCTTCTCCGTAAACTTGTATAAACTCGAACGCTTTGATCACCTCATCAAAACGAAGATTCCAACTCCGAGATGCTTGCACCAGTCCATAAATGGATCGCTGGAGTTTGCAAACTTTGTCAGCATTCTCTGGATCGACAAAACCTTCTGGTTGCATCATATACAACTCTTCCTTAAGGAAACCGTTAAGGAACGCTGTTTTGACATCCATCTGCCAAATTTCATAATCGAAAAAGGCAGCTATTGCTAACATGATTCTGACGGACTTAAGCATCGCTACGGGTGAGAAGGTCTCATCGTAGTCAACTCCTTGAACTTGTGAAAAACCCTTTGCCACAAGTCGAGCTTTATAGACGGTGACATTACCGTCCGCGTCCGTCTTCCTCTTAAAGATCCATTTGTTCTGAATGGCCTTACGCCCTTCAGGTAATACTTCCAAAGTCCATACTTTGTTTTCATACATGGATCCCATCTCGGATTTCATGGCCTCTAACCACTTCTCGGAATCCGGGCCCATCATCGCTTCTCCATAGCTCGTAGGTTCATCGTTGTTTAACAACATGACCTCTAAGACAGGGTTGCCGTACCACTCAGGAGCAGTACGCGTCCTTGTCGACCTACGAGGTTCGATAGCAACTTGATCCAAAGCTTCATGATCATCATCATTAACTTCCTCTTCAGCTAATGTAGGCTCCACAGAAACAACTTTCTGCGCTGCGCTACTCTCAGGTTGAAGTAAAGGTTCAACAACCTCATCAAGTTCTATCTTCCTCCCACTCAATTCTTTCGAGAGAAACTCTTTCTCAAGAAATGTTCCGTTTTTAGCGACAAACACTTTGCCCTCGGATCTGAGGTAGAAGGTATACCCAATTGTCTCTTTTGGGTATCCTATGAAGACGCATTTCTCCGCTTTGGGTTCCAGCTTTTCAGGCTGAAGCTTTTTGACATAAGCATCACATCCCCAAACTTTAAGAAACGACAGTTTCGGCTTCTTGCCAAACCAAAGTTCATATGGCGTCGTCTCAACGGATTTCGATGGTGCCCTATTTAAAGTGAATGCAGCTGTCTCTAATGCATAACCCCAAAACGATAGTGGCAAATCGGCAAGAGACATCATAGATCGCACCATATCTAATAAGGTTCGATTACGACGTTCGGACACACCATTACGCTGTGGTGTTCCAGGCGGTGTCAATTGTGAAACAATTCCACACTGTCTTAAGTGACTGCCAAACTCATAACTCAGATATTCTCCCCCTCGATCAGATCGTAGGAATTTAATCTTCTTGTTACGATGATTCTCAACTTCACTCTGAAATTGTTTGAACTTTTCAAATGTTTCAGACTTGTGTTTCATTAAGTAAATATACCCATATCTACTTAAGTCATCAGTGAAGGTGAGAAAGTAACGATAACCACCGCGCGCCTCAATACTCATCGGACCGCACACATCAGTATGTATGATTTCCAATAAGTCACTTGCCCGTTCCATTGTTCCAGAGAACGGCGTTTTAGTCATCTTGCCCATGAGGCATGGCTCACATGTGTCAAGTGATTCAAAATCAAGTGACTCCAAAAGTCCATCAGCATGGAGCTTCTTCATGCGTTTTACGCCAATATGACCTAAACGGCAGTGCCACAAGAAAGTGGTATTATCATTATCAATTCTATATCTTTTGGCATCAATGTTATGAACATGTGTATCATTACTATCGAGATTCAATAAGAATAAACCCCTCACATCGGGTGCATGACCATAAAAGATATTACTCATGTAAATAGAACAACCATTATTCTCTGATTTAAATGAGTAACCGTCTCGCAATAAACAAGATCCAGATATAATGTTCATGCTTAACGCAGGCACTAAATAACAATTATTCAGGTTCATCACTAATCCCGATGGTAATCGAAGAGCGAGCGTGCCGACGGTGATCACATCAACCTTGGAACCATTTCCCACGCGCATCGTCACTTCGTCCTTTGCCAGCCTCCGTCTATTCCGCAGTTCCTGTTTTGAGTTGCAAATATGAGCAACCGCACCGGTATCAAATACCCAGGCACTACAACGAGAGTTGGTAAGGTACACATCAATAACATGTATATCATATATACCTTGTTTGTTGTTGGCCGCCTTCTTGTCAGCCAAATACTTGGGGCAATTCCGCTTCCAGTGTCCAGTTCCCTTGCAATGAAAACACACAGTTTCTGGTTTGGGTCCAGCCTTAGGTTTCTTCACGAGAGGAGCAACTGCTTTGCCACTCTTCTTGGAGTTACCCTTCTTACCCTTGCCATTTTTCTTGAAACTAGTGGTTTTATTGACCATCAACACTTGATGCTCCTTCTGAATTTCAGACTCAGCGGCTTTCAGCATCGCAAACAGCTCGGCGACTGACTTGTTCATCCCGTGCATGTTATAGTTCAACACGAAGCTCTTGTAGCTAGGTGGCAATGATTGAAGAACTCTGTCAGTGATAGCCTCTGGCGGAAGGGGCATCCCTAACTCAGCCAGACGGGTGGAGTACCCAGACATTCTGAGCACGTGATCACTGATAGATCCGTTCTCCTCCATCTTGCAAGCATAGAACTTATCGGAGATCTCATATCTCTCGATCCGGGCATTCTTCTGAAAGATAAACTTCAACTCCTGGAACATCTCATATGCTCCATGACGTTCAAAACGTCTTTGAAGTCCCGGTTCTAAGCCATACAACATTGCACATTGAACTATTGAGTAATCATCAGAACGAGCCTGCCAGGCGTTCACAACGTCTAGAGACTCAACTGGAGCGGGTGGATCACCAAGCGGTGCATCAAGGACATAAGCCTTCTGGGAAGCCGTAAGGATAATCCTTAGATTACGGGCCCAGTCCACAAAGTTACTTCCATCATCTTTCAACTTAGCTTTCTCTAGGAACGCATTAAAATTCAGGGGTGCTACTGCGCGAGCCATGATCTACAACATAAATATAGCAAAGACAACTTAGACTATTGTTCTTAGATAATGAGTTTAGTTAATCATATTACTTAAAAACTCCCACTCAAATTGACATCCCTCCGATCATTCGAGTGTAACATGATCTAAATCCACCAACTCAAGTCCGATCATCACGTGAGTTGAGGTGGTTTCAATGGTGAACATCTTCATGTTGATCATATCCACTATATGACTCATGTTCGACCTTTCGGTCTCTTGTGTTCCGAGGCCATGTCTGTACATGCTAGGCTCGTCAAGTTTAACCCGAGTGTTCCGCACGTGCAACATGGCTTGCACCCGTTGTATGCGAACGTAGAGTCTATCACACCCGATCATCACGGCGTGTCTCGAAACGACGAACTTTCGCAACGGTGCACACTTGGGGAGAACACAATTTATCTTGAAATTTAAGTGAGGGATCACCTTATAATGCTACCGTCGTCCTAAGCAAAATAAGATGCATAAAAGGATTAACATCACATGCAAATCATAAGTGACATGATATGGCCATGAACTTGTGCTTTTGATCTCCATCTCCAAAGCACCGGCATGATCTCCATCGTCACCGGCATGACACCATGATCTCCATCATCTTGATCTCCATCAACGTGTCGCCATAAGGTTGTCGCGCTGACTGTTGCTTCCACGACTATAGCTAACGTTTAGCGATAAAGTAAAGCATTACATAGCGCTTAATGATTGACACGCAGGTCATACAATAATTAAAGACAACTCTATGGCTCCTGCCAGTTGCCGTACTCATCGACATGCAAGTCGTGATATTCTATACAAAACATGATCATCTCATACATCACATATATCTCATCATGTAATTGGCCATATCACATCACAACATACCCTGCAAAAACAAGTTAGACGTCCTCTAATTGTTGTTGCAAATTTTACGTGGCTGCTACGGGTTTGCAAGAACCGTTCTTACCTACGCAAAACCACAACGTGGTGTAGTGATTGCTTTTTGATCTTCTAAAAGAACCCTCTTCATTGAACCGATTCAACTAAAGTGAGAGAGACAGACACCCGCCAGTCACCTTTATGCAACAAGTGCACGCAGCGGTAAAACCAGTCTCGCGTAAGCGTACGCGTAATGTCGGTCCGGGCCGCTTCATCTCACAATACCGCTGAATCAAGTATCAACTAGTAACGGCAAGCAATATGTATACACCCACGCCCACAACTCGTTTGTGTTCTACTCGAGATCTCATCTACGCATAGACCTAGCTCATGATGCCACTGTTGGGGAACGTTGCATGGGAAACAAAAATTTTCCTACGCACACATAAGATCTATCCATGGTGATGAGCATCTACGAGAGGGAGAGTGAATCTACATACCCTTGTAGATCGCTAAGCGGAAGCGTTAATAAACGCGGTTGATGTAGTCGAACGTCTTCGCGATCCAAATCGCCGAGCGTCCCGCGATCCAATCACGATCCTTCCGATCTAGTGCCGAACGGACGGCACCTCCGCGTTCAACACACATACGGCTTGATGACGCCTTCACCTCCTCGATCCAGCGAGCGATGGTGAAGTAGTGGTTGAGTTCCAGCAGCACGACGGCGTGGTGATGGTGGTGAGGAACAATCTCTGCAGAGCTTCGCCAAGCGCTACGGAGATTATGACGGAGGAACTAGAGGGTTAGGGTTGCCGCACACGGCTTGGGGAAATCTTGATGTGTCCCGTGTGCTAGCCCTGCCCCTCTATTTATATGTTGAGCCTTGGGGTCTAAACTTGGAGTAAAAGCCTCCTCCGGGTCGGTTTTGCCCGCACAAGGTCGGTTTGGCCCGCAGGGAAAGAGTCCAACTCGGATCCCTGCCGAACCGTGCACAGCCGCGCACAAGCGGTAGTACCGCTTCACACAAGCGGTAGTACCGCTTGGGCGGTAGTACCGCTTCACACAAGCGGTAGTACCGCTCGGGCGGTAGTACCGCTTCAACAAGCGGTAGTACCGCTTACGCGGCAGCAAAACTACTTTTGCACTTTCCAATACCTTGTGGGCTTTATCCCTTTGGCTCATATAAAGTGTTGCTGCACCCGAACACTTCGGTAAACATCCGGAACCCCCTTCCGGTGAACTCCGGAACCCTTCCAGAGATCAAAACACTATTATCACATATATCAATCTTTACCTCCGGACTATTCCGGAGATCCTCGTCATGTCCGGGATCTTATCCGGGACTCCGAACAACTTTCGGTCACCAACATAATAACTCAATTATACTAATCGTCACCAAACGTTAAGTGTGTAGACCCTGCGGGTTCGAGAACTATGTAGACATGACCGAGACACCTCTACGGCCAATAACCAATAGCGGGACCTGGATGCCCATATTGGCTCCTACATATTCTACGAAGATCTTTATCGGTCGAACCTCTATGTCAAGGATTCAGTTAATCCCGTATGCTGTTCCCTTTGTTCTTCGGTATGTTACTTGCCCGAGATTCGATCGTCGGTATCACTATACCTAGTTCAATCTCGTTACCGGCAAGTCTCTTTACTCGTTCCGTAATACAAGATCTCGTGACTAACACTTTAGTCACATTGCTTGCAAGGCTCATTGTGATGTTGTATTACCGAGTGGGCCCTGAGATACCTCTCCGTCACACAGAGTAACAAATCCCAGTCTTGATCCATGCCAACCCAACAGACACCCTCGGAGATACCTGTAGAGCACCTTTATAGTCACCCAGTTACGTTGCGACGTTTGATACACACAAGGTATTCCTCCGGTGTTAGTGAGTTGCATGATCTCATGGTCAAAGGAACAGATACTTGACATGCAGAAAACAATAGCAATAAACTGACACGATCAAATGCTACGTTTACAGTTTGGGTCTTGTCCATCACATCATTCTCCTAATGATGTGATCCCGTTATCAAATGACATCTCATGTCAATGGCTAGGAAACCTTAACCATCTTTGATCAACGAGCTAGTCAACTAGAGGCTTACTAGGGACACAGTGTTGTCTATGTACCCACACATGTATTTGAGTTTCCAATCAATACAATTATAGCATGGATAATAAACGATTATCATGAACAAGGAAATATAATAATAACCAATTTATTATTGCCTCTAGGGCATATTTCCAACAGTTATATCAAATATTTAGTGCAGTTGCAATGCCGACTATATATGGTTTCGTGGCTGCCACCTGTGTGTGTACTTTGTATTCTCGAGTCCATGGGATCGAGTTCTTATACCTCCGATCGGAAACTTTTGTCCTTGCCACTTAATTATGGCTCACACATCGCCACATGGTTAGCTAGGTTATCATTTGCTTAGACCTTGCAAATAGAGGTAATATATATATACGGGGTCCACAAGCGTTGCATGATTTTCAGATAAAAAAGAGTTGCATCTTGACGCATGGATCAACGGAATTAAGTCGCCACGTAAATTAAACTCCACGTTGTAAAATTACCTCGCCTGCCTAAATTCTTTACAGCCGTAAGTTATTCGGGGTAATATTAAGACGCACACGTAAGTTGTTCGCATGTGCATCGTGGAGTCCACAGCCGTAAATTTACATCCTTAGTTTATGTCATTGGGTGTGCCGTAAGTTTACATCCTGTGGTACAAAAAACTTACGTGTGCGTCTGGTTCAGGCTTGGGCGCGTGGGTGATTTGTCTGGCTCGTAAGATGGGTAGGGTGAGGAATAAGTATTCCTCACCCAGGGTGATGAATAGTCGATCCCTATATATATATATATATATATATATATATATATATATATATATATATATATATATATATATATATAGGTAAAGAGGTAAAGATAAAGATTTTGTAAGCGTATCGATAACTCCCGGACGTGCCATATTTTTGCTCCTCGTCCCGAACGCTTTTTTTACCATTGGATGATTCGCACAAATCTCAAAGCAGAGAAAGAGGACACGTCAGACTCAGCATCGTTCGGTAGTAGCTCTGTTCGTCCCGAACGACCCCCCTCCCACACTCTCTCTCCAACCCCGCCGCCCACACACTCCAATCACATACCTGGCCGCCCACTCACAGCATGAGCGGGCGCATCGCGCCGCCGCGCCGTTCGGTCGCGCGTTCCCGCCGGCCGCCGCGCCTCTGCGGCAGGCGCGCGGGGAGGAGCCATGCAGGTCCCGCGGCGGCCTCGGGGAGGAGCATGGCAAGTTCCAGCGGCGTCTGCGCGATGAGGATGTGCGGCCACCACCTATCCATCTCGTGCGGCGCCGATGTCGTCGAAGTTGGCGTTTGGTGCGGGCAGAGAGGAGCGGCGAGAGGGAGATGGGGGAGAGGCAGTCGGCGACGCAGGGGGAGGGCGGATCCGGTGACGCACGCGCACCTTCATGATGCGCCGTCGGCCTCCATGCGGGATCCAGCCGCCCTGTTCCCGCGACGGCCATGAGCGCCGAGCTCCTCAAAGCTGCAGCCATGGCGTGGCGGCTACCGCGACGCCGGGGAGGAGATGCAAGCCACCGCGTTTCCGCAAGGAGGAGGTGGTGGTCACCGCGCCGCCGGCGAGTAGAAGGGGTAGGCACCGCGCCCGTTCTAGAGAAGTGGAGTCTGTTCAAAAGGTTCTACATCTCGCCGTGTTTTCTACAAATTGTGCAGCTTGTGTCTGAGGTATGAATCGTGCCCACGCCTCTCCCATTCCAGTTCTTCTACTAACTAATGTGAGTTTTCTCGAGACGAGTTTGCCGTCCTGCTGATTGTTGGATTTTTAGAAGATAATCCACAGGGGGTGTTGCTTAGTGTAGTACTTTGGCCTTTGGGGACTGGAACCTATGTATTAGCTGCAGGAGATGAATCCTCTAGAATTTGTGTCCTGCTAATTGGCACAAATGTGGGTAGACGATGCTGCCATGGCACATTTTTGCTGCAACATTTTGTTGTAGACTGCCATTTTTGTGGTTTTGTTCGGGAGCACATGGCAAGTTACAGATTAAAATGTCTCCCTCCCCCTAAAAATGATGGCAAATTTGTTTCCAGTGATGGCAAGTTGATATGCACCCCCACTGCAAATTTGTCATGTTTTGTGCTTCGCAAACATCAATATTGCCATGGAAAAAATACTTGTATTTCACATGGAAAATTTTAGATTAAGTTGCCATGGCAAATTTTATTTTAAGTTGCCATGGCAAATTTTTACTCCATTTTTGCGATGGCAAATTTAACTCGATTTTTTGCCATGGAAAAAATACTTTTATTTCACATGGCAAATTTTGGATTAAGTCGCCGTGGCAAATTTTCTTCTAAGTTGCCATGACAAATTTATTGTAAAGAGCATGGCAATTTTTATTAAAATATTATGGCAAATTTACATTTTTATAGAACATGGCAACTTTTACTATGTATAATTGTGTAGCCATGATATTTTTTAAGTTATTTCCATGGCAAAAGTACTACATTTTTGCCATGGCAAATTTGACTCCATTTTATGCCATGGCAAACTTCTTTAATTAACATGTTCAAAAACATGCAAACTTGCCATGGAAAATTTATAGATGTTCAAAAACATGGCAAACTTTGCCATGGTAACTTTAGGTGTTCAAAAACATGGCAAACTTTGTAGATGTTCAAAAATATGGCAAATTTGCCATGGCATTTTAAAATGTTCAAAAACATCGCAAACTTTAATATGTGCAAAAACATGGTAACTTCTTTTAATTAAGTTTGTTCAAAAACATGGCAAACTTTTTTTAATTAACATGTTCACAAACATGCAAACTTGCCATGGCAACTAAAGATGTTCAAAAACATGGCAAATTGCAATGGCAATTTAAGATGTCAAAAACATTTGCAAACTTGCCATGGCAAACTTAAGATGTGCAAAAACATGGCAAACTTTTTTTTAATTAAGTTTGTACAAATACATGGTAAACATGCAAACTTCTTTAACTAAGATATTCAAAAAACATGGCAAACTTCTTTTTTAATTAAGTTTGTACAAATACATGGCAAACATGCAAACTTCTTTAACTAAGATATTCAAAAAACATGGCAAACTTGCTATGGCAACTAAAGATGTTAAAAATCATGGCAAGCTAAGATGTTCAAACCCATGGCAAACTTGCCATGGCAACTAAAATCAGTATTTGTTTATAGATGTGAATTTTTCCATGGCAACTAAATGCATTTTTTGCCTGGTTTGTTGTGTCTTTTTGCCATGTCCGTCCGAAGAATGTTTGTCATGGCCATTTTACAAATTAGTTTGAGAACACGACAAGTTTGTTCTTCCAAATTTGTTTTTGCCATGGCAAAAAATTTTGATCCTTTGAAATTTGTTTTGCCATGGGGATTACATGAACGATATCATTACAACTTAAGATGTTTTCTTTATTTTTTTTCTGAAAATTTTCTATGTGTCTAGAGAGAACCTTTTTCACCATATCACTTCATGGCAACTTTTTTTTTTTTGTAAATTTCGTAGTGATGGCAACTTTTCATACTGTAGAGATGCAGATTGCCATGAACTTCTTCCTTTTTTTCTGCCATTTTTGAAAACATAAACTTGAACATGGCAATTTATTTCATAGAATGGCAATAGTCAATGACATTTTTGTCGTGCAAAAGACCAATGTTTATTAGTCACAGAAAAACTGAGCTTTTTACTAGTCATAACTTAATATGGGCTTTATTTTTCGTTTTTCTTTTCACAGGGAAAAGGCCTGTAGGCCCACTTTCTCTACTGGATCCTGTGTTTTGTGTAACGACAACTTTGATCGTTACGGGAGGTGAGGCGTTCGGGCTGGAGGTTCTTTTCCACCGAACAAATTCGTTCGGTCCTTCTCCACTCCAGCACGAACGAGTCGTTCGGTCCGGGAGTCTCCCAGACCGAACGTCAGCGCGATTTGCAAAAGGGCACGCTTCCATAAGTCAAAAGAAAACTAGTAACAGAGCATCATTTTGTACTAGATTTATTTTGTTTGAAACAAATCGTGATTGACCAACATTATCTCCAAAAAATGTGGGGCATCACAATAATCACGGAAGCACAACAACCCGAAGCACTTGATAGGAAGCAAATCGAGTAATAAATGAGAATTAACTGCCTTGAGGCCCATGCAGCCACTAGTAGCGTGACTAGCATCCGAATTCAATCTGAGCGCTCCAGCCAAATCTGATCGTACGGCCACTGCCTGGTCTGATGAAACGCTAAGGATCAGTAGTCTGATCCCTAGCGGTTCCCAATACTAATTCTGTCGCCCAATGCCCCACTAACTCCCTCCTCTAATCTCCTATTTCTCTTCCCATCATTTGCTAGATAGGCCATAGATGAGGCGCTCTGTTTGATGGTGGCCTCAAAAAAACAAGAACCATTGATATTCGGATTGGTTAGGAGCGTTGCTCGATTCCTCATCATTTTATCAGTCCCAATTTTTGATGCATCAGAAGCTTCAGGAGACGGTCATGTGCACCACAAAATTAGCTTGACTGGACGGTAGCACGAGCCAGCTACTCTGCAGCTCCCAGTGTAGCTAGCTGGACTATGCAGCTATTTAATTGGCATTCAGAATTACTGCCCTTGCTAGTTCCAGCAAATCGGGGATTCAGTAGCGTTCTTCCGTGTTCGAGTTTGATCTTGTCAGTACAGGGATATCATTGCCTCCAATATATATAGTGATAGCTTTGCAAACAGAATAAAGAAAATTGTTGGCTGATGGTTCTACAATTGTCCTGTACAAAGTGTAATATTTAGATAACATAAATTGTGATCCCAGAGTTCACTTTTGACTTTACGGAGTGGAAGAAAAAAATCAACTAGATTAATGACCATCACCGTATGTATTTTGATTTGGTTTCAGCCAACCTGACCTCTCTGCATACATATCGAGTTAGCGGCTTTTAAATTTCTTTATGCACCACTTGAAATGCCTCAAATTTGAAGAAAGCCAACTATATTTTATTGCATAATAGAAGGTTGGTGACATTAAAAAAATGGTAACTATCTTATGCATCGTCCAGCGAGGGAGCATCGACCTACTATGTCCAGACTGGTATTCCGCTTACTTCTGATTTTCACCTGCAACCAGCGTGTTCATGTGATAAATTTGGTACATTCAAACTTCCCCTGCAATATCACTGCAGTGAAGCTTCAACTAATCCACAAATGTTATATGTTCTAGCCGCATTGGCGGCCTGTACCTATTTTTTGGTATGCTTCTGACAGTGGAGTATGTTTTTTCAGGTGTCTATTCTTTTTTTTTTTTTTGCGAATTTCAGGTGTCTATTCAAGTGGATGACTACTAATAACAAGGGATAGAATGTACAGTATTTTATTGCAAACGAATGTGGATTTCTGGAACATGTTTTCTTATTCTATTGTATGGCGGGTAGATTCAAATTTTGGGACCTTGTTTTACATTAACAAAATTCAAGATTTGTGAGAAAAAAAGCATGATCCAATTCTGTTAATAGGATACTATGTTCCTTCCAAACCATGGATATGAATGTTCTAGTCCCGGAGAGATTGTTGGACGGAGGAAATTGATGGGAAATCTTTGCCTCCCTGCAAATCCAGCTGCTTGAAGACCAATCTCAAACTGTATGATGACATTGAAGTTGCGCGTATGAATCTCTTCGCATCCTAATGTAATTAGCTGAGTAGTTTTCAGTTCTGTAGTACTGATTTGTGATTTGTTTTCCTGCTACCTGGTTACCCACAATACTAGAAAAAAGGCTGTTAGTGGCGCACCTATTTTGGCTATTAATGGCGCACTATAGGTGCGCCACTATTATCACGCCACTACTAATAAATAGTAATGGCGCACGCCTGGTGCGCCACTGTTAATCTACATAACAGTGGCGCACCACCTGATGCGCCATTACTATCCCAGACACTAATGGCGCAGCTAAAGTGCGCCATTACTAGGCCCAGAAGTGCGCCACTGCTGTTACTCCAAGGGGCCATGTGTACCTTGTGCTCTGGGTTACTAATGACGCACTTTTAGATAATGCGCCACTGGGGTGTTTATTTATGTGCGCCACTAAAGTGCAATATGGTGCGCCACTACTATGAATATTAGGAATTTTTTTTTTGCTTTTCTGATATTTGCACAGGTTACAAAATACATTACAACACAGAATATAAACAGCACAACATATAAACAGCAGATTTATCAAATACAATAGAAGATTAGTCTCCGAATACAATTCATCATATTAGTCTCCGAATTCAAAATACCGAACAAAGTTAGAACATTACAAGTCTCGAGACCGCGAGTAGCGAGTTTGTCTTCACATTACAAGTCGATATCTAAACTACCATCACATAGAAGAGGGTTGCGGTCACGATGAGCATCATCGCGATGAAACTGATCTTCATCCGGTTCCTCCTCCACTCCCTCCTCTCTCCCGCTAGATAGCGCGCATATCTAGCTTCCGCCTCCGCCCTAGTGGTGTACCCTTTGTAACTGTTACCGCTGAAACGGTGAACCTGTCTCCGACACTCCTCCCAGTCGTCGTAGACTCCGGGAACCTCACCCTTGTACACGACATACGACGGCATCTCTATGCACTAGACAAACAAAACGTTAGTAGCAATTCACAGATAATATATAAGCAATATATAAGTATGCAACAAAAGGACCGGAAGAGAAAAGCAACACATTAATAGCACGATTCATGGTCCTACTAATAAATAGCATCGATTATATATAAGTTGAACGACTGTCCAAACTAAAGAGACATACAAGTTCATTAAAGTTTAATTACAACATGAGCTAATCGATATTTCAGAACTACATAGCATCAATACTTTCGACTCGACTCAGGGACCGGAGCGTGGATGAAGCCGCCGTCTTTCGTGATGGTCATGAATGTGCGGTCGTTGTCAGCCTGCATTTGTAGCGTTGTTTCTATTTCACTGTTGGACGGTTGATAGTTGAGGTAGAACTGCCCCGAGGTACGAAGGACATCTTGATAGATGATTTCCGCAAACTCCGACTGGATGCGAAAGAATTCTTGTCTGATGTCCTCGTCCTGGATTGCCGACAAGCGTGCGGCCCATTCTTTGAGATTATTTGGTAGCATAAGGTGATGATGGTTCCGTACGATCGCCCGCATGTGATGGAGGGCGTAGTAGGCATCCTTCTGACTGCCAGGCGGCTGCTTGACGCAGGGGAACGTCGTTACGTGGGTTAACGCCCTATTTAAAGTGGTGTCCCAAGGGGCAGACGGGGAGCTCTGAGACCCCGCGCTACTGCTTTCAGTTTCCTGCGGAAGGAACGTGAACCATTTAGAAATTTGGCTTCATTAATTAGAATGCAACCATATGGAGCTAATTACGCGGGGGTGTATTCCTTACCAGAACACGCTCAAGCTCCTTCACCTTCGGATCCGTGGTAAGCTCCTTTGTTACCGGGTCCACCTTGTACCGGGCCCTGACATAGTTCCTGGTCTGCTTTTCATGGTATTTATCGAAGAGGGGCGGTAGGCCTTGCTCGGCACGCTCCGCGTCCTCCTTGTCCCATTTAGGTTCCGCCACTCTGTAACCGCCGGGACCGAGTTTGTGGACCCCTAAGTTCAAGTCCCGCATATCTTTCCCCCACTGACTTGATTCCGCGGATGCATTGCTCTCGCACTTGATCTTGAACTCCAGGTAGTCAGCTTCGCTGATCGAAGGATTTGTCTCCTTGATCTTCTCATAACTATCACCTCTTAGAATCCTTCTCTTCACCGTGGCTCTCCAAGTAGCCAGGGCCGTGCTCATCTTCGTGAGGGCGGCACTGTTCACTTTATTCCCTGAGAGGCGTGTGTTTGCGAAGTCACCGAGGAACTTGTATCGTTCGTGCAGCTTCGTGAAGAGGAGGTTGCGCAAATTCCCTCGGTCACGATGCCTTAGGTTCTCGGTGTTGATCGAGATGGTGCTTCGGAGAATGCACCCGAGTTGTCCCGCGTACCCACCGACTAATTCTTTGGGCGCCGTTGGATGCCCACTGGAGGACACTTCAGTAAATTCCTCCTTGACGGTGCCGAGCACGTTCGGGCGCCGGTCCTTCCGTTGCCTCTTCGGTTGGCTGACATCTGTGCGTTCGCTGCCATCATCAGTGGTGGCATCCCCGGCGGCACCATCAGTGGTGTCATCCCCGATGCCACTAGGGGTTGTGTAGTCGGGATCGGTGTCTTCCGCGGCGTCCTCATAGCGGTGAGGTTCTTCCTCCATCTCCTGGGACAGCTCCCAGAATGGCTTGCCCGAACCGCCGGCCTCATCGTTGTCGGCCATGTTCGCTCTAAATAGGAAAAAAGGCTACTAGAGTTATTGGATGAGATCAGGGTAGTATCTATTCTTCTCAGATTTAGAGGAAAACTAAGAATAAAACATGCAAATTGATGCACACCCATAGGTAAGATCTCCTTTTCTTGGTTTATTTTACTTTGCATGTGATTCATACAAGTTCTTAGAAAAACTTGCTATCCCTGCATTCTGATTACCAAGCATACAAACAAAGCATTTTTCATGATAAACAACCAAGGCAACCAATATATATATCAAACAAATAAACAAATAAAAATGAGTTATTGCTAGAGCCTGATGGTTGAGCTTTCGTTAGCATGGCATATGTATGGAAGCAAAAATAGTTTGCATTTCAACTTAAGGGAAAACTATAAAAGCCACTTAGAAATATTTGCTTTGTAGAAATAACATTGTCTCTAAATGTTGATTAATTTTTGTTTCGGTTGAGAATCGGGCACCTTCTAGGTCAAGATAATTGGGCATGACCTTTGCTAATTTTCTTGACCTAGGAGTGCCCCATTCTCAACCGAAACGGAAATTAATCAACATTTCAGGAGAAAGGGGTAACTATTTGTCCCTGCACAAAAAAAGGCCTACATATATCCAGTGTGTAGTGCCAGGGAAATCAATTTGAGAATACATTAGAGATAGATACAGTTCGTATACCATACTAACTGACCCTCGAAGCCTCATAGAGCAAGATCAATCACGCCAATTTTACTCTGCACAGCCGTTGACACAGAGAACCAAGATCCAATCTAATGGTAGCTAACAACCAGCGGAACGGGAGGGGGGGAGGCCATGCGCAGGTTTACCTGGGGTGATGCAGGATCCCAGGCGCGCCACCGATGCCACCGGAGGAGCAGGGGTGGCGGGACGCGCTGGAGGCGGAGGATGACGGGGTCGTCGGTGAGCCTCGCTGCGCGATGAAGGCGCTGATGGGGATAACGGAGTCGATCTGGAGGCGGACACGGAGACGGAGGCGGTTGGGCTCGTCGGCGGAGTTCGATCTAGGTGGCAGCGAGGTGGAGGCGGCGAGGTGGGTGGCGGCGAGGCGGGACGAGCCGGGTGGCGGCGGTGGCTGGCAAAGGAGAGACGAGTGAGGGGAGGGAATGAAAGAAGGGGAAGGAGTAGGATAATGCCGTAGTGGGGGGAGGGTTAGCAATGGCGCACCTTTTAGGGGTGCGCCATAAAAATTGGTATATCAATGGCGCACCTTTTAGGGGTGCGCCATAAACACCGTGATAGCAATGGCGCACCTTCTCCTGGTGCGCCATTACTAACTTTTTTTTTATTTTTTTGGATTTTTAGTTGCATGTAATAATTTAAGATTTGAGATAAAAGAAAAGGAAAATGCAAATGGAGTGATAAAACCATTGTGCAAAGATTTAGAATTAGATGACATGGTTGAAATCAAGTGACATGAAATAACAGTCATCAAAGATTGAGCTTGCCACTGACACACACACGCGGCCGACACGTCGTGATTCGATCTTAGCTATCTTTTCACAATCTTCTTGCCCTTCTTTCTCGCGGTTGAATAATTTAGCCCCGGAACCCCTTGAATTCTTCTCTTGAACGGACGTCCTTTAGGTAGGGTGGTCCTGCTTCTTCTTGTGGTGTATGGTACTTCATCGTCGTCGTCATCTTCCATCTTCGGGTCGCCGTACTTGTCGAAGTCTTGCTCATTGGCGACTCCATCCATTCCGATGATGTTCCTTTTGACTCTCCTCACGACAACATGAATGGGCTTTGACGGGTCGGTAATGAAGAAGCATTGGTCCACTTGGCAAGCCAGTACCCATGGCTCATTTTTCGCGGTGATGTTTGCGCCCGCGGTCTTGGATTTGGCTTCGGGTATAACCATGGTGGTGAAATACCGGTCTTCTTTTAGGACGCTCTTGGCCCATCTGACACGGAACATCGGGACCTTCTCTCCAGCGTAGCTCAGCTCCCAGATCTCCTCGATCCTTCCATAGTATCTGTCCTTGTCGTTACCGGTGTAGGATTCCATCGTTACCCCGGAGTTCTGATAATCGCTCTTCATGTCCTTTTCCTCGGTGTAGAATGTGTAGCCGTTGATATCGTACGCCTCATAGGTCATCAGGTTGTGCTCGGCGCCCTGTGACAAGGCGAATATGAGTTTTTCTTCCGCGGAAGAATCCTCATGTAAAGGGTACGACAGAAGCTTGTCCTTGAACCAACGCGTGAAACATGAGTTGTGCTCTTTGATTATATCTCCGTCCGTCCTCTGTTGGCCTCGGTCATTGTACGTCTTCTCAATAAAGGTTTTGTGCTCTACCACCCAAGGATCGACCACGTCTATGTGTTGTAGCGCGACTAGGTTTGCTCTTTCAAAGTCGGCGAGTCGACCCTTGAAGTCGACATGCATTTCGCGGCGACCCTAGCGGTGACCCCATCCAGCGAGCCTGCCGAGGTGCCTGTTGACGGGCAGACCAACGGGGTTCTCGATGCCTAGATAATTCGTGCAGAAGGAGATGCACTCTTCGGTCAGAAAGCCCTTGGCTATGCTTCCATCTGGACGTGCCCTATTGCGAACGTATCCTTTGATGACACCATTCATCCTTTCGAACGGCATCATGCCGTGCAGGAACGTCGGCCGAGTTGGATGATATCATCCACGATATGGACCAGCAGATGCACCATAACGTCGAAGAATGCGGGCGGGAAGTACATCTCAAGCTCGCATAGTATCACCACGATCTCTTCCTGTAGCCTTCTGATTTGCCTCACGCCAACCGACTTCCGAGAGATGACGTCGAAAAAGTTGCATAGGCCAAATAGCGTTTCACGGACGTGCGCGTCCATGATCCCACGGATTGCAACTGGAAGTATCTGCGTCATCAGCACGTGACAGTCGTGAGACTTCATCCCGCTGAACTTCTGCTTCGCTGAGTCTAGGTATCTGCTTATCTTCCCCGCGTAACCGTAAGGAAGTTTTACTCCTACGAGGCAGGTGAAAAACTGCTCGATCTTCTTCTGACTTAGAGTGAAGCACGCGGGAGGGCAGTCATATTCGATCTTCTTGGCCTTTTTGCCTTTGCGACGACTTTCCGTGTCCTTCGCCTCATCATCATCATCATCATCATCATCATCATCATCATCATCATCATCATTAGGGCGTTTTGCGTGAAGCTCCTCCCTGATGCCCATTGATTGCAAGTCTGCCCTTGCTTTTGGCCCATCTTTGGTCCTCTCTGGCATGTTGAGCAGGGTACCAAGCAGACTCTCGCACACGTTCTTCGTGATATGCATGACATCAAGGCTGTGAGGCACACGGAGGATCTTCCAGTACGGCAAGTCCCAGAAAACAGACCTCGTTTTCCATACCTTCAGCAGCGGCTCTGGCGCCTTTCGCTTCTTTCCCGGCGGTGGGCACTCTTTCCAATTTTTCAACAGCTCGTCTATTTCCTCGCCGCTCCTCGTACGTGGGGGTCTTCGGGGTTCGGTTTCACCATCGAACAGATCCTTGCGTTTTCTCCATGCGTCATCGTCGCGAAGCCACCTTCGATGTCCCATGAACCCGGTTTTCGAAGACCCGGGATCTCTATCTAGCTGGCGATACGTTGTGTCATCCATGCACCTGACGCATGCACAAAATCCGTGGACCACCTGCCCCGCGACATATCCGTAACCGAGATAGTCGTGCACCGTCGTGAGCAGTGCGGCTCTCATAGGGAAATATTGTTTCGCTGTGGCGTCCCACGTATTGGCTGGCGTTTTCCACAGCGTGTCTAGCTCCTCTTTCAGCAGCCCCAGATACAGATTGATGTCGTTCCCTGGTTGTTTCGGCCCTTCAATTAGCATACTCATGTGAATGTACTTCCTCTTCATGCACATCCAGGGGGGAAGGTTGTACATCCACACAAACACAGGCCAGGTGCTATGTGTGCTTCTCTGGCTGCCAAACGGATTGACTCCATCGGTGCTCGCGCCCAGCATGATGTTCCTTGGATCGTCCCCAAATTCTGGGTGTTCGAAGTTCAACGCTTGCCACTGGCTCGCATCCTTAGGGTGACTCAGCATCTTGTCTTTTTTATTTATCTCCGGATCATTTCCGTCATCTTCTCGCTTCTTCTCCTCCCTATCCGCGTGCCAACGCAGGAGCTCTGCTTGCTTAGGGTCCGCGAAATACCGCTGCAGATGAGGAGTGATCGGAAAGTACCACACCACTTTTCGAGGAGCTTTCTTCCTCTTCTTGTATCGAGTGACGCCGCACACCGGACATATGGTAGACTCCGCGTGCTCGTCCCGATAAATGATGCAATCGTTCATGCACACATGGTATTTCACGTGCGGTAAATCCAGAGGACACACGATTTTCTTCGCCTCCTCGAAACTGGTCGGGCACTTGTTCCCCTTGGGAAGACGTTCATGCCAGAATGACATGTTCTCGTCGAAGCATGCGTCGGTCATTTTGTGTTTTACCTTCATCTCCAGAGCCATGAGCGTTACTTTCAGGCGGGTATCCTCGGGCCTGCATCCTTCATACAATGGAGTAACCGCGTCTATCTCCAGTTGATCCAGCTTGGCTTTCTCTCGGGCGGCAGCTCTTGCGTTACCCGTCTGCTTGAGAAGCAGCTCTTGAATATGAGGGTCCTGCACCCAGCCCATCGATGGTCCATCGTCGTCTGCTCCGGCATCTTCATCTTCATGATCATGCCCTTCGTCTTGATCTTCCTCATCATCATGTCCGGCATCTTCTACATGATGACTGTGTCCTGCATCTACTTCGTGATCATGTCCTGGAGATTCTTCGTCTTCTCGCCCGCCCTCGCCGCTATTGTCTTCCTGCCCTTCCTTATTTCTTGCCCGGCCCCCATGGACGACTTCATAATCATCTTCATCACCTTGCCACCGATAGCCATCCATGAAATCACGCACGAGCAGGTGGTCCCGCACCTGTCTGGAATCCGGGTCCATAAGGCTCTTCAGCTTGCATCTTCGACACGGACATCTTATCTCCGTCTCGTTCTTTTGAAGCATCTCGGCCTTCGCGGAGCTCAAAAACCTATTCACGATGCCTTCGGTCATCGTGCGGACCATGGTCGCCTGCGGGGGTAGAGCAAAACGATATTTTAGAACCAAAAAAAAAATTGGCATGACTTTGCCTAAAAATAGGACCAAAAAGAATGCATAGTGCCAAATTCTCGCCGAAATGGAAATGAATCAACATTCCGGCAAAATATTGGCAACTATCGCATTTCAAATACCGGTACCTGCAAACACAAACATATGCAACACCACAAACATACGTAGATCTAGGCCATAAAAAGTGTGTACGTTGGAGGGAGAAAAAAAGTAGATCTAGAACATAAAGAAAGCTTTCCCCTTACTTACCTATCAAAAAAAGGAAATTTAATCACTTAATTTGGGTGAATCTATGGTGCAAATGAGGTGAGGAGGAGGAGGCAGCCGAGACCAAGCTTGGTAGAGGTGGAGAGAATGAAGTGGGGAAAGTGAGTGTGGTAGGTGGCTGTCAAAAATATCTAGCTGCTCTCAGGTTACCAATGGCGCACCTCCTAAGAATGCGCCATTGGTAACCAGGGTTACTAATGGCGCACCTGGTGTGTGGTGCGCCATTACTAGTTTTGAATTTTTTTTTTTTTTTTTTGTTAGTAGTGGCGCACCGTGGGTGTGGTGCGCCATTACTAGTTAAAACTAGTAATGGCGCACTTTCCCCTGGTGCGCCACTACTAAGTCTGGGGAGGGGTGTGGGGCCAGGACAAACTTAGTAATGGCGCACCACACACCAGGTGCGCCATTAGTAATATGGCCATTAATGGCGCACTCATATCTGGTGCGCCACTGCTATATAGCAGTGGCGCACCACATACATGGTGCGCCATTAATGTCCATATTAGCTATAGCCGTTTTTTTAGTAGTGCCAGTGCCAAGTGACATTCAGTATTCTCCAAAGGAATTTTATTTGTACTTGTATGGATGATTTTTATGATGTGAGATAATTTGTGTAACCATCAGTTATTCTTCTACATGGAATATTTCATTTTGGTTCTGTTATTCCTGGGCCATGTCATTGATTCTATGATTTAATGGCCATCATGCTAGTTCTTGTCTTTTTTCTTATGTCATGGTTGTCCAAATGCCTCTTGTACAGATTTTTCTTACTCCATGGTCGTCAAAATACCTCCTGTACGCTGTTTTGTATGGATCATCAAATTAGTTAAGGAAAAATACCTATCATATAGGAATGCAGGCTGCTTATCATATAAAAAGCTAGCAGTATAACTCGCGCATTAGCGCGGCTAGACTTACTATTTAATTTATTTTTGGCGGTTTTCTCCAAATAAATTGTTTCATGTGATCCGTGACTGCAATCTATTAGAAAAAAATAGCCAAAACTTATATCGTGAGAAACGATAATTAAACATTGGTAGAAATACTTCCTTTTGTAAATTGATGAGAAATATTGTGATGTTTGACCAAAAAATGCCGAAAGTATAATGGTATGTGTCCTTCCATGCCAAAGGCTTTGATACTAATCTCTAGTTTTCACCGCTCCATTTTTCTCATCTCGCGGCAAATATCTAGGCACCCAATTTTTTTGGGGATTTTTTACCAAGAAAATTTAAACATTCCTTGGCACCATCCATATTCACTTTTGTTTGTTAGTACAATGGCATATATATGCCAACATGCCTTCTTATTTGATGCAATTTTTATACCAATTTCACATCTAATCCAATGTAATCTGTAAATAGTGTGGAAATTGGTAATTGTTATGTCGCAGTCGCTCTATGTATCGTGATTAGAATTTGCTGTGAACGTAAGTTTGAGGTATTATTATTAGTAAACACATCATCTATGATACTGATCAGCATCCTGCAATGTAGAACAGCATAATTCCATACTAATCTTTGTGTTCCCTCTTTATTTTTCAATGGTCGTTATTTATTCCCACAATCAAATGCTAGCCGAGTTGCAACGTTACCATTGTTAGAACATGAAGATACAAAACAATAGTTATAGTTTAGGATGTGCCTCCTTAGGAAACATGGTCAAACTTTGGATGAAACCTTTTTATTGAATGTATTATTGTTGTTTCTTTATTTCTTTTCTGCTTTGCATTAATTTGAGCTACCAAATGAATTTTGTTTAATATGATAATTGGCACATAAATAGTAGGCTATAATTTGAAATAGCACAAAAGTATCAATTTATTTTTAGTAGTTTCGCTTAGTAAAACATAACATGCATGGCATCATTAGCAAGGGATCACTGTAGCATGATTATTGGGTGTTACAGAGACATGCATGAGGTTACTATTTTAAGGTATAATGATCTGGTTTCTAGTCCGAGATACTGTTTCCCCAGAGTTCTTTTTTAAGATGTGCGCGATCGGGTCTGCACATTTCTTTTTATTGAACATATGCATATGTCTTTTTTCACGTGTCTGAGTTACATTCAATCTGTATCGTGTCATGGTAGACTTGTTTCTCGGAGTTAGATTTAATTGGTATCATGCCATGATAGACTTATCTGCACGTGAAAGATATTTTGGGTAACCTTTTTATCCTTCCTTTAGTCTGTGCTACCACTCTAAAGATATTTTGAGTATGTGACAGTCTTCGGCATGGTTGACTATTTGTACGTGAGGGTTCAAAACGGAAAAAAATGACTATTCAAGCGTGGCATGTTGTATTTCTTGTACAATATCTTATATCTAATGGATTAGAAACCATAGATCGGCGAAAGTGTGTTTGAGTATACCACGAAAGGTATGAGGACTCAAAGGCCATTGCCATTATTCCAATCAGTTGCACTCAAAGACACATTTGCTTTCAAACCGATTGCGATCTATAGAAATCATATTATGTGTTTATACTACTACATCTAACAAAAAATTGTAAACCAATTTCTAACGATCGAATTTCTACAATTTTTTAAATTGATATGTACAAAAGGTCGTAGGTTATTTATTTAAATAAATCTCTAATAATCTAATTTTCATGATTTTTATTTTTTACACTAGTAAAATATATCTAAAAGACAATGTAATCGAGCACATATCAAGTTACCATACTCCTTTCGTTCTAGCATTAACTTAGAGTAATAGAGGGGACTTCGTCTGTGTCATCTTATGGTATCACACAAGGCATGCTTAAATTAGGTCCACCATTTATAATACTTGTAGTCCAACTAAAAATTAGGATTCCGGTTGCATGTTCTCATGTTGTTCCAGTTGCAATCCACCCCATGGAGCTAGTTCCTAATTAAATATCTCTTTGTTCTTAATTTGTATTTTTGTTCTAATAATCAATGAAAAAAATAAAATATGATATACACATTTTTTCCATGGATAGCTATACACATACTTGAAACTGAAACCAATGCATTACATTATATGTGTATTTTATCTGTCTATGAATCATTGCCTCGTACAGGTTCTAGTTAGTATGGTCGTACTTCCATGTAACTGCTAGTATAGGTCATCGAAAAAAGGCATGCTAGTGTATGATTTTCTTGGCAAGCACCCTTAGTTAAGGACAACCAGGCTTGATCTCTTATGTTGTTGTTCAAAAAGAGCTATTTGGTTAAAAAAATAGTGATTGCTTTCCATCCTACCACGTCCAAAAAAAAGCGCAGTCTTTGCAATGCAAAGAACGTTTTTCTTAATTGCTTTGCACCTCGACTTGTTTGCCAACACGCCCAAACTAGACGTGACACATTTCACTGGTTTGGATATAGCAATGTTACTACGTAACATTTACATCTTTAAATCTAAGACATTCATATCTAAATTTATGGTTGAGATAATTTAATCTATTTGGACAAACTTGATTGTTCTATTTTCCCTTCGTATTTTTCTTTTAGTATATCTAATAGATAGATAGTATACATAGATAGATCAAATATAGAATATAGATTACAAATAAAGTCTATGGTAATTTCATTCTGTTGCCAAACCGAATACTCAGCAATGATGATCTTATTGCACATGCATTATTTCTTTATTGGGAAAAGTAAATATGCTTGTAAGCCGGAAGGCTGGAAAACTAAGGAGCAGATAAAGGAGGGGATGTCATCGCCAGTAACATGTCTTCTAAAGATGACGTTTTTTTACACTTTCTCGTGCACTCATCCATAGTGGCGTAGCATAATCCATCTAGAGCACAACAGTTGCACACTTTAGGATTGCTGCATCGATCCTTAGCCTGATGAGCACATAGCCCATATGGTAAACTGATCTTGCCGCCATCCATGTCAGCCATGATTCGGCCTATGGAATAACAAATGAACAATTAATTGTTATGCGATTATATATTTTAGAATATAATAAATAAGCTCACAACGGATTAAACAAAAGAAAAGTAAAAATGCCTCCTTCACTAGTTATAGTAGTATCTATATACATCCAGGGCAATTGAAAAAATTAAGGTTGCATAACATGACTTACATTCAGCAATAGTAGCACACCATACGAGATGTAGAGACAGTAGGGCTAGTGCAAGGATGCCAATCGTGTACTTGTCCATACCCCAGCCGATAAAACACTGGGATGTCAATCACTTATGTTGTTGACGAGAAATATTTGCTAGGAGTCAATACAAAACATTACTCGTACATATATAGAGAGGTGGACAAAAGAGATCCGGTGCTATAACTCACCACGATCGACTGCAGTAAACATCCATAAAATTGAAATTATTTAGTATCTTTTAGACTATGAAGCCTCATTCGAGGACAGCCCCTAGCGCACAAATCAAGGAAGATTATTTTTTTCCTTCTTTTAGAAAAGTTTCCAAATTTTGGTGGCCAAATAAATACGAATGCAGGTAATTAGGAAGATATTGTTTGTCGGAATCTTCACCTACTATGTTTATATTTCTGAAATGTAATTCTCCAATATTTATTGCCTTGTATGTTGTCGTACTATTGGCAACAGCTACCATTAATTATGTCTATATTCCGGAAGAGAGATTAAATTAGTAAGGGCAATCAAAGATAAAATTAACCGAGAACGGTAGCATTTTAGTCTAGAAAATTATGGTGGATGGGCCCTACACACGGCAAAGAGAAAAAAATAGATATTTGGTTTCTCTCAGGAGTCAGGAGCAGTCAAATATGTATTATCTTGACAAATTCCTTGAATTCTGCTTATTAAGATGAGAAACAACTCACATGTTAACTCTGTAATCCTGCAATAGGCATATAATGTTGGATAAGAAATTCATTACATCCTCATACTCCCTCCGTTCGTAAATATAAGGTGTATTAGTTTTTCATAAAGTCAAAGGAGTCTACTTTTGACCAACCTTCTAGAAAAGTATGTAATGATTTACAATTAGAAACTCTATTAATAAACCAGGGAGAAGAATAAATAATTCTTCACCCTTGTCCAACCAGCAAGACGAACTGGCGCATGGCTCCATCGCACCTGTAGGGTGTAATTTGATTTTCCTTTTGCCTCGTCTGACTATGAAGGTTCCTCTTTTTTGGTCGTGGAGTTTGGAGCACCCCCACTGCAAGCCGATGCAAAACAATTTCCCTAGGATTCAAGCAGCGGCGAGCGGTTTGCTGGTAAGGCGAGCGACAAAAGCTCCAGCCTACATCGTTTTGAGGTGTTGTAAGCGCTTCGATAGCAAGGAGAGCCCAAAAAGTGCCAGCCGTTGTGGGGCGACAGCAATATGAATGGGCCCGTTGGGAGTTCCTGTTGAAATCTGTCCATGGGCTTAAGGCCCATATAGAATTTCAGAAAAATCCCTAAGGCCCATGTGGGTGTGAGAGGTGATGGAAAGTTTAGTCCCACCCCGGTTTCGGAGGAAGAGTTGGAGTGGTTTATAAGGGATTCTCTTCCACATGCTATTGGAGCATGAGAAGAGAAGAGGCCCTCGCGCACTCCTCCTCCGCCGCCCGCCTCGTCGCGGGATTGAGCCGAGCCGAGCTCACACCTATGCGCTTTATTTTTACCGGTCAGGAACGGAGCCGGGCGCCTACATATTGGAGGCGTTGGCCAACCCTAGCCGTCACGGAACAGATCGCACCGCCCCTGTCCATCGTTCCATTGCTGCTGCTGCCGCCGGTGATCCCATCCCGTCCGCCGCGTACACGGTCGATGGGAGAGCAGGCCTCCGAAACCCCGCCTCTCTAGATCCTGTACGGGAGAGGGGCGATTAGGTTTTTGGGAAGCGACTACGCGACTGCTCGCCTTCGGTCCTCTACTTCATCTACGTCCGTGTCGCCTTCGTCATCGTCACCATGTCGCCACCAACCGACGCCGACCGTGCCGCTGCTGAGAAACTCGAAGCCGACAGGAAGGCGGCCGAGGATGCTGCCGCCACCACCGCTGCTGCTACGGCCAACTGGCCTATTGGAGGGTATAACGCGCTTATTCCGCTCTTATTTGTTTCAATCTTAGCAGTACTACTTGCATGCATAGATGTTTCAACTATATGTGTAGTATATGCTAGTCTGGTTAGTAATCAGTATGTCGTTAATCTAGTTAATGCCATGATAGTCATTGTTTCGTGGATTAATCTGATCGGAAAATTGCCTATATTCTCAACAGTTCCGAGCCGACCGACGCCCTCCTCTCACCCCCACGGCGCGACATCTGTATCGTGTGTACGGCGATGCGCATGGGGTCACGTTGGCCCTAGCTAGCCCGACTACGGTGAAACGTCCGTCTGCTGGACGAGGACGACGCCCCGCCGGCCGAGTCCCCGGCGATGAATACCTGGCCAAAGTCGGGCCCACACCGCCAGCCAGGGGTTTGCGGCGTCCTCGGTTGGACGATAATCTTGTCATGGTCGAGTGACGCGCCGGTTGTGGCTGCTGCTTGAAGAGGTATTTTTACGCTCCCAGTAGATGCCCCCAGTGATTTGCTTCAGGATCCGGCCATGTCTGTTTGATCCATTTTTTTATGAGAGCTACGTTCGATTCTTTCTTCCCTAAAACTTTACCATCGATTGATTTCTTCTGCCGGACCACCCATGTAGATTGAGACCCTCAAGGCCCCCATAAGTCTAAAAAAACAGTATATGGTCCGGTAGCTACTTTGTCGGTATTCTTGATTGATGGGGAACACTGAACAAACATGCTAATGGTTCATTTGGTCATGTTGCATTTATTTCTTGTTATCACCCACGAATCAAACAAAACGATCAAACCTTTCTCCTTCTCGAATAATTCCCAGAAGAAACCAAACAGCCAAACAAAGGATTGGGACTACTAAATACTAATTCTGTTGCCCAATACCCCACTAACTCCCTCCTCTAATCTCCTATTTCTCTTCCCATCATTTGCTAGATAGGCCATAGATGAGGCGCTCTGTTTGATGGTGGCCTCAAAAAAACAAGAACCATTGATATTCGGATTGGTTAGGAGCGTTGCTCGATTCCTCATCATTTTATCAGTCCCAATTTTTGATGCATCAGAAGCTTCAGGAGACGGTCATGTGCACCACAAAATTAGCTTGACTGGACGGTAGCACGAGCCAGCTACTCTGCAGCTCCCAGTGTAGCTAGCTGGACTATGCAGCTATTTAATTGGCATTCAGAATTACTGCCCTTGCTAGTTCCAGCAAATCGGGGATTCAGTAGCGTTCTTCCGTGTTCGAGTTTGATCTTGTCAGTACAGGGATATCATTGCCTCCAATATATATAGTGATAGCTTTGCAAACAGAATAAAGAAAATTGTTGGCTGATGGTTCTACAATTGTCCTGTACAAAGTGTAATATTTAGATAACATAAATTGTGATCCCAGAGTTCACTTTTGATTTTACGGAGTGGAAGAAAAAAATCAACTAGATTAATGACCATCACCGTATGTATTTTGATTTGGTTTCAGCCAACCTGACCTCTCTGCATACATATCGAGTTAGCGGCTTTTAAATTTCTTTATGCACCACTTGAAAATTAATATATGCCTATAGCAAGTCATCCATAAATTAGATCAAGAAAATGTTGATTTAGCTTGAAAGATCTCCGTGTAGATTATTGGATAAATCAGAAATTGTATGATCTAATAACTTAAAAAAAGAAATTCCAGTGCACTTCTATTTCCCACCTGCCATGACAAAATAAAGCAATTAGTATCACCCTGTCTCCATCAATTTATATGAATTGTGTCTATTTAGTTTTTCAACTAATGTATCTGCTGGAATTATGTGTCTATTAACTGTTTTCATGTAGCAATTTTTGTTTTTGGTATGATCTTTTAGCATCACCGGTGGTCACTGGTGTCAGGGTATGGTAATGGTTGGCATTCTTCTTGATACGGGCTGCATCTCCTCATATTCTGTTGGCACCGAATCAGTCGGCCAAACGACCGTGTCAATCCTGCAAGGACGATGTCGACGAGGAGATGCGCCTCATTCACTCTCCAGTATATATATATAGTTGTTTCTGCACTCTCCACTCTATTATTCATTTCATAACCGATATCTCTGGTCGTCTTATTCAGTTGAAATGTGTTTGATTTTTTAACCAGTATGATATATTATTTTGCACAAGATTTGGTGTAGACATAAAATAGAAAAATGCCTCAAATTTGAAGAAAGGCAACTATATTTTATTGCATAATAGAAGGTTGGTGACATTAAAAAATAGTAACTATCTTCAGCATCGTCCAGCGAGGGAGCATCCACCTATTATGTCCTTTCTCGTATTCCGTTGTATACTTCTGGTTTACACCTGGAACCAGCGTGTTCATTTGATAAATTTGGTACATTCAAACTTTGCTGGAATTTTGTCTATTTTGGGCCAGCCCAATAGCAGTTTCAGAATTCCTAATAAATCTTAGAGGCCCACGCAGTCCATTCGTGCAAGGCAGGAGGTGGAACTAAAGTTTAGTCCCACATTGTTAGTTTGGTGGGAGTTGGACCTCCTTATAATGGAGGTTGTTTTCCCACATGTATGAGCATGAGAACAAGAGGGACATTCACGCGCGCTCCTCCTCCTCCGCCCGCCTCGTCCCGACGCGCCGCGCCGCGCCGCGCCGCGGTTTGCGGGAACAAGCCGATGTCTAAATTTTTTCCACGCACGACGGGTATACGAACGGTCACACGGGAGCTGAAACGTTTTGCTGTAGTGGAGATTGAATCCGAACGACACACCTCTTTGGGTCCTGTACGGGAGAAGGGTGATAAGCTTTTTGGGGAGCGCTCTGTGCGACTACTGACCGGTTCATCACGGACGCTCCGGACACCGACGACCATTTCCCCAACGACGACTTCTTCCCCGACGTCGACAACCTCTTTGACGACATGGCTGGCGATGACATCGACCCCAAGACCAGTGCTTCTGCCACTGCTCCTGCTTCTGTCGCTGCTCCGTACGTCTCCGATCTCTCTCTGTTTAAGATCATACCATAGTTTCTTGATCTAGCCTCTGTTCTACATATGTTCTGTACTAGTTTGTTCTGTACTAGTTCATTTGCGCAGATGCTATTTGCCTTCTCTCTGTTAGATTACATGACATGTGTCATCTCTACTACATTAGGCATGTTTTATCTACTATTTCCATTATAGGCAATTTACCCCAAATGGTTTTGTTGCATCCATGAGGCCTCTTATGTTTGAGGGTGTGCACTATAAGAGGTGGCGCGTGTGAGCAGTCTTATGGTTTCAAACCATGAGTTGCTATGACGCCACTCTTGGCAAAACTGAAGGAGATTTTGATGCTCAACAGGAGCAAGCTTTTCAGAAAATGGATACCCTGTTTAAGGCTGCTCTTTTGAGTGTTCTTGGTGAGAACATAGTTGATGCTTATGCGTCAATTGATAATGGAAAAGATATGTGGGACGCACTCGAGGCCAAGTTTGGGGTCTCGGATGCCGGCACTGAGCTGTACATCATGTAACAATTCTATGACTACAGGATGACTGAAGAGCGCTCCGTGGTTGAGCAAGCTCACGAGATACAGTCATTTTGCTAGAGAACTTGAGCACTTCAATTGTATGTTACCGGACAAGTTTGTTGTCGGAGGCATCATCACTAAGCTTCCTCCTTCGTGGAGGAACTTTGCTACCTCTCTGAAACACAAGAGACAGGAGTTTTCTGTTCCGGATCTCATTGGTACTCTTGATGTGGAAGAAAAGGCGAGAGCAAAAGACACAAGTGCTCGAGGTATTGATGGAGGATCTAGTGCCAATCTGGTACAGAAGAAAAACTTCCAGCCCCACAATTTCAAGAACAAGGGCAAGTTTGATGGTAAAGCAAAGTTTGATGGGAAGAACAAGGCTGTACAGCACATCAACTTCAAGAAGAAGAATGACAAGAAGAAAGCTGTTTGTCATGTGGGATGAGATCCTGATCATTGGGCTCCTAGTTTCCCTAATCGTTATGACAAGCGTCATCTTGGAAAAGGTGGCAAGACCGCTAATGTTGTCATTGGTGACATTGACATGAAGGATGATAGACCGCAGGGACTTCCACCGTGCTAATGGGCAACGGTTCAAGTGCTTCTGTTCGTGGTGTTGGCATGGTCTATCTGAAGTTTACTTTGGGAAAGATCGTGCGGCTGAAGAACGTGCATTATGTCCCCTCCGTCAATAAAATCCTTGTTAGCGGATATCTTCTGTGTAGAGATGGCTACAAGCTTGTCTTTGAGTCGAATAAATTTGTAATATCCAAGTATGGAACTTTTGTTGGTAAAGGCTATGAGTTAGGAGGCCTGTTCTGTTTATCCTTGTCAGATGTTTGCAATAAAGTTGTTAATCATATTTGCAACAATAGTGAATCAAATGTGTGGCATTCACGTCTCTGTCATGTTAACTTTGGTTGCATGTCGCGACTAGCCAAGTTGAACTTAATCCCTAGTTTCACCACTGTCAAGGGTTCTAAGTGTCAAGTTTGTGTGCAAGCTAAGCAACCTCGTAAGTCTCATACGACTACGGAAACAAGAAATCTTGCACCACCAGAGCTCATACATTCAGATCTTTGTGAAATGAATGGTGTTTTGACAAAAGGTGGAAAGAAATATTTCATGTCATTAATTGATGACTTCACTAGATATTGCCATGTGTCGGTGTCAAAACCGACAGACCTCGGGGTAGGGGGTCCCGAGCTGTGGATCTAAGATTGATGGGTAATAAGGGACGACGAACACAGTGTTTACCTACGTTCGGGCCCTCTCGAAGAGGTAAAACCCTACGTCCTGCTTGATTGTATTGATCGTATAATGTGGTTTACAGAGTAGATCTACCTCGAGATCAGCATGAGCTAAACCCTAGGCTATGGGGGATGAAGATAGCTCTCCCCCTAATGACTACAACCCTCGGTTTATATAGACACCGATAGGGCTAGGGTTACCAAATATAGATTACAATAAGGAATAAAAGAGATCTTCCGCCTTCTTGACTTGGAGGGCACACCATGGCTTCATAGTTCTCCTGTCATAGTATGGCTCCACCAGTCCGGCCCATGCACAATGGGCCGTCGTCCCGAGAACCCCTTAGTCCATGACTCCCTCAGTAGCCCCCGAACTTGCCTCCAATGCCAAGACTTATATCCGGTATCCATCCATCCGCTTAGTATTCGGCTTGCGGGGCGAGTTCCCCAGTACGTCTCTTCCCAGTTCGGAGCCAAATGATGTCCGAAATCTGAAACGGCTATTTTACTTAACACTGAAGGTAATAAAAATATCGCTCAAGCGCAAATAGTGCCTTTATCTGACAACTTTTTCTCCTTCAACGAAGAATCGCTTCCGGCCATAACGCCAAGCAGTTACTATTTCTCAAAGCACGGCCAGAGGCTGACGCCTCGCTTGACACTGTTGGAAATATGCCCTAGAGGCAATAATAATTTAGTTATTATCATATTTCCTTGTTCATGATAATCGTTTATTATCCATGCTATAATTGTATTGATTGGAAACTCAAATACATGTGTGGGTACATAGACAACACTGTGTCCTTAGTAAGCCTCTAGTTAACTAACTCGTTGATCAAAGGATGGTGAAGGTTTCCTGACCATGGACATGAGATGTCATTTGATAACGGGATCACATCATTAGGAGAATGATGTGATGGACAAGACCCAAACTATAAACGTAGCATATGATCGTGTCAGTTTATTGCTATTGTTTTCTGCATGTCAAAGTATCTGTTCCTATGACCATGAGATCATGCAACTCACTGACACCGGAGGAATACCTTGTGTGTATCAAACGTCACAACGTAACTGGGTGACTATAAAGATGCTCTACAGGTATCTCTGAGGGTGTCTGTTGAATTGGCATGGATCAAGACTGGGATTTGTTACTTCGTGTGACGGAGAGGTATCTCAGGGCCCACTCGGTAATACAACATCACTATAAGCCTTGCAAGCAATGTGACTAAAGTGTTAGCCACGGGATCTTGTATTACGGAACGAGTAAAGAGACTTGCCAGTAACGAGATTGAACTAGGTATAGAGATACCGACGATCGAATCTCGGGCAAGTAACATACCGGTAAACAAAGGGAACATCATACGGGATTAACTGAATCCTTGACATAGAGGTTCAACCGATAAAGATCTTCGTAGAATATGTAGGAACCAATATGGGCATCCAGGTCCCGCTATTGGTTATTGGCCGTAGAGGTGTCTCGGTCATGTCTACATAGTTCTCGAACCCGCAGGGTCTGCACACTTAAGGTTCGGTGACGTTTCGGTATAGTAGAGTTATGTATGGTGGTGACCGAAGGTTGTTCGGAGTCCCGGATGAGATCCCGGACGTCATGCGGAGCTCCGGAATGGTCCGGAGGTAAAGATTGATATATAGGAAGTCCCGTTTTGGTCACCGGAAAAGTTTCGGGTACTTCGGTAGTGTACCGGGAGTGCCGGGAGGGGTACCGGGGACCATCGGGAGGGGTATTTCGACCCAACGGGCCTCATGGGCTGTGGGAGGAGTCAAGCCAGCCCTTAGTGGGCTGGCCAAGCCCCCCACTAAGGCCCATGTGGCTGGAGGTGGAAAAAACCCAAAGGTGGAAAGGTGGAAAGTGTTTCCAAGTGGAGAGGAGGAATCCTACTCCTAGTAGGATTGGAGTAGGACTCCTCCACCTCCAATTTCGGCCAGCCCTTGAGGGTTTGAGGCTGCCTCCTCCCCTCCCTCCCTCCTATATATACTAGAGGATATAGACGAGAATAATAACCCTAATTGCCACGTGCTCCCTCTACTTCCTCTAGATCGTTTTCTCCTTTAGTCTAGTTTCAGCGGTGCTTAGGCGAAGCCCTGTCGGAATAGTTCCACCACCACCGCCGCCGCGCCATCGCGCTGCCGGAGAACTCATCTACCTCTCCGCCCCCTCTTGCTGGATCAAGAAGGCGGAGATCGTCATCGAGCTATACGTGTGCTGAACGCGGAGGTGCCGTCCGTTCGGCGCTAGATCGGAAGGACCGTGATCAAGATCGCGAGACGGTTCGTGATTTGATCGTGGGACGGATCGTGATGGGATCGCGGGACGGATCGAGATTGGATCGCGAGATGGATCGTGATGGGATCGCGGGACGCTCGGCGATTTGGATCGCGAAGACGTTCGACTACATCAACCGCGTTTCTTAACGCTTCCCGCTTAGCGATCTACAAGGGTATGTAGATCCACTCTCCCTCTCATAGATGCTCATCACCATGGATAGATCTTGCGTGTGCGTAGGAAAATTTTTGTTTCCCATGCAACGTTCCCCAACAGACACGTCCCCTCAAGGTGGAAATCGTGTCCCACTTTTCAGGGGATATGGTTAATGATTTCGATTCCACTCCTCGCTCATAACGTTGCGGAGATATCGGGAAGTGGAGAGGCCAACGGCGTGAAAAAAGGGATCTCTGGCCTGCCCACAGTCTATAAAGGGGGGCCGCTACAGTCTGCATCCCATGCCTTCTCCTTTCTTCCACACTCGCAGTCCTTCAGAGCTCCAGCGCCCTTTCTCTATGCTTCCATAGCCAATCCCACTTCACCTCCTTCGACCATGGCCGGATCTGGCGCCAATGGGAAGTGGGAGGCCTCCTCCGTCACCAATGAAGATATTCTGAAGCTGAAGAAGGCCGGTTACTTGCCGGCCAACGTCACCCATCGAGCCCCCGAGGAGGGCCAGATCATCCCTATGCCCGAGCCGGGCAAAAGGGTAGTTTTTCTCCCCCATTTTCTTAGGGGGCTAGGATTTCCCCTGCACCCCTTTGTGCGGGGGTTAATGTTCTACTATGGGCTAGATTTCCAGGATCTAGCCCCCAACTCCCTCCTCCACATTTCGACCTTCATCGTCGTTTGTGAGGCGCTCCTCCGAGTCCAGCCACACTTCGGCTTGTGGCTGAAGGTGTTCAACGTGAAGCCCAAAGTGGTCGGCGGTGAACACGCGGATTGCGGAGGGGCCATGATTAGCAAGCTAACACGGGTCCAGTGGCCGGACGGCCACTTCGTCGACACTGTCCGGATGTGGCAGAAGGAGTGGTTCTATATCACCGAGCCGAGGGAGGCCGCATGGGGAGTGGCCCCCGTATTCCGGTCTGGACCCCCCACCAGATTGGCCTCCTGGACCACCAAGAGTCAGGACTGGGGGTGTTTTGCTGACACCAAAGCGCTGCAGAAGCACGCCGACAATGTGATAGAGACCGGCGCGAAGCTGGTCGACATGTTCCAGATCATGCTCCACCGCAGGCTCCTCCCTTGCCAGGAGAGGGCCAAGCCCATGTGGGAGTATAGGCCTGAGGATCCGGCCACTGTGTGGCACCTCTTCGACACGACTCCGGACAAGATATGGGGCCAACTATTCCAGCCCTAGAAGGAGTGGCCGGCCGAGGGGAAGGACGTCGGTCTTGACGCCGCGAATCCCCCAAAGGAGGTGAGTGGCGTTCCTCTTCGAAGAGTGTTCAGATATTTACATTATGTGAGATTCGATCTGACCTTGTTGCGTGGATTCTGCAGGGGTGGCTCACCAAGGCCAAGAAGATCAGCAGCCCGGCACCGCTGCCAGAGGGGCCCCGATCAGAGCAGCTGGAGAAGATGCTGGTCGTGGTGCCCTACAAAGCGCCCGCTAAGAAGGGCAAGAAGCAAGAAGCACCGGAGGCCAGGGAAGGCCTCCGCCGCACGATCCGTCTGGGCAACCAGTCTGGAGACGCTGCGGCCTCATCCGTACAGGATGAGGGCGAGGAGGAGGAGGACGAAGAGGAGAGTGCCACCTCGCACTCCAAAAAGAGGCCGGCGTCCGAGGACGCCGAGGAGGTCCAGCCTTCCCCGGCCCCAAAGAGATGACACCGGCCTAAGCTGGTTATACCTGATAGCTTGGACGACGAGAAGTCTGAGGCGTCAGAGGAACCTGTTGGAAATATGCCCTAGAGGCAATAATAATTTAGTTATTATCATATTTCCTTGTTCATGATAATTGTTTATTATCCATGCTATAATTGTATTGATTGGAAACTCAAATACATGTGTGGGTACATAGACAACACTGTGTCCTTAGTAAGCCTCTAGTTAACTAACTCGTTGATCAAAGGATGGTAAAAGGTTTCCTGGCCATGGAGGTGAGATGTCATTTGATAACGGGATCACATCATTAGGAGAATGATGTGATGGACAAGACCCAAACTATAAACATAGCATTTGATCGTGTCAGTTTATTGCTATAGTTTTCTGCATGTCAAGTATCTGTTCCTATGACCATGAGATCATGCAACTCACTGGCACCGGAGGAATGCCTTGTGTGTATCAAACGTCACAACGTAACTGGGTGACTATAAAGATGCTCTACAGGTATTTCTGAGGGTGTCTGTTGAGTGGGTATGGATCAAGACTGGGATTTGTTACTCCGTGTGACGGAGAGGTATCTCAGGGCCCACTCGGTAATACAACATCACTATAAGCCTTGCAAGCAATGTGACTAAGGTGTTAGCCACGGGATCTTGTATTATGGAACGAGTAAAGAGACTTGCCGGTAACGAGGTTGAACTAGGTATAGAGATACCGACGATCGAATCTCGGGCAAGTAACATACCGAAGAACAAAGGGAACAGCATACGGGATTAACTGAATCCTTGACATAGAGGTTCAACCGATATAGATCTTCGTAGAATATGTAGGAACCAATATGGGCATCCAGGTCCCGCTATTGGTTATTGACCGTAGAGGTGTCTCGGTCATGTCTACATAGTTCTCGAACCCGCAGGGTCTACACACTTAACGTTTGGTGACGATTAGTATGGTTGAGTTATTGTTGGTGACCGAAGGTTGTTCGGAGTCTCAGATAAGATCCCGGACATGACGAGAATCTCCGGAAGAGTCCGGGGGTAAAGATTGATATATGTGATAATAGTGTTTTGATCTCCGGAAGGGTTCCGGAATTCACCGGAAGGGGTTCCGGATGTTTACCGAAGTGTTCGGGTGCAGCAACACTTTATATGAGCCAAAGGGATAAAACCCACGAGGTATTGGAAAGTGCAAAAGGGAGTTTTGCTGCTGCCTTAAGCAGTAAGGCAGTACTGCCGCTTAAGCGGTACTACCGCTTGTGTAAAGCGGTACTACCGCTCAAGCGGCACTACCGCTTGGGTGAAGCGGTACTACCGCCCAAGTGGTACTACCGCTCCCGAGCGGTACTACCGCTCCCGAGCGGTACTACCGCTTGTGCGCGGTGCTGCAGGGATCCGAGTTGGACTCTTTCCTTGCGGGCCAAACCGACCTTGTGCGGGCAAAACCGAGCTGGTGGAGGCTTTTTGTCCAAGTTTAGACCCCAGGGCTCAACATATAAATAGAGGGGCAGGGCTAGCACACGGGATACATCAGGATTTCCCAAGCCGTGTGCGGCAACCCTAGCCCTCTAGTTCCTCCGTCATAATCTCCGTAGTGCTTGGCGAAGCCCTGCAGAGATTGTTCCTCACCGCCATCACCACGCCGTCGTGCTGCTGGAACTCATCTACTACTTCACCATCGCTCGCTGGATCGAGGAGGTGAAGGCGTCATCAAGCCGTACGTGTGTTGAACGCGGAGGTGCCGTCCGTTCGGCACTAGATCAGAAGGACCGTGATCAAGATCGCGGGACGAATCATGATGGGACCGCGGGACGGATCGTGATGGAATCGCGAGACGGATCGTGATGGGATCGCGGGACGCTCGGCGATTTGAATCGCGAAGACGTTCGACTACATCAAACCGCGTTTCTTAACGCTTCCGCTTAGCGAGCTACAAGGGTATGTAGATACAATCTCTCTCTCGTAGATGCTCATCACCATGGATAGGTCTTGCGTGTGCGTAGGAATTTTTTTGTTTCCCATGCAACGTTCCCCAACAGTGGCATCTGAGCTAGGTCTATGCGTAGATGAGATCTCGAGTAGAACACAAAGGAGTTGTGGGCGTGGGTGTATACATATTGCTTGCCGTTACTAGTTGATACTTGATTCAGCGGTATTGTGAGATGAAGCGGCCTGGACCGACATTACGCGTACGCTTACGCGAGACTGGTTTCACCGCTGCGTGCACTAGTTGCATAAAGGTGACTGGCGGGTGTCTGTCTCTCTCACTTTAGTTGAATTGGTTCAATGAAGAGGGTTCTTTTAGAAGATCAAAAAGAAATCACTACACCACGTTGTGGTTTTGCGTAGGTAAGAATCGTTCTTGCTAGATACCCGTAGCAGCCACGTAAAACATGCAACAACAATTAGAGGCCGTCTAACTTGTTTTTGCAGGGTATGCTGTGATGTGATATGGCCAATTACATGATGAGATATATGTGATGTATGAGATGATCATGTGTTGTATAGAATATCACGACTTGCATGTCGATGAGTACGGCAACTGGCAGGAGCCATAGAGTTGTCTTTAATTATTTTCGCCGTTTTGCTTTACTTTATCGCTATGAGTTAGCAATAGTCGTGGAAGCAACAGTCGGCGCGACAACCTCAAGGCGACACGTTGATGGAGATCAAGATGATGGAGATCATGGTGTCATGCCGGTGACGATGGAGATCATGCCGGTGCTTTGGAGATGGAGATCAAAAGCACAAGTTCATGGCCATATCATGTCACTTATGATTTGCATGTGATGTTAATCCTTTTATGCATCTTATTTTGCTTAGGACGACGGTAGCATTATAAGGTGATCCCTCACTTAAATTTCAAGATAAAATTGTGTTCTCCCCGAGTGTGCACCGTTGCGAAAGTTCGTCGTTTCGAGACACCACGTGATGATCGGGTGTGATAGACTCTACGTTCGCATACAACGGGTGCAAGCCAGTGTTGCACGTGCGGAACACTCGGGTTAAACTTGACGAGCCTAGCATGTACAGACATGGCCTCGGAACACAAGAGACCGAAAGGTCGAACATGAGTCATATAGTAGATATGATCAACATGGAGATGTTCACCATTGAAACCACCTCAACTCACATGATGATCGGACTTGAGTTGGTGGATTTGGATCATGTGACACTCGAATGACCGGAGGGATGTCAATTTGAGTGGGAGTTTTTAAGTAATATGATTAACTAAACTCATTATCATGAAACATAGTCAAAATGTCTTTGCAAATTATGTTGTAGATCACTAGCTCGCGCTGTAGCTCCCTTGAATTTTTATATGTTCCTAGAGAAATAGAGTTGAAAGATGATGGTAGCAATAATGCGGACTGGGTCCGTGATCTGAGGATTGTCCTCATTGTTGCACAGAAGGCTTATGTCCTTAATGCACCGCTCGGTGCGCCACCCCCTCTAGCGTCGTCTGTAGATGTTGTGAACATCTGACAGGCACGTTTTGATGACTACTTGATAGTTCAGTGCGTCATGCATTATGGCTTAGAATTGAGGCTCTAAAACGTTTTGAACGTCACGGAACATATGAGATGTTCTAAGAGCTGAAATTGTGATCTCAGGCTCGTGCCCGTGTTGAGAGGTATGAGACCTCCAACAAGATTCTTTGCCTGCAAGATGAAGGAGAATAGCTCAATCGTTGAGCATATACTCAGATTGTCTGGGTGCTACAATCGCTTGAATCGAGTGGGAGTTGATCTTCCAGATAAGATAGTGATTGATATAGTTCTCCAAGTCACTGTCACTAAGCTACTAGAGCTTTGTGATGAACTATAAAATGTCAGGGATGGAAATAATGATCCCTGATCTATTCGCGATGTTTGACACAGCGAAGGTAGAAATCAAGAAGGAGCATCAAGTGTTGATGGTTAGTAAAACCACTAGTTTCGAGAAGGGCAAGGGCAAGGAGGGATACTTCATGGATGGCAAGCCAGTTGCTGCTCCAGTAAAGAAACCCAAGGTTGAACCCAAACCCGAGACTAAGTGCTTCTATTATGAGGAGAACGGTCGCTGAAGCGGAACAACCCTAGATAGTTGGTAGATAAGAAGGCTGGCAATGTCGACAGAAGTATATTTGATATACGTGTTATTGATGTGTACCTTGCTAGTACTCCTAGTAGCACCTGGGTATTGGATACCGGTTCGGTTGCTAAATGTTAGTAACTTGAAATAAAAGCTACGGAATAAACGGAGACTAGTTAAGGGTGAGGTGACGATGAGTGTTGGAAATGTTTCCAAGGTTGATGTGATCACCATCGCACGCTCTCTCTACTTTCGAGATTAGTGATGAACCTAAATAAATGTTATTTGGTGTTTTGCGTTGAGCATGAACGTGATTAGATCATGTTTATTGCAATACGGTTATTCATTTAAATTAGAGAATAATGGTTATTCTGTTTACATGAATAATACCTTCAATGGTCATGCACCCAATGAGAATGGTTTATTGAATCTTGATCGTAGTAATACACATGTTCATAATATTGATGCCAAAAGATACAAAGTTAATAATGATAGTACCACATACTTGTGGCACTGCCGCTAAATGTCATATTGGTGTAAAGCGCATGAAGAAACTCCATGCTGATGGATCTTTGGACTCATTCGATTTCGAATCGATTGAGACATGCGGACCATGCCTCATGGGCAAGATGACTAAGACCCCGTTTTCGGTATGATGGAGCGGGCAAGTGACTTATTGGAAATGATACATGTTGATGTATTCGGACCAATGAGTGTTGTAGTGTGCGGTGGATATCGTTATTTTCCTACCTTCACTGATAATTTGAGTAGATATGGGGATATTTACTTAATGAAACACAAGTCTGAAATGTTTGAAAAGTTCAAACAAATTCAGAGTGAAGTTTGAGATCATCGTGACAAGAAGATAAAATATCTACGATATGATCGTAAGAGGTAAATATCTGAGTTACGAGTTTGGTATACAACTTAAGACAATGTGGAAGTTGTTTCACAACTCACGCCACCTGGAACACCATAGTATGATGGTGTGTCCGAACGTCGTAGTCGTGCTCTATTGGATATGGTGCGTACTATGATGTCTCTTATCGATTTGCCACTATCGTTTTGGGGTTATGTATTAGAGACAACTATATTCACTTTAAAAGGGGGCACCATCTAAGTCCGTTGAGATGACACCGTATGAATTTTGGTTTGGCAGAAACCTAAGCTGTCATTTCTTAATGTTTGGGGCTGCGACGCTTATGTAGAAAAGGTTTTTAACCTGATGAGCTCGAACCCAAAGCGGACAAATGCATCTTCATAGAGTACCCTAACGTAATAGTTGGGTAAACCTTCTATCTCAGATCCAAGCACAAAGTGTTTGTTGCTAAAACGGGTCCTTTCTCGAGAAAGAGTTTTCTCTCGAAAGAATTGAGTGGGAGGAAGATAGAACTTGATGAGGTTGTTGAACCTTTGTCTCAACCAGAGAGTAGCGCGGTGCAGAAAGTTGTTTCTGTGGAGCCTACATTAGTTGAAGAGGAAGTTAATGATGATGATCATAAAGCTTCGGATCAAGTTACTATCGAACCTCGTAGGTCGACAAGGACGCGTACTGCTCCTGAGTGGTACGGCAACCCTGTCTTAGAAGTCATGTTGTTGGACAACGATGAACCTACGAGCTATGGAGAAGCGATGATGGGCCCGGATTCCAAGAAATGGTTAGAGGCCATGAAATCCGAGATGGGATCCATGTAAGAAAACAAAGTATGGGCTTTGGAAGTATTACCTGAAGGGCGAAAGGCCATTCAGAACAATGGATCTTTAAAAGGAAGACGGACGCGGACGGTGATGTCACCATCTATAAAGCTCGACTTGTGGCAAAGGGTTTTTCACAAGTTCAAGGAGTTGACTACGATGAGACTTTCTCACCCGTAGCGATGCTAAAGTCTGTTGGAATTATGTTAGCAGTTGCTGCATTTTTCGATTATGAAATCTAGCAGATGGATGTCAAAACAGAGTTTCCTTAACGGTTTCCGTGAGGAAAGGTTGTATGTGATACAACCAGA
Source organism: Elymus sibiricus (assembly GCA_039707655.1). Classification (NCBI taxonomy): domain Eukaryota; kingdom Viridiplantae; phylum Streptophyta; class Magnoliopsida; order Poales; family Poaceae; genus Elymus; species Elymus sibiricus. The sequence continues at coordinate 485,940,457 of CM077671.1, forward strand.
AGGTTTTGTCAGTCCTAAGGATGCTAAAATGTATGCAAGTTCCAGCAATCCTTCTATGGACTGGAGCAAGCATCTTGGAGTTGGAATATACGCTTTGATGAGGTGATCAAAGTTTTTGAGTCTATACAAAGTTTATGAGAAACTTGTATTTACAATAAAGTGAGTGGGAGCACTATAGAATTTCTGATAACTATATGTGGATGACATATTGTTGATCGGAAATGATGTAGAATTTCTGGAAAGCATAAAGGGTTGTTTGAAAAGGAGTTTTTCAAAGGAAAACCTGGAATGAAGCTACTTAAATGTTGGGCGTCAGGATCTATAGAGATAGATCAAGACGTTTGGTAAAACTTTCAATGAGTACATACCTTGACAAGATTTTGAAAGAGTTCAAAATGGATCAGTCAAAGAAAGAGTTCTTGCCTGATTTGTAAGGTATGGAGTTGAGTGAGACTCAAAGCTCGACCACGGCAGAAGAACGAGAAAGGACGAAGGTCGTCCCCTATGCCTTATCCATAGGCTCTGTATAGTATGCCATGCTGTGTACCGCACCTGTGTGTGCCTTGCCATGAGTCTGTCAAGGGGTACAAGAGTGATCCAGGAATGGATCACTGGACAGCGGTCAAGATCATCCTTAGTAACTAGAGGACTAAGGAAATATTTCTCGATTATGGAGGTGATAAAGAGTTCGTCGTAAAGAGTTACGTCGATGCAAGCTTTGACACCTATCCGGACGACTCTGAGTAGCAGTCAGGATACGTATAGTGGAGCAACCATTTGGAATAGCTCCAAGTGGAGCGTGGTCGCATCTGCAGTATGACATATAGATTTGCAAAGAACACACGGATCTGAATGTTACAGACCGTTGACTAAAGACCTCTCTCACATGCAAAGCATGATCGAGCCCCAGAACTCATTGGGTGTAAGACAATGTAAATCACATGGTGATGTGAACTAGATTATTGACTCTAGTGCAAGTGGGAGACTGTTGGAAATATGCCCTAGAGGCAATAATAATTTAGTTATTATCATATTTCCTTGTTCATGACAATTGTTTATTATCCATGCTATAATTGTATTGATTGGAAACTCAAATACATGTGTGGGTACATAGACAACACTGTGTCCTTAGTAAGCCTCTAGTTAACTAACTCGTTGATCAAAGGATGGTAAAAGGTTTCCTGGCCATGGACATGAGATGTCATTTGATAACGGGATCACATCATTAGGAGAATGATGTGATGGACAAGACCCAAACTATAAACATAGCATTTGATCGTGTCAGTTTATTGCTATAGTTTTCTGCATGTCAAGTATCTGTTCCTATGACCATGAGATCATGCAACTCACTGACACCGGAGGAATGCCTTGTGAGTATCAAACGTCACAACGTAACTGGGTGACTATAAAGATGCTCTACAGGTATTTCCGAGGGTGTCTGTTGAGTGGGTATGGATCAAGACTGGGATTTGTTACTCCGTGTGACGGAGAGGTATCTCAGGGCCCACTCGGTAATACAACATCACTATAAGCCTTGCAAGCAATGTGACTAAGGTGTTAGCCACGGGATCTTGTATTATGGAACGAGTAAAGAGACTTGCCGGTAACGAGATTGAACTAGGTATAGAGATACCGACGATCGAATCTCGGGCAAGTAACATACCGAAGAACAAAGGGAACAGCATACGAGATTAACTGAATCCTTGACATAGAGGTTCAACCGATATAGATCTTCGTAGAATATGTAGGAACCAATATGGGCATCCAGGTCCCGCTATTGGTTATTGACCGTAGAGGTGTCTCGGTCATGTCTACATAGTTCTCGAACCCGCAGGGTCTACACACTTAACGTTTGGTGACGATTAGTATGGTTGAGTTATTATTGGTGACCGAAGGTTGTTCGGAGTCTCGGATAAGATCCCGGACATGACGAGAATCTCCAGAAGAGTCCGGGGGTAAAGATTGATATATGTGATAATAGTGTTTTGATCTCCGGAAGGGTTCCGGAATTCACCGGAAGGGGTTCCGGATGTTTACCGAAGTGTTCGGGTGCAGCAACACTTTATATGAGCCAAAGGGATAAAACCCACGAGGTATTGGAAAGTGCAAAAGGGAGTTTTGCTGCTGCCTTAAGCAGTAAGGCAGTACTGCCGCTTAAGCGGTACTACCGCTAGTGTAAAGCGGTACTACCGCTCAAGCGGCACTACCGCTTGGGTGAAGCGGTACTACCGCCCAAGCGGTACTACCGCTCCCGAGCGGTACTACCGCTTGTGCGCGGTGCTGCAGGGATCCGAGTTGGACTCTTTCCTTGCGGGCCAAACCGACCTTGTGCGGGCAAAACCGAGCTGGTGGAGGCTTTTTGTCCAAGTTTAGACCCCAGGGCTCAACATATAAATAGAGGGGCAGGGCTAGCACACGGGATACATCAGGATTTCCCAAGCCGTGTGCCGGCAACCCTAGCCCTCTAGTTCCTCCGTCATAATCTCCGTAGTGCTTGGCGAAGCCCTGCAGAGATTGTTCCTCACCGCCATCACCACACCGTCGTGCTGCTGGAACTCATCTACTACTTCACCATCGCTCGCTGGATCGAGGAGGTGAAGGCGTCATCAAGCCGTACGTGTGTTGAACGCGGAGGTGCCGTCCGTTCGGCACTAGATCAGAAGGACCGTGATCAAGATCGCGGGACGAATCATGATGGGACCGCGGGATGGATCGTGATGGAATCGCGAGACGGATCGTGATGGGATCGCGGGACGCTCGGCGATTTGAATCGCGAAGACGTTCGACTACATCAAACCGCGTTTCTTAACGCTTCCGCTTAGCGATCTACAAGGGTATGTAGATACAATCTCTCTCCCGTAGATGCTCATCACCATGGATAGGTCTTGCGTGTGCGTAGGAAATTTTTTGTTTCCCATGCAACGTTCCCCAACAGAACCCCCGAAGAAGGGATCTAGGGTCAAGCCCCCTGCCAGCAGGTAAGGTGTCTGTATTTTCAGCTGTTATGCTTTTAGTAGTTTGTTTTAGTTGAAGGCTAACCCCTCCGAATTGCAGTCCCCCACATGAGCGCCCCACCGAGCAAATCTCGGAAGGGACGTCTCCACCCGCTGAGCTGGCGGACAGTGGGTCTATGGCGTACTCCGCGCCTCCTTTGGTCCCCGAAGAGAATGAGGAGGTGCGGTCCCAAAGAACTCCTCCTCCTCCGAACACGGAGGGGGAGGTAGATGCCGTAATGGACGAGGTCAACACCTCGGTAACCGAAGGCCAGGAGGGAGCGTCCCTCCTGGCCAACGAGGGAAAAGAGTCTGGGCCATCCGGACCCCCTCCGTCGACCACTCCCGAGCCTCCGAGGCCCTCGACGGTATAGGTTCCTCCTAGCGGGGAGGGAGCCGGGGAGCCAACGCCGGCGCCGAACACCTCCGCACAAGCGGCGGTTGGCTGGCCGGCCACGCTGGAGGAGTTGGTGAACAACTCCGTCATCGTTGAAGGGCACCGCACCCTCATGGGTGCGGTTATGCAGAGTGTTTGGTCCATCCAATCCGGACTGAACAACGCTGTCCAAGGCCTTCTAACAGGCTTTGAGGTAATTCAAGTAATGATATTTCCTCATAATGCGGTTATAATTGTTAGTTTGGGTAGGCCGCATACATAGCAGCCCCCGAGACTCTGCCAAGACCTCGAAGAGACCTGCAGAGGATCAAATCCGATAGGTCAATTAACAATGTCGATATTTCTTTTGCTGATGCAGGCATCTTCCATGGCCGCGGCTGCTAATGCCGCGGCGTTAGAGGAGATGGATCGGAAGCTCAAGCTTTCCGATCAAGAGTTGAACCTTGTCAACAAACGGCTTGATGAGGTGCAAGGTAAGCTCCGTAAAAAGATGTGTACTTGCCGGATAGTGACTGTCCGGACTATTTACTGATTCTTTATCGTGATGATCTTGCAGCTACTGCCGTCGAGGTCGAGGGCTTAAAGGAGGCCCTGAAGAAGGCCGAGGCTGAGGCGACTGAGAAGAAGGCGGCCGCTGAGAAGGCAGTGGCCAAGCTTGAGAAGGCCAAGCTTGCTGCCGAGCAACATGAGGCTCGGGTGACCGAAGTCCAAGTGGAGCTCCAGGATGCCGCAAAGAAGCTGGAGGCCCTTGAGAAGGGGCAGGAGGAGCAATCCTCCCGGCTATCCAAGGCAGAGAAGGAGCTTCAGGAGGCGAGGAGTGACGCTCGAGGTGTCCGGGAGGAGCTCCGGCAAGCCGTGCAAATTGCCAATGGTAAGAAATATTTACTGCAGAGTGTGTTCGGAGGCAACAGATTCGCCCTGCTGACGAGGGTCTGGCGCTCCGCGGGCGTATTCACTGAACTCCCGAAGAATGTGGCTGCCGCGGTGAGGCACTATGCCACCCGCGAGGAGGACTCCACGCAGCGGCTCTTTTGGTCACAGTTTCCGGACTCCGAGCGTCATCCCCTCCTCAGCGATCAAATGAAGCAGCTGATGGAGATGCATCAGATGTCCGAGCTAGCCTTGAAGGACCTCTGTGTCAACCTGTGGCCGGCCGAGCCCCTTCTGGACACCTACTCCGACCTTGTGCAGAGGCTACGGGAGGCGCCGCTCCGGATTGACGCCATGAAGAGGTCGGCGTGCCTTGAGGGGGCGAGACTCGCATTTGCGAAGACCATGGTTCATTGGCCAAGGATTAATCCAATGGAGATGGCCACTAGTCCTCCGCCCGAAGGGAAGGAGCATCGTCGCCCCGAGCAGTACTTCGCGCAGGTGATGACCGGAGCGCGGGCGATAGAGGACCAGTGTTCGAAAAATGTAATGCTTGAGTAGTTGTAGTAAGTTTGTACCAAGTGGGATTTATGCTTTATTATGTGCCCGGCGAATTTATTTGATATTGTAGTGATTAAATTTTGACTCCTGTGTGGCCGTATGTTTAGTTTTGAAAGCTACCAGTCGTCAACTTCAGCCCCCAAGTGAATATCACGAAAGGTGTTTTGTTTCCGCACAGTTACCCTTAGCCAACGTCTTGGTGCTCGGAGGCGGTAGTGCGGGAACGAAACCAGGCAATCAGACTATTTGGTTTTACTGCTTTCACTTAGCCTTAGGAGCTTGACGGTGGGGACTAGAGACTAGCCCCCGGTGTATTTGTGATGTACTTGGGGGTCGAAGCTTGCCCTTTCCAATCACATGGTTTGTGCTAAGACGAACCCTTCGGGTGACACGGCGAAATCGCCAACGATTTTTAGAGTCCAACCTCGTCATCGGATCGCAGACCCATTTGCGCTTACTATGACGATCAATTTTCAGCTTTTTCCTCCTGAGGTACTTAACCGGGCAAGCCAGTAGTACAATCGCAGGGGTTCTCCCTTTGCCCTCTTATCCGAACAAGCAGAACATAAGGGGCAAACACAGGAGCCGGGCAACCCAACTATTGACCCAAGACATAGTTCGGAACAGATGCATATAGTGCAATATCCGAGACGCCGGACACCTAGCGGGAAGCGGTGCCGGACTTAAAGATATTGAGCTGATATAGAAATCGAACTCATGACTGATTAATATATTTTCATGCCGGGCTGTTCGAAGAGCGATGAGAGAACCGGAAAGGGACAGAAAAATTGCAAGATGTGAATATCCGAATACCATAAAGGGTATTTTTATTATTTCTCATAAGCTCAGGACGTCTAACCGTACAATTTGAACTGCGAAGGCAGCATCTGCAAGAGAGAAAGAAAAAAGAAAATTTACAGAGGAAAGGTTGACGCAGGGCCTTGATGCGTGAGTTGAAGCCTTCACTGTGCCCTGCTGCACGTTTGCGGCTTTGCTTCTGATAGGTGGGGGCTGAGACCTTCAACGAGACCTTGATGGGTGAGGGTTCTGCCAGTGGAGCTTTATGCCAGGGGGGTATCCGGGGTTAGTCCTCGGGTCGTCCGAAGATGGGGTCGCTCCGAAGTTCGGTTGAGCCGAACATGTACTTCGGATTAATGAATGCCTCATGGCTGCCCATGGAATTTCAAGCGCAAAGTTGTGCTGGCGAGGCACATAGAGCATGGAGAGGGTGGGCGTGCCGTGGGGCACTTATCCCTATTTGCGGCAAACGCATGCGGGTTCCCATGACGGAGAACGGGTTCAAACCCGTTTGCTGTTGTCGCCGTCCTTTACGGCTGCTGTTGTATTCGGCCGCTAGGGCCGCAGTGTGTTCTTTGGTTCGAAGTGAGCGTTTGGTGTTATCGTTGATAGTTATGGCACCTGAAGGGCCAGGCATCTTCAGCTTGAGGTACGCATAATGTGGGATGGCATTGAATTTGGCGAACGCTGTGCGGCCGAGGAGGGCGTGATAGCCACTGCGAAAGGCAGCAATATCGAAGATCAAGTCCTCGCTTCGGAAGTTGTCCGGAGATCCAAACACTACTTCAAGCATCACGGTGCCCATGCAGTGGGCCTCCACTCCCGGAATGACCCCCTTGAAGGTGGTATTACTAGGTTTAATCCTTGATGGATCGATCCCCATTTTCTTCACTGTATCCTCGTATATCAGATTGAGGCTGCTTCCTCCATCCATTAGGACTCTAGTGAGGTGGAATCCATCGATAATGGGGTCTAGCACTAGGGCTGTGAACCCCCCATGGCATATGCTCGTGGGGTGATCCCTGTGATCGAACGTGATCGGGCAAGCTGACCATGGATTGAACTTCGGTGCTACTGGTTCGATAGAGTATATGTCCCGTAGCACTCGCTTCCTCTCCTTCTTCGGTATATGGGTTGCGTAGATCATGTTTACCGTCTTGACTTCGGAGGGGAAGGGTTTCTGGCCTCCACTATTCGGCCTGCGGGGCTCATCATCGTCCTCGCTGCGTGGGCTTTTGCCCGAGTCTTCGGCGTTGAGCTTGCCGGCCTGCTTTATCACCCAACAATTACGGTTGGAGTGGTTGGCAGGCTTTTCGGACGTGCCATGGATCTGGCAGGGCCTGTTCAAAATTGTGTCTAGCCTGGACGGGCCGTCGCTGTTGCCTTTAGGGGCCTTTTTGCTCTATTCGGACTTCGGGTTTCGGAATCCGGCGTTTACTGGCGTATCCTCACCTTCGCCATCATTGTGGTGACGTTTATTCTTGCTGTGTCGCGGCTTTCCATTTCCGTCCTGGATTTCAGAAGTACCAGGGGTATTGGGATTGGTGGTTTTATGAGCAAGCCAACTATCCTCGCCTGCGCAAAAGCGGGTCATGAGAGAAGTAAGGGCTGCCATAGTTCGTGGTTTATCCTGGCCGAGCTGCCTTATGAGCCATTCATCCCTGACACTATGCTTGAATGCGGCCAAGGCTTCGGCGTCCGGACAGTCGGCAATCTGGTTTTTCTTGGTGAAGAATCGATTCCAGAACTGTCGGGCAGATTCTCCGGGTTGTTGTGTAATGCGATTTAGGTCGTCAGTGTCCGGAGGCCGGGCATAGGTGCCCTGAAAGTTTGCTCGAAAAGCATCCTCCAGCTCTTCCCAACAACCTATAGAGTCTGCGGGGAGGCTGTTCAACCAGTGCCGAGCTGGGCCTTTGAGCTTTAGCGGCAAATATTTAATGGCGTGGAGGTCATCTCCTCGTGCCATGTGAATGTGGAGGAGGAAATCCTCTATCCATACGGCTGGATCCATGGTTCCATCGTATGATTCAATGTTCACAGGCTTGAAGCCTTCCGGGAATTGATGTTGCATTACCCTCTCTATGAAGCACAAGGGGTGTGCGGCACCTCGAACTCGGGCTACGTCACGTTGGGGGTCTTCGGCCCTCCAAATATGATGTTGCTCCCGGATTATGTCATTTTGGTTTACCCGGTCATAGTATGTTTCCCGGTGGGCGGACGAGTCTTCTTTGGGTCCGTAAATAGACCTGGTGCGGCCTCCCTGGGCGTCTAGGTCATGGCGGAGGTCGTACTCATAAGTGGGCCGCATTTGGTCCTTGCCATAACGGCGAGGTGGGGCAGCTGGGTGTTCGGCCTCCTCAGCTTCTCTGTCCCGTCCTCTAGGGGGACGGTCTGGCTGTTCGGCGCGTGTGTATGTTGGACGTGTTGGCTCTAAGGCTTCATCGTCGAACTGAGGTAGCAGTTTTCGCTTAGGATAGCTCTTGACTTGCTGTTTGTCGCCGTACCCTTCTTCGGCGGCTAGGACTTTGGTCCACCGCTCATTGAGGGTATCCTGTTCGGCCTTGATTTTGCGCTTTTGTTTCTTCAGGCTGTGGGCGGTGGCTAAAAGCCTCTGCTTGAACCTTTCCTACTCCAGCGAGTCTTCTGGGACGATAAAATCGTCCTCCCCGAGACTGGCCTCTTCTTCGGACAGCGGAAGGTAGTTGCTGTCTTCGGAGTCATCGGGGTTTTCCGGGTTGAATGGGTCCTCCTGCCCCGCATCCTGATGATGTTCGTTGGCTGCGGCTCCAGTGGGGTCATCCGTATTATTCTCGGTGCCGTTCTCTGCCGAGTCTAAGTTGCTCGCATGGCTCCGGTGTGGCTTTGACCGACGGCATTGTTTTCGATGTTTGGGAGGCTCATCTCTGGGCTTGCCCCGGTCCTGCTCAGCAGTGCCATTGCCATCCTTTGGGGTGTCCACCATGTAAATGTTGCAGGTGGATGTGGCCGACCAGTGGCCCGTGACGGGGGGTCCGACCTCAGCATTAGCCGTGGCTACGTCCTCCTCGTCCATATATTCGGCATTCTCCGAATTATAGTCTAACATATCGGTTAAATCATCGATAGTTGCTACCAAATGGGTGGTGGGTGGGGCGCAAAATCCCCTGTCGAACTCCTCGAAGGGTCGGTGATTGAAGGTGGAGGGCAGGTTCTCCTGGATGGTCATTTTCTGAATTTGGTCTAGCACCTCGTTCAATATATCGAGGGTTACCGGACTTGAGGGTTCTGGGCCAGACCTTGTGGTGACGAAGCGGAGGTCGGGCTATGACTCAACCGATCCTTGGCCCCGGACAGACCTATTAGGGTCTGGGACCAGAACCTCGAGGGGCACCGGATTGTCCTCGGAAACAGAGGGTGTGCTTTGACCCTCCCGTGCACCTTCCATGCCAATGTTTGAGGTTGGGTCGTTTTGGGCCGGGGGTAACCCCTGGCCGCTATTTGCCGACTCAGGGTGCGGGCTCGAGGCCAGCAGGGTGTTGTGGGGGAGGAGCTCGGCCGAGATTGAATCTTGGCCTCTGACCTCCGGTTCTGCCTCGAGGGCCGGGGATAAATCTTCCGCCGATGTGAGTTCGGTTGATGGTGGGGTGAGGTCCCCTCTCTCAGGGAGTCCTTCCTGGCTCAAAGCCGTTTGGTGGACTGGGGCCGATCCACAGATCGGATCAGAGGTGTGTGTCAGGACAGGCGCGACAAGGCCTGCGGGCGTGGTGAATCCAGTGAAAACCAAATCCCCCCGTGCGTCAGCAACGTACTCCAGATTGCCGAATCGAATCCGGCATTCGGGAGCGAAGTTGTTGACCTGGTCGAGACGGCCGGTCGAATCAGTGTGCAGCACGATGCTGCCAAAAGCGAAGAGTTGTCCAGGGACGAAGAGATCCATGGAACTGACGTCCTTTCCGAGGACTAGGCGAGCCATCGATCCTGCTGGCGATCCAATAGTGGAACTCTCAATGAAAGCACCAATGTCGGTGTTAAAACCGGCAGACCTCGGGGTAGGGGGTCCCGAGCTGTGGATCTAGGATCGATGGGTAACAAGGGACGACGAACACAGTGTTTACCTAGGTTCGGGCCCTCTCAAAGAGGTAAAACCCTGCGTCCTGCTTGATTGTATTGATCGTATAACGTGGTTTACAGAGTAGATCTACCTCGAGATCAGCATGAGCTAAACCCTAGGCTATGAGGGATGAAGATAGCTCTCCCCCTAATGACTACAACCCTCGTTTTATATAGACACCAATAGGGCTAGGGTTACTGAAGATAGATTACAATAAGGAATAAAAGAGATCTTCCGCCTTCTTGACATGGAGGGCACACCATGGTTTCATAGATCTCCTGTCATAGTACGGCTCCACCAGTCTGACCCATGCACAATGGGCCGTCATCCCGAGGACCCCTTGGTCCATGACTCCCTCACCATGTGTATCTTCTGAAATCTAAGGATGAGGCTTTGAACTTTTTCAAGATCTATAAAGTTGAAGCAGAAAACCAACTTGATCAAAAGATCAAGAGGCTTAGGTCCGATCATGGTGGAGAGTATTTTTCTAACAATTTGACTCTTTTTGTGTGGAACATGGTATAATCCATGAGAGGATGCCTCCCTATTCACCTCAGTCAAATGGGGTAGCAGAAAGAAAGAACCGTACTCTAACTGATTTGGTTAACGCCATGTTAGACACATCGGGTCTCTCCAAGGCATGGTGGGGGGAGGCGATATTGACTGCATGTCATGTCCTAAACCGAGTTCCCACAAAGAACAAAGAGATAACTCCATTCGAGAAATGGGAGAAGAAAAGGTTAAAACTCTCTTATGTACGAACCTGGGGTTGATTGGCGAAAGTCAATGTGCCAGTTCCAAAGAAGCGCAAGCTTGGACTAAAAACTCTGGATTGTGTTTTACTGGGATATGCTTTTCATAGCATTGGCTATAGATTCTTGGTTGTAAAATCTGAGGTATTTAAAATGCAAGTCGGTACAATCATGGAGTCGAATGATGCGACTTTCTTTAAAGATATCTTTCCCATGAAGGATATGGCTACCTCATCAAATCAGGAGATGCGTAGTTCATCGAATCATGAATTAGTTACAATTACCGAACCTACCATTTCGATGGAACACTTTCAAAATCCTGTGGAGGAGAACAATGAAGTTCCTACTAGGAGCAAGAGACAGAGGGCTGCAAAGTCTTTTGGTGATGATTTTCTTATGTATCTCATAGATGACACTCCCAGTTCTATTTCAGAGGCCTATGCATCTGAAGATGCTGACTACTGGAAGGAAGTAGTCCATAGTGAGATGGATTCCATTTTAGCCAATGAAACGTGGGAGATCACTGATCGTACTTATGGTTGCAAACCTATAGGGTGCAAATGGGTATTCAAAAAGAAGCTTAGGCCTGATGGTACTATCGAGAAGTACAATGCACGGCTCATGGCTAAGGGTTATAACCAAAAGGAAGGTGAAGACTTCTTTGATACTTACTCACTGATTCGCTTGAAACTGCGTCGGTATTTCCCCAAAGAGGAAGGGATGATGCAGTATAGCTACGGTAGGTATTTCCCTCAGTTGTGAAACCAAGGTATCAATCCAGTAGGAGAACCAAGCAACACTATGTAAATGGTACATGCACACAAAGAACAAATACTTGCAACCCGACGCGTAAGAGGGGTTGTCAATCCCTCCACGGTAAAAAGATAGATAAATTTGTGGTAGATTGGATAAATAGCTCTCGATAAAACGTGAAATAAAATAAGTAATAAAAAAGTGCAGCAAGGTATTTTTGGGTTTTTGGAATAAAAGATCTGAAAATAAAAGCGAATAAAAATAGATCTCAAAGCAAATATGATAAAGAATAGACCTGGGGGCCGTAGATTTCACTAGTGGCTTCTCTCGAGAAATAGCACATGGTGGGTAAACAAATTACTGTTGGGCAATTGATAGAAGATCGAATAATTATGACGATATCCAAGGCAATGATCAATATATAGGCATCACGTCCAAGATTAGTAGACAGACTCCTGCCTGCATCTACTACTATTACTCCACACATCGACCGCTATCCAGCATGCATCTAGTGTATTAAGTTCATGGATAAAAGGAGTAATGCAATAAGAACGATGACATGATGTAGACAAGATCTATTCATGTAGGAATAGCCCACATCTTGTTATCCTTAATAGAAACGATACATGCGTGTCGTGCTGCCCCTTCTGTCACTGGGAAAGAACACCACAAGATCGAACCCATCACAAAGCACCTCTTCCCATGGCGAGAAAAATCGATCTTGTTGGCCTAACTAAACCAAAGATTCGAAGAAGAAATACGAGGATATAAGTAATCATGCATATAAGAGATCAAAGAAGACTCAAATAATATTCATGGATACAGATCTAATCATAAACTCAAAGTTTATCGGATCCCAACAAACACACAGCAAAAAGAGTTACATCAAATAGATCTCCAAGAGACCATTGTATTGAGAATCAAAAAGAGAGAAGAAGCCATCTAGCTACTGCCTACGGACACTTAGGTCTATGGTGGACTACTCACGCATCATCGGAGAGGCACCAATGAGGATGATGAACCCCTCCGTGATGGTGTTAGATTGGATCTCATGGTTCTAGAACTTGCGGTGGCTAGAATTGTGTTTCGTCGACTCCCTTAGGGTTTCTGGAATATTTGGCAATTTATAGGGGGAAGAGGCGGTGCAGGAGGTCTCCGTGGGGGGCACAACCCCCCTGGGGGCGCCTGGGCTCCTGGGCGCGCCCTGGTGGGTTGTGCTCCCCACGGGCCTCCCCTCTAGTGCTTTCTTGGCCCACTAGGTGTCTTCTGGTCCAGAAAAAATCTCCAAAAAGTTCCGCTGCGTTTGGACTCCGTTTGGTACTGATATTCTGTGAAGTAAAAAACAAGCAAAAAATAGCAACTGGCACTGGGCACTATGTCAATAGGTTAGTCCCAAAAAATGATATAAAGTTTCTATAAAATGAATATAAAACATCCAAGAATGATAATATAACGGCATGGAACAAGCAAAATATATAGATACATTGGAGATGTATCAGCATACCCAAGCTTAATTCCTACTCGTCCTTGAGTAGGTAAATGATAAAAAACAGAATTTTTTTATGTGGAATGCTGCCTAACATGTTCATCACATATTCTTTTCTTAAGTAGCATGGACATTTGGAATTTTATATGGTTCAAAGCAATAGTCTAGTTTTGACATGAAGATTTCAATACTCAAGCATATCAACAAGCAACCATGTCTTTCAAAATATCAACACTAAATAAAGTTATCCCTAGTCCATCATGCTCAATCATTGATCCATTCATGAAACGCACTCGCATATTAGCTACATCCAATGCTCAAGTATGATCATAGTGCTCCCTAGTTGGTGCTTTATAAGAGAAGATGGAGACTCAAATAAAAAATAAAAATTGCATAAAGTAAATAGATAGGCCCTTCGCAGAGGGAAGTAGGGATTTGTAGAGGTGCCAGAGCTAAAAGCTTAAATTGAGAGATAAATTTTTTTGAGAGGTATACTTTTCCCGTCAACGAAAATGACCGAGTAATTCCCAACACTTTCCATGCTAGATATATCATAGGCGGTTCCCAAACATAAAATAAAGTTTATTTTTTTCCACCATTCTTTCACAATCCATGGCTAGCCATATCCACGGGTGCCTTCCATACCAACACTTTCCAAGGAATTTATTATTTGACAACATAAAGTAAATTTCTTTTTTATTTTGGGACTGGGCATCCCTATTACCGTCGTACTCTCATCCAATGACAAGTGAATAAACACTCATCTTGAGAATAAGACATCTAGCATGGAAAATATTGGCCACACCCTACCGCTTAATGAGTGGTACGAGCACACAAAAAGGAAATTCATTTTGAAAATTAGAGATGACACATACAAATTTGCTTAGAACGGCATGGAAATACCGCATATATGTAGGTATGGTGGACTCATATGGCAAAACTGGGTTTAAAGATTTTGGATGCACAAGTAGTATTTCTACTTAGTACAAGTGGAGGCTAGCAAAAAGATTAAGAAGCAACCAACCAAGAAATGAAAATTTACATAAGCGAGCATTAAGCATAACTAACACCAAATAATGCACCATAAGTAGGATGTAATTTCATTGCATAACTATTGACTTTCGTGCTTGCATAGGGAATCACAAATCTTAACACCAATATTCTTACTAAAGCATAATTACTCAGCAACATGACTCACATATCACTATCATCATATCCCAAAACTATTACAAAGAATCAAGTTTATTTTGTCCAATGATCTTCATGAAAGTTTTTATTATATCCCTCTTGAATATCTATCACTTTGGGACTAGTTTCAAATATTGCAATTGCTTTTGACCAGCTCAAACTAATTTAAGTGAAGAAACATGAGTATAAAAATTTCTTCTCTCAAAATAATATAAGTGAAGCTTGAGAGAATTTCTTCAAAAATTTACTAACTCTCAAATTAATCTAAGTGAAGCATGAGAGTATTTCTTCAAAAATATTAAAGCACACCGTGCTAAAAAAGATATAAGTGAAGCACTAGAGCAATTACATAGCTCAAAAAATTTAAGTGAAGCATAAAGAGCAATTCTAACAAATCATAGCATAATTTTGGCTCTCTCAAATAGGTATGTCCAGCAAGGATACTTGTGACAAATTAAAAAGAAAAACAAGCAAAGACTCAAATAATACAAGACGCTCCAAGCAAAACTCATGATTGTGACGAATAAAAATATAGCTCCAAGTAAAATACCGATGGTCGTTAGAAGAAAGAGGGGATGCCTTCCGGGGCATCCCCAAGCTTAGTTGCTTGATTATCCTTGAATATTAACTTGGGGTGCCATGGGGCATCCCCAAGATTAGGCTCTTGCCACTCCTTATTCCTTCATCCATCGTGATCTCACCCAAAACTTGAAAACTTCAATCACACAAAATTTAACAAAACCTTCATGAGATCCGTTAGTATAAGAAAACCAATCTTTACTTTAAGTATTGTTGGAAACCCATTAAAATTTTGTTATTGCATTATATCTACTGTATTCTAACTTTTCCATGGCTTATACCCCCGATACAATCCATAGATTCATCAAAATAAGCTCACAATGCAAAGAAACAGAATCTGTAAAGATGCAAATTGTTCTCATACTTCTGTAACTCCAACAATTCTGAAAAATTAGGACAACAGAGGCAATTTGTATATAAATCTTGTGTAAATAATTCAGATTTTTTCGTCACTTCTGTGAATTTAAACAATTCTGTTACTGGATGCAAAAGTTTTTGTTTTTCAACAGGATCAAATCAACTATCACCAAAGCTATCCCAAAGGCTTTACTTGGCACAAATACTAACTAAAACATAAAAAACACAATCATAACAGAGGAATAATTGTGCAAACACTAAAGAACAGAAAGAAAAAGGCAAAAAATATTTTATTCATTGGGTTGCCACCCAACAAGCTCTTTCTTTATAGCCATCAAGATAGGCTTGAGATTTTATTGATGCTCACATAAAAGATAATAATTGAAAACACAAAGAAAGCATCATAAAACATGTGACAAACACATTTAAGTCTAACATACTTCCTATGCATAGGCATTTTGTAGGCAAACAAGTTATCAAGACAAGAAATATCTAGCATATGCAAGGAAGAAGAAAGAAACAATAGCAATCTCAACGTAACGAGAGGTAATTTAGTAACATGAAAATCTCTACAACCATATTCTCCTCCCTCATAATAATTACATGTAGGATCATAATCAAATTCAACAATATAACTATCACATAAAACATTTTCTACATGATCCACATGCATGCAAAGTTGACACTCTTCCAAAATAGTGGGATTATCATCAACTAAAGTCATGACCTCTCCAAACCCACTTTCATCAAAAAAATCGTAAGATTGAACATTCTCCAAATATGTGGGATTATTTTTACCTAAAGTTGATGCTCTTCCAAACCCACTTTCAATATTATTGCAAACATTATTATCAATATCATATTCATCATGAGGCTTAAATAAATTTTCAAGATCAAAAGAAGAATCACCCCAATCATGACCATTGCAATAAGTAGAGGACATAGCAAAATTAGCATCCCCAAGCTTGGGGTTTTGCATATTATTAGCACAATTGAAATTAATTGAATTTATAGTAAAATCATTGCAATCATGCTTTACATTCAAGGAGCTATCATGAATCACTTCATAAATTTCTTCATCACAATTTTCAGGTTCATGAATTTCAAGCAAAACTTCATTAAGATAATCTAGTGCACTCAACTCACTAGCAATTGGTTCATCATGATTGGATCTTTTAAAAAGATTAGCAAGTCAATGGGGATCCATATCAATAGATTTTTAGCAAGCGAAGATGCAAGCATATAGAAGGCACATGGCAACACAAGCAAACAAAAGATCATAAAAGGAAAAGGCAAACGAAAAGAAGGCGAATAAAAAGGCAAATATATTCGTGAAGTGGGGGAGATGAAAACGAGAGGCAAATGGAAAATAATGTAAATTGCAAGGAGATGAGATTTGTGATTAGGAACCTCATAGATGTTGATGATGTCTCCCCGGCAACGGCGCAAGAAATTCCTTTTGATGTTGCTTGAAAGTGCATCGGTATTTCCCCAAAGAGGAAGGGATGATGCAGTACAACTACGGTAGGTATTTCCCTCAGTTGTGAAACCAAGGTATTAATCCAGTAGGAGAACCAAGAAACACTATGTAAACGGTACCTGCACGCAAAGAACAAATACTTGCAACCCGACGTGTAAGAGGGGTTGTCAATCCCTCCACGGTAAAAAGATAGATAAATTTGTGGTAGATTGGATAAATAGCTCTCGATAAAACGCGAAATAAAATAAGTAATAAAAAAGTGCAGCAAGGTATTTTTGGGGTTTTGGAATGATAGATCTGAAAGTAAAAGCAAATAAAAATATATCTCAAAGCAAATATGATAAAGAATAAACCCGGGGGCCGTAGATTTCACTAGTGGCTTCTTTCGAGAAATAGCACACGGTGGGTAATCAAATTACTGTTGGGCAATTGATAGAAGATTGAATAATTATGATGATATCCAAGGCAATGATCAATATATAGGCATGACATCCAAGATGAGTAGACCGACTCCTGCCTGCATCTACTACTATTACTCCACACATCGACCGCTATCCAGCATGCATCTAGTGTATTAACTTCATGGAGAAACGAAGTAATGCAATAAGAATGATGACATGATGTAGATGAGATCTATTCAAGTAGGAATAGCCCCCATCTTGTTACCCTTAATAGCAACGATACATGCGTGTCTTGCTGCCCCTTCTGTCACTGGGAAAGAACACCGCAAGATCGAACCCATCACAAAGCACCTCTTCCCATGGCGAGAAAAATCGATCTAGTTGGCCTAACTAAACCAAAGATTCAAAGAATAAATACGAGGCTATAAATAATCATGCATATAAGAGATCAAAGAAGACTCAAATAATATTCATGGATATAGATCTCATCATAAACTCAAAGTTTATCGGATCCCAACAAACACACCGCAAGAAGAGTTACATCAAATAGATCTCCAAGAGACCATGGTATTGAGAATCAAAAAGAGAGAAGAAGCCATCTAGCTAGTGCCTACGGACCCTTAGGTCTATGGTGGACTACTCATGCATCATCGGAGAGGCACCAATGAGGATGATGAACCCCTCTGCGATGGTGTTAGATTGGATCTCGTGGTTCTGAAACTTGCGGCGGCTGGAATTGTGTTTCGTCGACTCCCTTAGGGTTTCTGGAATATTTTGGAATCTATAGGGTGAAGAGGTGGTGCAGGAGGTCTCCGTGGGGGGCACAACCCCCCTGTGTGCGCCTCGGCTCCTAGGCTCGCCATGGTGGGTTGTGCTCCCCATGGGCCTCCCCTCTGGTGCTTTCTTGGCCCACTAGGTGTCTTCTGGTCCAAAAAAAATCTCCAAAACTTTTCGCTGCGTTTGGACTCCGTTTGGTACTGATATTCTGCGAAGTAAAAAACAAGCAAAAAATAGCAAGTGGCACTGGCACTACTAGGGAAAAGCCTAGCAGTAGCGCGGGCACCCGCGCTACTAGTAAGGCGCTACAACTAACTTGTAGCAGTAGTGTTGTTTGTCCCCGCGCTACTGCTATACCTACTTAGCAGTAGCGCTGTCCAGACCAGCGCTACTACTAAGTGGCTTAGCAGTAGCATTTTCTTGTCTAGCGCTGCTGCTAATTAGCTGTAGCGCTTGTTTACGGCGCTGCTGCTTCCTGCTAAAGAGTGCTACTACTATATTTTCACTTTTTTTTGCTACGTATTTGCGATGTTTTTGTACAGGTTTTATATAGTATTCTAATCATATCATAAACATGTAATATGCTCATCATATCATACACATAATAGTCTCATCATATCATCCAACACAAATCATGTCGTCACATCATAATCACGATATAGCGATACAAGTTAACTGACATGTCTCATCATACATAATGTAGTACTTCTTGAGGCACCGGTTTGGATCCCTCTCTCGCACTAGCATGAACCTAAACTAACTATTTTCCGCTTCGGCTCTGCTATTGAACCCTCTCTTGCTGTCGCTCGAAAACTAGTACACCTGGGCCTGACATTCAGGCCACTCATCGTAAACTCCAGGAACCTTCCCTACGTACACGGCATAGCACTTCTTCGCCATCGATGATCTATGTACCTGCATCATTACATGATTCGACAATATGCAACATAATATATAGTTGAGCAACAGAAAGAGACAGAGCTAGCAAAAATAGAAGCAACATATCGTAAACATGAATAACAAAGTTCATCATACCCAAACTGCCCTAACTAGAGTGATCTACGCTAGTTGAGGAGGACGGTTTAATTACATCACAAAGTTTCGTGGTGCATAAATTCAAAATTTCGTCATAGAGAAAGTAGTGACTAAATGGACACATTGTCATCGTCAATCACTCCAACATGTCGTGCCAACCATCCAAATCAGGGAGGAAGTCCCCGAGCGAAGTGAAAGGCTTCAGGTTGAGACGCTGAGCGGCTACGCATGTTCGGACGTCTTCTCGCGACATTTGCCCTTCTTCATAGAACATCCCAGTTTTTTCGAGGACCTCCTTCATGATGATTTGAGCAAGTTCATGCTGGATGTGATAGAACTCAGCTCGGAGTCGATGATCTGGGACATTTCCTAGATTCTTTGCCCATTGCAGAATATCGGCATCACCGGATCTAGGTGACATGCGAAGGTTCTGGTGATCCCGTCTGTACTCCAGCATGTGGTGGAGGACATAGAATCCATCACTGAGAGTACCTCTCGGTTGCTGGATGCAGCAGAAGTCGGTCTTATGGCCGAAGCAGGGCACGCAGTTCCTTGTCTTCTTGAGCGTGGTCTCTCCACCCCGTAGGCCGTAGCTTAAGATAGCACTGTCGAGAACAGACTTGATGTGGGTGTAATCCTTTTTCTTCATATTCTTCGACGAGTCCAAGTAAAGAGCATGGGAGAATCGGGGGTAAAGGATGATGAGGACGGCGCGCCCGTCGCTGCGCAAAGTAAGTACACCTCAAATTAGCCTCCACGCGTGCAAATGAATTATTGAAATTGAAGGAAGGATATCCGCGGATGACTTACATGGGATGATAAGGCAGGAGAATCGTCTCCTTGTCCTTATTGCCGACCATGAAATCGGTGATGTAGTTCCTCGCGTATTCACGGTGCTCTTGGCAGACTGCCAAGAAGCCCTCGTGCATGAAGTACGGGTCAGCGACATAGATATAAGGTATTTGCTCAATCCTGATGATGTAGTTCATGTACAAGGCAAAAAGGCGGACAAATGTAAAATCCAGCTTTTTCAAGGGAAACATGTCGAAGATGTAATCGAATCGAAGGAAGAACTTTTCTGCGGGGAATGTGTTGACATACAACCTTTGTTGTGGCACGTTAACCACGTAGAGCGGGTATCCTGGATTTTTCGAGGCGATCAGGCTTTTCTCTCTCCGCAGCACATCGTCATGAAGTCTCCTTAGATCGCCGTATATGGCCTCTACCGCTGCCTTAGGTAGGATTGGATCACCGGGGATATGGTATTTCACCGCACCTATGATAGGTATACGGTCTTCAACCCGAGGCTACGGAGGTGGCTGGCTCATAGAAGCAGCTTTGCCTTTCTTCGGTCTCTTCCTATGCTTCTTTGCTACTGGAAGTGAGCCTATCATACGTTCATCCTCTGGCAATTCAGGCACCAACTCATCACGCTCAAACCCTGATTACTCATACTGCTGAGCCATCAATCCTCCGTCGTCATAGGCGCCGGTATTGAGATACTGTAGAGGGTCATCATCCTCGTCGATGGCATCATGCATTGCTTCTTCGATGGCGGCGACATCTTCAGCCACTAATGGAGCCTCTTCCTCACGCCGTCCGCTATCACCCGGCACGACAGGCGACACTAATTGGGTAGGTGGGGTGTTGGTGTTCATACCTTGCTGAGGCTGCTTGGTCGTGGGTGTGCTCCCGGCCGCCTCCAGACGAAGCAGACTCTTCGGCCACAACAGGACCCAACTCTTGCAATCGCCAAGCCGCCGCAGGGTCTCATCGTCATCTCCCCCTAGTGCTACCATAGGAGCCAAATTCTCGTGGCCCGGTTTGACACTGGCCACAAAAACCTTGAAGACGTCAGGGGGAATCGGCCGGCTGTGGAACAATTATTCCTTCGGCTTCACTATTGTCGCCTTTCCCATGTCCACCTTCTGGCCGCTGATGGTGTACAGTATGGTGCACGGGGTTACGTTGGCCTGCAAAGACATGTCTGCGACATGAGACATCCGAAAGGCAACAGAAACGGGAGATTATACATATATTGAAGACGGCCGGTGTGACAGGTACCGTGAGGGCGTCGAGCTCAGCCAAAGACAAAGACCCGCCGAGCATGCCAGAGACGAAGGACGGGCTACTATGAGCAGGTGCGGGAGTAGGTGCAGGAGCAGGTGTGGGGGCGGGTGCGGTTGTGTGAGTAGGTGCTGGTGCAACGCTAAACGAGCTGCTCCCGAAGAAGTTGGAAAGGGGAAAGTCTGCTGCCTCTTTATCTGGATTTTGCTTGGTCCAATTGACGATAGCCAAAATCAAGACACTATACTAAGCTGCCATTTCCTCTCTTGTGGCAGCTACCGCTGCTTTGACTGTCTCAGCTGATTTCTTATCAACCGCAATCTCAACCTTCTTGTCGTTGTTTTCTTCGTTTAACCTCCATCTTTCCTTTCTCTCCTCGGCGGTCTCACGATAGTACTTCTTCCACGTGGCGGCGTCTCCGACGCCGTGCATGCGTCCATACGACGGCCGAGTGTCCACCGGGAGTCCTTTCAATATGTTCAAGCCCCGGTTGAATGGGGTGTCCCACTTGGGCCTCACCAACGCCTCAGACGGCGAGTCACTTTCGGCCGCAATCCTGTGCTACTCTTTCTACAAATGGAATGTGGATCGTTTACAAATGTGACTAAACGTGCAGTCGAATTGATCAGAAGCTAAAATTAGGGGGTAAATTAATAATTACCAGCAGTCTCATGAACTCCTTCGTGACCGCGTCTGTATCAAAAACCTTCTTGACTCGGTCCCAACGGTACCGGGCCCTGATGACGTCACGCTCCGGCGGGACGGTGAACTCCGCCAAGGGGTCTGGGATCCCCAGACTTTCGCGTTCCGTGTCCTCCTTGGCGCATATGGGCCTCTTCCCCGCGTAACCACGGCTTCCGAGGTGGTGGCACCCCATGTTCCTCTCTTGAAGCCCCTTCATGTACTCCGACTTTTCTTTGGCAACTTCGGCAACGCAACCCTTCTTGAATATTTTGAACTGCTCTTCCTTAATTGTCGGATTATCCTTTACAATCTCGGAGTAGGGTTCCTCTTTGACGATGATCCGATGTTTCACCCTTACTTTCCAGGCGGACAACGCGCCGCTAAACTTGCCCATGGCACATCTGTTTATCTTCTTCATTGCCGGGTCTTGCCACGGTTGAGTATATTTGATTTCATCCCGGCCCGGGAACAAGAATTCCTGGTGCAGCTTCGTTAGGAGGGAGTGCTCCATATTTGGAATCTTCTTTAATTTCTCATCGTTGATGGTGGCGGTTCCCCGTCGGATGCAGCCTATTTGATTGCCATAGCACAAGTGCGCTTCCGCAGGCTCTTTTGGCTCGAAATTGCCGGGGTCCACCTCCGTGACCACCAGTCTAGTAGTGTTGAGCTGGTTTGGGCACCGTATCCTCTTCGGTTTTGGTTCTATACCGGCTAATTTGCCGGTCTCGGTGCCGGTCTCGGCACCAGTCTCGGTGCCGGTGTCGGTCTCGGCGCCGGTCTCGGCGCCGGTCATGATGTCGGTCTCAGTCTCGGATGTGACAGGTGGGCACTGCAACAACTGTTGCTCCTCGAGATAGTTCAAATAGGCGTCTGCCACCTCGTAGACGTTGCAATCACCAGAACCCTGTCCTTCATCATTGCTAGCCATGTTTCCTACGATTAAATCTAGTCAATTAATTCTAGACCTAATAAAATGAATAATGACATAAAAAAGGCCTATGTTTTGCAGGAATGTTGATTCATTCCCGTTGTGGCAAATCCCGGGCACTCGATATGTCATAGTTTGTAGCACAAGTCATGCCAAAATTCACAAAAAATTTCGGCATGACCTTTGCTACAAAGTGGACAAATCGAGCGCCTAAAATTTGCCAGAACGGAAATGAATCAACATTCCGGCAAAACATTGGCCTCTCAGAATCATTCCCTGCAAACAACAAAAGGCCACTTGGGCACAATCGAACCACTTCAATGTTGCATATAACAGGACCACTTAAGAACCTGTACATGAGCAACTACAACAGTAGATATACATGAGCAAACACTATTGAGGAATTTACATATAACATGACCACTTCAAAAATTTGCATCTCCTAGTGTTTGACACTTCAAGAAAATCTACACAAATCTCATGCTCTCTCAAACTCAATTCAAAAACCAAATATAGATGGATGAACCCTAGAAACCTAGAACCTTTACATATTTCTGTCCTAAATTGCTGTCCTAATAAAAATTATGTCCTAATATAAATTATGAACCCTAGAACTCAATTTATATCCTAAATTTCAAATTATGAACCCTAGAACTCAATTCAAATTATGTCCTAAATTTCTGTCATAATAAAAAATCAGTAAAAATTAAGAACCTACTGGACTTGCAGCACTAATAGAAATTTATATTTTTATATTGAATTTTTTCTCTAAACTAAACCCTACTGCCCTAATTAACATCTAGTTAAACCCTACTGCCCCAACATTTCTAGTTAAACCCTACTGCCTAACCCTACTGCCCTAGTACTTAAGCATCTACAAGTACTAACTAATTAGATGAACACTAGCTAGCTACTTAAACATCTACAACTACTTAAGCACCCATTGATGAACCCTAGGAATTATACAACTACTTAAGCATACATTGGGTGTAGAACAACTATACAAGTACTTAAGCAACTATACAACCATAAAAGATATTTAGTTAACTACTTAAGCACATACAAATTTGTCCTAAAAATTATATTTAGTTAACTACTTAAGCATATAAAAATTTGTCCTAAAAATTATATTTAGTTAACTACATTGGGTGCACAACAACTATACAACTACTTAAGCATCTACAAGTACTAGCTAATTTGATGAACCCTAACTAATTAGATGAACCCTAGCTAATTTGATGAATCCTAAAATTTGATGAACCCTAGGAGCCCTAGCTAGGTAGAGGTAGGTGCGGAGGAGAAGGAGGTGTAGGCGCGCTCACCTCGGGCGCCGGCGGAGTTAGGGAGCAGGAGGAGGCAGAGCGGCCGAGGGAGGGGCGCGCTGCGTCGAGGTCGGGGTCGGGGCTCGGGCGCGCGGCGAGGGCGGGCACCAGACGGCCACAGAGGGCAGCAGACGACGTGCGGAGGGCGACGGGAGGGCGCGCGGAGGCCGACGGCGATGTAGGGTGACGGAGGCAGCGACAGCAGATGTGCGAGTGGGGATTTGGGGGAAGTGGCCGGGGGAAGAAAAACCGCGCGGGGGTTAAGTCAAGCATAGCGGTAGCGCCGGTCC
This sequence comes from Elymus sibiricus, assembly GCA_039707655.1. NCBI lineage: Eukaryota > Viridiplantae > Streptophyta > Magnoliopsida > Poales > Poaceae > Elymus > Elymus sibiricus. The sequence goes on from CM077671.1 coordinate 485,964,265, forward strand.
AGAAAAGCGCTATAGCTAAGTACCAAAACGTGCTACTGCCTATTTATTTTCCTTTTTCTTTTCTTTTTTCCTTTCCCTTTTCCTTTTCTTATTTACTTTACTTTTTTCCTTTCTCCTTTATTTAAGGAACTTATCTATAGCAGGGGTATACAGAACGCGCTACTGCTACATTAGCTATAGCGCTTGTTCTGAACGCACACTACTGCTATGCCTTTCTCCTTTATTTTTATTTTTCTTTTATTTTCCTTTACATTTTCTTTTTTTCTTTCTCATTTTTCTATTTCTTTCATTTTCATTTACTTTTCTATTTGTTTTTCATTTTATTATCTTTTCATTAGCAGTAGCGCTTTCCCCAGAAAACGCGCTGCTACAACCAACTTAGCGGCAGCGCGTTTTCCCTAAGATCGCTACTACTATTCCTAGCCTACCGAGAACAATGTGGGAATTGTAGTACTAGCGCTCTTTCTTGCAGAGGCGCTACTGCTACCACCATAGCTGTAGCGCGTTTTGTGACCAAGCGCTACGTGTAAATAGCAGTAGCGCTTTTTTTTTACCAACGCTACTGATAATCCTCTGTGTATAAGGTTTTCCCTAGTAGTGTGGGCACTATGTCAATAGGTTAGTCCCAAAAATATGATATAAAGTTGCTATAAAATGAATATAAAACATCCAAGAATGATAATATAACAGCATGGAACAAGCAAAAATTATAGATACGTTGGAGACGTATCACTCACTTGTCGCTCGACTGACCACTATTCGAGTACTACTTTCACTAGCTGCCTCACATGGTCTTCTCGTTCATCAAATGGATGTTAAGACTGCTTTCCTAAATGGAGAGTTGGATGAAGAAATTTATATGGAACAACCAGATGGGTTTGTAGTAGATGGTCAGGAAGGAAAAGTGTGCAAGTTGCTGAAGTCTTTGTATGGACTCAAGCAAGCACCCAAACAGTGGCATGAGAAGTTTGAAAGAACTTTGACAGCTGCATGCTTTGTTGTAAACAAAGCTGACAAATGTGTGTACTATCGCCATTGTGGGGGCGAGGGAGTTATCCTTTGCTTGTATGTTGATGACATATTGATTTTCGGAACAAATCTGAATGTTATTAAGGAGGTCAAGGATTTCCTATCTCGTTGTTTTGAGATGAAGGATTTAGGAGTGGCTGATGTTATTCTGAACATCAAGCTGTTGAGAGACGATGATGGTGGGATTACATTGCTTAAATTTCACTATGTGGGAAAGATCTTGACTCGCTTTGGCTACAATGACTGCAAGCCCTCTCCAACACCATATGATGCTGGCGTGTTGCTTCTAAAGAATCGAAGAATTGCTAGAGATCAATTGAAATATTCTCAGATTATTGGCTCGCTTATGGACTTAGCCAGTGCTACAAGACCAGACTGTGGGGTAACGTAGCAGAAAACAAAAAATTTCTGACTTACGCACCAGCCGAGGACCACTATGGAGACTGCATACAAGGTTTGATCTTTTCGTTACCGACTCATAGCGCAGCGAAAGTAGAGTCGATGACGATCGGTGATGTAGATCCCCGTAGCTAGGATTTACAACCTCCCAACCGCGAGGATGTATTCCCTCGTCTGCCCCTCGGACAGCCCTCTGGGAGGCGGTCGGACAATCCCTCGGATGGTGTCGCGGACAGCCCTTCGGGAGGACCTTCGAAACTCGGACGGTTACTCGGACAGCCCTTCGGGAGGCACTCTCGAACTAAGACCGAAACTACGATATCTCTAGAGAGTTGCACACATACGGTGTCATCTATCCAGCAGGGGTTCACCATCCATAACTAGTTCCCACCGGAACCCAGACAACCTTTCGGCTCTACGAAACTATTTCGCGGGGAGGGAGAGAGAAGCCAGATCATTGCATGGCACTTGTATGTGAGAAAGAGTGAGTCTTTAGGCAGCCCCCTCCACCCCTATTTATAGGCCAAGCCCAAGGGTGGCTTCTCCAAGAAGCCAAGGGGGAAAATACCAAAGGGCCCTCAAGGTGGCTTCTCCAAGAAGCCACCCAAAAAGCACTTTCACTATTCACAACGACATTTTTCAGCGTCCGTTCGAGCCGAAAATATTTATGTGGGCTTAGAACATTTCTAGTACCCACTAAATAATTTTTGACGTGTTCCGAAACAATTCCGGATTAGTGATTTTCATCTGCGAAAAGTAGACAAAGCGGTTCCGGCAGCTCCGGAACATTTCCGGTTTTTGTTCCGGAAAAATCCCACAAGTTTCCAGAACAATTCTGGCACCCTCCAAGAATTTCTAGACGTGTACCGAAACCATTTTGACTTAATGGTATACTCCAAAACAACTTTTTGGTTTAGTGATTTCCATCTGCGAAAAGCACCGGTTCCGACAGCTCCGGAACATTTTCTGGTTTTTTCTCCGAAAAAATCCCAGAAGTTCCCAAAACAATTCGGGTACCCTCCAAGAATTTCCAGGCGTGTGCCGAAACCAATTTGACTTAATGGTATACTCTGAAACAACTTTTTCAGTTTTACCGAAACACTTCCAGTGTTCTCTCTCCGGAACTCTTCCGTTTTCTCCGAAACCTTTCCGGTGACTTTCTCTCAGACTCCCTGTCTAGCATTCAATAGATAGATGACCCTTAAGCGTGTGAACCTATAGGTTCGGTGAAGTATAGACATGACCGGAACACCTTCCGATCAATGATCAACATCGGAGCCGTGGACACCCATATTGATCCCTATACCCACACGAAGAAATATTCGAGTGAACCTCCAGTTGCCGTGCTATTCTTGTTGCTTCATGATATGTTAGAAATATACGAGGTGAGACATGTTGGCATCCCCGTGGATCAACGACTTGTCCACTATGCCAGTTACCTCGTTACCGGTATTGTTCTCTTTTCTCGTTCCCGTGTTCCAGCATCCCTGTGATCAAATCACATTGTGTCTGGCCAGACGATGGTGGATACCATAACACCTAGAGGGCCCAAAGATATCTCTCCATCGTTGGAGGAGCAAATCCCAATCTTGAGCTATCAAGTTACTTGACACACTTTTCCATGAACCCTAAGCCGCCGTAATAGCCACCCATTTACGGATGACGTTTCACAAACCCCAAAGTTCATGAAGCAAGTATAAAGAAACTCGATACTCTCATGGTCTAAGGAATTATGCAAACATTAACTATCTTTGTGTTATTAACCATTAACTTGTGATGAAGGTATCTCATAGCAAAACATCAATTCGGGTCGATTCAACACAAATGTTCTTCTAACATTGTGCCCTCAAAGTTGCTGGCATAGACATACCCATGATCAGGCAAACAGAACCATCATGCAACACTTGAGCTAGTCTTAGAGGCCAGACTAGGAATACATCTTACTGTTTATTATTCCACACGTGCATATGAGTCTTCCTCCGAGCCTCCTGTTATTGCAGACTTGAGAACCATAGCAATTATAGCATGGAACATAAACATAATTATGAACAGGGAGATAATCAATAACATTTATTATTGCCTCTAGGGCATATCTCCTACAGACTCCCACTTGCACTAGAGTCAATAATCTAGTTAATGCTAATGCACTTTACACCCATGGCACACTGGTGTAAAATATGCTTCGCATGTGGTATAGCCTGATGTCCAATGGATTTGATGACTTCAGCTTCGTGTGTATCTTTGCATATCCTCGCATTTTCACGCTTTCACAAAATGCATATTTTGTGTGCAATTGGCTTTGTATATATGTGAATCACAGGTCGAACCTTGATTCCTCAGACTAAGCTATGGAGCAACTATCTGCAATAGTGTCCCATTGACCAAAGCCTTCTTGGAACTATATGATTCAACATTTTCGTTGTCGCTTTGAAAGCGACAACATACTTTGCCTCTGTTATAGAATTCGCCACAGTAACTTGTTTGGAACAATTTCCAACTAACTGTGCCACCATATTGTGTGTTACACAAAACCCTCAATTTAAATCAAAAATCGCATGGAGAAATGATGAAGACTGTATCGATGTAACATTTTACAATGAACTCTTCTTGATCTCCGCTTGTGAGAAAACATGTCATCAGTGCTACTTTAGTACTCAATGACCTTTTTTCACTGTTGTCCCATGATCAGTACTTTTGATCACTTTGGTATCTATACTCGCAACAACTTTGGAGTATTGGACATATCTGGTTGTTTTTACATACCATGGAATACATGATTAATCCAAACACAAGAGTGTGTGGAATCTCCAACATGTATTTTACTCATCAGTGTTTTGGGACACCGAGTCTTGCAAAAACTCTTTCCATGTGACTTCGGCAAGAATCACTCCTTGACGTTTTTAGTGCTAAACTATTTTAGCATCTTGTCAATATTTTTTTTTGCTTAGCCCCATTAGGTAAATCTATCTCCATAGATTATCATGCCTAATATTGAGGCTATTTAACCCAAGCACTTCATCGAAAAACTATTTTCAAATGAAGTCCTAATTCGTGTCAAGAAATTTATTTCCATTTAGCAATGTGTCAAGCACACAAGGTGTTTAGAAATATTATTATGCTCCCACTTACTTTCTTGAATCACAAGCATCTTCATTACCCATTGATGAAGTCAAACCCCTTTGACCATTTCATCAAAACATGAAAATTCCAACTCCATTTTGCTCTCTTCTGTCCATCGTTGGAACTCTGAAGTTTGCACACTCACTAGCATCCTCTGGATAGACAAAATACCTTGGACTGTATCACATGCAAGTCTTTGGTTTCATTTCCATCATATGGAAATCCTTTCGTCATCCATGTTTCGTATCTCATGATTTAAATATGTATTAATTACTACTTTAACCCGATCTGACTTTAAGCATCGCTACGGTGAGACAATCTCATCATAGTCAACTCCTTGAATTTGTTATTGCAACAAGTCGAGCTTTATGGATAAAACATTTTTATTCGTATCAGTTTTTAGTTCCAATACAATCTGTTAGACTCTAAGTCTTCCGGAGGGTTTATCAAGATTTAAATCTTGAATCATTTTATGGAAACTATTTTGGATTATATTGGCATTTAGCCAATCCTGGAGTCAGGGCCCATTAACGCTTCCTTGTGTATTGTAGGTATACTGTTGTCTAATAACAATATCTTGTATGCGCACTTGAGAGGTTTGCACGAGTTTTTCCTACGTGGTTCAGCTTCAAGTTCGATCGAAGTCCATACATCTCATGTAGAGGCTTCCGTATCAGTCGTAGTAGGAAACTCCAGAATCACTTTCAAGGTCTCTTTCCTTTGATCTGAGGACGAAGATACTGTTATCTCATCGAGTTGCACTATTCTCCCACTCACCTTTTTGAAAGAACCATTTTCTTCAAAAAGCATGCCGTTCTTTGTGGCAAACCTATTTGCCTCGGTATAGTGAGGGAGGAATACCCAATTACTTGGGATAACCTACATAGTAGCACTTGTCTGATTTGGAATAGGTTTGTAAATATTTTCCACATGCCCCATATTCCAAATGTTAAGAAAAGACATAACATGGTTGGGGTTACCATATCATGGAGTTATTTCAACTGATCTGATGGTGCTCTATTTAGTGTAAAAACCGCAGTCTCTAAAGCATTACTTTTAAAAGGGATAATGGCAAATTGATTTATGTCATCTTTGATCTTACCATGTCACAAATGGTTAGATTACATCTTCACGAACATTCCACTCACAGTGGTGTTCCGGGAGGTGCAAGTTTATGAAACTCCTTTCACAACTCATCAGACATTCACCAAACTTGTAACTCAAATATTCCTTTTTGCAATCAAATTGCATAAACATAATTTTCTTGTTACAATAATTTCTACTTCATTGTGAAGACCTTTTGAATCATTTCAAAGGATCCAGACTTACGTCTCATCAAGTAAACATTCATATATCTACTTGAGTCATTTCTGAAGATAGATAAATCCACTACTAGCAACAACAATTATCGGACTACACACATCAAAATGTATGATCACCAATATTTTTGTTGCCCATTCCTTATGGCCTGTGAACGGTATTTCAGTCATTTCACTTTTTGGAGGAAAGTTGCAAGTGTCAGATGATTCATAATCAAACGACTTCAAAATCCATCATAATGGAATTTTTCATGCGGGTTTCTCCAATGTGACCAAATGCAGTGCCACACAAATGTGGTATTCTTTTAGTCTTGCGACATTTAGCGTCAATGTTATGGATGTATCATATTACCATCAATATTCATAACATACATTTCATTCATAATGAAAGTATGGCCCTTGTGTTATTCATAACGCCGAACATCAAAAGTTCTCTTATGAACAACCTTCTTGCAAGATACCTTATGCAATGGGCTAGAGTGTATGAAACTCCAAAAATGAATTGTGAAAATAAATACAAAGGTAATATACCGATGGAAGGTATAGTAACATTTACTATGTTCCAAGCATGTATCTAAACCTCACTCCAGGAAGTCTTTTAGGCCGTAGTAGTTCTTGTATCGAGTTGCAAGAGAATGCAATCGATCAGGTATTCCTGTGATCAACTCACAATACCCAAGAATCAGTGACTTGCAATTTAATCACAATTCCCAAGAACTATTTCTTTGACCAGCCTTCTATACATCAATAACTTGTATGACATTTATACATGAGCTGGACATTCCAGTCTTCCTTTTTGTTGCCTTTATGCTTCTAACAGTTTTACTTCCAATAATTCTCCTACTCTCAGAAGAAGCACCAACTTGAAGAGTGGCGTCAGCCCCGGACTTCCTAGGTGTGCAAGTCATACTAACACCGTTCGGACATTTACTTTCTCTTAACTTGTTGTTTTATTCACCATCATCATATGACAGGCGTTCTTCTGGATCCCTCTTGTATTAGTCAAATGCATAGTAAACACTTTTACTAATAGTTTGCAAAACAAACATTGCTTTGGACATCACATGTCTTTTAGCTTTTGTCTGTGTCTGAAAATGATTTTCAGTTCCATGAACATCACATAGCTATCCCAAAACTTTCGAAGTTCGGGTCTCATGGAAGCAAACATATTGCACTTGACCGTAACAGAATTCTAGCTTTTGGATCGAAGGACGAGAGTCTCATCATCCATAGCATTTAGCGGGAGTATACGGAAAGCATGCGATAGGACAAAGTCCTTCTCGGCACTCTTGAGGACAATCCTCATATTACGTTACCAACTGTAAAGTTTTAACCAGATATTTAACAGCTATTCAATTTTAATAGGGAAGGTGGAAACGCAAGCCATTATTCTACAACTGTTATGATAATCACACTTAGACGGTGTTCAAAATTAATTGCACTGAGAATTAAACAAGTTAATTCTACAGTGTGCTCCCACTCAAATCAATATATCTCATAATTCATTGTGAGTGGTACAAGACCCATATTACAATTCAACGCCAATGATGCATCCATCTCAAGTGACGAGAATTGCAATCGGTAGGCCAACTTGCCAATCACATATTTATGTGACTCTTGTTCATCTTTCGATGCGCGTGTTCTGAGCTCATGACTTTCATGCCTGAACGTTAAGACAACCAAGTGATCTCGCTGCGAGGTCTCAACTCACCCGCCTCACACTTCTCTAATCGTTCGTACCCCGAAGAGATAGGTTCTGTGACGGTGCTACACTTGGGAGAACACTAACTACTTGATATTTTAAGTGAGAGATCACCCTAATAAAAAGCGACTACCGTGCAATCAAGAAGGGTGCATCGAGAGGGATAAACACATCTCAGGCAATTCATAATAGCATGATATGGTATAGCCCTTTCTGACGGAGAAGTCTTTATTTTCTTTGTCTTCGGCATTTGCGTCGGTGTTCACCTTCGCGAAGATTGCCACCACCTTGTCGATGCACCAGATAATATTGCTATCTCTATAGCTAATAAAATAAGTGCACTACTTAAGGTTGACACGGAGGTCATTAAAGTGACAATCATATGGCTCCAGCCATCATGCCGAATCATGACACGCAGGTCATGTTAATCAAATTACATCATATAGTCATCTCATACATAATCGAATTAATATGAGCACTGCTATACCACATCATAAGCACATCCTGCAAAACCAAGTTAGACGCCTCTAATCGGTTTATGCAAAAATTTATTTTACGTGGCTTCTAAGGTTTTGACTTAAACCGCAGCTACCAACGTTCATCATCAAGTATGATTATTCAAGTCGCTAGATTAACTTTTCAGGGTGTATGAAGCATGAGATAATAAATTCTCGAGCCACATACTAAACTTTGTCATACACATGACCCCCGTCCAGATCACATCTGCATTGCCCTTTCGTCTGCGCAATTTCATCTTTCTCTCAACTATGGTGGAACCCAAAGAACTAATAGCACTTCGTTGATCAATCAGGATCGCGGATTGCCAAAACTTTGTGAAATTCCACCATGCCATTTCAAGATCAGAATACGCAAATTCTAGGGAAGCAACAAGAACATCAGGTAACAGATTTCATCTGCCATCCGCATAAATAATTTTCAGCAATAGATCTCATCTACTCCAAAATTATATTATGCAATACCCATACATCTCCATGTATTCTAGATCGTAACCTGCATCTACGCATAGCACGGCTCATGATGCCACTGTAGGGTAACGCAGCAGAAAACAAAAAATTTCCGACTTACGCACCAGCCGAGGACCACTATGGAGATTGCATACAAGGTTTGATCTTTTCATTACCGACTCGTAGCGTGGCGGAAGTAGAGTCGATGACGATCGGCGGTGTAGATCCCCGCAGCTAGGATTTACAACCTCCCAACCGCGAGGATGTATTCCCTTGTCTGCCCCTCGGACAGCCCTCCGGGAGGCGGTCGGACATTCCCTCGGACGGTGTCGCGGACAGCCCTTCGGGAGGACCTTCGAAACTCGGACGGTTACTCGGACAACCCTTTGGGAGGCACTCTCGAACTAAGACTGAAACTACGATCTCTCTACAGAGTTGCACACATACGGTGTCATCTATCTGGCAGGGCTTCGCCGTCCAGAACTAGTTCCCACCGGAACCCAGACAGCCTTTCGGCTCTACGAAACTATTTCGCGGGGAGGGAGAGAGAAGCCAGATCATTGCATGGCACTTGTATGTGAGAAAGAGTGAGTCTTTAGGCAGCCCCCTCCACCCCTATTTATAGGCCAAGCCCAAGGGTGGCTTCTCCAGGAAGCCAAGGGGAAAAATACCAAAGGGCCCTCAAGGTGGCTTCTCCAAGAAGCCACCCAAAAAGCACTTTCACTATTCACAATGACATTTTTCAGCGTCCGTTCGAACCGAAAATATTTATGTGGGCTTAGAACATTTCCAGTACCCACTAAAATAATTTTCGACGCATTCCGAAACAATTCCGGATTAGTGATATTCATCTGCGAAAAGTAGACAAAGCGGTTCCGGCAGCTTCGGAACATTTCCGGTTTTTGTTCCAGAAAAATCCCAGAAGTTTCCAGAACAATTCTGGCACCCTCCAAGAATTTCCAGACGTGTGCCGAAATCATTTTGACTTAATGGTATACTCCGAAACAACTTTTCGGTTTAGTGATTTTCATCTGCGAAAAGTAACCAAACCGGTTCCGGCAGCTCCGGAACATTTTCGGGTTTTTTCTCCGAAAAAATCCTAGAAGTTCCCAGAACAATTCTGGTACCCTCCAAGAATTTCCAGGCATGTGCCGAAACCAATTTGACTTAATGGTATACTCTGAAACAACTTTTTCAGTTTTACCGAAACACTTGCGGTGTTCTCTCTCCGGAACTCTTCCGTTGTCTCCGAAACCTTTCCGGTGACTTTCTCTCAGACTCCCTGTCTAGCATTCAATAGATAGATGACCCTTAAGCGTGTGGCCCTATAGGTTCGGTGAAGTATAAACATGACCGGAACACCTTCCGATCAATGATCAACATCGGAGCCGTGGACACCCATATTGATCCCTATACCCACACGAAGAAATATTCGAGTGAACCTCCAGTTGCCGTGTGCTATTCCTGTTGCTTCGCGATATGTTACAAATACCCGAGGTGAGACATGTTGGCATCCCCATGGATCAACAACTTGTCCACTATGCCAGTTACCTCGTTACCGGTATTGTTCTCTTTTCTCGTTCCCATGTTCCGGCATCCCTGTGATCAAATCACATTGTGTCGGGCCAGATGATGGTGTGTACCGTAACACCGAGAGGGCCTAGAGATATCTCTCCATCATTGGAGGAGCAAATCCCAATCTTGAGCTATCAAGTTACTTGACACACTTTTCCATGAACCCATAAGCCGCCGTAATAGCCACCCATTTACGGATGACGTTTAACAAACCCCAATGTTCATGAAGCAAATATGAGGAAACTCGATACTCTCATGGTCTAAGGAATTATGCAAACATTAACTATCTCTGTGTTATTAACCATTAACTTGTGACGAAGGTATCTCATAGCAAAACATCAATTCGGGTCGATTCAACACAAATGTTCTTCTAACATTGTGCCCTCAAAGTTGCTGGCATAGACATGCCCTTGATCAGGAAAACAGAACCATCATACAACACTTGATCTAGTCTTAGAGGCCAGACTAGGAATACATCTTACCGTTTATTATTCCACACGTGCATATGAGTCTTCCTCCGAGCCTCGTGTTATTGCAGACTTGAGAACCATAGCAGTTATAGCATGGAACATAAACATAATTATGAACAGGGAGATAATCAATAACATTTATTATTGCCTCTAGGGCATATCTCCTACACAGACATCTATTTCGCCGTTAGAAAACTGAGTTGGTTTCTCTCAAAACTAGGAGATGTGCATTAGAAAGCTCTAGAGAGAGTTATGCGTTACTTGAAAGGCACTGCGAGTTATGGAATTCACTACACTGGGTCCCAAAGGTACTGGAAGGGTATAGTGACTCAAACCGGATCTCAGATGCTGATGAGATAAAGGCCACGAGGGGATATGTATTCACTCATGGAGATGGCGCTGTTTCTTGGAAGTCTTGCAAGCAGACTATCTTAACGAGGTCAACAATGGAAGCAGAACTCACAGCACTAGATACATGTATGGTCGAAGCAGATTGGCTTTGTCGGCTCTTGGATGACTTGCCGATTGTTGAAAAACCTGTACCGGGTATCCTTATGAACTGCGACAACCAAACTGTGATCGCTAAAGTGAGCAGCTCAAAGGATAACATGAAGTCATCAAGACATGTTTAGAGAAGGTTAAAGTCTGTCAGAAAACTGAAAAACTCCAGAGTTATTGCATTGGATCATATCCAAACGTCTAAAAATCTGGAAGATCCTTTTACTAAGGGTTTATCTCATAATGTGATAGATAATGCATCGAAGGAGATGGGTATGAGACCCACAATATGAGTTGTTCACAGTGGTAACCTAGTCTATGTGATCGGAGATCCCGTGAATTAGATGTGGAAGACAAGCTGTTGATCAACTGAGAGGAGAGTATCCTTACTATTAACAATACCACTCCATGAAGATGCAATACTCTCCTAATCTGCATGGCAGGTTGATGTATATCTTAATGTGTTCTAAGTGGCTCATTTAAGCAGAGATGTTGTCCTGTAGAACATATTTTGAAGAACACACCTATATGTGTCTGATTATTAAACGTCGCAATCTATGAGAGTAGGGTGCTCTCTAGTAAACTCATGAAAGGTCTCGGAGTATGATGCATAAGCTCCACCCGGGGGGAAGTCCCACAGTAGCCTAATATCGGTCAAGGCTTTGTGTGAAGTTGGATTCGCAGAAAAGTTGCAGTTCAAGGCCTAGTCCACTGGTCAAGTTGCTTACTAGTGTAGCATAGAGTTCTAGGTGGAAGTTTAAATTAACAGTTTCCACTGCAGTGCCGGTATATAAAACAGTGTTTTGGTAACAAAGGCAAATTTTGTGTGCCTCTGGGATCTGGTGGGGGATTGCCAGAATTTTGTCTATTTTGGGCCAGCCCAATAGCAGTTTCGGAATTCCTAATAAATCCTAGAGGCCCACACAGCCCATTCGTGCAAGGCAGGAGGTGGAACTAAAGTTTAGTCTCACATTGTTAGTTTGGTGGAAGTTGGACCTCTTTATAAGGGAGGTTGTTTCCCCACATGTATGAGGATGAGAACAAGAGGGACATTCACGCGCGCTCCTCCTCCGCTAGCTGCCTCGCCACGTCGCGCCACAGGTTGCGGGAATGAGCCGAGCCGATGTCTAAATATTTGCCACGCACGACGGGTATACGAACGGTCACAAGGGAGCTAAAACATTTTGCTGTAGTGGAGATTGAATCCGAACGGCGCACCTCTTCGCCTGCTACCTGTTCGCGTCGTCTCCCTCTTTTGCTTTGCCTCCCGTCACAGCCTGTTCGCCTACTTCTCTCGTGCCTATATAAGAGAGGTCGCTCCTCTCCTGAGAGCCACACCAAAACAACACATTCCTCTCGCCTCCAAGTTCCTGAGCACTGAGCTACTGCTACGATCTTCCCCATCCCGGCTTGCGGCGTGCAACGCAGGTCGGGACAGTAGGCCTCCGAAACCACACCTCTTTGGGTCCTGTACGGGAGAAGGGTGATAAGGTATTTGCGGAGCGCTCTGCGTGACTACCGACCGGTTCATCACAGACGCTCTGGACACCGATGACCATTTCCCCAACGACGACTTCCTCCCCGACGTCGACAACCTCTTTGACGACATGGCCGGCGATGACATCGACCCCAAGACCAGTGCTTCTGCCACTGCTGCTGCTTCTGCCGCTGCTCCGTACGTCTTCGATCACTCTATGTTTAAGATCATACCACAGTTTCTTGATCTAGCCTTTCTTGTTCTATCCATTGTTCTACATATGTTCTGTACTAGTTTGTTCTGTACTAGTTCATTTGTGCAGATGCTATTTGCCTGCTCTTTGTTAGATTACATGACATGTTTCATCTCTACTACATTAGTCATGTTTTATCTATTTCTGTTAATAAAATCATATGTTTTATCTACCTTATTATAGGCAATTTACCCCAAGTGGTTTGCTGCATCCATGAGGCCTCCTATGTTTGAGGGTGTGCACTATAAGAGGTGGCGCATGTGAGCAGTCATATGGTTTCAAACCATGAGTTGCTATGACGCCACTCTAGGCAAACCTGAAGGAGATTTTGATGCTCAATAGGAGCAAGCTTTTCAAAAAATGGATACCCTGTTTAAGGCTGCTCTGTTGAGTGTTCTTGGTAAGAACATAGTTGATGCTTATGCGTCAATTGATAATGGAAAAGATATGTGGGACGCACTCGAGGCCAAGTTTGGGGTCTTGGATGCCGGCACTGAGTTGTACATCATGGAACAATTCTATGACTACAGGATGACTGAAGAGCGCTTCGTGGTTGAGCAAGCTCACGAGATACAATCATTTTGCTAGAGAACTTGAGCACTTCAATTGTATGTTACCAGACAAGTTTGTTGCCGGAGGCATCATCACTAAGCTTCCTCCTTGATGGAGGAACTTTGCTACCTCTCTGAAACACAAGAGACATGAGTTTTCTGTTCTGGATCTCATTGGTACTCTTGATGGGGAAGAAAAGGCGAGAGCAAAAGACACACGTGCTCGAGGTATTGAGGGAGGATCTAGTGCCAATCTGGTACAGAAGAAAAACATCCAGCCCCACAAGTTCAAGAACAAGGGCAAATTTGATGGTAAAGCAAAGTTTGATGGGAATAACAAGGCTGTACAACACACCAACTTCAAGAAGAAGAATGACAAGAAGAAAGGTGTTTGTCATGTGTGTGGAGATCCTGATCATTGGGCTCCTAGTTGCCCTAATCGTTATGACAAGCATCATCTTGGAAAAGGCGGCAAGACTGCTAATGTTGTCATTGGTGACATTGACATGAAGGATGCTGGACCGTAGGGATTTTTTTGTCTTTCGCACGATCTTATATCAAAATACATTTTTGTCTTTCGCACGATCTTATATCAAAATACATGTTTGTCTTTCACACGATCTTATATCAAAATACATTCTAAATTTAAAATTATGTTCAGAAATTTATTTATTTTGTGGGATTTAAAAAATATTAACAATTTTTATAACGAGTATAAGAATATGCTCTAGAATTTTAAAAATGTCTATGAATTTTAATAATGTTCAAAAAAATAAAAGTATTCATGAATTTAGAAAATGTTCAGGAATTATAAAAAAAATATGTACCTGGATATCAGAAAATGTTCACAAATTAGAAGATATAAACACGAAAAAAAACAGAAACAATAAAAAACCGAAAGAAAACAGCTACGTAACTTAAATTGTCCAATCAGACAAAGCATGGGCCCTTTCTGGCCTAGCCCCTTTCCGGAATCTCTCTTTCCTCTGGTCGAGTCGAGTTCCAAAGAAAGCATGCGCGATGCGGCCGCGCCTTCCCGCCAACAAACGCAATCCGGCCGCCGCAGCGCCACGCCGCCCGCCTCGTCCTCCAGCAACCGCCCGTGCCCTCTCCACCGCTGCGCCACCTTCCGACCCATGCCGCCTCCACCACCACCACCACCAGCAGCAGCAGCTCGATGCCAACATCGCCCGGGGCGACCTCACGCGCGCCCGCCACCTGTTCGACCGAATGCCGGACCCGGATGCCCGTGCATACAACTCCCTCATCCGGGCCTACTCCTGGCGCGGCCCCACCGACGCCGCCGGGGCGCTCGCCCTCTACGCCACCATGCTCCGCGAAGCCCGCTGCCCGCCCAACAAGTACACCTTCCCCTTCATCCTCAAGGCCTGCTCCGCTCTCCAGGACCTCCGCGCAGGTCGCGCCATCCACCGCCACGCCGCCCGCGCGGGCCTCCACGCCGACCTCTTCGTGTGCACCGCCCTCATCGACCTCTACATGAAGTGCGCCCGCTTCGGCCCCGCCGCCGCCGTCTTCCACGGCATGCCCGCCAGCGCCAGGGATGCCGTCGCGTGGAATGCCATGCTCGCCGGCTACGCGCTGCACGGCATGTACCACCACGCGCTCGAGTGCCTCCTCCACATGCAGGAGGACTGCGCCAGCCTCAGGCCGAACGCCTCCACCCTTGTCGCCCTCCTCCCACTGCTCGCCCAGCAGAGCGTGCTCTGTCAAGGAAAGTCGGCACATGCCTACAGCGTCCATGCCTCTTTCCACGACAAGGACGGGGTGCTCGTCGGCACCGCACTGCTGGACATGTATGCAAAGTGCGGGGAATTCTAAAGTGCGGGGAATTGTTCTACGCTCGCAGAGTCTTCAAGGCCATGGCTGTTAGGAATGATGTTACTTGGAGCGCCATCATCGGAGGCTTTGTGGTGTGTGGCAGGATGACGTTGGCCTTCGGTCTGTTCAAGGATATGCTGGCACAAGGACTGGGCTTCCTTTCCCCGACCTCTATCGCCAGCGCTCTCAGAGCCTGCGCCAGCCTGGCCGATCTTCGCATTGGTAAGCAGCTGCATGTCTTGCTTGTGAAATCTGGCCTCCACTCTGACCTGACCGCGGGGAACTCGCTCCTCTCCATGTATGCCAAGGCTGGGTTGATCGACGAAGCTACCGCCCTTTTTGATGAGATGGGGTCCAAGGACACTGTCTCTTATAGTGCGCTTGTATCAGGATACCCTGTTTAAGGCTGCTCTGTTGAGTGTTCTTGGTAAGAACATAGTTGATGCTTATGCGTCAATTGATAATGGAAAAGATATGTGGGACACACTCGAGGCCAAGTTTGGGGTCTTGGATGCCGGCACTGAGTTGTACATCATGGAACAATTCTATGACTACAGGATGACTGAAGAGCGCTCCGTGGTTGAGCAAGCTCACGAGATACAATCATTTTGCTAGAGAACTTGAGCACTTCAATTGTATGTTACCGGACAAGTTTGTTGCCGGAGGCATCATCACTAAGCTTCCTCCTTCATGGAGGAACTTTGCTACCTCTCTGAAACACAAGAGACATGAGTTTTCTGTTCTGGATCTCATTGGTACTCTTGATGGGGAAGAAAAGGCGAGAGCAAAAGACACACGTGCTCGAGGTATTGAGGGAGGATCTAGTGCCAATCTGGTATAGAAGAAAAACATCCAGCCCCACAAGTTCAAGAACAAGGGCAAGTTTGATGGTAAAGCAAAGTTTGATGGGAAGAACAAGGCTGTCCAACACACCAACTTCAAGAAGAAGAATGACAAGAAGAAAGGTGTTTGTCATGTGTGTGGAGATCCTGATCATTGGGCTCCTAGTTGCCCTAATCGTTATGACAAGCATCATCTTGGAAAAGGCGGCAAGACTGCTAATGTTGTCGTTGGTGACATTGACATGAAGGATGCTGGACCGTAGGGACTTCCACCATGCTGATGGGCAACAGTTCAAGTGCTTCTGTTCGTGGTGTTGGCACGGTCTATCTGAAGTTTACTTCAGGGAAGATCGTGCGGCTGAAGAACATGCATTATGTCCCCTCCGTCAATTAAAACCTTGTTAGCGGATCTCTTCTGTGTAGAGATGGCTACAAGCTTGTCTTTGAGTCGAATAAATTTGTAATATCCAAGTATGGAACTTTTGTTGGTAAAGGCTATGAGTTAGGAGGCCTGTTCTGTTTATCCTTGTCAGATGTTTGCAATAAAGTTGTTAATCATATTTGCAACAATAGTGAATCAAATGTGTGGCATTCACGTCTCTGTCATGTTAACTTTGGTTGCATGTCGCGACTAGCCAAGTTGAACTTAATCCCTAGTTTCACCACTATCAAGGGATCTAAGTGTCAAGTTTGTGTGCAAACTAAGCAAACTCGTAAGTCTCATACGACTGTGGAAACAAGAAATCTTGCACCACTGGAGCTCATACATTCAGATCTTTGTGAAATGAATGGTGTTTTGACAAAAGGTGGAAAGAAATATTTCATGTCATTAATTGACGACTCCACTAGATATTGCCATGTGTATCTTCTGAAATCTAAGGATGAGGCTTTGAACTTTTTTAAGATCTATAAAACTGAAGCGGAAAACCAACTTGATCGAAATATCAAGAGGCTTAGGTCCGATCATGGTGGAGAGTATTTTTCTAACGAGTTTGATTCTTTTTGTGCGAAACATGGTATAATCCATGAGAGGACGCCTCCCTATTCACCTCAGTCAAATGGGGTACCCGAAAGAAAGAACCATACTCTAACTGATTTGGCTAATGCCATGTTAGACACATCGGGTCTCTCCAAGGCATGGTGGGGGGAGGCGATATTGACTGCATGTCATGTCCTAAACCAAGTTCCCACAAAGAACAAAGAGATAACTCCATTCGAGGAATGGGAGAAGAAAAGGTTAAAACTCTCTTATCTACGAACCTAGGGTTGTTTGGCGAAAGTCAATGTGCCAGTTCCAAAGAAGCGCAAGCTTGGACCAAAAACTGTGGATTGTGTTTTCCTGGGATATGCTTTTCATAGCATTGTCTATAGATTCTTGGTTGTAAATCTGAGGTATTTCAAATGCAAGTCAGTACAATCATGGAGTCGAATGATGCGACTTTCTTTAAAGATATCTTTCCCATGAAGGATATGGCTACCGCATCAAATCAGGAGATGCCTAGTTCATCGAATCATGAATTAGTTACAATTACTGAACCTACCATTTCGATGGAACACTTTCAAAATCCTGTAGAGGAGACCAATGAAGTTCCTACTAGGAGTAAGAGATAGAGGACTGCAAAGTCTTTTGGTGATGATTTTCTTATGTATCTCATAGATGACACTCCCAGTTCTATTTCAGAGGCCTATGCATCTAAAGATGCTGACTACTGGAAGGAAGCGGTCCATAGTGAGATGGATTCCATTTTAGCCAATGAAACTTAGGAGATCACTGATCGTACTTATGGGTGCAAACCTATAGGGTGCAAATGGGTATTCAAGAAGAAGCTTAGGCCTGATGGTACTATCGAGAAGTACAAGGCACGACTCGGGGCTAAGGGTTATACCAAAAAGGAAGGTGAAGACTTCTTTGATAACTACTCACCTGTGGCTCAACTGACCACTATTCGAGTACTATTTTCACTAGCTGCCTCACATGGTCTTCTCGTTCATCAAATGGATGTTAAGACTGCTTTCCTAAATGGAGAGTTGGACGAGGAAATTTATATGAAACAACTAGATGGGTTTGTAGTAGATGGTCAGGAAGGAAAAGTGTGCAAGTTGCTGAAGTCTTTGTATGGACTCAAGCAAGCACCCAAACAGTGGCATCAGAAGTTTGAAAGAACTTTGACAGTTGCAGGCTTTGTTGTAAACGAAGCTGACAAATGTGTGTACTATCGCCATGGTGGGGGCGAGGGAGTTATCGTTTGCTTCTATGTTGATGACATATTGATTTTCGGAACAAATCTGAATGTTATTAAGGAGGTCAAGGATTTCCTATCTCGTTGTTTTGAGATGAAGGATTTAGGAGTGGCTGCTGTTATTCTGAACATCAAGCGGTTGAGAGACGATGATGGTGGGATTACATTGCTTCAATCTCACTATGTGGAAAAGATCTTGAGTCGCTTTGGCTACAGTGACTGCAAGCCCTCTCCAACACCATATGATGCTAGTGTGTTGCTTCTAAAGAATCGAAGAATTGCTAGAGATCAATTGAAATATTCTCAGATTATTGGCTCGCTTATGTACTTAGCTAGTGCTACAAGACCAGACATCACTTTCGTTGTTAGAAAACTGAGCCGGTTTGTCTCAAAACCAGGAGATGTGCATTGGAGAGCTCTAGAGAGAGTTATGCGTTACTTGAAAGGCACTACGAGTTAAGGAATTCACTACACTGGGTACCCAAAGGTACTGGAAGGGAATAGTGACTCAAACTGGATCTCAGATGCTGATGAGATAAAGGCCACGAGCGGATATGTGTTCACTCATGGAGGTGGCGCTGTTTCTTGGAAGTCTAGCAAGCAGACTATCTTATCGAGGTCAACAATGGAAGCAGAACTCACAGCACTAGATACAGGTACGGTCGAAGTAGATTGGCTTCGTCGGCTCTTGAATGACTTGCCGGTTGTTGAAAAACCTGTACCGGGTATCCTTATGAACTGTGACAACCAAACTGTGATCGCTAAAGTGAGCAACTCAAAGGATAACATGAAGTCATCAAGACATGTTCAGAGAAGGTTAAAGTCTGTCAGAAAAATGAAAAACTCCGGAGTTATTGCATTGGATTATATCCAAACGTCTAAAAATCTGGCTAATCCTTTTACTAAGGGTCTATCTCGTAATGTGATAGATAATGCATCGAAGGAGATGGGTATGAGACCGACAATATAAGTTGTTCACAGTGGTAACCTAGTCTACGTGACCGGAGATCCCGTGAATTAGATGTGGAAGACAAGTTGTTGGTCAACTAAGAGGAGAGTATCCTTACTATTACCAATACCACTCCATAAAGATGCAATACTCTCCTAATCTACATGGCAGGTTGATGTATATCTTAATGTGTTATAAGTGGCTCATTTAAGCAGAGATGTTGTCCTGCAGAACATATTTTGAAGAACACACCTATATGAGTCTGATTATTAAACGTCGCAATCCATGAGAGTAGGGTGCTCTCTAGTAAACTCATGAAAGGTTTTGGAGTATGACGCATAAGCTCCACCCGCGGGGAAGTCCCACGGTAGCCTAGTATCGGTCAAGGCTTTGTGTGAAGCTAGATTCACAGAAAACTTGCAGTTCAAGGCCTAGTCCATTGTTCAAGTTGTTTACTAGTGTAGCATAGAGTTCTAAGTGGAAGTTCAACTTAACAGTCTCCACTGCAGTGCCGGTATATAAAAAAGTGTTTTGGAACCAAAGGAAATTTTTGTGTGCCTCTGGGATCTGGTGGGGGATTGCTGGAATTTTGTCTATTTTGGGTCAGCCCAATAGCAGTTTTAGAATTCCTAATAAGTCCTAGAGGCCCACACAGCCCATTCGTGCAAGGCAGGAGGTGGAACTAAAGTTTAGTCTCACATTGTTAGTTTGGTGGAAGTTGGACCTCCTTATAAGGGAGGTACTTTCCCCACATGTATGAGCATCAGAACAAGAGGGACATTCACGCGCGCTCCTCCTCCGCCGCCCGCGTCGCCACGTCGCGCCGCGGGTTCCGGGAATGAGCCGAGCCGATGTCTAAATTTTTGCCACGCACGATGGGTATACGAACGGTCACACGGGAGCTGAAACGTTTTGCTGTAGTGGAGATTGAATCCAAACGGCGCACCTCTTCGCCTGCTACCTGTTCGCTTTGTCTCCCTCTTTTGCTTCACCTCCCATTGTAGCCTATTCGCCTCCTTCTCCCGTGCCTATATAAGAGAGGTCGCTCCTCTCCAGAGAGACACACCAGAACAACACATTCCTCTCGCCTCCAAGTTCCTGAGCACTGAGCTACTGATACGATCTTCCCCATCCCGGCTTGCGGCGTGCACCGCAGGTCGGGACAGTAGGCCTCCGAAACCGCACCTCTTTGGGTCCTGTACGGGAGAAGGGTGATAAGGTTTTTGGGGAGCGCTCTGCGCGACTACTGACCGGTTCATCACGGACGCTCCGGACACCGACGACCATTTCCCCAACGACGACTTCTTCCCCGACATCGACAACCTCTTCGACGAAGCTACATATCTGGAGGGAGAATCCACATGCTACTGTAAACATTGTTCTTGATGAAGTATCCTGCTGATTTGATCGTCTTCCCGTGATCAGCCGCGATGTCGTTCTCACCGTCTTCTGTCCTGTAATACAACTGATGGTCTCTGCCATTTGAGGATGTTAAGAATACCAGGTCACCAGGGACAACATCACCTTGACTCAAGCAACGATAGTAATAGACACAATTTCTCTCCACATGGCCGTGCTTGTCTACCGGCACGCGCACCGCCTTAGAGAAGGCTCGCCCCAAGAACAGGGCATGGTCACCCAAGCTCGTGACCTCCACCCACTGGTGCTTGTAACACGTTGCTTCTCCATCGTCATGGACGTCGACGAGCTCAAACACCTTGAAAAAAGGTTTGATGTTTTCGGACCATTCGGTCGTGATCGCCCTTGCAAGCTTGCCGTTCAAATCAAAGATGTAACTGACCTTAGCCTTGGCAGGGCACTTGATATTTTGCATGGCTAACCGGTTCTCGGCTTTTCACCAACATATATAATTGTAGCCCCGCTCGGCCCATTTTGGGTTGACCTTTTTCCCCCGAAACTCCCGGAGCGCCGCCCTTGGAGATTAGGGTTTTCATGGTGGATCACGGCAGCGCACGCTGATTCTCGGCGAGGCGCAAAGGATTGGAGCCCGGGGATGGCAACATCTTTTGGGCAGGGCAGAGGGAAGGATCCCTTGTCGCCGGGAGCGGCTAGGGCTAAAGTGGCGGAGGCTCTGGGGAAACTCGACATCACCGACGAAGAGGCCACGCCACTCGTGCTTGACGATGCGGACGATGGGGCGCCGGCGAAGTGGACGCTGGCCGGAAAAGTACTTCACATAAATCTGCTCCACATCCAAACCATCACCAATGCGCTCCACCCGGCGTGAGGAAACCCTAAGGGTCTAATCTTTAGATCGGTGGGGGAGAACACGTTCGTGGCTGAGTTTGCAAACCAGAGGGATCGAGACCGAGTCTGGCAAGGTGCGCCATAGCATGTCAGCAAGAACGCTGTCGTCCTCTCAGAGTTCGACGAGTGCATGCGCCCTTCAGAACTTCGGTTCGACAAGATACAGATGTGGGCTAGCGTGGTCAACCTACCCTTCAATCTTCGTAACGACAAGTGGTGTGCTGCGATTGCTAAACAGATTGACGAGCACGCGACTGACGTGTTTTTTGACCATGCCAATGGATATCTAAGAGCCAGAGTTACAGTGGAAGTGAGCAAGCCACTGAGACGCTGGATTCTGATTGAATCGACCAGGAGGAAGAGTACGGATGCCTATGACATTCAGTACGAGAACATACCGCACTTTTGCTTCTCTTGTGGCCGGTTGGGCCATTCTGATTTGCACTGCCCGACCCCGGGGACCAGAGATGCCAATGGTGATTTACCTTTTGGGAGAGGGCTCTAGGCGACGGACGAGCGCAATAAGGCCGGCTCTGGTGAGAACTTGTCTAAGGAGCGCACAACCAGTCAGAACAATAAGGCTGAGACAAGGGGCTCGAGCACTGCTGCGGATAAAGGTGTTGAAGTGACCTCACCTGTAAAGAACAAGTTTCGGAATAAACGGAAGGGGGGGCGCAAGCTCATAAGCAGGTTTACGTAAGGGTTCAGGTGCCCTTGCTGTCCAATGAAGCTTTCAATCCAGCTAACCAGAACCAAGGCGCAGAGGGAGATATTTCTGACTCGTCTACTGGTCCGGATGGAGAGAGAGTTCCCAAGAAGAAGAAACCCACCCCGGTTAACTCGGGACACTCGGCAGAGGCTGCGGCGCAGCCCTGCCCATCGCAATGAGATGCCTCAGCTGGAACTGTTGCGGGCTTGGGAACCCAGCGGCAGTTCAAGAGCTTCGCAGTGTTGTGAAGCAGGAAGGGCCCAGTCTCCTCTTCTTGATGGAGACAAAGATTTCCGCGAGCAGAGTGGAAAGTTTGCAAGCTGGTTTGGGCTTTGCAGGATGTTTTGCTGTGGGAAGTAACGGCTTGAGTGGAGGAATTGGATTATTCTGGTCAGCTGATGTTACGGTTGATCTCAAGACCTACAGTTCTGGCCATATTGACGTTATGGTGCAGAAAACTGATCTGAGCTCTAATCCATGGAGACTTACGGGTTTCTACGGAGCCCCCAGAGCGTCTGATCGTCATCACAGTTGGAGATTTCTTCGCACACTTAATGCATTACCACACTCGGCCTGGCTGTGTGTCGGGGACTTCAACGAGACCATGTATGCCCCGGAACATTTCTCGCGAGCTGCTAGACCCGAATGGCAGATGCGAGCATTCCGGGAAGTCATCGATGAGTGTTTGTTCCAGGACCTGGGATGGACGGGGACTGAGTACACATGGGATAACGGCCAATCGGGTGGGGACAATGTTAAAGCTAGGTTGGACAGAGCTTTTGGCAGTCCAGACCTCATGCATCTGTTCGGACATACACGAGTCAGACATATCAGCACGACCGAATCAGATCATTGTTTTGTACTGGTGGAACTGAGGGCACACGACACTAAGCACCGAGCAAGGGGGGCCAAGCAGTTCCGGTATGAGGATGTCTGGCAAACTCATGTGGACTATGACCAAGTGGTAATGAGCAGTTGGCAGCGTGGGTCAGGTCAGCAGGGCTTAACCGGAGTTTTGAGTGCACTCAGCGAGATGCAAAGCTCGCTCTCCGCATGGGGTGCAAAAGAGTTCGGTAGTCTAACAGCCACTATAAAGAAGCTCCGGGCTAAGCTGGATAAACTGAGGAGCAGGGCTACCGGTCGAGGGCCAACTGACGAAGAGAAGGCCACTGTAAAGAAATTGAGAGAGGCACTTCGCCAGGAGGAGATTTGGATGCGCCAACGGTCGAGAGTACCTTGGTTGCGCCATGGTGATCGCAACACCAAGTTTTTCCACGCTCAAGCGGCAATGCGAAGACGCATAAACAAGACCGAGAGGCTTGAGAGTGCGGATGGCTCTATATGCCAAACACCGGATGAAGATAGCAGCGAAGTTCAGCAGTTCTTTCAAGCCTTATATACATCTCAGGGATTTAATCCTCTAGATGAGCTACTTGACTTGGTGCCATCTCGGGTGACCGAGCAAATGAACACGCATATCGACATGCCGTATACAGCACAGGAGGTGAAAACGGCGCTATTTCAGATGGCGTCGTCGAAAGCTCCGGGAGTGGATGGTTTCACGGCGGGGTTTTTCCAGAGACATTGGTCTCTACTCAAGGCTGACATTATCCCGGCGGTCCTAGGGTTTCTGAATGGTGGCGAGTTGCCAGAGGGCATGAATGACACTTCGATCACACTCATTCCCAAGGTACGGCACCCGCAACGCATCAGCCAATATAGACCTATTTCCCTTTGTTCTGTTCTTTATAAAATCGCAGCAAAGTGCATTGTCAACAGAACAAGGGTTTTTTTAGATGATATTGTGAGCGAGGAGCAAAGTGCATTTGTGCCGGGGCGCCTCATCACTGATAATGTGCTCATTGCACACGAAAGTGTACATGCAATGAAGAAAAGGAAGAAGGGGAAGAACTCAGTTTGTGCAGTCAAACTAGACATGATGAAGGCATATGACCATGTAGAATGGCACTATCTTGAGGGCATCATGTCAAAACTGGGTTTCAGTGTACCATTTATCCGGCTGATTATGAAATGTGTCACTTCAGTCCGATTTTCGGTTCATGTGAATGGCGAGCTTCTGCCATTCTTCACCCCATCCAGGGGCCTACGGCAAGGCTGCCCTGCATCACCATACCTGTTCCTCCTCTGTGCGGAGGGATTCACAACATTACTTAATCGGTTTGGTGGCGCCAATGTGGATAGAGGGATCCGTGTCAGTATTCACTCTCCATGGATCAATCATCTGCTCTTTGCAGATGACAGTCTCATCTTCATGCAAGCGAAGGTGGAGAGTGCATTTTGACTCAACAACATTCTGAGGGTTTATGGCGAGTGCTCGGGACAATGCGTGAATAGAGACAAAAGCTCCATCCTTTTCAGCCTGAACACACCTGAGCCTGTCAGAGAAAGCTTGAAAGGAGCCCTGGGCATTTCGGTTGAGGCCTTCAATGAAAGATATCTGGGCTTGCCGACTGCAGCAGGGAGGATCACGTCGGGCACCTTTGACTACATTGGTGAACAAGTGCGATCCAAAATGAATGGAGGAACTGAACGTCTGGTTTCATGTGCAGCAAGGGAGGTGCTGATAAAATCGGTGGCCCAATCCATACCGACATTCACGATGAGCTGCTTCAAACTAACCAAGAAAATTTACAAAGGTATCTCCTCACCTATGGCGAAATATTGGTGGAACAGTTCTATCGACCGACGCTCCATGCATTGGATAGACTGGAAGTCCCTCTCAGTCCCAAAACTCAGAGGAGGGATGGGATTCCGAGATTTGGAAACATTCAACATCGCTTTGTTGGGCAAGCATGGGTGGCGGCTGATCACAGACCCGGAATCATTATGCTCACGGGTTTTAAAAGGCCGCTATTTCCCAAACAATGATTTCATGCAAGCTGTTGTGCCGCGCAATGCCTCCTCGACATGGAAAGGCATCATGGCCGGGAGGAAGGCGCTGGATGCTGGGCTACTGAAACGAATCAGTGATGGCACTTATGTTAACATTTGGACTGACCGATGGTTGCTGGGGACGCTATCTCTGTGGCCTTCAGTTCAGATCGGAAGCGCCAATCTCCATTCAGTCTCTGACCTCATTGACACTGACAATTGGAGTTGGAGAGCTGAGCTTATAAGAGCTAATTTTATACCGCCAGATGCAGATGCGATCTTAAACATACCACTTAGACATGGCGGTGGTGATGACTTTTGGGCATGGGCTCATGAGAGGTCGGGGACATATACTGTCAAATCCGCGTATCGTGCTCTAATGACTCGCAACGAGCAGCAAGCTCTAGAGGAAGGGGCGACTACCGAATCTTCAGAGACAGATAAACAGTTATGGACACGGCTATGGAAACTCAAAGTTCTGCCCAAGGTTCGGGTCTTTTGGTGGCGAGTACTCCGGGAAATCCTGCCGGTGGAAACCACTCTAAAGCATCGGCATATAGCGACTGTGGCTCGATGCAAAGTCTGCAACGGTGCAGACGAAGACATGGTTCACGCACTCATCAAGTGCTCTCATGCCCGGAGTTTCTGGACTGAAGCTCGATCGTGGCTAAACATCAAGTTGCCAGATCTTCATCCTCACACTTGGTGCAAGGATATTCTGTGTGACTCTCGTTTCGCTGAGGAAGACCGGGCCAAGATCATAACTGTCATGTGAGCTATATGGACCTCTCGCAACAATATAATGCATGACAAGGTTAGTCTGAAACCTGATCTGTCCTTAAAGCGCATTAGAGAAACTCTAATGCTATTGGAGCTACCGTTGGAGAATACCAGGATCTTACCTGGCTATGGGTGGAGGCCGCCTGACTCCGATTGCATCAAAATCAACACGGATGCCAGCGTGTCTCTGACGGAAACTAGAAGTGGAGCCGGTGGAGTGGCACGGTCCTCTTCTGATTTCATCGCTGCCTGGAGCAAGCCGCATGAGAATGTCACGGACCCGCTCATCGCAGAAGCACTGGCTCTGCGAGATGGAGTCATCTTTGGCAAGCTTCGGGGTTTTTCGCGAGTGGTACTTGAAGTTGACTGCTTAGAGTTGGTCCAACTCTGGAACTCGCGACAGTTTCCGCGCTCTATTGTAGCGCCCGTTCTTCTCGAAATTGGAGGGCTAGCCTCATCGTTTGTTTACTTTGATATTCATCATGTAATGAGACAATCCAACACCTCAGCTCACCTGTGTGCGAAACATGCAAGCACTCTGGGTGTGTCGATGATTCCCGCAAAAAAACCAACATATATAATTGTTGGTTGATCTCGATCGACTCTGACCGGGCAAAAAGTAACGTTAAGGGGATGGACCACGAACCAAGGTACGTGACTTTTGACCCCAATAAAACCGCCACTGCTGCTTTCTCTGAATTCAGTGTCTCATACGGCTCGGGACTGCAATAAGCTGGCCCATGAATTAGCTGCTGAAGCAAGGCTCAATGGAGACAGTACGATCATTCGGAGATGTGCCAGATCGACTTCGACAGATTGTACTGACAGAACGTACCACCCTACTGGAGTAGTTTGTGTACTCTAGTCCTCAAAAATAAATAAATTATGTGCCATATGCTTAATATAAGAAAAAGTGACAACTGGATGTTCGTTAGTTTTTCATGGATTATCATTGAAATTTGTAATACTATATTTCTCTTGTGTGGATGCATAACTTTCAAGATTTTTCACTCTTAAGAATAAGACGGACATACTTGAGCAGCTCATTTTAGTAAGCAATTATATTCAAAGTACGTATATCTATTTGCATTTTCCCTCGAAAAACGAATATTGTTGGCTTTTCAGTATTTTTGTACTCTAATTAGTAATAATATTCTTGTCTTTTCATTGTGTATAGAGCAGTTTACAAATTGGCATGTATTTTCTCTGTCGCGTCATTGTTTTTACGTACAGCAGATGCCATGACACATTTTATTAAGCATTATCACTTCCTAGTTTTTTTTTTAACACAGTACAGACGCAAGCGCTCATATACACGCGCATACACTCACCCCTATGAACGCACACACGCACACCCTACCCCTATGAGCACCTCCGAGAGACTGAGCCGACATATCATCTTGAAATTTACGAAGTCACCGTAGGCACCTCGTCGTCGACGGGAATGTCTCCTCCCACTGAATGCGCATCGCCGGGAATCCTGAAATAATTCCAAGAATAAATGCGAGCACCAGGATTTGAACCCTGGTGGGCTGGGGATACCACAGTCCCTCTAACCATCCAACCACAGGTTGGTTCGCTTATCACTTCCTAGTTTGTATTGCATGTAGGTTAAGCCTGGACCATATGCACGTCTTGAGATGCTAATTTCATAGGACAAAAAATTCCATGGATCAACTATGTGCTTTGGTTTTCAATTCTTATGCGACAATGACTTGGAACAAAGACCATATATGAAACAGAATTATATGGTTATATTGTACAAATCTCTTGCTAAATCCTAGCCATTAGTTACACATCCAACTATTGAAATACTTTGGATAATGCGGATTAACACGGTGCCTCAAAAAGACCAAGTATCGTGGTTATGTAATAGATAGAAAGTTTTCTAGTGCATGAGTACGCCGAGTGTAAAAGTTTTGCTTCGTAGGGATTTTTTGTCTTTCGCACGATCTTATATCAAAATACATTTTTGTCTTTCGCACGATCTTATATCAAAATACATTCTAAATTTAAAATAATGTACAGAAATTTATTTATTTTGTGGGATTTAAAAAATATTAACAATTTTTATAACGAGTATAAGAATATGCTCTAGAATTTTAATAATGTTCAAAAAAATAAAAGTATTCACGAATTTAGAAAATGTTCAGGAATTATAAAATAATATGTACCTGGATATCAGAAAATGTTCACAAATTAGAAGATATAAACACGAAAAAAAACAGAAACAATAAAAAACCGAAAGAAAACAGCTACGTAACTTAAATTGTCCAATCAGACAAAGCATGGGCCCTTTCTGGCCTAGCCCCTTTCCGGAATCTCTCTTTCCTCTGGTCGAGTCGAGTTCCAAAGAAAGCATGCGCGATGCGGCCGCGCCTTCCCGCCAACAAACGCAATCCGGCCGCCGCAGCGCCACGCCACCCGCCTCGTCCTCCGGCAACCGCCCGCGCCCTCTCCACCGCTGCGCCACCTTCCGACCCATGCCGCCTCCACCACCAGCAGCAACAGCAGCAGCAGCTCGATGCCAACATCGCCCGGGGCGACCTCACGCGCGCCCGCCACCTGTTCTACCGAATGCCGGACCCGGACGCCCGCGCATACAACTCCCTCATCCGGGCCTACTCCTGGCGCGGCCCCGCCCGCGCCGCCGGGGCGCTCACCCTCTACGCCACCATGCTCCGCGAAGCCCGCTGCCCGCCCAACAAGTACACCTTCCCCTTCATCCTCAAGGCCTGCTCCGCTCTCCAGGACCTCTGCGCAGGTCGCGCCATCCACCGCCACGCCGCCCGCACGGGCCTCCACGCCGACCTCTTCGTGTGCATCTCCCTCATCGACCTCTACATGAAGTGCGCCCGCTTCGGCCCCGCCGCCGCCGTCTTCCACGGCATGCCCGCCAGCGCCAGGGATGCCGTCGCGTGGAACGCCATGCTCGCCGGCTACGCGCTGCACGGCATGTACCACCACGCGCTCGAGTGCCTCCTCCACATGCAGGAGGACTGCGCCAGCCTCAGGCCGAACGCCTCCACCCTCGTCGCCCTCCTCCCACTGCTCACCCAGCAGAGCGTGCTCTGTCAAGGAAAGTCGGCGCATGCCTACAGCGTCCGTGCCTCTCTCCACGACAAGGACGGGGTGCTCGTCGGCACCGCGCTGCTGGACATGTATGCAAAGTGCGGGGAATTGTTCTACGCTCGCAGAGTCTTCAAGGCCATGGCTGTTAGGAATGATGTTACTTGGAGCGCCATCATCGGAGGCTTTGTGGTGTGCGGCAGGATGACGTTGGCCTTCGGTCTGTTCAAGGACATGCTGGCACAAGGACTGGGCTTCCTTTCCCTGACCTCTGTCGCCAGCGCTCTCAGAGCCTGCGCCAGCCTGGCCGATCTCCGCATTGGTAAGCAGCTGCATGTCTTGCTTGTGAAATCTGGCCTCCACTCTGACCTGACCGCGGGAAACTCGCTCCTCTCCATGTATGCCAAGGCTGGGTTGATCGACGAAGCTACCGCCCTTTTTGATGAGATGGGGGCCAAGGACACTGTCTCTTACAGTGCGCTTGTATCAGGGTATGTGCAGAATGGCATGGCGGATGCAGCATTTCTTGTCTTCAGGAAGATGCAGGCCTGCAACGTAGAGCCGGATGTTGCCACAATGGTGTCACTCATCCCAGCTTGTGCACACCTGGCGGCTTTGCAGCACGGCAAGTGCAGCCGTGGCTCCGTCATAGTTCGTGGAATGGCACCAGAAACCTCTATCTGCAATGCCTTGATGGATATGTATGCAAAGTGTGGAAGGATTGATCTCTCCAGACAGATCTTTGATGTCATGCCAGCTCAGGATATTGTGTCGTGGAATACTATGATTGCGGGATACGGAATCCATGGGCTCGGGAAAGAAACCACTGCGCTGTTCTTGGACATGAAGAATCACGCTTGTGAACCTGA
This sequence comes from Elymus sibiricus, assembly GCA_039707655.1. Taxonomy (NCBI): domain Eukaryota; kingdom Viridiplantae; phylum Streptophyta; class Magnoliopsida; order Poales; family Poaceae; genus Elymus; species Elymus sibiricus. The sequence continues at coordinate 485,994,080 of CM077671.1, forward strand.
TGGCGTCACATTCATCTGCCTAATTTCGGCGTGCAGCCATTCCAGGCTCGTGACTGAAGGGAAACGCTGGTTTCACATGATGGCACAGAAGTATGGTATAACTCCAAGGATGGAGCACTATATCAGCATGGTTGATCTTTTGGCTAGGGGGGGTTTCCTTGATGAAGCCTATCAGTTTATCCAGAGCATGCCAATTAAAGCAGACGTTCGTGTATGGGGAGCCTTGCTGGCAGCTTGCCGGGTTCATAAGAACATTGATTTAGGAAAGCAAGTAGCTAGGATAATCCAGAAACTAGGACCTGAGGGGACTGGCAACTTTGTTCTGTTGTCCAACATATTCAGCGCTGCTGGGAGATTTGACGAGGCAGCAGAAGTTCGAATAATACAGAAGGAAAAGGGGTTCAAGAAGAGACCTTTTACAGTACATCGACGATATATTAGCTGTCCATTTAAGCGGACGAACGCTCCAGATTTACCAATACTACAGCACAGTTTGGGTAGTATATTAAGACGGTAGGGGTATTTTGGGTAGTAATCAGTTAAAACTCAGCCAGGCAAGGACGCGCCGAAGTCACATGCGGACCCAGTAATTCAACGCAGCCGCGCTACGGCGCTCGGCGGCCGTCTACTCATGCACCGGAGCTGCCTTTCTCCATCACAGAAGCCACAGACGTCACGGCCGGGCCACTGCTCGAAGATCGATTCCTTCCCTGTGACACCACCGATGCCTACCATCGCAAACGGCCTGACATGTGACATCGTCCTCGTAAACCCCTGTCCCTCCCCTCATGGTAACTGTGGCCTATGTGTTTTGCTGATTCGTGTGCGAGTATTGGATGTGTGTGCGCGCGGGGCGCTAGATTAGTAGTGTGTGTGTTAGTGTGATGGATTAGTCTGGCTGCTGGGTAGAGAATTGTAATCACTACATACATGCATGCGCCTTCAGCGACATAAGCTTGCCAGTCAACCTGCAGCCCTGCTGAGGGCCAGGCACACCGCCATGGAGACGAGGGCGCGCGCCTGGAGGAGGGTAGGCAGCATCAAGATGATCGAGGTCCTGAGGGTGGGGGCCTGCAAGTGGTGTTGGGATGCGGAAGTTAGGGGTGGCCGGCGGCCGGCGGCGCCCTGCAGGATGGGCCGGCTGCGATTATTGGCGACGTCGGGATGTCGGAGGTTGCGGACGACCGCGTGTAGATGAATCGCATAATTAATTATATACTCCTATATATAAATCGTTACAATTATATTAAACGTTGGAGGAAAGGACAAATTTACACCCCTAATTAAAAATTATCAACACCGTTGGATCACTTTAATACTACCTGTTATATTGGGTAGTATGATGTACCGTAAAATATCTCTTCAAGAAGAGTCCCGGCTGCAGTTGGATCGAGATAAATGGCTCTCTACATGCATTTATTGGTGGGGACAGATCTCATCCACGGTCACCTGAGATATATCAAGAGCTGGATAACATCCTGGTAGATATAAATAAAATGGGTTACCAGGCTGATACCAGTTTTGTTCTGCAAGATCTTGAGGAAGAGGAAAAGGAGAAGGCGCTTCTTTATCACAGTGAAAAGCTAGCAATAGCTTTTGGTGTCCTCACACTTAGTGAAGATAAAACCATTTTTGTTACGAAGAATCTCCGTGTGTGTGGAGATTGCCATACTGTTATCAAGTACATGAGCTTAGTCAGGAGAAGGGATATAATCGTCAGAGATGCCAATAGGTTTCATCATTTCAAGAATGGGCTATGCAGCTGTGGAGATTTTTGGTGACAGCAATACTACAGTCCGGTACATGACCTCTCAGTTTTGTCTTGTATCAGTCATTCAGTTGCATGCCTTGAATAGTGTAGCATTTAGAACTTCAACAGAATGCCCTTTGAGGTGCCAAGTTTCTACGTTCCTGCAAGTTTTGCCCTCACAAAGGGTTATCCAAAGTGATGGTGTCATGAAGTCAAAATGAAAATCCCAAGGCATGTAAAGGTGCTATTCCAAATGAAACAATTTCAGTATAATGATGGTAAACAAGATCTGATTCTGTAGATTTCAATTTGCAAACCAAGATGACACTGAATTTTTGTTGACGTTGGTGCTTTCGCTCCAGGTCACAGGAAACTAGGGATTTGGTACGCAGTCAAGGTAAAATGACACAAATAGAAATTGCATTTCTAGTAGAAATCCCAGAGGTACATGCTTAGTATCATCAGCTGTAGAATTTTGAATTATCATATAGTCCAGTTGATGAAATGAAATGGTGTCTCAAGTATGATCCTGTGCACTTCCTTATCCTGGAGACTAGAAAAGGCAATCAGCAAGTGAAGTTAGACTCTTAAGCATCATAGTAATTTGTCCATTTTCTCAACCTTTCTTTCGACATCATTAGTTGCTTGCTGTTCAAACTTCAAAAGCATCATTAGCGGCTTAATGATACCTTCTTACTGCAAGAGATCATGGATATCAGGAATTTGATCAGCGAGAAATTCCTGGGATCCCTGCGGCAGCCCTAACTATGAAGAGAAGGCGTGCATTTGAGGCGCAACAGGAACAAGCTAGTAGAAAATCTGATCATCATTTGTAAAATGCTTGAGCTTTTATTTTTCAGGGATAAGTATAACTAGCTGGGGGCATAATTTTTGTGTCTTAGGGCCTCTATCGGTCAAGGGTTGTTCCTCTAGTAGATTCCATGGTCCTATATTGGCCACTGGTGATGGAGCCAAGGGGCATTGCACTTGTCTTTCTTCTTTGAATTCTTCCGCTGACAGAGCTTTCTGAAGATGCCATCATGGCTTTCATTTCTATGAAGCAGTGTGCTGATCCATCATAGTCTTTTTTGCCCTCGTTTTATGCAGGCGATCTCTTCTTTGTGCACGTGAATGGAAGAGATTGTAAACGGTCTTGGAAGATGGGAATCAGCAAGCCCGTCTAGCTCAGTTGGTAGAGCGCAAGGCTCTTAACCTTGTGGTCGTGGGTTCGAGCCCCACGGTGGGCGCATTCCCTGTGTTGTTTCTTTCTTTTTTTAGTTCTGCTTTACTGCATTTTCATGTGTGCTGACTTGCTGGCATGCACAACAATGCCAAAAAAAAGGGGTGAATTTTCATTTCTCAAAATTCAGCAGGGAAAGCCTAGTGATTGAACCATACATCTTACTTAGTGTTTATGTAGCACAGCAGGGGGTATTGTATACACTGGTACTGGGGTCGGTGTTCGTTACCCCACCATCTGAAGCAAAAACACCTGGAAATCTCAGTGGTTATTGCATCTGGACCCGGGAGCTGCTGCTGGGATGTTCTTCTCCGACGTCATCGTCGTCGTCATCTCCTTGGTGCATCTGGATACCCCAGAACCTTGGTGCATCTGGATCCTCCAGAACCCGCCATACAGCAGGCCGAAGACCTTGGACGCAGAGCAGAGTGCCGCCGAGGCTGAGCGCGAGCCTCTGGCTGCCTCGTCATAGATGTTGATGGCCACCAGGGTGAAGATGAAGAATGGCGCCAGTCACAAGGGGGTGAAGGTGGCCGCGTGCACGTACGCGTTGCTGAACCCCAGCCTGCCGTCATTCGACCCGAACACGCAGCAGCTGCAGAACACCGACAGGTACGCCAGCGAGATGTCGTCCCACACGTCCACCAGCCCGCCCGCCCACTCCGGCGACGCCGCTGGGTATCTTCTTCTTCCACCTCGATGTCGACACCAACAGCTCCTCCTTGAGACGGAGAGGGAGAGAAGGCGGCCTTTTCCTGGAGCTGCTGCTGCGAACCCGAAGAAGACTCCTCGTCGGCGGCGGCCTGGACCTCCTAGTCTTTGCCGAGGGGGACTGAGGTTGTTGTACAGGCTGGCGACGGACACGGTGAGGCCGGCGCCCACCGGAGGCCGCCGGCTACTGGAGAGCCCGAGGTTGAGGCCACAGAGCGCGTATTGCGCCAAGCACTTAAGGTGGAGCAGCAAGATCACAACCATCATGTGCTTCCTCTCGCCGTGCTTGACGGTGCCACCCTTGCAGTAGCCAGTAGGCCTCTCGGAGCGCGGCCATGTCGCCGGCCCTCCACCGGCACAGCAGCACAAAATGCTATGTGATTCTGTCCTCCTTGTTTGAGATCGTGCTAGAATTCCCATTTCTAGTTTGTGCCTTAGATTCGATCTGTTCATCTATTGTGCTAGTCCGCATGATTAGTTCTTTCTCTGTTTTTGTCGTCATGATTTATTTACTGTTTATTCGGATTAATCTCATAGTAATTTGCTCATATATTCAACAGTGCCACCCTTGCAGTAGCCAGTTGGTCTCTCGGAGCACGGCCATGTCGCCGGCCCTCCACCGGCACAGCAGCGCAACATTGTAGAACCTCCTCGGATGGGTTGTTCAGGCACATAAGGGTAAACAATGCATTCAGTATCTGGTTGCTGACCTCCTCCTCTCTGTTGGGGTGAATTGAAATAGATGGCTATGTGATCGATGATCATCTTTTTTTGAAGATAGATCGATGATCATCTTTTGCATTCGTGTTTCCTGCAGCATCCTCATGGTGTATTTTGTCAGCAGCACCATCAGCAGGTGTCTTGTGAGTGCCACCAGCTGCAACCATATTTCTTTCGATGGACAGGCTGCGAGGCCTTGACTGAAATCAACACAAGCTTTTTTGTTCCCTTGATTGAAATATACTGTACTAGTAAGTGTAATGTTGGTTCTTTTTTGAAGAGCTGTTCACATAAGGACTTGACGGGGCCAAAAAAAAAAAGCGATAAGTATATTTTTCGTCTTCGAACTCTTCCGAGAGTTTAGAAATCGTCCCTCAACTCCAAACCGGATAGTTTTCGTCCCTCAACTATTAAAACCGGATAGTTTTCGTCCCTCGTGCCGCTTCGGGCGGGTTTCGTCCGACGTGAACAGTATTTCGAAAAAAATAGCAAAATAAATCTGAAAATTTGTGGGATCAAAGTTCCTCGGGTGTGCAAGGTGCGTGCAAATTTTCATACTGTTTGGACATTCCAGGTGCTCATGACAGAAAAAACTGTAAATATGTATGTTGGTGAACAGTAAATTCAAAAAACTAGAAAACAAATTCAAAAAAATATGAAATTTTTTGGCATCAAAGATGCTTGGGTGTGCAAGGTGCGTGCAAATTTTCGTGCTCAAATGACATAAGAGGAGCTCTAGCAAAAAAAACAAAATAGTGCACTTTTTCAAAGTTTCTTTCCGAGCCAATTTTTTTTTTTTTTTTTTGCCACGAGCTCCCACAATGTCCAAACACCATGAAATTATGCAGGCACCTTGAGCACCTGAGCATCTTGGATGTCAACAATTTTCATATTTTTTTGAATTTGTTTTCTATTTTTTTCGAATTACTGTTCACCGACGTACATATTTATGGTTTTTCCTTTGTCACGAGCTCCTGGAGTGTCTAAACAGCATGAAAAATGGCACGCAGCTTGCGCACCCGAGGAACTTTGATCCCACAATTTTTCAGATTTTTTTGATTCTTTTTGCTATTTTTTTCGAATTACTGTTCACCTATTTACTGTTCGCGCCGGACGAAAACCGCCCGAAGCGGCACGAGGGACGAAAACTATCTGGTTTTCATAGTTGAGGGACGAAAACTATCCGGTTTGGAGTTAAGGGACGATTTCTAAACTCTCGGGAGAGTTTGAGGATGAAAAATATAATTATCTCAAAAAATAATGATGCACTTGTAGCTAAGACGGCCTCGGTTCTTCCCATCTGGTTGGATTTTCTGCACACAGAAAAGGTTATGAAATTCCCACTTAATAATGATCTTGAATTGTGCAAGTAGTGTAGAGCAGCAGACAGTATATATAAGGTAGCTTCAGATGATTGATTTTCCGATGTAAACTGCAGTCAGTATATATGCTCAGATAAACATAGATACTCTCATACTCCAGTCCAGTATGAGTGTCAAATCCATCTTCATACTTGAGCATTAAGGGTTGGTCCATTGACTTGTCCCCTTCATATATACAGTAGATTGGACGCAAATTTATTCCAGCTCAGTACTCGGAAATCCTTTGGAATCTCGTCCCAGTAAACTCCCAAGGTGCGGCACAAACCATCCTGCATGCATAGCCTGCTTTATTCCATTGTCTCAGGAGAAACACCTTGACGAAGGTGATATATATCTTTCGTCATTGGATAAGATTGTCGTCTTCCGACTCGGCATGGATGATCCACATGTCCCTGGCTCCTGGCACCATACTTGGGATCAATATATATTGCCTCAGGTGGTGGAAGTCCAAGCTCATAACTTCATAAGCCAACTTGCCTAAACTCTGAGAGAACACAGGTGTTCGAACTGGCAACTAATATTTCTAACTAGCTAACAGTGTACAGTAACAATTAACTATAATTAGCTAGCACTTGCAAATATTTTCACACATATCCATATTTCACAAATATTTTCACTTAATGTGTTGATTCTCTAGAGTTTAGACTAGCTACATATCCGGAGGGAGAACCCACATGCTTCCGTAAGGACTGCTCTTCACGAAGTATCCTGTCGATTTGATCCTCTACACGTCATCGCTGGTGATGTCCTCCTCGTCGTCTCCCCTGTAATATGTTTTGTCGATGCAGCCTTTCGAGATGATTCTTAACGTGTCACTAGAGACAATATCATTTTGATTCAAGCAACACGAGTAATAGATGTGGTTTCTCTCCACATGGCCACCTTTGTCAGCCGGCACGGGCACCGCCTTAGAGAAGGTTCGCCCCAAGAACAAGGCATGGTCGTCCAAGCTTGTGACCTCTATCCACTTGTGCTTGTAAGACACTGGTGGTCCATCGCCATGGATGTCGATGAGCTCAAACACCTTGAAGAAAGGGTCATGGTCTAGTGACCACAAGGTTCTCATCGCCATTGCAAGCTTGCCGCGTAAAACAAATATGTAACTGGTCTTCTGCTCGATGATATCCGTCCACATGGAGCAGCTGAGTTGGATCTGGGCAGTGACCATGGGCGCTCCATCCTCATTCACTACTAGAATCGCCCGCTACGCCGACGGCCAGACCCCGTCGGCGTAGGCCAGAATACCGTCGGCGTAGGGCTACGCCGACGGCCCCCTTCGGCGTAGGTTCGTCGGGATCGCGAGCGTCGGCGTACCCGGACGTTTTCGTCGGCGTAGGAAAACCGTCGGCGTAGGTCCCTTATGCCGACCTCCGGCCGTACGACTGTCGGCGTAGATGGGCCGTCGGCGTCCTTTCTCACGTGACGGCGGTTGACGGCGACGGCGGAGTTCGACCACCAAACGGAATCTGCCACGTGGCAGGGTCTACGCCGACGGTTACACCGTCGGGATAGGCCAGGACCTATGCCGACGGTGTAACCGTCGGCGTAGACCTGCCACGTGGCAGATTCTGGTGCACCGAAGTCAGGGTCTACGCCGACGGTTACACCGTCGGCATAGGCTAGGACCTATGCCGACGGTGTAACCGTCGGCGTAGACCCTGCCACGTGGCAGATTCTGGTGCACCGAAGTCAGGGTCTACGCCGACGGTTACACCGTCGGCATAGGTGCTGTTTTTTTTGTTTTTGTTTTATTTCTCGATAATATACAGCACAAATATATCACAAACAGTACACAACATATATATATCACAGATCCACATCATTATCACCACAATATAAGTATTACCATCACAATATAAGTATTACCATCACAACATACGTGAAATCAATAAAACATACGTCGAAACAACACAACATATGTCTGAACAACATAATATGAATGCATGAAAGATAAGTCATGACCACCACCACCAAGAGGCTTAAGCGTCAGGAGGTCCACCACCAAGTTCGGTACCGCCAAGACCGCCAAAGCCAAGGTCGTCACTACTACCAGCAGCGCTACCGGCAAGACCGTGACCGCCACCTCCTCGGTGGATTGGAGTGACCGGGCTCCGTGACTCGGGAGTGTTGCCATAACTGGCACCACCACCAACGGAGGATCGATCAGTTCCCTGCATGTTTGAAAAGAGATGTTAAAGAGATATATGATAGTGTTGAATGCACGATAAGTAGTTGGATAGTTTGGGGATGTACTAACCGCAGTCGGACAGCGTTGTGCCACAAAGTCTTCAAACGTAAGCAGAATCGGTTGTTCTCCAGCAGGTGGTGGTGGTGGTTCCATTACAGGAACCGTTCCGGCCGCCATGGACTCAAAAACGAGCTGCATGTTAGTTGACCAAGCACACACAAAGGTTAGAAGAAATGAGAATGAAAATGTGAAAGTCAAATGAAAGGGGCTAAACTAACCTTCATCATGCGACTGGCATGGTCCGAGACTGCTGCAAGTCTCGCGTTCCACGCCATGGTCTCCTGACGTTGGTACTCCATGTAGGCCTTCAATATAACATGATGAAACTCATAAGAACATCTTGGTGTGGAAAATAAAATGAGAAAAAGGAAGATAAGAGGGAAAATTCTTACAGAGTGTTGCTGGGCTAGGAGGGACATTGAGTGTGCACTTGTCGTCCTCGGCTGCGGGCTCAGGCCCGGGTTGGTAACTCGGAGCTGTGTGTAGGAGACAGAAGGAGTGACAACGGCATCCAGAACTCGCTGTCGACCATGAAGCTTCGGCCCTATGCCGACCACCGCCCTGTCGTCCGTAGCCTCTTTTATCGGGTCAGGTGTGTCAGGATTGTACCCCAGATACAACTCCTTGTAGCTCTCAAGGTGCTCGCCGGACTTGCCGTAGTACTTGCCCTTGCCTTCCCTGGGCTTAGTCCGCACATGGGCTAGCTCCCACGCCTCCATGTCTGAGAGCGGCCGCTTCAATTTCTCCTCCTGCACCACCAAACAGAGGTTAGTCATACATAGAAGAAGAAGAAGAATGTTTCATGTACATAGATATACCTGAACTTTCTTGTGGCCCCAATGGTTCCGGTTTCCCTGACTATGTGTTCCGTCATTTCCTCGATTAGCCCGGTTTTGGATGCTTTTAGCAGCCCACTTTTCATCATCACCAACCTCCTCCCCCTCCCCAAACTCCTCCTCCTCCTCCTCCTCCTCCTCCTCCTCAACCTCCTCGCGAACCTCCTCCTCCTCAGTAGAGGGTACCTCACTAGAGGAGGGTACCTCACTACAGGAGGGTCTGTCACTAGAGGAGGGTACCGAACTACAAGAGGGCCTTGTAAAAGACACCCCTAAGTCGGTGAGGGAGCGTTGTTTCTGGCCCCGACCACCCCCTCCACCTCTAGGGGCTCTCCCCGCACCCCCTCCACCTCTAGGGGCTCTCCCCGCACCACCTCCACCTCTAGGGGCACCTCTCCCTTGACCTCCCTGTGAAGAGTCATCCTCAAGTAGTCGAGACGGAATATTACGGGCTCGACCACTCCGACTAGTAATCGATTTGAGTTTGCTTAGTAAACCCGTGCCATCGGCCTTGTCCTTGCCCATGCTTAGCAAACCTGCATTGAGAAGAGAATAAACAATTAGTATAGAAATAAGGAAGAAAAAAACCATATAAAAAAGACATTGATAAATAAATATATTAATAAGCCATAGTAAAAAGACATGAAACGTACATCTGCTAGGACCCATACGAATCATCACTGTCAGTATCACTATCACACATATCATCTTCATTGTCGGACGGAGGTGGAGGCTCTTCCTCGTCGTCATCGTCTTCATTTAACAACTTTTCTAGCATAAGTATGTCTTTTTCATTAACAATGGTCTCACCATCATTCCGTGCATCGTCATCGTTTGGATCCACATCATCATCACCCAAGGAGTCATCATAATCGCTTCTGACCACATCATCATCATCATCATCATCATCATCATCATCGGGTTGCTCTTGAAAGAACACTCCCTCGTATGTCATGGGGTTAATGTTGTAATAATCGTCATCGTTTGGGTCCGGTAACTTACTATGTGGCGACACCTTGAACACAACTTCCCAACCCTTTAGGTATTCTTTCTGGCATGGGTAAGGCAGATAATAAACTTGTGTGGCTTGGGTAGCCGCAATAAAGAGATCGGCTCCAGCATAGACGGTTGATGGTTTAACTTCGACCAAACCATACGAAAGCGTATGTCTCAGCCCCTTTACTGGGTCGAACCATCGGCATTTGAACACAGGGAGACTTAGGGTTTCGCGGCCACGACTGAAGGAAAGCTCGTATATTTTTCCTACCCTTCCGTAATACTGAACTCCATTTTGACCTGGGGTGTACACTCCAGTATTTATAGTTTTGGGATCAGGCCGGTTGTTCTGGTGCTCCTCTGTATGGAATCGATACACATTCACATCATACTTTTCACATGTCATGACCGAAGGGTTAAAACCCATGGAAACCCATCTCAATTCGTCATCCATAGATATGTTCCGATCTTTTCCCTACAAGTTTAATTGAAATTGTTTGGTTAACTAATAAAATGTTCAACTAGGTATTTAATAGAGGAATGTGAAAAATTACTTTAGCCATGAACCAAGCAACAAAATTTTGCCTTCCAGGGTTTCCATGTCGAAGAAGAGTAAGTGCCTCCGCCTGAGTAGGATCAATCAGTCCCTTCCACTCCTCATAAATGAATTGGCTGAAAGAAGAAAAGCGGTGTTTAGGCCTAGACTAAGAGAACATAGAACATGATGTTGTGCAAGACATAATGGAATGGTGTGGTGGTATTACCTCATCCACTCCTCCTCAACTTCCTTGATGTTGTGCAAGACATAGAACATGATGTCCTCCCACTCTTGTTCTGGCATGTTATAAGATTTCGAGCACCCAGCCCTGCCACCTTGCCCGCTGAATAGATCGAGCTTGGGTTTATACGTGGGCTCTTCCGTATTGTATCGAGGCACCTTATTATGCAGGCTGGGAACGTGGTCTGGATAGTACGATGTCCTGAGGTTTGACACCTCCTCAAGGATAACTGCCTCAGCTATGGAAGCTTCAATCTTAGCTTTGTTTCCACATTTCTTTCGGAGATGCTTGTTCTGTCTCTCAGGGCCGTACTGCCAATGATTCTGCACAGGGCCCCCCAACAATACCTCTTTCGCGAGGTGTAAAATGAGATGTGTCATCGGAGTAAAGAAGCCTGGCGGAAAGGTCTTCTCTAGCTTGCATATCAACTCTGGTGCCTTCTTATGCAATTGTCCAATGACCTCGGGACATACTTCTTTAGCACAGAGCGTGCGAAAGAAATGGCTTAGCTCCGCAAGCACTCGCCAGACACGCTCGGGGACATAGCCTCGAACCATCACCGGCATTAACCGCTCAATCCATACATGATAGTCATGACTCTTGAGCCCGTTGACTTTGCCCGTTGAAAGATTGACTCCATTACTTATATTCGATGCATAACCATCAGTGAACTTCACAATATGTTTGAGCCACATAAGTACCTCCTTCTTTTCTGGCGGTTTAAGGACGAAGTCAGCCTCTGGCTTGAACCAGTTTCTTCGACCGCCTGTGGGAGGTTGCATGTTTAGACGTGGTCTATCACAAAAATTTTGTTGATCGGCTCTAGCTTGAACGTTATCCTTTGTCTTATTCAGAATGTTGAGGATCGTGCGAAAAAGGGACTCTGCGACATTCTTTTCGGTGTGCATCACATCGATGTTATAAGGAAGTTTGAGGTCCTTGAAATAGGGAAGCTTCGTGAAGGGGCTAATGTGAGTCCAGTTGTGTGTCTCACCATATCCCTCGAAGCGTTTGCCTTTGCCTTTCCCTTTGACTTCAGGCTTGAGAGCTTTTAGCTGAGCAAGAACATCTGCCCCCGAAAATGTTGGAATCTCGTTTACTTCATGGACAACCCGACCTTTCGTGAAGTTCTTCTTGTCTTCCCTGTCTGGATGGTCTGGAGGGAGGAACTGGCGGTGCTGGTCAAAGGCTACATACTTACGACCCTTCTGCAGCCAAATAAAACGTAGAGCTTGCATGCACACTGGGCATGGCATCTTACCACTTGTACACCATCCGCAGAATAGGGCATAGCCGGGAAAGTCATGCATGCAATACATCAACCAAACTTTCATCAAGAAATTTTTCTGCAGATGTCGGTCGTATGTCAACCTTGGGAAGTACCAAGAATGGTGCAAATCATCCACCAGCGGCTGCATTAACACTCCCAAATTCTTCCCCGGGTATTCGGGCCCTGGAATGATCAGCGACAAGAACATGGTGTCGCGTTGCATTAGGACACCGAGAGGGACATTGAGCGGAATAACAAACACGGGCCAGCAGCTGTATGAATTGGACGACATACCATATGGATTGACCCCATCACCTGTTATTGCGACTCTGACATTCCCATCCTCGGCTGCTTCGTCGGGGTATTCTTTATCGAATGACTTCCATGCTTCACCTCCCGATGGATGTACGATTTTGTTTGGATGGTACCTTTTCCCTTGCTTGTGCCACTTCATCATTTTGGCAGACTCCTCCGTGATGAAAAGGCGCTGCAGTCTTTTTATGAAATGAAGATATCGAAGAACCTTTGCGGGGATGCGTAGCTGCCTCTTTTGACCATCCTTACCGACCACCTCAAGGTACCGAGAGGAACCACACTTCCTACAATACTTGTCATCCGCATACTCGTGCCTAAACAAAAGGCAATTCTTCGGACAGACATGTATTTTCTCATAATCCATAGAGAGTGTCTTCATGATTTTCTTCGTGGCGTACATGCTTTCCGGCAGTTCATGACCATCGGGAAGACTGTTAGCCCATACTCCCAGAAATGCTTGGATGCAAGCTTGGCTACAGCCGTACTCAGCCTTAACTGCCATTAGTTGCGAGATGGCATCTAGCTGAGAGAGTTTGGCACCCGCATAAAGAGGCTTCTTTGACGAAGCCAAGATCTCCAAGAAGGACTTTGCGGTTGCCTCCGGCTCCTCTAGTTCATTGTCTGAAGGTGTCGCATGCGTCGCCTCTGTAGCAATGACATCATCTAACATGTCTCTGACCCCGTCGTCCACATAACCACCGATGCGTTGACGCATCACCTCCTCTCTACCACGGTCCCGCTCGGCAAAGTTTATCGGCATGTCAAAGTTTTTCATATATCCGTGCGTGCGAAGGTGCCAGGTCATTTCGTCCTTGCCTTTAGAGTGACGTCTGCCACATCTCGCACACGGGCAATGTGGGATCATTCTCATTGGACCATGGAATGTCTCCCTCAAAAACACATCGGTTTTGGCAATCCACTCTGATGTTACTCGATTCCCACGGGGGCCATGGGTAAAACCACTATACATCCACTGATTATCTGCCATTCTCTGTTTTATTGGGAGCCACACAACAAAATTAAGATTTGATTTGAATTGATCACGTCAAATTTTTATTTTCTACCGCGTTGACGGCATTGAATCCACCTACATCTCTAATAGGTAAAGATAGGTCCTAATCCCACCCGAGGATGTGTAGATTGAGTACGTTCTCCATGCTCTACCCCGTTCCGAGACAAAATTTCGGCAGCACCTCCCCGCTGTTCTCCAGATACACGTCTCGGCAAATAGCCGAGAGAATGTGCTCCGGAGAACAACGGGGAGGCGCCGCCGAAATCCTGTCTCGGAACAGGGTAGGGCATGGAGAACGTACCCAATCTACACATCCTCGGGCTGTCCGTGGAAAATGCTGGACAATCCGAAAAAGTTGCGGTGATAAATATGCAATTGAATGCATATTTATCGATGCAACCATTTCGGACGGGAGACGCCTAGGTTACGCGACTTGATAATGAAATCTAGTGACAGAAAAAAAGAGGTGAAGGAGATTTGTAGCTCACCCTCGGCTGTAGAGGAAGTAGTTGATCAGCGGAGGGACAATCGGGGACCAACGGCTCGGACGTCGAGAATCACTCCTCGGAGATGCAACATCACAAATCTGTAAATTGCACCGACCGAAAAATTTAGACCATCACATATCATATAGCTTTAAACAACATCTCAAATAGCACCACCCCGAATATGAAATGCATTCATAAATCATTTATACAGAATCTCGCCATCATCATCTAGGCAACATACATTCATATATTCGAGCATCATCTAGCCAAAACAAACTGACAATGTTGACATCTATTCATCCTCATATATTCATCATCATCATATATTCAGCATCATCATAATCATCTAGACAAAAAATCTAACAACACTAACCTATCTAACTACAACATATATAATTACCGAACATGAATATCATCATACATTCATCATATATACCATCATTTTCATCTAACAGAACAAATTGATTAAAACAAATTTGCATTTTGCTCACCTCCCGCCGGAGCAGCAGCAGAGGCGTGGAAGAGGCAGGGCGGGGACGCGGGGAGGCCGGGGCGGGGGCGCAGGGAGGCCGGGCGGTGGCGCGGCCGGGGCGAGGACGAGGCGGCCGGCGGGGACGAGGCTGGCCGGGGCGGGGACGAGGCCGGCAGGGCGGGGACGAGGCCGGCCGGGGCGGGGACGAGGCCGGCCGGCGGGGACGAGCCTGGCCGGGGAGGGGACAAGGCCAGCCGGGGCGGGGACGTGGCGGAGCGGGCGTGGCGGAGCGGGGGTGGCGCGGGCAGACGGCGGCAGAGCGGGGGTGGCTGAGGCCGAGGCGAGGACGGGGCTTGGCGAGGCGAGGGCGGGGCGGGGCGACGGCGTGGCGAGGGTGGGGCGAGGGCGGGGGAGAGTCGGGGCGACGGCGGGGCGGCGACAGCGACGCGCGCGGATCGGCGGCCGGCGGCGCGTTGGATCGGGTCGGGCGGGGGGAGGGGGATGAGTGGAGGAGGAGGGCCGGCCCCGCGATTGGATAAGGCAGCGAGCTATGCCGACGGCATAGCCGTCGGCATAGATACATGCCACGCCATCGATCCGAGCCTCCTACCACGTCATCGATCCGGCATAGCTATGCCGACGGCAACGCTTTAGCTGTGTTCTTCATTTTTTCCCCTAAATAGAAATTTCATTAATTTAAATGTACTTTATCGCATAGCTGTGTTCTTTTTTTTTGAGTAGTAGGTAAATTGAGTGGAATTGCATCGCGTGCGTACGGCGGGATGGTGAACAGTTAAACTCAGCAGCTTCATGAGCAGTCCGCCAGTCCCCACCCACCACCCCACCCCATTCGCAAATCACAACCGGCCTCCGGAGAGAGAGGGAGAAGAGCCAAGAGTCTTCCGCTTTCGCGCCGGCCGACATCCGCATGGCTGCCGCCGCCGCCGCCGACGTACCCGACGATTTCAAAAAGTGGTGGGCAACATTCATCAAGGTCCGGGCATAGCCCACCGCAAGATTCCCTTCGTTACTGCCCGACGTGGCCGTTTCCCCCCTCCGTGCGACGGCGGCGGCGACGTCGGTGAGGGGGGTCACACCACAGAGCCCCGTGCCGGGTGCTTGCACCCGCCACCGCACTTCCGGACGTGTAGGAGGGCCCAGCGAAAGACCTGGCGGCATAGCTACCCCCCCAAACTACACCCGTCCCGTCTAACCCTGTGAGAGTTGACCGGGCGGTCTACGCCTTTGAGTTTCGCCGGACGGGGTTTGACCGATGGACATTTTCACCTGGGTGTTATAGCCCAGCACATAGGTACACATCGGATCAAGGTCCGGGCACAGCCCACCGCAAGATTCCCTCCGTTACTGCCCGACGTGGCCGTTCCCCCCTCCGTGCGACGGCGGCGGCGACGTCGGTGAGGGGGGTCACACCACGGAGCCCCGTGCCGGGTGCTTGCACCCGCCACCGCACTTCCGGACGTGTAGGAGGGCCCAGCGAAAGACCTGGCGGCATATCTACCCCCCCCCAAACTACACCCGTCCCGTCTAACCCTGCGAGAGTTGACCGGGCGGTCTACGCCTTTGACTTTCGCCGGACGGGGTTTGACCGATGGACATTTTCACCTGGGTGTTATAGCCCAGCACATAGGTACACATCGGATCAAGGTCCGGGCACAGCCCACCGCAAGATTCCCTCTGTAACTGCCCGACGTGGTCGTCCCACCCCCCCCCCTCCGTGCGACGGCGGCGGCGACGTCGGTGAGGGGGGTCACACCACGGAGCCCCGTGCCGGGTGCTTGCAGCCGCCACCGCACTTCCGGACGTATAGGAGGGCCCAGCGAAAAACCTGGCGGCATAGCTACCCCCCCCCAAACTACACCCGTCCCGTCTAACCCTGCGAGAGTTGACCGGGCGGTCTACGCCTTTGACTTTCGCCGAACGGGGTTTGACCGATGGACATTTTCACCTGGGTGTTATAGCCCAGCACATAGGTACACATCGGATCAAGGTCCGGGCACAGCCCACCGCAAGATTCCCTCCGTTACTGCCCGACGTGGCCGTTCCCCCCCCTCCGTGCGACGGCGGTGGCGACGTCGGTGAGGGGGGTCACACCACGGAGCCCCGTGCCGGGTGCTTGCACCCGCCACCGCACTTCCGGACGTGTAGGAGGGCCCAGCGAAAGACCTGGCGACATAGCTACCCCCCCCAAACTACACCCGTCCCGTCTAACCCTGCGAGAGTTGACCGGGCGGTCTACGCCTTTGACTTTCGCCGGACGGGGTTTGACCGATGGACATTTTCACCTGGGTGTTATAGCCCAGCACATAGGTACACATCGGATCAAGGTCCGGGCACAGCTCACCGCAAGATTCCCTCCGTTAATTATTTTGAGCTAAATGACCCCGAAATTGTAAAGCAATACAAATGAACTCTGAAAAGGTTGAAACTTGGCATGGTATCATCATTTCACCCACATAGCATGTGCTAAAAAGTTGAGATGGTTACGACAAAAGCTGGATGCACTTTGTGTACAAACTGGACAATCTCTTTCGAAGTATCAGGGTTTCGGACGAAAACTCATCTGTTACAAAGGTATTTCATTTTTTTAAACTTATTTCAACTCTAGACTTTTTGTGTGTTCAACATGCACCATCTAACATGTGCCTACGAGCAGAAAAAATTAAATTAAAAACAATTTTTAAACTCAAGTTATTCACAATCTAGGGTTTGAAGGAAATTTGAAAAAATTCAAATTTAAACCATTCAAATTTGAAAACTAATTGCACAAACACAAACTAGACAAAAATTTGAATTTAATGCAAAAAGAATCACTCAAAAAAATCAAATATCCTAAAAGATATAAGCAATTCAAAACAGAAAACACAAAATTGCACCTATGCCGACGGTTACACCGTCGGCGTAGGTGAAATAAAAAAAAATTGTGCCTACGCCAACGGTTTAACCGTCGGCGTAGCCCGAAAGGTATGCCGACGGCATAACCGTCGGCGTAGTTACGCCCCCGGATCCGCACCTCCCTCGGATCGATGACGTGGCACCTGCCGCGGATCGATGACGTGGACCATCGAAGCTATGCCGACGGTGTCCGTCAGGGCCGTCGGCATATCTTTGACGGCGTCAAACGGGCGTTACTCATCGAGTGGCCGGGCCCGCTGATACGCCGACGGGGTGTCTACGCCGACGGCCACCGTAGGCGTAGGTGAATCTACGTCGACGGCATTTGTACGCCGACGGTGGCCGTCGGCATAGGTTGATCTACGCCGACGGTTTTTAGTACGCCGACGGTGAGGCACTGGTGGTCGGCGTAGGGTGACGTATGCCGACAGGGGCCGTCGGCAACGACCCTGATTCTGGTAGTGATTCGCGCCTGTCTCGAACTTGATGACCTCCCATTTGTACTTTGTGACGCCATACAGCTCCCCATTGCAAAACGTGATGTCTTCAGGTGCCATGCGGGATTCAAATCTTCGTGTCCTCCACACGCTGTTGGGACAGTTAACCCTGCAGAGCGCGATGCCATGGTCCCCGGTCATGGCGGCGAGGATACAGTCATCCGACATGGGCGACTTGGAGAATACGATTTTGCTCTGAGAGGAGACCCACCACCGCTCCTTGGGGAGCTCCACCTTTGCACCGGAGAAGAGGTTAACGATTCTGAGCGGCGCCGTTGATATGACCCAGCCGCCGTCATGGCAGCCGACTAGCTGCCTACTGCACCTCTTGGGGAGCCGGAGCCGCACGATGGCGCCGTCATCTGGGATGTGCAGGCGCTTCGTCCTGCTGCAGTCGTAGGGCTCGAGGAGCAGCCACGGCAGCGCGGCGATGGGCGGCACCGCACGCGACGCGGCCCTCCACGACCGGCAGACGGCGGCGAAGCGCGCGCGGCCGCGAGGGGAGGCGACCATGCCGTACACGACAGAGAGGAGGTCGTCTGGGAACGCGGACGACCAGCACCGTCGCACGGCCGTCTTCCCTGTACGCGCGCTTCCTTTTCCGTTCGTGGCCGCCGCCGCCGGCGGCGGCGGCCATCTGAGTCGACATCGTTAGTTGACAATCTCTCGTCCGTGGAGAGAAAGGAAAACTAGGTTTTCTTTGTTGGGAAAATTGATCCATGCACGCTTAATTATGAACGCCAATGTAAAAAAAAAAGGCCTCCCAAAATTATTGCGAGTAGTACTACACAAAAAACATCAAACATTTATATTTCTTTGGCAAATAGTATACGTCCATAATTTTGTGCTAGTCAGGTGTTGGCCGTGCCATCAAATTAAAAATAGATATTATATCCCATTACTTGTCGAATTCCATGGAAACGAAAACACGGGAGTTACAAAAGTGGCTAGCTCTTTGATATTCTGCAGTAATAATAAGATTCACGTTAATTATTTCACGAGATTCAAACAAACTCTTACCAGCCAAAAAAAAAAGATTCAAACAAACTCATGTTGGAATTGGTTACTTGATACTCCTTCCGTCCCAAAAGAATCATCGCAGATTTTATACTAAACTAGTACAATTTTTATACTAGATCATCGACACTTATTTTGGAACAGAGGGAGTAATTAACAAGATTTTACTTGCATGCTGAAACACCCAGCATATATGTTCTGAAACTCTTCATTCTGTTTCAAGATTTTTTTTCATAAGGAGGATTACTCTGGTCTCTGCATCGCACGATGCACACACACATCCCTCTTTATTGCATTATTTAACAAGGTCTTACAAAATAAATACACATATATATCCAAAGACACCTTCCTAGCGAAAATTGTCGCCCTACCTACAAGATTGATGATGTGCCCTGACCTCACGCCACGCACACCAAAAAATTTGATGGTCTGACCAAACCGCGCGCCAGCTAGCCGAGAGCACCAACCGGTCTAGCAGACCATCAGCGTGCATCGTTGCCGCCTTCTTCCGCAGTTTGATCTTCAGAAGCAATCAATGCACTGATATTGTCAAACCCTTCTACCGTTGATGGCACCACGATGCCGGACAACGCCAGCCTCATGCACGCGGCCACCAAACAGTATCCAGCGCCGAGACCCCGCTGCATCTTGCCGCCAAGACTCTCCATCGTCGGTGCTGTAGATGGCATGCCGCTCTACCTTTGGTCACCGCATGAGAAGCATATGGAGACATGCGCCCAGCTAGCAAGCCAAACCTTGTCCCTCCAGCCAATGTACAACCCCAAAGATGCGCTCATGGGGGTGACGACGGAGAAACCTCGCCATCATCCGATTCGAAAAGGTTGAATCTGGGGTTTCCCCTAGGACATATAGGGGATGCGAATCGCCTCACAATGCCTCCAACAAGGTAACGATGCCTGCGGGCCAAACAAAGCTTTCGCTTGGAAATTCGCGCCCATCCCCGGGTGGACCACCAGATCGACCTCCTACGTCATCTAGCAAGCCCGTGGGTGACGTCTGCAACCGGAAAACCGTACAACAGGAGTCGCGCCACCGCCCTGCCTGGGAAGCCATCAATGATGGAGGGGCCATCACCGATGCGCCGCTGACACGGGACGACACAGACGGCCAGGACACCCGCACGGATCTCCACCGCAACCACATCCCGGAGCCGCAACGAACGAAGGCCCCACCGCCACCAGCATGCCTCGCCTGGGCTTTGCCCCGCGGAGCTCCAGCGATGACGAAGAGAGGGGAGGCAGTGGCTTGAAGCCCTAGATCAGATCAGGAGGAGGGGATTGGGAGGGAGAGGGTCGAGGAGATAGATAGGCACAGCGTTCCAAGCAAAGAACCAAAGCATCAATGTAGTGACTCCACTCTCATCTATTTATCTGCTCCATATAGTATCAGTTTCCTCGTCATTAGTTACTAGCAAACTATCATGAAACAAACTTTTTTTCTAAGGCATCTTTTTTCCCAGGGCAACATATTTGCACATCAAGGACTTGCATTTTGGATCAAAGGAAGTAATGGACTAATGGCATCTCTTGTAGGTAGCTTAATTCGCGGTTTCCATTGCCTCTAGAATAGCTACATATCTGGAGGAAGAATCCACATGCTATCATAATGATGGCTATCCACGAAGTACCCTGTCGATTTGATCCTCTTCACATCATCGCTTGTGTTCTTGTAGTTCTTCCCGTCGTCTACCCTGTAATAGTTTCTGGCGCCATAGTCGTTCGGGAGTGTCAAGAATAACGAACCATCGGGGACAACATCATTTTCACTCAAGCAACGAGAGTAATAGATGTGGTTTCTCTCCAGATGGCCACCCCTGTCATCCTCCGGCACACGTACCGCCATAGAGAAGGTTCGCCCCAAGAACAAGGCGTGGTCGTCCAAGCTCGTCACCTCCATCCACTTGTGCTTGCAAGAAGACGTTGCGACTCCATCGCCTTGCAAGAAGACCATTGCTGCCAGCTTAGAATTCTCGGAAAAACACAAACTGTACTGAAATTCTTGACAAATATAATTTGCGTTTTCATAATCTGATGTTAACCATCACCATCAGGTTCGATAAATCTCCATATATAAAAATATCCACACAAATGATGAACCCAAAGCAACAGCAAATCATGTCTTCATCTCTGCATTAAATATTAGATGTCCATATGAGTGACATAAGCATCCATGATTTAATAGACATGGATATAGTGGTGAACATGAATAAGCAAATTGAATTCACGATGGATACAAAGCAAATTCTACCACTTCTGTCAGCAGTTGTTTCCCCTAATGTGAAAAAAGATTAAATATCTTCTCTGAAACATAACGGTACAGAATTAGCCCTAGAAGACAATATGTTGTTTCATACTTGCTAATTGCTATACATAAGAATCTGAGAAGAAACCTGTAAAAACATGATGAGTTTTTGGGGACATACAAATTCCATGTGAAGATGGTAAGGCCACCTGTTTGAAATAGAACGTAGAACAAATCTAAAGCAGCGGGAGGGGAAGTGCTAGATACTGTTGGTCTGCGGCATACACCATCAAAAGTCGCAGTATGAAAATAATAATGAAACGAACATACTTCGACTAACTTATGAACTGCTAACTGCTACGCAACAACATACCTGAAAGTAAACAGCAAGATCACATATGCTATGTTTCTGCAAGACAATCAACGAAAGCATTAGAAATGCCAAAAAAAAAAAATACTGAACTAACATATATGGGTGCGTAAGTGAGATGTATATACAGAGAGATGTAGCGTTGTAGTTGCATGTTATAAATGGTAAACTTCATTTGTTTATTTCTTCAAGAAAACTAAAGAAAATAAATGAAGAGAATTTTTTTCACCATCTAGTCAGTGGCGGAGCTTCATGCAAATTCCAGGGCGGGCCGGCCAGGCCTGGCTGAAGGAAATTACGACTACGATGTTACTCTATGGCCAAATATTAGGGGTACACCACACAAATTTGCATTGGCTGGGCGGGCCAGGGCACGGGTTTGCCCTGCCGTAGCTCCGCCACTGCATCTAGTGCTTCCAATCAAAACCTACCGGATGGGAGACATGAGCAGGAATCCGCCATGTCTCGACAAATACTTGCCAGCTGTGCTCGTGACAGGACTTACTGCTGCGGAGGAAGTGGCTGGAGACGGATCAGAGCTTGCAACCCAGGCTAACTAAAAAAACACTCAAATCTGGGGAGAAATAGAGGAAGGAGATCCCTTATCTTTGGTGCAGGTGTGGTTAGGGGAGGACACCGAGCGTGGCATGTGTGGCTCACCGGGAGCTCTGGTCGACGCCGGGGGTCGTAGGGTGGCTGAGCGGCATCGCACGCAGGGGTCGCACGCCGGGGGATCTGAGCGGCATCGCACGCAGGGGGGCTCGCCGAGGTCACACGTGGCGGCGCCCATGGGGACGCAGGGTAGCGGGGTCAAGGCGACGTCGCCATGATCGTGGGGCGGCTCACCATGGTCACACCGGATGGCGTGCCTACATCACTGAGGATCGATCGGCGTTTCGGCAGCGTCGCTACGCCTGGTTGGCTCACCCTCGAGGATGGTTGGAATACTGGATGCACATGGCCGCCTGGTGGTGTAGATATTGACTCTTCAGTTACGAAAGGGGGAAGGGGAAGCGAATGGACAATTTGTTTGCGGTGGAACCGGACGTGCCGTTAAATTTTTCTCTCCTTCTATTGATGGTTTTGCTGACATGGCAGGCATAGGAACAGTTTTTGCTGAGATGGCATGATTGATGACGTGGATAGGTTGCAAGTTAAGAGAAATAACATAGTGGGGATGAACTATTTAGGTATTATAGATTATAGATACTCACTCTGTCCCAAAATAAACATTTTAATATTATCTATATCTATATCTATCTATACCTACTAATAAAGCAAGGTGATATTCTTGGTTTCGTCCCGCATCTGATCCTACGTTACGTGAAATACACGAGGTGGTACTAATCCATACTGCAAAGTTTCGTTAAAAAAAGCTTGTATCGATTGGGCCTGCGTTCCGCGTCAATCAATCCCCTGATCCGCCTAGATTACCATATTTTTCGCGTCTGTCCATTGCATGGGCCGACTTGGGCCTAATCTGCATTTTGTTGGACGTGCAATGGGCCGACTTGGGCCTAAGCTGCACTTTGTTGGACGTTTTGGGAGCAGCAAAAAAACGGTGAGCACACGTGAGGTTCGAACTCAGGACCTCACCGACCGCCCAGATGATAAAAGCAAACCGAGCTAGCATGCCCTTCTGTTCCAAAAGAGGGTTCGCCATCTAATAGTACCACTCTGATTTTTTATATCAAATCCCATCAATTTATATAGACTTGTAAGTTGTTTAAAATATCAGCGAGTCACCTCCAAACCATGAAACAGAGGAAACAACATGCCAAAAGGAGAAAAATGAAGCATGCTGGATAGACTCTAATTAGAAAAGATTTGTGGGCTTGTCATGAACTGATCGGCTCTTATTAAATTAAATGAGAGGGGGAGGACTTGATAAAAGAGGACATGCATGTCTTCCCTAATTAAAGATAAAGAAAAGAGATCATGGTAAAGCGTAAATGCATGACACGACGCATATGCATATGCATGCTGGTTGTAGTTCGAATAAATGAATTTGTGGCAGAAGAAGGGGTTCCCTGAACCAGATACATGCACAGAACTCCGATTAAGGGTGGGAGTAGATTTCTCAGACAAGTACGGTCCGGACAAGCCCCCCCATAGAAATCCATCTGAGGATGGAAAGAAATAACTCATCATGGTCTTCATATTCTTTTTTTTCATGAGTACGGTCTGTTTCTACTGGTCATTGTTGGTTTTGTGATTTCATTATTTCTTGGATCAAAGCATATTGAAAAGTCCAAATCAATGGCATTATATTCATGGACAGTGATAACACATATTGGCGGGCGAATGGCCGCGTGTCAATGCGAGGGAGCACCGTTGGCAGCCGATGGTGCGATACATTTCTTAGCCATCTTGATGGCATGCTGGAAGCACATAAATCTTATTCATGTGTTGGGACTAATTGATGAGGATCATAAATCCGCTACCGTCATTGTTGCCCGTTAACGTCGTACGCGAGGAAGTGTCAATGCCCAAAACCAATCGGCCCATGTTAAACGGAGTCACGCCGTAGTTCATGGACCAAACATTTGCACCTTAGATATAGGATTAATACAAATGATATGTAAGCTTACAATGTAATTTTATTAAAGGTTCCCTTGGCACCATTGAGTAAGTCAATTAAATCCCCGAACGGAAAATATTGCATCGACTCTGGAGCCTGCGCCGCGGATAAATGTTTTGGTGTATAGGGAAAGTAACATTTTTCTCATATCGATGCATAAATTTTCTCCCCCGTTGCAAAGCACGGGCATTTGTGCTAGTACTAACTTTAATGCAGAGTTGTACTAAAATTGACACACTTATTTTAAAACAGAGGAAGTATATTTCACCACCTGTCGAATTCCAGACAAAGTTGGAGAAGTGGCTAGCTATCTCTTTGAACATTCAAGTAGAATTTTTGCAGAAATGAAAAGATTCACGCAAATCATTCCACAAGATCCAAACATATCACGCTCGAAATTAGCATCAATTAATTCCATCGAATCTTCATCGGGTAGGAATTTCAACAAGATTTAACTCGCATGCTAAAACGCCAACACATGTGCGGTACGTAGGCATCCATCACAAACCGCATTACATTTATTCTGAAATATATATTCGCATGCTACATGTAATTGGCGTTGTAGATAGTAGTATATTTTGGGCAAGGCCTCAAAAGGCGGAAGTCCCTTTCCGCTCCTGAGCTCAAATGAGCTATTGATGAAACAGGAACACCAAAAATCATTGAAAAAAGTTCAACAAGTTTTGTAATTTCTTTTATGGCAAACTTTGACAAATGTTCTATGAGCTTTCAAAGTTTCATGATGAAATCACATCCGTGTTAGTCACGTCGAAAAAAAAAAATCGGTGATCCAAAATGCTTTCGAAAGTAGCATTTTCAAAGAATCAATTTTTTTGACACAGTTTCCACGAATGATTCCACAATGAAACTTTGCAAGCACTTAGAACGTTTGTCAAAGTTTGCCACTATAGTTTCAGATTTTTTTTATGTTTTCAATGCTTTTCAGTGTTACTGTTCATCCTTTTTTGAAATAATGATACTGTTCATCTGGGTGCAAATAACTTCGCGTTCCTCAAAAGGAATGTTCTGTTATCTTGGGCAGTGCAGAAACGGAGTGAAATGGCGGTGAATGTGGTGACTTTATTTTGCTTTAATTTTGGTGATATCATACTCCTACAGGATGCAGGCAATGCGGCCGGTCCATGGATTATCCTCCAATTTGATCGTCTTCCCCAAGGATCAGAAAGATTTCATTTCGAGTTTTTTCAATCTACTGCACCAACTATACCTGATCAGTAAGATAAGGCCGATGCCAACGATAGCTGGATGTTTTCCCAAAATACCTGAAGCTGTACCAAAAATACGAGGGGGCTAAGCTCCGTAGAAAAAGACAGGCTCAAGATCGATGAGGAGAAACAAAATTTGGAAGCATTAACCCTCTACAAGGTATATAATCCGCTACCGCAACTTCAGGCACAAAAACTTTCAGCTTGACTAGTAAACAGCGGATTTTCAGCTCACGTTCCAAAATTCTAGCCCGCTAGGCCGTCATACGCTCACGCACACGGTCAGCAGAAGACAAACATATCCTTGTCGGAAGAAATCAGCCTCCGCGCAGACGACGTTCCGACGATCCGCTCCAGCTGCAACAGATAATGGCGGTCCGTGTTAGCTTGTTTGTCAGGCGCTCGAACACAATCAAACTGAATTTTAACAAAACACTACATAAGAAATCCAATGTGCTCCCTCCGTTCCATAATTCCTGTTTGAACTAAAACCACGAAAAAGAATTACGGGACGGAGGGAGTATATATGAACCGGCTACCGACTATCACACTCCAACATGGTTTTTACAACGTGGTCCAAATTTTACATGAAACAGTTATCTCACCTTAAGGAGGTCCAGTCGAGAAAAAAGCACATTGCACCTGGGATTTGCTGATTCACCGAGCATATTCACAAGCTGAAACAGAAAAAAGAAAACCCCAGGGTCAAGATAGATAAATGGTTTAGGCTTCCACATCGCAGCTTCAGCCATGCTAGTACGTAGTGCTATACAGTCGCAATCTAGTCAATATACATACCTCTGGATAGAAATCCTTTCTCCCTGGCAATGAGTATATAACCAAATGATGTCCTCCCCTGATCTGCATATTCAAAAAGTAGAGTTTAAGCGTTGCAGAAACAAACACTCAAATGCATGCTCATGAACGATAGCAGAAGCACATCATAACAAGTACTCAAGGGACGGCCTTTTAGATGCTATGACCTTGTATCTGTGGAAGAAGTGAGATCTCTCGCTATAAAGCAAGATCTTCTTCTGGCCCTCAAAGAACCAGAGCCTTGCACGAGATATATCCTGTTGTGACGTTGCCCTAACATATGAGCACATATAGACAGTTACTATGTGCATAAGACCAAAAACACATTCTCATTAAAAATGAAGACCGAGAGCAGATCCGTTTTAGCTGAACAAATAATATAAGCTACAAGAATAAGGAAGGTCCACTTACTCCCCAATTCTACAGAAAGACGCATCCTGAGATTTTAGAAAACTGCTCAGCCTAATGTATTCAAAATAAGAACTGGCGAATAGCAACACCCCACCCTGCATATTTGCATCAAATAATCAGAGAATATTACACATGATATTACCAATCCACTAACATAAAAATTTCCTCCAACGTGGCACCATTTCCAGGTAAGTATGGCACATCTACCGACAAGATTTACGGCAAAATGCACAACATTCTGGTACACCTCTGACAGAAACTGTTGTAAAACTTTCCTGGGCAATAATAACATTAAGCATGTATATTCCACTGCTACAAAATGGTATCTTTGGTTCTATCCCTCCAAAATGGTGTGTGCAGTCAGATGCAGCCCATAGTTTATTTTAACTCTTAAACCCCCTAACTTTTTAATTAATTATCAGGGCCTACTCCTATACAGGTTGACATTTAAAGCTAATCCTTCCTACCGACATCAAGAAATACCAAATTCAAGTGAACATGACAGCATTGCAGATATTAGGAGTATAGAAGGAACAACACCTCATCTGACTCCTGAATCTTTGGGTACACCTGTATCATTACATCATAGAATAGTCAATAATAGGATATACATATATAGAAGCAAAAAAAAAAAATAGAGCTGTTCCAACAATTAAGAGTCAAGACCATATACGACTTCATAATTTTACATGGCGTCTAACACTGAAAGCGATTATTTGTGAGCCATGATGCCACCATGTGGGGTCAGCACTTCTGTCTACAACTACATGTCCCAGCTTGTTGCTAATTTTTGGTGTAGCTAAACACTTTTCCATAAAATTGTCACAACATGGAATCCCCATGTCTAAGTTTACAATTTTTCCGGGGGACTTGATTTGGATGATTGGGTTTAAACTTGTTAGTTCTTAAGGCGGTAAGGTGAGTACACACCGCCCTGACGCCGAATCGCCTAAGGCGGGTGCCTAAGCACCAAAGATGGGCAAAATTGAAAGGCGCTGGCAGGACACCTTGCTGCCTAAGTGTTCAAGGCGGGACGCCTGCATTACGCCAATACTATAAATCCTTCTGCTCGTTTTTGCACACAACTTCTGTTGAGGTCGGTCAACGGTCGAGAGCCACCAGCCTTGGATGGAGTGGATTACATGCAGAACGATACCAAGGTGGCTTCCATCCATACTGCATTACACAACTGCCATAAGAATGAGTTTCTCCAAGAGGTCCGTGCACGATTACTGCAGGCTCAACAGCATACCAGGAAGTACCACGACAGGTGGCACCATGAGCTCGAGCTTGCTCTTCGCGTCAGCGCACTAACACGATGTCTTCCTAATGATGCTATTTGGGAGCGCCTTGATGAGTTTGTCCAACACTACCGTCAGTTTTAGCTCGAGGACTGCTTGACAAGGAAGGGAGAGATGTCATGTGGGGCATGACATACAGCCACTGGCAACAAGGATCCATGGTTGTGGACACAGCAGAGAAGCCACAGGCTGATTTGGAGGAGGCACCACATCCAGATAAGGATTTAGGTTGGTTCTCCTTACATAATTGTTTATTATATGTTGAACCGGTATGGGCCCAGCCCATCAAGTTATCTCTTAGGGCCCAGGCCCATGTAGTGGGACTGACCTAGAAAGAGGCTCCCAGCCATCCCGTTCCCTGCCTGAGCCGCCACACACATACACACGAGCTGGAGGTACTCCTCTCTTCCCTCCCGATTCTACATGGTATCAGAGGCCAGGTCCGGCGAGGCCTGACGGACGGCGGCGCCGGCCGGCGAGGCTGCGGGGTCCGGTGGGGATCGACGGCGGCCCTGCGCGCTGGAGAGGAGGCGGTTGTGCGCGGGCTGTGCGTGCGCGCGAGGAGGAGAAGCGGCTGCGCGGGCGACAGGGCGACGGCTGGTGCTGGTTCCTTCCTGCCCCGGCTCTCTTATCTCTCTCTGTTCTGCTGTGTTTCTGGAGGTGGAAGGGAGAAGGAGAGAGGAGGAAGAGAAAGAAGGGCAGCTGCTGGAGGCTGCTGTTGTGGCTGCATCTGGGGTTGCGGCTGCTGCTGTTTGCCCGAGAAGGAGGTTGCAGCTGCTGTTGCTGGTGGTGGTGGTGTGCACTACAGGGACGGTGCTACTGCTGATTGGTATTTGAGGGGAAGGAGGCTGCTGAGCTGGGACTGCACTGAATAGCTGCTTGCTGTGTTGCTGTGCGTGTGTGTGCATGGGAGACCGGGAGCTAGGTGCTGCTGCTAGAGGAGAAGGTGCTGGTGGTGGTCTGTCCTGCTGGAGCTGCTGTTGTGCTGTTCCTGCTGCTGTGCATTTGAGTTGCTGTTTTGCTGCTGTGTGTTGGTTCTGCTGTGGAGAAGAAGTGAGGCTGTGGTGCTGCTGGAACACCAAAGATGGCTGAACCAAATGCTCTCGCTGATGCTTTCGAGAAGCTCGCTAAGATCCTCGTGGAGTCCAACTCCAACTCTGGGGCCATCGTTCCTCGACAGGAAGTGGCTCGGAAGCTCGAAATGTCACCCCTGGACATGAAGCTAGAGGGGGCCACAAATTATTTGAGCTGGTCCAGAAGGGCATTGCTGGCTGTGGAACAGAAGGAACTTGATGGACACTTATTGGGTGCGGTTGATGAACCCGGAGACAAGACTACCGCGGAGGGAAAGCGGTGGAAGGTCATAAACTCTGTGCTTGTTGGCTGGTTGTTGAACTCAGTGGTGCCCTCCATTGGTCGCTCTGTGGAGGGACTATCCACGTCCGCCGAGATATGGAAGACTCTATCCACCCAATACTCAGGCAAGGGTAATTTCATGCTAATTGCTCAGATTGAGGGGAAGATCAGTCGGCTGCGCCAAGGCGATGACATGTCAGTGATGGCATATGTGGCAGAGCTGCAGGCTTTGTGGGCGGAGCAGGATAACTGTGATCCTCTGGAACTCTATGATGCGGCGTGCATCGAGTCAGGGCGCAAGTGGATTGCACGCAGGCGTGTGTTGAAACTATTGGAAGGCCTCAGAGGTTGCTTTCATGGCAGGGGGGCATCCCTGTTGCACCAACCTCTCCTGCCAACTATTGAGGAGACTATTGCGGCAATGTCTCAAGAGGAGGTGAGGCTATCTCTTGAGCATGCAAACGTGAAGTTTGTGCCGGCTTCGACATTTGCAGTCACTGAGCGCATGGAGTGGGGAGATCCCAACAAATGTCATATTTGTGGGGAGGTAGGTCATTGGAAGAGGGAATGTCCAACTCGTGGTAGAGGCAAGGGATACAACAGAGGGGGAACTGGCAAAGGCAGGTATGCTCGAGGCAGAGGTGGATACCCATGGAACTCAGGGGGTCAACTTTCTAGGGGCAGAGGTGGCTACTCAGGAAACTCAGGGGGCCAGAGGGCGCATATGGTAGTTGAAGGGGACACTGGGACGTCACAGGGCGAGGGAGTTGATGAGGCTGCCTATGGAGACTTTGCTCACTGGGCCTCCACTGATGAAGGTAATTCGACAAAGGCATCTCTTACTCCTAACGAGAGTGCTTCAGAGTGGGTCTTAGACTCTGGAGCATCTAAGCATGTTGCGGGTAATTCCTGTGTGTTTGAGTCTTACCATAAGCATGCTCCTACTCACAAGGGCACTATACAAACTGCCGATGGTACCAATCAGCCTGTCGTAGGGGCTGGCACAGTCAAATGCACTTCAGCCATCTCCTTATCGTCAGTTTTACATGTGCCAGCTTTTCCTGTCAATTTGGTCTCTTTCAGTGCTCTCATTGATCAAATAGACTGTCGTGTGATCCTTGACAAGTTCGGTTGCTTGATTCAGGAGCGACAGACGAGCCAGACGGTTGGGACTAGCACCAGGCGTAGGGGGCTCTGATACATGGACCAGGAGGTGCAACCGAACTTGGTGTGTGCTGCGACCATGGAGGACAAGGAGAAGCAGGCGATGATCCATCAATGTAGGATGGGTCATGTATCTTTTGATAAGATGAGTAGAATCTTTCCGGATGTTATGTGTGGAATAGGCAAGGGCAAGTTGACATGTGATGCTTGCGAATATGCAAAACACACACGAGCCTCGTATGTGAGTAAGGGGCTTAGGAGCATATCTCCTTTTATGCTCATTCATTCGGATGTATGGACTAGCCCAGTAGTGTCAATGAATGGAAAGAAGTATTTTGCTACCTTTATTGACTGCTATTCTCGTATGACTTGGATTTACTTGATGCGTCACAAGGATGAGGTGTTTAGCTGTTTTCAGAACTTCCATGCTCTTGTAAAGAACTAGTTTCAGGTGCAGGTCAACGTGCTCAAGACTGACAATGGTACAGAGTATGTGAACAATATTTTTGGGGCTTTCATGGCTGACCAAGGGATTCTTCATCAAACTTCATGTCCCGACACCCCACCTCAGAATGGAGTGGACGAAAGGAAGAATCGTCATATTCTTGAGGTTTCTCGGTCATTAATGTTTACCATGAATGTGCCTAAGTTCTTATGGGATGAAGCGGTTATGACAGCCACGTACCTCATCAACCGGACACCTTCCAGGATACTAGGTATGAAATCTCCGTCTGAGTTGCTCATTGGAGATAATAAGTTTGTTGTTTCCCCAAAGTTGTTTGGCATTACTTGCTTTGTTCGTGATCACCGACCATCTGTTGGAAAGCTTGATCCTCGAGCAGTGAAGTGTGTCTTCCTGGGATACTCTTCTAGTCAGCAGGGGTATAAATGTTGGTGTCCCTCTGAAAAACACAGGTTTGTGAGTATGGATGTTACCTTCAGGGAGTCTGAGCCATTCTATGGTGCGCCGACTGATCTCAGTCTGCTATTTGCAGAGCTTGACCACCTACATCATGTGCAAGATGGTCAAGAGGGGGAGAAGGATGTGTCTCATACTCAGGGTGATTCTGTGGGCAATAACACTGCTAATGATGTGCAAGTTCAGGTCCAACCAATAGTGGGAACAATTCCGGTTAGTACTCTCACTGATGATGATGTGCAGGTTCATGTCGAGCCAACCGTCGATACACTTAAGATTGGTGCTCTTCGGGTTCCTGTTCGGGATCGATGGCAGACGAACACCCTGGTGTACTCTCGACGGCAACCACACATGCAATGGGAGCAGCAAGGCAATGAGGCAAGAGTGCAGGGGGGGGGGGGCAGCAAGGCAATGAGGCAAGAGTGCAGGGGGAGCAGCAAGACAGTGAGACAAGCTCATCTGACACAGTGGAGCTGCCCATTGCATTGCGAAAGGCTACACGTGAAGCGGCAAGAAAGGGTGAAATAGCAAGGAAGGCTCTACCGAAGGATGATGCCTGTGATGATCTTGATATTGGCAATTTTGTGTCTTATAAGGCTTTGTCACCCACATATAAGGCGTTTGTTGCCTCCCTTCAAACTGTGTCAATTCCAAAGGATTGGAAGGCTGCAAAGCAAGATCCGAGGTGGCGTGAAGCGATGATAGAAGAGTTGGAAGCACTAAGGAAAAACAAGACATGGGTGCTAACCACATTGCCGGCAGAAAAGAAAGCAGTGAGTTGTAAGTGGATCTATACAGTGAAGCAGAATCCTGAAGGGAAGGTGGAACGGTATAAGGCCAGATTGGTCGCCAAAGGATATAGTCAAACTTATGGAATTGACTATGATGAGACGTTTGCTCCCGTGGCAAAGATGAACACAGTAAGGATATTGGTCTCCTGTGCTACAAACTTTGGGTGGAAGTTGCATCAATTAGATGTCAAGAATGCCTTCTTGCATGGTGAGTTGCAAGAAGAAGTGTACATGGAAATACCACCAGGTTTTGGTACTTCAGAGACTACGGGGAAGGTATGTAGGCTGAAGAAATCCTTGTATGGACTGAAGCAATCACCAAGGGCTTGGTTTGATAGGTTCAGACATGTTGTCCGTGGTATGGGGTATGGTCAGTGTAACGGTGACCACACGATGTTCTACAAGCACTCTGATCGGAAGATCACCATTCTTGCTGTTTATGTGGATGACATTATCATCACTGGAGATGATAAGGAGGAAATAGAGAGATTGAAGGGTTGTTTGAGCAAGGAGTTTGAGGTAAAGGATTTGGGTAACCTAAAATACTTTCTTGGCATTGAAGTGGCTCGGACAGAGAAGGGAATCTCTTTGTGCCAACGAAAATACACCTTGGATCTCTTGAGTGACGTGGGCATGATGGGATGTCGTACTGCCCCTACTCCGATTGAACAAAATCACCAAGTGACAGCACAATCAGGAGAGCTAGTGAATAAGGAAGAGTATCAGAAACTGGTTGGAAGGTTGTTGTACTTGTGTCATACCAGGCCTGACATTACGTATGCTATGGGGGTGGTGAGCAGATACATGCATGAACCAAGGAGTGGGCATCTTGATATTGTGCACGGAATCCTGAGATACTTGAAGGGGACTCCGGGTAAAGGGTTGTGGTTTAGGAAGAGTGGACATCTTGAGGTGGATGGCTATAGTGACTCTGTCTGGGCCAGTTGTCAAGATGATAGAAGATCAACTTCTGGCTACTGCGTGTTTGTGGGAGGAAATTTGGTGTCATGGAGAAGCAAGAAACAGCCGGTTGTGTCTAGATCAACAGCAGAAGCTGAGTATAGAGCATTATCTCAAGGGTTGTGTGAGATGCTCTGGGTGAAGTACCTACTGAGCGAGTTGAAACTTCTGAGGAAGGGACCCTTGAAGGTGTGGTGTGACAATCAGTCAGCTATAGCTATCGCTAATAACCCAGTTCAACATGATAGGACAAAGCATGTGGAAATTGATCGTTTCTTCATTAAGGAGAAGCTTGATGCCGGGGTCATCAGCCTTACTCATGTCAATTCTGGGCAGCAGTTTGCAAATTGTTTGACAAAGGGACTGGGAACAAAGGACTGTAACTTGGCATGTGACAAGATGGGAATGATAGATATCTACCACCCATCTTGAGGGGGAGTGTTGAACCGGTATGGGCCCAGCCCATCAAGTTATCTCTTAGGGCCCAGGCCCATGTAGTGGGACTGACCTAGAAAGAGGCTCCCAGCCATCCCGTTCCCTGCCTGAGCCGCCACACACATACACACGAGCTGGAGGTACTCCTCTCTTCCCTCCCGATTCTACATTATACATACAGTAGTTTACACATGAATTAAGTACTGTAAAGACGGGTGATAGTTGTGAAAATGAGCTGAGTGTGCTAAATTCCATAATGCATTTATCAAGCATGCATTACAAGGACAAATGGACTCACCTTCGTACAGAAATATTCAAGCGGGCATCATCAAGTTCACTGATAGAAGATGCATCAAAGCGTTCATACACCTGTGTAGTGATTGGACAGTGAAAAACATTTGCAATTCATCAATACTGTTTTAGCACTAAGATGTGTCTGTTGAGCAAGCCCATCCAAAATTTGTTAAAAACCGCTGATTCTTCACATCAAAATTTGACGATGCTACAGGGCTGGAGAGACACAAGGAATTAACTAACCTGCCGTATTTCAAGCTGTACTTTGGGAAGAACACCTGTAAACTCAGTCACCAGCTTAACCTAAAAAAGTTAAGTTCCAGCATGTTAGAAACATGAGTTCAACACAGTAAATAGCTTAGTGGCTTCCAGCATACTATGTACCTTTCCTTCGTAATTTAAGCATAATCCATTGAACAAAGCATTCATCTCTGCTCAACAGGCCAAAAATTAGAACATAAATAGGTTCATAAATAAACAAGTAGATGACAATGCAAATAATTAGAAGGTCAACTTTATGTAGCCCAATTAAGAATAGAATAGCAAAGTGTCTACACATGCACAACTAATGCAAGATATTAAAATACAAAAGAACCATTGCATAACACCAGTGAACACATACACTACAAGCAAAAATAATAAAATGTTTAGCAAATAAATACACATCATGATTAAAATCAGAACTAGATTAATTTTAGTTGATACTGAAAATTCAATTGAATGACGCAAGCTGAAGCCTAGAAAAACTGCAGTCAAAATGATGGTCAGAGTTCGAAGTGGAATTTCATACCTGGCGTAAGATACGAGCTTAAGATTATTGTTTGCCGATAGTAGCGTGCTTGCTCATCCAGGTACCTTAGACAAATAAATAAAATGTAACAAGCATGAAACTGACCTTACAAAAGTCAAATCAGGAATAAATTCTAAGTCTTATTGCAATTCACAATACAGTGACTTGGCGCCTTATAGATAGAACTACGGCAATAGAAGATGCCATACAGGAATAGACATCCTCGAAAAAAAGAATTACCATGGCCTGATCCGCATCACATTGGTTACATGCTCTTTTGATGGCAAATGATTTAGTTGTTCAAGAACAGCATGCAGATGTGACCAATTCTACATTTATAGATAATAGAGTTATTTTTACCAGCAGGCATCAGAAAATAAGTACAGCAAATTATTAGAGTTGGACTTTAACCTGCATAGATATCACATCTGCGTAATCAACCACCACTATCTGCACAGAACAAATGTATTGATAATTTAGACCTTGTACAGAGAAAAAACTGAATGTGCAGAGTTACTGTTCCTTTATGGAAATATATGTTGACTTGTCATGGTTTCAACTACACAAATTGAAAAAACAGAGTTTCTTATTACAACATTAGCAACTCTGAAGTATTGTGAAATACTTCTGAGACCAATCTATCAAGTATGAGTAACTTTTCTAAAACTAAGTTTCTTGGCACATGGTCAGAGTGCTACAACCTACAAGTTTTTAAATATTCACGAGTCAAAGAACTACAAGTTTTAAAATATACCCAAATCAAAGAACTACTCCTTCCGTTCCAAAACAAGTGCCGTCGTTTTAGTTCCAAAATAAGTGTCGTGGTTTTAGTTCAAATTTGAACTAAAATCACGACAATTATTTTGGAACGGGGGGAGTACAAGTTAATAATTCAATGAAATACAAGGTTTGAATTAAATATCATTGAGCTACAGGTACTCTGCAGAAGTGTTGCAATAGCCAGAGCTCCGTCAATTACCATTTGGACACATCCCACACATAACATTCTGGAGCAATTAGCAGGAATTGACATGTGTAGTTTATTGAAATGTTTGTCCACTGAACATAGAGCTACGTAAATTTAGTTTGAAACTTATAGCTCCTTCAAAATGATGGCAAAATACTTGAACTTTCAAGAAACTCATTCAATCAATGTTTACAGACTGCCATAGATTATTTACACATACTAATGGTTTGCAAAAATGAACTAATATATAGGAATTGAGATAGTGGTAAATAGAAAATAGCATATGGATTCGAATGGAACTAACTTCAATTGAAGACAGGAAATCAGAATCGTTTTCCTTGGGGCGTCCCTTTTTCTTGGTAACTTCACCTCCATCGATTTTCTGATAACAGATAGGTGTAATAAGGTAGAGGACAATAATACTTTAGCAAGAATGTTCGCATTTAGTCAGAATAATAACTAGGAGATGAGATGGATTTGAAAGCAATAAAATGTGAGGTCACATCGAGATCAAATTCTTATTACAAAAGAAATTGGTGCTTAACAATGGAATATTCCCTCCATTCCGGATTATAAAATGTTCTAACTTTTTTCTGATTCGGATGTATATAGACGTATTTTAGTGTGTTTGTTCACTCATTTCAGTCCGTATGTAGTCCATATTGAAATATTCAAAACATCTTATAATTCGGAACGGAGGTAGTAATAAAGAACACATATTTGTTGTTATAGAAGAACTAGAAAATGGGATCCTGTTTTCATTGGCCCAATGAGGTCGCACCTACACAGTGGATCAGCAAACCCAACAGCTGATTCATATGTACCTCATGCTTTAAGGTTCCTCTTCTCACAGTATCAAATACACCTCCCTACCCCAAACACACTTCCATAACCTCTCTTTTCGCAAGAACACCTTCCAACTAAAGTTGCTGTTTGCAGTTTGCCACAAAAGCCAGAACCTTAGCGCATCATCCATACTGTCTCACGTACTTATGAAACTTTGATGCTTCTGAGCTTAGCACCACACATGTCTCAGGTACTGCCGTTGGTGCATCGACATGCTCTGTGCCCACCCTCCTACAAGCTGTATCACCATTCTGTGCCTAGCAGCATCGCCAAACAACCACCGCATTGCTGACATGCTAACATTCACACTCCATTTTCTCACCATCATTACTGGCCAACCAATGCCAGTGTGGCCCAGGGGGCTATTAAAAGTCATGCTCCCTGATAACCTCAAACAAATGGGGACTCAAACTGCCAGAATATAGGGGGTCAGGGGCTGGTGAACCCATCAGGGCTTTGTGCAACAGTAGGATTATTTTTCATCTGTTCCATAAGTTTTGTATACTGTGTCCAGCGCAAATTAGGACAGTTGCCTATGAGGTGTCCCAAGAACAATAAAAATATATACAGCTGCCGCACGCATGTAATCATGACTAATTAAAAGTATATTAAGAAACCTTTGGTAAAGAGTACTTACAAGTTTAAGGGCTAAAGGAGACGCAACTATGATATCAGAAGCGTAGAAATTGCTGTATAGCTTTACAGATTTCCTGCAGACGCATTAGTTAAAATATTAACTGTTTAAGAAATCTTATATAAAAGTATCCAAAGTAAATAATAAAATACCAATGTGCAGGGAATAACGAATTTAAGGACATATAGTTTGCTAAAAGCATGAGATCTCACAGTGCAGAATAATCAAAGAGTAACCACAGGGTCCACAAAACACAAAAGACATTGAAACATTTTACAAGATCCAGTACGCGGACTCTACTGAAAAAGAGTCTGAAGTCTTAACAAACAAGTGAACATGAGTTATAATATAATTTTTGTAATTGATTCTGCTTCTGCTGAGGGTTTGCCTATTTCTTTAACATACTCATGTTCACTTCAGAAGCCTGTGATTGGCAAATGAAAAACTGAAGGAAAAAAATTGAGCTGTTGACAAAAAACTGTGGAGAGTACATAGTATACGCACTTGTCCTCATAACTAGAAAATTATTACAAGGAAGAAATAACGGTTTAGCACTTACTTTGTAAATTTTATTCCAAAAAGAAAGTGATCTTCAACATCCCCAGCAAAAAGAAGGTTAAAGTCTGTTGGTTTTGAACTATTTGGCTCCTCCAGTTCATCATCTGATTCACCGAACTCTTTCTTGAATTGTCCCATAGAATTATCCTATAAATAAATGAAAGTAAGAGTTCTATATTTCTTAGCACCAGAGCAAAATAATAACAGAACTAGCAACCGTAAATTATATATGCAAAGAGCTCTTTTACGGTACCCTGTAATGAATACTGACCGTCCACTTCTGAAGATCCAACGTCCCAAAGAGATGTATACTGCTTGAATTAAGTTAGCAGTACAGCATGCACTGGTCATTCAACGCGAGCGGTAAATTTGATTTGAGGGTAATTTGGGAAGATTAATTTTCAGCTTGTCAAACGGATTGAGGCGACCCACCCGTTCTCGCTTTCATCTGGTTCCGTAGCCGCGCATGCATCCTCTTCCTCCGCGGGCCCATCTTCCATCCCTTCCTCGGCCAGCTCGTGGACCAGGCGCTCGACAGGTCGTATACTCGTATGTGAGGCACTGGCTTAGGCTGCTCATCGTGGCCTGGCCTGGTTCATGGCGGTGGTGGCGAAACCATTAGACACCACCGACGAGCTTGCTGCCGTCGACTAGAAGGCCATACAGAAATACGTCATCCCCGTCATGGCTCCCAGCAGGACGTAGGCGACAGGCGCTCAATGTCACGGATGGTTTTATGTTCATATTCGTAGAGTTGACCCTATCCAATGCAAATTCATGTTTTAATTGTGTATTAGTTCAAGTTGTTGGCAATTTCAGTGATGGCTCGGTTATTCCCTAGCAGCTACAGTTAGCATCTGAAGAAAGTTTTAACGTCACTCAGTTTCTAAGATCAGACTACGCACAGCCAAGCATGGATCACTGAACTTCTAATCCATAACAAGGCAGCGGACGTTCAGCCGTTCAGGGCCTGCCGCAAGGTCATGGGAGTGCGACCCTGAAGGTCCACAAGGCATGGCGAGAGCTAGATGGAGGGAGCGAACTAACGCAGCGGCAGCGACAGCAGCGAGAGCGGATGAGGGCAGTTGGACGGCTGGTTGGGGTGCAATATGGGGTACGGCACATCGGGGTTGAGGACTTGAGGTGGAGCTTGGCTGCTTGGGGCGACGGCGGGATGTGAGGTTGCCCGGCGGCGGCGTTTCCTCTCGACAGCGATGAAAGATTCTAGATACAAACGAAGAGTTATGTGATAATTAATTAATTAGGGTCTAAACTACCCTCAAGAAATCAACGGTGAGATTAGATCTATACTGCTCTCTTTCCCTAACAGTATAGGGTACCATAAAAATGCTCTATGCAAATGATGTGCAGATCTAAATGGAATTCATGATATAATTTGGCAGTGTATTTCGTAGGAATTGATATTCAGATGCTGTCTGTAAGAGTAGCTGCATAAGTAAAACTGACCTTTTGTGCCAGCGGAGATAATTGGATTAATCTCTTCACAACACGTCGTGCAATGCTTTTGAGAGGTAGCAAGAAAAGAACCTAAGGCCATGATAATAGTACAGAAGAAAAGAGCAATAAGTTCAACAGATCAAGATAAAACAAAATTACAAGTTGTGTATAAATGGAGGTACATCATGTTCGAGAAATTTAGTGACATGCAACACTCTTAACAAAAAAGACTTATAATTTACTTGATAAAATAGTGCAGTTAATTGTCAAGCAACTGTAGCCCAGCACACATCTATGTAATACATCATGCCAAATAAGATACTGTTTTCTCAAATGTGTGGCGACTATCTGACAAATACCTTTGGACATGTAAAACCCTGATCACGGTATGAGTCGTCACCCAAAACATCTGAGTTAGCATCATTCCTGAGGTTCGCGTCATTCTTAATGACAACATCTCTTGTCCTATGAACATGGCTCAACTGCCATTGTGACAAAATTTCACATTAGTCAGTATCATAACAGGTACAGTGATAATGCTACCAAATAGGGATTGTGAGTCTTACAGTATGCATAAGATATGCGTCCATAGTACTGGAATCCACCTTACTACCCTTAAGATAAAATGGCTTCTTATTACAATGCATTATGTCACGATAGCTATTGCCTGTAATAGATAATTAGATTAGAAATATGATTAACAAAAGTGATAGAGAGAGCGCACTATACACCATTTTAGGGAGGAAGCATGACATGGAAAGCCACAATTTGTCTTAGATCTGCTAAATTATATGTGAAACAAGGTGTATAAATAGAGTTGGTAACTTGGTATGTATGCTAAAAGCCTAAAACCATATCGGTAACAATTCTTTTCTCAAAAATAGCGAGAATATGAATCAAGAAGAGACGTGCACAGCATAATCTTTAGGATAAGCGAACCACAAAAGGTACTCCCTCCGTAAACTTTTATAAGACGTTCTAGATCACTATTTTAGTGATCTAAAACGTCTGATAAAAGTGTACAGAGGTTGTACTTTATGTTCTATACGCCAAATTCACCAAGATGGGCACCTGACAAAGTAGGATTAATAAACATCACCAATTCTCAGGGGCATTTACTGTTTTCAGCAGTTATGAATGGTATTAACTGGTTCTGCAGGGGGTGGGTGGGGGGGGGGGTGGGGGGGGGCAGAAGACCCCACCCATCCACCCACCTACCCGACAAAGACACCCACCAAAACATGTTCAGCTTGTTTGTGAACAAAATAGTTTCAATCCTTCAGGTCGAGCGGAATAAATGAAAGCTCACATTTGGATCAGTTGAGAGCCTTAAAGGGCTGCAGTCTTCCATCTGGAAGAATGTATCTTAAAATCTTTACTTTCCCCTACTAGCATAATGGGCAGAGAAGCTCCTACCGGCTTCTTTGGGAAAGAAAAAATCTGCTTAGTTCACTTTTTAGAGCTACCACACGCATAAACACGTAGAATAAGTATGTCACCGCATGGAATTTACAGTTGTAAGTCCTGATCCAACTAAAATTATGGCCAGTTTTCTGTTGTTGGGATGTGCTGCAACAACTAATCAGAAATATGGATCTTCGCAATTTCTAGAAAACTAACTCCCTTATTCCTCTCAGGCAGCACTATTGATTAATTTAATTAATATCTTAAGGTAATGAATGGCATGTGCTTTTAGTAGGCACCAATTCTAAACTAGGCAGCTTTAATGTTCTACTGAGTCATGTCATTTATGAAATAAGGCACTAACTAAAAGACAATCAAATAGGAAAACTTACAAAGTGAGAAGAACCTCGATCTATAATTCAAGTCATCAGAGAGGATTTTTTGCCAGTGGTCCTTCAACT
Organism: Elymus sibiricus; assembly: GCA_039707655.1. NCBI lineage: Eukaryota > Viridiplantae > Streptophyta > Magnoliopsida > Poales > Poaceae > Elymus > Elymus sibiricus. The sequence continues at coordinate 486,034,730 of CM077671.1, forward strand.
TTCCTTTGACATCAACAAAAGGATCATCAGAAGCTCCCTGAAAGAACAAAGCATTAAGAATCAGCTTTCAATATGAAGCTGCCTGAAGTATTTATTATTCAGAAAATCATCCCTGCACTACTAATGAAGTTGATAACTCAGCACGAATCAGTTGAGTTGATAACTAATGTAATGGATCAAGTACACAAACACAGAGGAGCAGGGACAAATATTTCAGCAGGACTTGCCCGTTGAAAAAGCACACTTCACGTACCACTGCAAACATATTGCAAGTAACTGCGGATGCTGTGGAACAAAGAAAATCACCATAGTAACCCCTCACGAAAGTGTTATAAAATAAATATAGGTCATAAGGTGATTTAAAGACATGATGAACATGAAATTTTGGTCTCAAATTACACACATATATACCGCTATCAAAGGCTTAAGTTCAGTGACCCGCATTTCAAGTAGAAACAAGATAATCAATCAAAATAATTTAATGAGATCATATCATGATGTAATTCCATTAACTACCTTAATTTTTTCACCTGTTCCAACCCATTTGGATTTTAGAATGTCCTCTGCAGGCATCTCCCATTTAAATTTACTCTTCTGATTCACTAATGCATTGACTTCATCATTTGCTAGCACGTGAGTAACATGACGCTGAAATGAACTGGAACATACAAAAAGGGGTGGTGAGCGAGTTATATGAACATATCACACATATAATGCAAGAAAATAAAATGATGCAGTAGAGGCAACATCAAACAAGAATTCTTAAACCTAGACATGTAGGACAAAGATGGTGACATAATACACTATAACCAAAAACTGAATGACCGATATCATATAAAATAATATAATACTTGTTCATTTATAATAGCAATAATATGCATCCCAGTCACTGAAGAAAAAAAATGTGAATATTGTTTCATTAATAGCACCAACCATGACGACTCCATTTCATCAAAAGCATCACTTTTATTGCTTAGCATATCATGTGCCTCATCCTCACTGGAAACATTGCAATCATCTGAGTCATCGTCATCACTCTGATGTAGGCCTTGAGGGCTCTCATTGGATGGTTTCTCACGTCGAACAGCCTTCACTGCTATGATTCCAGCTGCATCCAATAATAAAGGAATTAAGCGACAAAAAGTGAAAAGGGCATACTGACACATTGCATGTCACTGTGCAAAGAATATTGAGCCAGTCATAATGTCTGCCCAAATAACACCACTCTAGCATCAGTAACCTCCCTATAAAATACTTGGTTGGTGAAACCTATGAAGAGCACCTTTTCGCGTTATGTTACTAGATGCGAAATGTACAACCCAATAGAGAATAAACCATACCTCCAAGAGCACAAAAACAATAGAGAATAAACCATACGTCCAAGAACACAACAAGATAAAGTTTGGTTCAAAATGAATAGAGATGAAACTGAATTAGAACAAGAGGTGGAGTAGTACTATTTATCTTAGAAAGAAACACATTCAACCGTAAAACTACACCCCTTCCAATCCACTAATAAGATCATCAAAACTTTACGAATAACCTGGAGAAGGTTCATGAATCATGTATATCTAAGTTAGATAGTTACATACTTACTGAGTCTTAAAGAGATGGCTCCAGCACTAGCCATTGTCATGGAAATAAATTCCTTTCAAAGTATATCCAGACATTTTCTAGTATGTAAAACTTTCTACCTGCACTATCACGGTACCTCAGCTTCCAAGTAGAAACTAAACTACTGAACCAGAAACTGAGTTGCCATTTACTCATTTTCCTCTAGAACGCAAGGCTTCACCAACCACCAGCATACAATTCCACATAATAATTTTAGTACGAAACAAGTGAGGAGGAAACTGAAAGGACTACCAATTAACGCCTAATCTACTGTTATTATATATATATATTGCCACTGTCTGCCAAAGAGAGAACACAGTAACGAAAACCAAACCCGAAGAGTCAGGAAGATCGTCGTCAAGCACCGGCCTTTTGGGCTTCTCACGGCGTCTCTTCTGACCTGAAACCACATGACAGCGACATGAGGGGAGAGAAGCTGAGCAAGGTACCATTCAAAGCTTCGGGCAAGAGGCAGTGACTAAGGTTGCATACCTCGAGGAGTAGCAGTTGGAGGGACGGGCTTAAGCTTCCCCATCGGCAACAAAGGAAATGCAACGCCTCCAAATGTTCAGGCTCTGCTATGAATACACCGCACAAATTAATTTACCAGTATAACGAACAAAGCAGACATATCTATTCCAGCCCCAGAGTTGGAGTGGCCCTAGTTCATCTATAACAAATACATGTATAACAGATATATCTATCTCGGAAATTTGTCATAAACATTAATTAAACATCTCACAGATGAACTAGCATGCATCCCATGAGCATACCATGCACGCTCGCAGGTCAAAAATTACCCACCGTCTTGTATCGGCGAGCGCTGCCGTTTGACAGGTGCAGCGACGAGTCCCGAAGCTAACATCACTAATGAATGGCTACCAGTATGCCGAGCTTACCGGTGGGGCTGGACGGCGGTGGAGCACCCCGGGGCGTCCGGGCAGAGGCTGGAGTCCAGAACCACGGGACTGCGGGTTTGCGGCGACCTGGGCTTCGCGAACGTACGGGGTGGACGGCCTCGGCGGCGAGCGGCGCAAGAGGAGGCGGCGGCGGCAACAGAACGAGGGAGGAGGCCGAGGGGTCAGGGACTCAGGGTGGCGAGAGCCCTGATTCTAGCGCCAGAGCTCACGCACGGTTGGGCCGGCCCATCTCACGTCTCGGTTGGCCCAGCCCATCAGCGCTCGCTCGCTCGCTCGTTGGACGCCTGGACCGGTCGCCCTCTCACTCTCCCCGTCCGCGACTGGTTTATGGGAAAACCCCGATTCCCGCCGTTCTTTATGGATTAAAAATTTCAAGAATTTTTAAAAATTATTTGGATAATTTTCATGAATTTTTTAATAAAATTGATTTGAAAAGGTTCATGAATTTGAAAAATGTTAATAATTTTGAAAAATTCATGAATTTGGAAAATACTCGTTTGATAATGAATTTTAAAACATTTAATGAATTTGATCTTTCTTACTAAATTAATAAATGTTCGTCAATTTATAAAATTTCGAGCATTTATAAAAATGAATTTAAATAATAATGGTAATAATAATATGAATAGGGAATAATAATAATAGGGAACAAAATCGAATAAAACCGGAAAAAGCACATAAAAGATAAAAACGGTGGGAAGCTTCTCAAAACCGGCATGGAGCATTTGAAGCCGAAATGATGTATCCCCCTTAGATGTGCCAAATTATGAAGGAATAGGAGCGAGGGGTACACGCCATGTATGATTAGGGTTGTTATTGGCGCCTTAATCTCTAGGGGTTGTGCCACCTATCTGGCAAGGTTTGGCTTCCATCACACTTAAATTCTTCAGCAAATATGCCTAGTATGTACTTGCACTTCCATAACTTTGAACCACTAAGAAATCTTGATTGCTGCCCTATTGGTCGGCCTGATGCAATTGGTCAGTGGCTTGCGAGCTGTGACTTTGTTCCATTGACGAATTAAAACATGAAAATACTATCCGGTCGACCAACTCGCGGTCCCAAAATCCTTGAAATTCTAAACCCTCATGAACTTGTGTTCGTGCACAGGTGCGGCAGGACACATAGCAGCAACCATCAAGTGGAAAGCAACGACCGTCGGTCGATGAGTCGGGCCATACATCGAGGACGCAAGGATGACCAGGAGCAAGAACATAACTCGTTCCCTTGCAGATACCTAGGTCTGCCTCTTAGCACAAGAAAGCTCAGAAGAATTGATTTTCAGATACTAATCGACAAGATCGCTGCCAAGCTTGCGGGATGGAAAGGAAAACTCCTAAACAAGGCGGGTAGATTGACGCTCATCAACTCAGTGCTAACCTCAATCACTACCTACTACCTCACTCTCTTTGCACCTTCCAAGTGGATTGTCAAGCGCATCGACAAGATTCGCCGTAGCTTTTTATGGAGAGGTGATGAAGAAGCCAAAGGAGGACACTGTGCTGTCAATTGGAAGCAAGTTTGCACTCCAAAACATATGGGGGGGCTTGGCATTAAAAATCTGGGAGCCTACAGCCGTGCCCTCCGCCTTAGATGGCCTTGGTATGCCTGGAAAAACCCATCTCGGCCTTGGACCAATACCCCTCTGCCCTGCTCAGCGGATGATATGAGTCCGTTCCGTGCTTCCACCACTGTCACTTTGGGAGACGGGAAGCTTGCCACTTTTTGGACCAGCAAATGGCTCTTCGGTTCAGCTCCGATTGACCTTGCTCCAAAGCTTTTCCGGTTGGCAAGAAGAAAGAACTTGACGGTTGCGGCTGCCCTCTCGGAGGACAAATGGATGAAGGGACTACAACGCATCAGCTATCCTGAAGAGATCGAATCCTTCGTCGCTCTTTGGAGCAAACTTCAGCGGGTTCAGCTCGACCAAGTGCCTGACTCCATCTCATGGAACTGGGCGGCTTCAGGCTCTTACTCCGCCAAGTCTGCCTACAACTGTCAACACATTGGAACAATCAACAAGCCCAACCTGAATGCCATATGGAAACTCAAAATGGAAGGAAAAGTATGCTTCTTTACTTGGCTGCTGATTCAGAACAGACTGCCAACTGCCGATAGACTCCGCGACCGGGGCAGCCAGCATGATGACAAATGCTCCCTCTGTGATCAAATTATTGAATCTGCGGCTCACCTCTTCTGTCAATGCCCTTTCGCTGCTGAAGTGTGGTACAAGCTCGGCACTTCGATTCCTGCTACTCGCCATGTAACCATCAACTCCTTCCACTCCATTGACAGATGGTGGCAACATCTCGCCGATGGGCCCAAACAGACGGCTGTTACGGGAGCATACTTCGCTTGGCACATTTGGAATGAGAGGAACAGACGAATCTTCACCAACACGGCATCTTGCCCAGCCTCTGTTGTAGGTGGCCTGATCAATGACCTGCAGCTGATTAGACTGAATGTAGGAGAACCTTAGCTGATCAAGCATGTATAGGCAGCGCCAGGGGCGACTGCACCTTGTTTTTCTTTTGCCCCTTTCTCCTGTCCTCTCTCTCCAACTTGTTCCTCCTTGTACATCCCTAATCTATAATGCAAAAGCAGAGCACCTGCCATTTTAACCTAAAAAAACGACCTGTAATTGAAGTTGAACTTCAAATTCTGAAGCAATTTTTGTTGCCATTGACTGAAATAATCTCCACTATTCTAGTGATCCGCTATTGAAACTAATCTTTTTTTTGGTTTTGGTGTACTCTAAACACACAAAAATAATACATATCTAGTATTTTAGTACATTTTTGTAGTTGTATTACATATAGTTTTCATCTTCATAAACTTTGCTACACCTAAAAATTATTCCTGTCTTCGCCATTGTTAATCCTCCAAATAGAAAAGGATGTCAGGGTCTGGGTTTAGAAACGATACCAAGTTCGAGATCCAACTATTTATGTAGCGTCAAAATCACGATTCTTCTCGGTGAATCGAGTGCAATCAGTTTGTGTGGAACAAAAAAAGGTCTACCTTAATCAAATAACTATTGTTCGGATCTTTTTCAGAATAAGGTACGTGGCCAAATATATCATATAAAATCAGCTCCCACTAAAACTCTCTAACAAGAATAAGAAATTACATGAAGGTCCATAAAGGAAACATCATCTTCTTCCTTATGCATCTTTCGGCAGTGCACCATGAGTAATGCTAGCTGTCGTCTTTGTGCCTCCGCCTTACCGGAGTAATCTTGTTGAAACTCATGAGCTTGTAGAATTTGCGGCTCGTAAAACGGCCGAAAAAACGTCAATTTAGACCAGAAAGCGCTGGTGGCGACGATCTGGACAGATCGTCGCCTAAGAGAAGCCCAGAGTAATCCCAACTATGCCCAGACAGAAGACGAGGACATTAACCTCACAAGTTCATGATAGGGGCGTATCTGGTTGAACTTCATCAAACGGATATGGAACGGAGAACAAAAACACACTACAATACCATCCCCTTCGCATGACAGCATCGCCATGGAGAAACACAAATCACGCAAGGCTGAATGTCAGGTGATTGACACCATCCTTGACTCGTTAACACCCCTCTGAGGAAGGCAATCGACATGGAGAAGCTGAGGAACCATTACTCATCGCCATCGCTACCCAACTTCACCGATGAAGAAGAAGTGAATAACCCTACAGGACAAGAAGCGGAGACAAATATCCGGGTTCCCCCACTCTCTCGTTGCCGTAGCGGAGGGCAAGGGAACCCATGGCGGTGGCGGCGCGAGTACGTCAAGTGAAAAGAATGGTCGCCTCCTTATAGCCTCTAAAATTTTGTTCAACATTCAACCATCAGTATACATTCCTCTCACTCCATGTGCAACCTACAATACGAAATATTGACGTTGTTTTTCCAAAACTACACACCTTATGAAAACCAAGATATGGTTGGATGGTTAGGGGGGCAATGGTACCACCAAGCCCATCGGTTGTCAAATATTAGGCTTGACGATTTGGTGTTTCATAAAGACGGAATATTCTTTTTTTTTTTAAAGCAAACTGCTTGATTACTTAACAGCTCCTGGGCATATCACCCAAGATACACACGCCCACATGGGCAGGTACATCGGACGACCACTCCAGGTGGTGGTCACTCACACACACACACGGCCAATGCCAGCAAGTTCATGGGCGACAGAGTTCGCACTACGCCTACATACAGAGATGGTAACTTTAGAAAACCACATCTTGAGCTGGTATTTCATGTCCTCGATCAACGCCGCATACGCCGAGGAGTCCGCCTTACGAAGATCAAGCGCCTCCGCCAGGAGCTGGGAATCAGTCTCGAGCTCCACCCTCACCAGTCCGAGGTCTGACGCCGTACTGATTGCATGGGACATGGCGACCGCTTCAGCTGCAAAGGCATCTCCAATGTGCTCCTCTCTGCCGGCCCGAGCACAGATCAGGCTGCCCTCAGCAGTTCTGACAGCGACGCCCCAGCCTGCATGATCTTGTCCAGGGATGAAAGAACCATCAACATTAATCTTGTACGTCGTCGCCTCCGGGGGGCGCCACTTGTCCGGCTGCTGTTTATCTTGGATCTGGGCAAATATTTGCAGATATTCGATGACGTTGCTTCGCGTTCTTCTCGCCACCTCATTCGCCTCCAAGGGTAATTCTCCCTCCCTCAGCTTATTCCGGTTAGACCACCATAGCCACCAGAATGTAAGCACATGCGAGCGCTTCTTAACATCTAGTCCCCATAGGAAATCTAGCATAGCATGCACAGACGTGATTTCCTCAAGCTGCATCCTCTCCGTCTCCATGGCCAAGTCTCTCCACACACCCTTTACTGCTTTGCATTTTATGAATAGGTGAGCTCCATCCTCATCAGCCAGCCCGCAGAATAAGCACTTGGTGCTCTCAATGTGAATTCCTTTGCGAGCTACGTTCGTACGAAGGGCAAGGGACTCATGCTTCAGTCTCCACGTGAACATTTGGATGTTCTTGGGGCATGGTAGACGCCAAATCCGCTTCCAGGAATCGTCTTTAGTTCGGTCTAGACACCCAGGATTGCTGTCACTTCCACCGACCCCTCCATCATTCTGGGACTGCTCGAGCTGCATGTGAAGTTTGTATGCACTCTTTACCGAATGGATGCCCTTGCTGTCTTACTGCCAGGCCACAAAGTCTGGGACTCCATCCCGAAGGGGAATCTGAAGTATATGCTTCACATCATCAGCCCAGAAAGTGTCCCGCACAAGTTGCTCATCCCAGGACCCGGTGAGTGGGTTAATGAGATCGCTGACCCATTCCAGGAGGCTTGGTCCGCGCGGGGTGATGACGCGTCTCGACCAGGGTCAGGGGATCCAGGGATCAGACCAAATGCATACACCTGTGCCATCCCCAATTCTCCAGATATAGCCCTCCCGAAACAGATGTAGCCCGTGTAGCAAACTACGCCAGGAATAGGAGATCCCCTCCCTCGGAACAGCATCCAAAATATTCCCATTGGGGAAATAGCGGGCCTGCAAAACCCTAGCACAAAGGGACTCCGGATTCTGAATGATTCTCCAAATTTGCCGGGACAGCATAGCTAGGTTGAAACCATGCATATCTCGAAACCCGAGCCCTCCCAGTGCTTTAGGCCTAATGAGCTTCTTCCAACTGATCCAATGAGTAGCATGCTCCTTGTCCTGTTGGCTCCACCAGTAATTCCCAATTAGAGAACTAAGCTCCTCACAGAAGGATTTGGTCAAGTAAAAGCATGACATAGCGAATGGCCTGAGCAACAGTTGTAACTAGAGTCTCTTTACCTGAAGTGTTTCATAAAGACGGAATATTCTTTTAGTGGGAGGCGACCTTCTCATCGACAGTGAGGCGCGTGTACTGACTTTGTCAATCTCAAAACCTGCTGGCACGGTATCTTGGAGATGCTCATAGGAGCATTCATAGGATGACTGTGTATATGTATATGTGAGCATATGGTTTATGTTGTATTTCTATGGGGAAAAAACACACCTTCAAAACTGCCGTGAGGACTTCCCGTCGTAGAAACAAATAATAAAAAAACACTACTTCGTCTCGTGGCTTTTCTTCCTTAGAAACATCTTGGTGGCATACTTAGGGCATGTTTGGGACTGCTCCACTCCACCAAAATCAGTTCCATTTCACTTCAGCAAAATCCGAGTTGTTTCTTAGAGAAAGATAAAGTTTTTTGTTTGACAGGACAGGGAAAAATAGAGTTATAAATCCAGCCCCATGGAAGAGCAATTATGGGTTAGAGGGCCCAATGGGCCAGGGTGAATCGCCATTCTACGTGCCACCATCCAACAACTCGGAGTCGGCAGCATCATAGCACATGCCACTCTCCAATTCTACGTGTCGATCGATTGGCTACCCTCCAGTGCAGGCATGGGCACGGCGGCGCTGCCGGAGGCCACGGTGAGCAGAGAAGAGGCCGTCGCGGTCGACCGTGACAACGTCCCGTCAGGCGTTGTCAAGAGGCAGCAATAGCATTCACGTCGACGCCGCTGCTGGCGCCAAGCAGTCCATGCTTAGGCCGTCCGCAGGCGAGAAGGTCCACGCGCGTCCAGGCCGGATGGCCGCGGGCAAGAAGGGCGACACAACGGAGCTCTTCCGCTAGCGAGGCGCACGAAGTTCATCCACACGCATCATAGTTCCACGGTCCTTTTGCACTCGTGGACACATGGAATCGGCAAAACCCTGCCCTCTTTGAAACAATGGCAGGGAGTATAATTTGTTGGTAGTAGAATACTCTTGGTCGCAAAACTGAAAGTGATTTCGGACAGTATAATGATGTTGCTACACTGATGCATGCTAGGCGTCGTTGTTTCTCAGTGTCTTGGATGTGCAATAATCTTTGACACCAACCGAATCCAAAAGAATTTCAACTAAGCTTTCATAGCTCAGTTGGTTAGAGCACCCGTTTAGTAAGCGGGAGGTCTTGAGTTCAACTCTCAATGAAAGCATAACGATTTTTCTTTTTTATTATTTGCGTTTCCTAGGGGACTTTTTCTAAATTTCCGTGGTCCCTGTCGTATTTACTTTCTTCTATATAAAATAAAAATCATCAATTTTCTTTTTATACATTTTTATTTTACTTGTATAGCCATGTTTTGCCTTCTAGAAAGTACTTCTATTCCAAAATCATTAAGTTTTATGATTAGTCTAAGTGTAACTTTCTAAATTTTGACCAAGTCTATAGGAAAGTCTCAATGAAAGCATAACGATTTTTGTTTTATTAATCGCGTTTCCTAGGGGGCTTTTTCTAAATTTCCGTGGTCCCCGTTGTATTTACTTTCTTCTATATAAAATAAAATCATCACTTTTCCTTTCTAAATTTCGACCCAAATCTATAGGAAAGTTTGTTAAGATCTGCAATGTGAAATATAAATAATGCAAAAATATATTTCATAATCTTTACCTAATAATAAAGCACGGATTGCTTCTGTCGGGTTCACCGTCATAATACGCTTTTTGTCGTGACGTAATACGCTTCTTCCCATGAATCAATAATTAAATCAGCCTAAAAATTGAGCACACTTGGATTTGAACTCTATACCACGCCAACCAACAATTTAAGCCAGGCTCCACTAACCAACAGGCCACCTAGCCCACGTGAGAACAACAGGTTGTATACTTTTATGTGCTTTCAAGGGAGCGCATAGGCCACATGTTCATCATGGGCCTCGGCCTGCGTTCTAGCGGCTTGGCCAGCTCTATCAGCTGGCGCAGAAATCATTAAAGGACAAGAAATATGGATTTTTTTTATGTTGAATAGTCTCACATTGCTGCACAAGACTAATTTGCACGAAGCATTAAATTTTCTGAGAAAGACAAGTTTTTTGGCAATATGAATCAAAGTGTTAATATTCTTCTAGTAAATCTAATGAAGCCAATTTAGTATTATAGATGTTGATATATTTTTGAATGGACTTGGTCAAACTAAATGAAATTTGACATAGTACAGGTCTAGAACTATAATTATTTCAAAACGGAAGCATATTGTTTTTATTTTATTTATTTTTGTGTTTTCTAGGGAAGTTTTCTAAAATTTCCATGGTTCCCTTGCATTTGCTTTCTTCTATATAGAATCCTCACCTTTTTTACATTTTTACTTGTATAGCAATGTTTTGTCCTCTAGAAGTCCTTCTGTTCCAAAATAATTATTCTTTTACGATTATTCTAAGTGTAACTTTCTAAATTTCGACCCAAGTCTATAGGAAAGTTTGTTAAGATCTGCAATGTGAAATATAAATAATACAAAAATATATTTCATAATAAATATAATGAAGCCAATTTAGTATTATAGATGTTGATATATTTTCGTATGGACTTGGTCAAACTAAATGAAATTTGACTTAGTACAAGTCTAGAACTATAATTATTTCAAAATAGAAGCATATTGTTTTTATTTTATTTATTTTTGCGTTTTCTAGGAACGTTTTTCTATTTTTTCTGTGGTTCCCTTGCATTTGCTTTCTTCTATATAGAATCCTCACCATTTTTTTTTCATTTTTTACTTGTATAACCATGTTTTTTCCTCTAGAAGTCCTTCCATTCCAAAATAATTATTTTTTTATGATTAATATAAGTGTAACTTTCTAAATTTAGACACCAATCTATAGGAAAGTTTGTTAAGATCTGCAATGTGAAATATAAATAATGTGAACATATATTTCATAATAAATCTAATGAAGCTGATTTAGTATTATAGATGTTGATATATTTTCGTATGAACTTGGTCAAACTAAATGAAATTTGACTTAGTACAAGTCTAGAACTATAATTATTTCAAAATGGAAACATGTTGTTTTTATTTTATTTATTGTTGCGTTTTTCTATGGAAGTTTTTTCTAAATGTTCCGTGGTTCCCGTGCATTTGCTTTCTTCTATATAGAATCCTCGCCTTTTTAACATTTTTACTTGTATAACCATGTTTTGTCCTCTAGAAGTCCTTCGTTCCAAAATAATTATTTTTTTATGATTATTCTAAGTGTAAATTTCTAAATTTTGACCCAAGTCTATAGGAAAGTCTGTTAAGATCTGCAGTGTGAAATATAAATAATGCGAAAATATATTTCATAATAAATCTAATGATGCCAATTTAGTATTATAGATCTTGATATATTTTTGTGTGGACTTGGTCAAACTAAATGAAATTTGACTTAGTACAAGTCTAGAACTAAATTATTTCAAAACGGAAGCATATTCTTTTTATTTTATTTATTTTTGCATTTTCTAGGAAAGTTTTTCTAAATTTTCAGTGGTTCCCTTGCATTTGATTTCTTCTATATAGAATCCTCACCTTTTTTGTACATTTTTACTTGTATAACCATGTTTTGTCCTCTAGAAGTCCTTCCGTTCCAAAATAATTATTTTTTAATGATTATTCTAAGTGTAACTTTGTAAATTTTGACCCAAGTCTATAGGAAAGTTTGTTAAGATCTGCAGTGTGAAATATAAATAATGCGAAAATATATTTCATAATAAATCTAATGAAGCCAATTTAGTATTATAGATATTGATATATTTTTGTATAGACTTGGTCAAACTAAATGAAATTTGACTTAGTACAAGTCTAGAACTATAATTATTTCAAAATGGAAGCATATTGTTTTTATTTATTTTTGCGTTTTCTCGGAAAGTTTTTCTAAATTTTCCGTGGTTCCCTTGCATTTGCTTTCTTCTACAGAGTCCTCACATTTTATACATTTTTTACTTATATAACCATGTTTTGTCCTCTAGAAGTCCTCCCTTTCCAAAATAATTATTTTTTATGATTATTCTAAGTGTAACTTTCTAAATTTCGACCAAGTCTATGGGAAAAATTGTTAAAATCTGCAATGTAAAATATAAATATTGCGAAAAATATTTCATTATGAATCTAATGATGCAAATTTACTATTATAGATGTTGATATATTTTCATATGGACTTGGTCGAACTTAATGAAATTTGACTTGGTACAAGTCTAGAACTACAATTATTTCAAAACGGAGGGAGTAAAATCACAACTTTCTTTGGGTGTTTTTTTACTTGTGTAACCATTTCCCCCTTTTCTATATAAAATCATCAACTTTTTATGATTGCATAACACACACCCCCTCCTCCTGGCCCGTTATATCTAGTAATGCTCTAACCACACTCACCTTTGGTGAAGGGCCTAAATCCACATCAGTGACAATTTTTGCAGTAAAGTAATCGTGCATGTGAAACACACAACCAATTTGATAGTATCTTAAGAAGTTTGCTTCATTGTCTCGTGTTACTGCAACTCTTCCCTATTGAGAAATGGATGTTCTAAAAGTGTGTCCGTTCGGGAATCTAAGCTATGCACTTTGCCGATATGGAAATGCTCAATTTTGCATCCGTTATACACCTTCCCTTGCTCTCTCATTTCTCCAGTTAAAGTATGGTATGTGTCCTTCATGCTTAGCTTCTAAACATGATAAGTTCTTGGCTCAAGGTACAGGGTTGATGTCCATGGGGATGATGCTTCCCATTAGTTGTGGTTTAGCTCTTGGTGCTTTATAGGACCATGTGAGGTTTGGCAATAATGTAGTCTTTAATATGGAATGCTTTCTCACCGGTGCAGAAACACACTTCGTCTCACCCATACTATTCATAAAATTGGCCTATGGCCTAGTATATTTGAAGGGATATAGAGAAATTGTACAATGTTTTTACAAATATAATTTTTGAATTAATGAGTTTCCTAGATTAATTGCAATAAACCAATTTTGGTTCTAAATATACTTGTTTGAATGGTTGGGATCGTTTGGATTCACCAAACTCATGATTTTAATAATGTTGAGGATATCGCTTATCGTTAGCGTCTCGATCGGTTGGGGATTAGAAATTAATCGAAAATCAGACGATTAATCGATTTTATCGGTTGACTATTAATCAACCATTTTTTTTACAAATCCCAGGTTTCCGACACTAAATTATGTTATATTCAAAACATAAAAACAATGTTGGACAGAAGTGTTACCTTGATTCCTTGCATTTGAATCCTTGTACAATGACAAAGAAAAAAGTACACATGTACATATTACATAACAAGGTCCACAAAACACAAATAAACATAGTTCTGGCCCACATAGTGCTAGAAATAGGCCCGATTTATCGGTATATTCCTGATAAACCGCTTGTCAGAGCGATAAATCAGTCCAAACATTAAACGGTGATGATATGATATAATCTTATTGGTCACACACCGATTAGAGATAAATTGGACGATAAATCGCTGAATCGGTTGATTTTTTGAACATTATTTATAAGTAAGTATCGATAGGTAGTAGATGAAAGCATAACATTTTTGCTAAGACCATTTTTCTAAAACTTTTGTGGTTCCGTCATGTTTGGTTTCTTCTATATACAATCATAAGTTTTTTTTATATGTTCATAACTTTTCTGTGGCGTTGTCTACTTGCATAGCCACTTTTTTCTCTTCCGTATAAAATCATAACCATTTTGGTGTTTTCTACTTGCATAACCATCCCCCCCAAAAAAATTTGGTGTGGCATCTCCAGTAATGGTTGGTGTTTCTTTCTTCTATATTGTAACATTATCCACATGCAACTTTAGTGATGGCCCTAAACCCACATCAATGACGGTTCTCCCGACAATAAAAGCGTAACATTTCTTGTCCTACGAGCACCATTTTCTAAAATTTTCTTGGTTCCCTCATGTTTGCTTTCCTATATATAAAACCATAGTTTTTTATGCAGGGTACTTGCATAACCTTTTTTTCTCTTCTATATAAAATGTTTTTTTTGCGTTTGCTACTAGCATTACCATGTTTTCCTTCTATATAAAAGAATAACTATTTGGGCATTTTAACTATTTTCCCAACTTTTGTGTGTCACCTCCAATGACGATTTGTGTTGATTTCTTCTATACAATAACACTATCCATATCCACTTTTAGCGACGGGCGTAGACCCATATCAGTGGTGGGTTCGATGCCCATCACTAGGCAACAAATTAGTGGATAGTGAAACACCACTTAGGTCCACGCGTCAGTCAGTGGTGGTGTATTCAAAAAAGGTCATCCAGGGCCGGGCCAAGCCCACAACTCACCGCTGATGGATGGTGAGCCTAGGAGTTGGTGAAGATGAGCATACTGCCAGGCTTTGTGCCGCATGAAATATAATTGTCACTGTCCACATGCTTAGACAAAATCGAGGAGTTGGGGTTGGGTGCATAGACCAAGTGGAGGAGGTGAGCTTTGAAGCTCAGACATCGTGGAGGAGGTAGAGCTCAAATGCTCGCCTTGCTAGCCAGAAAGAAATAAACAAAGAAGAGAGGCACAAACATACTCGTACTAGTAAACATGCTAGATTTATTAATTATTGGGCAGAGAGGAGGGAGGGGAAGGCACAGAGGAGGGAGGGGAAGGCGAACAGAGGCGTCCGGCGGAGAGGGCGGGTTGGGCGGATGTGCTCGAGAAGTTTTTTTTAGAATGACCACATGCTTGCTTTATTAATTATTGCGCCATTTACAATAAAGATCAGTAGTAGATGATATCATGGCAAGTTTGTGAGCTACTTTGTTGGCTTCTCGAGGGCAACGTTCATATACAATGTTAGCGAAATCTAATGACATGACTTGACAATCTTTGTTAATCGCTACTGATGGTGTTGCTGCGAATCCACCCATCCACAAGGCTTCTACTAGATCATTGATGGCGCGAGCTGATGCGTCCTTCTATTTTGGCTCTAACTTGTTAGGAATATAAAGTAATATGTATACATTTGTGTACAATTCTTTGAAATAATGTGCTTTCCGGCCGCTTGTGTTTATCTCCAATTTTCAAAATAATGTCATGGAATTGAAGAGAGGAATTTAAGAGACTTCTTTATTCAAGTTTTGTTTGCTGGTTGACGTATACATGTTTCGTGATTGATCATGACCTCTTTTGGCTCCTAAAATAACTCTTGCAAAGGATCACATCACAAAACTTAGAAACAAAAATGTTGAAGAAAGAAGAATATTCAAGGAAATAAAAATTAAATTAGATGGTACAAAATGTTTTGGAATTTTTTGATAAATTATTATCTAAACAATCTAGTTTATTCCTAACTCTTCCTTTATGCCAATGACGATTCAAAATACAACATCTCTTTCAAAACCCCAATAAGAAAAAAAAGTTCAATGCAATATCAGGTAAACTTTTACCTTTCGCAGGCTATCAGTCTTCCGGTCTCAATGCAGAGAATTGAAGTAGCAGTGACATCAAGATGAAATGCCTAGGAGACTTATACGCCCTCCGATCCATATACTTATGTCTAAAACAGATGCTTCTAGCACTGAAACACGTCTAGATACATTCATTTGAGCGACAAGTAATATGGATCAAGGGGGAGGGGTATTATTAATCATTAGGTATAGCGCTATGCCTTACATGGTACTGTTATTGTAAGGAAAAATAATGCCACTGTGTTTCGATGTTTGATATTGCTTTCCGAGCAATCCTTTTCATGTCTATATAACCAATCAAACAGAATGCCTACTGAATCTGGAAAAAAAGTAACAATGGAAATCATGTTGTCGGTGTGTCATCATATGCATGCTCATAAATAAGATGGCAAGTACAAGAATGTTTTGTATGATGAAAATTACCTAATATCTAGGAGGACATGTTCTCAACCTTCTAATGCTTTAGCAATTGTCATAAAAATATTATCTCATCCTGTTACCTTGCATGTAAAGTGACCTCGAAATGGTTAGACAACTACTGTATCGTTAGCTTGTCACTTGCAATGGATCTAGATTATGTATAACACACGATTTGGAGGTTGGAGCATATTCAAACAGAAGATGGAACTCCTCAAGTAAACAGTGTTTTTTTAATGGAAATAGTTAACCCTTTCTACATGCTAGTGGTAAATGCATAAGAACATATGCACAGTGTGTATCAGTGAAACAAAATAACTCAGCTCCTGAAAAGATCAGGTTAGCATGCATAATTTTTAACCTCATCATAATAACTGATAACAGGCGAGGTTCCCATCCAATTACAAAAAGAACTCATTCATTTCTACAGGAGCAACTCATAAGACGCTATAACTAATCAACATCAGTTCAGCTTCAGAAGTTAGCTCATGCTTCCATTGTACAAGCGGCTAGTCTGTTTTGCCAATATCACAAGGAAGAAAGGTCCATTAAAATACTCAACATATAACCTGTCTTAATACAAAATATAAAGTATGCAGAAGGTGCGAATTAAGTGGTATTAAGCCATACATGTAGTTTGAAAAGACTAAATATTATTTTAAAAAATAAAATAAAATTCAGAATTACTGTCGTCTTATAAGATAATAGGCAGATAGCAGTAGTAGAGGCACAAGGAAATGCAACACATTAGCTGCACAAGTTGGTGGAAGAAAGTAATCCATCCAACCAAAATAGAAAGCTTGTAGTGGACATGTTCATCGCAATGTTGACTCCCTCTGATCGTAACCACACACTTAAGCTTTATAGTGATCTAAACGCTCTTATATTGCTTTACGGAGGGAGTAGTTTAGTTTATATATGTATATGAGCAGGTACGTATCGAACAGAGATCTAAAGACCAGCACCCTTCAGGTGGGGCAGACACTATCATCAAAACTCCCAGCATACACACAAAGCAACAACATTTACTAAGCTACACTACTACTGGGAAACAAGCTTCAGGACACAGCGGCCTCTCATGGACGACACAAAAGCTTCAGGACACAACAACACAAAATATGTCAGCCAGCTATGTCCAGCACCATGAGAGCCCAACCTCATCACATATTTTTGTCTCTCTCTCTACCTTGATATTGTAGACGCGCAAGCGCAATGAAAGCACATAACCACAAGTGCAGCGTGTGCACTCTCGTGCACGGTCTGGATCTATATGAGTTATGAATTCTACTTGAATTGTTCAGAGAACGAATTGCGCTACTTCATGTTTTCAGACAAGGACTGATGGCCCCAAAGAAAAGGGGAAGGAGGTGAGCTGGCCGGGCAGGAAACAACGCACCTTCACTCGCAAAGGGACAATGGTGGTTCCATGGAAGACGCTGTGTTTTGTTTCCATGGTCGCTCGCCTCGCACGGAATGCTTCGCTCAGTAGTGATGCCTGCAAATGCGAAAGCTGATTTTTTTTCCTTGTTGCTTACATAAGCCAGCCTGTCGTCGGCGTCACAGCCTCGCATGGAATGCTTCACTCGCACAGGACGAGAATTCGAGAATATCATATGTATGTAACATAGTAAAAGTGCAGGTATTGACAAATTAGAGAATAGAAAACTGTAGTACCTAATTAATTACCTTCTTGTAATACTGCACCGTTCATACCTCAACTTTTTGGCATGCAAGATAGACTCACTAGCTCGCGGCTAAATACGCGAGAGCCCAGGCTGCTCCGATGGCGACGACGGTGGAGACATGCCGGTGACTGGCGTTATGCCGTTCTTTCTCCCCTTCCCTCCTCCTCCCCGTTCGATTGCCCCTCAGCCCCTCCTTTCTCCAGCGCCTTCTTCCTGTTTCCCTCTTCAACTTTCTTCTCCTGGCTGCTCCATCCCCAATAGCGTAGATTCGCTTGCCGCCGAGTCGATTTCCAGTGCCGGGCGTCTTGCTGTTCTTTTCCTTCCCAGCCTCTTTGCCGCTCGCATCATTCCGTCCCGACGCATCTCCAAATCCCGTGGCCGTCAACTCTGATTGTTCTTTTGCCCTCTTACGTTCCTCTAATTCCCTCTGTTCCAGCCCCATGTCTCCCTGCGGGGCGTCCCTGCTCTTGCTTTGGTCAAGACGCCCTTAGGCTCGATTCTGTTTGTCATTTCATCCCGTAGGTTTCCTCTAGCTCACTCCGTTTCTTGGGCAGCGGTGCTCCGCTCTATCGCGCCTTGGCACCAATGAGGGCCATCGCTTGGAATTGCCGAGGTATGGGCCGGAGCCTCGGCAATAAGAGGATGCTCTACCTTGCTAACTTGATGCGGTCCACGAAGGCGCACGTAACCTTTGTTTCGGAAATCAAATCATCAAAAGTTCATTCAGGTGATCTTGTTAATAGGTTTGATGTTACTAATGGTTTTGTTGTTCCTTCTAGAGGTGCTTCGGGTGGTCTTTGGTTAATGTGGACTGATGATCTTAAAGTCTCTATTCATAGTGCCGCTTTCCACTATATATTAGCTAAAGTAGTTCATCTAGCTTCAGGGTCAACTTTTGTTTGATTTGTATATACGGTGACCCGTATCATAGGCAGACTAGTGGCATTTGGGATCAAGTTTCTTCCTTTGTGTATGATAATCTAAGCATGCCCATGATGTGTATGGGAGACCTGAATGACATCCTGTATGATATTGATGGTTGTAATGGTAATGTGAATTACTATCGTATGCATGCTTTTCGTTCTGTTGTGAAAAATTGTGGTTTGTTTGATATAGGTTATAGTGGGCCTGCTTATACTTGGCGTGGTAGACAGAACACTTCCAAACCTATTTATAGATGCCTTGACCGTTGTTTGGTTAATTCCGAGTGGTGCATGCATTATCCTAATACCAAACTTCTTAATCTGCCTATCATTTTGAGCGATCATGCTCCCATTTTAGTGTCTACCGAAGGTAATTTTGTCAAACCTAGGCAGACCTTCAAATTTGAAAATTGGTGGCTGTTAGAAAAGGATTTTTCTGCTTTTGCTAAATCAGCTTAGACTAATTGCTCAGCTCAATCTTTTGCAGCCAAAACTTCCTCTTTATCAGGGTCGCTTAAAAAGTGGTGTAAAAGGAAGAAGCCCCTCCAACAGGACCTTTATGACCTTGAATTGAACATTAACCAAATACAACAACTTCCCTTGCAGCAGCAAGATCATGCTTTGGAAAGTACTCTCACTATCAGGTATGAGCAAACTCTCTCTAAGCTTAATCAGTTTTACAAACAAAGAAGTAAGAAAAGTTGGGCTATGGATGGAGACCGCAATACTAAGTTTTTTCATCAAGCTGTGGTCAAGCGTATAAAGAGGAATACTATTTGTTTTGTTAAGGATGAGAATGACATGATGCATTTTAAGCCCAGTGCTATCACTAACACTTTTGTTAGCTATTTCCGATATATATTTTCTTCTCCCAACAATAATTCTGAGAGACCTTACCCTCATTCTCATTGGCCTAATGATTCCCTAGATCCTACTTATGCTCTTCCAGATAAACAAGAGGTCTTACAGATTCTCAAGGAGATGAAATTAAATGCTTCTCCAGGGCCGGATGGGTTCAATGTGGAGTTTTATTTGGCGGCTTGGGACTGGATAGGTGATGAAGTTACGCAGCTTGTCATTAATTTTTATAATACTGGTATTTTGCCTCCTCATATTAATGACACAAATATTTCTCTTATTCCGAAAAAACTTGTACCTCAGGTTCCCATGGATTACCGGCCCATTAGTCTTTGTAATGTTGTGTATAAGATCATTGCGAAGTCTCTTGCTAATAGGATTAAATTGCATTTGCCTGATTATATTGATCCTGCTCAGCAAGCCTTTATTGAGGGTAGACGCATTAGTGATAATATTATCATTGCCCAAGAAAGCACGCACTCTTTCTCTCTTAAATCTTGGAAACATAATGCCTTTATGCTTAAAATTGATTTGGCCAAAGCTTTTCATCGTTTGGAATGGAATTTTATAGTGGCTGCTCTTGCACGTAAAGGGTTGCATGGTCATTTCATTAACTTGGTGCATGCTTGTGTTTCTTCTCCCACGTTCTTGGTCTTGATTAATGGTCAGCCCTCGCATCAATTTAGAAGCTTCAGAGGTATCCGTCAGGGTTGTCCCATGTCACCTTATTTGTTTGTCATTGCTATCAATGAGTTGTCTCTTGCTCTTAATGAGGCTCTGGCTGGTCACCATCTGCAGGGAATTTCTCTTGGACCAAACTGCCCTCCTATTCACTCTTTGTTGTTTGCAGATGATTTATTGGTTTGTGGACAGGCAAGTCTTCAAGAGGCTCATTCTATGGCTCAAATCATTAACCATTTTTGTGCCATCTCAAGCCAAACTCCAAACTGGGCCAAATCAGCCATTCTTTTCAGCTCTCACGTTCCTCAAGCTATCATTCATGATATCAAGCAAATTTTCCCAGTTTCTAACTTGGATAGCAATTTTGTTCATCTAGGTCATCCTCTGGTGCTTCCAGCTAAGAATAGAGCTTCTGCTTACAACTTTGTCATTGTTAATTTTTTGAATAAGCTACCTACTTATAAAGCTAACATGCTTTCCCATGCTGCCAGATTAGAATTGATTCGTTCGGTTTTCTCTGCTATACATGTTTATTATATGGCTAACATCTTGTTTACCAAGAAGTTCATAGCTAAACTTACTGCGATCATTAGGAATTTTTGGTGGACAGGTGTTCGAGAAAGTGATTCCAAAAAGAGCCTTTGCCTCCGAGCTTGGAAGGATATATGTAACTCTAAGGAAGAGGGAGGATTAGGAATAAGGAACTTGAAGGCTATCAATGAAGGTCTCCTTCTCACTGCTGCTTGGAGATTAGCTAAGTCTCCTTCTTCTCACTTGCATCTCGTTCTTAAAGCTAAATATTTTCATGATGCCTCCATATGGACAGCCTCTGCTAATTCTCCTAAGTTGGCTTTTTGGGCTTCTATTCTTAAAATTCTGCCGAAACTCAAAGCACGTTCTTTTTATCAATTATCTCAAGGCAATATCTCAATTTGGAGCACTCCTTGGTGCTCTCTTTGGAGATTGGTTCATGATTGTCTTATTCACCAACAAAATGGTTTTCAATATCCATCTTTAGTTAAAGAACTTTGGCTTCCGGACCAAAAAGCTTGGAATCATGATTTAGTTTACTCTCTTTTTCAAGATCCTTTGGCCTCTCTTATTGTGCAAACAAATATTATTGATGATGATAGTCCGGATACGCTTTGTTGGGATCTCACTCCTAATGGTATTTGTTCTTCAAAATCTGCCTATAAGCTTTGTTTGCAGGAAATTCGGGCCATTCCCCGAAATGAGCCTTCTGCTGTTCCTTTGGATCTCTCAAATCTTCTTAAACTCATTTGGAAACAAAAGGATATGCTGCCAAAAGTTAAAACTTTTGCATGGAGATTGCTTAGGAGGGCTCTTCCTACAGGGTTGAGGGCTGGTAGATTCTCCATTCACATTTCAAAAAATTGTTGCCGATGTGGTCAACAAAAGGATGAGTTCCATCTGTTTTTCATGTGCTCTTTTTCTCGTGCGTCTTGGTTTTCCTCTCCTTGGTTTGTTCGTTCGGATACTTTAGTCCAGGGGCATTCCACCTTGCATTCTGTTCTTCTTGGTTTTCTTCGCATGAGGCATCCATATGGTTCACTTTCTAACATTTTTACATTTCTCTGGTGTCTCTAGAAAGCTAGGAATGGTTTTCTCTTTGATAGGGCGAAATCTCTTCCTCATCAAGTTCACATTGCTGCTCTTGCGTTAACCTCTAATGTGTATGACAATACCCTTCTCTTGAACCAGGCTCCAACTCCAAATCAGTTATCTTCTAATCAAATTCCTTTGCCTGGCAGAACCCTTAGGACTGATTTGTTGGTTGATGGGGCAAAAATCTATTCGGATGCAGCTTTTAGAACCAACAAAATTCTGGGTGTGTTGCAAGGGCAGGTTGGCACATGTCTGGGGGTCTTTTTTTCCTTACCCTCTAATCAAGGAGAGATAAATGTGCAGGTGCAAGCTTCAGCTTCTCCAACTTCTACTCCTCTGCAAGCGGAGGCTCTTGCTCTAAATTTTGCTGCTTATTTTGCATCCCAACTCAACATTGCTCAACCTATTTTTCTGACGGATTGCTTGGTTTTAGCGAGGGCTGCTGCTCTAGGTAATGTCTCCACTTCTGAAACTCCATGGAGTATCAGGAAATCTTTGGCTAGTTTTTTTAAGGCTACTTATCAGCTGCAGCCAAAGGTGTTTCACATTTCTAGGGAGATCAACGGTATTGCTCACAATCTTGCTCAACAAGTTTTTCGCGCTATTGGCGACACTCGGCTCTCTTGTTTTGCAGCAAGACACACTCGTGGTCTTTGCCCAATTATGCCTCTTCTTGAATTCAGATTGAGGGATTTAGAATTCATACAGTTCACTGTTATTAATTTTCTCCCTGTATGTTTTGGTGTGGCAAGTTTTTATCTCAGTTTTAAATGGAAGCCTGGGCTAGTTCTCTCTGTTCAATGCGTTGTTCTTGGCTTTTTATTTGTTTGCAGACCTCTGGAGTTTGATGCTATAACGTGAAGCTGGAGTACATCAGTTTCTTATTTTGCAGGGTTTTCATCTTGTTTGCAGATGTATTTTGCTGTTTCTACAGGTCATCTTTAACTGGTGTACGTCTTGGAGATCGAATGCTGGGATGCAATCTCCACTGCAGTAGTATCATCCTTCTTGCAAAACGCTCCAATCTCCTTACCTTCAGTGTAGGGTAACGCAGCAGAAAACAAAAAATTTCCGACCTACGCACCAGCCCAGGACCACTATGGAGACTGCATACAAGGTTTGATCTCTTTCGTTACCGACTCGTAGCGCAGCGGAAGTAGAGTCGATGACGAACGGCGGTGCAGATCCCCGCAGCTAGGATTTTACTACCTCCCAACCGCGAGGATGTATACCCTCATCCGCCCCACGAACAGCCCTCCGGGAGGCGGTCAGACAGTCCCCCGGACGGTGTCGCGGACAGCCCTTCGGGAGGACCTCCGAAACTCGGACTGTCACTCGGACAGCCCTTCGGGAGGACCTCCAAAACTCGGACGGTCACACGGACAGCCCTTCGGGAGGCACCCTCGAACTAAGACCGAAACTACGATCTCTCTACAAAGTTGCACACATACGGTGTCATCTATCCGGCAGGGCTTCGCCGTCCAGAACTAGTTCCTGCCGGAACCCAGACAGCCTTTCGGCTCTACGAAACTATTTCGCTGGGAGGGAGAGAAGAAGCCAGATCATTGCAATGGCACTTGTATGTGAGAAAAGGATGAGGAGATGGCAGCCCTCTCCACCTCTATTTATAGGAAAACCAAGGGCTAGGATGGGCATTTCAAAAATACCAAAACTTGCTCATGAAGGAAACACTTTCCAAGGGCAAAATGGGAAAGCAAGTGGGCAAGTGGGGCTCCAAGGTGGAGCCCACTTCTTGGCCGGCCACAACCCTTGTGGGGGCCCCCCAAGGTGGTCCCCATCCATCCATCCCTTCTAGAAGCCTTTTGGGAAAATATCCCAAAAGGTACTTTTCCAAAAATATCCCAAAAAGCACTTTCACTATTCACGACGACATTTTTCAGCGTCTGATCGAACTGAAAATATTCATGTGGGCTTAGAACATTTCCAGTACCCACCAAAATAATTTTCAACGTGAGCCGGAACAATTCCGGTTTAGTGATTTTCATCTGCGAAAAGCATCTGAAACGGTTTCGGCAGCTCCGGAACATTTCCGGTTTTCATTCCGGAAAATTCCAGAAAGTTTCCAGAATGATTCTGGCACCCTCCAAGAATTATCAGGCATGTGCCAAAACCAATTTGACTTTATGGTATCCTCTGAAACAACTTTTCAGTTTCACCAGAACTCATCCGGTGACCTCTCTGCGGAACTTTTCCGCTGTCCGAAACTTTTCCAGCGTCCGAAACTTTTTCGGTGATTTTCTCTCAGACTCCCTGTCTAGTATTCAACAGATAGATAACCCTTAAGCGTGTGACCCTATAGGTTCGGTGAAGCATAGACATGACCCGGAACCCCTTCCGATCAATGATCAACATCGGAGCCGTGGACACCCATATTGACCCCTATACCCACACGAATGAATATTCGAGCGAACCTCCAGTTGCCGTGTGCTATTCCTGTTGCTTCGCGATATGTTACAAATACCCGAGGTGAGACATGTTGGCATCCCCGTGGATCAACACCTTGTCCACTATGCCAGTTACCTCGTTGCCGGTATTGTTCTCTTTTCTCGTTCCCGTGTTCCGGCATCCCTGTGATCAAATCACCCTGTGTCTGGCCAGACGATGATGGATACCGTAACACCGAGAGGGCCCAGAGATATCTCTCCATCGTCGGAGGAGCAAATCCCAATCTTGAGCTATCAAGTTACTTGACATACTTTTCCATGAACCCGTAAGCCGCCGTAATAGCCACCCATTTACGGATGACGTTTAACAAACCCCAAAGTTCATGAAGCAAGCATGAAGAAACTCGATACTCTCATGGTCTAAGGAATCATGCAAACATTAACCATCTCTGTGTTATTAACCATTAACTTATGACGAATGTATCTCATAGCATAACATCAATCGGGTCGATTCAACACAAGTGTTCTACCAACAATTGTGCCCTCAAAATTGCCGGCATAGCCATGCCCATGATCAGGAAAACAGGATCATCATGCAATACTTGAGCCAGTCATAGAGGCTTGACTAGGAATACATTTTACCGTTTATTATCCCACACGTGCACATGAGTTTCCCTCCAAGCCTCGTTTTATTTGTAGACTCGAGAATCATTGCAGTTATAGCATGGAACATAAACTTAATTATGAACAGGGAGATAATCAATAACATTTATTATTGCCTCTAGGGCATATCTCCTACATTCAGGACCTTGCTCTTCTTGCTTTAACAAAGATGGTCGACCAGTTGTGAAGCAAAAGGCAACAGCAGTTTCTAGTCTCAGATTCAGAGTGTTCATGTGCTTGGTTCTGACCATGTTTATGGTGTAGTGGTTATTACCACTTTGCCTCATATAGGGTCTTTCTTCAGCTCTCTTTTGTAGATACTGCTACTCCTCCTCTCTATTTCTTCAGCAGATCTATGTAATTCTCTGTGTACTTTCTCTATGAGTTGAATGAATTTGGCACTTCGGTGCCTTTGCTTGTTCAAAAAAAAACCTCAACTTGGTCCACGTGATTCATGGGAAGATAATATACATGATGAAGCAATGTCCTCATAAACACGAGAATCATTTCCTAAACCCCCCTTCAACCTCATGTTGGTTTGAAGCCATGAAAAACTTAAGTACTTGTCGGAGATTGGTTTTGTGCCTACAGGAAAACCTCTCAAGAACCCGGTTCGAACACTGGGGAAATGCTCGCAATCTATGACCTGCTCATCGCCATGGTCGAGGCAACGCACACGGAGCGCACACGATGATCACAGAGAGTTACCCAGGTTCGGGCCACTTTGCGGTGTAAAACCCTACTCCTGCTTTGTGGTTGTATTGCTTGGTTGTTTCTCACCGGTTACAAAGCTCTAGGAGGAGAAGAAGAACTCTCTCTCTCTCCCTCTCCTCTGTCTCTCAATTCTGCCGTCCTCTCTCCAACAATAATGGTGACTTGCCCCTCTTATCCTTGCCTCGGGTCTCTTTCCCCAAAACATGGCGGGAAAAGGACATCCCCAGGGCGGCAAACCGAAGGGGAGACAAGCACCCAGACCTCCCTGACAAAGGTGGTCTTCGCCCTGCAAAGGGGGCCATCCATGACGTGCTCGTGGGCTCGATGATGACGCCCGTCCTGGCAACCGGTGTCACGTTGGTCTCCTTGCACCGAAGAGTTAAGTGTTGAAACTCGTTTCGGAGAGGGACAACCGTGTAGGGGAACGTTGCATGGGAACCAAAATTTTTCCTAAACGCGCAAGATCTATCCATGGTGATGAGCATCTACGAGAGGGAGAGTGGATCTACATACCCTTGTAGATCGCTAAGCGGGAAGCGTTAAGAAACGCGGTTGATGTAGTCGAACGTCTTCGCGATCCAAATCGCAAGTCATCCCGCGATCCAATCACGATCCGTCCTGATCTAGCGCCGAACGGACGACACCTCCGCCTTCAGCACACGTACAGCTCGATGACGATCTCCGCCTTCTTGATCCAGCAAGAGGGGACGGAGAGGTAGATGAGATCTCCAGCAGCACGACAGCGTGGTGGTGGTGATGGTGGAGTTATCCCGGCAGGGCTTCGCCTAAGCACTACCGGAATCTATTTGGTGGAGGAACTAGAGAATAAAGAACTAGCACGTGGCCGTGGGTTTTGGGGCTCTATTCCTCTAGTATATATAGGAGGGAGAGGGAGGACCAAGCCTTCCTAGGGTTTCCCCTAGGGGTCGGCCGAACCAGGGCAAGGAGGAGTCCAATCCACTTCCTACTAGGAGGTGGATTCATATTAGGAAGGAGTCCTATTCCTTCCTATCTCCACCTTTTTCCTCTTGGGCATATGGGCCCTTATGGGGTCGGTTCCCCAACACATTAGGGGCTGGTGCGCCACCTCTTGGGCCCATGTGGCCCCCCGGGGTGGGTGGGCCCCACCCAGTGGACTCCCGGAACCCATTCGTCACTATCGGTACACTACCGGAAATACCCGAAACTTTTCCGGAACCCAAATGCCACTTTCCTATATATAAATCTTTACCTCCGGACTATTCCGGAGCTCCTCATGACATCCGGGATCTCATCCGGGACTCCGAACAACCTTCGGTCACCAACACATATATCTCAATACTACCGAAACGTCACCGAACGTTAAGTGTGCAGACCCTGCGGGTTCGAGAACTATGTAGACATGACCGAGACACCTCTACGGTCAATAACCAATAGCGGGACCTGGATGCCCATATTGGTTCCTACATATTCTACGAAGATATTTATCGGTTGAACCTCTATGTCAAGGATTCAGTTAATCCCGTATGTTGTTCCCTTTGTTCTTCGGTATGTTACTTGCCCAAGATTCGATCGTCGGTATCTCTATACCTAGTTCAATCTCGTTACTGGCAAGTCTCTTTACTCGTTTCGTAATACAAGATCCCGTGGCTAACACTTTAGTCACTTTGCTTGCAAGGCTTATTGTGATGTTGTATTACCGAGTGGGCCCTGAGATACCTCTCCGTCACACGGAGTAACAAATCCCAGTCTTGATGCATGCCCACTCAACAGACACCTTCGAAGACACCTGTAGAGCATCTTTATAGTCGCCCAGTTACGTTGCGATGTTTGATACACACAAGGTATTCCTCCGGTGTCAGTGAGTTGCATGATCTCATGGTCATAGGAATAGATACTTGACATGCAGAAAACTATAGAAATAAACTGACACGATCATATGCTACGTTCATAGTTTGGGTCTTGTCCATCACATCATTCTCCTAATGATGTGATCCCATTATCAAATGACATCTCATGTCTATGGCTAGGAAACCTTGACCATCTTTGATCAACAAGCTAGTCTACTAGAGGCATACTAGGAACACATTGTTGTCTATGTATCCAGACATGTATTAGTGTTTCCAATCAATACAATTATAGCATGGATAATAAACGATTATCATGAACAAGGAAATATAATAATAACCACTTTATTATTGCCTCTAGGGCATATTTCCAACAGTCTCCCACTTGCACTAGAGTCAATAATCTAGTTCACATCACTATGTGATTTACATTGTAATGAATCTAACACCTATACAGTTCTGGTGTTGATCATGTTTAGCCCTTGGAAGTGGTTTAGTCATCGGGTCTGTGACATTCAGATCCGTGTGCACTTTGCAAATATTTATGTCCTCCTCCTTGATGTAACCGCGGATGGAATTGAAGCGTCTCTTTATGTGTCTGGTCCTCTTGTGAAACCTTGGTTCCTTGGCCAGAGCAATGGCACCAGTGTTGTCACAGAACAGAGTCATTGGGTTTAGTGCACTGGGCACTACTCCAAGATCTGTCATGAACTCCTTCATCCAGACACCTTCCTTGGCCGCCTCCGAGGCAGCGATGTACTCCGCTTCGCATGTAGAATCAGCTACCACACTCTGCTTGGAACTGCACCAGCTTACCGCACCCCCATTGAGAATAAATACGTATCCGGTTTGAGACTTAGAGTCATCCGGATCAGTGTCAAAGCTTGCATCGACGTAACCCTTTACGACGAGCTCTTGATCACCTCTATAAACGAGAAACATGTCCTTAGTCCTTTTCAGGTACTTCAGGATATTCTTGACCGCCGTCCAGTGTTCCACTGCTGGATCACTTTGAAACCTTCCGGCCATACTTATGGCAAGGCTGACATCAGGTCTTGTGCACAGTATTGCATACATGATAGAGCCTATGGCTGAAGCATAGGGGATGACACTCATCTTTTCTCTATCTTCTGCAGTCACTGGGCATTGAGTCTTACTCAACTTCACACCTTGCAATACAGGCAAGAACCCCTTCTTGGACTGATCCATTTTGAACTTCTTCAAAACTTTGTCAAGGTATGTGCTTTGTGAAAGTCCTATTAAGCGTCTCGATCTATCTCTATAGATCTTGATGCCTAATATGAAAGCAGCTTCTCCTAGGTCCTTCATTGAAAAACTCTTGTTCAAATATTCCTTCATGCTTTCCAACATTTCTATATTGTTTCCAATCAGCAATATGTCATCCACATATAATATTAGAAACGCTATAGAGCTCCCACTCACTTTCTTGTAAATACAAGCTTCTCCGTAAACTTGTATAAACCCGAACGCTTTGATCACCTCATCAAAGCGAAGATTCCAACTCCGAGATGCTTGCACCAGTCCATAAATGGATCACTGGAGTTTGCAAACTTTGTCAGCATTCTCTGGATTGACAAAACCTTCTGGTTGCATCATATACAACTCTTCCTTAAGGAAACCGTTAAGGAACGCTGTTTTGACATCCATCTACCAAATTTCATAATCAAAAAATGCAGCTATTGCTAACATGATTCTGACGGACTTAAGCATCGCTATGGGTGAGAAGGTCTCATCGTAGTCAACTCCTTGAACTTGTGAAAAACCCTTTGCCACAAGTCGAGCTTTATAGACGGTGACATTCCCGTCCATGACCGTCTTCTTCTTAAAGATCCATTTGTTCTGAATGGCCTTTCGCCCTTCAGGTAATACTTC
Organism: Elymus sibiricus; assembly: GCA_039707655.1. Lineage (NCBI taxonomy): Eukaryota > Viridiplantae > Streptophyta > Magnoliopsida > Poales > Poaceae > Elymus > Elymus sibiricus. The sequence goes on from CM077671.1 coordinate 486,064,161, forward strand.
CAAAGCCCATACTTTGTTTTCATACATGGATCCCATCTCGGATTTCATGGCCTCTAACCATTTCTCGGAATCTGGGCCCATCATCGCTTCTCCATAGCTCGTAGGTTCATCGTTGTCCAACAACATGACCTCTAAGACAGGGTTGCCATACCACTCAGGAGCAGTACGCGTCCTTGTCGACCTACGAGGTTCTATAGTAACTTGATCTGAAGTTTCATGATCATCATCATTAACTTCCTCTTCAACTGACGTAGGCTCCACAGAAACAACTTTCTGCGCTGCGCTACTCTCTGGTTGAAACAAAGGTTCAACAACCTCATCAAGTTTTATCTTCCTCCCACTCAATTCTTTCGAGAGAAACTCTTTCTCAAGAAATGTTCCGTTTTTAGCGACAAACACTTTGCCTTCGGATCTGAGATAGAAGGTATACCCAACTGTCTCTTTTGGGTATCCTATGAAGACGCATTTCTCCGCTTTGGGTTCCAGCTTTTCAGGTTGAAGCTTTTTGACATAAGCATCACATCCCCAAACTTTAAGAAACGACAACTTTCGCTTCTTGCCAAACCACAGTTCATATGGCGTCGTCTCAACGGATTTCGATGGTGCCCTATTTAAAGTGAATGCAGTTGTCTCTAATGCATAACCCCAAAACGATAGTGACAAATCGGCAAGAGACATCATAGAACGCACCATATCTAATAAGGTTCGATTACGACGTTCGGACACACCATTAAGCTGTGGTGTTCCAGGCGGTGTCAATTGTGAAACAATTCCACATTGTCATAAGTGACTGCCAAACTCATAACTCAGATATTCTCCTCCTCGATCAGATCGTAGGAATTTAATCTTCTTGTTACTATGATTCTCAACTTCACTCTGAAATTGCTTGAACTTTTCAAATGTTTTAGACTTGTGTTTCATTAAGTAAATATACCCATATCTACTTAAGTCATCGGTGAAGGTGAGAAAATAACGATATCCACCGCGCGCCTCAATGCTCATCGGACCGCACACATCAGTATGTATGATTTCCAACAAGTCACTTGCCCGTTCCATTGTTCCAGAGAACAGGGTCTTATTCATCTTGCCCATGAGGCAGGTTCACATGTGTCAAGTGATTCAAAATCAAGTGACTCCAAAAGTCCATTAGCATGGAGCTTCTTCATGCGTTTTACACCAATATGACCTAAGCGGCAGTGCCACGAGAAAGTGATACTATCATTATCAACTCTACATCTTTTGGCATCAATGTTATGAACATGTGTATCATCACTATCGAGATTCAATAAGAATAAACCCCTCACATTGGGTGCATGACCATAAAATATATTACTCATATAAATAGAACAACCCTTATTCTCTGATTTAAATGAGTAACCGTCTCGCAATAAACAAGATCCAGATATAATGTTCATGCTTAACGCAGGCACTAAATAACAATTATTCAGGTTCATCACTAATCCCGATGGTAATCGAAGAGCGAGCGTGCCGACGGTGATCACATCAACCTTGGAACCATTTCCCACGTGCATCGTCACTTCGTCCTTTGCCAGCCTCCGTCTATTCAACAGTTCCTGTTTTGAGTTGCAAATGTGAGCAACCGAACCGGTATCAAATACCCAGGCACTACAATGAGAGTTGGTAAGGTACACATCAATAACATGTATATCATATATACCTTGTTTGGTGTTGGCCGCCTTCTTGTCAGCCAGATACTTGGGGCAGTTCCGCTTCCAGTGACCAGTTCCCTTGCAATGAAAGCACTCAGTTTTTGGCTTGGGTCCAGCCTTGGGTTTCTTCACGGGAGGGGCAACTGCTTTGCCACTCTTATTGGAGTTACCCTTCTTGCCCTTGCCATTCTTCTTGAAACTAGTGGTTTTATTGACCATCAACACTTGATGCTCCTTCTGAATCTTAGACTCAGCGACTTTCAACATCGCAAACAGCTCGGCGACTGACTTGTTCATCCCTTGCATGTTATAGTTCCACACGAAGCTTTTGTAGCTAGGTGGCAGTGATTGAAGAACTCTGTCAGTGATCGCCTCTGGCGGGAGAACAATTCCCAACTCCGCCAGACGGTTGGAATACCCAGACATTCTGAGCACATGTTCACTGACAGACCCATTCTCCTCCATTTTGCAAGCATAGAACTTATCGGAGGTCTCATACCTCTCGATCCGGACATTCTTCTCAAAGATAAACTTCAACTCCTGGAACATCTCATATGCTCCATGACGTTCAAAACGTCTTTGAAGTCCCGGTTCTAAGCCATACAACATTGCACATTGAACTATTGAGTAATCATCAGAACGTGCATGCCAGGCGTTCGCAACGTCTGCAGACTCTACTGGAGCGGGTGGTTAACCGAGCGGTACATGAAGGACATAAGCCTTTTGGGAAGCCGCGAGGATAATCCTCAGATTACGGGCCCAGTCTACAAAGTTACTTCCATCATCTTTCAACTTAGCTTTCTCTAGGTACGCATTGAAATTCAGGGGTGCTACTACGTGAGCCATTGATCTACAACATAAATTTTTGCAAAGACAACTTAGACTATTGTTCAAGATAATGAGTTTAGTTAATCATATTACTTTAAAAACTCCCACTCAAATTGACATTCCTCAGGTCATTCGAGTGTCACATGATCCAAATTCACCAACCCAAGTCCGATCATCACGTGAGATGAGGTGGTTTCAATGGTGAACATCTTCATGTTGATCATATCTACTATATGACTCATGTTCGACCTTTCGGTCTCTTGTGTTCCGAGGCCATGTCTGTACATGCTAGGCTCGTCAAGTTTAACCCGAGTATTCCGCACGTGCAACACTGGCTTGCACCCGTTGTATGTGAACGTAGAGTCTATCACACCCGATCATCACGTGGTGTCTCGAAACGACGAACTTTCGCAACAGTGCACACTCGGGGAGAACACAATTTTATTTTGAAATTTTAGTGAGGGATCACCTTATAATGCTACCGTCGTCCTAAGCAAAATAAGATGCATAAAAGGATTAACATCACATCCAAATCATAAGTGACATGATATGGCCATGATCTTGTGCTTTTGATCTCCATCTCCAAAGCACCGGCATGATCTCCATCGTCACCGGTATGACACCATGATCTCCATCAACGTGTCGCCATGAGGTTGTCGTGCCAACTATTGCTTCTACAACTATTGCTAACTCATAGCGATAAAGTAAAGCAAAAACGGCGAGAATAAATTAAGGACAACCCTATGGCTCCTGCCGGTTGCCGTACTCATCGACATGCAAGTCGTGATAATCTATACAAAACATGATCATCTCATATATCACATATATCTCATCATGCAATTGGCCATATCACATCACAACATACCCTGCAAAAACAAGTTAGACGTCCTCTAATTGTTGTTGCATGTTTTACGTGTCTGCTACGGGTATCTAGCAAGAACGGTTCTTACCTACGCAAAAACCACAACGGTGATACACAAATTGCTATTCAACCTTCTCAAGGACCGCCTTTGTCGAATCCGATCCAACTAAAGTGGGAGAGACAGACACCCGCCAGCCATCTTTATGCAACAAAGTCACATGTCAGTTGATGGAACCGGTCTCTCGTAAGCGTACGAGTAATGTTGGTCCGGGCCGCTTCATCCCACAATACCGTTGAATCAAGAAAAGACCAAGGAAGGAAGCAATCTGAGCATCAACGCCCACAAACTCCTTTGTGTTCTACTCGTGATATCATCTACGCATAGACCTAGCTCATGATGCCACCGTAGGGGAACGTTGCATGGGAAACAAAAAATTTCCTACGCACACGCAAGATCTATCCATGGTGATGAGTATCTACGAGAGGGAGAGTGGATCTACATACCCTTATAGATCGCTAAGCGGGAAGCGTTAAGAAACGCGGTTGATGTAGCCGAACGTCTTCGCGATCTAAATCGCAAGCCGTCCCGCGATCCAATCACGATCCGTCCCGATCTAGCGCCGAACGGACGGCACCTACGCGTTCAGCACACGTACAGCTCGATGATGATCTCCGCCTTCTTGATCCACAAGAGGGGGTGGAGAGGTAGATGAGATCTCCAGCAGCACGACGGCGTGGTGGTGGTGATGGTGGAGTTATCCCGGCAGGGCTTCGCCTAAGCACTACCGGAATCTATTTGGTGGAGGAACTAGAGAATAGAGAACTAGCACGTGACCGTGGGTTTTGGGGCTCTATTCCTCTAGTATATATAGGAGGGAGAGGGAGGAGCAAGCCTCCCTAGGGTTTCCCCTAGGGGTCGGCCGAACCAGGGCAAGGAGGAGTCCAATCCACTTCCTACTAGGAAGTGGATTCATATTAGGAAGGAGTCCTATTCCTTCATATCTCCACCTTTTTTCCTCTTGGGCATATGGGCCCTTATGGGGTCGGTTCCCCAGCCCATTAGGGGCTGGTGCGCCACCTCTTGGGCCCATGTGGCCCCCCGGGGTGGGTGGGCCCCCGGAACCCATTCGTCACTCCCAGCACACTACCAGAAATACCCGAAACTTTTCCGGAACACAAATACCACTTTCCTATATATAAATCTATACCTCCGGACCATTCCGGAGCTCCTCGTGACGTCCGGGATCTCATCCGGGACTCCGAACAACCTTCGGTCACCAACACATATATCTCAATACTATCGAAACGTCATCGAACGTTAAGTGTGCAGACCCTGCGGGTTCGAGAACTATGTAGACATGACCGAGACACCTCTACGGCCAATAACCAATAGCGGGACCTAGATGCCCATATTGGTTCCTACATATTCTACGAAGATCTTTATCGGTTGAACCTCTATGTCAAGGATTCAATTAATCCCGTATGCTGTTCCCTTTGTTCTTCGGTATGTTACTTGCCCGAGATTCGATCGTCAGTATCTCTATACCTAGTTCAATCTCGTTACCGGCAAGTCTCTTTACTCGTTTCGTAATACAAGATCCCGTGGCTAACACTTTAGTCACTTTGCTTGCAAGGCTTATTGTGATGTTGTATTACCGAGTGGGCCCTGAGATACCTCTCCGTCAGACAGAGTAACAAATCCCAGTCGTGATCCATTCCCACTCAACAGACACCTTCGGAGACACCTGTAGAGCATCTTTATAGTCGCCCAGTTACGTTGCGATGTTTGATACACACAAGGTATTCCTCCGGTGTCAGTGAGTTGCATGATCTCATGGTCATAGGAACACATACTTGACATGCAGAAAACTATAGCAATAAACTGACACGATCATATGCTACGTTCATAGTTTGGGTCTTGTCCATCACATCATTCTCCTAATGATGTGATCCCATTATCAAATGACATCTCATGTCTATGGCTAGGAAACCTTGACCATCTTTGATCAACAAGCTAGTCTACTAGAGGCATACTAGGGACACATTGTTATATATGTATCCACACATGTATTAGTGTTTCCAATCAATACAATTATAGCATGGATAATAAAAGATTAGCATGAACAAGGAAATATAATAATAACCACTTTATTATTGCCTCTAGGGCATATTTCCAACAAACTGCGTGCTGCTCTTTAATCACAAACAGGAAAGATTCTTCTGTGGCGCCCGCTGGTGCGGTCGTTACATCCTCTAATGGCGTTGTACGTCACCCACGTGGCGGGCGGACCGTTGCATGGCCAGCGTTGAGCGACCCCTCCAAACAGAGGGCTTCACGGGAAGCAGCCTCGCGGGGGAGATCTCGCGAGGGCGCCTGCTGCAGGTGGACGAACGTCCGGTGGGTCCCTCTTAGAGAGAGGTATCCTCCCGGAGCCAGGGGCTCGCGGGATGGCCTCCAGAGTCTTCCAGTGGGCTAGATGCCGCACTGGGCCTTCTTCGCGCACACGACTGGGCCGGTAGTAGATGGGCCGTGGTACGCTGGTTCCACTGGACCGACAGTCCCTAAAATAAGCACTGATCAACCATCAACTGGAACACCATGAATCCGATGCAATCACAAGAGCACTGTGAACAAAGAAAGCCCCAACGAAATAAATCATGAATCAATCTGAGCGAGAGGTGTAATTACCTTGCGTGGTCTCATACCGGATCCTTTATTCATGGACCCTTTAATCACCGGTCATCAAAAAAATAGTCTCCTTCCATCCGGTGGATCAAAACTTTATGTATATGTTGCATCCCTTCCAACCAGTGGCGGAGACAGGCCTAGGGCAATTGGGGCTATAGCCCTAGGCCTAGCAACAATTGCCTTTGCAATTCCTTCTCACAAAATATGACAAACAAGTAAAGTACATCACTTAAACTAGCTTAGCCCTAGGTGTAATCTGGTGCTAGTTCCGCCACTGCTTCCAACCACACGTATAGATTTGTTTTAGGGTTTGAAGAACTAAGAACGAGATGTGGGTGTAGATGGGTTTGGATTACGAATTAGCTAACGATGCCACGAGGATGGGGACGCTAAGGCCAAGGAGGCTAATGACGGCGAGGCAGTGGCGGGTAAAAGGGAAGTTGAGCTCGAGGTTGTCTCGAACGGCGTTCCATTCCTCGACCCCCACCGGTTATTGTTCACCTCCATGCCGCCACCCTTCTTCTCGTCTCCTGTCGTTGATCCGCCGCCTCCTGCTTCCTACCCCCTCCGAGAATGTGGTGGTGATCTCTTTTTTCGCTTGAGATTTGGAGGCTCGGTCTGCTTGGCAATCCATTTTGGCCATCTCTCTCTCTCTCTCTCTCTCTCTCTCTCTCTCTCTCTCTACGGCGACGATGACAGCGGCGGTGCATCCAAAGGAGTCAGGGCTGTGGAGCAGGGTGGGCGTGGGAAGGGGAGAGAAGGGCGAGTGGGCGGAGCTACGAGGAAACGAAGCAGAATCACGCCCGTTCGTTCGGCATCCGACGTTAGCATGTGTCATTGAACAAGAGGCTTTGGATTCGACCACGGGAATAGCGGCCCAGGACATCTGGCCCAGTATCGGCCCACTTCGGAGAAAACAATGTGTTGGACGACTAGGGATGGCCAAGACACGCGATCCCGACGACTGGAATCACTGAGGGTGAGAGAGAGCTCGAAAAGGGTTCGGTTTTACCGTCCTTAATAACTTGGGAGAAGTCAATACTTTGACTGAATGAGAATGCGGTTACACTGCCAGAACTGCACGATTCCCACGCCTTCGTGAAAAGCATAAACTTCAACCATTGATGTGTGTGCTAATCACTTGCATGCTACAACAACATAGTTTCCAGTCTCATTATGGATGATCACACCTACTACTCCTGATTCAAGGCCCTTCGCGAAGCATGCTTCGAGGTTCACCTTAACCCATCCATCCCCGGTGAAAAAAATAAAGCGCTATACAAAATAGCGTCGTCCCTGAAAATATGTTATTAGCGTGCTATAGCGCATTATAGCGTGGTATTAGCGAAACATTATACACTGATCAATTTAGCGAGACAATTTTGTATACGCTATAGCATGCTATTAGCGACGGTATATCATGCGCCCTACCATGGCTTTACCAATTTTTTGCATGCCCTCATCGAACATATAAAACGCGCTAGGGTACCCGCCAAACCAGAGGCATCGCGCGCCCGCCGTTTGTGTCCACCCGATCGCGCTGCTGCAGTGCTTTTTTGGCTGGTGGCGTTTGGTCAACCGTTCATTGTTTTATACTTTCGTACCTGCTTGAGAAGAGAATGACAGGTGGGGCTCGTTAGCCGTGGGGTCGCGAGATCAATGTGAGTTTTCTTCAGCTTTTGGTACACGAGGTCTGTGTCGCGCGCTCACCAATCGCGATCTGGGCAAAAGCAACCCTACCCACGAGCCAATCCCGCAGCCGCCTCTCTCGCTTCCTCCACAATCCCGCAGCCGCCTCCCCCGCTTCCTTCGCACCTCGCCCCGTGCGTCCTCCCTTCCGCCATGGCCTAGCTCACCCTCGCTATCTACCTCCCCGGCGCTCGAGGTGCAGCAGCGGGGGCGCCAGTTCTCGATCCAGCCGGCCGGCCGCCGCCGCACCGCACCGCACGTCCGCCGCCGCGCCGCCCGCTCTGCTCGGCCCGCTCGCGCTCGCGGCTCGCGGCGCGCCCGCTCTGCTCGGCCCGCTCCGCACCGCCCGTTCTGCTCGGCCCGCTTGCCGCGCTCGCGCCGCGCCCGCTCTGCTAGGCCCGCTCGCGCTTGCGGCGGCCGAGGCAGCCGCGCTGCTCTGGGTCGCGCGCAGCCTCCGCCGCCGGCAGGAGGGGGCCGCCGCGCAGCCCGATGACCAGGAGCTCCCCGAAGGCGACCTGATGCGAGCCGCCTCCGATCCGTCGCGCGAGGCGCCCCCGCCAAATCCGGCCGCCACCAGCTCGCCTCGGCCTCCTCCTCCACGTGCCCCTCCTCACCGCCACGGGTGGATGCCGGTGAGGCCAGCGTCCCCTGCACACTCAGGTGCTCCCCTGCTTCCCTCCGTTCCTTCTCTCTTTCTTTTTTAACAGAAGAAAGGAAGCTGATTAAATCCCCTATGCATCCGTTGTTTGTTTGTTCTGTTCCCATTAATTTGTCAAATAGGTCATCTCCACGTTTAAGTAAATAGGTCTGTTCCATATCCTATTAATATGAGTGCAGCTTCTCAAATTGTTCCCATTGGTCCAAGATCTATTTGATCTTATTATTTAGGTATTATGGGAAAGTAAGTAGTAAGTACTGCATTGAGCAAGCTCTTTCTATCCATGTGATTCAGTTTTCTGTGGTTGATGAATACAGTAGGAGCCAGGATCTTTTAACCACAGAGATGGTACATAAATAAGCAAAACAAAAAATGCACTAATACTTTGCTGGAATTCCATTGGTTTTTTGGAAATTGTGGTGAAACCAATATTTAGTTCGGAGATGTTTCATGTGCTCGGCCATTGACACCTCTCTTCAAGGTAAGGTCAGGTCCGAGGTGAGCTCATCCTATTTTATTTCTTCAATCCCAGGCTAAGATTCATCTCTCTAACCTACTGCCGCTTCTATTGGGCATCAACGCAAAACATGTGGTGCTTTAGGGTTGCTTCCTACTGGTTATTGACATACAATCTATAATTTTGTGATGCCTATCCTTTTACTGTTGGAAGGAGGATATTCAATTTGGTTATTTGCCCCCCGTTTTTGATCTATATGCATTGGGTAAAAGTTCTTTGTGTTTTTGCTGATGGTTGATTGATACTCAGCTGTGTGCCAATTTATAACTCATCATAAAAGGGAGAAGAATCAACTAGAGGATGTTGGATATATGTAACTTGCAGAAATTTAATGTCCTCTTCTCCTTTGTAGGTCCCGAGTTGTTTAAAACTCTCAAACAGAGTGAGGTAAAAACAAGCTGGCAGTTTCGATAACTTTCTGCAACAACGTTCCTCTGTTGATGTCGATGTCTCAAAAATGTTTCTCAGTTCTAAGCATAAGGGGAGCCAGCTTAGCTAAGGTAGAACACATACAGTAAGATAATACAACAAAATAGCATATTTCAACTCTGACGTCTGAACATCACTGAGAGCATTTTCTTCTTTCTGGAGAGCATCACTGGTTTAGTTTTCTCTTTTTGGGGGGCATCACTGGCAAGCGAGGGAGGAAGCGAGGGAGGCGGCTAGCACGGCCCGACGAGTGCGCGGGTCGCGGCGTGCGGAGAGCGAGGAGAGAGAGGGGACAGATGCGTGAGGAGGAGGAGGCCACGGCCGTCGGCTCCTCTCCTCTCCCTGTCGGCGCCAGCGCGCTGGTCGCGGGGCGTGAGGAGAGCGAGGAGAGGGAGGGGGAAGATGCGTGAGGAGGAGGAGGAGGACCAGGCGGTGGCGCGCCCGCCGGATCCGAGGCGCGTGGGCGCGGAGGCAGCCGCGGTGGGCTCCGACCTCTTCTTCACGCACGGCGGCAGGAGCAGCTCCAGGGCGTATATTCATTTAGGTTCAGATCCATGCTTGTGCGGTTTACCCAGGAAAGCCATAACTTTCGGCGGTCAGTGTGCAGTCCATGCGACCTGCTACTCCTTGTCTGCTTGGTCATTGTTTATATATGGTCAACTCAAATGTTGCTGCTTTGGTATATATGCTTTGTCATCCCGCAGAATACCTCTTGCTTTAACATGTGTGCTACTGAATTTAAAGCGACAAGTATTGTTGTTCCTTTAATTAGTATGTGTTCCTTAGAATCCAACGGACCACCTCTTCATTTTTACATATGCAAGAATGCTTCTTCTTGCTCACTAATGCATGCTATTTGATCAGCCTTTCTTTTTTCTCACTGATGCAAGTTAATTGACTATCTAATACAACGAACCTCTGCTTTCAGGGTCCGGTAGGTGTTCTGTTTGATGTTTCTTAATGCTCTGATTTGTTTGATGTTACATGTGCAGAACTGCAGACTTACTATTGCTCGCTCATACATGCAGGTTAATTAACCTTTTCTGTTTCTCACTAATACATACAAGCAAATTGACCATCCAATTAAATGAACCTGCACTTTCAGGGTTCAGTAGGTCTTTTGTTTACTGTTTTTATGTTGTCCTATATTTGCTGTTGCGAACCCTTATGTCTTTGTTCTTTTTGTTCCATTGTACGCCTCTAGGTTGTTTCGCTTGAAGATCCTGGGTGCTTTGCCTTCTCTGATTGTCTTTTCTCTTGCTGCTTCGCCTGCCCAGGTGTGCATGCTCTTTGGAGTTGTCTGTTAGACACTGCACTTTAAACACTGTTTCTCAGTAGGTCCATGGTTCCTTTTGTTTGCAGGTCCTACTCTTGTCTTCAATTGCTCTGTCGTCTACCGCTTTGTTAGCTCACCAATTCCATGTCGCCTGTTAAGGTTTGTTTCTGTGCCTCGGTTTTTACTTTTGTTTCCTTTTGTTTCTGTGAAAAAATAGCAGCGTCAACGCCTGGGCTGTAGAATTAATGGTTACTTTTCAACTTAGTACAACATTCTATTTAAACCTTTTTATTCTCTGAAACTCCAGAATAATAGTTGGCATTTTCGACATAAATCTGCGTACTGCAGCATTTTTATAGATACTCTCTGTAAATAAAATCTTTTTTTTTTGCTTTAAGGGTTCATATATAACTCTGTTACAACATTGAACTAAATCCCGAATTCCTGATCCTTCCTTGTGTAGCCTTATCTCAGACGTACGTAAATGAAAATAAAGCTTTGCACAGAGAACAGGTGCAAACTCGATTGCTGGGCATGAACTCCGTCATAGACTACTTCAGTTTTCTTCCAGTAAAGAAGATGTCGGAAGAGGTGTTCTTATAACTTCTTCCCTTATTAGAGAATATATGCACAACCATTAGAGTAGCCATTTTAGTTGTCAAATTGTAGTATTAAATTATACGTGTCAGGATTAGCATAGTGAAAAGTGAAAACTGCTATGGCTCCTATATGACCGACTCATAGTCTCAGTTGGTTTGTGTGTTAACCTAATCCGACATCCATATTTTACTCAGTCTCATGGTCAGAATATTTTCACCCATTGTTGTATTTTATCTTGGTTATCACCGTTAGGAACCACCCTCTAAAATATACATTTGCATGATCTTATTTAATTATCAAACTAACTATCGACAATCCTATATATAGACTTCCTGCAGAAACCAACACAAGGAGGGCATTATTATATAGATAGACCGGATTTCTTGGTGCAAGACATTTAAGGTAAGATTGATCCCCTGTACTCATGTAGAGCTCATCTTCATGTTGTTCTGCTATACATTATGGCATAGTAGAAATAATGAAATAAATCGTGTATGCAGTACAAACAGTAGATTTAAAATTCAAGCTGTGTTTCGCATCGTAACAGGTGGTTTGTCATCCCACACAAACTTGTGTTGTTTAATTACTATGCAGTGCCATCATCTAATTAAATCATCTTACCAACACGTATTTAAATGGTTCGACCAGGTTAATTCTTTTACGTAAGCCTGTGATGTTTCTATACTTTATTTATTATCTTTCTTGGTGGTGGGCGATAAGCTGCAGGTACTAATTGCCATCTTTATCTATGTTTGAGAGGTAGAGATGAACTCTTTTCAACTTTGGATTAGTTGAGTTGGGACTTGGGAGCTATGTACCAGTTATGTGATTAACCATGTGTACCACTTATATAATCATATCCGGTCCCTGCTTTAAATTTCTGAATCCCTGTGTTCCACCGCGGCGGTGACCATGAAACCACAATGACAAACCTTGAGCATTCTCAATGACTTTTTGTTTTGATTGCAGACGAGATATTAGAATCGTGATGGTGGAGTTTTGTCTTGCTTGGAGCTCTGGCAACAGGACCTGTAAGTGCATGCCCCACTGGTAATAGTTCCGGAAGTGACTGGAATTGTTGCTATTTTGACACTACCTGCTACATGGACTGCTGTTCTAATCTCTATGCTTTCCCATTGAAGAGGCTTCATTCGATATGTCCACGTCAAACCAGAAATACATGCATTTGAATGATGACAGCTTAGCACTTGATGATAAATGTGATGTTGCTTTCTGTTAATGTGAAACTTGATCTATCGGTTGTTAGTTTGAATCAGTACTCAAGCCATCCTCCTCATTTCCCTTCTCTCAGCTGTTCAGGTAGTTCTTCCTTCTCGATAACAACGAGACAACGATTAGTTTACAATTAGGTAGTTCCACTTTTGTTTTTCAATTTTCTAACTTTGTGCAACTATTTTCATTAGGTTACAATTAGTTTCTGGCTATGTCAGAGATAAAAACGGATCTTGGTTACAGCAAGCCACGTGGGGGTTACAGCAAGCCACGTGGGGGTTACAGCAAGCCGCGTGAGCACAGTGCATGGAGAAATACCGGTATTCTTGGAATCACTTGTTGCATAAGTTCTTTGCCCTCCTTCTGTGATGCTACTAAGACATCCTTTTCTTAGGTATCGAGTAGGATTTTAGATGCACAGCTTGTTGAAAAAATCAATGCCAAAGTTGACGATAAGGTGATGTTTGACCTTGCCCTTTTGTTCTCTAATCATTTGTTGTTATTTTCTCATATCCGTTCGTCATTTTTTGGCGGCAGGTAAAAGAATCGGGCAACGGTTAACTGACAAGCACTATATACACAATGCATCTATGCTAATATAGCTTGCATAAGCCAATGTATGCTACTATAAAGTGATCTGAATATTTTCTTTTAAGCTATCATGTAATGGAGTATAAGTATCCATTTGGTTGGTTCTAAATAAATCTCATATGCATGGTTTGAATCTCGCTCTCACTTTTTCCGTGATATGAAATTTTCTTTTAAGCTATCAAGCTATCATGTAATGGAATGCAAGTATTTATATAGTTGGTTCTAAATCAATCTTATGTTCATGGTTTGAATACTTGGCTGGCTCTCGCATTTTGCGCCATGGGCGCAACGGGTCATCTAGAACTGCCATTATATATTTAATGTAGTAGGTTCATTCAACTTTGTGACCAGTCACGGTTTAAAATAGGCTTTCTACCTGTTTATTTTTGTCGGCATGTTTTGGAAGGTATTTTTGATATTAATCTGCTATATATTAAGCATTATGCGATAATGACACTCTGCTTATTCGTACGTTCACACCCTCTGAAGACCACAATTAGACTAAGAAGATGCCTAAATAAGCTGTGAGGCTGCCTATATATAAGTGTTTCTGTAAACAGATATAAGTCATTCTACTATATGTACTACTATCTGTAATACAATCCACATTGCATTATATTTCCAGCTACATCTCCTACTTACTCGCTACTAACATTGCTTCTAATTGGCTTCTTGCGCCATTGCCGCAGGAGCAGTAGGAGGCGGCGGGGAGGATGAGGAAGGAGACATCAGGAGGAAGAGAGATTCATGGCGGCGCGCTTGCCTTATTGGACTCGCTATCAGCACGTACATGTTGTGAAGCCCATGGTTTTTTCTCGTGCCATCATCTCCAATAGTGTTGAGTCCCCTTCCTTGCGCCAGTGGCAACACATATCTCCTCTGACCGATTCGCCATTGTTTCCCGCAGCCAGTTTAGTTTTGTCTCAAACATCTGTTTTCGTTGAGATTTGTTTTTGTTGCGTGCTGATTATTTAGGCATCCTCGCTGCTGCCACAACCTATCCAGGGAAAAGCAGCAGATCGAGGACGACGGAGGCACGGAGCGACGACGACCGTGGCACAGAACAAGAGCGTGGTCATGGGCTCATGGCCTGGGAGCGACGGCAGCTGGAAGCCACAAGAGCTGCCCGAAGAAGAGGGCAACGGCGTGGAGGTGGAGGCCGAGGAAGAGGGTGACGACACGGGGGTGGAAGAGGGTGTGCCTGTGGTCATCGCCTTCCGAGACGACGCGACTGGGCGATTCAGATTTCTCTACTTCCTCACCTCAACGATATGCTCTGCTTCTTCTGCCTGCAGGTTGTGGCCTTTCTCTTCTCCTCTTGTTGGCTTGCATTCTGATCAAGCCATGGTGCATATTGCCTCTGATTTGCTTATTTAAGTGTTCTATTATACAGAAAATTTGATTTGCTTGTTTTTCACTTCTTTAGGGATATGAGAGAGCTCGGTTGTTGGCAGCGGCTGCATCATTTCGACAAGTGATATGGTTGATCTTTGCTATGTGGACAAATGGTATGATCTGTACCTAAGGTTGGAGATGTTGAATTTGGTAAGGAAAAGATGACAACCATTTGCTTGTTTTTCACTTCTTTAGGGATATGAGGAGAGAGCTCTAATGTTAGTCAGCTACTTCCATTTTTGGATGATTAATTATTTGCATGAAGGTTCAGAGAATGGCCTCTGTTGCCTTACAGTCCAACTGGTAAACAGAACAGTGCCTTACATGAGCACTGATAGCGATCTTATATACTTATATGTATATGTTTTCGTTATGCAGAACACGTGAGAAATCACTGATGCGCATGGATGACAACTTTCCCACGACGAAGCAAAATTGGCAGCTGCTTTTCTCCACTTTCTAATATTATCCATATATGACAGGGGAATGATAGTTTGATTTAGCAGTGATTAGTGTTTCGTCACTACTTTTCTAGCTTCTTTTGTCCTCCAAATTATACAGAAGGCAGTCAAGTTCCATCCTCTAATTTGTTGTGGTTTTTATAGGACCTATTAGGATGCATACCTGAAGGAGTGCATCTACTGGTTCAGCTGAAAATTGATCTCTATTTGGTTTATGCATTCTATCTGATATTGGGAAATGGTGTCATATATTACACTTCTATCTGATATTTTAGGTCCTACTGCTTAAGATATATTGTACTATTTGATTTAATCTCTCTCGATGCTTTTCAATACTCATTTGAACACACGTCTTGATTTTCAGACTATAATTGAACTTCTTTAGCAGCCATGGTGTACTGCTGTATATATATTTTTAGTTGCAACACTGCATCTCTATGTTTCATCGTAACTTTAGTGAGAAATTCCTGAACATACTCTGTGTGTCTCCGGACTTGGTTGGAAGTGTTTTTTTTTGTTACCCAGTCTCTCGCTACGCTTGTTATTTTTCTTGCTGACTTTTGCCTAGAATGTATGTAATACACTCACATGATTGTCATTAATTTTTCATACTTGAGTAGGAACTCTAACGGAAATATGCGTAAATCTGGTCGTCCAATAATTTGTGGCCATGAAACTCTGCTAACTCTGTATAAATCGTTTTCATATTGTACCAGCTAGAGTTTTTTCTTCTGAATTGAGTAGTCAGGAGTTCAATTTTTATATACAATCTCTAGGAGCTTAATTAGGTAGCCTCTAATATGGGCTCTTGCCCATTTTATGTCCAAATTCTAATTTGACCTTTCAAGTTTGCTATATATACTAAAAGTTATCATGGTTTTACTATTACTTTGACTGGTTTACGGTTATTCCAGATTTCTCTACACTTCAATCGTTTAAACTTTTGGTGATGCTTTAGTTGTTATTTTCAGGATTTTTTCTTAATTATTTGGTATATGCTAATATGGTGGGCTGGTTAGGTTGAATTAGTCACGACATTCAGTTCTCACCTTCCCTGCCCATGACATCCATCGGTGTAGGAAGTGATCAGCAATACCCACCGCTTGTTTTTGGATTGTAGTGCCGATCTTACTAAAGAATCAAATATGGACTCATTTATGTATTCTTATGCACCAATGCTTTATCAAGCATAGGCAAATTTGTTTATTTGTCTTTTACTTACATGTGTTTTTAGCAACTTAGATTGGCAGTTGGATTCACTTAATTCACTTGCATCATAGGTAGTTCATCATCTAATTAACCATAGAAAATCTATTGTTTATTGTGAAATATTTGTCCATTGTTTCTGCGCTATAAAATTGTTGCTTACCGTCTTCTATTGTTTCCTCTGTTTTTCTCAGATATTCAGAGAACACCCCATGTCACATGAATTCAAGATTAATACAGGACTTCATGCAAATGAAGGTTGGGCGGATTTTTTAGTGCATCAGGTCAGTATTCAATAGAATAACAAAGGTGAATTGATGTAAACAATGTCGACATGCTGGTTGTGCTAGGTGAGTTCCCCTATGATCACATGTTGCTGAGTTGTAAAGTTATGATTGTTGAACTGTATGTCCCTGGTGCCAAGTTCCCCAAAATCAATGTTCTGTAGCTGTATGTGTATGAGAAATAGTGTAAAAAGTTTACCTCCGTAATCATCTCTCTACTGAAATTCCTTTTCTGATGATAGAGCTATACAAGCTAGAATTCTGAGAATTATGTTTTTCAGTGTTAACTTATAACAACAAAAAAAACTGAATTTTCTGCAGTAAGCTTCAGTGGATATTACGGTAACCAATTTTTTAATTACTGAAGCTCCTCGTCCAATTCAGTATCAATGTAACAGATAAGTAAAAATGATCAGTAAAGATGTCAATCTTGCACATTTAGCTTTCGACGCACGTTCTCACTGTCATCTTGTATAGTTTATTTATAGCGGTTGAATACTAAATTTTAGCCCTCCTATTTTAGAGTACGAATCGGAATTTCAATCAGCAATTGTAAAAATGATCAGTAATTATGCTCACTTTTCAGACTCTCCTCCTTTTCTTGCCGCTGAACCCCTGCCACCATCTTGTCCAGACTGGCTGTCTCCATGGTTGTGGCGTCAAGGTCACCACATCTTACATCCTGATGCATGTAAGACAATATGGTTAAAGTCCCTGTATTTTTTAATTTCTGGGCTTACTAGCGTATATATTCATTTCTACTTTGTGCTCATGGGGGCCTTGATGTATTGCGTACAGGAGGCGTGTTAGGTTAAAGCATGAGGCTGGAAGGGGTCTTGTGCGAGGACTAGCGTTTGCTTCAGTCAAACCAAAATACTTCTAAAATTACAGTTGCATTTGTTGGTCTGATGTACATGAGAAGCCCCAATTTTTTTGGCAATAGATGCATGGTTTCTCAGTAATTAAAAATAACTTAATTTTTTATATGATGTATGGTGATCATGTGTCTGATGTTCTTCGTGTACCGGATTCCAAGAGTTTTAGGATGGGCAGTATGGTTCCCACATTTGATGTTTTTTTACTTTTGCAAAATTGGTCGGTGCCGATGAGAATGGCACCGGTGGTCTTCGACACTTGTATTTTTAATATATATAATGTTCTTAATTTTATCTTTTTACCTTTTTTTGGTTCAATAAGATTAAGATACATACTTTGCCTTCTGCTGAATCTGATGTCATTCAGATTCTAGGAATTTTAGAATGGTTGTATATACAGTACAAGGAGCACTTTGAATCATGGTTGTATATACAATACAGGGAGCAACTTTAATCATGATGCATATGGCTTCATTTTAATTGAATTATGAAGAAGTTTTGCTCTGTTTAATGGGAATTGCTTTTTTCCTTTAATATTGAAAGCTAGAGAACTGGAGGTAGAGTAATAAAAGCTGCTTCCTTGGAGAGTTTTTTTTGCAGAGTGGTGCATGCATAATATTATCCTCATTATGTTCTCTTTGCATGTTCTATTGTAGGAAGCGGATGCTATCAAGATCATGCCAAAGGCAGAGCATGCCAAAGGCGATGCTCATTCCCGTTCTTAGTGAGATGGGTTTACTCAATGCAAAGTATGAGCATTGCAGACTCTGGCGAGCTGCTGAAGGTTGACGAGGAGGGCGCCGCCACCACCGTCATCAGGCTGGTCCACATCCACGCGCTGCTCGGCGTCACCAGGTCACCGGCACAACTCCTCACGCCCAGGTCGTTCAACATTTTCTTCCGCTTTTGGTGCGTCATATTTAGAGTCTTTCTTTCCCATTTTACCGTGTTTGCATGGTAAGATGTTTGGTTGGATTTGAAAGTTCGTAGCCTTGCCTCCAAAGCTTCAAGCTCTTATAGAAATTAGAACAAGCCCATTTAAAATGAGTCCTGCATAATAGTGTTGTTCAGTGGGATGCAGAATTTTTGTTTGTCTGATCGGCTATCCTTGGTGCTGATTTACGTACTTATTTCATCATCATATGACAACAATAAAGAAGCTGTGTGTATAAATATTACTAACGGTTGATACTTTGCATCAGTGATTTCAATTCTGTTGGCCCTCCTTAAGATTGCTTGGGAATGTGAGGCTTAAAAGTTTCAACCCTGTGCAATGTGCTTCTCGGGTGTGGATTTGTGTCTGACTAATTAACGGTTCTGTTAATACTGATATGTCCTTGAACATTATATGGGTATTGCATCGCTTGTACTTATAGTAAGTGGAAATTTTTCTCATATGTTTCAATATGTCCCCGAATAATATTAATGTACACTCTTTCAATACATGGCTTACTCTTGGCCTTTGCGCCATTGGCAGGTACAAGACTCGAGCAATGGTTAACGGGCAAGCACTATATACACCATCCATCTATGCTAATATAGCCTGTCTTTTAAAGCCAATGCATGCTATTACCAAGTGATCTGAATATTTTCTTTTAAGCATCAAGCTTTCATGTAATGGAATATAAGTATCTTTAAGTTGATTATAAATCAATCTCATACACATGCTTTGAATGCTTGGCTCGCTCTCGCTTTTTGCGTCATGGTCAAACGTGCAGCGATGACTCTGTCTAATGTTTATCACTTCTATATGTGCCCGAATAATATTAATGCACACTCTTACAGTCATTGGCTTATATTCGGCCTTTGCGCCATTGGCGCAACTGGTCATCTAGTATAGTTAATCTTCAATGCTCCGATGGACACTGCTTCTCGACTAGGGATTTGAACCGGTTCACATTCACTATTTGTTGCCTTTCTCACCAAATATACCAACCCCACGATTAGAACCAATTCAGCTAGTTGACATCCACCATTTACGATGCCATGGTTGAGCAACATATAATTTTCTCCAAAGCACATGGCCCCGATATATCAAAGCCGGGCCGTATAAATGTGCTCGAGAAGTTAGATATATAGGGAACAAAAGGGGAGGGTGCGGTTAGGATTAAGGTTAGATAGTTTTTTATACTAAAGTGATGGAGTCGGTATAGGTGGGCTTCAAGTGGGCCAAAACTATTCCTATTGGACCGCACTAGTTACCTAGTAAGCTGGACAATGGCCCAATAGTGGTATAATGCCATCATAGACGGGCTGATAGTTTGGCCTGTTGGTGATAACTAGCAAAACGGCCCGTGCGTTGCAACAGGAGAAAAGAAATCATATTGCGAATCGTGACAACATTTCGCTGCATCACACTCTCATTTTTGTGAAATCATGAACAATTTTTGAAAATCATGAATGTTTTTTCAAACTCGTGAACAATTTTCAGATTTACGAATTTTTTCTAAAATCAAGAACATTTTTTGATTTTATGAACATTTTAGACTATTTCCAAATATTTTCAAAAATATATGAACATTTTGTAAAAGATTTTCTTAAATATACGAACATTTTTTCAAAATTGTTGGAACAATTTTCGGAATTGATGTTTTTTTTAAATGCCTATCTTTTATTTGTATCAGCGAACATTTTATGAATCAATAAACTATTTTTTGACTTACGAACTGTTTCTGAATTTTTATGAAAATTTTCAATTCATGAACATTTTTTGAATTTGCAAAGTTTTATTCTATTTCGTTAGCATTTTTTTAATACTTGAACTCTTTAAAAAATCATGAACGTTTCCCGAACATTTCTTTAAAAACCTGTGAACATTTCTTAAATATGTGCCCATTTTTTTAAATCGCAAACGTTTTCTGAATCCACAAACATTTATGAATTATTAAACATTTTATTTCAGCATTATCATTTTTTAATTTTTGAAAGTTTTTTGAATTCCCAAATTATTTAAAATAGAAAAAGAACAATAACGGGTAAGAAAAACGAAATTTAAAAAACAGTTCGCTCATACATGGGCCGGCCCAAAAAGGTGCGATGTGTCTTCTTTCCTAGCGCACAGAGCGTTGTATAGGAGGTTCGTGCATGGGCCGGCCCAGTCCGAGAATTTTCTGTGTGAAACGTTTTTTATTACTTATAGGGTGGGTAATATTTTGCAACTTTAATGGCAATTTCAATGACGTACGATCAGAAGCACTCCGTACTTTAATAGTAGGTATATATAGATTAAGCAGACTGTGTCATGTTTGTAATTAATGTTCAATTTGATTCTTTACTATCTCACGAGTAGTATGAGTTAGCGAGGCGCTTGCAGTTCATCCACGCGTATAATTCCACCATCATTTTGCACTCTTGCACACCTGGAGTTGGCTAAACCGACCCTCTTTGAAAAGAAATGGTACTAGAAAAAGTTCCCCCATCGATCCAAGTGTTTCTTTGTTTGGGCAGTACAATCGTTGTCACAAACATGGAAAGTGATTTTGGACAGTGCAACATCTCTTCTGCACTACAATGCAAGCCTGTTGCTGTAGTTTTTTTTAGGGGGCAGGTGCTGTAGTTTATAGTTCAGACTGCGGATACTAGTCTATAGAATACCAATACCGAACTCAAAATTTTGTTAAACCAAGCTTTCATAGCTCAGTTGGTTAGAGCACCCGTTTAGTAAGCGGGAGGTCTTGAGTTCAACTCTCAATGAAAGCATCTATCTTTTTTGGATAACATTTTGTGTGTTCTCTGCAGTAATACAAGTTCATTTTGTATTATCTTGGGGCATCAGCTACTAGGCAATGGACATCGAAGCAAAAGGGGCGACCATTATTACAAGACTATGATCTACAATGACACCCGTGGAAGATCAAGTGAACCAAGGATTTACCCTTAAAAAAAAAACAGGATTTGCATGCCTAGGACCGATGCACATGGTAGCCTGGCCGGGTCAGCTGAGAAAAAAACCTGTGCTTTGTGTAGCCCACAAATTAGTGGCCGGTGTCCCACTCACATGAACAATTGCCGAAATAACTCCTCTGTCGCTCCAAGCAAATAGTACGTACGAACGGTCCTCAACAGTGATTGCCCATCATGTCACTTGAAGGCTGAAGCTGCTAGGCTGCTACCGTGGCCCGGCTCTGCACCATCTATGCATGATGAACTCTATCTTCCGTCCGGGCTGTGCCAAGATCAAATGATACAACCACCGGAACTGCAATTAGGCCAACCTCATGTCAGGGCATGCACTATAGTACTGTGATTACCCGCAAATTAAGAAACAAAAAAAAAGATAGTACGTACTATGACAAATCAAAGGGAAAGAACCAACAGCAATCTACGATCGATATGCTGATCATGTACGTGCCGGGCCCTGGCCCGACTACTTAATCAGTGACCGGTCTGGCAGTAGTTTGCGCGCCGTTGTGTCATGCCATGCATGTTGCCGCGGCTGCTTCAGGACTTTACTAGACCAGCAGGTGTCCGTATAAAATAGCTAGCCTCAACTACTACTCCCCCCGCTTCCTAAATATAAGTATTTTTAGAAGTTCCACTAGTAAACTACATACGGATGTATATGGAGGTATTTTAGAGTGTAGATTCATTCATTTTGCTCCGTATGTTGTCTCTACTGAAATCTCTAGAAAGACTTATATTTAGGAACGGAGGGAGTACATTTTTCTCAATATTTTTGCTTCCACACCATCTTCACTATTTACCTCCATCCTATCAAAATCGTGTGACTTTAGAAGTCATGCATGTACTCATAAGTTACACTTCTTGCATAAAACTATCCATGAAAACCACACAAATTCATTCAGTCATGCATGTCTTTTCCTGGGGAAATCAAGCCATGCATGTTAGTCACAATTTAACTTTTTCATTAATTTTTGTGTGGTCGTGAACAGTACATGTTAGATACTTGAAACAAAAAATTATATTGTGTGCTTTACATTAGTGTTAAATCCAAAATGAGTCTATACATCATTTTATCACATATGTTTTATTTTTTTAAACGCAAACCAAGAACACTCTTACATTTGTATTTTCATCAGTTTTTGTAGTTTTTAAGCACTTATTGATTTCCCGTGGCAAGTTGGCAACACGCGCTAGCATATATAGGGCCAGTTCTTTTAAGGTGATTCTCAACAATCGCGTCTGGAGAATCAAAAATCGCAAAAGAACTCGATTTGCTTCTCCAAAATGATCTGAGAATCACCAGAATCGGTAATGCAAACGAAAATAGGTTTTAAGCACTTTATTTGTAGTTTGCAACTCGCTTTTAACTTGTAATATTAAGCACTTTATGATATTTCCAACTCGGTTTTAAATCTTAATATTAAGCACTTTATGATATTTGCAACTCGCTTTATATTGTAATATTAAATACTTTATGAGATTTACAACTCGCTTTCGTGTTCATATTTGACATGAAACTGTCAGAAATAACAAGTGTTAGGAATCCAGCCCTCAGCTCAATCTAGAAGTGTTACAGACATTTCACCACACAACTCATACAACAAACACATGCTAGAATCATAGAAAAGAGATAGCTGATTCTGTGGCCAGACGATTTTGTGGACAGTTTTCCAAAATCAGATTCTGAAAAATGGTGAGGTGAAAAGAACTGGCCGACAGGCAGGACATCACACATGCATGAGAGGAAAATGTACATGCAGTAGAAAGTTGTCTTTGGAGTCATGCCTTTTTATCGCAGCACATCGCGCGCCTGGAATCTGGGACGTTGGTGTGTAACAAAAACTATGGGCGGTGGGACCGACGATGGGCGATGGTACTAGTACGCACTCCTATCCTTTCTTACCGCTTGCTAGGCGTCCATCCAGATCTAGAATAGCACGCGTGTGTCAGCGTGGTCGCGTCCCTAATCATCAACTGATTATTTTGTAGTTGGGAATCA
Organism: Elymus sibiricus; assembly: GCA_039707655.1. Taxonomy (NCBI): domain Eukaryota; kingdom Viridiplantae; phylum Streptophyta; class Magnoliopsida; order Poales; family Poaceae; genus Elymus; species Elymus sibiricus. The sequence goes on from CM077671.1 coordinate 486,087,326, forward strand.
TCAACAGTTTGTGGGTGATTATTTGATTGACATGTCTAATTGCAACTTTTACGCACTGTGTGTGGGTGTGTGCGTCCGTGCTTATGGCCTGACAGAACAAATGTGATGTGGCTCCCTCTGGCCACTAATTAGCCTGTCACATCAGCATTATTAATTCAGTGGCGGACCCAGGAATGGGCCAGGCCCCAGGCGAACTGGGCCAAGGCCCAGGCAGCCTTCCTTATCTGTAGCAGTTACTGTAGCTATCCGTCTCCGATGCACACCACAAACATGTGTGCAATCTGTCAACATGCATGGCCCACTAATTAGCGGCTGCTGTCCTAGGACGTTTAGCAGCATGGCCCACCTGAAAATGTACTGCACGTGTCGCCGCTGTCCTCGGACAAGCTCGTGCCAATGCGTCCCCCGAACTAGCTATTGCTAGGCCACACTGCAAAATTTTACCTGGGCTAGCCAACACATGGCCGAGTCAGCTCAGGCTCAGCTGCCCGACCGCTTTCAATCAATGAGTGGCCCGTGATCTGCGCGCCGCGTACCATGCTGTCGGCGGTGGTCACGACGACCGTACGATATGCGATAGAAAAACGGGGACACATTGACCCAAATACGTAACTATTTCACAAAGTGAACCTATTTCCAAAAAAATTCACTCACGGTGCGCGCGGTGAGGGCAGCCTGGTTGCGCTGCTGCGCGGACTGCCGCATCCGCCACTCCTCGAGGCGCAGGTAGTTGACGGCGCGGGCGAACGTCGGCTCAGTGAGGAGGTTGAGGTTGGAGGCAGCGTTGGCGTAGTTCGGACCCAGCCCGCGGATCAGGTTGGTGAGCATGGTGGCGTCGGAGACCAGGACGCCCACGTCGCGGAGCTCATTGGCGAGCACCTTGAGGCGGAGGCAGTAGTCGAAGAGGCCCATGCCGTCCTGGGAAAGGCTGTAGAACTCGGTCGTGAGAAGTACCTGGCGCTGCAGCTGGTTGTCGAGGAACAACTGACACATGGAGGTCCAAACGCATAGCTCCGAGTCGTCGTCGCGGATCACGTGTGAGAGGATCTCGCGGCCGACTGTGCGGTACAGCCACTTGATGATGGTGGCGTCCACCCCCATCCAGTTGGTGTCGTCGTGCATGGCACGAGCTTCAACCGAGCCGTCGACGTGATCCTGAATCTGAAAATAGCGGATCGTCAACGAGAAGTACGTCCGCCAGGTGGAGAAGGAGGGTGTGTGGAGATCCAAGACAATGGGAACGTGATCCTGGATGTGGATGAGGTGCAGACTGGCGACAGAGGCGGGCTCGAGGACGGTGAAAGGGTTGACCTCGCCGGAGATGGAGGAGTGTGGGGAAGCCATGGCCAGCGCAGAAGAGAGCGGAAGCGTGGATGATCAGTAGAGGAAAACTGATACCTTGTGAGAAACGAGAGAGAGGAGTTTGTGCCGCACACTTTATTCAATCTTCATCTGCAGAATTTATACAGGATGCGGTAGTACATGAGTTAGCCAACTAGAGCCCTAACTAGCAGGAGATCGAGCAGGAGATCGTGCAAGAGATGGGTTAGCGATCCCAGAGAATCGTTCAGGTATGTGCAGACTAAGAGCATCTACAACCGGACCTCTCAAACCCGCCTCATACGCCCGGGCAGGCCGCCCTGTCACTGCCCGGTCACTTTTTTTTGACCTAGACGGGCCTCTCAAACGGCCCTCAAACGCCCGGGCTGACCGGCACCCCCCATATCCAGCCCAAATATGGGGCGGATATGGGGGCGCCCGGGCACACCCGCCACGTCGGACCGATGAACGGGGCCCAGCCGGAAACGCCCGCCAACCCGGCGGTCCGAAGGTCGTCTCCTCCGCCGGACCGGTCGCGCCGCGTGTCGCAGCTCCGGCGGGCCGCGTAGTGAATTTCCCGGCTATTTAAGTGCACCGGCGGACCCCAAAACCCTACATCCACATCTTCCTCCTCATCCTGTCCGCCGCCGCCGCCAGTTTCCACTCCACCCATCCGCAGCCATGCCCCCACGCCGCCGGGTGAGGAGCCAGCCGTTCCTGACGCCGGAGCGCCGGCTCGAGCTCCTTGAGCGGATCCTGAATAGGCGCGAAGCCCGGATCACCGCGGGGCTACCTCCGGATGTAGTGGATCCGGAGGAGGTGGAGGAGGAGGTGGAGGTGGAGGAGGAGGATGAAGAGGTGGAGGAGGAGGGGGATGAGCCGGGGGAGGAGGATGTGGGGGACGCTGGCGACGGGGATCTCCGGGCGGAGCAGCAGGCCATCCTCGATTCCCTCCGGTCGGAGTCGGATGCGGATGCAAGACGCCGTCGCCGGCAGGACATGGAGGCGCAAGAAGCCACGGAACAGGCGGAGTGCTTGGCCTACATTGATGAGATGGAGCAGGAGGAGGATGAACCGGAGCCCTCCTCCCCGCCCGTCCAGCCGGCGCCCGGCTCCGTCGTCGTGGACATCACCGACGACGAAGAGTAGCTAGGGTAGTACGTAGGATTTACTTTGCATACTTTTGTATGGATGTAGGGGATGAAATTTGAGAAATGCGGATGCAGATTGAGCAATTTGAGGAGTGCCCGGTCAGTGCCCGCGGACGCGTCTGGGCGCGTCCGCGGGCGTTTGATGGGCCGGATTTGTCATATCCAGCTGTAGATGCTCTAACGGCAGCCATGTTGGGCTGGCGTGAGGGTTAAGTTGGGCTGCCACCGTGGGCTATATACAAGGCATGTTTCAACACCCGTCTCAGGAAGGGATAGCCCAGCATCCAAACACATATTTATACTTAAATTTGGAGTATGATATAACATTTGCCATCGTTCGATCGCAATTAAATGGTTGTGCGGGCATTTGTTTGGTCTCGCTCCAACAAACGTTCGTCAGTCATCGTTACCGAAATAAGTTTGATGCCGCCGACGTAGAGTCCCGTGACGTGAATCCTGTATGCATGACCCAGTAATGGAATCAGTGGTGGCCAAGCTCATGTCGGGGCAATGGACGATGTGCGAAATCAAACAGCAGGAGCCAGCAATCTAGGATCGATCGTGCTGGGTCCTGGCCTTCTCAGCTCGGCTGGCCGACATGCATGCCTACTACAGTACTTACCTTTAATCAGCAGCAGCCTACCCTAACAGTCAAATACTACTCCTGGAAATAGCACACATGACTAGATGAGGAAGGAGTGCACATAGTACGTAGTGTAAAAGCTGTGGGCGATGGGACCGACGGTGGTCGGATCGTACTCGTGCGTGCGCTGTGCGCCACCGGGTAAATCATCCAGATCCAGAATAAATAGCACGTGAGTTGTTTGTTGAAAAATCGTTGGCTAGTGTGTGCGTGTGCGCATTGTAATCATCAAGGGAGCTGCTGATCGATTTGCCTAATTTCAACAGTTAGAGCGTCTACAGCCAGGCATCCCAAACCTGCATCATATATACATCGAGACGGTCACCTGGTCACTGACCGGTTATGAACTTTTGATCCAGCCGGACGCCTCGAACGGGCCTCAAACGCCCTGATTGACCGGGACCTCTCATGTCCAACCTAAATATAAGGTGGATATGGGGGCGTCCGCGCGCTTGCCACGTCTGCCTGACCCGTGCCGGCCCGCATCAGTCCCACATACATTCGTCTCCATCCGCTCGTTGGACGAAACCCTAGCCACTCCCCTCCACTCCCATCCGCCATCCAATCTCATCGGGAACGGGCGGTCTGGCGTGGGAAGGAGAGGATAAGGGCCTTCGAGGCCCGTATCGCGGCGGAAATGGCGGCGGCAGAGGCGGCTGATATGGCGGCGTGGGCAGTCGCAGAGGAGTAAGCCATCTGCGCCCGCATTGTAAAGAAACGGCAGCAGAGGAACACGCGCGCCCTCGTTCGAGAGCAGAATCGGGCGATCCGTGAAATGGCCGGACTGCCATCGAAGAAGGAGAAGAAGGACAACGACGACGAGGACAGCTCCGGCGATGAGCAGATCCGGCTCGAAACCTACTGCGTCTTCTTCTGGTATTTTCGTGAGAACGACGGCAAGAGCGCCGGGAAGGTCAAGGGTAGCCGTGGATGATCTTCATCATAGTTAAACATGCCAACTTTTATAGTCCGATGACATGTTAGTAGTGATGGAGTAGCCAGACGAGGTGTAAGATGTAGTTGCATGCGATATAATGTTTGAGGTGCCCGGTTGTGAGAAGGCAAATTTGAGACTTGACCGGTGAGTGTCCGCGGACGCGCCTGGACCTGTCCCCGGACGTTTAAGGACTCGGATTTGCCAAGTCCAGTTGTAGATGAGCATCTACAACCGGATCCGCCATACCCGTCTCAAACGCCTTGCCGGGCCGTCCGGTCACTGTCCGATCACAAAATTTCGACTCAGCCGGAGCTCTCAAACCTCGGACAAACGCCCGGGCTGACCGGCACCCCTCATATCCAGCCCGAATATGAGGCGGCTCGGGCGCGTCCGCCACGTCAGCCCGCCCCCCCCGCTGGCCTACCCCGACCCCACAAAACCCCATCTGGCGAAAACCCTAGCTCAATTCATTCCGCTCCGCTCCGCTTGCCCGACTCTCCACTTTCTCCAATCCATCAAACCCATAGCGCCGGCGAGCATGTCCAGCACCGGCAGCCACTCCGACGACAACGAGGTTGACGAGGAGGAGCTGGCGCGCCGTATCGTGCTCGAGCGCTCGCGGGTCGATACGGGCGGCAGCTCCGGGTCCGGTGCGACTCCTCCTGTAGCCCGTCGCCACAGCGCCGGCTCCAACCCTTCCCGCCCCACGCGCGGGTTTGCGAGGCCTGCGTAGTGTGCTTCGCCCGCCCGACAACCTCCTTCACCTCCAGCCGCTGCTCCGTGCGGGCAGTAGTGGGTTCTAGTGCCTGCTCCGACGGCGTCGCGGATGCGGACTCCGGATTCGGAGGCTCGCGCAGCTCCCCGTGAGAGGCAGAGGGAACGGGAGAGGGTGTGCAGGTCCGACGCGGCTGGGCAGTTCTCCCGTCGCCGCTACGTGATGCCGGTGCCCAACGAAGAGGACCGTCTCCTCCAGTGGATGTACCGGCGGCTCCGTAGGATCAAGGCCAAAAACCCCCGGCTCGGCATTGAGCAATCCGAACGGGAGGCGGCGTTGGCAACGGCGGAGGTGGCGAGGGTGGCCAAGCTGAAGCGCAAGCAAAACCGCATCGTCCGGTGCTTGCAAGGCTTCATCGTCATCTCCTCCTCCTCCTCCTCTGACGGGTCTGACTCCGACGGCTTCGACGTCAACTCACCTCTTGATGCGGACGCCTACAGCAGGGCCGGCGACCGGAAGGGCAAAGGGCCGGCGAGGAAGTGGTGAAGCTCGCCCGCTCATCTATTATTACTATGTAGTTATTGGAATGTGTCAGATCTTTGAACTATGTCATTTTGGCGATCTCTTTGGTGATGTTTATGTGAACTATGCTCGTTTAGTATCAGTTTATATGTTTGTTTCCTGTCGATTTTGATCGTTTGATGATCTATTACTACGTTGCATGTATATGTATGAATATAGGATGCCGGATATAAGATACGCGGGTGTGAAAGCGCGAATTTTAAAAAGTGCTGTCCACGGGCACCTCAGGACACGTTCACGGATGTTTGAGGGGTTAAATTTTAAGTCGCGCTGTAGATGTTCGTACCCACGTACTGTGGTACTGTTACTCTATGTTGTGGGCTGGAGATTCCCAAGCAGTGGCGGATCCAGTGGGGTGCCGTGGATGCCTTGGCACCTCGTACAAAAATGCAAATCTTTTTTTATCTAGTAGTAGAGAGTCTAATCCTACATGTATTATAGGTTTAAAATGATAGGTTGGCATTTCTTTTGGCTATACGTGGCAATTTTTATTGTAAGTGATGAGGTTGGCACCCCCGTTGTGGCGTTGTCAAACTCTAGGTCCGCCACTGTTCCCAAGTCATTAAAGTCACATCCGCATATATACAACTACGGTAAAGTATAGCAGCTGGATCCATGCACGTGACTGGCCCCGGCCATCCACTTGCAATCAGTGTTGCTGGCCACGTACGGACACCCACAAATGCACAGATGGCCCCGAAGCACCATGTGCGCATCAGTGTCCGCTGTCCTAAGACATTGGCAGGTGTAGGCCCTGCATGCATGAGCCACTCGTGGAGTACTAAGACACACTACAAAATTTATCTGGACTACCCAACAACGCATTGCCGGGGACCCGGCCGAGTCCCGCTTTCATCAGTGACCGGCCTGCATGCATGCATGCGATGCGATCTGCGCGCCGCGTAGCATGATCCAGCCCAGCCCTTGGCGCATACGAGAAGCCGCGCGTCTGTGGATGTGCCTGAATCACCGGAAAAGTCCGGAAAAAGTGAATGTTCTCGCTAGTATCTTGAATCGTGCCCGCATGCATGCGCAATCGCAATCGGTCACCATCTCATCAATTGGTGTGCTCCCTTAAGGGCACGTCAACAAAAACAATAGTACTGCTAGGAGTTCGTACTTCCAGTTTCAGAGGAGTTGTTGGTAAGAGCAACTTCAACCGCGCCATCCAAACGGACGCGCATTTATTCTCTATTTCTTTGGAAAGGGTGCTCAACCGACAAGAATTGTTTATGATATTTTAAGGAAGGCGGAATTCTTTAAAGAAAAAGAAAGAACTTTGAGTTAATTGAAGAACTAAATTAATAACGGATGCGCATTTTGTCGGCGTTTTGTCCTTTGGATCGGCTCGTCCGCTACCTTTTATAAATGGGTCGACCGTGCGTCCAACGAGTCGATCCATTTTTCGTCCGCGCGCCAGGCTTGCGGCTCATTTTTTGATCGTTTTGATAAAAATATCATAGAAAATAAAATTTATTTCTATATTACTAAATGTTCAATACAAAACATTGCATAGTTCGAGAAGAAAAAGAATATCTCATAGTTTAACATTAAATTGTCTCAAATACATTTAAAAGTAAAGGTTGTCGATATATCTACTGGTTGCCGACATGAATCCGCATATGCTTAACCAAATCATTTTGCAGCTGCATGTGAGTATTCCAATCACGCATCTTATGATGAAACTCGACGAACTCTGCAAACGTTGCCCCTCCTCCATGCTCGGGCACAATATTGTCATCCTGAAACTCAAACCCTTGATCACATAGACGTTCTGGGCGCTCATCCTCTACGATCATCACTAGTAGAAAACAGGGCTTTAATCCGGGCCCCGGTTCTGTTACGAACCGGGACCAATGGTTGCATCAGTCCCGGTTCGAGCGGCCAGGGCGCCGGCCGGGCCTCGGCAGGAACTAGTCCCGGTTCGTCTGACCCCTTTAGTCCCGGTTCCAGACACGAACCGGGACTAAAGGGCCTCGCTCCTGGCCCATCCCCTTTAGTCCCGGTGCTAGCCACCAATCGGGACTAAAGAGACACCATTAGTCCCGGTGCTAGCCACCAACCAGGACTTAAGAGTTGCCTATATATATGCTCGCCCCTGCCCGCTCACTCCTCTGTTTTTGGCCGGCCGGCGTGTGGGAGGTGTGCTGCTCTCTGTTCTCACCTCCTATGCACATGAGGTGTTCGATGAAATGCCGCAGCCACACTTCAGCTTTCTCCTCTCCAAGCTCGACCTCCAAGCTACATTTTCCCCAAGATTTGTTTAGGTTTGGCGTTGCACCAACTACACAAGTGTTCTAAAAGGTTAACGACTTCATCGTTTCATCTCTCACTGCTAGTTTAGCTCATTTCAAATGCTCTAGAAGTAGAGTGTGGTTTGTGGGTTTTAGTGGAGGAGTGTATGTGGGAGTTCTTTTGATTTAGATGCACAATTAGAGCTGAAATTAACTTCTTAGAGTCTACACATGTGTAGGGTGCCGTTCCCGTCCCCGTCCTCACCCTCGTCGATCGCCCGCGCCGATTTCGTCGCCGGCACAACCGTGGTGAGCCTCTTGTTCTTATCTTCTTTTTAAAAGAAAAAAAATTCTTACTTGTATGATTTACATAAATACTTGTATTAATTTGGCCACTTCTCTATTCATGATGTTCTATAATGCTTTTTGATATACTTAATTATATAATGCATGCAGATGAACCGGCAATGGATGTACGGTGACCGACGCACCTCCGAGTACATTGAGGGCCTGCATAAATTTCTCGAAGTGGCTAAGGCAAACAAGCAGAATGGTTTTATGTATTGTCCATGTACTGTCTGTGAGAATACGAAGGATTACTCTAACTCAAAAACCCTTCACTCCCACCTGCTTGAGAAGGGTTTCATGCCACACTATAATGTTTGGACCAAGCACGGAGAAAGAGGGCTTATGATGGAAGACAACGAAGAAGAAGATGATGATGACAACTATCCTATGTTCCCTGAATACGGTGATACTGCAACGGGGGAAGCTGAAGATCAAGAGGCACCAGACGATGTGCCCAATGATGATCTTGGCCAGGTCATTGTTGATGCACAGAGAGAATGCGAAAGTGAAAGGGAGAAATTGAAGTTCGATCGCATGTTAGAGGATCACAAAAAAGGGTTGTACCCAAACTGTGAAGATGACAATACAAAGCTCGGTACCACACTGGAATTGCTGCAATGGAAGGCAGACAATGGTGTATCTGACAAGGGATTTGGTTCGCTACTGAAAATAATAAAGAACAAGCTTCCAAAGGATAACGAATTGCCCAACAGTACGTACGAAGCAAAGAAGGTTCTCTGCCCTATAGGATTGGAGGTGCAGAAGATACATGCATGCCTGATACGTCTCCAACGTATCTATAATTTATGAAGTATTCATGCCATGTTTACAATAATTTTATATGATTTTGGTATGATTTGATTAGAACTAACCCGGACTGACGCTGTTTTCAGCAGAACTACCGTGGTGTTATTTTTGTGCAGAAATAAAAGTTCTCGGAATGGGCTGAAAATTTACGAAGAATATTTTTGGAAAATATAAAAAATACTGGAGCAAAAAGATACCGGAGAGGAGTCCCGAGGCAGTCACAAGCCTAGGCCCCCCTAGGGCGCGCCCCCTGGCTTGTGGGCCCCTCGGGATCCCCCTGACTTGATTCCAACGCCAAGCACTCCTATAAATCGAGAAACCTCCAGAAAGAAACCTAGATCGGAAATTCCGTCGCCGCAAGTCTCTGTAGACACGAAAGATCAATCTTGGCCCTCTCCGGCACCCTGCCGGAGGGGGTCACCATCACCGGAGACCATGGAGGAGGAAGACGGAGGGGCCATCATCACCATGGAGGCCAAGGACCAGAGGGAGAACCTCTCCCCACCCAGGGGGGAGGCCATGGAGGAGGAAGCACAAGGGGGAGACCCTCTCCCCCTCTCTCTCGGTGGCGCCGGAGTGCCATCGGGGGAACCATCGCCGCGGTGATCATCTTCATAAACATCACCGTCCTCATATCTTTTCAGCGGTCCACTCTCCCGCATCCCGCTGTAATCCCCTACTTGAACATGGTGCTTTATGCCACATATTATGATCCAATGATGTGTTGCCATCCTATGATGTTTTGAGTAGATTTCTTTTGTTTTATGGGTTGATTGATGATCTAGATTGGTTTGAGTTGTATGTTTATTTTGGTGCTGTCCTATGGTGCCTTCCGTGCCGCGCACACGTGAAGGATTCCCGCTATAGGGTGTTGCAATATGTTCATGATTTTCCTATGGTGGGTTGCTTGAGTGACAGAAGCATAAACCCGAGTAGGTGGGTTGTTGCGTATGGGATAAAGGGGACTTGATGATTTAATGTTATGGTTGGGTTTTACCTTAATGATCTTTAGTAGTTGCGGATGCTTGCTAGAGTTCCAATCATAAGTGCATATGATCCAAGTAGAGAAAGTATGTTAGCTTATACCTCTCCCTCATATAAAATTGCAATAATGAATACCGATCTTGTTAACAATTGCCTAGGACAATTGCGCACACCGACTCATCATTATTCCACACTCGCTATTTGTAATATATTGTAATATATTCTAACTTTATGATAACAGCACCTATTTTTATATTTTAGTTCTCCGATATCATGCAAAGCTATTCTATTCATACCCACAACGTAGTTTTATTTCTCGTTTCTAGTTGGAAGCAAACGTTCGGCGTACGTAGAGTCATATCAGTGGTAGATAGGACTTGAGAGAATATTGATCTTACCTTTAGCCCCTTGTGGGTTCGACATTCCATACTTATCACTTCCACCTTTGGAAATTTCTACGATGATTCCTTGCACTTGGGGATTATCAATGCCCTAATCTGCATCCTCTACCGGGGTGAGTACAAGGAATTGAACGCATGCCCGATATGCGGTGCACTGCGGTATAAGATCAGACGAGATGACCCTGGTGATGTTAAGGGCGAGCGTCCCAGGAAGAGGGTTCCTGCCAAGGTGATGTGGTATGCTCCTATAATACCACGGTTGAAACGTCTGTTCAGAATCAAAGAGCATGCCAAGTTGTTGCGATGGCACAAAGAAGATCGTAAGAAAGACGGGAAGTTGAGAGCACCCGCTGACGGGTTGCAGTGAAGAAAAATCGAGAGAAAGTGGGGGGAATTTGGAGGGGACGCATGGAACGTATTGTTTGGTTTAAGTGCAGATGACATTAATCCTTTTGGGGAGCAGAGCAGCAAACATAGCACATGGCCCGTGACTCTATGTATCTATAACCTTCCTCCTTGGTTGTGCATGAAGCGGAAGTTCATTATGATGCCAGTGCTCATCCAAGGCCCTAAGCAACCCGGCAACGACATTGATGTGTACCTAAGGCCATTAGTCGAAGAGCTTTTACAGCTGTGGAATGGAAAAGGTGTACGTGTGTGGGATGAGGATAAACAAGAGGAATTTGACCTGTGAGCGTTGCTGTTTGTAACCATCAATGATTGGCCTGCTCTTAGTAACCTTTCAGGACAGACAAACAAGGGATACAACGCATGCACGCACTGTTTAGATGATACCCAAAGTATATATTTGGACAAATGCAAGAAGAATGTGTACCTGGGACATCGTCGATTTCTTCCGACCAAGCATGCCTTAAGAAAGGAAGGCAAATATTTCAAAGGTGAGGCAGATCACCAGAAGAAGCCCTTCCTCCGTACTGGTGATGATATACTTGCTATGGTCAATGATTTACAAGTAATCTTTGGAAAGGGTCCTGGCGGACAATTTGTTCTGAATGACGCTGAGGGACACGCACCCATGTGGAAGAAGAAATCTATATTTTGGGACCGACCCTATTGGAAAGACCTAGAGGTCCGCTCTGCAATCGACGTGATGCACGTGACGAAGAATGTTTGCGTGAACGTGCTAGGCTTCTTGGCCATGTCTGGGAAGACAAAAGATACACTGGAGGCACGGGAGGACTAGCAACGTGTGAATGAAAAATACGACATGCATCCAAAGCAGTATCAAGGTCCTGCCAGCTACGCTCTAACCAAAGCGGAGAAGGAAATCTTCTTTGAATGCCTGCTCAGTATCAAGGTCCCGTCTGGCTTCTCGTCGAATATAAAGGGAATAATAAAGCTGGCACAAAAAAAATTCTAGAACCTAAAGTCTCATGACTGCCACGTGATTATGACACAACTGCTTCCTGTTGCATTGAGGGGGCTTCTACTAGAAAATGTTCGATTAGCCATTGTGAAGCTATGTGCATTCCTCAATGCAATTTTTCAGAAGGTAATCGATCCAGAAATCCTACCAAGGTTATAGAATGATTTGGTCCAATGTCTTGTCAGCTTCGAGTTGGTGTTCCCGCCATCCTTCTTCAATATTATGACGCACGTCCTAGTTCACCTAGTCGATGAGATTGCCATTCTGGGTCCTGTATTTCTACACAATATGTTCCCCTTTGAGAGGTTCATGGGAGTCTTGAAGAAATATGTTTGTAATCGTGCTAGGCCAGAAGGAAGCATCTCCACAGGCCATCAAACAAAGGAGGTCATTGGGTTTTGTGTTGACTTTTTTCCTGACCTTAAGCCGATTGGTGTCCCTAAATCGCGGTATGAGGGGAGACTGAGTGGAAAAGGCACGCTAGGAGCGGATTCAATAATATGTAGGGACGGACATTCCTGGGCGCAAGCACACTACACAGTTCTACAGAATTCTACCTTGGTGACCCCGTATATCAATGAACACAAGAATATTCTACGCTACAAACACCCGGCGCAGTCTGGCGACTGGATTACACGTGAACACATCGGGACTTTCGGCGGTTGGTTGCAAATGCATCTCATGCGTAACAACACTGTTGGTGATGACCTGTACTTGTTGGCCAGGACACCATCTTCGACTGTATGGACTTACCAAGGGTACGAGATAAATGGTAATGCATTTTACACGATCGCCCAAGATAAAAAGAGCACCAACCAAAACAGTGGTGTCCGCTTTGATGCAGCAATCACAAATAGGGCAAAGGACACATATTATGGTTACATAGAGGAGATATGGAAACTTGACTATGGACATGAATTTAAGGTCCCTTTGTTTCGGTGCAAATGGGTCAATCTGTCAGGAGGCGGGGTACAATTAGACCCGCAGTACGGAATGACAACAGTGGATCTCAAAAATCTTGGGTACACAGACGAATCATTCGTTCTAGCCAATGATGCGGCGCAGGTTTTCTATGTGAATGACATGTCTACCAAACCGAGGAAAAAAAAGATAAGGAAGCGAATACATCAAACGATGAGCCAAAGCGCCACATAGTTCTTTCAGGGAAAAGAAACATCGTGGGAGTGGAGGACAAGACAGACATGTCTGAGGATTATGAAAAGTTTCATGAAATTCCTCCCATCAAAGTGAAGGCTGACCCAAGCATCCTGTTAAACGATGAAGATTATCCATGGTTACGGCGCAATAAGGAAGGGACACACGCGAAGAAAAAGTGAAGACTTTCTCTCCACAACTATTCTCATGATGGCTTTCATCTAGAATATCACTGCGGTTACATGTCAAGAAATGAAATCCCTTTTGTAATAAATGAGTTTTCGTCCGAAACCCTGTTCCTTCGAAAGAGATTGTCCTGTTTGTACACGAAGTGCATCCAGTTTTTCCCGTAACCCTCTCAACTTTTTAGCACATGCTATGTGGGTGAAATTATGATACCATGCCAAGTTTCAACCTTTTCAGAGTTCATTTGCAGTGATTTTCAAATTCAGGGTCATTTAGCTCAAAATAAATCATGAAATGCATGAAAAATAGCAAACGAAGTTAGAAAAGGTTTGAAAATTGATGATGTGGCTTTGAATGGTGCATATTGAATGCAGAAAAAGTCCGGATTTAAAATATGTTAAAAAATGAAATCCCTTTGGTAATAGATGAGTTTTCGTCCGAAACTTTGTTACATCGAAAGAGATTGTTCAGTTTGTACACGAAGTGCATCCAGTTTTTCCCGTAACCCTCCCAACTTTTTAGCACATGCTATGTGGGTGAAATTATGATACCATGCCAAGTTTCAACCTTTTCAGAGTTCATTTGTAGTGATTTTCAAATTCAGGGTCATTTAGCTAAAAATAAATCATGAAATGCATGAAAAATAGCAAATAAAGTCACAAAAGGTTTGAAAATTGATGATGTGGCTTTGAATGGTGCATATTGAATGCAGAAAAAGTCTGGATTTAAAATATGTTAAAAAATGAAATCCCTTTTGTAATAGATGATTTTTCGTCCGAAACCTTGTTACTTTAATAGGAAAAAGTATGAACTAAAAAGCTTTTATAAAACTTTGATAGGAAAAAGAATGAACTAAAAAGATTTTATAAAACTCTAATAGCAAAAAGAATGAACTAAAAAGATTTTATAAAACTCTAATAGCAAAAAGAATCACCTAAAAAGAATCAAAATAATATTAACTAAAATTATCAATGTATTTATTTGTTAAAAACTTTAATAGTAAAAAGCTTTTATAAAACTCTAATAGAAAAAGGAATCAACTAAAACATATGCAAAAAATAACATTAAAATTTAAAAAACATAATATATGCAAAAAGTTAAAAAAAAGGCCCGCCTTCTAGCCACAACGGCCTGCATATGACTAGAAACCCTGAAAATGGGCCAGGATGCAGGCCCACGGTGCTAGCAGGCCCAACTGGGCGTGAGATAGGCATGTACCGCCTGCAATAGAAAGGAGCTCGAGAGGGCAGCGGCAGCAGCGCTTATAAACCTCCGAGCTCCTCTCGACTAGCGAGGTGGGACTAAACATTTTGCTGCGGGAAGCACACCCCTTTAGTCCCGGTTGGTGGCTCCAACCGGGACTAAAGGGTGGCCTTTAGTCCCGGTTGGAGCCACCAACCGGGACTAAAGGGGTGTGCTTCCCGCCCTTTGGGCTGCTGAAATTCACCTTTAGTCCCGGTTGGTGGCTCCAATCGGGACTAAAGGGGGGCCTTTAGTCCCGGTTGGAGCCACCAACCGGGACTAAATGTTGGGGTATATAAGTGGACCAAAATCTATCTACAGTTTTCGATCTCCATTTCCCCCGACGGCCCGAAGACCACCTTGACGCCGCGAGGCTGCCGGACCTCGCCGTCGCCTCCCCGAGCCCGCTCCTCGTCGCCGCCCCCGACGCCGCCCCCGTCGGGTCCTCGTCGCCGCCCGTCGACGCCGTCGCAGCCCCGAGCCTGCTCCCCCGCCTCCTCCTCCTAGGTGAGCCGCCGGCCACACCACCGTTCCCCTCCACCTATTCCCCCTCCCCCCCCCCCCCCCGTGGTCACCGTCGTCGCCCGCGTCCGTCGCCGGCCGAAGCAGTGGCGGTGCGCGTGGGATCCAATCTCTATTGTTTGCATAGTGTTTGCATATTTTGTTTTGTAGCTAGATGACACCTTTTGGTCCAGTTTTGAACTTTGCTTCGAAATTCATCATAGAAAAGGATAAAGTGAATGCAGCAAACTTTACCACCTAGTATAGAAATTTAGAAATTATTCTCAAGCACGATAAAAAGAACATTTTCTAGATGATCCACTTTGTATGTAGAGGAACCTACAAAACAAATGTGTTTCGAGGGGAGAATAGTGCATATCGTTTATACCGAGCATTAGCTAGCTCTTGCCTATAGCACACCTTAGAAGGGTCACGACCTGATAAGAGTATGAGATGGGGTGGTTTTCTTTCCGGTTCATGCAATGGGCGGCTCTCTTCTTGCCCCTCCCCCTTTTTTTTCCTATTAAACATGCATCTCAAATCCTATGAGTAGGATTAGAAAAAGATATGTCATTTTGGTATTAAATATGGTATTGTTGTTAAATAAAATGATATTTGCTATAGCCACAATTTGTTCTCGTCGACGATGCCAATCCCGCATCCTCGTCGTCGAGTCGGCGCCGGCAACCAGTTTGAGAGGCGCCATGTCCGGGACTGGGCTCCGCCGGGCTGGCACTGGGAGGTGCTACCTTCCAGGGCGCGCACCTTAGTGAAAAATCCGGGTCTCGTCGTTGACCCGGAGGTTCTTTGGTGGAGGTCGCACGGGCCACTATCGGTGCAGAGGGAGCCGGTCCCCGCGGAGGTGGTACGTCACGGTGTCAGGGAGGAGGACGAGCACGCTCATCGCTACATGGCCGCGTTGGACGCTAGGTTCTCCAATACCTGGCAGGTTATTCAGGGATCTCACCCGAGCTATGATCCGGCGATGGTTCCTTCTCTTTGGGTGTCCACCGCCTGCGCCGTGAGACGTCAACTCGATCTGTATTAATTAATGATATTATATGATAATATTCGAGTTGTATTAGCGATAATATTCGATGCTTCGTTAACTGGATTATTCGAGTTTTGTTTCTTAGGTTGCAATAAGGCATGTCATGTTATGAGTTTTTAAAAGATTCACATTATATATCATAACATACATCTATGAACTATTCTACATTCGGAAATGAAATATAAAAAAGTGTTAATTGCATTTTCTTACGTTTGACAACTACTTGGGCTTATTAGGGACCATGAGGCGTAAGATCTGCAAGGTGTGCCAAAATTCATGTATGGACAGTCTTGAAACTGCAGTGCAGTTCGGGGTATATTTGAGAAAGGGATTTAAAAAATCAGTGGTAACGGTCTTTAACTTGAATTTGTATTGAATTTTGATCATTTGTTTCCCTTTTTTACTGACTTTATTGTTGATTATTAACTGCTGCATAGTGTGTTCCATGCAACATAAGGGAGGACTTCAACAATTCATATGGTAACGTGTTGTACTTTGAGGATGATGAGGAGCGCGAATTCAAATTGGATCTGCGCAAAAGAAAGAATAAAACCATCATATATGGTGATGGATGGGAGCAGTACATTGCAGTGAACAATTGTAAAGGAGGAGAACTCGTAGCTTTTTCCTTAATAGGAGGGGTGAATAGGTTAAGGACATTATATGTCCAAAGCGATGATGATGACGATGACGAAGATGACATCGTCAGCCAAGATGACCAAGATGACATCGACAGCGAAGATGAAGATGAGGACATCCAAGATGAAGATGAGGACAACCAAGATGAAGAGGAGGACATCGAAGATGAAGATGATCGTCCTATCCTTTATGCAATTTTTTCTCAAAGGATGAAGAAGCTTACTCGGGATGATACAGCTAGTGTGAAAGAAAAGTTACCATCCTCTTCGGCGTTCTTGGGGAAGCCCTTTGTGCACCGTCTAACAAAAACACACATGGTCAAAAAAGTTATGGTGAGATGTTTTATATTCTTTCATCTCTTTTTGGTCATAACCAAGTATGGTGAGATGTCTAACATTTTGTGCTCTCTATTTTCTCTTAATGATGGGGTCTTCAGAAGTTACCTTTGAAGATGCTTTCCGGAGTGGACATCCTCGCCGTCGGCACTGCTGGAGTAATCCATGGACCAAGAGGGCCTGTCACGAACGTCCAATACAAGACAGACCCCGACGGGCGCATATCATTCCACAAGGCCGGCTGGCAGGAGTTCATCAAGGGAGAGAACTAAGGGTGGACACCCTTGTGGTAATCACTATAAGGAAGAGAAACCGCAAGGACTATCAGATGATGGTTGTTGTTGACCATGTTTAAAACTAAGTCATGAATATATCAGCTGGAGAGCTGTTAGTTAATTAATTAGTATGTTAAGATGAATGTGATACATTCATGTTTGTTTCTTAAGTTGAACAACTTTCAAGTGATACTAATGGTTCTTTCTATATATTGATCATGACGATGTTATGTAATGGTTCTTTCATTGCTATATGTAGTAGCTAGCGTCGAGTTGAATGAAAAGCATGAAATAAAAATGGTAAAAACAAAAATAAAAGGGGGAAACACAATATGAAAACCCCTAAACCCCTCCTTGCAAAAAAAAAACCAGAGCCTGTAAGCTGCTGACGCGTGGTTGCCTTTTTGTCTCGGTCGGTGGTACCAACCGGGACAAAAGGTCCTCCTGCCAGGCGCCCCACGGCGCCCACGTGGAGCTCCTTTAGTCCCGGTTCGTAAGCCAACCGGGACTAAAAGTGATGGGCATCAGTCCCGATCGTTTTGTCCCGGGTGCAGAACCGGGACTAAAGGCCCTCTAGAACCGGGACTGATGCCCTATTTTCTACTAGTGCATGTTGTGCATGATCACATAAGCTGTCATCACCTCCCATAACTTTTTGATGCTCCATGTTCTAGCAGGATACCGAACGATGCCCCATCGAGATTGAAGAACGCCAAAGGCATGCTCTACATCTTTTCTAACACTCTGTTGTTCCTGGGAAACCTCTTTCTCTTCTCTCCTACAGGGTTGGAGATTGTTTTCACAAGAGTAGACCAATACGGATAGATACCGTCAGCTAGATAGTATCCATTGGTGTACTGGTGGCTTGAGGTTGCCGGGAGGAAGTGGCTGAGTTGGGCGGCGGTGGAAGGAGAGGAGGCTGCCGGGAGGGTGAGTCCGCGGGGGGATGGCCGGGGGCGACGGTGGAAGTGGGCGGCGGGGGTGGGAGACGGGTGCCGGGCGGCTAATTTCGAGGCAAAGGAGGAAGAGGCGACTGGCGTACGAGCCACCGACTGGCGAGCCAGGGGGAAGAGAAGGCGGGCATCACGTGCGTCCGCTTCATGTCCGCACCGACGCAAATGCGGCCCAAAATTAGGCCTGGAATGGGTCACGGGCGGACAAAAAACAGACGCGCGTCCATTTGGGTCGCCGCGTTAGGCTGTGTTTTCTGTCCGTGGCGACACAAACAGATGCGCGTGGACGAAATGGGTCGCCCGGTTGGAGTCGCTCTAAAAGCTTTGTCCTAAGAGCATCTCAAAGCGGATCATCAAACAGTTCAGATCCGTTTATACCGGACAGTTCAGACATGTTTTGCCATTCACCACGTTTCTGTATCTTTCCGCAAATAGGTCCACACGTGTATTTGTTTCATAAATTAGAAGCAAGCTGGGAGGCTTTGCGGAAGTTCGGACATTGGCCATGTCGGACTCTGACACCCCCGACCCACTTAAATCCCCTTCCCGATCACATTCTTTTCCACTCCGCTCATGCCCCTTGTTTTGCATTTTCGCCCTTCTCCTCCAACGTCACTGTTGTACCTTTCCGTCTGCCACGTAGGCATTGTCAGGCTTCTGCAACCACCACCCACGCGCCCCGCTCACCTTGTGCTATGGCGCCATCCACCCATGATCCATCCGCAATCAGGTACCTTCCGCCCCCCTGTGCACAACGTCCATGGCGGTCACCATGCCCGGCAGGTGTTTGATCAAATGCATTTGAGTATATTTTTAAACTTCATGACGGATCTTTAGAGTAGGAAGGATGGCAGGGTACTCAACAATGGAGAATGAGTTGTTGTGCGATGGGTGGTTGGCCGTATCTGTGAATTTCGTAGGTAGGAGAAGAAGGGGGCTCTTCTCGCGGCGCATGCATGGTACGTTTCATGCACGAAAGCACATTGAGGCCTACGGCATGAACACCATCCAGACCATCGTCATCAAATTTTCTTGTCGTGGTTGATCGGCTGGAGGCAATGTGGCCATTGCGTGCGATAGCCATGGAAATTGTAAGTTTCTCTTCTTCTTGCTTAAATTGTTGATTGATTGATTCATTCACTCAACGTTTATTTACACATTGTGTAGCAGTAGGCGCTACCGTGATGTACCACGGGATAGAGGGCAGACCATTTACAAACATACATTGTTGGATGAAACTCAAGGGGCACTATGTGTGGGATGACATGATCCGTTCATAAAAAACTTGTTGAACATCCGTTAATCTTGTTGAATTTCAACTATTTCTCATTGAATTTGAAGTATTGTTGTACTAGACTTATTTGCATGCTATGTATGAATGATTTGTGCTATTTTCTATCTGAACTTTGATGAATTTCGTCCGGTTAATTAAAATGTATGCGGATAGCGTTAGATGATCATCTCCCCCATGTGTGTCCGCAGACTGGTCTCCTTTATTTGCGGACGGATGAGGTGTCTAGTTTATGGTTCAGCGTTGGATATGCCCTAACTAGACGTAATAACAGAGGGGGTACAAACTAAAATATGCTAGTACTCTCTCTAGCAGGATGGAGTATTACATGCAAAAGAACCACCATACTAAGGGTATCTCCAACACACTGACCCCAAAAGAGACACTGTATCCGTCCGTGGACAGATGGGGGCCAGTCCGCAGACTTTAATGTGGGAGCCGGCCATTCAAAGCTAGCCGCAAATATCCACCTTTTTTTAAAGCCCGCAAGCTTAGAAGGACCGCATATCAAATTGTAGTGTATCTAAAAATGTTCAAATGTTTAAATGATTAGAAGGCAATGGAAGAAGAGTCTATGCATTGCAACGAAACAAGACGTGGCACTTAGTTCCTCGTCGCGATGGTACAAATTTAATTGACTGCAAATGGTGTATAAGACTAAGACTAAATCAGATGGTACTATTGATCATTACAAAGCAATACTAGTAGAAAAATGTCGTAAGCAACATTCTGGCATTGACTATGAGGACACTTTCAATCATTTTGTCAAGGTTGCAACTATTCATCTTGTGTTATCCTTCGCTATTTTTAGGGGATGGAGTCTCAGATAGCTAGATGTACAAAACACGTTCCATAGTGGTGTTCTGGAAGAAGAGGTGTACATGAAGCAACCTCCTGGGTTTGAGGATAAAAGTGCGCCTTTCCATTTCTGCAACCTTGACATGCCTTGTATGGACTGAAACAAGCCCGCGGAGCATTGTACTCTCCGTTAAGTATGAAACCACCAGCACTTGGATTTGTTTCATAAAAGTCTGACACCTCACCGTTTATTTACACCAAGTTTCAAACTTCCATCTTTGTTCTCATTTATGTTGGTGACATCACTGTGACTAGCTCATCCGGTGAAGCAGTAACAACACTGTTAAAATATATTAGGTCAGACTTTGCTCTTAAAGATTTGGGAGATTTGTATTAGTTCTTGCCTTCTTGGGCATTGAAGTAAATAAAACTAAAGATGGCATTCACTTACCACAAGGGAAATATATGACTAATTTGTTAAGTAGAGTTAGCATGCAGGGATGCAAAACTTCACCAACTCCTTCTCTACTCATATTAGTGCTTTTTTTTATGTGGTTTGGGCTGGTTGCCTGGGTGATAGAAGATCAACAGGGGGATTTGCCATTTCTATGGACCCAATTTAATTTCATGGTGTGCAAAGAAGCAAGCTATTGTTTTCAGATCTAATACAGATGCAAAGTATAAGGCGTCGGCTAATGCTACCGTTGAGGTCATTTGGGTTCGGTCTATGCTCAATGAATTCAGAATATGACAAGTTTGAACTCCTTTAATTTGGTGTGATAATCTTGGTGCAATTTATTTATCTACTAATGTAGTTTTTCATATCAGAACTAAATACATTGAGATATACTTTCACTTTGTCAGAAGAAGAGTTGCAAACAAGGAATTAGAAATCATATTTATTCCTTTCAAGGACCAACTTGCAGATGGATTCAAAAAGGCACGACCTATAGTAAGCTTAGAAGCGTTCAAACGTAATCTCAACTTGGACAGTTGTGATTAAGAAAGGGTAAACGTTTAGGAACGGCGCGCCGACCGAACGCTCGGCCGGTCACGCTCCCTCTAATCGCTCCACGTATGCACGGGTCCACCCCACCGCTTCCCTCGTCTTCTTATCCCTTTTATGGTCGAGCACAGCCACTCGCATCCAATTCCTTTCTCCAATCTATCTAATCGCAATCTTCTGCCTCCGCAACCACTGCTTACCGGCCATGGCCAGCCACGCGCGCATCAATCGTCGCCGGCGAGGTATCCTGCTATAGTGTTGCTTGTTGCGGTCCTCGCACACCTCCTTCGTCCAGCCCCTCACTGCCATGGACTGCGCCCGTCGCCATGACCGTGCCTTTCGCCATGGCCGCGCACGACGAGGCCGAGCACCGGATGCCTCCAACCATCGAGGAGCTGCGACCAGCTGAACCAGAGCTGCAACCGTCGTCGAAATTTGCTACTACTGGTGACGAATTTTGCTACATCCGGTGTGGGATTTTCCTACATCCATTATGGCGGAGTTGAGACCGGCGACGGCGTCGAGATGAATTGTTGCATCCGTATTTGGATTTTGCTACTATCGGCGAGGGTTTTTGCTACATCCATCATGGCGAAGATGAGACCGGCGACGGCGGCAAGATGATTTTGCTGCAACCATAGTTGTGTTTTGCTACTACCGTTGAGGGATTTTGCTACATCCATGGTATTTGCTACTACCGGCGTTTTTCTGCTACATCCGACGAGTTGCGACGGCGAGCGGCCCCGGCGAGCTATGACAGCGAGCTGCGACGGCGAGCGGCCCCGGCAAGCGGCCCCGGCGAACTGCGACGGCGAGCGGCCACGGCGAGCTGCGGCGAGGCGACCAACGGCGAGCACGTGGAGGCTGACCTACGGAGATTTTTTTCCCTTTTTTGTTCTCGCATGCGTGCGGAGGAGGAAGATGATCTGGTCGCAGCATATCTCGTCCTTTGATGCATGCTAGATCTGACGTCTGGTAGCCGACCGGCCCAAATTTGGGCCGGCGCGCCGACGCAGATCACTGCCCTTAAGAAAGAGTGTTAAACCTTATCTTCTATAACAAGCTTAGGTAGTTAGAGATAGAGATTGGCCTTGGTGGTTTTCCTTTGGGAAACGCTTGTGGCCGGCGCGCCAGCCGAACCGTTCGGTCGGTCGCGCGCGACCCGCACTTGTAGCTGATTAGGCATGCAACTTTTTTCCCGTCTAAATTTGCTGCAACTAGCGTTCAAATTTGCTACAAGCGTTTTCCAGCTACATTTGTCCACTAAAAAAACTGCATATACGTTTGGTTGCAACCCCAGTTCGTCGGATTTTTCGCTACAACCGGTGTTTTTGATTTTTGCTACAACCGGTGTTGATTTTTGCTACAACCGGTATCAATTTTTGCTACAACCGTTCACTAAAAAAGCTGCATATACGTTCGTCAGAGTTGCACCCCAAGTTCACCGGATTGTTTTGCTACAACCCACATTTTATTTTGCTACCACGCATTATCAGCGTCGTTTTTTTGCTACGACCACGTTGATATTTTTTTGCTATAACTATATTTTTGTTGCATCTGTGGCCGAAATTGGCTGTATCATGGCCGAAATTTGCTACATCGAGAATTTTTGCTGCATGAACAGATCTGACGGTCAAACCAGATCCAATCTAACAGATAGGATGGCCCGCGTGTGGCCGGCCGAAAGTTTCGGCCGGCGCGCCGGCGCAGAGCACTGGCCTTTTCCTTTTATCTTTCTATATCCTCTCCCTATTCCGATTGTATCTCTCGGTTGTTCGGTTGTTCCAACAACCGCATCTTGTAACGCCACGAGACTTCTCTCGTTCACAGTCAATATATATATACCCGGGCTCTCCAGTATGGAGACTTGGGGACGCTTCCCACGATATTCCACAGTCCATACAAGTCATCCAAATACGAGGAGAATAAATAAGAGGTCTATTGGGATAATAGCACAAGACATATCCACATGCGGAAAAAAAATCGATACATGGCTATTGAGAGCCTAGGATACAGAAAAGGAGACAGCAAACTCCCGCGCCCCCGCGTCGCCTCGCCGAGCGAGGAGACCAGGGGCTCCCCTTCCCTCCTCCTCCCAGAGCACCCCTCCTCCTCATACCCTCCCGCCGTCGGCGGCGTTGGCCACAAGGCCTTGCTTGCGTGGTGCCGGCGGCGGCGGCCCCGTATTTTTTCCCCCGTGTGGCGCTGCAGCTCGGGTGGTGGTGGCTGGCGGCGGTGCACCCAGGCCGACGACGGATTCGGTGGCGGCACGGCTTCGCGGGCGGCACAGGTCCGGGTGGCGAGGTGGCGGTGGCATGGCTGCTTGGCTGCGGGGCGTACGAAGGCTGGCGGCGGCGCCCTTCCGGCCCAGATCCGGGCCCTTTTGGGCCCCATCTGGGTCTGGGCGGGCCTGGCGTGGCGTCTTCCGGTGTCGTCTCCGGCGGACGGAGGTGCGGCTCGTGCTGGGGGTGGCGGAGATGGCGGCACGCGTACTGCAGCGCGGCGCCAGGAGCTTCACGAGCCCGTTTCGGGCTCGGTCGGGCAGGGGTGCCTGGTTTGCTCCTGAGCTGCGTCCGATCGGTTACCGCCGAGGGTGGTTGAGGTTGTCCCCTCCCGCGTGGCTACTGACCCTGCCGCTCCCCGTTCCTGTCTGCTCCCTCTTGATCCCGCCGGTCTCACTTCGCTTGCCATGGTGAGACAGCGATGGTGACTGCAAGACCGTGGTGGCGCATATTGGTGGACGGCAAGTATGGTGGAGCGCGAAGGATCGTCCGGGGTCGTGGTTGGTTGGAGGTTGGGAGAAATCCTTGTCGGCTTGTCCGGCACCGACGCGGTGACGCTCGTGGGCGCAGCCGTGCCTTCCTGAAGGGCGTCGGATGTACCCCTTCCCCCACGACCCTCGCGTATCGGGGGAAACCCTAGGACTTGTCCGGGTAGCAGCGTTGTAGTCGTCGCGTTCCTTCTTGAAGGTGTTGCTTGGTAGGCGGCGTTTCGGAGTGCTTGGAGCATGGTGGAATTCTTCGGCGGGCGTAGCGGTTGCGAGTGATCTTCGTTTTTCGTTGATCCGACATTGTTGGCATTTTGTTCTCTGTTGTTTCTCTTTTGTTTCTTTTGGACATGCTTGTGCTGAGGCCCCAGCAATTGTATCGGGTGGTTGCTATATCAATATAGCGGGGCGAAAGCCTATTTCGGTAGAGCCTGGGATACAACTGTTAGGGGGCGAAGAAGCTCACAATCGATCGCCTCAGGAACTTTCAACATGCCACCTAGCTAGTCCATGTTCCACCACCTACACAATGTGGCCGAGGTTCTCATTGGACATTTTTTTACGGACAAGCGCCACCGGGACTTATTGCCACGACAAAGAAAAGTTTTCCCTACCCCCTCCCCCTCCCCCTCCAACACACACACACACCTTCCGACCACACACACATCAGATCATATGAGCTGATTGGTTGCTTTTCTTGAGCTATAGCGGCTTCGTGTTTATTTATCCTGTCCCGACACTATCATTTGCCGCTGTGATGTCGACGCAAGGCAGAGTCCAGCTTACATACAATGTCGTCTACCGTGACGGTGAAACCCTCATCGAGCTGAAAATAAAATAATATAAATTAGTTAGTAAAAGGAAATGTATGTTTGCTTAATTTTCTTCGTTTAAAAGTACTACATGTAATTTTACTATCGATAGCTGACTTTATATATGTAGGTTGTATGACTCTGAATTGGTACCATTGATCAATTGTTTTCAGAAGTATTTCCTCATGGCTGTGATCTTATTATAAGAATTACTGAATATACGCATAAATTTTATGAAAACAAATGCTACGACACATATAAGGTAGTAATTTACTTAATTTCTGATTTTTTTTCTTTTATTCCATGCAAAGATTAGTACAAGTTCTTATATGGGTTACAAATTATTTTTTATCACTAGTTTACGAAGAAATGGCTGACAAAAATGCTTGTATTATTTATTGATATTACAAAATGTCACATAAAAGAACAAAAAAGTTCCACGGTCGGTAACTACTACTCCCTCCGTAAACTAATATAAGAGCGTTTAGATTACTACTTTAATGATATAAACGCTTTTATATTAGTTTATAAAGGAAGTACTAATCTACAAATAAGAAAATTTGTATAGTGAAGTCGTGAACTTGCCTTTGCCATGAGGTTTATGATGAGAGTGGAAGCCGGGAAAGACACCACGTTGGTGTGCGTGATGGTAAGGTGGAGCCCCTCGACCTCGGCTAACAATGTGACAAGGACCCCCTTGCCGTCCTCGCAGTGGATCCTTACCATCACATTGATCTCCGAGATCCTCGCCTCGATCTCCGGCAGCGATATCCTTGTGGTTTGCAGCCCTCCTCCGGTTGCTCCTGACGACGGTGATGGGCAACCATCATCGACGCCAGAGATGCACGGCCTCTTGACGAGTACGACCGAGTCGATGGTCCTCACGTCGCGGTCCTCGAATGCCTTGAGCTTCTCCTGCTGCTCCTGGACGTACCTCACGGCGTCGGACAGGATGGTCGCCTTGTCCATCTGAGCAGAAAATTAATTTGGTCAATGAGAGCAACTTCAACCTGACGATCCAAACGGACGCGTGGTTTGTTCGTTTTTTATCCGTTTGGTTCGCCCGTCTGACTGTCCGTGTCCGCTTTTTTAAATGGATCAGCCGGTGCACCCAACTGGAAGCAAGTGGACGGAAGCACTGTGTCAGTAAAATAATATGAGAGAGGTGGATGGGGTGAGTCAACGAATTAAATAAGGAGAGGTGGGTGGGTGGGTGACAAGTGGGTCAGGCCGGACACAGGCGGACGACGCAGACACAGAAAACGTCCGCTTTGTGTCCGCCTGTGACCTAAATGCGACCCAAATTTGAGACAGAAATAGGTACGCGCGGATATGGGTCTCTGTGTTGGGCCATCATTTTGGTCCGCGCAGACCCAAATGGACATGGGCGGACGAAATGGATCCTCCAGTTGGAGTTGCTCTGATGAGCT
Organism: Elymus sibiricus; assembly: GCA_039707655.1. Classification (NCBI taxonomy): domain Eukaryota; kingdom Viridiplantae; phylum Streptophyta; class Magnoliopsida; order Poales; family Poaceae; genus Elymus; species Elymus sibiricus. The sequence continues at coordinate 486,113,276 of CM077671.1, forward strand.
GAACTGAAGTGAGTACTACAAGACTATCTGTATGAGAAATGTAGACGAAGGGGACTATATATACTAGTATTAGTACTACAAAATATTGAATGATAAAGCTGAGCTGAACTGCTGAAGTGAGTGGGTGATAATGGGCAGACCTTCTTGAGGCCTGGGATGACGGTGGAGAGCTCGATGAAGCGTCGGTTGATCTTCTCCCGGCGCTTCCGCTCCGCCATGACGTGTTCCTGCACGGTCGGCACAGTCCTTGTACTGGCGCCTGAGGATTTCCTCAACGGTGGCGACCTGTGCGCCAGCTCCGGCACGACGTGGCTGGGAGCTGCGGGTGTGCTCGGGGTGGCCTCGTTAATGCTTGGCGGCTGCGCTACGGCCGAGGTGAAGTTCCAGCTCGCAGCCGGGTAGTTGGTGCTGCAGTTGGACGACCAGCCGTCGTTCTCCACGACCACCGCGGCGCCGCTGTCGCCCGAGCTCCAGCTGTCCGTAGCTCCGTGTCGGTGGGCAGCCATGTCCATCCCGTTTTGCAGGGCCGCCGAGTGGCCGAGCTCTAGGCCTGACGAGTCGAGCTCTAGGAGTGACGACGGGAAGACATCTCCGGCGGCGGCGGCGTTCTGCTCCTGATCCAGCGTCTCCATTGCCCACTGGATAAACATGCTGGAGTCGTCCATGCTCGCTCGATCTCCGGCCGGCTGCTTCTACCTGATGGAATCACTCCAAACAAATGGTATATAGCACAGTTTATACATGACGAATGGATCGATGGATCTGTCGCTGTAAATCACACGCGCGCGCGCACACACACACAAACACAAACACAAACACAAACACAAACTCACAAACGCATACACTTACCTGACGAGAAGACACATCATTGCACATACGATTGCACGGACAAGTACGAAGAATACATCCTTGCAAATGGTATCCTAATCCCTCTCAAGCTTTTACTTGTTTCATGCGTGGCATATATATGTATATATAGCTAAGCTCCGGCAAGGGGCCGCGGTTGGTGTTGGGGTTCTAGCTAGCTACCGTACTATGGGAAACAAGAAGATACCCTTATCACGTGCGCCTCACCGCAGCAAGACCTCTTTTCAGTGTATGATTTGTCCATTGCATGCATGCCTTAATCCTTGATGATTTTTCCCAAATGATAAGTGCCATACAACAGGTGCGTGACACCTTGACACTGACGTTTTTTATGGCAATTGCAGTCACGCAAGAATGGCAAATTCCAGTGATACACGGCAAGTTTCTGTTAAAAGTTAACCAAAGCACGAAAGTTATCATGCTTGTCACATGAAGTTGACATCCTCGCGTAACCGAACTTGCCATCGAAAAATTTCAGAGTTGCCATGTGCTTGTACCTATCCTTCGACACTTATCAGGGTCCTTATTTTTGGAGGACCCATGCATGTATGCTTTTGTGAGAGATTACATGCCCCATCTATCACACCACGCTAGCTCCACTCTCCCATGCCTTTTCAATTGTAGATATGTTATTTCTTTTGAATAACAGTCAAATTTACTTTTTGTTTGCATACTTGCATTCCCTGCGACAAGGACTATGAAATAAGATCACTCCTGAATACATGTTGACACGTTTTATTTCACCAAGTCAACTATTAGAAATTGATTCCTCGCAATAATAAAACTATTAAAAATGATGAAACCTAATGATAATTACAAATTCATAACATTAAGTTTCTGTCAAGTTTTACCAAGTGCCTTGCACCAACAAAGCCCAACTTGCCCGTCGCATGGCATCATTGCTGCCACAACGTCCTGCAATGCTACAACTCTGAATTCACACTTAGGGAGAAGCTGACTACCGACGATGAAGGACCTACCACGACCCGCTATATATGCTACTACCATCATTGCAACTAGAGTCACAACGCCGCCGGATTCGAAGCGGATGCCCTGACCTTTGCACCTACATCACTAGTCGTCACATGTCGACCGCAAGGTCATATGCGTCCAACCCCATGAAAGCTCTGACGGGATAACCGTTCTTCAAGATGATGCCTCAAAGGAGGAACCATCATTATAGAGCATTGGCATATCATGACCGAACCAAGTCATAGGCTTTCGCCCGAAGAACCAGATTCAAAAGTGGAAGAGAATAAAATTCTCCATGACGGTGCGCCAAGGAGGAGAGCAACGCCCTCCGACGATGCCATTACCGGACCAAAGTGACGCAGGCGTACACCTGGAGCAACTCAAACCAACCACCCTCACACAACCGCCGCCATGTCGGCCTGCACTTCCACCCACACACACACTGACTACGCCATCGCCAGACAGGAGCTCGGCCATGGAATATGCCTAATCTTCGTTGCACTGATTGCTAGCTAATCCTATACATGAAGTAAGTGATCCTATTTACATGCATTTACAAGCCCATCACATCATTAAGCGCATTTCACCTATCCATTTTCATTTTTTCACTCTCCACCATATGCATGGTCTCCACATCATCAAGCTCACATGTAAGTATTCCCCTTTTCACTGTCCACTGTATGCATGCTCTCCATGTCATTTTTTTTCTTTTTAGCACCAAATATTTGAACTTGTTACAAGGTAAATATGCATTCATCCTCCATTTACATATAGGTTTTTTTACCCTGCATGTAATATAATAGTGTCACATATTCTAATTTTATTTTTGACAATTCCAATGCTATAAATTTTCACAGCCACACAGGAGACGCTATCTAGTTATTAACCATAGTGGGGAGTAACTTAGAATAGTAACATGTTACTAGTCTATGTTAGTACCTCTATAGTGGGGAATAACATATGTGTGATGTAAGAGCCTCTACAGCCGGAACTTGCAAATCTGGTCCTTCAAACGCTCGCGGACGCGTCCGGTCATCTACCGGGCGTGGCCCCTATTTGTCCGTCTGCGCAGCCACACTCCTTATTTTCTTCTTCATATGTCCGGTCACTTGCACGTGATTGGTGGAGAGGAAGAGAGATAAAGAAAAGAATAAATAAAGAAAAAGAAAAGGTGGTCCGGGTGGGGTCGCATCCTACGTGTCGGACTGACCGGGCGTGCTTGGGCGCGTTCGCGAGCCCTCATATCCTCCTTATATTTGTGATAGATATGAGGGTTCGCGGACAGCCTGAGCGTATAGGGATGATATGAGGGGTCCGGTTAGGTCACTTTTTTCCTTTTCTCTCCTGTCCGGTCACTGACCGGACGCGTCCGCAGGCGTTTGAGGGGTCGTTTGAGGCGTCGTTTGAGGCGTCCGGCTGTACATGCTTTAATGAAACAATTCATTTATTAGGTTATAGACTTATCTTGTCTTGGTATAAGTATGAGTAACTAGCCATGTTACTCAATTTGTCTCTCTCTCCTCATTAATTAACTATCACATCATCTTCTTTCTTAGGTGTCATATATATTACTCTTTATATTTCTCCTACTATGTGTTGTTCATGCTCTAACTAGTTGCTCCGAAAGTCCGAACTGATAGAGAGAGGCGGGCAATACATTTCAACACCCCTCTCCCTCACGTCTAGACTATTTTAGTTTTTAGACATGAGATTGATGTAGGCGGCAAAATCATTTATTTTTTTAATACTGCATTGGCAGGGTCTTGAACTTCAGGCCTCTGGGATTGGATACCATATTGAATTCATACACCAGTCAATTCATCCAAAAGTCCGAACTAATAAAGAGATGTGGTCAATATATTTCAACACTATGGATAGTCAGGAAAAAAATTAGCCGTTGATTGAGTAAGGCCCAGACGTGGCTCACTCCCAGCCTGGCATTGATTGGTTTATTATCGCGACCCGGAGCTAACTGCTCTGTCCTTTTAGTTACGAGCACGTCATTTCAGACTGTAGTAAATTGTAACTTTTGTTATATAAAAATATGCCAAAGATTAGACATGTTCCACCGGCCGCATTAGGCTAGTTTAGACTGGGTAGGCCTTACTACTAATACTTGTCAGCAGAATCTTTCTTGTAGACACTTGGACAAAAGTTCTGTACTTTCTAGAAATGTTTTATGTGTGACAGCAGGTACAGTGCCGAGGACAATTGTCTTAATCATGTGCTGCTGGACCCTCTTGCAATTGTATTGTCGTAGCCACACACGTACTAATGCTAGGGCCTACCTGGCATATTTGCATTATGCAAGGAACTGCCGGCGACGGTTCCTATTGTTGCATGAAAGGCAATGTCTTTGAGCGACGGTCGTACCCAGTAAATAGCATAAAACTATCATATTTGATGTTAGGGTCACACAAAACTATTACTTTTCCTAATTTCTTAAAAAGTTACCACTTTTTTGGTAGGCTGTTCGAAAAAATCCTAATGGCTGAACTATTAGGTGTTAACCAGGTTTATGACAGGGAGGACCCACTCGTAAGTGTTGACTGTTAGGATCATAAGCATTGACCGTTAAGGTCCACATGTCATCCACCCAGCCCATTAATACAAACAAAAAGGAGCTAAAGCCACCTACCACCACATCAACTCCCTTGCACCCGGCGGCCCTCTCCCCTCCCCTCCCGATCCTGCACGTGAAGGGAGCCGGACCGGAGCGCCGCTGCCGGAAGCTACCATGGCTGACGGTCAAGGTGCACGAGCCAGGTCGTTTAGGGCGCCGCCACCGGAAGCCACCTGTCCCTCGTTCTTCCCTCCCCTCCTGAGCTTGCACGTGAAGGAAGCCGGACCGAGCCGACATCACCAGAAGCCACCATGGCCGACGTGAAGGGCGCACGAGCCACATCGTCTAGGGCGCCATCGCAAGAAGTCATGAGACCCTCACGCCCGAAGACCCTCTTCCTTCCCCTCCCGACCTTTCTCGTGAAGGGCGTCAGACCGGCGCCGCCATCGGAAGCCAACATGGCCAATGGTTGGGGGTTGTGAGTTCGGTGGCACATCAGCACTGACATTCGTAGCAGCCAACCACAGCCAGCCACCACCACACCGGCGCAACCAAGGTTGTGTAGCCACGAACGACACACATGGACTTGATTCTTTTTTAACTAATAGGGACCTGATTGATTTAAAAAAAATTACATGTGTCTGATTGCTTTTTTAGAAAAAACTATAGGGGCATGATTGCCTTTTTAAAAAACTTAGAAGGACCCGTTTGCTTTTTTTTGAAGGGACCAACATGTGGGCTCCACATGTCATAATGGTCAACTAACGGTCCAATATAACGGTTACACGATGAGTGGACCCAATCTATCATAAACACGATTAAAACTTAATGCTTTAGCAACTTTGTTTTTCGGAAAAACCAGCCAAACAAAGTGGTAGTTTTGTGTAACCCTAGCCTCAAAAGTGGTAGTTTTATGCTATTTACTCTAGTTGTACCAACCCTGTGAGTGCCTCACCAATGTCCGTCTGTATTTCCTCTTGTTGCTTGTTTCAAAATGGAAAATTTTAACGGGCACTCATAATAAATTATCTATCATCAAGCATTAATTAATTAGAGTAAGTACGACATCCAATTACACACACATGACTTATTTTATGTTCTCTATCTCCACTACTTGAAAAGAACGTAAGGTTTCATATTCCACCTTCTCCGCACCACCTCTTTGTCCAACATCCCACCCTTCACGAATTTTCTCGGTTTTACACCCCCTCCTAGCAAACCAATCTTTGGTAACCGAATAAACCAGATCAATCTACATTATATAGCAATAAACTTACAGTCCATAAATAAATACTCCATTCATTCCTTTATATAAGGTGTATTTGTTTTTTGATAAAATTCCACAATGTAAGATACATTTCTTCTAATTCCTTGTGATTCCGTCGCTAGCCCTTAAAAAAGGAAAGTATCTCTTTCCTGATTGCATGTATCTCTTTTTGTAAAGTGAAAAAAAGAAAGTATCTCTCTCCTGATTGCGTATATCTCTTACTTTACTGTCCTAAATGATTTAGTTGCCACTAATTAATGATTTAGCCAAGATTAATTTCGTCCTAACATGTGTATATTTATGCGCTTTGATTACCGTGTCAAAAATAATACACCTTACATAAAGGAATGGAGGGAGTAGTTTATTAGTAAACCTTATGCTGGCAAGACATCTTCAGTAACAAAATAAATAGGAATAAATTCTCTGTATGGAGACAAGAAAATATCAATCAATCTCTTATCTTTCGAAACCCAATAAAGTTGCGAACCAACCCGTGGTTGGATGGTTAGAGGGACTGTGGTATCCCCGGCCCACCAGGGTTCAAATCCTGGTGCTCGCATTTATTTCTGGATTTATTTCAGGATTCCGGCGATGCACATTCAGTGGGAGGAGACGTTCCCGTCGGCGACGAGGCGCCTACGGTGTCTTCGTAAATTTCAAGATGATATGCCGTCTCGGTCTTTCGGAGGTGCTCATAGGGGTAGGGTGTGCGTGTGTGCATTCATAGGGGTGAGTGTATGCGCGTGTATATGAGCGCTTGCGTCTGTACCGTGTTAAAAAAATACCAATAAAGCTGATCAATTACGGACACATACCTATTTTCCAAGTTTAATAAATGACAAAGAAAGTACTGAAGGAGAACGTTGCATGGGAAACAAAAATTTTCCTACGCACACGCAAGATCTATCCATGGTGATGAGCATCTACGAGAGGGGGAGTGAGTCTACATACCCTTGTAGATCGCTAAGCGGAAGCGTTAAGAAACGCGGTTGATGTAGTCGAACGTCTCTGCGATCCAAATCGCAAGTCGTCCCTCGAACCGATCACGAACTAGTGCCGAACGGACGGCACCTCCGCGTTCAACACACGTACGGCTTGATGACGCCTTCACCTCCTCGATCCAGCGAGCGATGGTGAAGTAGTAGATGAGTTCCAGCAGCACGACGTCGTGGTGATGATGGTGAGGAACAATCTCTGCAGGGCTTCGCCAAGCACTACGGAGATTATGACGGAGGAACTAGAGGGCTAGGGTTGCCGGCACACGGCTTGGGAAATCCTGATGTGTCCCGTGTGCTAGCCCTGCCCCTCTATTTATATGTTGAGCCTTGGGGTCTAAACTTGGAGGAAAAACCTCTACAAGGTCGGTTTTGCCCGCACAAGGTCGGTTTGGCCCGCAAGGGAAGAGTCCAACTCGGATCCCTGCAGCACCGCGCACAAGCGGTAGTACCGCTCATGAGCGGTAGTACCGCTTGAGCGGTACTACCGCTTCACCAAAGCGGTAGTACCGCTTGCGCGGTAGTACTACCTTACCAGCGGTAGTACCGCTTAAGGGAGCAGCAAAACTTCCTTTTGCACTTTCCAATACCTCGTGGGTTTCATCCCTTTGGCTCATATAAAGTGTTGCTGCACCCGAACACTTCGGTAAACATCCGGAACCCCTTCCGGTGAATTCCGGAACCCTTCCGGAGATCAAAACACTATTATCACATATATCAATCTTTACCTCCGGACTCTTCCGGAGATCTTCGTCATGTCCGGGATCTTATCCGAGACTCCGAACAACCTTCGGTCACCAACACAATAACTCAACTATACTATTCGTCACCAAACGTTTAAGTGTGTAGACCCTGCGGGTTCGAGAACTATGTAGACATGACCGAGACACCTCTACGATCAATAACCAATAGCGGGACCTGGTTGCCCATATTGGTTCCTACATATTCTACGAAGATCTATATCGGTCGAACCTCTATGTCAAGGATTCAGTTAATCCCGTATGCTGTTCCCTTTGTTCTTCGGTATGTTACTTGCCCGAGATTCGATCGTCGATATCCCTATATCTAGTTCAATCTCGTTACCGGCAAGTCTCTTTACTCGTTCCGTAATACAAGATCCCGTGGCTAACACCTTAGTCACATTGCTTGCAAGGCTTATAGTGATGTTGTATTACCGAGTGGGCCCTGAGATACCTCTCTGTCACACGGAGTAACAAATCCCAGTCTTGATCCATGCCAACCCAACAGACACCCTCGGAGATACCTGTAGAGCACCTTTATAATCACCCAGTTACGTTGTGACGTTTGATACACACAAGGTATTCCTCCGGTGTCAGTGAGTTGCATGATCTCATGGTCATAGGAACAGATACTTGACATGCAGAAAACCATAGCAATAAACTGACACGATCATATGCTATGTTTATAGTTTGGGTCTTGTCCATCACATCATTCTCCTAATGATGTGATCCCGTTATCAAATGACATCTCATGTCCATGGCCAGGAAACCTTTACCATCTTTGATCAACGAGTTAGTTAACTAGAGGCTTACTAAGGACACATTGTTTGTCTATGTACCCACACATGTATTTGAGTTTCCAATCCATACAATTATAGCATGGATAATAAACGATTATCATGAACAAGGAAATATAATAATAACTACTTTATTATTGCCTCTAGGGCATATTTCCAACAGTCTCCCACTTGCACTAGAGTCAATAATCTAGCTCACATCACTATGTGATTTACATTGTAATGAATCTAACACCCATACAGTTCTGGTGTTGATCATGTTTAGCCCTTGGAAGAGGTTTAGTCATCGGATCAGCAACATTCAGATCCGTGTGCACTTTGCAAATATTTATGTCGTCCTCCTTGATGTAATCGCGGATGGAATTGAAACGTCGCTTTATGTGTCTGGTCCTCTTGTGAAACCTGGGTTCCTTGGCTAGAGCAATGGCACCAGTGTTGTCACAGAACAGAGTCATTGGGTTCAGTGCACTAGGCACTACTCCAAGATCTGTCATGAACTCCTTCATCCAGACACCTTCCTTCGCCGCCTCCGTGGCAGCGATGTACTCCGCTTCGCATGTAGAATCAGCTACCACGCTTTGCTTGGAACTGCACCAGCTAACCGCACCTCCATTGAGAATAAATACATATCCGGTTTGCGACTTAGAGTCATCCGGATCAGTGTCAAAGCTTGCATCGACGTAACCCTTTACGACGAGCTCTTGATCACCTCCATAAACGAGAAACATGTCCTTAGTCCTTTTCAGGTATTTCGGGATATTCTTGACCGCCGTCCAGTGTTCCATTCCTGGATCACTTTGAAACCTTCCGGCCATACTTATGGCAAGGCTGGCATCGGGTCTTGTGCACAGCATTGCATACATGATAGAGCCTATGGCTGAAGCATAGGGGACGACACTCATCTTTTCTCTATCTTCTGTAGTCACTGGGCATTGAGTCTTACTCAACTTCACACCTTGCAAAACAGGCAAGAACCCCTTCTTGGACTGATCCATTTTGAACTTCTTCAAAATCTTATCAAGGTATGTGCTTTGTGAAAGTCCTATTAAACGTCTTGATCTATCTCTATAGATCTTGATGCCTAATATGAAAGCAGCTTCTCCTAGGTCCTTCATTGAAAAACTCTTATTTAAATATTCCTTCACGCTTTCCAACATTTCTATATTGTTTCCAATCAGCAATATGTCATCCACATATAATATTAGAAACGCTATAGAGCTCCCACTCACTTTCTTGTAAATACAAGCTTCTCCGTAAACTTGTATAAACCCGAACGCTTTGATCACCTCATCAAAGCGAAGATTCCAACTCCGAGATGCTTGCACCAGTCCATAAATGGATCGCTGGAGTTTGCAAACTTTGTCAGCATTCTCTGGATCGACAAAACCTTCTGATTGCATCATATACAACTCTTCCTTAAGGAAACCGTTAAGGAACGCTGTTTTGACATCCATCTGCCAAATTTCATAATCGAAAAAGGCAGCTATTGCTAACATGATTCTGACAGACTTAAGCATCGCTACGGGTGAGAAGGTCTCATCGTAATCAACTCCTTGAACTTGTGAAAAACCCTTTGCCACAAGTCGAGCTTTATAGACGGTGACATTACCGTCCGCGTCCGTCTTCCTCTTAAAGATCCATTTGTTCTGAATGGCCTTACGCCCTTCAGGTAATACTTCCAAAGTCCACACTTTGTTTTCATACATGGATCCCATCTCGGATTTCATGGCCTCTAACCACTTCTCGGAATCCGGGCCCACCATCGCTTCTCCATAGCTCGTAGGTTCATCGTTGTCCAACAACATGACCTCTAAGATAGGGTTGCCGTACCACTCAGGAGCAGTACGCGTCCTTGTCGACCTACGAGGTTCGATAGCAACTTGATCCGAAGCTTCATGATCATCATCATTAACTTCCTCTTCAACTGATGTAGGCTCTACAGAAACATCTTTCTGCGCTGCGCTATTCTCTGGTTGAAGTAAAGGTTCAATAACCTCATCAAGTTCTATCTTCCTCCCACTCAATTCTTTCGAGAGAAACTCTTTCTCAAGAAATGTTCCGTTTTTAGCGACAAACACTTTGCCTTCGGATCTGAGATAGAAGTTATACCCAACTGTCTCTTTTGGGTATCCTATGAAGACGCATTTCTCCGCTTTGGGTTCCAGCTTTTGAGGCTGAAGCTTTTTGACATAAGCATCACATCCCCAAACTTTAAGAAACGATATCTTTGGCTTCTTGCCAAACCATAGTTCATATGGCGTCGTCTCAACGGATTTCGATGGTGCCCTATTTAAAGTGAATGCAGCTGTCTCTAATGCATAACCCCAAAACGATAGTGGCAAATCGGCAAGAGACATCATAGATCGCACCATATCCAATAAGGTTCGATTACGACGTTCGGACACACCATTACGCTGTGGTGTTCCAGGCGGTGTTAATTGTGAAACAATTCCACACTGTCTTAAGTGACTGCCAAACTCATAACTCAGATATTCTCCTCCTCGATCAGATCGCAGGAATTTAATCTTCTTGTTACGATGATTCTCAACTTCACTCTGAAATTGCTTGAACTTTTCAAACGTTTCAGACTTGTGTTTCATTAAGTAAATATACCCATATCTACTTAAGTCATCAGTGAAGGTGAGAAAGTAACGATAACCACCGCGCGCCTCAATGCTCATCGGACCGCACACATCAGTATGTATGATTTCCAACAAGTCACTTGCCCGTTCCATTGTACCAGAGAACGGCGTTTTAGTCATCTTGCCCATGAGGCATGGCTCCCATGTGTCAAGTGATTCAAAATCAAGTGACTCCAAAAGTCCATCAGCATGGAGCTTCTTCATGCGTTTTACGCCAATATGACCTAAACGACAGTGCCACAAGAAAGTGGTATTATCATTATCAATTCTACATCTTTTGGCATCAATGTTATGAACATGTGTATCATCACTATCAAGATTCAACAAGAATAAACCCCTTATATTGGGTGCATGACCATAAAAGATATTACTCATATAAATAGAACAGCCATTATTCTCAGATTTAAATGAGTATCCGTCTCGCAATAAACAAGATCCAGATATAATGTTCATGCTCAACGCAGGCACTAAATAACAATTATTCAGGTTCATCACTAATCCCGATGGTAATCGAAGAGCGAGCGTGCCGACGGCGATCACATCAACCTTGGAACCATTTCCCACGCGCATCGTCACTTCGTCCTTTGCCAGCCTCCGTTTATTCCGCAGTTCCTGTTTTGAGTTGCAAATGTGAGCAACCGCACCGGTATCAAATACCCAGGCACTACAACGAGAGTTGGTAAGGTACACATCAATAACATGTTTATCATATATACCTTGTTTTTTGTTGGCCGCCTTCTTGTCAGCCAAATACTTGGGGCAGTTCCGCTTCCAGTGACCAGTTCCCTTGCAATGAAAGCACTCAGTTTCTGGCTTGGGTCCAGCCTTGGGTTTCTTCACGGGAGGGGCAACTGCTTTGCCACTCTTCTTGGAGTTACCCTTCTTACCCTTGCCATTCTTCTTGAAACTAGTGGTTTTATTGACCATCAACACTTGATGCTCCTTCTGAATCTCAGACTTAGCGACTTTCAACATCGCAAATAGCTCGGCGACTGACTTGTTCATCCCGTGCATGTTATAGTTCAACACGAAGCTCTTGTAGCTAGGTGGCAATGATTGAAGAACTCTGTCAGTGATAGCCATTGGCGGAAGCGGCATCCCCAATTCAGCCAGACGGGTGGAGTACCCAGAAATTCTGAGTATGTGATCACTGACAGACCCGTTCTCCTCCATCTTGCAAGCATAGAACTTATCGGAGGTCTCATACCTCTCGATCCGGGCATTCTTCTGAAAGATAAACTTCAACTCCTGGAACATATCATATGCTCCATGACGTTCAAAACGTCTTTGAAGTCCCGGTTCTAAGCCATACAACATTGCACATTGAACTATTGAGTAATCATCAGAACGAGCCTGCCAGGCGTTCACAACGTCTGGAGACTCAACTGGAGCGGGTGGATCACCAAGCGGTGCATCAAGGACATAAGCCTTCTGGGAAGCCGTAAGGATAATCCTTAGATTACGGGCCCAGTCCACAAAGTTACTTCCATCATCTTTCAACTTAGCTTTCTCTAGGAACGCATTAAAATTCAGGGGTGCTACTGCGCGAGCCATGATCTACAACATAAATATAGCAAAGACAACTTAGACTATTGTTCAAGATAATGAGTTTAGTTAATCATATTACTTAAAAACTCCCACTCAAATTGACATCCCTCCGGTCATTCGAGTGTCACATGATCCAAATCAACCAACTCAAGTCCGATCATCACGTGAGTTGAGGTGGTTTCAATGGTGAACATCTTCATGTTGATCATATCTACTATATGACTCATGTTCGACCTTTCGGTCTCTTGTGTTCCGAGGCCATGTCTGTACATGCTAGGCTCGTCAAGTTTAACCCGAGTGTTCCGCACGTGCAACACTGGCTTGCACCCGTTGTATGCGAACGTAGAGTCTATCACACCCGATCATCACGTGGTGTCTCGAAACGACGGACTTTCGCAACGGTGCACACTCGGGGAGAACACAATTTTATCTTGAAATTTAAGTGAGGGATCACCTTATAATGCTACCGTCGTCCTAAGCAAAATAAGATGCATAAAAAGATTAACATCACATGTAAATCATAAGTGACATGATATGGCCATGAACTTGTGCTTTTGATCTCCATCTCCAAAGCACCGGCATGATCTCCATCGTCACCGGCATGACACCATGATCTCCATCATCTTGATCTCCATCAACGTGTCGCCATGAGGTTGTCGCGCCGACTGTTGCTTCCACGACTATTGCTAACTCATAGCGATAAAGTAAAGCAAAACGGCGAAAATAATTAAAGACAACTCTATGGCTCCTGCCAGTTGCCGTACTCATCGACATGCAAGTCGTGATATTCTATACAACACATGATCATCTCATACATCACATATATCTCATCATGTAATTGGCCATATCACATCACAACATACCCTGCAAAAACAAGTTAGACGTCCTCTAATTGTTGTTGCAAGTTTTACGTGGCTGCTACGGGTATATCTAGCAAGAACGATTCTTACCTATGCAAAATCACAACGTGGTGTAGTGATTGCTTTTTGATCTTCTAAAAGAACCCTCTTCATTGAACCGATTCAACTAAAGTGAGAGAGACAGACACCCGCCAGTCACCTTTATGCAACAAGTGCACGCAGCGGTGAAACCAGTCTCGCGTAAGCGTACGCGTAATGTCGGTCCAGGCCGCTTCATCTCACAATACCGCCGAATCAAGTATCAACTAGTAACGGCAAGCAATATGTATACAGCCACGCCCACAACTCCTTTGTGTTCTACTCGAGATCTCATCTACGCATAGACCTAGCTCAGATGCCACTGAAGGAGAACGTTGCATGGGAAACAAAAAATTTCCTACGCACACGCAAGATCTATCCATGGTGATGAGCATCTACGAGAGGGGGAGTGAGTCTACATACCCTTGTAGATCGCTAAGCGGAAGCGTTCAGAAACGCGGTTGATGTAGTCGAACGTCTCCGCGATCCAAATCGCAAGTCGTCCCTCGAACCGATCACGAACTAGTGCCGAACGGACGGCACCTCCGCGTTCAACACACGTACGGCTTGATGACGCCTTCACCTCCTCGATCCAGCGAGCGATGGTGAAGTAGTAGATGAGTTCCAGCAGCACGACGGCGTGGTGATGATGGTGAGGAACAATCTCTGCAGGGCTTCGCCAAGCACTACGGAGATTATGACGGAGGAACTAGAGGGCTAGGGTTGCCGGCACACGGCTTGGGAAATCCTGATGTGTCCCGTTTGCTAGCCCTGCCCCTCTATTTATATGTTGAGCCTTGGGGTCTAAACTTGGAGGAAAAACCTCTACAAGGTCGGTTTTGCCCGCACAAGGTTGGTTTGGCCCGCAAGGGAAGAGTCCAACTCGGATCCCTGCAGTACCGCGCACAAGCGGTAGTACCGCTTGAGAGGTAGTACCGCTTCACCCAAGCGGTAGTACTACCTTACCAGCGGTAGTACCGCTTAAGGGAGCAGCAAAACTTCCTTTTGCACTTTCCAATACCTCGTGGGTTTCATCCCTTTGGCTCATATAAAGTGTTGCTGCACCCGAACACTTCGGTAAACATCCGGAACCCCTTCCGGTGAATTCCGGAACCCTTCCGGAGATCAAAACACTATTATCACATATATCAATCTTTACCTCCGGACTCTTCCGGAGATCTTCGTCATGTCCGGGATCTTATCCGAGACTCCGAACAACCTTCGGTCACCAACACAATAACTCAACTATACTATTCGTCACCAAACGTTTAAGTGTGTAGACCCTGCGGGTTCGAGAACTATGTAGACATGACCGAGACACCTCTATGGTCAATAACCAATAGCGGGACCTGGATGCCCATATTGGTTCCTACATATTCTACGAAGATCTATATCGGTCGAACCTCTATGTCAAGGATTCAGTTAATCCCGTATGCTGTTCCCTTTGTTCTTCGGTATGTTACTTGCCCGAGATTCGATCGTCGGTATCCCTATACCTAGTTCAATCTCGTTACCGGCAAGTCTCTTTACTCGTTCCGTAATACAAGATCCCGTGGCTAACACCTTAGTCACATTGCTTGCAAGGCTTATAGTGATGTTGTATTACCGAGTGGGCCCTGAGATACCTCTCCGTCACACGGAGTAACAAATCCCAGTCTTGATCCATGCCAACCCAACAGACACCCTCGGAGATACCTGTAGAGCACCTTTATAATCTTCCAGTTACGTTGTGACGTTTGATACACACAAGGTATTCCTCCGGTGTCAGTGAGTTGCATGATCTCATGGTCATAGGAATAGATACTTGACATGCAGAAAACCATAGCAATAAACTGACACGATCATATGCTATGTTTATAGTTTGGGTCTTGTCCATCACATCATTCTCCTAATGATGTGATCCCGTTATCAAATGACATCTCATGTCCATGGCCAGGAAACCTTTACCATCTTTGATCAACGAGTTAGTTAACTAGAGGCTTACTAAGGACACATTGTTTGTCTATGTACCCACACATGTATTTGAGTTTCCAATCAATAGAATTATAGCATGGATAATAAACGATTATCATGAACAAGGAAATATAATAATAACTACTTTATTATTGCCTCTAGGGCATATTTCCAACAAGTACGCTTTACATGACCAACACATCGTCCAACTCCCACCCTTCACAATTTTTTCTCGGTTTTCAAACCCCTCCTAGTGAACCAATCTTTGGTAATCTAATAAATCGGTTCATCTACAGTATATAGGAATAAATTTAAGGTTCATAAATAAATTATTTCTTATGGTAAATTTATACTGGTCAGACATCTTTGGTAACTAAATAAATAGGAATCAATTCCCTTTATGTAGATAAATAACTACAAAATAGGAACCGATTCCCTTTATGTAGACAAATAACTATCAATCAATCTCTTATCTTTCGAAACCCAATAAAGCTCGTCAACTTCGTGCACATACCTATTTTGCAGTTTAATATATCTCCACTACTTTAAATATTTTAAACTTCAACTTTTTTGTAAGTTTCTATATTTCACTTTCTCCCCATCACCCCTTTGTCCAACCTCCTACCCTTCACCAATTTTCTCGGTTTACCATCCCCACCTAGCAAACCAATATGGTAACCGAATAAACCAGATCTATTTATGGTATATAGCAATAAATTCACCTATCCAGAAATAAATGGTTTCTTATGGTAAACCTTATACCAGCCAGACATCTTTGGTAACTAAATAAATAAGCATATATTCCCTGTATGTGGACAAACAAATATCAATCAATCTCTTATCTATGGAAACCCAATAAAGCTGATAAATTAAGGGCACATACCAATTTTGCTAGCATAATAAATGTCAAAATATTACACTTTATAACTAAACCTATGTGACTTATTTGTTTAATCATGTGAATTGTTTTTTTATTTGTTTATTTGATTTATATGCATAGAATGTCCAAATTGAGAAAAAAATGACAAAAAAGAAAAACGTCCGAGGCTACCAAATGGATCGGCCGGTTCGACGCAATGCCCAAAAATACGTAGACAAGGGCGGATGTGGCCCCTACTGCTAGGCCAAATGAAAAAAAGGGGTAATACCATTAGTGTTGTCCACCTACGACGTGACATGCACAAATGACATTTAGTTTGTATGCTCTCAAGCTGCTCTTAGCACCTGCGAACCAACTTGTGGTTGAATGGTTAGAGAGACAGTGGTATCCCCAACCTATCAGGGTTCAAGTCCTGGTGCACGCATTATTATTGGATTTATTTCAGGATTTCCGACGATACACATTCAGTGGGAGAAGACGTTCCCGTGGACAACGAGGTGCCTACGGTGACTTCGTAAATTTCAAGATGCATGTTAGTTCAGTCTTTTGGAGGTGCTCATAGAAATATGGTATGCGTGTGTGCTTTCATATGGATGAGTGTATGTGCGTTTATACGAGCGCTTGCGTCTGTACCGTGTTAAAAAAAGTTGCACTTAGCACCTTGTACATGTGCACGTACGTACGGTGCTCAACTGTGTGTGCCACTTGTTGAAGCTAAAGCTGCAGCCACACCAGAATTAACCTGCTAGCTAGGGTGACCACCTGACATGAGTGGTAAGCTATATCAAAAACCTGCTAGCTAGGGTGAACGCTCATGCACGTACGTCGTGCTGGGCCCTGGCCGAGTCAGCTCATCTTGCATTGCATAATTTGCATGGTCCACTAATTAGTGGTGATCGGCGACTAGTCAGCAGCCTGGGCGCCGCGTAGGCGCGTACCATGTTGTGGCAGGCGGAACACATTACACATGCATACGTACGACGTGCTGCAGCACTGTACTAATTAACCAACACACATGAATTATTTTCTGCTTTGTGCATTAATCACGGTAATAAAAAGGCGTTGCAGTGCCTGGCCCAGGCACTTGGGACGGTAATAACTGCGCCCTGATTAAATAGGAGTTGTACCAGATCTCAATGTTTTGCTTGCATGTGTTCACTCAGGTAGCACATGAGTTGTCTATGGACGAATTATTGCTGACAACTAAGACTAGAGTACCCGATCGATCATTGCGTGTCATGCCAACTCCGACATGTCGCTCGTCTGCAGACGAGCAATACATAGGTTGCATGATAATATTTTTAGAGGATATGCAACCATGGATACCTAATTTGAGTTGTCAAACATCCGCGAACGGTGACCGGTCATACCTCATATTTCATTCCGAACAACCATGGTTGCCGGTTTTTTATTAGCATTTTCATACAATGCCATGCAACGGCTAGATCTTCGTGCTACCAAGAACACTACTCGTCCTCCTCGTCGGAGATCGATGTTGATGAAGTTCGTATCCGAGCCGCTGACCTTGTGGTCCTTCTCGGCCAGGCGCATATCCGGCTCCTCGTCATACTCCATGTTGGCGAAGAGCTCGTCGATCTCCGCCCTACGTTTGCGGAGGAAGCGACAGTCGGCCTCGATCCACCCATGCCTCCGAATGGATGGAGTTGATTGTTGGCTTTCCGCCCTCATAATCAATCGCATCAAAATATCACGAACACACGTGATAAACACTTTTAGCTAAGGGTGCGTCTCACACCCTTTAATTTTTCTCTTTATTGATTTTTCTGTTTTCTCAACTCTGTGTTACAAAGCTATAGCCTGCCCATGTATTTATACACGTCCGGCCAAGCCTTCACGGTTAAATCTATCCTGATCTGACTCTATATTCCAAACGGACTCATACTAGTATTAGGAAGATGCAAACCGACTAAACCTTGATTTCCTAAACTAATCATCCGACAGCCTGATAGCACTCTAACCGAACACAAGTAGAAAGACTCCAATACTTACCAAACTACCTCACGTGTTGTTTGGATTACCCAACATTCACCCCCCTATCCAAACATTGACACTTTATACAAACCAGACGACCACATCTTGTGACGCAAGTTACCTCCGATGACGCAACTTATCGGATCACAACTTTTTTGTTCTTAAACAATGACCATCACTTCATCATCACATTTTCCTTGTCGACTTGTAGACTGAAACCAACAATTTATCCAGACTACCAACCATGCTGCCATCTTAGCGTGCTACATGCAAACTAAACACATAACCTCATGCAGGAACTCAACTTAACTGGTACGCGTTCATCTTCACGTTGGCATTCGTCTTCTCATCGGTTGCTTGCACAAGGGGAGACATATCTCTTCACCCGTCACATCTTTTTTCTTTTCTCTTTGTCGTTTGTGACACAACTTATCAAACGACGCTTCCCATCCGACGGCATCACAACTTGTCGATCTCCTCTGGAACTCGCCGGAACTCCTTGATCACAAATGGAAACGCAAGGCACAAATTGCTTTTTCCAGCCGCTCTCGATCTCCTCTGTCAGTGACGCATCTCAACTGCAGCAAAAGACTCACACACCTGAACTCTTGGACACATCTTGCAAAAACTCATGTTCACACCTTGATGACGGCTCACAACTTCGCCATCTCCACCTTGCACCCTCCAACAATGATCTCGATGAACTACTCGGTGCCAACTCGACACCTCCATAACCATCAACGATCACCAGTACTTTGTCGACGATAACCCGTCACCCTTCTCTAGGTCGTTCTGTCGAACGACAATGACCCGTCGCCTCGCTTGCGACAACACCCTCGCCGCTTTCTCGTCGTCGCTCAGCCGAACGAAGAACGCCCGATCCTCCACGTCGCCGCTTGAACAACTATTGCTTACTCCTCGTCGCTGCATCACCCAGCGGCTATATCGCCCGCTCCTCCTGGTCGTTTTACACAAGGCAGTTGTGTGTCCTTTATGATGTCAACGACATTTCATTGGCGTAGGTGGGACAACGAGTGTGCCTTCATGTCCATGTCCATTAATTGTTGATCTCACATCCACCTGCGACGGACAGGACGTAAACTCCAGCGAGGAGTAGTGCATGAGAGGCGGCGAGACCTTGATTCTCAAGTGGGCCGGTCCGTATCTCATGTTCTACGTACTCTTGTCGCCGGCAACCGCACCTTCACGTCATGAGTTTCATCCCCATCGGACATGTATACGGTCACCACCGGCAGAGAATAACAAGGACTTGGAGGACAGGCACCACTGTAGGCTAGGTTTAGGTTTAGGTCCGGTCGCTTTTTTAATGAAAAATGTAAAAATGGAATTAATGTGCTCCGGTTTTGTTGAAAATCATCCAATTTGCTGGTAATTCATTTGGTTTGTTGATATCCGGTTTGACAAGTATGCGTGTATGGTTCGATGGTCGTTCCCGCTTCACTGTCCGTGGATTGGTCCTCACCGGTCTGCGTACATGTAACAGCCCGGGACCGACGCTCCAGAAGATTCCCCTTTTATTCCGTTCTCGTCGTTTGATTCGTTCGGTTGTCGCATTCATCATCGCATCATTCGCATCATCGGCATAGCATCGTCACTCGTTTTCGAAAACTTGCATCCGTTCGTAGCTGCCGGTTCTCTCCGTTCGTGTCGTCGACCGTTGCGAGACCAACCACACACGCACGCGCCCGCGGCATCGGTTTATTCTCGGACGCTTTCGGTATTTCAAAATCATGTCACGGGCCGCACCTCCCTCTCTCCTCAGCCCAAACCACCTCTCCACAGCCCACTAGCCCAACTTAGCCCCCCCTCCGTTCGTGGTCATCGGATCGCGATCGGACGGACAAGGTCCAACCCCCAACCCTAGTGCCTTCCCTATTTAAACCCCCATGAAGAGAGAGCCCCTCACTCTTTAGGGTTTCCCCATGTAAAAATTGCAGCCACCACCCCTAGAAAACCCCACCTGCTAGCCCTCCTCCTCCAGATCCCGCAGCCCCAACCATCTGCCCATTTTCGGCCCTCGGATCGTGATCTAGAGGCTGAAATTCGTCCAATTCCCCACCTACCGGACATGTCCGGCGGCCAAGCCGGACAATGTCCGGCCGACCACAGAGCCCCGAGCTCCACCGCAGCCCGTAGCCGCCATGGACGAGCCCCCCCGAGCCGCGCCATCGGAGCCTTGCCGCCCCCGCATCCGTAACCCCGCCACCTCGAGGCCGGACCTGTGTCGCCGCCCCTCGTCGGAGTTTCGCCGGAGACGGGCCGGACCTTCGCCGTGCCGCCGTGTTCTTGCCATGGCCGCAGTCGGCCTTTGCCGCCGGTGAAGCTCGCAGGTGGCCGCCCCCGCCCGGATCCGGATCCCCAACTCCACATCCGGCTGCCCCGAAGCCTATCGCCAGGTCCCGCCGTCGCCTCGCCCGCCGTGGCGCCCGGAGCTCCAGCGCCGCCGCGTCTCCCTCCCTGGCTCGATGCGGGACGAGGGGAGCACGCACGCGAGCGTCAGCCCCCGCTCGCCCGACCGAGTGGCCTCGGAGGCCTAGCAGCTGTGGGCCGCGCCCAGGCCAAGGCCCAGCCTTCCGCCTCGCCTCACCGAATGGGCTCAGCCCACTAGGTGAGCTGCCACCCGACCCTATTTCGCGCCCGTGCATAGTATAACTATGTTGTGCCCATTGCATATTGGACCTCTGCTCAGATCTGGCCCATAGTTGTTTTTTTAGTCTCTGCGAATTTGTCAATTAACCAGTGCATTTTAATTGCAGAAAAACGTATGTTTTAAAAAATGTTGCTAAATAAATAACCGTGCATCGCATGTAATAATTTTATATATGTAAGATGGGTAGAATTTTGTGTAGATTCATAATATGCCATTTGCATCCATGATAAAATACCTAAGCTCGCTGTTTTGCATCATTTTGCATAATTGCCATTAATTTGCATTGTCATATTTATTTAACCATGCATTGGAATTAATCCAACAATATATTAAAAATGTTCATATTATCGACATCGCATTTTCATGCATGACAAACTTGTCCATTGCAATATTTGCATTTAACTTGCATTTATAATTGCTAAAAGGGGATTAGGCCATAAACTTGCATAAATAATTGTGACACATTTTCCCACATAACCTATGCATATTATATATGTTTTCAGGGTAGAAAAATCCATGGAATTTAATTGTGCATTTAGTTTTATCATTGGAGCAAGTTCTTGTGCATGTCATTTTTGCCATGATGCCCGTTTGTCTATTTTGTGGGATTTAATCCATGCATGATATGAAATATTTTTGAACATGAGATATGCCCTTGAACATGTGTGCTAGGCCCTGGTGTTTTTGGTTGTCATAGAAATGCATGTTTAGGTGTTGTTTCCTTGTTGCCAACATGCTATGAAAATCTGATGTTTTGAGGGTCCAAAATATTTCTAAGTCTGGAATCTGTTATTTTGTTGCTGTCTTGCCATGTGTTTTGCTAGTGTTCTAGGAGTCTTTTGGTGATGCCACCATGGAGTCTTTTGTTAAGCATGTTGTTGCCTATCATGTTCTGCCAATAGTTTGCATTAATAGGTTTTGTATCATAATTATTACTGCTGTCCAATATGTCAATCTGTTAAAAACTGCTGCTCATGACTAGCCTAATTTTCACTAAGTCTGATAATCTGTTTTCTTCAATATGCATTGTTGTGTTGTTGGTTGCCATGAATCTGAGCATAATTTGATGTTGCCATAATGGACTGATTTGGAATGCATCATGTCTACTACCATGCTGTTAATTTTCATGCCATAATATGCCCTGTAGCATATAGTTTTACTGCTGCCAATATGCCTCCATGAAAATCTGCTATGCTAAAAACTGTTATTTTCACCAAGTCCTAATCTGCTATATTTTGTTGCCATGTTGTGAGCTTCCTACCATGTGATCCATGACTCTTTTGAGTATGATATGTGAAGTTGAAATGAAGTGTATGTTATATGCTACTGCCCCATGCTTACTTTGTGCATTTTAGAATAGTGTAACTTGTTGTTTTCATGTGTGCAAAAGGCTATCTTGCTGTTTTGGACAGATTTGCATTGAACTTGTTTTGCTTGTTATTTGTTGAACCGTAGCTCCGTTTTGAACATGTTGTATATGTAACTTGACTAGAATTTCATGTAGTTTCATAATATCTTGCTGCATCTATGATTTAACATGTTTGTGGTGGGTGTTTGCATACATTTTGCATTCATGTCATATGCATCTTGCGGATGTCATATCTTTTAGACCGTAGCTCCGTTTCAAACGTTCTATATATGTAAATCGACTAGAATGACGAGTAGAATCTCATTGTGCACTTTATTTCCCTGTTTAATAAATATAAAACCTGATTAGTTCAGATCTGGACCAATTTCGAAATTAACATATGGGGTCGTTCCGGAAATACTATAAGTGGTTTCCGACCTCATTTAAGATGTCTAGATAGTGTAGTTTCATTATGCTTCACCTCTCGCCATGTTTAACAACATTTAATATTGTTGTGTACCTAAACGAGAGTGAACTAAATGTTTGAATGTGGAGTTTCGTCAATATGCAACTCGTTGCATATTGAGCTTCACTTAATGTGTAGGAGTTGATTGTGGTGTTTTCCCATGTCTTGCATATTTAAACCGGACATGCATCATGTTTGCTTGCGCATCATGTCATGCATATGTTGTGGTGTATTTCATGTGTTGATTGTTGTTTCCGGATTGCTTCTTCTCGATAGAGTTCCGAAACCGCTTCGGAGTGTGAGGATTCGTTCGACTACGTTGGCTCGTCTTCTTCATGGATTCGTTCTTCTTCCAATCGGGATCTCAGGCAAGATGATCATTTCCCTGGATACCATTACTATCATTGCCATGCTAGATGTCTCGTTTCTATCGCTTGTCTCGCTACCTACCACTCTATGTCAAGCCTCCCAAATTGCCATGAAAAGCCTCTAACCCCTCCACATCCCAGCAAACATTGTTTGGCTATGTTACTGCTTACTCAGCCCTTCTTATAGCGTTGCTAGTTGCAGGTGCAATGTTTCCATGTGCCAACATGGATGTTTTTGTTATATCACAATATTATTGCTATTTAATTTAATGCACATATATACTTGGTAAAGGGTGGAAGGCTTGGCCTTTTGCTCGGTGTTTTGTTCCACTCTTGCCGCCCTAGTTACTTGTGTACTGGTGTTATCTTCCATAAATGAGCGCTCCTAACATGCGCGGGGTCGTTATGGGGACCCCCTTGATTTTCGTTTTGGGATAAAACTCGTCTGGCAAGGCCCAACATTGGTACTACATTTGCCTAATAACTAATAAACCTGCATAGGGAGTAATTAACCCGAGGATCTTTAATCAACAACCCGGGCCAGTGCTCCTCATGAGTGTTGGTCCAACCTGGGCTGCCTGCGGGGCCGCCTCGAGGAAACTCGGGGATTGGTTTTTCCCCGTAGCTAGTCACATCCGATTTGCCCTGAGAACGAGATACGCGGCTCCTATCGGGATTGTCGGCACGTCGGGCGGCCTTGCTGGATTTGTTTTACCTTTCTCGAATGTCTTGTGCGAGGAATTCCGAAAATACTTCGGGCTATCTCGAGGTTGCGGTTTTCCAGTGGAATTGCCTAGGAAGATCACGAGATTCGTGGTCGAGGTTATTCCCGCTGCGTGTGGTTAATTTGTGATGGATGAGTTGGAGCACCCCTGCAGGGTTAAATCTTTCGGAAAGCCGTGCCCGCGGTTATGTGGCAAACTTGGAAACTTTGTTTAACACCCGGTCATAGCAAACTTGAAGTAAACTCAAATAAAATACACCAACCGTGTGCGTAACCGTGATTGTCTCTTCTCGTGAGTCCTTATCCGGGAGAGAACACGGTGGGGTTATGTTTGACGTAAGTAGGTGTTCAGGATCACTTAGTGATCATTACTAATTCACGTTCGTTTATTCGACAATCTTCCCCCTTTATTCTTGTACTCGTAAGTTAGCCACTCAAACAAATGCTTAGTGCCTGCTGCAGCCTCACCACTTAACCATACCTCACCCATTAAGCTTTAATAGTCTTGATACCCTTGGAAATGAGATTGCTGAGTCCCTGTGGCTCACAGATTACTACAACAACAGTTGCAGGTACAGGTAATGCGATGATATGACGTGAGCGCGATGCTTGTTTGTTTTGGAGTTCTTCTTCTTCATCGATCTAGGATGGGTTCCAGGCGGCAGCCTGGGATAGCAAGGATGGATGTCATTTATTCGTTTGTTTTCGTCCGTAGTCGGACCCTGCTCTTCTGTGAGATGTTTGTAAGTTGTTGTATTGATGTGATATTGTTGTAGCTTGTGGCGAGTGTAAGCCAATTCCATATACTCATCTCTTCTTTACATGTACTTGCAATGATATCCATTCTTGCAACACGACGAGATGCGCTTCTATCCCTGTCGAGGCCCTCGTGCCAAAATAAGGATATGATCGCATCTTGGTCGTGACAGTACAGTGGTGTCAGATTTAGAGGTCAGCGTTGAATGCCCTAACTAAAAATGAATGCAAAAGGCTACTATGGGAGTCGAGTTTACAACATTTTTAAAAGTAAAAAAAAGAGCCTACCACATTTTTATTTTATTTTTTCAAATGTACAGCATTGAATTGAATTGTTTTTTTTTGTTTGAGGGCTCATTGAATTGAAGTGTTGAACATCAATGTTTGCAAACGTGAATACACAACGCGTAAAGGCCCGCCCACAACTAGCAGCAATAGGCCGCTATGGGCTTGGGCCGTGAGCCGTCTCCAGTTATCAATCGGATTCAGACAACTTGTCGTTTTCGGATCCACCCGCGCCGGATACCATGTCCATATATGCTGCACGCTGCCTATCGACGCAGCATCTCACGCGACGCGGCGTAGAGGTCGACGTGCGCCCTTCCCATGGCGGCCGGTTCCAGGAGCGACAGTGAAGCGGGGGAGGCCGAGAAGCTCCACAGGATCGCCGAGGAGCGCTTCCTCGCCGGCGACATCGCCGGGTCTCTCCGGGTTGCCAGGAAGGCCGAGGCGCGCTGCGGATCGCTCACAGGGTTCCACGCCCTCGCCGCCTACGAGGTCCACGCCGCCGCGGCCGTGAGGAACTGGTACGGCGTCCTCGGCGTCGGCTCTCGCGGCCGCGTCACGCATGAGGACATCAAGCGGCGGTACCGCCGGCTCTGCCTCGTCCTGCACCCCGACAAGAACCGCTCCGCCGCCGCAGACGGCGCGTTTAAGCTGCTGCAGGAGGCGTGGACCGTGCTCTCGGCCCGGCACCCGCCCCCAAAACCGCGCTCTGCTCCGTCGCAGTCCCCGCGCGAGCCGTCGACCACCACCGGCGCGCGACGACCCCGGTCACCGCCTTCCGCCGAGAAGACCAATAATCACAGTCCACCGCCACCAGCTGCCTCCGACACATTTTACAGTAGGAAGCCTCGGCGGGGAGCACCGCCACCGCGCACGTTTCGGAGCGTATACTGCGGCCACTGCGAACGGGAGTTCTACGCGGCAGACGACGACGGGAAAGAGGAGGAGTACTGCGTCCAGTGCGGCGAGCGTCTGAGCGACCCTAGGCGGCCTACTGCAGCCGGCACAGAGACGCTGCGCCACCGGCGCCGGGAGAAGGGCAATTTCTTGTGGCCGGGGCAGTGCCCGCGGTGCGGCGAGCGGGACGTGTACAAGCCATGTATGGTGTCCGTCCTCCTGTGGCAACTCCGGTGCGTGTCCTGCCAGCATCAGGGGCCACAAACGAGTCGGAGCAATCTGTATTAAGCTATACTCCTTTCCAAAATATAACGCGGGTGTTGACCTTTTTGGTTTTCATCGAACAACTCTGACTATGATTTTTTACTTACTATATGCCTATAAAATTACTTTTGATACATGTTCAATCCAAATAAAGACATATGAAATAGAATTGTTTTGCAACACAAATACGATGATATTATTGATGCATGTTCAATCCATGTATTAATTACTCCCTCCGGACTTGCTTGACTGGAGACATTTTTTAGCTAGCCACCATTTGTATTTAATTGTTTTCTCTTTGTTGTGAAAGATTAACTAAACAACCATGTAGCTATATTCATAAGAAGACAATTCAGAATAGACGCGTCATTAAATTATTTAAAATCTTGACTGTAGACTCGCTTATCAATTCTCTGACTGTCATAGGCTGCCTAATTTTCATTTCGGACTTGTTAATTCAATGAAAATTAGCTATACACATCTAAGTTTCTCAAAAACGCTCATACATATATTCCAACAAATAGAAATTAGTACAAATGCAAAGGCACGTATATATGCATATACACTGTGCTAATGTGTTATTCTGTCACGTTATTCTGTACATGTAGATATAGTTTCTAGTCTTGAGGATCTCAAGTGAGTCATGGCCTACGTGCCTATTCCTTAGGGCCTGCGGTTGCCCTCTTGTATATCCGTGTGTAACATTGTATCTGAAACAACAATAGTAGAATACATCGGCTTTGACTCACTCATCCCTATAAACGCGTACACTATCCCTATGACACCTTTTAGAGACTGAGGCGGCACATCTGTCGTAGTCGACGAAATCGTTTTCTCCCATTGAAATCCGGAAAAATGCGAGTACCAATGTCAAGTCCTATATTTAAACTCTGGTAGGCCGAGGATACCACTGTCTTCCTAACCATTTCACATACATAGACAATGTTGTTTTAAAAGACCACATACTTAGCAAGATTCAGCATGAAGAAAATCGTGGAGAAGAAAGAACAGAACCCATGAGGAAGAAAGAACAAAAATGAAGAAGAACGAGGATCTTCCTTTTTCGTCCACCAGTGATGGGCTTCTACTGGACCTAGCGACGCAGTCGAGCGAGTGTGAGGGACGGAACCTATACGTGGGGACGTCCTTTCTATTTGAGCTTTTGCACAGGGACGTCGCCAAATGGACCGCCTATTAACGATTACTCTACTGTACCTAGCAGCTTTTGTAGCACACGATTTTTTTTCCAGTTTTTGTTCAACTTGTGTTTGTATTAAAAAATGAACATTTTTTTAAAAAGATTGGGAACAACATTTTAAATTGCCGACTCTATTCTTATATCCAAAGAGTTGCATAGATTTCCATGCATTTTTTGATAATTCTAACAATTTTTTGAAAAAACATGCATTATTTTTAAAATACAAACACTCTCTAATTTTTTTTGTAAATTACGAACAATTTTTGAAAATGTGGAATTTATTTCAAACATGTTTTTGAAAAATGTAAATTTGTTCTAAATTTCTAAACATCTTTAAGAAAATGGGAACACCTTTTGATTTCCCAAACATTTTTTAATTTCTGAACATAATTTTGAAAATCAAATTTTTTTCTGAAAGTTTAAAACTTTTTTGAAAACAATTTCTTTCCTAATTCTAGAAAAGATTATGAAAACATGAACATTTTTTAAATTCCAAAGAAATGAAAAATAAAAACAAAAGGAAGAAACTATAAACGAAACAACAAGAAAAGAAAATTGAAAAAACCACACAGAGACCTTCTAGAAGATTACTATAGCCTAAAAAAACGAAGGTGGAAGTTGCTAATTGGGTTAGCCCATCTCCTGGTCGGTCGCTCCTTTTCTATGCAAAAGATCGACGATTCGCCGCAGTGAGTGGTAAATAGGAAACACCAAGAAGGTGAGCGACTAGTGCATATTGCTCGCTATGAGGGAATACCCTTTTTTTTAAGAAAAATGAACGATACCTTCTTTTCTTATGCTAGTACCTAGCAGCACCCTTTATTTTTATTTTTGAACACAGTACAGACGCAAGCGCTCATATACTCGCGCATACACTCACCCCTATGAACGCACACACGCACACCCTACCCCTATGAGCACCTCCGAGAGACTGAGCCGACATATCATCTTGAAATTTACGAAGTCACCGTAGGCACCTCGTCATCGACGGGAACGTCTCCTCCCACTGAATGCGCATCGCCGGAAATCCTGAAATAATTCCAGGAATAAATGCGAGCACCAGGATTTGAACCCTGGTGGGCTGTGGATACCACAGTCCCTCTAACCATCCAACCACAGGTTGGTTCGCAGCAGCACCCTTTATTTTGTAGGTGTACAAAGGCCCAGGCAGCAAAAACAACAACCACAACTCCAAAGGCCCAGGCCCAATAGGTGGGTGTCGGTGGGGCCTTTTTACATGGACAAAATAAAGGGTGCTGCTAGGTATTTATGTGTTTGTTTCAAAAAAAAGGTATTTATGTGTGTCATAACAATAACACGTCTAGATGAGTCTTAAACAGACCATTTCTCTTGGCATAAGTCGACTTTTCCACCCCTATCTCCCTCGTTGCTAGTAGCCCTCTATCACATGGACCAGTCTTCCACCGTCATCCCCCACCACCCACTGCTGCCATCGTGTTGTCTTGTTGCCTCGCCGACTTACAATTGGAAAACAAGGGGGAAAAAGTATGGCACCACAATACTACATATATCTAAGATGGATAACGTTAAATGTGGACACAAAAATAGATTATAAACTATACTACGTCAATTCAAGCTATGTCAAATCCTGTGAGCTAGCGTTGGCGGTTTCCTCATTTGAAACCGAGCTAAAATGAAAATGTCATACTTAGGTGATTTTATTTCGAAATCCTGCCTTTTTGGGTCCTAGCGGCATGCATGTTCGTCATGACAAATGTGTAAATAGTATGGGTGTTTTTATGACAACCAACATGCTTGCATTATTCCTTTCATAATGATTACTGTATCCCCCCTCCTCGCCGCCATCCACAACGCCGCCGGGCTAAGCCTGGCTGGCAAGGAGGCGGCGGGGCTTCTCCCGCCTTCGAGTGTCACGGTCGGCACGGGACGGGCAGATCGCAAGGAGGCGTCGGCCTAGCGCGGGGTCCAGGGACGCGTCGGGGCGGGCAACTCTTGGCGGCGGCGTGCGCGGTGTTGTGGTGGCGGCTTCGATGCGAGCTCGCAGCGAGGTGGTGGCTGCGTGGTCAGCAGAACCGGGTGGTCGCGGGCGCCGCAGGGTTCAGGTCGGATCCCTCTGGATCCGACGCTTGCACGCTATCGGCCGGTGCGAGGTGGTGGTCTTCTCCGCTGGCCACGTCGGATCGGATTCGACGCCTCGAGATCTACGACGGTTGTTCTTCTCGATCCTCCTTCCTGGTAGGTCGAGCCCCATGGCATTTTCATCTCCGCAGGTTTCGGTTCAAGGCTTGCTGCCGGATACGAAGCAAAGAGGTTGTTTGGTGGTATAGGATTGGGACCGAAGGAAACTCTGGTCGGCTGGTCCGGCCCGAAATCAGCGGCGTCCCTCGACGCCGTTACCCTCCCTGGAGGCGAAGCCGAGGTCCCTCCTGTCCACCTTCGAACCCCTCCCGGATGAAAGTCCAAAATTCAGACTGGATTAGGCGGCGGCGGTGTCCTGTGCGTCGTACCCTCCATGGAGGCGCCGTCTTGGGAGGCTCGGGTGTTCAGGGGAGAGTTGCTACGGGTGGTGGGCTCTACGTAGCTCCATCAGCAGCGACGGTTTGGAGGTTGGTAGGAGGTGTTGGAAATATGCCCTAGAGGCAATAATAAAATGGTTATTATTATATTTCCTTGTTCATGATAAATGTTTATTATCCATGCTAAAATTGTATTGATTGGAAACTCAAATACATGTGTGGGTATATAGACAACACCGTGTCCCTAGTGAGCCTCTATAGGACTAGCTCGTTGATCAAAGATGGTCAAGGTTTCCTGGCCATAGACATGAGTTGTCATTTGATAACGGGATCACGTCATTAGGAGAATGATGTGATGGACAAGACCCAAACTTTGAACGTAGCATATGATCATGTCAGTTTATTGCTATTGTTTTCTGCATGTCAAGTATATGTTCCTATGACCATGAGATCATCTAACTCAATGACATCGGAGGAGTACCTTGTGTGTATCAAACGTCACAACGTAACTGGGTGACTATAAAGATGCTCTACAGGTATCTCCAAGGGTGTCTGTTGAGTTGGCATGGATCAAGACTGGGATTTGTTACTCCGTGTGACGGAGAGGTATCTCAGGGCCCACTCGGTAATACAACAACACAATGAGCTTGCAAGCAAAGTGACTAAAGAGTTAGCCACGGGATCTTGTATTACAGAACGAGTAAAGAGGCTTGCGGGTAACGAGATTGAACTAGGTATGGAGAAACTGACTATCGAACCTCGGGCAAGTAACATACCGATAAACAAAAGAACTGCATACGGGATTAACTGAATCCTTTGCATAGAGGTTCAACCAATAAAGATCTTCGTAGAATATATAGGAGCCAATATGGGCATCTAGGTCCCGCTATTGGTTATTGACCGTAGAGGTGTCTCGTTCATGTCTACATAGTTCTCGAACCCACATGGGTTTGCACACTTAACGCTCGGAGACGTTTCGGTATTATTGGGTTATGTATGTTGGTGACCGAAGGTTGTTTGGAGTCCCGCATGAGATCCCGGACGTCACAAGGAGCTCCGGAGGTAAATATTGATATATAGGAAGTTGATGTTCGGGCACCGCAATAGTTTTGGAGTTTGCCGGGTTTCGTCGGGAGTGCTGGAAGGGTTCCGGAGGTCCATCGGGTGGGTCCACCTGCCCCGGAGGGCCCCATGGGCTGTGAGAGGGTGTGCACCAGCCCCTAGTGGGCTTGCCGCACCTCCCACAAGGGCCCATGCGGCCGAAGGGCATAGGGGAACCCTAGGGGGGCCGGCCACCACTTGCCTTGGGGGCCAAGGCACCCCTTTGGCCGACAGCCCCATCTAGGCCGCCGCACCCCTAGGGGTGGGAACCCTAGGGCGCCGGGCCCCTCCTCCTCTCCCCTATATATAGTGGGGGTTTGGGAGGGATGCCACACCTTAAGCCACAGCGCAGCCCTCCCTCTCCCCTAGATCATTTCTCCTCTAGATTAGATTGGTTCGGTATTGCTTAGCGAAGCTCTGCCGGATCAACTCCACCACCGCCGCCGCCACGCCGTCATGCTGTCAGAGAACCCATCTACCTCTCCGCCGTCGCTTGCTGGATCAAGGAAGCGGAGATCATCATCGAGCTGTACGTGTGCTGAACGCGGAGGTGCGGTCCGATCGGCACTAGATCGTGATTGGATCGCGGTCCGTTTGCGATTTGGATCGCGAAGATGTTCGACTACATCAACCGCGTTTCTTAACGCTTCCCGCTTAGCGATCTACAAGGGTATGTGGATCCGATCTCTCCTCTCGTAGATGTTCATCTCCTAGATTGATCTTGGTGAAGCGTAGGAAAATTTTTGTTTCCCATGCAACGTTCCCCAACAGTGGCATCATGATCTAGGTCTTTGCGTAGATGGCATCACGAGTAGAACACAAAGGAGTTTGTGGGTGTTGATATTAAGATTGCTTCCCTCCTTAGTCTTTTCTTGATTCAGCGGTATTGTGGGATGAAGCGGCCCGGACCAACCTTGTATATCACTGTTGTGGTTTTGCGTAGGTAAGAAACGTTCTTGCTAGATACCCATAGGAGCCATGTAAAACATGCAACAACAAATTAGAGGACGTCTAACTTGTTTTTGCAGGGTATGTCGTGATATGATATGGCCAAATGTGATATATGTGGTGTATGAGATGATCATGTTTTGTAATACTTTATATCGACTTGCATGTCGATGAGTACGGCAACTGGTAGGAGCCATAGGGTTGTCTTTAATTAATTTGTGTCATTTGCTTTACTGTATCGCTATGAGTTAGCAATAGTTGTAGAAGCAATACTTGGTGCGACAACCCCATGGCGACACGTTGATGGAGATCATGGTGTCATGCCGGTGATGATGGAGATCATGCCGGTGCTTTGAAGATGGAGATCAAAAGCACAAGTTCATGGCCATACCAAGTCACTAATGATTTGCATGTGATGTTAATCCTTTTATGCATCTTATTATCCTTAGGACGACGGTAGCATTATAAGGTGATCCCTCACTAATATTTTAAGATAAAATTATGTTCTCCCCTAGTGGGCACCGTTGCGAAAGTTTGTCGTTTCGAGACACCACGTGATGATCAGGTGTGATAGACTCTATGTTCGCATACAACGGGTGCAAGCCAGTGTTGCACATGCGGAACACTCGGGTTAAATTTGACGAGCCTAGCATGTACATACATGGCCTCGGAACACAAGAGACCGAAAGGTCGAACATGAGTCATATAGTAGATATGATCAACATGAAGATGTTCACCATTGAAACCACCTCATCTCACGTGATGATCGGACTTGGGTTGGTGAATTTGGATCATGTAGCACTCCGATGACCGAAGGGATGTCAATTTGAGTGGGAGTTTTTAAGTAATATGATTAATTAAACTCATTATCTTGAACAATAGTCTAAGTTGTATTTGCAAATTTATGTTGTAGATCAATGGCTCCCGCAGTAGTTCCCTTGAATTTCAATGCGTTCCTAGAGAAAGCCAAGCTGAAAAATGATGGAAGTAACTTTGTAGACTAGGCCCGTAATCTGAGGATTATCCTCACGGCTTCCCAAAAGGCTTATGTCCTTGATGCACTGCTCGGTGAGCCACCCGCTGCAGTGTCGCCTGCATACGTTGCGAACGCCTGGCAGTCGCGTTCGGATGATTACTCAATAGTTCAGTGTGCTATTGATGACCCACAAGTATAGGGGATTAATCGTAGTCCTTTCGATAAGTAAGAGTGTCGAACCAAACGAGGAGCAGAAGGAAATGACAATTGGTTTTCAGCAAGGTAATTTCTGCAAGCATTGAAATTGTAGGTAACAGATAGTTTGATAGCAGGATAATTGGTAACGAGCAAGTAACGGTAACGGTAAACAAGGTGCAGCGAGGTAGCCCAATCCTTTTGAGGCAAAGGACAGGCCAGAACAATCTCTAATAATAGGCAAAGTGTTCTTGCGGGTACACGGGAATTTCGTCTAGTCAATTTTATCATGTTGGTTTGATTCGTGTTCGCTACTTTGATAAGTTGATATGTGGGTGGACCGGTGGTTGGGTGTTGTTCTTACTTGAACAACCTCCCACTTATGATTAACCGCCTCGCAAGCATCCGCAACTACGAGAAAAGTATTAAGATAAAATCTAACCATAGCATTAAACTTTTGGATCCAAATCAGCCCCTTACGAAGTAGCGCATAAACTAGGGTTTAAGCTTTTGTCACTCTAGCAACCCATCATCTAATAACTACTCCAAAATGCATTCCCTTAGGCCCATGAATGGTGAAGTGTCATGTAGTCGACGTTCACATGACACCACTAAGGGAATCACAACATACATGTCTTCAAAATATCAAACACATATCAAATTCACATGATTACTTGCAACATGACTTCTCCCGTGACCTCAAGAACAAAGGTAACTACTCACAAATAATAAACATGCTCAAGATCAGAGAGGTATTGAATAGCATAATGGATCTGAACATATGATCTTCCACCAAATAAACCATATAGTAATCAACTACGCAAGGTAATCAACACTACTAGTCACCCACATGTACCAATCTGAGGTTCCCGTACAAAGATTGAACACAAGAGATGAACTAGGGTTTGAGAGGAGATGGTGTTGTTGAAGATGTTGATGAAGATTGGCCTCCCAAAGATGAGAGGGGTGTTGGTGATGATGATAGCTTCGATTTCCCCCTCCGAGAGGGAAGTTCCCCCGGCAAAAGTGCTCCTGCCCAAGTTCCGCCTCGAGGCAGCGGCGCTTCGTCCCGAAAGTCCTCCTCTGATTTTTTTCTAGGTCAAATGTGACCATATACCAGAAGATGGGCACCGGAGGTGGGCCGAGGTGGCCACAACCCATCAGGGCGCGCCCAGTGGGGCCTGGCGTGCCCTGGTGGGTTGTGCCCACCTGGCAGGCCCCCTCCGGTAGTTTTTTGCTCCAGTATTTTTTATTAAATGCAAAAATAATCCCCGTAAAATTTCAGCTTCATTGGAGTTGTGCAGAATAGGTATCTCTGATGTGCTTTTCTTAGTTCCAGAATTCCCGCTGCCGGTATTTTCCCTCTTTGTGTAAACCTTGCATATTATGAGAGAAAAGGCATTAGAACCACTCCCCAAAGCATTATTATTCAACAAAACAAAGTAAATAATAGTAGGAAATCATGATGCAAAATGGACGTATCAACTCCCCCAAGCTTAGACCTCGCTTGTCCTCAAGCAAAAGTCGATAATGAAAAGCATGTCCACATGGTTTGATAGAGAGGTGTCGATAAAAAAAAAATACGGACATAGAAGCATCATGTTTATTATCATAACAGCAACAAACTCTATCATAAAAACTTATTTCAATACATTTTTATCATATAGCTTCTCATGAGCAAGTAACAATTCATCAGAACATAGAAGTATGAAGCATAAACCTTATTGGGAACCAACAAACTATGTTCTCAGTCAACTTTGCAACTACAATTCATCATATTTTCAGGAAGGGTCTCATGTCGGAGCCTTTTGGCAAGTCCACATACTCAACCATCATTTAGTCTTATATGATTGCTAACGCTCCCGGCATACCCATGAACAAAAAGTTTCAACCAGACACATAGGAAGATAGGGGCTTATAGTTTCGCCTCCCAACTTACTCACCTCAACACTACTAGAAAAAAGGCTGTTAGTGGCGCACCTATTTTGGCTATTAATGGCGCACTATAGGTGCGCCACTATCATCACGCCATTTGTAACTGTTAGTAATGGCGCACATTTGGTGCGCCATTACTATCACAGATAGTAATGGCGCACCTATAGTGCGCCATTACTATGCCTAGAAGTGCGCCATTACTATCTGACTTAGTAATGGCGCACCACATAGAAGTGCGCCATTACTATCTGACTTAGTAATGGCGCACCACATAGAAATGCGCCATTACTAACAATTTATTTTTCAAATTTTTTTTCAGAAATTTTTTTTTCAATTTTTTTCAGAATTTTTTTTTTCGTTTTTTTCTTAATCTCGGGTCACTATGGCTTAATCTCGGGTCAATATGCTTAATCTCAAGTCAAATCGCACTCCGTGGTCAAACTTCCCGGAAGGTCACCCATCCTCACACTACTCCAGCCCGAGCATGCTTAACTTCTCAGTTCTATCCAACCCCAGCACCAGCTCACTTAACAAGCACTTGTTGATATATCTATCATATCAATCCTATTAAACCTTGTTGATGTCTAGGACTTTGTTCATGTTCATGAGTGTGATGAAATTTTGAAAAAAAAATTCAAACTTCCCGGTCATATTACGTATCATATTTTGAACATTTTTTCCAAAAAAAAAATTCGAAACCAATTTTTTTTTTCTGTTACTAGTGGCGCACCTAGCAGATGGTGCGCCATTACTAAGTTTGAATTTTTTTCCATTTTCCCCCCTCTAGATCTTAAAAGCCCCGTATCTTTTATTCTGTTAGGTTTTTGGGGATTCTAAAAATCTTCAACGGGGTTCCCCCGGTTGAATTCGGATGTAACTTTTCGAGTAGATGATTTTTCATATAAAACACTTTTTAATCCGAGTTCGTATGCAAAAGTTATGCCCATTTTACTAAATTCTAGAGAGATTTTGCAAATAAAGTCGAAATTCATATTTGTAAAATTTCCCAACAACTAGACCACATATCACATGGGAAACTTATTTTCTTTTATTTTTTTGACATTTCCATCATTTTCTTTTATTTTTTTGAAAACTGAAAAGGCGGTCCAGGGGGGGTGCATTTGGTGAAATTTGTCAAATTTAGTAATGAAGTGGGGAAAGTGAGTGTGGTAGGTAGCTGTCCAAAATATCTAGCTGCTCTCAGGTTACCAATGGCGCACCACCTTAAAATGCGCCATTAGTAACCCTGGTTACTAATGGCGTACCTGTCATGTGGTGCGCCATTACTAGTTTTGCAAAAAAAAAAGAATAATTGTTAGTTTTGTTAGTAGTGGCGCACTATACCCTGGTGCGCCATTACTAGTTTGAACTAGTAATGGCGCACTATACCCTGGTGCGCCATTACTAGTTTTGAAAAAAAAGTAAAAAAAAAATTGTCAGTAGTGGCGCACAGAGTGTGTGGTGCGCCATTACTAGTTTTGGAAAAAAAAATTGTTAGTAGTGGCGCACCGTTGGTATGGTGCGCCATTAGTGATATGGACACTAATGGCGTACCTACACATGGTGCGCCACTGCTATATAGCAGTGGCGCACCACATATGTGGTGCGCCATTAATGTCCATATTAGCTATAGCCCTTTTCCTAGTAGTGCAAGGGTGATGTCAACAATAATAACTCATGCCCACCCATATCCAACTGGATATATGTGCCTAGATCTTTCCTCACCACGTATTGCTTGCAAAAGAAAAAGTAAAAAGGAATAGGGAAGAATACTTTGACTCTTGCATAAAAGTAAATACATAAAAGTAAAAGATAGGCCCTTCGCAGAGGGAAGCTGAGGTTGTCATGCGCTTATTGGTTTGTATGCCCAATCCCTTAATATAAAAGAACGTCACGCTATATTGCCCCCTATGATAGCAACCTTTATTATGCACTCCGTCGCTTTTATTACTTTGCCATCATAAGTTCGTATATCGTTCAATTTTCTCTTACACTAATTGATCAAAACACTTTTAGAAGCAATTTTTATTGCCTTATTGCACCGATGACAACTTACTTGAAGGATCTTTCTCGATCCATAGGTAGGTATGGTGGACACTCAAAGAAAGAATTTGGGTTTGGGTTTTTGGATGCACAAGTAGTATTTCTACTTAGTGCGGATTTTTTGGCTAGCAAAGATATTGAGCAAGCACCACATGTTAAAGGATCTATGACAATATAACTTCTATGTGGATATGAAAAAACATAAATCATTACGTTGTCTTCCTTGTCCAACGTCAACAATTTTGACATATAATATTTGATGGGGGCTCACAATCATAAAAGATGTCCAAGATAGTGTATTTGCATGTGAATCTTCTCTTCCCTTATTAATTCTTTCATGAATTGCATCATTGACCAATGCTATGTTTGTCAATCTCCAATAAATTTTACTACTTATACTTTTCCTTATGTGATGTCATTACTCACCATAAAATTAGCATATGATTCTTTTCATTTGTTTTTCTTTTCTTTATTTTGATTGCAACAAGAAAGTAGAGAGGCAAAAACTCAAACTAAACTTTATTATATAACTTTCACACGATTACATAGATAGATCGGCCACGAAACTAACACACGAAAATAGATCATGCTAAACTTTTATTCAACTAAAGCAAAGGAAACTAAAGATCAAACTAAAATAGGTAAAGGTGAATAAAAGTGGTGGTGATACGATACCGGGGCACCTCCCCCAAGCTTGGCTCAAGCCAAGGGGAGTGCCCATACCTGTGAGCTCAAGTCTCCTTTGGTGGTGGTGATGAAGAAGGTGGTGGTGTTGAGGAAGCCTTCTTCTTCAACTCATATTTAAGCATAAAGTTTTCCCCCCTTAGATCATCGTTCTCCAACTCAAGATTTAATATCTTTTTGCACAATGCCGCCTTGCTCTCCTGTAGAAAACGAGATGGGATAAATTGGACCTTAGGTTTGTATCTTCTAGGGAGGCTTGATTTCTTAAACTCCACATGCATGTCTCCGGGTTGAGGTAATGGATCATCCTCTTCCTCAGAGCTATCATCGTTTACGTCCTTCATGGTAGCATCTTCTTCTTCCTCCAAGGTCCATAGACAGGGGTAAATTTCCCTAAATATCTTTGGGTCTGAAACATAGGGATCAACATGGCTCTCCCCCTCCGAATCTTGAGACGACATATTTTCAGATCTGTCAGGGAAACAACACGAAACAAGAACAAAGGATTTTTCTGCGATGTGGTCGTCAAAACAGTCGGGGGTATATATAGAGAATTTTTATTCTTGGGAAACAAGCATATGGAAGGAAAACGGAGTCGGGAAGGCATCCGAGGTGGGCACAACCCACCAGGGCGCGCCCAGGGGTGCTTGGCGCGCCTTGGTGTATCGTGCTCACCTCGATCACCTTCTGGTTTATTTCTTTATTTACAAAATTTTAAAATATTCCAAAACTGACAAAAAATATTTTTGCGGATTTTTCGGAGTCCGTTTACTTACCGTATCACGTACCTCCTATTTTTAGGAATTCTGGAGTGGTCCAGAAGGTTTCTTTTATGTGTTCGTCCACTGTCATGGTTTGGATAACATTGATTTCGACGTTAATAGGCGTACCTGAGATATAATGCTTAATTCTTTGTCCATTGACCACCTTCGGGTTAGTACCTTCGGCGTTATTAATCTTGATAGCTCCAAAACGATTAACCTCTTCGATAATATATGGTCCTTCCCATTTGGAGAAGAGCTTTCCTGCAAAAAAATCTTAAACGAGAGTTGAACAAAAGAACATAATCTCCTATTTTGAATTCCCGCTTTTGGATTCTTCTGTCGTGCCATCTTTTTACTTTTTCTTTGAATAGCCTAGCATTTTCATACGCTTGGGTTCGCCATTCATCTAGTGAGCTAATATCAAATAGCCTCTTCTCACCGGCAAGTTTGAAATCATAGTTGAGTTCTTTAATTGCCCAAAATGCTTTGTGTTCTAATTCTAGAGGCAAATGACAAGCTTTCCCATATACCATTTTATATGGAGACATACCCATAGGATTTTTATAAGCTATTCTATAGGCCCAAAGTGCATCATCTAATTTCTTAGACCAATTCTTACGAGACCTATTGACAGTTTTTTGTAATATTAATTTTATTTCTCTATTGCTAAGTTCAACTTGACCACTAGATTGAGGATGATAGGGTGATGAAATTCTATGGTTAACATCATATTTAGGAGGCACCATGGATAAAATGTGAACCACCATCGGTCATTAAATATCTAGGGACTCCAAACCTCGGGAAGATAACCTCTTTAAGCATTTTAATGGAGGTGTGGTGATCAGCACTACTAGTTGGAATAGCTTCTATCCACTTTGTGACATAATCAACCGCAACCAAAATATGAGTGTACCCATTGGAAGAAGGAAAAGGTCCCATATAGTTAAAACTCCAAACGTCAAATGGTTCGACAACAAGTGAATAATTCATAGGCATTTCCTAACGCTTACCGATATTACCAATTCTTTGACATTCATCACAAGACAAGACAAACTTACGAGCATCCTTGAAGAGAGTAGGCCAATAAAAACCAGATTGTAATACCTTATGAGCAGTTCTATCTCCCGCATGATGTCCTCCATAATCTTCGGAATGACATTTCTGTAGGATTTGTTCCTATTCATGCTCAGGTACACAACGTCTAATAATACCATCTACTCCTTCTTTATAAAGATGTGTGTCATCCCAAAAGTAATGTCTCAAGTCATAGAATTTTTTTCTTTTTTGTTGGTAAGTGAAGCTAGGTGGTATATATTTAGCGACAATGTAGTTAGCATAATCAGCATACCAAGGTGTGTTTTGAGAATCATTTATTACAGCTAACTGTTCGTCAGGGAAACTATCATCAATAGGTAGTGTGTCATCAAGAATATTTTCTAACCTAGACAAGTTATCAGCTACGGGGTTCTCAGCTCCCTTCCTATCAACGATGTGTAAGTCAAACTCTTGAAGCAAGAGAACCCACCTAATGAGTCTAGGTTTAGCATCTTTCTTTTCCATAAGGTATTTTATAGCAGCATGATCGGTGTGAACAATAACTTTGGAATCAACAATATATGATCAGAATTTATCACAGGCAAACACAACTGCTAAAAATTCTTTTTCAGTAGTAGCATAGTTTCGTTGGGCACTGTCTAGAGTTTTACTAGCATAATGGATAACATTCAATTTCTTATCAACTCTTTGTCCTAGAACAACACCAACAGCAAAATCACTAGCATCACACATAATTTCAAAAGGCAAGTTCCAATCAGGTGGTTGAACGATAGGTGCAGATGTTAAGGCTTTCTTGAGTGTTTCAAAGGCTTCCACACAATCATCATCAGAAACAAAAGGAATATCCTTTTGCAAAAGATTAGTAAGAGGCCTAGAAATTTTAGAGAAGTCTTTAATGAACCTCCTATAAAAACCAGCATTACCAACGAAACTGCGAATACCTTTAATATCTTTAGGACATGGCATTTTCTCAATTGCATCAACTTTAGCTTTATCCACATCAATACCTCGTTCAGATATTTCGTGCCCCAAGACAATGCCTTCATTAACTATAAAGTGGCACTTCTCCCAATTCAGGACGAGATTAATTTGTTCACATCTCTGAAAAACTCGATCAAGGTTGCTTAAGCAATCATCGAAAGAAGTTCCGTAAACGGAAAAATCATCCATGAAAACCTCCACAATCTTTTCACAAAAACCAGAGAATATAGTAGTCATACATCTTTGAAAGGTAGCAGGTGCATTGCATAAACAAAAAGGCATACGTCTATAATCATAGGTTCCAAAAGGGCAAGTAAAGGTAGTTTTCTCTTGATCGGATTGTGAAACAGGTATTTGAGAGAAACCAGAATATCCGTCTAGGAAACAAAAGTGTGTGTGCTTAGATAGTCTTTCAAGCATTTGATCAATGAAAGGCAGAGGATAATGGTCTTTCCTAGTAGCTTTATTTAATTTTCTAAAATCAATTACCATTCTATAGCCAGTGACAATTCTTTGTGGAATGAGTTCATTCTTATCATTGGGAACAACGGTAATACCTCCTTTCTTAGGGACACAATGAACGGGACTTACCCATCTACTATCAGCAATAGGATAGAATATACCTGCTTCCAGAAGCTTTAACATTTCATTTCTTACCACCTCTTTCATCTTAGGATTCAATTGCCGTTGGTGATCAACAACGGGTTTAGCATCAGGTTCCATATTAATCTTGTGCTGACATAGACTGGGACTAATGCCCTTAAGATCATCAAGAGTATATCCAATAGCAGCCCGATGCTTCCTTAAAATTTTCAATAATGTCTCTTCTTCATGTTCTGAAAGGTTACCACTAATAATAACAGGATATATCTTTTTATCATCAAGATAAGCATACTTCAAAGTGTCAGGCAATTGTTTCAATTCAAACACAGGATCACCTTTAGGTGGAGGGAGTCCTCCAAGAGTTTCAATAGGCAAATTGTGTTTCAGGAGAGGTTGTTGTTCAAAGAAATTTTTATCTATCTCATTTCTTTCACGCGAGTGCATATCATTTTCATGGTCAAGCAAATATTGTTCTAAAGGATAGGTAGGAGGCACAGCAATAGAAGCAAGACCAATTATTTCATCCTTACGATAACGCTTTATCACGAGGTTGTCTACTAAACTTGGAAAAATTAAACTCTCACATTACCAAAACTGACACCGACAGTTTGTTTTTCACAATCTATCTTAGCATTGATGGTGCTCAAGAAAGGTCTACCAAAGATAATGGGACAAAAGTCATCTTGTGGGGGAACCAAGGACTAGAAAATCAATAGGGTATTTTACCTTCCCAAGTGGTGTGATAGTGTCTCTATTAGCAAGTTTAATAGTAACATCAATGTCTTCTATTTCAGCAGGTGCTATTTCATCCATAATTTCTTGGTATAGAGTAAAAGGGATAGCACTCACACTAGCACCCAAATCACATAGACCATGGTAGCAATGATCTCCTATTTTGACTGAGACAACACGCATGCCTTCTATGGGTCTATGTTTATCTTTTTCATTGGGTTTAGCAATTCTAGCAGCTTCATCAAAAAAGTAGATAACATGCCCATCAATATTTTCTACCAAGAGATCTTTAACCATAGCAACACTAGGTTCTACTTTGATTTGCTCACGGGGCTTAGGTGCTCTTATATTACTCTTACGAACCACAGTTGATACCTTAGCATGTTCCTTTATCCTAACAGGGAAATGTGGTTTTTCAATATAAGCGGTAGGCACAACTGGATCAACATTGTAAAAGATGGTTTCTTCTTTAGTTATTACCGGTTCTTTAATTTCTTCTTTAATAGGGGGATGATATTTAAACCACTTCTCCTTAGGGAGGTCAACGTGAGTAGAAAATGCTTCGCAGAAAGAGGCTATTATCTCAGAGTCAAGTCCATATTTAGTGCTAAACTTGTGAAAAGTATCGGTATTCATAAAAGATTTAACACAATCAAATTCAAGGTTTTATACCTGACTCATTACCTTCGTCGAGTTCCCAATCTTCAGAGTTGCGTTTAATTCTTTCTAAGAGTTGCCATTAGTCCTGGTTGGGAAGGGCCTTTAGTCCCGGTTCCCCAACTGGGACTAAAGTGTAGAGACTAAAGGGTCCAAGCCTTTAGTCCCGGTTGGCTACGACCCGGGACTAAAGGGGCTCCACGCGGCCACTGTCTGGAGCAGGGCTGGAGGACCTTACCAACCGGGACTAAAGACTCCACCTTTAGTCCCGGTTGGTAAGAATTATTTCGAAAAAAATGATTTTATTTATTTATTTTTTGAAATTTTGTTTTTGATTTTTTTAAGTTTTTCCCGATTTTCA
This sequence comes from Elymus sibiricus, assembly GCA_039707655.1. Classification (NCBI taxonomy): domain Eukaryota; kingdom Viridiplantae; phylum Streptophyta; class Magnoliopsida; order Poales; family Poaceae; genus Elymus; species Elymus sibiricus. The sequence continues at coordinate 486,155,941 of CM077671.1, forward strand.
AATCTTTGCATTATTTGACAATTTAATCTCTAATCACCCCTCCTCACTGCTCCAGCGTGGAGCAGTCATTCCAAATCGTCTAACTTCCCGACCGGTCACCCATCCTCTCACTACTCCAGCCCCAGCATGCTTAACTTCCCAGTTCTATTTCCCCTAGTTTCCAAGTCTGCACTTGTTGTTTTCCTGACAATAGTAAGCTATCAATCCTATTAACCCTTAGGTCAATATGTCACATGATTTAATTTTTTGAATTCCAAACAATTATTAAAATAAAATAAGTAATAATAATATTGAATTTCAATGAAAATCAAATAAGTAATAATATTATTTTATTCATTTTTTTTGCCATTTATTAATTTAATAGGGCATAATTAATATCTTTAAATCTGTAAATCGAAATTGGACAAATAATATATCCATTATTATTAGAAAAATGTGAGGAATCCAAATATGACATCATTTTTTATAAATAAAATTAAAAACAACTAACATAGCAATAAAGTAATATTAACTAATTACAAAAACTAAATTATTGTCAAACAACAGAAACTAAAGATAATTATATTAAAGTGGCAAAAAGAATTACTTTTTAATATAGCAAAACTAATTCTACCAACTAAAGTGCCAAGTTTCAACCTTTTCAGTGTTCATTTGTATTGCCTTTTAATTTTAGGGTCATTTAGCTCAAAAAAATAATTAAATGCATGAATAGTAGCAAATGAAGTTAGAAAGGGTTGAAATTTGAAGATGTGGCTTAGAATGGTGCATATTGAATGCACAAAAAGTGTGGAGTTGAAATAAGTTAAAAAAATGAAATGCCTTTGTAACAGATGAGTTTTCGTCTGAAACCCTCATACTTCGAAGGAGATGGTCCAGTTTGTACACGAAGTGCATCCAGTTTTTGCTGTAACCCTCTCAACTTTTTAGCACATGCTATGCGGTCGAAATGATGATACCATGCCAAGTTTCAACCTTTTCAGTGTTCATTTGTATTGATTTTTAATTTCAGGGTCATTTAGCTCAAAAAAATCATTAAATGCATGAAAAGTAGCAAATGAAGTTAGAAAGGGTTGAAATTTGAAGATGTGGCTTAGAATGGTGCATAGTGAATGCACAAAAAGTCTGGAGTTAAATAAGTTAAAAAAATGAAATGCATTTGTAACAGATGAGTTTTCGTCCGAAACCCACATACTTCGAAGGAGATGGTCCAGTTTGTACACGAAGTGCATCCAGTTTTTGCTGTAACCCTCTCAACTTTTTATCACATGCTATGTGGTCGAAATGATGATACCATGCCAAGTTTCAACCTTTTCAGAGTTCATTTGTTGTGACAACAATTAAAAACAACAATTAAATGACTAAAACAACTATATAAGCAAAACACTACTGTTTTAATTAAAATCCCAATTTAAATTATTCTAAAAATAACCAAATAAATCTTACTGTGACAACAATCTAACATGTGACTAGGAGCAAAAATAATTAAATTAAAACTATTTTTAAACTCAAGTTATTCACAATCTAGGGTTTGACGCAAATTTGAACAATTTCAAATTTAAACCATTGAAATTTGAAAACTAATGGCAGAAACAGAAACTAGACAAAATTTTTAATCTAATGCAAAAAGAATCACGAAAAAACATCAAATATCCTAAAAGATATAAGGAATTTAAAACAGAAACTAAAAACAGACAACAAATAGAAAAACAGAAAAGAAACTTTCAAAACCCTTTAGTCCGGGTTGGTATCTCCAACCGGGACTAAAGGTTAGACCCCTTTAGTCCCGGTTTGTATCACCAACCGGGACTAAAGGTCTATCTCTAGTCCCGGTTGGTGATACCAACCGGGACTAAAGGCGCTCGTAGGGGCCCCAGCCTGACGCCAGCCTGCCACCACCCCTTTAATCCCGGTTGGTCACACCAACCGGGACTAGAGGTCACAAATGAACCGGGGCTAAAGCCTAGCCGTTGAAACCGGGACTATAGGTCACATTAGTCCCGGTCCAAAACCCGACCGGGACTAATGCTCCGGACGAAAGGTCTGTTTTCTACTAGTGCTTGAATTCAATAGTCTTCTTCATATAAGAACCAGCACAAGAAGTATCGAGCATGGATTGATCATTATGAGAAAGCCGAGCATAAAAATTCGGAATGATAACTTCTCTCGGAATGGCATGATTGGGGCATGAATATAACATTGACTTAAGCCTCGCCCAAGCTAGAGCGATACTTTCTCCTTCACGAGGCCAAAAATTATATATATAATTCCGATCATGATGAACTAGATGCATGGGATAAAACTTTTGGTGGAATTCCAATTGCAAACGATTCCAGTTCCATGTTCCAAGATCATCACATAGCCTATACCATGTCAATGCTTTTCCCTCCATAGATAAAGGGAAAACCTTATTCTTAACTTCATCTCCGCGTAAACCTGTAAGCTTAAATAATCCACAAATTTCGTTCACATATAAGAGGTGCATATCAGGATGTTCAGTTCCATCTCCTGCATAAGCTTTAGCAAGCAGTTGTTCTAACATACCCGAAGGAATTTCATAAGTAACATTTTCAGTAGGTGCTGTAGGTTGAGGGGCAACTAATTGTGGTTCCGGTCGAGGTGAAGATACCCCGAACAAACCCCTCAAAGGATTGTTTTCCATAGTAGCAAGTGGCAATAAATTTCAGCACGTAGAATAAGTTTTTCCTTACCGATTTCCACTTACCAAGAGCGCTTCACTCCCCGGCAACGACGCCAGAAAAGAGTCTTGATGACCCACAAGTATAGGGGATCAATCGTAGTCCTTTTGATAAGTAAGAGTGTCGAACCCAACGAGGAGCAGAAGGAAATGACAAGCGGTTTTCAGCAAGGTAATTTCTGCAAGCACTGAAATTGTAGGTAACAGATAGTTTGATAGCAAGATAATTGGTAACAAGAAAGTAACGGTAACGGTAAATAGGGTGCAGCAAGGTAGCCCAATCCTTTTGAGGGAGTAAATAGCATAAAACTACTACTTTACAGGCTATGGTTCCAAAAAACTACCGGTTTTTAATTTTTCTCTGATAACTACCGAATGGGTGGTCGGCTGTTTCAAAAAAAACCAAATAGCCGAGTGCTTTACGATTAATCGTGATTATGACAGTTGGGGCCCACACGTAAGATAACTGATTGTTTGACCGTTTGTTTGACCGTTAACTAACATTTGGGACCCACATGTCAGTGTCTCTTTTTCTAAAACAAGCAATTAGGACCCTATAATTTTTTTTAAAAGCAATCAAGTCTTGCAAATATTTATACAAAGCAATCGGGTCCAATGCATGCGGGGTGGAGCTCCCGTCCGACTCCAACAAATCCATGGCGGAGCGTGCGCGCCGACGGCCGCCTCCTCCGACCGGCGAGCCGCGCCCGCAGCCCCCTCCTCCTCCGGCCGGCGAGACACCTCCTCCTTCGTCCGGTGAGCCGCATCTGTAGTCGCTTCCTCCTCCGGCCGGCGAGCCACCTCCTTCTCTGTCCGACGAGCTGGGCCCGCAGCCGCCTCCTCCTCCGGCCGGCGAGCCACCTCCTCCCCCGGCCGGCGAGCCGCGCCCACAGGCCCCTCCTCCCCCGGCCAGCGAGACGCCTCCTCCTTCGGCCGGTGAGCTGCGCCCGCAGTCGCCTCCTCCTCCAGCCGGCGAGCCACCACCTCCTCCGGCCGGCGTGCCAACACCTCCTCCGGCTGGCGAGCCACCACCTCCTCCGGTCGGCGAGCCACCTCCTCCTCCGTCCGACGTGATGTGCCCGCAGCCGCCTCCTCCTCCGACCGGCGAGCCACCTCCTCGTCTGGCCGGTGAGCCGCACCCGCAGTCACCTCCTCCTCCAGCCGGCGAGCTGCGCCTGCAGCCGCAACGGCTTCTCCCTCTTCCCTCCTCCTCGGGTGCTCCCCGTCGTGCTTCCCGTGCTCCCCGGCGTGTGGCTTGGCCGGCGTGGAGGCGAGGCTTGACGGGCGCGAAAGGAGAGGTGGACGGACGTCGCTTTGGGCGGTGGCATGGGCCAGCAGGTGGCCGGCGGCCATGGCGGTCTCTGGTTCGGGTTCTGCTTTAGGGGAGAGGAGAATGAAACCAGAGGGGAAAAAGAAAAATAAGAAAGAGGCACTAACATGTGGGTCCCATATATCAGTTAACGGTCAAACAAACGGTTCGTTTAGGTGCGGGTCCCAGCTGTCATAACCATGATTAATCGTAAAGCACCCGGCTATTTGGGTTTTTTGAAACAGCCAACCAATCATTTGGTAGTTATCAGAGAAAAATTAAAAACCGGTAGTTTTTTGGAACCATAGCCTGTAAAGTAGTAGTTTTATGCTATTTACTCCCTTTTGAGGCAAAGGACAGGCCAGAACAATCTCTAATAATAGGCAAAGTGTTCTTGAGGGTACAGGGGAATTTCGTCTAGTCACTTTTATCATGTTGGTTTGATTCGTGTTCGCTACTTTGATAATTTGATATGTGGGTGGACCGGTGCTTGGGTGCTGTTCTTACTTGAACAACCTCCCACTTATGATTAACCCCCTCGCAAGCATCCGCAACTATGAGAAAAGTATTAAGATAAAATCTAACCATAGCATTAAACTTTTGGATCCAAATCAGCCCCTTACGAAGTAGCGCATAAACTAGGGTTTAAGCTTCTGTCACTCTAGCAACCCATCATCTAATAACTACTCCACAATGCATTCCCTTAGGCCCATGAATGGTGAAGTGTCATGTAGTCGACGTTCACATGACACCACTAAGGGAATCACAACATACATATCATCAAAATATCGAACACATATATCAAATTCACATGATTACTTGCAACATGACTTCTCCCGTGACCTCAAGAACAAAGGTAACTACTCACAAATAATAAACATGCTCAAGATCAGAGAGGTATTGAATAGCATAATGGATCTGAACATATGATCTTCCACCAAATAAACCATATAGTAATTAACTATGCAAGGTAATCAACACTACTAGTCACCCACAGGTACCAATCTGAGGTTCCGGTACAAAGATTGAACACATGAGATGAACTAGGGTTTGAGAGGAGATGGTGCTGTTGAAGATGTTGATGAAGATTGGCCTCCCAAAGATGAGAGGGGTGTAGGTGATGTCGATAGCTTCGATTTCCCCCTCCGGTCCGGGAGGGAAGTTCCCCCGGCGGAATCGCTCCGCCAGAGGGCAAAAGTGCTCCTGCTCAAGTTCCGCCTTGAGGCAGCGGCGTTTCGTCACGAAAGTCCTCCTCTGATTTTTTCTAGGTCAAATGTGACCATATACTAGAAGATGGGTACCGTAGGTGGGCCGAGGTGGCCACAACCCATCAGGCCACCCTGGTGGGTTGTGCCCACCTGGCAGGCCCCCTCCGGTAGTTTTCTGCTCCAGTATTTTTTATTCAATGCAAAAATAATCCCCATAAAATTTCAGCTTCATTGGAATTGTGCAGAATAGGTATCTCTGATGTGCTTTTCTTAGATCCAGAATTCCTGCTGCCGATATTCTCCCTCTTTGTGTAAACCTTGCATATTATGAGAGAAAAGGCATTAGAATCACTCCCCAGAGCATTATTATTCAACAAAGCAAAGTAAATAATAGTAGGAAATCATGATGCAAAATGGACGTATCAGCTATGTTGTATGGCTTAGAGCCGGGACTTCAAAGGCGTTTTGAACGTAATGGAGCATATGAGATGTTCCAGGAGTTGAAGTTTATCTTTGAAAAGAATGCCCGGATCAAGAGGTATGAGACCTCCGATAAATTCTATGCTTGCAAGATGGAGGAGAACGGGTCTGTTAGTGAACACATACTTAGAATGTCTGGGTATTCCAACCATCTGGCTGAGTTGGGAATTACTCTCTCGCCGGAGGCGATCACTGACTGAGTTCTTCAATCACTGCCACCTAGCTACAAGAGCTTTGTGTTGAACTATAACATGCAAGGGATGAACAAATCAGTCGCCGAGTTGTTTGCGATGCTGAAAGTCGCTGAGTCTGAAATCCAGAAGGAGCATCAAGTGTTGATGGTCAATAAAACCACTAGTTTTAAGAAGAATGGCAAGGGCAAGAAGGGTAACTCCAAGAAGAGTGGCAAATCAGTTTCCCCTCCTGATACGTCTCCAACCTATCTATAATTTTTGCTTGTTCCATACTGTTATATTATCATTCTTGGATGTTTTACAATCATTTTATTACAACTTTATATCATTTTTTTGGGACTAACCTATTGACATAGTGCCAAAGTCCCAGTTGTTGTTTTTGCTTGTTTTTTACTTCGCAGAAAATCAATACCAAACGGAGTCCAATCGTGACAAAACTTTTTGGAGATTTTTTCTAGACCAGAAGACACCCAGTGGGCCAAACAAGAGCCAGGAAGGTGGGCTGTGGGGAGCACAACCCACCAGGGCGCGCCAGGGGCCCCCGGCATGCCCTGATGGGTTGTGCCCTCCACGGAGCCCCTCTGCACCGCATCTGATGCCTATAAATTCCCAAATATTCGAAAAACCCAAGAGGAGTAGACGAAACACAATTCCAACCGCCGCAAGTTCCAGAACCGCGAGATCCAATCTAAACGCCATCACAGAGGGGTTCATCTTCCTCATAGGTGCCTCTCCGATGATGCGTGAGTAGTCCACCATAGACCTACGGGTCCGTAGGCAGTAGCTAGATGGCTGCTTCTCTCTCTCTCTCTTATGATTCTCAATACAATGGTCTCTTGGAGATCTATTTGATGTAAACTTTTGCGGTGTGTTTGTTGGGATCCGATGAATTTTGAGTTCATGATCAGTTTCTATCCACGAATATTATTTGAGTCTTCTTTGATCTCTTATATGCATGATTGCTTATAGCATCGTATTTCTTCTTCGAATCTTTGGTTTAGTTAGGCCGACTAGATCGATTTTTCTTGCCATGGGAAGAGGTGCTTTGTGATGGGTTCGATCTTGCGGTGTTCTTTCCAAGTGACAGAATGGGCAGCAAGACACGCATGTATCGTTGCTATTAAGGATAACAAGTGGGGTCTATTCCTATATGAATAGATCTTGTCTACATCATGTCATCGTTCTTATTGCATTACTCCGTTTTTCCATGAACTTAATACATTAGATGCATGTTGGATAGCAGTCGATGTGTGGAGTAATAGAGGTAGATGCAGGCAGGAGTCGGCCTACCTATCTTGGACGTGATGCCTATATAATGATAATCGCCTTGGATATCGTCATGACTATTCGATTTTCTATCAATTGCCCAATATTAATTTGTTCACCCACCGTGTGCTATACTCATGAGAGAAGCCACTAGTGAACCCTACGGCCCCCGGGTCTACTTTTCCAACATATTGCTTTCCGATCTAACTTTTTGCAATCTTTGTTCTTAGATCTACAAAACCAAAAACCCCAAAACATATTGCTGCATATTTACTCTTTTTATTTGTGTTCTTGAGAGATCTATCTCTCCTATCGATCACTACCTAATCTATCTTATTACCGTCAAGAGATTGACAACCTCTTTTTCGCGTCGGGTTGCAAGTATTTGTTGTTTGTGTGCAGGTGCTGCTTATTGGGTGGTTGTGATCCTCCTACTGGTTCGATAACCTTGGTTTCATAATTGAGGGAAATACTTACCGTCGCTGTGGTGCATCATCCCTTCCTCTTTGGGGAAATACCGACGCAGTCTCAAGCCACGTCAAGGGAATTTCTGGCTCCGTTGCCGGGGAGGAAGCAGTCTCTTTTACGTGCCTATCGTAGGCGCCGAGGGGACTCCATCATCATCTACCAGGTTCCTAATCACAAATCTCATCTCCTTGAAATTAAATTATTTGCCATTGGCCTCTCGTTTTCCTCTCTCCCACTTCACCAATTTGCCGTTTTATTCACCCTCTTTTTCGGTTGCCCTTTTTCTTGCCGGATCTCTTCCTTGCTTGCAATCTTGTTTGCGTAGTCACGATGACTCATGAGAATACCAAGTTGTGTGATTTTTCCAACACTACTAATAATGATTTTATCAGTACGCCTATTGCTCCTCCCGCCACTAGTGCGGAGTCTTGTGATATTCATGCCGCTTTGTTGAATCTTGTCATGAAAGATCAATTTGCCGGTAATCCTAATGAGGATGCCGCGTCCCATATAAACACGTTCGTTGAATTGTGTGATATGCAAAAGAAAAAAGATGTGGACACTGATATTATCAAGTTGAAATTATTTCCTTTTTCCTTGTGGTATCGTGCAAAAATTTGGTTTTCCTCTTTGCCTCGCAATAGTATCGATTCTTGGAATAAGTGCAAGGATGCTTATATCAATAAGTATTTTCCGCCTGCGAAAATTATTTCCCTTAGGACGCAAATCATGTATTTTAAGAAACTTGAGCATGAACATGTTGCACAATCTTGGGAAAGAATGAAGTTGATGATAAGAAATTGTCCTACACATGGTTTGAATCTTTGGATGATCATACAAAAATTTTATGCAGGATTGAATTTTGTCTCTAGAAATCTTTTAATTCCACCGCGGGTGGTACTTTTATGGAGATTACTTTGGGTGAAGCTACTAAATTGCTAGATAATATCATGGCTAATTATTCTCAATGGCATACCGAAAGAGCACCTACTAGTAAAAAATTTAATTTGGTAGAGGAAATTAGTACTTTGAGTGATAAAGTTGATGCTTTGATGAAATTGGTTGCTAGTAAGAATGCTCCTATTGATCTTAATGATGTGCCTTTGTCTACTTTGATTGAGCAAAATAGTGAATCCGTAGATGTGAATTTTGTCTCGCACAACAATTTCAATAACAATGCTTATAGAGGTAATTTTAATCCTAGGCCTTTTCCTAGAAATTCCTCTAATAATTATGGTAATTCCTATGGTAATTCTTCTTACAATAAAAATAGGACCACCTCTGATCTTGATAGTAATATTAAAGAATTTATCAATGCGCAAAAGGCTTTCAATACTACGATAGAAGAAAAGTTGAATAAGATTGATGATATGTCTAGAAGCATTGATAGAATTTCTCATGATGTTGAAAATCTCAAGTTGAAAGCTTTTGTGTTTAAGATTGATGAATCTATTAAAGCTTTATATGTCTCTATGGATGAAAGTAAGAAAAGAACCGCTATGCTTAGAGCTAAAAGAGAAATCTAAGAAAAATCGTTTTTTAGTGATTGCCTTTACAAAAAAGATGAAGATCTTAAAGTGATTGGTGTTTATTCTATTGATTCCTTGTTTAGTAATATTAAAATTGATAATGAAGGGACTGAAGTAGAGTCAACTTTATCTAGAAGGCGTCCCAATAATTTGGAGGGTGAAAATCTTGATGAAAATTTTGATAAAAGTGGGTTTGAAGAGGTCAAAACTTTAACTAGTGATGTGCCCACTATCTTGGATTGCAAAGATTTTAACTATGATAGTTGCTCTTTGATTGAATGTATTTCTTTGTTGCAATCTATGTTGAATTGACCCCATGCTTATGAGCAAAATAAAGCTTTTACTAAACATATCGTTGATGCCATGATGAAATCTTTTGAAGAAAAGTTGGAGTTGGAGATTTCTATTCCTAGAAAATTACATGATGAGTGGGAACCTACCATTAAGGTCAAGATTAAAAATTATGAATGCTTTGCTTTGGGTGATTTGGGTGCTAGTGTTTCCACGATTCCGAAATCTCTATGTGATGTGCTTGGTCTTACCAACATTGAAGAATGTTCTCTTAATTTGCACTTGGCGGATTCTACCATTAAAAAGCCTTTGGGAAGAATTAATGATGTTCTTATTATTGCAAATAGGAACTATGTGCCTATTGATTTTATTGTGCTTGATATTGATTGCAATCCGTCTTGTCCCATTATACATGGTAGACCGTTTTTACGCACTATAGGTGCCGTGATTGATATGAAAGAAGGCAATATTCATTTTCAATTTCCCTTGAGAAAGGGTATGAAACACTTCCCTAGAACAAGAATTAAGCCACCATATGAATCAATCATGAGGGCATCCTATGGATCCAAAACCAAAGATGACAATACTTGAATCTATCCAATATGCCTAGCTAGGGGCGTAAAACGATAGCGCTTGTTGGGAGGCAACCCAATGAATAAATAAATTTTTTCTTTTTCCTTTCTGTTTTTGAGTGTTGACACAATTATTCCTCTGATATGATTGTGTTTTATGGTTTATTTAGTGTTTGTGCCAAGTAAAGCCTTTAGGATGATTCATAGGATGAGTAGAAGTGATGCTGAATCTGAAACAGAAACTTTACGTCCAGTATATGAATTTTCATTTTTTGCTGGAACGTGATCTTGAGCTGAAATTTTAACAAAGTGTTTCTATACAAATTCCTTACGTTTTACTAATGTCGGAATTCTTAGAGTTACATAAGTATGGTTAGAGTACATATTACTACAGACTGTTTTGTTTAAGACAGATTATGTTTTTGTTGCATTGTGTGCTTGTTTTGATGAATCTCTGGTTTGTATCGGGGGGTATAAGCCATGGAAAAGTTGAAATAAAGTAGGTATAATGCAATTATAAAATTTTAATGGGTTTGCCACAGTACCTAAAGTAGTGATTTGCTTTATTATACTAACGGATCTCACGAAGATTTTGTTGAGTTTTGTGTGATTGAAGTTTTCAAGTTTTGGGTGAGATCACGATGGATGAAGGAATAAGGAGTAGTAAAAGCCTAAGCTTGGGGATGCTACCGCACCCCCAAGATATATCCAAAGAGAAACAAGCAACTAAGCTAGGGGATGCCCCTAAGTGGCATCCCCTCTTTCTTCTAACGACCATCGGTATTTTACTTGGACCTATATTTTTATTCGTCACATATCATGAGTTTTGCTTGGAGCGTCTTGTATCTTTGCTTGCTTTGTTTTTTAGTTTTTCCCTTGTATCCTTGCTGTACACACCTATTTGAGAAATCCAAAATCATGCTATGATTTGTTAGAATTGCTCTATGTGCTTCACTTAAACTTTTTGAGCTATAGAATTGCTCTAGTGCTTCACTTATATCTTTTTGAGCACGGTGTGCTTGGAAATTTTTGTAGAAATACTCTCATGCTTCACTTAGATTAATTTGAGAGTAGGTAAATTTTGAAGAAATCCTCTCATGCTTCACTTATATATTTTTGAGAGATGAAATCTTTATGCTCATGTGCTTCACTTAAATTTGTTTGAGCTTGCCAAAAAGCAATGGCAATATATGAAACTAGTCCCAAAGTGATAGATATCCAAGGAGGATATAATAAAAACTTTCATGAAGATCATTGGACAAATTAAGCTTGATTCCTTGTAATAGTTTTGAAACATGATGATAGTAATATGTGAGTCATGTTAGTGAGTAATTATGCTTAGTAGGAATATTGGTGTTAAGGTTTGTGATTCCTTATGCATGCACGAAAGTCAATAGTTATGCAATGAAGTTACACCCTACTTGTGGTGCATTATTCGGTGTTAGTTATGTTCAATGCTCACTTATGTGATTTTTCATTTCTTGGTTTGGTTGCTTCCCAATCTATTTGCTAGCCTTCATTTGTACTAAGTAGAAACACTACTTGTGCATCCAAAATCCTTAAACCAAGTTTTGCCTTATGAGTCCACCATACCTACCTATATGCGGTAATTCCATGCCATTCCAAGCAAATTTGTATGTGCCATCTCTAAATTTTCAAAATAAAATTTCTTTTTTCTGTGCCCATACCGCTCATGAAACGGTGGGGAGTGTCCAATATTTTTCCATGCTAGATGTGTTATTCTCAAGATGAGTGTTTATTCACTTGTCAATGCACGAGAGTGCGGCGGTAATAGTGATGCCCATTCCCGAAATGAAAAAGAAAAAATATTTACTTTATGTTGTCAAATAATAAATTCCTTGGAAAATGTTAGTATGGAAGGCAACCGTGGATACGGCCCGCCATGGAAAGTGAAAGTTTGGTGGAAAAAGGAATAAACTTTATTCTGTTTGGGAACCGCCTATGATATATCTAGCATGGAAAGTATTGTGAACTACTTTGTCGCTTTCGTTGACAGGAAAAGCATGCCACCCAAAATAATTTTTTCTCTCATTTTAAACTTTGAGCTCTGGCACCTCTACAAATCCCTACTTCCCTCTGCGAAGGGCCCATCTATTTACTTTATGCAATTTTTATTTTTTGCTTTGAGTCTCCATCTTATCTTATAAGAACCAACTAGGGGGCACTATGATCGTACTTGAGCATTGGGCATAGCTAATATTTGAGTGTGTTTCGTGAATGGATCAATGATTGAGCATGATGGGCTAGGGATAACTTTCTTTAGTGTTGATATTTTGAAAGACATGGTTGCTTGTTGACATGCTTGAGTATTGAAGTCATTATGTTAAAACTAGACTATTGCTTTGAATCATTATAAATCCAAATGTCCATGCTACAAAAGAAGAAAAGAATATGATGAACATGTTAGGCAGCATTCCACATCAAAAATTCTGTTTTTATCATTTACCTACTCGAGGACGAGTAGGAATTAAGCTTGGGGATGCTGATACGTCTCCAACGTATCTATAAGTTTTGCTTATTCCATGCTATTATATTATCATTCTTGGATGTTTTACAATCATTCTATTACAACTTTATATCATTTTTTGGGACTAACCTATTGACATAGTGCCAAAGTGTCAGTTGCTGTTTTTTACTTCGGAGAAAATCAATACCAAACGGAGTCCAATCGCGACGAAACTTTTTGGAAATTTTTTTTGGACCAAAAGACACCCAGTGTGCCAAACAAGAGCCAGGAAGGTGGGCTACGGGGAGCACAACCCACCAGGGCGCGCCAGCGGGCCCCCGGCGTGCCCTGATGGGCTGTGCCCTCCACAGAGCCCCTCTGCACCGCCTCTGATGCCTATAAATTCCCAAATATTCAAAAAACCCTAGAGGAGTCGGCGAAACACAATTCCAGCCGCCGCAGGTTCCAGAACCGCGAGATCCAATCTAAACGCCATCACGGAGGGGTTCATCTTCCTCATAGGCGCCTCTCCGATGATGCGTGAGTAGTCCACCAAAAACCTACGGGTCTTAGGCAGTAGCTAGATGGCTTCTTCTCTCTCTCTTATGTTTCTCAATACAATGGTCTCTTGGAGATCTTTTTGATGTAAACTTTTGCGGTGTGTTTGTTGGGATCCGATGAATTTTGAGTTCATGATCAGTTTCTATCCATGAATATTATTTGAGTCTTCTTTGATCTCTTATATGCATGATTGCTTATAGCATCGTATTTCTTCTTCGAATCTTTGGTTTAGTTAGGCCGACTAGATCGATTTTCTTGCCATGGGAAGAGGTGCTTTGTGATGGGTTCGATCTTGCGGTGTTCTTTCCCAGTGACAGAAGGGGCAGCAAGACACACATGTATCGTTGCTATTAAGGATAACAAGATGGGATCTATTCCTACATGAATAGATCTTGTCTACATCATGTTATCATTCTTATTGCATTACTCCGTTTTTCCATGAACTTAATACACTAGATGCATGCTGGATAGTGGTCGATGTGTGGAGTAATAGAGGTAGATGCAGGCAGGAGTCGGTCTACCTATCTTGGATGTGATGCCTATATAATGATCATCGCCTTGGATATCGTCATGAATATTTGATTTTCTATCAATTGCCCAACAGTAATTTGTTCACCCACCATGTGCTATACTCATGAGAGAAGCTAGTAGTGAACCCTACGGCCCCCGGGTGTACTTTTCCAACATATTGCTTTCCGATCTATCTTTTTGCAATCTTTGTTTTCAGATCTACAAAACCAAAAACCCAAAAACATATTGCTACATATTTACTCTTTTTATTTGTGTTCTTGGGAGATCTATCTCTCCTATCTATCACTACCTAATCTATCTTATTACCGTAGAGAGATTGACAACCTCTCTTTCACGTTAGGTTGCAAGTATTTGTTTTTTGTGTGCAGGTGCTGCTTATTGGGTGGTGGTGATCCTCCTACTGGTTTGATAACCTTGGTTTCATAACTGAGGGAAATACTTACCGTCGATGTGCTGCATCATCCCTTCCTCTTTGGGGAAATACCGACGCAGTCTCAAGCCACGTCACCTCCTGTGAAGAAACCCAAGGCTGGACCTAAGCCAGAAACTGAGTGCTTTCATTGCAAGGGTACTGGCCACTGGAAGCAGAATTGCCCCAAGTATCTGGCCGACAAGAAGGCGGCCAACACCAAACAAGGTATATATGATATACATGTTATTGATGTGTACCTTACCAACTCTCGTTGTAGTGCCTGGATATTTGATACCGGTTCGGTTGCTCACATTTGCAACTCAAAATAGGAACTGCGGAATAGACGGAGGCTGGCAAAGTACGAAGTGATGATGCACGTGGGAAATGGTTCCAAGGTTGATGTGATCGCCGTCGGCACGCTCGATCTTCGATTACCATCAGGATTAGTGATGAACGTAAATAATTGTTATTTAGTGCCTGCGTTAAGCATGAACATTATATCTGGATCTTGTTTATTGCGAGACGGTTACTCATTTAAATCAGAGAATAATGGTTGTTCTATTTATATGAGTAATATATTTTATGGTCATCCACCCAATGGGAGGGGTTTATTCTTATTGAATCTCGATAGTGATGATACACATGTTCATAACATTGATGCCAAAAGATGTAGAATTCATAATGATAGTACCACTTTCTTGTGGCACTGTTCATATTGGTGTAAAACGCATGAACAAACTCCATGCTGATGGACTTTTGGAGTCACTTGATTTTGAATCACTTGACACATGTGAACCATGCCTAATGGGCAAGATGACTAAGACCCCGTTCTCTGGAACAATGGAACGGGCAAGTGACTTGCTGGAAATCATACATACTGATGTGTGCAGTCCGATGAGCATTGAGGCGCGCGTTGGATATCGTTATTTTCTCACCTTCAGCGATGGCTTAAGTAGATATGGGTATATTTACTTAATGAAACATAAGCCTAAAACATTTGAAAAGTTTAAACAATTTCGGAGTGAAGTTGAGAATCATCATAACAAGAAGATTAAATTCCTACGATCAGATCGGGGAGGAGAATATCTGAGTTATGAGTTTGGCAATCACTTAAGACAATGTGGAATTGTTTCACAGTTGACGCCACCTGGAACACCACAGCGTAATGGTGTGTCCAAACGTCGTAATCGGACCTTATTGGATATGGTGCGATCTATGATGTCTCTTGCCGATTTGCCGCTGTCATTTTGGGGTTATGCGTTAGAGACAGCTGCATTCACTTTAAATAGGACACCATCTAAATCCGTTGAGACGCCGCCGTATGAACTCTGGTTTGGCAAGAAACCAAAGTTGTCGTTTCTTAAAGTTTGGGGATGCGATGCTTATGTCAAAAAGCTTCAGCCTGAAAAGCTGGATCCCAAAGCGGAGAAATGCGTCTTCATACGATACCCAAAAGAGACGGTTGGGTACACCTTCTATGTCAGATCTGAAGGCAAAGTGTTTGTCGCTAAGAACGGGTCATTTCTCAAGAAAGAGTTTCTCTCGAAAGAATTGAGTGGGAGGAAGATAGAACTTGATGACGTTGTTGAACCTTCACTTCAACCAGAGAGTAGCGCAGCGCAGAAAGATGTTTATGTGGAGCCTACATTAGTTGAAGACGAAGCTAATGATAGTGATCATGAAGCTTCGGATCAAGTTACTATCGAACCACGTAGGTCGACAAGGACACGTACTGCTCCTGAATGGTACGGTAACCCTGTCTTAGAGGTCATGTTGTTGGACAGCGATGAACCTACGAGCTATGGAGAAGCGATGGTAGGCCCGGATTCCGACAAATGGTTAGAGGCCATGAAATCCAAGATAGGATCCATGTATGAAAACAAAGTGTGGACTTTGGAAGTATTACCCGAGGGGCGAAAGGCCATTCAAAATAAATGGATCTTTAAGAGGAAGACGGACGCGAACGGTAATGTCACCGTATATAAAGCTCGACTTGTGGCAAAGGGTTTTTCACAATTTCAAGGAATTGACTATGATGAGACTTTCTCTCCCGTAGTGATGCTTAAGTCCGTCAGAATCATGTTAGCAATAGCTGCATTTTTCGATTATGAAATTTGGCAGATGGATGTCAAAACAACGTTCCTTAACGGTTTCTGTCGTGGTTTTGTCACGGCAGATGTCCGAAGACTTAGGTTCGAGGCCATCGCCATAGCAGTGGACTCAAAGGGGTTGATCGGGACGAAGGACACGAGTTTACCCAGGTTCAGCCCCTCAAGTCGAGGTAAAAGCCTACGTCCTGCTTGTGTTGTATTAACTTGAGTATCGATTACAAGGGAGCGGATTGCTTGACCTAGTTCTCGATAACTTGTTTTCTTCCCTAAGCCGCCCCGGGGTCTAACCTTTATATAAGAGGTCAAGGCCCCGGGTTACACGAGTCTCAAACCGACTCACACAACGTGTCCTACTCTGTCTCTAAGCCGCCATACCATCTTGGGTAAGCCGCCACCGGGCGGCTTGGCCACCCGGGTCTTCATGCCATCTTCCGTCTCTGGGCCCCTGTCAATGGCCCATCTGGTAAGCCGCCTTGCGGCCTTGCCTGCATCCTTAAGCCCACCTTACAAGCCTTGGGCTTATGAGCCGCCCGGTGTGACCCGGCCCCGCCTGGGCGGGTCTCACCACGGGGTTATATCCCCAACATTAGGCCCCAGGTTGATTTGAGCCAGCTCATGTCAATCTTTAACTTACTTAGCGGCGAGTCCCCATAGTGCTGTCATTTGGAAAGACAATCTGTAACCCGCCATGACATCACACCAAATATTCGAAAAAGATTCCATGACGTTTGCAACGGATCTTTGTCACCGAAAGGTCATCCCGATAATCGAGGCGCCAATTTACTGTAGCTCCCCAATTTTCGCGTGCACGGTTGTCCTTCCCCTTATAAATAGCGACACGTGCGCCTCCTCTCTTTCTCCGCCTGTCGCTGTCGTCTCCTTCCTCGCGCGAAGACTCCTCTCTCCAGAGCTCCGCCGCCCGCAACTTGAAGCTTCGCCGTCGCTCTCATCACCGGCCGCTGCCTCAGCCCGAACCGGTCCAGAGCCTCACCGGCGCTTCCGCATCTCAGAGGTAAACTCCCCTGGCTCTCATTGAATCTGTGCCCACCCCCATTAGGGTTTCATGTTCTTCGGTGTTCTTGCTAGTTCATCGTCATTCAATAACCACCGAGGCATCGAGCACTGCCCCAGACCTCGTATCATTACTCTTTTGTTGCGGGCACTCCTCCGAAGTCAATCCCCCACTCATTTTTGTGTCCATATGACACTCATTGTTACGGATAGGTTGATCTTATTCATCCTCTGTTATTTCTAGGTTAAATATATTTTCATTTTTCTTCGCCTGTAGATCTTGCAATGAAGAGATAATATGCAAAATCTGTTTCTGCACTTAGCCATTTTTCTACCCATTCTGCCTTGTTTCCGTAACTCGCCATTGTCTTGGCGGCTCTCCGCCACTTACTCTGGTGGCTTAGCTCTTCCACTGTTACGCTGATCATAACTGCATTACATAGCAAGTGCTCTTTTAACCCGCCATTCCTTTTATCTTTGTAGCATAATCCGCCGCCATGACAAGGACTCCATCATCCTGTGACTGGGTCAGCTCTGGAGTCACCGAACAGCTCCTTCTTGATTTTGTTGAATCCGGCATGCTGCCGGGTAAAGACGAAATACACTGGCGGGTTCCAGGACCGGAGAAGAGGCCTGAGCCCAAGGAGGGAGAGATCATCATATTTATTGACCACATCCTTCGCGGGTTTCGCCCTCCCGGGTCAAAGTTCTTTCGGGATGTTCTTCACTTCTTCCAGATCCACCCCCAAGATATAGGCCCTAACTCAGTTACCAACATATGCCAATTCCAAGTCTTAAGTGAAGTCTATATGCAAGAAGAACCGTCTGTTGACCTCTTCTACGAGTACCACTATGCAAACCGCCAGACTGAAATGGCGGCTGGTCCCAGCTTGGAGCTTGGAGGTATTACCATCCAGAGACGGAGAGACCTGCCATATCCTTCAGCTACCTTGCCAAGTCACCCCAAAGACTGGAATAAAACTTGGTTTTATTGTAAAGATACCTCTCCTGAAGGCGAAAATCCTCTGCCGGGTTATCGTCCAACCCGGCTCTGCTTCACCAATGATAACCCCCTCCCAGCACGGATGACAGCCGCCGAACGAGCAAAGTACGCCCTGGCTTACACCAAGGTAAGCTGGAAAATCATGCCACTGAGCCGGCGTGACCGGCTCATGTGCGAATACACGGGTGAACCCAATGACCCCCTTTGCTTCAAGAAAACTCCCTTGACTGATGAAGATATCAATACCGGCGTCAAGGGACTCCTTGGTGAGAGTCAGGAAGCTTGCAATAAGGTTGGGCTAAAGCCCTTCTACGCCAAGCATCCGGCTCCAGACGTAAGTCTCTTTTCCTTCAATTGATCACATTTGTCTTATACCTTCTAACCTTTCCCGGAGGCTTATGTATAGGCCAACTCCCCGTTCTGGAAGAAGAAGTTCAATCCGCCAGTGAGGAAGCCTAAGACGAAAGCCCCAGCCAAGAAGAAGAAGAAAGCCGCCACTCCAGAGCCGCCTGAAAGTGATGACTCGGAGGTAGAACTTGACTCCCTTGGCCGTCTCTTTATACAACTTATTAACAATAATTACTCACAGGACGAGACGGAAGCAAGCCACGCCAACGCTCCTGAGGTAATTGATATTTCTGACTCAGAGATCTTTCCACAAGACAGAGTACGGCGGGTCATCCGGAAAGTCCCCTTCTCTCATCCTCTTGCTCACTTAGATCCCAATTTCCTTTTGAAAAAGCAACAGCACATCTCCCGACGTCAGACCCGGAGCGCCGGCTCTGAAGACCTCGTGGCCGGGTTACCACATTCCCCGGCTCAACGAAAACGGCCAGCTGAGGTATCCTTTAACTGAAACATAGCTTTCATCAACCTTGTATTGTAACCTTACTTTATCTTGTATTGTTTTGGCTGCCTTTAGGACTCTCCGCCTTCATCTGGCGACTCAACCGCATCAAAGCTGCCTCCAATGAAGATCAACCCGGAGTACGTACATTTACCTTGCACTGAAACGTTTTCAATGTCTTTTACATACGTGTAACCATCATCTGCGCCTTCTAGGGCCCAAGCAAAACGAAGGAAGACCGGCGGGTCTACTGCCACCCCTACTGCCAAAGAACCAGCGTTTGCTAAGCCGGCCTCTCCTTCACCAGCTGCAGATACTGAAAAAGATACTCACCAGCCACCTGAGCCGGCGGGTCATGACACGACCGCTGAAAGCCCTGCGAGGGATGATCCTAAACCGCCCAGCCCTTCAATGGCTGTTGAAGATACAATCCTTCCAGATGTTGCTATAACTGGGGCGGGTCACCAAACCCCTGAACCCCGTGTATTATCAAGGCACTCTGGCAAGGCTGAAACTTCTTCGATTGAAGAGTTTCCTTTTGAATCACCTGTGCTGGAAAAATTTACTGCTGACGAGCTTCACGCTGGATTTCTAAACCGCCTGGAGTCAAGCCGGAAGATGGAGCTGAAGCTTGTCAGCCTTATGAAGAAAAAATATGAGGTAATATTATTACCAGCTTGTCCCTTATATCCTTTCATAGCCGCCAAGAGCCGGATTAATATGTCAAATAATAAACCGGGTCTTTCCTTGACAACACACTATAATCTGAGCTGTAGCCCCCAAGTATCGGGTTAGTATAAATAGTTGGCCGATACTCAATGTATAGAGTTTGATCATTTGTAGCCCCCAAGTCCGGGTTATCATGAAATGATGACCCGGAATCTCATTGGAGACTTTGGAAAATGCTAATTGTAGCCCCCAAGGGCCGGCTTATCTTTTGACAGATGAGCCGGGACTTAACGAAGGAATTGAACGTCGCCTGTAGCCCCCAAGGGCCGGCTTATCTTTCCAAAGACGAGCCGGGACTTTTACTTTGAAAGACTTGAGCGCGTGATCTGTAGCCCCCGAGGGCCGGCTTATCTTTTCAAAGATGAGCCGGGACTAGCCTTAGAGAACAAACAGACATTAGCCCCCAAGTGTCGAGTATATTGCTTGCAATCTGCTTGAGACTTGTATCATAATTTCCTCACTGATAACTTATCATGATCATTGACCCCCTTTTCCTATTTTTTGTATTGTCACAGGATGCTCTGGAGGCGGCTGAGTCTGAAATGGCCAGCCTTAAGAAAAATCTCGCTTTGCAACAGACCGCCCGGTCAGAGGTGGAAACCAAATGGCGGGTTGCCGTCGAAGATCTCGAAAAGACGCAAGTAAACTTTGCACTTTTCAAGAAGAATACCGAAACTCATCAAGCCGCCCTGACCAAGCGTGCAGAAGATGCTGAAGGGCGGCTTGCCACTGTATCAACAGAGCTACAGACCCTGAAACAGCATATATCAAGGATGACCTCTGCTATCTTCGGTAAGCATATGATACTTAGTGACCTTCCTGTCCATGCTAAATAATATTTCTAGCGGCTTATACCACCCGTCCTGTCCTTGCAGGCGAAAGGAGCCGCCAATTATCTTCTGATAGCGTGATGAAGCTAAAGGCAGTGTACTCCTTAGCTGAACAACTCTACTGCGGGACTCTCCTGACCATTAAAGCCATGCTGACTGAAAGGAGCATCCCCAAACACATGAAAGGAGTCATAGAGCTGCTGTCCACGCTGCCCAAGCAGATTGACGAACTCAAACGATTAGCCGCCAGGCAGGGGGCTCTATCCGCGCTAAGCCGGTGCTTAGCTTTCGCTCCTGAGCTAACTGCTGACGAGATGATGGACGGGTTCCCATCCAAGAAAGATGACGGCTCTGAGTTCACGACAGAAGACTATGCTCAATGCAGAAGGTCTTCCAGGGTGCTTGCCTCCAAGCTGGTGGAGGACCTTGATATGTCCACTTACCAGGCGGCTTATAGCGAGACGTCCAAGAAAATACGCGGTCCCACTTTTGAATGCAGAGACTTAACTCCTGCTCGCCGTAAGCATCTCTTCGTCCCTGAGATTGACCTGTCTCCTATGTTTGAATACGCCCAGTTTGAAGCGCTAACACACTGCAACTGGCACGTGGACAATCTTCAGATCGAAGAAGTCGAAGACCCGGAGCAGGATGACCCGCCACCAAGCTGAATTTGATAACCCGGCCGCCAGAGCCGCCAATTGCATTGTATAAAACTTTTGGCTGTTGCCTGTTGGGCTCTCAAAGAGAGCTTTGTAATAGGCTTGTAGAAAAACCCTTTCACTGTCTGACCCGTGCCATCGTGCACGTATGAATCTTTTGTCAATCGTAATATATTCCTTGCTTTTCTTCAAGCGGCTTATGGTGCCAATTTGCACGGCGTCTTATAGATAAAACCCGGCAAGATAAGATAAGACAGAAACATGTTCTGTACTGCTGTAAAGGGCGGCTTAAGAAGCCTAACCCGGAGGCGTGAAACTTCATTTTCCTTGCCTTTTTTTTCTGAATACATAAGCCGGTTCTTCTGGGTGGTCTTAGCTACTTTGAACTCTTGATAAGAGCGTAGCAACCCAGAAAGAGACGCAGCAAATAGGAGAGTTTACCTCGCCGCTGTAAGAGGCCCTTGCAGGGGGTAAGTTATAGAACTCGCTGCACCCCTGACAAAGCGCAGCTACTTACAGGCAGGTATAACCCGGAGTTATAAATATAAGAGTTAACCTTGCCGCTGTATGAGGCCTTTGTAGGGGGTAAGTTATAGAACTCGCTGCACCCCTGACAAAGCGCATCTACATACAGGCAGGTATAACCCGGCCTTACAGATGAGAGTTAGCCTCGCCGCTGTATGAGGCCTTTGCAGGGGGTAAGTTTTAGAACTCGCTGCACCCCTGACAAAGTGCATCTGCATACAGGCAGGCATAACCCGTTTTCGCAGATTAGAGGAGGTGAGTTCATAACTCGCTGCACTCCTAGTAATCTTTGTTGATAATATCAACTTGCACACCAACTTATAAGCCGCCGTCTTGTAAGCCGCCAGTAGGTGGTAATATTGTAGTCAATGAGCCGATCAAGAAGGTTGAAGCTGAACCCGGCGGGTTAGAAGCCACCAAATGACCTTGTAACTCCGGCTAAAGAGCCAGACCAAGAGGGTTGAAGCTTAACCCGGCAGGTTGAAAGCCCCCAAGTGATCATATGATTGTAGCCATCTTGGACAATGTGAGATGTAAAAACGGCAGAGGCCCCGGCTTGCAGGGATGCCAACTTTATTATATATATATATGTGATATATACAATGATATTATACAACGAGGGAAGTTGATGACTTAGGTGTAGTAAGGCCGCAGATGAGCGATATTCCACAGTCGGAGGGTCTCCTGCCCAGAAGTGCGTGATTCGTCCCGTACATCAATGAGATAGTATGACCCATTGTTAAGGTTTCTGCTAACCACAAAAGGCCCTTCCCATGGAGGAGACAACTTGTGCGCGTCCATCTGATCTTGAATCAGGCGCAACACTAAGTCGCCTTCTTGAAACGTCCGGGTCTTGACTCGGCGGCTGTGATAGCGGCGCAAGTCTTGCTGATAAATCGCCGATCGAGCCGCCGCCAGGTCACGCTCTTCATCCAAAGAATCCAACGCGTCCTGACGCGCCGTCTCATTGTCTGCCTCAACGTAAGCCGCCACCCGTGGCGAGTCATGACGTATGTCACTTGGTAAGACGGCTTCTGTGCCGTAAACCATGAAGAAAGGCGTATAGCCAGTGGATCTGTTGGGAGTTGTATTGATGCTCCATAAGACTGATGGTAACTCCTCAACCCAACAACCCGGCGTTCTCTGTAAAGGAACCATAAGCCGGGGCTTGATACCTCTCAAGATTTCCTGGTTAGCACGCTCCGCCTGACCATTGGACTGTGGATGAGCAACAGCAGAGACGTCAAGCCGGATGTGTTCGTCTTCACAGAAAGCTTGCATAGCCCCCTTGGAGTGGTTTGTGCCATTATCTGTGATTATACTGTGGGGGTAACCAAAATGGTAGATCAATTTTTTGACAAACTGAACCGCCGTAGCTGCGTCACACTTGCTGACCGGCTCAGCCTCCACCCACTTTGTAAATTTATCAACTGCCACCAAAAGATGGGTCTTCTTATCTTTGGATCTCTTGAAGGGACCGACCATATCAAGCCCCCAGACCGCAAACGGCCAAGTAATTGGGATCATGCGCAACTCCTGAGCTGGCACATGAGCACGTCGTCCAAACTTTTGACAGCCATCATACTTGAGAACTAAGTTTTCTGCGTCCTTATGAGCCGTCAGCCAGAAGAAACCATGTCTAAAAGCCTTGGCCACCAGAGATTTTGAGCCGGCATGATGACCACAATCTCCGGCATGTATTTCATTCAGGATCTCCTTGCCCTCTTCAGGTGAAACACAACGCTGAAAGACGCCCGTAATGCTGCGTTTATGTAACTCGCCATTGATGATTGTCATGGACTTAGATCGTCTGACGATTTGCCTCGCCAAGGTCTCTTCCTCAGGTAACTCGCCACGAGTTAGATACGCCATGTAAGGCAACGTCCAGTTAGGAATAGCACGCAGAGCCGCCACCAATTGCCCCTCCGGGTCAGGAATAGCCAGATCCTCCTCCGAAGGTAACTTAACTGAGGGGTGATATAACACGTCCAAGAAAACGTTAGGCGGCACCGGCTTACGCTGAGAGTCAAGTCTTGACAATGCGTCAGCCGCCTCGTTCATGCGACGATCAATGTGATCCACCTGATAACCCTTGAAGTGACCCGCAATGACGTCTACCGCCTGACGATAAGCCGCCATCCGTGGGTCTTTGGAATCCCACGTGCCTGAGACTTGTTGAGCCACAAGGTCTGAGTCGCCGAGGCATCTAACCCGGCTCAGATTCATCTCCTTAGCAACCCGGAGGCCATGAAGCAAGGCTTCATACTCAGCTGCATTGTTAGTACAAGGAAACATCAGCCTTAACACGTAACAGAACTTATCACCTTTGGGGGAAGTTAAGACAACTCCAGCCCCCGAGCCTTCCAGCTGTCTAGACCCGTCGAAATGAATTGTCCAGTAAGTGTTGTCCGGCTTCTCCTCTGGCGACTGACACTCTGTCCAGTCGTTTATAAAGTCCACCAAAGCTTGAGACTTAACCGCCGTGCGAGGCACATATTTTAAATTAAGAGGTCCAAGCTCCAATGCCCACTTAGCAATCCGGCCAGTGGCTTCTCTGTTTTGAATTATATCTCCCAACGGGGCAGAGCTCACTACTGTGATCGGGTGTCCCAGAAAATAGTGTTTCAGCTTACGGTTTGCCATGAATACTCCATAAATCAGTTTCTGCCAATGTGGGTATCGCTGCTTGGACTCAATCAAAACTTCACTGACGTAATAAACCGGCCGTTGAACCGGATATTCCTTCCCTGCCTCCTTGCGCTCCACAACAACCGCAGCGCTGACTACCCTGTTGTTAGCCGCCACATAGAGGAGCAAGGGTTCCTTCTCAGCCGGAGCGGCCAAGACCGGCGGCTCAGTCAATTGTTTCTTAAGTGCCTCAAACGCTTCACCCGCCGCCTTGCTCCAGACGAAATCATCTGTCTTTTTCATCATTTGATATAAAGGGATTGCCTTCTCGCCCAGGCGGCTTATGAACCGGCTTAACGCGACGATTCGACCCGCCAGGCGCTGAACGTCGTTTATGCACGCCGGCTCAGACAAAGACGTAATTGCTTTGATCTTGTCCGGGTTAGCTTCGATTCCACGCTCAGAGACCAGAAACCCCAAAAGCTTGCCTGCAGGAACTCCAAAAACGCACTTGGCCGGGTTAAGCATCATCTTATAAACCCGCAAGTTGTCGAAAGTCTCCTTTAGGTCATCCAGCAGAGTTTCCTTCTTTCTGGACTTGACCACTATATCATCCACATAAGCATGAACGTTGCGCCCAATTTGACTGTGAAGACAGTTCTGCACACAACGTTGATAAGTCGCCTGGGCACTCTTGAGCCCGAAAGGCATAGACACATAGCAGAAAGCACCAAAAGGCGTGATGAAAGCCGTCTTCTCTTGGTCTTTGACTGCCATCTTGATCTGGTGATAACCTGAATAGGCGTCCAGGAAGCATAAACTCTCACAACCCGCCGTTGCATCAATGATCTGATCAATCCGGGGGAGAGCAAACGGGTCAGCTGGACAGGCTTTGTTAAGAACCGTGTAGTCCACACACATACGCCAAGTGCCGTTCTTCTTAAGCACTAGCATCGGATTAGCTAACCACTCCGGGTGAAAGACCTCCACGATGAACCCTGCTGCTAAGAGCCGGGCCACCTCTTCACCAATAGCTTTGCGCCGCTCTTCATTGAAACGACGAAGGAATTGCTTGATCGGTTTAAACTTAGGATCTACATTAAGGTGGTGCTCAGCAAACTCTCTCGGTACACCCGGCATGTCAGATGGCTTCCATGCAAAGATGTCCCGATTCTCACGGATGAATTTGATGAGCGCGCTTTCCTATGCGGGGTCCATGTTAGCCCCTATAGTGAACTGCTGAGATGAGTCGCCCTCCGTGAAATCCACCTGCTTGGTATCATCCGCCGCAAACTTGAGGGGCGGCTCTGATTCCGTAGTAGGCTTCTTCAAGGGAGTCATATCCTCCGGGTCAACATTCTCTTTATAAAACTTGAGCTCTGCCTCTGCACAACTTGACTCTGCATAAGCCGCATCACCTTCCTCACATTCAAGAGCCGTCTTCCGATCACCGTGCACAGTAATCGTTCCTCTTAACCCGGGCATCTTGAGCTGTAAGTAGACATAACAAGGCCTAGCCATGAACTTGGCATAAGCCGGCCGTCCGAACAATGCATGATACGGACTTTTAATCTTGACCACCTCAAACCACAGGGACTCCACCCTGTAATTGTACTCATCACCAAAGGCGACTTCCAACGAAATCCTGCCCACTGGATAAGCCGACTTGCCAGGCACCACACCATGGAAGACTGTGGAGGACGGCTTAAGATCCTTGTCAAGCAGACCCATCCGGCTGAAAGTATCGTAATACAGGATGTTGATGCTGCTACCACCATCCATAAGCACCTTCGTGAACATATATCCACCAACTTGGGGGGCAACCACCAAAGCTAGTTGCCCCGGGTTGTCAACCCGCGGCGGGTGATCCGCCCTGCTCCAAATGATATCATACTCAGACCACTTCAAATACTGCGGGAGAGCTGGCATGACCGCATTAACCGCCCGCTTGCGTACCTTCTGGTCTCGCTTGTCAAAGCTGGTTGTGAAAACATGATACTGACCCCCGCTAAGTTGTTTCGGGTTGCTCTGAAAACCTGACTGGGTATGCTGCTGTTGGCCACCGCCTCCAGACTGTTGATTATGACCTCCTTGATTGCCCTGATTCTGGTAACCAGACCCTGAGCCGCCAGGACCAAAGCCGGCTACTGACCCGCCTGGCCCTGAGCCGCCGGACGGTCCATTACCGTTATTATGATGCTGCTGAAGGCTGTAATCTCGAAACTGCCGCATAATGTGGCAATTCCTCCACGTATGCCCTGCCGGCTTATCGGGTCGACTATGCTCCGGACAAGGCTTATTGAGCATCGCTTCTAAGTTGAAAGGAGCCTTTCCTTTGTTAAAATTCTGCTTGAAGTTCCCATTGCCCTTAGCATGGTTGTTCCCAGCGCTGGTGTTCGCCACTAATTCTGATCCGCCGTCCGGGTGTTTCGGCTTGCCGGAGTTGCCGTTTCCAGCCGTGTTCTGCTGCTGACCCTTTCCATTGTTACCCTTCTTCCCCTGACCTGATTTTTCATCATCAGAGCCCGGGTCTTTCGTGTTGTCAGAGTCTGCATACTTAGTGAGAGCCGCCATGAGCTCCCCCATGTCTTGACACGAATGTTTAAGCCGGCCAAGCTTCTGCTTCAGAGGTGTAAAGTGGCAATTCTTCTCCAGAATCAAAACTGCTTGAGCCGCCGTGATCTGTTCTGAAGAGTGGATGATAGTTGAGACCCGCCGGACCCAATGATGAGCCGACTCATCCGTCTGTTGCACACAATGATCCAAATCCACGATCGTCATGGGCTGCTTGCACGTCCCTTTGAAATTTTTGATAAATTTCGCCTTCAACTCGGCCCAGGAAGTAATGGTGTTGGGTGGCAAACCCTTCAACCACGTGCGAGCCGGCCCTTCCAGCATCATGATAAAGTACTTGGCACACACTGCGTCACTAACATCCAACATCTCCATGGCGAGCTCATAGCTTTCGATCCAAGCCTCCGGAGGTAGGTCAGCTGTGTAATTGGGCACCTTACGAGGGCCCTTGAAATCTTTCGGCAGGCGCTCATTCCGTAAAGCCGGCACTAAGCACGGCACTCCCACAGCCCGGGAGATTAACCCGGCTCCGGTTGAGACGGAAGGTGCAGCTGTGGGTTCCGGATAAGCCGCCGCTGCTGCCAGAGCCGCCGCTTCTCGTTGCGCTCTTGCTCGATCCACCAGCGCCTGCGCATCCAGAGCCGGACGGTCAGCCCGCGGCGGGTTCCGATGTCGTTCACTGCTGGACACCGCCGGCGACTCATAACGCCAGCTGTAACTGCGACTGGGGATGGGGGTTGAGTGCACACGACTCCGGCTGTAAGCATACTTCTCCTGCTGGGCCATCGCCGTTCGCAGGTATCCAACAGCTTTCCGCACCTCTTCTGCGAAAGGTGACTCATCAGGGATTGGGATAGCAGTCAGCCGAGTTGCTGCCGCTACCATGTTCTCCGCCGGGTTAGAATAATGACCCGGCGGCGTAGGAAAAGAGGTTGGTGCAATCTGGTTCCATCGGGGCGGGTTAACTTGCTGATGCTGAACCGCCGCCCGGCTTCCAGGTGCTTCCGCCGTCCGGGTTACGGCCAAAGGCACGTTCTGCCCCGTTCCTGGCGTGTTGAAAAGATTCCTTGCTTCATACTGATCCGGCAAGCGGGACTGATGCCTCATCCGCTGAACCGCCGCTGCCGATTGCTATTCCAGCCCAAGACGGAAAGCATCCGCCCTAAGGCGCTCCGCTTCAGCGTCCATCTGAGTTTTCAGTTCATTGATCTCCTGCTGGACTTCAGTCATCTGATTCTTCAACCTCGCAATCTCCGCGTTACGGGCTGCTTGGTTTTCAGCTGTGACCTCAGTCGCCATCAGGGTTGAAAGCTCACCCATCAAATCCAGAAGGACCTGAGCCGGCTGCCTGCCAGCCCCAGATCCGGTTACCTCAGCAGCTATGCTGTTATGAGCCGCCGCAAAACCCGCCATGAAGACTGCGGCGCGGTTCGGCGGCTCATACTCCTCCGGCTCATGGAAATCCGACTCGGGGTAAGGCTCAATGTAGCCCCCAAGTCCGCCATCATGGAGCTGGTAGATTGATTCCGTCTCTCCGCTCGAAGATCCATCTTCAGAGCAGATGAGAGTTTCCTCCTGTGACATAGATCCTTCTAGATCCATGCCCTGAGTGAAGCCGACGAAGACGTGCCTCCGGCCCGGTTTAGCACGGGCGGGTTGCACACGTTGGGCGGGTTGCTTGCGCCGAGCCGGCTCGACGATGTCGGTGCAGACGTCCGGCCCGGGTTCAGATCCGCCGATCTTGCCGATGAAAACGTGAATCCCGCCAAAGGGGACCCGGAAACCGTACTCAATGGAGTCAGCCTCGGGGCCCCAGCCGGCGTCGTCGATGTAGAGCCGGCCGCGGCGACTCTTGGTCATCCTGCCAACCGCGTACCCCTCGATCCCTGGTAGAGAGCCCTTTGAGAACTCGACACCACCGAGCGCTAGCCCCACGGTGGGCGCCAACTGTCGTGGTTTTGTCACGGCAGATGTCCGAAGACTTAGGTTCGAGGCCATCGCCATAGCAGTGGACTCAAAGGGGTTGATCGAGACGAAGGACACGAGTTTACCCAGGTTCGGCCCCTCAAGTCGAGGTAAAAGCCTACGTCCTGCTTGTGTTGTATTAACTTGAGTATCGATTACAAGGGAGCGGATTGCTTGACCTAGTTCTCGATAACTTGGTTTCTTCCCTAAGCCGCCCTGGGGTCTAACCTTTATATAAGAGGTCAAGGCCCCGGGTTACACGAGTCTCAAACCGACTCACACAACGTGTCCTACTCTGTCTCTAAGCCGCCATACCATCTTGGGTAAGCCGCCACCGGGCGGCTTGGCCACCCGGGTCTTCATGCCATCTTCCGTCTCTGGGCCCCTGTCAACGGCCCATCTGGTAAGCCGCCTTGCGGCCTTGCCTGCATCCTTAAGCCCACCTTACAAGCCTTGGGCTTATGAGCCGCCCGGTGTGACCCGGCCCCGCCTGGGCGGGTCTCACCACGGGGTTATATCCCCAACAGTTTCCTTGAGGAAGAGTTGTATATGATACAACCAGAAGGTTTTGTTGATCCAGAGAATGCTGACAAAGTTTGCAAGCTCCAGCGATCCATTTATGGACTGGTGCAGCCATCTCGGAGTTGGATTAAGCGTTTGGGTTTATACAAGTGTCGGAGAAACGACACCTATGGGACCGGGAGGATCCCTTTACGATTCGGCAGGGAGAAGGTTTGCACAGAGAGCAGATCTGATGATCAACACGCAGGGATTTTACCCAGGTTCGGGCCGCAAAGATGTGTAAAACCCTACTCCTGCTTGGTTGTATTGAGTGTGTTCTAGCTCAAGTTCTAGGAGCGCTACAGTACCCAGCAGCTACACATGCAGAATGAGCTCTCAGAGATTGATCCCCCAGGAGCGCTATGCCTGCTCTCCGGGTTCGAAGGTCCCCCTGTAGCTACGCCATGGGCCTCCTTTTATATGTTCGAAGGGGTCACCAACAGTGGCGCACAGTGCATACATGAGGTGTAAAAGTAGCTACAGTGTTATCATAAATATCACTGACATCTCAGGACAAACGCATTAAATGCTCTGTTGAGGTGTCCCTTAGCTTCTTGGGGCTGGAAAAAGGGGCTGTCGCATCGCACCGCTTAAGCCCATCCTTCGCTAGCGCCTGACACGTTACCAGGAGGACAACAGCTAAAAGACAAGCTGGTGACCGCACTGGAGCGGTGATAGGGCAGCTGGGGCTTGCCGGGGATGAGCCTTGCCGGGGCTGCGAGACATCCCGGCAAGATCTTGCCAGTGGTTCAGCCTCCAGTCTTCTATCTTCTGATTGTCACCTTGTCTTGGATGCCTCCTTACCCCGGCAAAGGGCCTTGCCGGGGGATTCGGTCCTTCCTTCTAGCTTAGAAGCAGAGAGGCTTGCCGGGGGCTAGCACGCACCCGGCAAGGTCTTGCCGGCCCCAGGAATCCTGCCGCCGTCACCCGCGCACAAGTCAGGGTAATAGGTACCCTGGTTCTTAGTGCAGTGATAGGAGCCCCCGGGCCTGGGCCACACATGCGTGCGCGGCGCTTGTTGGGCTAGGCCCAAACAGTGCGCGGGCACACGCGGCCGCAGTTTTTGTAATGATGACGGTTGATTGCTTTTCCCATGACGCATAGTAACTGCAGGTCTTGGGAATAGTGGAGCGAGGCGGTTCACCTTCTTCCTCGGGAGGGGAAGCGACGAACAGTGCGGCGCTCATTCACCTTCACCATTAACGCCTTTGCTCCCACCCCTGACTTATTCGCGCCTTGGGTGACGCGTACTGTCCAGGATTACGAAGAGTCGGCCTCCCTCTTCCCTCACCACCCAGCCCTATAAAAGGTAGGTGAGGGAAGAGGAAGAACGCCGCTCATCCGCAATCCTCCATCTTCTCCTGCTGCTCAGTGCTTCCCCTTTCTGTCTTTCTCCATTTCCCTTGACGCACCGCCCCAAGATGGTGAGGGGACGTGGCCGCACCCGGGGCTCCCATAGCGCTGCGAGGAGCAGCCCCCGGACTCCAGCGCGCGTGGTGGTGACGGCGGCGGGTTCAAGCTCCCGCGGCAGGACAGCGTCTCGTGGCCGTGCGAAGACGACTTCGGCGGGGCGCGGTGGTCGCAGCAGTGTGCCCCACGTGGGGATCCATGTGGGGGAGGAGGTGCAGGAGTTCGTCGTGGTCCTCCCTCGCCGGCTCCGGAGTTGGCTGCGCCTCCCTGATCCCTTTACAAGGGCCATGGAGAGCAGCCAGCCTCGCGGCTTATGGCTCCGAGCAGACGGCTGCAGCAACAGTCCTTGGTGGGTGGCGGTCGACCTCTCCCCCGGGAGCACCATGTTCCTGACAAGGGGATGGAAGTCATTCGCCCGTTCCTGGGGCCTTACCCCTGGGCAGCTGCTTCACTTCAAGTTCGATGGTCCCGCCACCCTCTCCGTGATGTTCTTCGGAGCAACTGGCGTCCGCCTGGAATGCTGCGCTGAAAGCTCAAGCGGCAGCGACTCCGATTCCTCCGGCGACAGCGACGACGAGGATGGCGTCTTCGGCATGAAGCACGAGGACTCCGACTAGGCACGTCTGGCGCCGTAGTTAGGTCCTGGCGTTCCATCCGCGAGACCTCGTTTCCGGATCAGTCGCCGCGTCATAGTAGTAGATCTCCTTTTATGTATCAGACTGCACCCAATGTAATCCCGTGAATGTTCGAGAAGAAATGCATTGGGTATCAATCCTTTAAAACTCCTTGGCTTTTGCGCATGTTTTTGTTTCCTGCTGTCCCCCGACAAGCATCTTGCCGGAGGGGCTCTCTGGCACACCCTCAACGGGAGCGCAGCACTTCGAAGAGGTGCGCTTGCCGGAAAGCGTGCTAGAGGTCTTGCCGGGTCTTGGGCTTGCCGGTGATGCGCAAACCTATTCCCGGTTGTGTCTCCCGCCTGGAGGCTGTGACTTGCCGGGGAGCTCTCTGGCACGCCCTCAACAGAAACGCAGCGCTCCGAAGAGGCGCGCTTGCCGGAGTGTGCGCCAGAGGCCTTGCCGGGCCTTGGGCTTGCCGGAGTGTGGCATACAAAGCAATATGACGGCAAGGGTCGCGGGCTCAAAAAGGAGCGCCGCGTCGTGCGATGAAGAGCCAGCCCCCGAGCTTCCCCATAAGGGTATCACGGGTGCTATGCTCGATTCATGCACCCATCCTTGCCGTCCCTGCCACCTACTGCGGATGCCTCACTTCTGTCCCGTCGACCTCCAGCGCGGCGTCCTCGGCTTCCCGGAAATGAAGTACTTTTCCACATATATGCTGCAATGACACACACAAAGAAAGTAATTTGTCTTAGTCAGACCAATCTTTATGTACACAACACATGCTTCTTTACGCTAGATGAATACTTGCTCTCCTCTTGATTACGCCCGTCCTCGTGTTGGAAATATGCCCTAGAGGCAATAATAAAAGTAGTTGTTTTTATATTTCCTTGTTCATGATAATCGTTTATTATCCATGCTATAATTGTATTGATTGGAAACTCAAATACATGTGTGGGTACATAGACAACACTGTGTCCTTAGTAAGCCTCTAGTTAACTAACTCGTTGATCAAAGGATGGTAAAGGTTTCCTGACCATGGACATGAGATGTCATTTGATAACGGGATCACATCATTAGGAGAATGATGTGATGGACAAGACCCAAACTATAAACGTAGCATATGATCGTGTCAGTTTATTGCTATTGTTTTCTGCATGTCAAGTATCTGTTCCTATGACCATGAGATCATGCAACTCACTGACACTGGAGGAATACCTTGTGTGTATCAAACGTCGCAACGTAACTGGGTGACTATAAAGATGCTCTACAGGTATCTCCAAAGGTGTCCGTTGAGTTGGCATGGATCAAGACTGGGATTTGTTACTCCGTGTGACGGAGAGGTATCTCAGGGCCCACTCGGTAATACAACATCACTATAAGCCTTGCAAGCAATGTGACTAAGGTGTTAGCCACGGGATCTTGTATTACGGAACGAGTAAAGAGACTTGCCGGTAACGAGATTGAACTAGGTATAGAGATACCGACGATCGAATCTCGGGCAAGTAACATACCGAAGAACAAAGGGAACAGCATACGGGATTAACTGAATCCTTGACATAGAGGTTCAACCGATATAGATCTTCGTAGAATATGTAGGAACCAATATGGGCATCCAGGTTCCGCTATTGGTTATTGACCGGAGAGGTGTCTCGGTCATGTCTACATAGTTCTCGAACTCGCAGGGTCTACACACTTAACGTTTGGTGACGATTAGTATAGTTGAGTTATTGTTGGTGACCGAAGGTTGTTCGGAGTCTCGGATAAGATCCCGGACATGACGAGGATCTCCGGAAGAGTCCGGAGGTAAAGATTGATATATGTGATAATAGTGTTTTGATCTCCGGAAGGGTTCCGGAATCCACCGGAAGGGGTTCCGGATGTTTACCGAAGTGTTCGGGTGCAGCAACACTTTATATGAGCCAAAGGGATAAAACCCACGAGGTATTGGAAAGTGCAAAAAGGAGTTTTGCTGCTGCCTTAAGCAGTAAGGCAGTACTGCCGCTTAAGCGGTACTACCGCTTGTGTGAAGCGGTAGTACCGCTCAAGCGGTACTACCGCTTGGTTGAAGCGGTACTACCGCCCAAGCGGTACTACCGCTTGTGAGCGGTACTACCGCTTGTGCGCGGCTGTGCACGGTTCGGCAGGGATCCGAGTTGGACTCTTTCCTTGCGGGCCAAACCGACCTTGTGCGGGCAAAACCGAGCTGGTGGAGGCTTTTTGTCCAAGTTTAGACCCCAGGGCTCAACATATAAATAGAGGGGCAGGGCTAGCACACGGGACACATCAGGATTTCCCAAGCCGTGTGCCGGCAACCCTAGCCCTCTAGTTCCTCCGTCATAATCTCCGTAGTGCTTGGCGAAGCCCTGCTGAGATTGCTACTCATCATCATCACCACGCCGTCGTGCTGCTGGAACTCATCTACTACTTCATCATCTCTCGCTAGATCGAGGAGGTGAAGGCGTCATCATGCCGCACGTGTGTTGAACGCGGAGGTGCCGTCCATTCGGCACTAGATCGGGAGGATCGTGATTGGATCGCGAAGACGTTCGACTACATCAACCGCGTTTATTAACGCTTCCGCTTAGCGATCTACAAGGGTATGTAGATACAATCTCCCTCTCGTAGATGCTCATCACCATGGATAGGTCTTGCGTGTGCGTAGGAAAATTTTTGTTTCCCATGCAACGTTCCCCAACAGTGGTATCAGAGCTAGGTCTATGCGTAGATGAGATCTCGAGTAGAACACAAAGGAGTTGTGGGCGTGGGTGTATACATATTGCTTGCCGTTACTAGTTGATACTTGATTCCGCGGTATTGTGAGATGAAGCGGCCTGGACCGACATTACGCGTACGCTTACGCGAGACTGGTTTCACCGCTGCGTGCACTTGTTGCATAAAGGTGACTGGCAGGTGTCTGTCTCTCTCACTTTAGTTGAATCAGTTCAATGAAGAGGGTTCTTTTAGAAGATCAAAAAGCAATCACTACACCACGTTGTGGTTATGCGTAGGTAAGAATCGTTCTTGCTAGATACCCGTAGCAGCCACGTAAAACTTGCAACAACAATTAGAGGACGTCTAACTTGTTTTTGCAGGGTATGATGTGATGTGATATGGCCAATTACATGATGAGATATATGTGATGTATGAGATGATCATGTGTTGTATAGAATATCACGACTTGCATGTCGATGAGTACGGCAACTGGCAGGAGCCATAGAGTTGTCTTTAATTATTTTCGCCGTTTTTGCTTTACTTTATCGCTATGAGTTAGCTATAGTCGTGGAAGCAACAGTCGGCGAGACAACCTCATGGCGACACGTTGATGGAGATCAAGATGATGGAGATCATGGTGTCATGCCGGTGACGATGGAGATCATGCCGGTGCTTTGGAGATGGAGATCAAAAGCACAAGTTCATGGCCATATCATGTCACTTATGATTTGCATGTGATGTTAATCCTTTTATGCATCTTATTTTGCTTAGGACGACGGTAGCATTATAAGGTGATCCCTCACTTAAATTTCAAGATAAAATTGTGTTCTCCCCGAGTGTGCACCGTTGCGAAAGTTCGTCGTTTCGAGACACCACGTGATGATCGGGTGTGATAGACTCTACGTTCGCATACAACGGGTGCAAGCCAGTGTTGCACGTGCGGAACACTCGGGTTAAACTTGACGAGCCTAGCATGTACAGACATGGCCTCGGAACACAAGAGACCGAAAGGTCGAACATGAGTGATATAGTAGATATGATCAACATGGAGATGTTCACCACTGAAACCACCTCAACTCACGTGATGATCGGACTTGAGTTGGTTGATTTGGATCATGTGACACTCGAATGACCGGAGGGATGTCAATTTGAGTGGGAGTTTTTTAAGTAATATGATTAACTAAACTCATTATCTTGAACAATAGTCTAAGTTGTCTTTGCTATATTTATGTTGTAGATCATGGCTCGCGCAGTAGCACCCCTGAATTTTAATGCGTTCCTAGAGAAAGCTAAGTTGAAAGATGATGGAAGTAACTTTGTGGACTGGGCCCGTAATCTAAGGATTATCCTTACGGCTTCCCAGAAGGCTTATGTCCTTGATGCACCGCTTGGTGATCCACCCGCTCCAGTCGAGTCTCCGGACGTTGTGAACGCCTGGCAGGCTCGTTCTGATGATTACTCAATAGTTCAATGTGCAATGTTGTATGGCTTAGAACCGGGACTTCAAAGACGTTTTGAACGTCATGGAGCATATGATATGTTCCAGGAGTTGAAGTTTATCTTTCAGAAGAATGCCCGGATCGAGAGGTATGAGACCTCCGATAAGTTCTATGCTTGCAAGATGGAGGAGAACGCGTCTGTCAGTGATCACATACTCAGAATGTCTGGGTACTCCACCCGTCTGGCTGAATTGGGGATGCCCCTTCCACCAGAGGCTATCACTGACAGAGTTCTTCAATCATTGCCGCCTAGCTACAAGAGCTTCGTGTTGAACTATAACATGCACGGGATGAACAAGTCAGTCGCCGAGCTGTTTGCGATGTTGAAAGTCGCTGAGTCTGAGATTCAGAAGGAGCATCAAGTGTTGATGGTCAATAAAACCACTAGTTTCAAGAAGAATGGCAAGGGTAAGAAGGGTAACTCCAAGAAGAGTGGCAAAGCAGTTGCCCCTCCCGTGAAGAAACCCAAGGCTGGACCCAAGCCAGAAACTGAGTGCTTTCATTGCAAGGGAACTGGTCACTGGAAGCGGAATTGCCCCAAGTATTTGGCTGACAAGAAGGCGGCCAACAACAAACAAGGTATATATGATATACATGTTATTGATGTGTACCTTACCAACTCTCGTTGTAGTGCCTGGGTATTTGATACCGGTGCGGTTGCTCACATTTGCAACTCAAAACAGGAACTGCGGAATAGACGGAGGCTGGCAAAGGACGAAGTGACGATGCGCGTGGGAAATGGTTCCAAGGTTGATGTGATCGCCGTCGGCACGCTCGCTCTTCGGTTACCTTCGGGATTAGTGATGAACCTGAATAATTGTTATTTAGTGCCTGCGTTGAGCATGAACATTATATCTGGATCTTGTTTATTGCGAGACGGTTACTCACTTAAATCTGAGAATAATGGTTGTTCTATTTATATGAGTAATATCTTTTATGGTCATGCACCCGATGTGAGGGGTTTATTCTTATTAAATCTCGATAGTGATGATACACATGTTCATAACATTGATGCCAAAAGATGTAGAGTTGATAATGATAATACCACTTTCTTGTGGCACTGCCGTTTAGGTCATATTGGCGTAAAACGCATGAAGAAGCTCCATGCTGATGGAGTTTTGGAGTCACATGATTTTGAATCACTTGACACATGTGAGCCATGCCTCTTGGGCAAGATGACTAAAACGCCGTTCTCTGGTACAATGGAACGGGCAAGTGACTTGTTGGAAATCATACATACTGATGTGTGCGGTCCGATGAGCATTGAGGCGCGCGGTGGTTATCGTTACTTTCTCACCTTCACTGATGACTTAAGTAGATATGGGTATATTTACTTAATGAAACACAAGCCTGAAACGTTTGAAAAGTTCAAGCAATTTCAGAGTGAAGTTGAGAATCATCGTAACAAGAAGATTAAATTCCTACGATCTGATCGAGGAGGAGAATATCTGAGTTATGAGTTTGGCAGTCACTTAAGACAGTGTGGAATTGTTTCACAATTAACACCGCCTGGAACACCACAGCGTAATGGTGTGTCCGAACGTCGTAATCGAACCTTATTGGATATGGTGCGATCTATGATGTCTCTTGCCGATTTGCCACTATCATTTTGGGGTTATGCATTAGAGACAGCTTCATTCACTTTAAATAGGGCACCATCGAAATCCGTTGAGACGACGCCATATGAACTATGGTTTGGCAAGAAGCCAAAGATATCGTTTCTTAAAGTTTGGGGATGTGATGCTTATGTCAAAAAGCTTCAGCCTGAAAAGCTGGAACCCAAAGCGGAGAAATGCGTCTTCATAGGATACCCAAAAGAGATAGTTGGGTATACCTTCTATCTCAGATCCGAAGGCAAAGTGTTTGTCGCTAAAAACGGAACATTTCTTGAGAAAGAGTTTCTCTCGAAAGAATTGAGTGGGAGGAAGATAGAACTTGATGAGGTTATTGAACCTTTACTTCGACCAGAGAGTAGCGCAGCGCAGAAAGATGTTTCTGTAGAGCCTACATCAGTTGAAGAGGAAGTTAATGATGATGATCATGAAGCTTCGGATCAAGTTGCTATCGAACCTCGTAGGTCGACAAGGACGCGTACTGCTCCTGAGTGGTACGGCAACCCTGTCTTGGAGGTCATGTTGTTGGACAACGATGAACCTACGAGCTATGGAGAAGCGATGATGGGCCCGGATTCCGAGAAATGGTTAGAGGCCATGAAATCCGAGATGGGATCCATGTATGAAAACAAAGTGTGGACTTTGGAAGTATTACCTGAAGGGCGTAAGGCCATTCAGAACAAATGGATCTTTAAGAGGAAGACGGACGCGGACGGTAATGTCACCGTCTATAAAGCTCGACTTGTGGCAAAGGGTTTTTCACAAGTTCAAGGAGTTGACTACGATGAGACCTTCTCACCCGTAGCAATGCTTAAGTCTGTCAGAATCATGTTAGCAATAGCTGCCTTTTTCGATTATGAAATTTGGCAGATGGATGTCAAAACAGCATTCCTTAACGGTTTCCTTAAGGAAGAGTTATATATGATGCAACCAGAAGGTTTTGTCGATCCAGAGAATGCTGACAAAGTTTGCAAACTCCAGCGATCCATTTATGGACTGGTGCAAGCATCTCGGAGTTGGAATCTTCGCTTTGATGAGGTGATCAAGGCGTTCGGGTTTATACAAGTTTACGGAGAAGCTTGTATTTACAAGAAAGTGAGTGGGAGCTCTATAGCGTTTCTAATATTATATGTGGATGACATATTGCTGATTGGAAACAATATAGAAATGTTGGAAAGCGTGAAGGAATATTTGAATAAGAGTTTTTCAATGAAGGACCTAGGAGAAGCTGCTTTCATATTAGGCATCAAGATCTATAGAGATAGATCAAGACGTTTAATAGGACTTTCACAAAGCACATACCTTGATAAGATTTTGAAGAAGTTCAAAATGGATCAGTCCAAGAAGGGGTTCTTGCCTGTTTTGCAAGGTATGAAGTTGAGTAAGACTCAATGCCCAGTAACTGCAGAAGATAGAGAAAATATGAGTGTCGTCCCCTATGCTTCAGCCATAGGTTCTATCATGTATGCAATTCTGTGTACAAGACCCGATGTCAGCCTTGCCATAAGTATGGCCGGAAGGTTTCAAAGTGATCCAGGAGTGGAACACTGGACGGCGGTCAAGAATATCCTGAAGTACCTGAAAAGGACTAAGGACATGTTTCTCGTTTATGGAGGTGATCAAGAGCTCGTCGTAAAGGGTTACGTCGATGCAAGCTTTGACACTGATCCGGATGACTCTAAGTCGCAAACCGGATACGTATTTATTCTTAATGGGGGTGCGGTTAGCTGGTGCAGTTCCAAGCAAAGCGTGGTAGCTGATTCTACATGCGAAGCGGAGTACATCGCTGCCTCGGAGGCGGCGAAGGAAGGTGTCTGGATGAAGGAGTTCATGACAGATCTTGGAGTAGTGCCTAGTGCACTTAACCCAATGACTCTGTTCTGTGATAATACTGGTGCCATTGCTCTAGCCAAGGAACCAAGATTTCACAAGAGGACCAGACACATAAAGCGACGTTTCAATTCCATCCGCGATTACATCAAGGAGGACGACATAAATATTTGCAAAGTACATACGGATCTGAATGTTGCAGATCCGATGACTAAACCTCTTCCAAGGGCTAAACATGAACAACACCAGAACTGCATGGGTGTTCGATTCATTACAATGTAAATCACATAGTGATGTGAACTAGATTATTGACTCTAGTGCAAGTGGGAGACTGTTGGAAATATGCCCTAGAGGCAATAATAAAAGTAGTTGTTATTATATTTCCTTGTTCATGATAATCGTTTATTATCCATGCTATAATTGTATTGATTGGAAACTCAAATACATGTGTGGGTACATAGACAACACTGTGTCCTTAGTAAGCCTCTAGTTAACTAACTCGTTGATCAAAGGATGGTAAAGGTTTCCTGACCATGGACATGAGATGTCATTTGATAACGGGATCACATCATTAGGAGAATGATGTGATGGACAAGACCCAAACTATAAACGTAGCATATGATCGTGTCAGTTTATTGCTATTGTTTTCTGCATGTCAAGTATCTGTTCCTATGACCATGAGATCATGCAACTCACTGACATCGGAGGAATACCTTGTGTGTATCAAACGTCGCAACGTAACTGGGTGACTATAAAGATGCTCTACAGGTATCTCCAAAGGTGTCCGTTGAGTTGGCATGGATCAAGACTGGGATTTGTTACTCCGTGTGACGGAGAGGTATCTCAGGGCCCACTCGGTAATACAACATCACTATAAGCCTTGCAAGCAATGTGACTAAGGTGTTAGCCACGGGATCTTGTATTACGGAACGAGTAAAGAGACTTGCCGGTAACGAGATTGAACTAGGTATAGAGATACCGACGATCGAATCTCGGGCAAGTAACATACCGAAGAACAAAGGGAACAGCATACGGGATTAACTGAATCCTTGACATAGAGGTTCAACCGATATAGATCTTCGTAGAATATGTAGGAACCAATATGGGCATCCAGGTTCCGCTATTGGTTATTGACCGGAGAGGTGTCTCGGTCATGTCTACATAGTTCTCGAACCCGCAGGGTCTACACACTTAACGTTTGGTGACGATTAGTATAGTTGAGTTATTGTTGGTGACCGAAGGTTGTTCGGAGTCTCGGATAAGATCCCGGACATGACGAGGATCTCCGGAAGAGTCCGGAGGTAAAGATTGATATATGTGATAATAGTGTTTTGATCTCCGGAAGGGTTCCGGAATCCACCGGAAGGGGTTCCGGATGTTTACCGAAGTGTTCGGGTGCAGCAACACTTTATATGAGCCAAAGGGATAAAACCCACGAGGTATTGGAAAGTGCAAAAAGGAGTTTTGCTGCTGCCTTAAGCAGTAAGGCAGTACTGCCGCTTAAGCGGTACTACCGCTTGTGTGAAGCGGTACTACCGCTCAAGCGGTACTACCGCTTGGTTGAAGCGGTACTACCGCCCAAGCGGTACTACCGCTTGTGCGCGGCTGTGCACGGTTCGGCAGGGATCCAAGTTGGACTCTTTCCTTGCGGGCCAAACCGACCTTGTGCGGGCAAAACCGAGCTGGTGGAGGCTTTTTGTCCAAGTTTAGACCCCAGGGCTCAACATATAAATAGAGGGGCAGGGCTAGCACACGGGACACATCAGGATTTCCCAAGCCGTGTGCCGGCAACCCTAGCCCTCTAGTTCCTCCATCATAATCTCCGTAGTGCTTGGCGAAGCCCTGCTGAGATTGCTACTCATCATCATCACCACGCCGTCGTGCTGCTGGAACTCATCTACTACTTCATCATCGCTCGCTTGATCGAGGAGGTGAAGGCGTCATCAAGCCGCACGTGTGTTGAACGCGGAGGTGCCGTCCGTTCGGCACTAGATCGGGAGGATCGTGATTGGATCGCGAAGACGTTCGACTACATCAACCGCGTTTATTAACGCTTCCTCTTAGCGATCTACAAGGGTATGTAGATACAATCTCCCTCTCGTAGATGCTCATCACCATGGATAGGTCTTGCGTGTGCGTAGGAAAATTTTTGTTTCCCATGCAACGTTCCCCAACAGTGGTATCAGAGCTAGGTCTATGCGTAGATGAGATCTCGAGTAGAACACAAAGGAGTTGTGGGCGTGGGTGTATACATATTGCTTGCCGTTACTAGTTGATACTTGATTCCGCGGTATTGTGAGATGAAGCGGCCTGGACCGACATTACGCGTACGCTTACGCGAGACTGGTTTCACCGCTGCGTGCACTTGTTGCATAAAGGTGACTGGCAGGTGTCTGTCTCTCTCACTTTAGTTGAATCGGTTCAATGAAGAGGGTTCTTTTAGAAGATCAAAAAGCAATCACTACACCACGTTGTGGTTATGCGTAGGTAAGAATCGTTCTTGCTAGATACCCGTAGCAGCCACGTAAAACTTGCAACAACAATTAGAGGACGTCTAACTTGTTTTTGCAGGGTATGATGTGATGTGATATGGCCAATTACATGATGAGATATATGTGATGTATGAGATGATCATGTGTTGTATAGAATATCACGACTTGCATGTCGATGAGTACGGCAACTGGCAGGAGCCATAGAGTTGTCTTTAATTATTTTCGCCGTTTTTGCTTTACTTTATCGCTATGAGTTAGCTATAGTCGTGGAAGCAACAGTCGGCGAGACAACCTCATGGCGACACGTTGATGGAGATCAAGATGATGGAGATCATGGTGTCATGCCGGTGACGATGGAGATCATGCCGGTGCTTTGGAGATGGAGATCAAAAGCACAAGTTCATGGCCATATCATGTCACTTATGATTTGCATGTGATGTTAATCCTTTTATGCATCTTATTTTGCTTAGGACGACGGTAGCATTATAAGGTGATCCCTCACTTAAATTTCAAGATAAAATTGTGTTCTCCCCGAGTGTGCACCGTTGCGAAAGTTCGTCGTTTCGAGACACCACGTGATGATCGGGTGTGATAGACTCTACGTTCGCATACAACGGGTGCAAGCCAGTGTTGCACGTGCGGAACACTCGGGTTAAACTTGACGAGCCTAGCATGTACAGACATGGCCTCGGAACACAAGAGACCGAAAGGTCGAACATGAGTCATATAGTAGATATGATCAACATGGAGATGTTCACCATTGAAACCACCTCAACTCACGTGATGATCGGACTTGAGTTGGTTGATTTGGATCATGTGACACTCGAATGACCGGAGGGATGTCAATTTGAGTGGGAGTTTTTTAAGTAATATGATTAACTAAACTCATTATCTTGAACAATAGTCTAAGTTGTCTTTGCTATATTTATGTTGTAGATCATGGCTCGCGCAGTAGCACCCCTGAATTTTAATGCGTTCCTAGAGAAAGCTAAGTTGAAAGATGATGGAAGTAACTTTGTGGACTGGGCCCGTAATCTAAGGATTATCCTTACGGCTTCCCAGAAGGCTTATGTCCTTGATGCACCGCTTGGTGATCCACCCGCTCCAGTCGAGTCTCCGGACGTTGTGAACGCCTGGCAGGCTCGTTCTGATGATTACTCAATAGTTCAATGTGCAATGTTGTATGGCTTAGAACCGGGACTTCAAAGACGTTTTGAACGTCATGGAGCATATGATATGTTCCAGGAGTTGAAGTTTATCTTTCAGAAGAATGCCCGGATCGAGAGGTATGAGACCTCCGATAAGTTCTATGCTTGCAAGATGGAGGAGAACGCGTCTGTCAGTGATCACATACTCAGAATGTCTGGGTACTCCACCCGTCTGGCTGAATTGGGGATGCCCCTTCCACCAGAGGCTATCACTGACAGAGTTCTTCAATCATTGCCGCCTAGCTACAAGAGCTTCGTGTTGAACTATAACATGCACGGGATGAACAAGTCAGTCGCCGAGCTGTTTGCGATGTTGAAAGTCGCTGAGTCTGAGATTCAGAAGGAGCATCAAGTGTTGATGGTCAATAAAACCACTAGTTTCAAGAAGAATGGCAAGGGTAAGAAGGGTAACTCCAAGAAGAGTGGCAAAGCAGTTGCCCCTCCCGTGAAGAAACCCAAGGCTGGACCCAAGCCAGAAACTGAGTGCTTTCAT
The DNA here is from genome assembly GCA_039707655.1 of Elymus sibiricus. Classification (NCBI taxonomy): domain Eukaryota; kingdom Viridiplantae; phylum Streptophyta; class Magnoliopsida; order Poales; family Poaceae; genus Elymus; species Elymus sibiricus. The sequence goes on from CM077671.1 coordinate 486,199,244, forward strand.
TGCAAGGGAACTGGTCACTGGAAGCGGAATTGCCCCAAGTATTTGGCTGACAAGAAGGCGGCCAACAACAAACAAGGTATATATGATATACATGTTATTGATGTGTACCTTACCAACTCTCGTTGTAGTGCCTGGGTATTTGATACCGGTGCGGTTGCTCACATTTGCAACTCAAAACAGGAACTGCGGAATAGACGGAGGCTGGCAAAGGACGAAGTGACGATGCGCGTGGGAAATGGTTCCAAGGTTGATGTGATCGCCGTCGGCACGCTCGCTCTTCGGTTACCATCGGGATTAGTGATGAACCTGAATAATTGTTATTTAGTGCCTGCGTTGAGCATGAACATTATATCTGGATCTTGTTTATTGCGAGACGGTTACTCATTTAAATCTGAGAATAATGGTTGTTCTATTTATATGAGTAATATCTTTTATGGTCATGCACCCGATGTGAGGGGTTTATTCTTATTAAATCTCGATAGTGATGATACACATGTTCATAACATTGATGCCAAAAGATGTAGAGTTGATAATGATAATACCACTTTCTTGTGGCACTGCCGTTTAGGTCATATTGGCGTAAAACGCATGAAGAAGCTCCATGCTGATGGAGTTTTGGAGTCACTTGATTTTGAATCACTTGACACATGTGAGCCATGCCTCTTGGGCAAGATGACTAAAACGCCGTTCTCTGGTACAATGGAACGGGCAAGTGACTTGTTGGAAATCATACATACTGATGTGTGCGGTCCGATGAGCATTGAGGCGCGCGGTGGTTATCGTTACTTTCTCACCTTCACTGATGACTTAAGTAGATATGGGTATATTTACTTAATGAAACACAAGTCTGAAACGTTTGAAAAGTTCAAGCAATTTCAGAGTGAAGTTGAGAATCATCGTAACAAGAAGATTAAATTCCTACGATCTGATCGAGGAGGAGAATATCTGAGTTATGAGTTTGGCAGTCACTTAAGACAGTGTGGAATTGTTTCACAATTAACACCGCCTGGAACACCACAGCGTAATGGTGTGTCCGAACGTCGTAATCGAACCTTATTGGATATGGTGCGATCTATGATGTCTCTTGCCGATTTGCCACTATCGTTTTGGGGTTATGCATTAGAGACAGCTTCATTCACTTTAAATAGGGCACCATCGAAATCCGTTGAGACGACGCCATATGAACTATGGTTTGGCAAGAAGCCAAAGATATCGTTTCTTAAAGTTTGGGGATGTGATGCTTATGTCAAAAAGCTTCAGCCTGAAAAGCTGGAACCCAAAGCGGAGAAATGCGTCTTCATAGGATACCCAAAAGAGACAGTTGGGTATACCTTCTATCTCAGATCCGAAGGCAAAGTGTTTGTCGCTAAAAACGGAACATTTCTTGAGAAAGAGTTTCTCTCGAAAGAATTGAGTGGGAGGAAGATAGAACTTGATGAGGTTATTGAACCTTTACTTCGACCAGAGAGTAGCGCAGCGCAGAAAGATGTTTCTGTAGAGCCTACATCAGTTGAAGAGGAAGTTAATGATGATGATCATGAAGCTTCGGATCAAGTTGCTATCGAACCTCGTAGGTCGACAAGGACGCGTACTGCTCCTGAGTGGTACGGCAACCCTGTCTTGGAGGTCATGTTGTTGGACAACGATGAACCTACGAGCTATGGAGAAGCGATGATGGGCCCGGATTCCGAGAAATGGTTAGAGGCCATGAAATCTGAGATGGGATCCATGTATGAAAACAAAGTGTGGACTTTGGAAGTATTACCTGAAGGGCGTAAGGCCATTCAGAACAAATGGATCTTTAAGAGGAAGACGGACGCGGACGGTAATGTCACCGTCTATAAAGCTCGACTTGTGGCAAAGGGTTTTTCACAAGTTCAAGGAGTTGACTACGATGAGACCTTCTCACCCGTAGCGATGCTTAAGTCTGTCAGAATCATGTTAGCAATAGCTGCCTTTTTCGATTATGAAATTTGGCAGATGGATGTCAAAACAGCATTCCTTAACGGTTTCCTTAAGGAAGAGTTGTATATGATGCAACCAGAAGGTTTTGTCGATCCAGAGAATGCTGACAAAGTTTGCAAACTCCAGCGATCCATTTCTGGACTGGTGCAAGCATCTCGGAGTTGGAATCTTCGCTTTGATGAGGTGATCAAGGCGTTCGGGTTTATACAAGTTTACGGAGAAGCTTGTATTTACAAGAAAGTGAGTGGGAGCTCTATAGCGTTTCTAATATTATATGTGGATGACATATTGCTGATTGGAAACAATATAGAAATGTTGGAAAGCGTGAAGGAATATTTGAATAAGAGTTTTTCAATGAAGGACCTAGGAGAAGCTGCTTTCATATTAGGCATCAAGATCTATAGAGATAGATCAAGACGTTTAATAGGACTTTCACAAAGCACATACCTTGATAAGATTTTGAAGAAGTTCAAAATGGATCAGTCCAAGAAGGGGTTCTTGCCTGTTTTGCAAGGTATGAAGTTGAGTAAGACTCAATGCCCAGTAACTGCAGAAGATAGAGAAAAGATGAGTGTCGTCCCCTATGCTTCAGCCATAGGTTCTATCATGTATGCAATTCTGTGTACAAGACCCGATGTCAGCCTTGCCATAAGTATGGCCGGAAGGTTTCAAAGTGATCCAGGAGTGGAACACTGGACGGCGGTCAAGAATATCCTGAAGTACCTGAAAAGGACTAAGGACATGTTTCTCGTTTATGGAGGTGATCAAGAGCTCGTCGTAAAGGGTTACGTCGATGCAAGCTTTGACACTGATCCGGATGACTCTAAGTCGCAAACCGGATACGTATTTATTCTTAATGGGGGTGCGGTTAGCTGGTGCAGTTCCAAGCAAAGCGTGGTAGCTGATTCTACATGCGAAGCGGAGTACATCGCTGCCTCGGAGGCGGCGAAGGAAGGTGTCTGGATGAAGGAGTTCATGACAGATCTTGGAGTAGTGCCTAGTGCACTTAACCCAATGACTCTGTTCTGTGATAATACTGGTGCCATTGCTCTAGCCAAGGAACCAAGATTTCACAAGAGGACCAGACACATAAAGCGACGTTTCAATTCCATCCGCGATTACATCAAGGAGGACGACATAAATATTTGCAAAGTACATACGGATCTGAATGTTGCAGATCCGATGACTAAACCTCTTCCAAGGGCTAAACATGAACAACACCAGAACTGCATGGGTGTTCGATTCATTACAATGTAAATCACATAGTGATGTGAACTAGATTATTGACTCTAGTGCAAGTGGGAGACTGTTGGAAATATGCCCTAGAGGCAATAATAAAAGTAGTTGTTATTATATTTCCTTGTTCATGATAATCGTTTATTATCCATGCTATAATTGTATTGATTAGAAACTCAAATACATGTGTGGGTACATAGACAACACTGTGTCCTTAGTAAGCCTCTAGTTAACTAACTCGTTGATCAAAGGATGGTAAAGGTTTCCTGACCATGGACATGAGATGTCATTTGATAACGGGATCACATCATTAGGAGAATGATGTGATGGACAAGACCCAAACTATAAACGTAGCATATGATCGTGTCAGTTTATTGCTATTGTTTTCTGCATGTCAAGTATCTGTTCCTATAACCATGAGATCATGCAACTCACTGACACTGGAGGAATACCTTGTGTGTATCAAACGTCGCAACGTAACTGGGTGACTATAAAGATGCTCTACAGGTATCTCCAAAGGTGTCCGTTGAGTTGGCATGGATCAAGACTGGGATTTGTTACTCCGTGTGACGGAGAGGTATCTCAGGGCCCACTCGGTAATACAACATCACTATAAGCCTTGCAAGCAATGTGACTAAGGTGTTAGCCACGGGATCTTGTATTACGGAACGAGTAAAGAGACTTGCCGGTAACGAGATTGAACTAGGTATAGAGATACCGACGATCGAATCTCGGGCAAGTAACATACCGAAGAACAAAGGGAACAGCATACGGGATTAACTGAATCCTTGACATAGAGGTTCAACCGATATAGATCTTCGTAGAATATGTAGGAACCAATATGGGCATCCAGGTTCCGCTATTGGTTATTGACCGGAGAGGTGTCTCGGTCATGTCTACATAGTTCTCGAACCCGCAGGGTCTACACACTTAACGTTTGGTGACGATTAGTATAGTTGAGTTATTGTTGGTGACCGAAGGTTGTTCGGAGTCTCGAATAAGATCCCGGACATGACGAGGATCTCCGGAAGAGTCCGGAGGTAAAGATTGATATATGTGATAATAGTGTTTTGATCTCCGGAAGGGTTCCGGAATCCACCGGAAGGGGTTCCGGATGTTTACCGAAGTGTTCGGGTGCAGCAACACTTTATATGAGCCAAAGGGATAAAACCCACGAGGTATTGGAAAGTGCAAAAAGGAGTTTTGCTGCTGCCTTAAGCAGTAAGGCAGTACTGCCGCTTAAGCGGTACTACCGCTTGTGTGAAGCGGTACTACCGCTCAAGCGGTACTACCGCTTGGTTGAAGCGGTACTACCGCCCAAGCGGTACTACCGCTTGTGAGCGGTACTACCGCTTGTGTGCGGCTGTGCACGGTTCGGCAGGGATCCGAGTTGGACTCTTTCCTTGCGGGCCAAACCGACCTTGTGCGGGCAAAACCGAGCTGGTGGAGGCTTTTTGTCCAAGTTTAGACCCCAGGGCTCAACATATAAATAGAGGGGCAGGGCTAGCACACGGGACACATCAGGATTTCCCAAGCCGTGTGCCGGCAACCCTAGCCCTCTAGTTCCTTCGTCATAATCTCCGTAGTGCTTGGCGAAGCCCTGCTGAGATTGCTACTCATCATCATCACCACGCCGTCGTGCTGCTGGAACTCATCTACTACTTCATCATCGCTCGCTGGATCGAGGAGGTGAAGGCGTCATCAAGCCGCACGTGTGTTGAACGCGGAGGTGCCGTCCGTTCGGCACTAGATCGGGAGGATCGTGATTGGATCGCGAAGACGTTCGACTACATCAACCGCGTTTATTAACGCTTCCGCTTAGCGATCTACAAGGGTATGTAGATACAATCTCCCTCTCGTAGATGCTCATCACCATGGATAGGTCTTGCGTGTGCGTAGGAAAATTTTTGTTTCCCATGCAACGTTCCCCAACACCTCGTACACATCTTATACCCTACGCTGTTCGAAAACCTTCCCGGCGCGCACACTTGCCGCGAGCGCTAGGTGCGGGACTTTAGCAGCCTGCTGGCAGTACCGCTACCGGCAAGGCGCCTTGCCGGGCCAAAACGCAGCTGCTAAGTTTGCCGAGCAGACTCGAAGCGAAACTAGAGCACGGGCTAACCACGACAAAGTTCCTCCGCGTGCAGATTGATGTACAAGGACGGAAGGATCAATCAAGACAACCCACGCTTGCTGGATGACTTTCCGGTGTGCACGCCCCGGTCGGCAGCGCTCGAGGAACGGATCCTTAGCAGCTTGTCGGGGTCGCCACCTCCCGGAAAGGTTAACCTTCCCAAAACTCGCACAGCCGTCCAAGTTGTCGAGCGGACTCGAGACAACTCAGGATGGCTATTGATTCTGGGAAGGCTCCTTCGCGTGTTGGTGCAAGGAGCAAATGAGGACAGCAAAAAGAACATGATTGCCACAAGTCTTTGTAACTTATCTTTTCTGCCGTTCATCTCGCATGACGAGGCTGCGCTCGTGGCGGCGGCCGGGGGCTCTCAAGACAATTATTCTCTAGGGCGCTGCCAGCCCCCGAGCTCGCCTTCCATGCCTCAGAGGAACTGGCGCGCTAGTCACCAGATCAGGTCCGCACAACCTCCTTCCCCCTACCTGGCGCACCAAAGATGTCAGAGAAACGACACCTATGGGACCGGGAGGATCCCTTTATGATTCGGCAGGGAGAAGGTTTGCACAGAGAGCAGATCTGATGATCAACACGCAGGGATTTTACCCAGGTTCGGGCCGCAAAGATGCGTAAAACCCTACTCCTGCTTGGTTGTATTGAGTGTGTTCTAGCTCAAGTTCTAGGAGCGCTACAGTACCCAACAGCTACACATGCAGAATGAGCTCTCAGAGATCGATCCCCCAGGAGCGCTATGCCTGCTCTCCGGGTTCGAAGGTCCCCCTGTAGCTACGCCATGGGCCTCCTTTTATATGTTCGAAGGGGTCACCAACAGTGGCGCACAGTGCATACATGAGGTGTAAAAGTAGCTACAGTGTTATCATAAATATCACTGACATCTCAGGACAAACGCATTAAATGCTCTGTTGAGGTGTCCCTTAGATTCTTGGGGCTGGAAAATGGGGTTGTCCCATCGCACCGCTTAAGCCCATCCTTCGCTAGCGCCTGACACGTTACCAGGAGGACAACAGCTAAAAGACAAGCTGGTGACCGCACTGGAGCGCTGACAGGGCAGCAGGGTCTTGCCGGGGACGAGCCTTGCCGGGGCTGCGAGACATCCCGGCAAGATCTTGCCGGGGGTTCAGCCTCCAGTCTTCTATCTTCTGATTGTCACCTTGTCTTGGATGCCTCCTTACCCCGGCAAAGGGCCTTGCCGGGGGATTCGGTCCTTCCTTCTAGCTTAGAAGCAGAGAGGCTTGCCGGGGGCTAGCACGCACCGGCAAGGTCTTGCCGGCCCCAGGAATCCTGCCGCGGTCGCCCGCCCACAAGTCAGGGTAATAGGTACCTTGGTTCTTAGTGCACTGACAACAAGTTTACGGAGAAGCTTGTATTTACAAGAAAGTGAGTGAGAGCTCTATAGTGTTTCTAATATTATATGTGGATGACATATTGCTGATTGGAAACAATATAGAATTTTTGGAAAGCGTGAAGGAATATTTGAACAAGGGTTTTTCAATGAAGGACCTAGGAGAAGCTGCTTTTATATTAGGCATCAAGATCTATAGACATAGATCAAGACGCTTAATAGGACTTTCACAGAGCACGTGCCTTCATAAAGTTTTGAAGAAGTTCAAAATGGATCAGTCCAAGAAAGGGTTCTTACCTGTATTGCAAGGTGTGAAGTTGCGTAAGACTCAATGCCGAGTGACTGCAGAGGATAGAGAAAAGATGAGTGTCATCCCCTATGCTTCTGCCATAGGCTCTATCATGTATGGAATGATGTCCACAAGACCAGACGTCAGCCTTGCCATAAGTATGACCGGAAGGTTTCAAAGTAATCCAGGTTTGGATCACTGGACGGCGGTCAAGAATATCCTAAAGTACCTAAAAAGGACTAAAGAAATGTTTCTCATTTATGGAGGTGATCAAAAGCTCGTCGTAAATGGTTACGTCGATGCAAGCTTTGACACTGATTCGGATGACTCTAAGTCTTAAACCGGATACGTATTTATTCTCAATGGAGGAGCGGTAAGCTGGTGTAGTTCCAAACAAAGCGTGGTAGCTGATTCTACATGTAAAGCGGAGTACATAGCTGCCTCAGAGGCGGCGAAGGAAGGTGTCTGGATGAAGCAGTTCATGACGGATCTTGGAGTTGTGCCCAGTGCATGGGACCCAATGACTCTGTTCTGTGACAACACTGGTGCCATTGCTCTAGCCAAGGAACCAAGGTTTCAAAAGAGGACCAGACACATAAAGCGACGCTTCAATTCCATCCGCGATTACATCGAGGAGGGAGACATAAATATTTGCAAAGTACACACGGATCTGAATGTTGCAGACCCGTTGACTAAGCCTCTTCCACGAGGGAAACATGATCAACACCAGAACTGTATGGGTGTTAGATTCATTACAATGTAAATCACATAGTGATGTGAGCTGGATTATTGACTCTAGTGCAAGTGGGAGATTGTTGGAAATATGCCCTAGAGGCAATAATAAAATGGTTATTATTATATTTCCTTGTTCATGATAAATGTTTATTATCCATGCTAAAATTGTATTGATTGGAAACTCAAATACATGTGTGGGTATATAGACAACACCGTGTCCCTAGTGAGCCTCTATAGGACTAGCTCGTTGATCAAAGATGGTCAAGGTTTCCTGGCCATAGACATGAGTTGTCATTCGATAACGGGATCACGTCATTAGGAGAATGATGTAATGGACAAGACCCAAACTATGAACGTAGCATATGATCGTGTTAGTTTATTGCTATTGTTTTCTGCATGTCAAGTATATGTTCCTATGACCATGAGATCATGTAACTCACTGACATCGAAGGAGTACCTTGTGTGTATCAAATGTCACAACGTAACTTGGGTGACTATAAAGATGCTCTACAGGTATCTCCAAGGGTGTCTGTTGAGTTGGCCTGGATCAAGACTGGGATTTGTTACTCCGTGTGACGGAGAGGTATCTCAGGGCCCACTCGATAATACAACATCACAATGAGCTTGCAAGCAAAGTGACGAAAGAGTTAGCCACGGGATCTTGTATTACAGAACGAGTAAAGAGACTTGCCGGTAACGAGATTGAACTAGGTATGGAGATACCGACGATCGAACCTCGGGCAAGTAACATACCGATAAACAAAGGGAACAACATACGGGATTAACTGAATCCTTGGCATAGAGGTTCAACCGATAAAGATCTTCATAGAATACGTAGGAGCCAATATGGGCATCCAGGTCCCGCTATTGGTTATTGACCGTAGAGGTGTCTCGGTCATGTCTACATAGTTCTCGAACCCGCAGGGTCTACACACTTAACGCTCGGAGATGTTTCGGTATTATTGGGTTATGTATGTTGGTGACCGAAGGTTGTTCGGAGTCCCGGATGAGATCCCGAACATCACGAGGAGCTCTGGAATGGTCTGGAGGTAAAGATTGATATATAGGAAGTTGATGTTTGGGCACCGGAATAGTTTCGCAGTTTGCCCGGGTTTCGTCGGGAGTGCCGGAAGAGTTCCGGAGGTCCACCGGGTGGGTCCACCTGCCCCGGAGGGGCCCATGGGCTGTGAGAGGGTGCGCACCAGCCCCTGGTGGGCTGGCCACACCTCCCACAAGGGCCCATGCGGCCGAAGGGCATTGGGGAACCCTAGGGGGCCGACCACCACTTGCCTTGGGGGCCAAGGCACCCCTTTGTCCGCCGTCCCCATCTAGGCCGCCACACCCCTAGGGGTGGGAACCCTAGGGCACTGGGCGCCTCCTCCTCTCCCCCTATATATAGTGGGGGTTTGGGATGGCTGCCACACCTTAAGGCATGGCGCAGCCCTCCCTCTCCCCTAGATCGTTTCTCCTCTAGATTAGATTGGTTCGGTATTGCTTAGCGAAGCTCTGTCGGATCAGCTCCACCACCACCGTCGCCACGCCGTCGTGCTGCCGGAGAACCCATCTACCTCTCCGCCCTCGTTTGCTGGATCAAGGAGGCGGAGATCGTCATCGAGCTGTACGTGTGTTGAACGCGGAGGTGTCGTCCGTTGGGCGCTAGATCGTGATTGGATCGCGGGACGGCTTGCGATTTGGATCGCGAAGACGTCCGACTACATCAACCGCGTTTCTTAACGCTTCCCGTTTAGCGATCTACAAGGGTATGTGGATCCGATCTCTCCTCTCGTAGATGTTCATCTCCTAGATTGATCTTGGTGAAGCGTAGGAAAATTTGTGTTTCCCATGCAACGTTCCCCAACAGGAGGAGTGGCATTGTATTTACCGCATCGATGACGACGAGTATTGGCGGCATGGTGCAGCTGGATATCGACGATGGATGTGAATGGATGGATGAGCACAGGGTGGTGGGGCTGTTTGGCGTCATGGCGGCGTCGATGGCAGGCCTAGCAAGGACGATACATCAGTACCTGCTCTGAAGATAGATCGATGGAAGATGGCGGGGACGACCTATGAGAGTGTGTCGGACTAGCCTGTGTTCCAGACCCAGTATGTGTCTGGGTTGGGGCCTCCGGTTTTAGATGTTAGGCTTAGGTAAGAGATCTGGGTATTTGGCTCAGTATTTCTGCACCTCTTCATCAAGTGAATAGGAGTAGCGACAGATGTTGCCAATATGACGGATTCAGACATATTGATGTACTGCTTTGTAAGGTCTTCGTGAATAATTAATAAAATGGATGCATGCATCTTCCAGATGCCGGAGGTCATCCTCCTTTTCTAAAAATAAATAAAGATGACTGTGTATGTATGTATGTATGTTTGTATGTATGTACAAACGTCTACTTCTGTAGTTAAAAAAAGATATGGATGTTTTTATTGCACATTGGATCTTCACGAGGGTCCTATATGGAACTATTGGATTTCTTGACCGTGCATGATACCCACCCTTAAAATCAGTACCCTAATGTTTCTCAGGGAAAAAAAGGACCCCAGTATAGCAAGAGCATCTACAGCCGGACCCTTACTTTCTCCTTAAACGTTGAAAATGTCTGCACGGTCATTGTCCGGTAAAAAAAGTGACCCAACCGGACCTCACATTTTCATCCTAAACGCCCGGACTGACCGGCACCCTCAAATCCGTCTCAAATCTGGAAGCAGTATGAGGGATCCCGGGCATGTCCGGGCACGTCCCGACAGTCTGTCACGTAGGACGTGACCTAACCCCGGACCACATTTTCTTTTTTATTCGTTCTTTTCTTTCTCTCTCTTTCTCTCCACCAATCACGTGCAAGTGACCGAACATATGAGGAAGAAAATGAAAAATATGGCTGCACAGACAGACAAATAGAGGACACGTCCGATCACTGATCGGACGCATCCGCAGACGTTTAGGGGATCATATTTACTAAGTCCGGCTGTAGATGCTCTAAACACCTTTGTAATTTGTTTTTTCTCGCCCAGCCGACAAGCCCGACATCTCTCCTCAGCAGTCTCGCCTTGTAGGATGGGGAGCATTGATCTCACACTTTTTTTTTTTGCGGGTTTAATCTTACACTTCAAAAGCACAACTACAGCTACATAGAGTGCTTGCTAGTCCGCTAGTACAAGATACCGATTCCTCCTCTTCTTCGCTACACGTTCATCTCCATCTCCGGCCGCCATTACTCACAATCAAAACTCTTAACTATAGTTCTCGTGCCGAGCTGTCTATGCATCATTGCCCGGCCTTGTATTTATAGGGACCCAAAGCATCGATGTGGGGCATACACACACCGCAACAAAGAAATTGAGAAAGAACAACAATGGCATCCAAAGCATTGGTAGCTATGGTGGTCCTTGTACTGCTCGCCGGCAGTGAGCTTGGCCACGCCACGCTGGTCAGCGGCCGCCCCCCGGTTTCCACTCTGCCACACCCATCATCATCCGCCACTGCTGGTCAGGCGAGCAACATGAACGCCATGGATGTAGCATCAGCAGCCACTACTCATCACCACAGGAGGATCGGTAACGGCCTCAACTTACTAATCCTCCAGTTTCTTGCATATTGTAGATCATATCAATGTGGTGTGTTAAGACCTGTTTAATTATATATGCGATGAATTGGAACAGAATTAGTTGTACTCATCTTGTTTGTTTGGTATGATGTACTATATCAGGAGGTGAGGAGAAATCCATTTCTGTGAACAGCATGCCGCCGGTGCACATGAGGGTGCCGGTTATCCCACCTAAATCCACATAATCCCATGCAGCACGTACGTGCAGCCAAGCTGAAGATCCATCGACCTCAACAACAAATATATATCATTGATTCAAGAGAAGAATAAAAGAATTGCGAAAAAATTCAGAAGAATAAGTTGTGGAGTTAGTGAATTAGTTGGCTGCATGCTGTGTTGTGTTACCGTGGATAGGGTGGAAGTTGTAAGTTCTACTCTCGGCAGTGATGGCACGAACTCTCGTTTTTTTTTTTGTGTGTGTGTAAGAAGAACTCTGATCCGTTCATAGACGACACGAACTACAACGTTCAGTGATCTTCCGTGATGTCAGTTGTGCTTGGTTTTGTGATTTGTAGTTCTTTGTTAGATTTAGAGCTGCGTCTATTCGCACACAAACACGTCACCGTGTATCTTTGACGTCGGGGGTGATGCACCACAGCTCACGTCGAAGGTGACCTAGCCAGAAGCGCGGTACACAAGCAATCCGACAGACGCTTTTGTAGACCCGAAACCCCACACGCCCGGGAGTGACCCCGGTAGGGCGCGCAGTGGCTATGGGTTTCCCTAGGTCGACCTGATCGTCCCTAGGGCCTGTTGGATTCGCTGCCCACCAATCTTAAAGAACAACAAAAAACAATAAGAAAGATACAAGGGAGAGATTGGCGATGAGTTCCAGTGATTTGAACATCTCCGGGAATTCGCTAGAGTTTAGATTGGCGGCGACATCGAGCCCGAGCATGGGGAGAATACCGATGATACCCAACCTTAAATGCTTCCATTATACCATTTTAAAATAATGTTTCATAAAATTCTGTAAAAAAATCATGAATGTTACGACGAATGTGTCAACAACCCCTAAAAATTCCAGCTTCAAATTCTAAATGTACAGTCACTATTCACATCTGGAATTGTCTTTTTTGTTTCTCAATGTGTATTTGGAATTTGGATCTGATTTCTTAGGGGTTGTAGTCACATACGTTCTGAACATGCACAAAATAATTCAGAATTTTTGAACATCTAAAAATGTTTTTTCAAAGTTGGTACCGTGGGAGCATTTAGGGTGTGGTATCACCTGATACTCTCCCTGCCCAAGGTGCCCTGGCGGTAAAATCGCTCCTGGCGAGGGTACCCTCTTTTTTAGAAAAATAAATAGAAACTGAGTAAGAAATATTGCACTAATGGGCTGGCCCACGAAGGAGGTTGTAAGTTCGGTTTAGAAATTGGGATCGACTAGAATCCCTTGATGATTCGGGCCCAGAGTTCTCTCTCAAAAAAGAATAAAAAGTGCCAGAGGAGTCAAGACCGCAGCTGCGAAGCCAGCCAGCAGGAGGACTTGTTCGACTCGTATCCGGTTAGAAGTCGTAGAAAAAAGGTGCAGTGGGCGCTACGCCACCTTATCTCCGACTCGGCGACAGGCAGCATCATATCCTAGTATATCACCATCAGCTCACCACCCGACGTCCCCATCGACTCCACGTCCTCATGATCGGCCCCTCCGCCCAGACGCGAGAGCGCGCTCCCCAGCCCCCGCTCGCGCACATGGCGCCACCGCCGGAGTCCAAGCAGGAGGAGGCCGAGGAGGCCTGCCGGCGCGCGGAGGCGCTCTTCCTCGCCGGCGACGTGCGTGCGGCGCACCGCATGGCACAGAGGGCCCAGACGCTCTCCCCCGCGCTGCCCGGCGTCGCGAGCGCGCTCGCCGCCTACGCCGTCCACGCCGCGGCCGCGAACCGAGGCGGCCGCCCCGACTGGCGCGCTGTCCTCGGCCTCGGCCGTGCGCAGCACCGCCAAGAGGAGCAGCTCGGCGCCGGTCTGAGCGAGCATGATGTTATCAGGAGGCAGTTCCGGCGGATGTGCCTCCTCGTCCACCCCGACAAGAACCCCTCGGTCGCCGCCGACGGCGCGTTCAAGCTGCTCCGCCAGGCCTGCGACGCCCTCTCCGCCACCGCCAGCCGCCACCGGCCGGGCAATGCCACCGCAGCCGCCGCTGGAGCCGAGCACCACTGGCGCAGCTATGCCACAGCCGGCACGCACGGTACGTACGCCGAGGCCGCTGGCAAGCACACACCGTCCCCGGCCACCACCAAGAAGCCTACCACTGCCAGCGCCGGCAACCAACGGCCCAGCAACGACACCGCCGCCAAGCACACCGCGGCCGCCGATCATTGGTGCAACACGGCCGCCTACGCCTCAACCGACGGACTCGACGACGACTACTACTACGACTACCACGACGACTACGGCTACCCCAACGACTACTACGACTACCACGGCCAGCACGACACTGCTAAATGGTACACCCCGGCCGCTGGCTGCTACAAGGACGACGATGACACCGCTGAAGCGCACAACCCCGCCGCCGCCAACAAAGACGGCGACCACGATGGGTCTCGTGGACCCCGTGAAGACATACGGATCATCTGTCCGTCCTGCGAAGGCGAAGGCGGGCTCACTAAGCCGGTCGGCGTCCCGGTGGCGGGCAGCGAGTGCCCCTGGTGCGGCCAGACGATGACTATGGTGACGCCATGAACTAAGTCAACTAACTAGAGCAAAATAAACGTGGATTTTGGGGGTCTTTGCATGCTTGTCCATCTATTTCGTGTTCTTTAGAGAGAACTAGTTTGTCTATCTGGATCATTTAGTTTAATTTAGCACGTTGGATATATTTGAGTCGTGCTTGTCCTGTAATTTTGTACTCGTAAAGATTTTGACGGGTTCATCCAAAGTTGGTGGTAAGTGATTAGAAGTGTTGACAGCCCCAATGTGACGATTCTACTTGCCGAAGTGTTTCCACCCAGACCTTCCTGGCTTGTGCTTTTGGCCAGGCGCAAGTAAGGGCCTTTTTGATTCGCAGGATTCTTAAAATACAGGAATAGAAAAAACATAGGAATAGAGTGTCATGTTCTTTTCTATCCTACAGGATTTGAAAGTGTGTTTGACAACACAGAAAAAACAAAGGAATTCTACAAAAAGGTTTGAGTGGATGGAAATTTTCCCTCAAAATGTAGTACAAATGAATCCTATGAAAAAATTGCAAATGATTTTAATCCTACAAATCTAACAAACATCGTAGAAAAAATTCCTAAAAATCCAAATCCTCCAAAAATTCAATAAAATTCCTTTGAATCAATGGAGCCCTAAAAGCTAGCTCCAACGTTCCGGTGGATCGATAGATTGAGTCGGTAGCTGATCGATTTTGGTCTGCTCGATTCACAAGCAATACACGAAATACTAGTAACCAAAAGAACTAACTAGGAGATTCTCAAAAAAAAAAAAAAATAGCTAGGCCCATAAGCGTTTTTTTTTTGAATTTTTTACAGCACCTAAGAACACGACGCGTGCGATGGGCAATTTTTGGGTACTTTTTTTTCAAATGATAACGCCCACACGTGTGTCATGTTTGCACTTCGCACATACGCGTTGGTCCACGTTGATTCTGTTTTGCACGAATCCTAAAGGAATCTGTTGTAATTTCAGTGCCACGTAGGCATCATCGTGTGTGTGGGCATTGGAGAGTTCGCTCACACGACCCGCAACACGCGGTTGCCAGCTGCGTCGTGTGGGCGAACCAGTTTCTGCCCACACAGTCACCACCTAGTCCATGCATGTGTGGACGAACTGCTCTTCGCCCACACGACCCTCGTACGTTGCTAGATGGTAACTGCAGTTGTGCATACGTGGCAACTAGGTAAACACACATGGCAATTATGATTCGTTGCTAGATGGCAACTGCATTTGCGCGTACGTGGCAACCAGGTAAACACACATGGCAATTACGGTTGGACCTCACATGGCAACTAGGTAAACACACATGGCAACTATCCTCGGTTAACTAAAGTACCATCCCGCGGGTAACTATAGGTAGCCAAAACAGAGAGAGTCGTCATGCTTTTATAACTATATTTGTCATCTCGGGTAACTAAAGTTGCCATCTTCGGGGATAACAAAAGTGTCATCATGTGGGTAACTAACGTAGCTACGGCAGGACGTGTGGGCAGATTTACTTCGTGCCACACACGCGAGTGGGGATGAGTAGTACTTGTTGGGCGTGTGGCACGAAGTAGCTGCGCCCACACATGCGGGCAATTCCAATATTCGCTCACACATGACCCATGTGGGCTGCCTTCTGCGTACGCCACACATGATGTGTGGACGGATGTCTAATATGTCACACGTGTGGTAAATATCGGAACTTTTTTTTACCAGTTCAACGTTTTGCATGTTTTACTTTCCAAGACGGTTGCCGCTTTGACCGGATCGGATTTTGTTGACACGGTTAATCACAAATACAATTCCTATCTCAGTGCATTATACCTCAATAACAAAGTATTCTGGAATATCATGGAAGTCGTTCGGCTTATCAGTAAATATAATAATGTTTATTACACGTTTAGAACACTAAGCAAACGTAGCCATGGATACATGATAGTTTGTGATTAAAAACAACAGGTTTATTGAGGAATGCAGATCTTGACCAGGGTAATCCAATATCTGTATCAAACCGGCGGTTTTCATAGAATTTAACCATATAAAGCATCCCAGCTAAATCTGTGTCCTAAAAGCATCCACAGCCGCAACTCGCAAATCCGCCCCCTCCCCCCAAACGTTGGCGGACACGCGTTCGCGGACACTGACCGGTCACGTCTCAAATAATAGATTCTACATCCGGATACCTCAAATTAGAAATCTCAAATCCGTATTATTACATGCAATGTAAACCTAATACTAAGCGCAGCTCGTCCGGCTCCGTCATACCCATGTCCGGCGGCTGGCTGCGCCCCTCGTAGTGTCGGTCCGGTCGCCGGCGAGGTAGAGTAGGACATGGCACACTAGCCGACTGATGGGACTCGATCTCCCGCCTAAACCTGGGCATGCCCCGGGCCGGGCCGAGCTTCGCGCCGGGCTTTACAAAGCCCGAACTGGAAATCCCAAGCCCGAGCCCGGCCCGGCCCGGCCATAAAATGCAAATTCAGGCCCGAGCCTGGCCCGAATGGACTAAAAAGGTGAATTTCCTGGCCGGGCGGGCCAGGCCCTCCGTGTAAATCACCTATTGTCTCAAGCGCGAGCCCGACCCGAAATGACTATCGGGCCCGATTTTCAAGCCCGAGCCCGGCCCGAACACAAAGCCCGACCCGGCCCGGCCCGGGTTTTTCGGGCCAGGCTCGGGCTGCCCATGCCCACGTGTATCCCGCCGTCTCCCATGCCCTACTCTTCCTCGTCAGAGCCTGTAACCCGGACGGTGCCAATGGACGTGAGGTCGATGACGGATCCTTCCTGGGAGGAGTCGACGTCCACCACGCGGTTGCGGTGCCCGCACTGGTGCACCCTACGAGGTGCCGGAGAGTGTGACTCCGCGTCTCCAACATCCACCGCCACGAGGGCCTCCGCCGCCTCCCGCTCCCGTTGCGTCGCCCGGTGGGCACGCCGCGCCATGACATCGTCCGAGGACGGCCATGCTTCGTGCTCGGCGCGCCAACAGAGGGGTTGCGTTTCCGCCACGGCGTTCGGATGCCAGACGGACCGCACCGCCTCCGGTGAGGCAGCGACGCCAGATCCAAGCACCAACTGTGAGTCCGAGCGCTGCCGTCGGGCGGCTGCCTCCCGAGAGTGACAGAGCGCAAGCCGTACGACCATCTCCTCCTCGGGGCCGCGTGGGATGAGCTCGTGGTCGACGAATCTGGAGGTGAAGGACTCGGATCCGCTGCCCGCCATGGAGGAGAAGGCCGGAGATCTCCGGGGGTGAGTTAGGGTGGCGGATGGAAGTGGAGGGGATCCACTACTAGAAATCCCCATATTTCCGACGCTGAAACCTAATAGCCAACGGGCCTTCGGTTATTACAGTAATAGCCGACGGTAGTTGCAATAGCCGACGGATAGTGCCAACTCACAAGTATTATCACCAATGCCCGACGGTATACTAGAATGCCCGACGGTGAAAATCCAACCCATGGGTATCCAACTTAATGCCCGACAGTTAATTGTAAAGCCCGACGGTTTTTGCTACACCCACGGGGATTATCTGTAATGCCCGACGGTTCATTGTAATGCCCGACGGTTTTTGGTACACCCATGGGGATTACACATAACCCCCGACGGTCCATTGTAATGCCCGACGGTTTTTGCTACGCCCACAGGGATTACATGTAATGCCCGACGGTGTTTTCTACACCCACGGGGATTACATGTAATGCCCGACGGTGAAATTTAATAGCTGATGGTAAAAAAAACTCTCACCTATGAGTGAAAATGGCCAGCAGTACATATGTGCCTCTCAGTTATTTAACAAAATACCCGACGGGGTATAGAAATAGCAGACGGTTAACTTTCACTCTCGGTTTCAATGGACAATATCGATAAGCATGTAGAATGACCGATGTTATATTCAAGGTAATTTCCATATAAGAAAATTCAAAGAACTAAGATCTAGCATTGCTATTGTAAGTGCATTATGTTGTTTTTCACAATGAATTTGTAGGATGCTTAAAAAATTGGTACTAAACAATACAATGGTAAAAAGAAATTGCACTTACAAAAGTACCATAAGGAGAGAGAGCCCTTGAGAGTCGAGAAGAAGCCGGTGTCCTTGCCACGATTTATCTTCTCTGACGACGTCACCACATGGAGTAGTGTGCTCAACGTAGTATTGTATATATACACTGTTTAGGTCTAGGTTGGGTTGTCACCATGTGGCACACAACGTATTCCCATGGAATGCATGCATGCCCATGGTTGAGTAGTGGTTGGTGGCTCATGACGCTCATGGTCCTAGTGATGTTGGTTACTGACCAGTTACCGCGAAGCATATCACTGAAATATATTCAATTTGATCGGCGGGTTCCTGCTATGGAGGTGCTTCGCTCCTCCCGTACTTCCAAGGTTGTTACGGTGGCAAACACGAAGCGGGGAAATATGGGGTTTTAGAGATAGAGCTCATATCATGTGGTTTCTTTGGAGCGGCTAAGGCGTCTTCTATGGTAACCGGTTGCCCGACTCCACCACACAACCACATATGCTGGCCAAAAGCAGGGCGGCCCGGCGGCGTGATCTGGCGACGCCCGCTCGGCCTAGATCTGGGCCCTTTGGGCCCCATCTGGGCCTGGGCGGGCCGGCGGCGGGGATGGTCTCCGGCGTGGCTTCCGGGAGGCGGGGGAGACGCGACGAGCGGCTGGGTGCTGGCGGCGCCGACGCCAGCCTGCTGCAACGTGGCCGGCGGGGCTTAACGGGCCCGCTTCGGGCCTGGCTGGGCCAGGGGTGGCCCGGCATGCCCCGTTGCCGCGTCCGGACGGCGACCGCGTCGGTGCCGGAGGCACGGGCCTCCCGCACGACGGCGGTGGAGGTGGTTCCCTCCCGCTCGGCTTCGGTGTTGCTGCTCCAGTCGTGGTGTGTTTCTCTCCGGTCCTCTTGGCCTCGTGGTGGTGTTCGCAGTGAGGCGGCGTGGGTGGTGGCGCAACCGAGATGGCGCATGGTGGTGGGCGGAGGTTTGGCTGGTCGGCTCCGGTTCGGCTGGGCGGCGGGGTTTGGAGTACGGGAGAAATCCTTGCCGGTCTTCGGCACCGATGCGGTGACGCCTGCGGGTGTCACCATTCCTTCCTGGAGGGTGTCGGTGGTATCCATCCCCAATCTCCCTCCGCGTGCCGGGGGAAACCCTAGGACCCATCCGGGCAGCAGCGTCGTCGGCGTCGCATTCCTTCTTGGAGGTGCTGCTTGGTACGCGGAGGATCGGAGCCTCGTATGGTGGTTTGTTTCCGGTGGGCGCAGCGGTGGCGGATCATCCGCGCTTTGTCGAGCTACCGCTGTTGGCATTTGTTTCTTCTTCTTTTTCTTTTGGGCTTGTTGTGCTGCTCGCCCCAGCGATCTATGTATCGGTGTTGGTTGCTTTGTAATACAAAGCGGGGGGAAACCCTTTTTCGGTAAAGCAGGGCGGCCATTCTTCTTCCTCGCGTCCAAGGAAGTAAAGGGAGGCATTACTACTTCTTCTAGGAGTCTGCGACTGGAGTCACGAAGGCCTTGCCATCCCAAGTGGTATCGTCTCCTGCGACGTTGTGCTATGCATGTAAAAAATTAGACCCGATAGCGTTTTCCATCCCCGTTCTATGGTCCTTTTTGTAAAAGCCACTTACCAAGTTGCTATTGTTTTAGTTATAGGTACTTCTATAACTTGTTGTGTATGTACCTCCACATTTTTATTAAATGTAGCTTCGCGGTCAATAAGGACCTCGACCTCTATGTTTTTATTAAATGACATGTGTCGTGAAGTACTAATTAATATACTGAATTATGATAAGCACGAGTTCCATATTTTTAAAATAAGAATGTCATGCTATGCGTATAATCCTATACATATATATGTATGATCCTTGCCCAACGCAGTTATTCTCCATCCAAAAGCAGCTCCTATGACGTATGGCAGTTCTAATGTTGGTCACTGACATGTGGTCCAGCCAGTGCCTCGGGCCCACATGTCAATGACTAACGTACGTCAGAGGATACTAGTCCTTCTTCTTCCTCCCAGCCAAGGAAAGTAAAAGGGACACATTGCTGCTTCTCGAGAATGTTCAACATGGAGTCATAGAGGTCTTGCAGTCCCAAGTGGTGACATCCTCAACAACGGTGAGGCTGTGGTCGTATATGATCGCGTTTTCCTTCACTATTCTAGGGTCCTATTTGCAGAAGTGAGGGAAACTTGCTAATATTTAGTTAAATCCAGCTTCGCGGTGACACCAGCCTCCAAATTTTTATTAATTGCAAATGTGTAATGAAGTACTAATTTATATACTCCCTTCGTCCCAAAATTCTTGTCTTAGATTTGTTTAGATATGGATGTATCTAACACTAAAATATGACTAGATACATCCGTATCTAAGCAAAGCTAAGACAAGAATTTTGGGACGGAGGGAGTACTTAATTATAACAAGCATGAGTTTTGTATTTCAAAATTAAAAAGTGGACTATGTGAGAAAAACCTAAGGATATAGATAGGATTCTGTTTGAAGAACAAATGGTCGAAAAGAGTAAAAGTTAGATGCCATTGAGAATAATGACACAGATACAACAAAGCACCTCCGATGAACAAAGCAGGTCATTCCACCGTTCAAACCCAAGACCATGGATGTCTAATACTTGGCGATAAGTTTCGATAGACAACAACGATAAACATGTGGAATGACAATTATGTTCTAGCATTGCTATTGTAAGTGCATTATTATTTTTCATTAATAGGATGGTTAAAAGATGATCCGAAAAAATACAAATATGTTGGTTTTGAAACAATAACAAGTTTGAAAAAAAAATGTGCACTTACAAAGTATAATGAGAAGAGACCCCGTTGAAAGTCAAGAAGAAGTCGCCGCCCGGCCCGATCCCCTATCTTTTCTGACGGCGTCGCCGACCGGAGTGGACAAGGGAAAGCTGCTCATTGTAGTCTTGTATATACATGTCTAGGTTGGTTCATTATCACGCATGCGCTCATACATTAAATATTTTTAGTTATTATTCAAGTGCCTAAACAGGGCACCCGCCATTGGTGATGGCCTTACCAACTAATTAATTGTATGATTCACTATTTTCTATTTTTTAGATATTTTGATGAATTCTTTACATTGGTTTTTTGATTTTTGACGTACAGTACATTGCTATTTTTGTGAGTGGAAAATCTGGAGCGCCAAACCTCATTCCTAAATTCTTAAAAGTGTACGTGTGCTTTTTTGCTGACCACGGCACACACACTCCGGTCCGTCCGATCCGTCCGATCGCGCGCAGGTGGACTTGGTCGGAAGCAACGCACATCGAGCCCACGGGACCCACCATCGCCGCTTTGACTAATCTCTCTCCCGGAACCAACGGCACTCATTCGTGCCCAAATCCTCCGCTCGCCCTCCGCTCCGCCGCCCAAATCGCCTCCCCAAATCGCCGGTGAGGAGCTCAGCGGAGCGGCGGTGTATCGCCGGTGGGGGCGAATCGCCAGTGCGGGTCGTCGGGGCGGGGAGCGACAGTCGCGCGGCGGGGCAGTGGCTCTCGCACGCCGGCCAAATCGCCTGCCCAAATAGCCGGTGAGGAGCTCGACGGAGCGGCGCCGTATCGTTGGTGGGGGGGCGAATCGCCAGTGCGGGTGGTCGGGGCGGGGAGCGACAGTCGCGCGGCACGGGCAGGTGACCGCGTCCTTCGGCGACCACCCGTGTAGTGAGGTCGTGGGCTTCGTCGTTGCTGTGTGCTCGCGGGATTCGCTGTCGTCACTGACGAAATAGAAGAGGTAAACTACCCCCCGCCCACAATATGGATTCGCTGCTTGTTTCCCGCGGCTATGGCGTTCGTTCCGCGGTGGTTAGGTTATGTTCCGCGGCGTTCGTCTCTCTCGATTTCGAATCCGCGGCGTTCCGCGGCGTGAATTAGGGGATGGTATGGTCGAACTGGGGGTTCTAGTGACGTGGTGTGTGTCCATGCAGTAGATGTTGTAGTGCGTGGTGGTCAGTTTTTGGTAGCAGGCAAGTTCATGCTTACCATCAGCCAAGTTTTGGTTTATACTTCCCGTGGGTAGTTATGAACTAGTTGCTTTTGGTGCCGGGGATAGGAGTGTTTTTGGGCAGGAGTCAAGTTCATGCTGACCATCAAGCAAGTTTCGGTATGTTTTTCTGCAGACAGAGGTGGGTAGCAGTGTTTCTAGTATGTTTTTGTTACTGGCATTTGGTGAAGGATAGGACTGCTTTTTTTTTGTAGCAGGCAAATTCATTCTGATTACCAGACAAATTGGTATGTTTAGGTGTGTAGTTGCCATCCAGGGGGCTTTTTAGTTGTGGGTAGCTACAGTTGCGAGCCAGGAGTGTTTTCCGCAGCAGGCAAGCTCGTTCGAGTTTTTATTTTTGATTGGATATGTTTGGTTTGTAGTTGCGAGCCAGGGGCTCTTTTTTGGTGGTGGGTGCTATAGTTGCGAGCCAGGGGCTTTTTGGTGGAGTAGTTGCGTGGAGTAGTTACTGGCTATGTTTGATGGTACTGGCTAAGTGTGATATCTCGAAATGTGTACCCCAGTATATGGTACTTTTTATCCTTGCTTTTTGGTGGAGTAGTTTCGTGGCTTTTTACTATGTGTATTTCTTTTCAGGAAAACATGGGTGGGTCAAGCAAAAAGCGTGATCAAGCGCAGTCGACATCGTCGAATCCCAACGGGGGTCCACCTCCCGCATCTGAACTGGAAGTGGAGGTTTAACCATCCTCACTCCCCCTTTTTAAGTGCATCGGTTTTCCTGGGATCATTTGGTGTGCTCTTTTTCAAAACCATGACTCACTGGATATTTATGTATTTTTTGCAGGCACCTATACCACAGGAGAAAGGCACCAGGCAAGCAGTTGTTTACGAGCGGAAACGGCAAAAGATATTGACAAACCGAGGGAAGCGGCCAGCCCAAAGCATGAAGGGTCCAGTAGAAGTTGGTAATGACTTGGAAGTTCCACAAGAAGAACAACCGAAGCAGAAGCGTCGTAAAGTGGCCGGAAACGAGGTACATTAAAACATGTGTAAACATGTGTGTGTTTTCATTTTTCTTAATTGGATTCTATATGATGTCTTTTTGTTATTGTTTAAAGGCAACTTATGTGTCCCATGCACACATAAGTTGCCCTACTTCATATGAGTGCACATGCAACTTATGCGCCTCACACACACATAATGCAAGCCACCAAGGGATGCAAAGTTATGACCCCCCTGCACACAAAAGTTAGCACCACTTTCTTATGCGCTCACATGTGCAAGCAACCAAAGGGAGGCAACTCACCCTCCCACTGCTCGCATAAGTTGCTTTCCTTTTTCTTGCACATGCTTGCACGAGCAGTCGAAAAGGGAGGCAACTCACGCTCCCACTGCTCGCATAAGTTGATTTCCTTTTTCTTGCACATGCTTGCACGAGCAGTCGAAAAAGGGAAGCAACTCAGCCTTCAACTGCACATACATCTTTTTGTGAAAATATGCAACCTAATTTACACACCTCTATCTATTTTTATAGGGTCCCAGAAATAGGTCATCACCTGCAAGGCTTTTCAAGTTGAACAAGGAACTCGTTGAAGACCAACAGAATTTAATCAGAGATATAGAATTTGGGGGTTTGTTGGATATTCAAGCTACAAGCATGCCAGGGGATTTAAGTCAATGGATCATGAAACATTATGACCCGGAAATGTCTCAAATTATTATTCCTGACAGGGGCAAAATACCAGTAGATGCAGAAAGTGTCGCAGGATATGGGGCTTGCCTAACAAAGGGAGGAAAGTTTGCTTCGAAATGAATCCTGATGTCATAAGTGAATTCAACAGTTTATACAAGATAGAGGGAAAAAACGCCCCTATGCTCACACCGTGGTGCAAAATGATTGAAAAGATGAATGGGGCTGCTGACAACGATTTTCTGAGGGCTTGGCTGGCTGTTGCATTCTCATGTTTCCTTGCTCCAACCACAAGCTTGAGCATCTCACCAAGGTGTTATACTGCTATCTTGGACACAAATGCCATAAAAGAAACCAGGATATGCGACTTTGTTGTTGACCAACTAAGACTTGCATTCATGGGGTTTGGGGAGAAGAAGAAAGCTGTGTGCTATTGTGTATTCCACCTAGTAGTAAGTAAAACTCATTGTTGTTCATTCCTTTTTTGCCTAATTCTCTCCAATATGGGTATGAAGAGTGATGTATTTTATCTCTATACAATGCAGATACTTTACCTTGATTCGTTGGAAGTAGATGAGCCAATACCCAGCACGCTCCCAAGGGCATCCATTTGGTGTTGGGAGACGTAGTAGTAAATCAAAAAATTTCCTACGTGTTCACCAAGATCTATCTATGGAGAAACCAGAAACGAGTAAGGGGAGAGTGCATCTTCATACCTTTGAAGATCGCAAAGCGGAAGCGTTACAAGAACGCGGTTGGTGGAGTCGTACTCGCAGCGATTCAGATCGCGGTCGATTCCGATCTAAGCGCCGAACAACGGCGCCTCCGCGTTCAACACACGTGCAGCCCGGTGACGTCTCCTACGCCTTGATCCAGCAAGGAGGAAGGAGAGGTTGAGGGAGAGCTCCGGCAGCACGACGGCGTGGTGACGGTGGAGCTGCGTGGTCTCCGGCAGGGCTTCGCCAAGCACTACGGAGGAGGAGGAAGGAGTAGGAGGGGGATGGCTGCGCCAGGGGCTGAGCTGTGGCCTCCCTCCCACCCCTCCACTATTTATAGGCTGATGGGGAGAGGGGGCCGGCCCCCTAGATCCCATCTAGGGTTGGGGCGGCGGCCAAAGGGGGGAGGAGTGCCTCCCAAGTCAAGTGGAGGCCCTCCCCCTTAGGGTTTCCCCTCTCCCATGCGCATGGGCCTTAGGGGGGCTGGTGCCCTAGGCCCATTAAGGATAGGGCGCCCCCTTACAGCCCATGCTGCTGTATTGGACGTGGTGGAACCTTTCCCGGACCTCCAAACCCCTCCGGAATCCTCCGGAACCTTCTGGAAGCTTCCCGGTACAATACCGGAAAAACCCGAACTTTTTCCGGAACCCCAATAACAACTTCCTATATATAAATCTTTACCTCCGGACCATTTTGGAGCTCCTCGAGACGTCCGGGACCTCATCCGGGACTCCGAACAACCTTCGGTAACCACGTACACTATTTCCCTATAACCCTAGCGTCATCGAACCTTAAGTGTGTAGACCCTACGGGTTCGGGAGGCACGTAGACATGACCGAGACACCTCTCCGGTCAATAACCAACAGCGGGATCTGGATACCCATGTTGGCTCCCACATGCTCCACGATGATCTCATCGGATGAACCACGATGTCGGGGATTCAATCAATCCCGTATACAATTCCCTTTGTCTACCGGTATGATACTTGCCCGAGATTTGATCGTCGGTATCCCTATACCTTGTTCAATCTCGTTACCGGCAAGTCTCTTTACTCGTTCCGTAACACATCATCCCGTGGCTAACTCCTTAGTCACATTGAGCTCATTATGATGATGTCTTACCGAGTGGGCCCAGAGATACCTCTCCGTCATACGAAGTGACAAATCCCAGTCTCGATTCGTGCCAACCCAACAGATACTTTCGGAGATACCCGTAGTTTACCTTTATAGCCACCCAGTTACGTTGTGACGTTTGGCACACCCAAAGTATTCCTACGGTATGCGGGAGTTGCACAATCTCATGGTCTAAGGAAACGATACTTGACATTGGAAAAGCTTTAGCAGACGAACTACACGATCTTGTGCTATGCTTAGGATTGGGTCTTGTCCATCACATCATTCTCCTAATGATGTGATCCCGTTATCAACGACATCCAATGTCCATGGTCATGAAACCGTGACCATCTATTGATCAACGAGCTAGCCAACTAGAGGCTCACTAGGGACATGTTATGGTCTATGTATTCACACATGTATTACGGTTTCCGGTTAACACAATTATAGCATGAACAATAGACAATTATCATGAACAAGGAAATACAATAATAACCATTTTATTATTGCCTCTAGGGCATATTTCCAACAGTCTCCCACTTGCACTAGAGTCAATAATCTAGTTACATTGTGATGAATCGAACACCCATGGCATTCTGGTGTTGATCATGTTTTGCTCGTGAGAGAGGTTTAGTCAACGGATCTGCAACATTCAGATCCGTATGCACTTTACAAATTTCTATATCTCCCTCCTGAATGTAATCACGGATGGAGTTGAAGCGGTGCTTGATGTGTCTTGTCTTCTTGTGAAACCTGGGCTCCTTCGCAAGGGCAATAGCTCCAGTGTTGTCACAGAATAGAGTCATCGGGCCCGACGCATTGGGAATTACTCCTAGGTCGGTGATGAACTCCTTCATCCAGACTCCTTCCTTTGCTGCTTCCGGAGCAGCTATGTACTCCGCTTCACATGTAGATGCCGCCACGACGCTTTGCTTGCTGCTGCACCAGCAGACTGCCCCTCCGTTCAAAATATACACGTATCCGGTTTGTGACTTGGAGTCGTCCGGATCTGTGTCGAAGCTAGCATCGACGTAACCCTTTACGACGAGCTCTTCGGCACCTCCATATACGAGAAACATGTCCTTTGTCCTTTTCAGGTACTTCAGGATATTCTTGACCGCTGTCCAGTGTTCCGCTCCGGGATCACTTTGGTACCTCCCTACCAAACTTATGGCAAGGTTCACATCAGGTCTGGTACACAGCATGGCATACATAATAGAGCCTATGGCTGAAGCATAGGGGATGACACTCATCTCTTCTCTATCCTTTGCCGTGGTCGGGCATTGAGTCGTACTCAATCTCACACCCTGTAACACAGGCAAGAACCCCTTCTTGGACTGATCCATATTGAACTTCTTCAATATCTTTTCAAGGTATGTACTTTGTGAAAGACCTATGAGGCGTTTTGATCTATCTCTATAGATCTTAATACCTAATATGTAAGCAGCTTCTCCAAGGTCCTTCATTGAAAAACATTTATTCAAGTAGGCCTTTACACTTTCCAAAAGTTCTATATCATTTCTCATCAGCAATATGTCATCCACATATAATATGAGAAATGCTACAGAGCTCCCACTCACTTTCTTGTAAATACAGGGTTCTCCATAAACCTGCATAAACCCAAACGCTTTAATCACCTCATTAAAGCGAATGTTCCAACTCCGAGATGCTCGCACCAGCCCATAGATGGAGCGCTGGAGCTTGCATACTTTGTTAGCATCTTTAGGATCGACAAAACCTTCCGGCTGCATCATATACAGTTCTTCCTTAAAGAAGCCATTAAGGAATGCCGTTTTGACGTCCATTTGCCAAATCTCATAATCATAAAATGCGGCAATTGCTAACATGATTCGGACAGACTTCAGCATCGCTACGGGTGAGAAAGTCTCATCGTAGTCAACTCCTTGAACTTGTCGATAACCCTTAGCGACAAGCCGAGCCTTATAGACGGTCACATTACCATCCGCGTCAGTCTTCTTCTTAAAGATCCATTTATTTTCAATGGCTCGCTTATCATCAGGCAAGTCCACCAAAGTCCACACTTTGTTCTCATACATGGATCCTATCTCGGATTTCATGGCTTCAAGCCATTTGTTGGAATCCGGGCCCGCCATTGCTTCTTCATAGTTCGAAGGTTCACTGTTGTCCAACAACATGATCTCCAGGACAGGGTTGCCGTACCACTCTGGTGCGGAACGTGTCCTAGTGGACCTTCGACGTTCAATAGTAACTTGAGCTGAAGTTTCATGATCATCATCCTTAACTTCCTCTCCAGCCGGTGTAGGCTCCACAGAAACAACTTCCTGTGCTGCGCTACCCTCCGGTTCGAGTGGAGGTACAATTACCTCATCAAGTTCTATTTTCCTCCCACTTACTTCTTTCGAGAGAAACTCTTTCTCGAGAAAGGATCCATTCTTGGCAACAAAGACTTTGCCTTCGGATCTAAGGTAGAAGGTATACCCAATAGTCTCTTTGGGATATCCTATGAAGACGCACTTTTCCGCTTTGGGTTCGAGCTTCTCAGGTTGAAGTTTCTTCACATAAGCATCGCATCCCCAAACTTTTAGAAACGACAGCTTAGGTTTCTTTCCAAACCATAATTCATACGGTGTCGTCTCAACGGACTTTGACGGTGCCCTATTTAAAGTGAATGCGGCAGTCTCTAATGCATATCCCCAAAATGATAGCGGTAAGTCGGTAATAGACATCATAGATCGCACCATATCCAATAGAGTGCGATTGCGACGTTCTGACACACCATTTCGCTGAGGTGTGCCAGGCGGCGTGAGTTGTGAAACAATTCCACATTTCCTTAGGTGCGTGCCAAACTCGTGACTTAAATATTCTCCGCCACGATCAGATCGTAGGCACTTTATTTTTCTGCCACGTTGATTCTCTACCTCACTCTGAAATTCCTTGAACTTTTCAAAGGTTTCAGACTTGTGTTTCATTAAGTAGACATACCCATATCTGCTCAAGTCATCAGTGAGGGTGAGAACATAACGGTAGCCACCGCGAGCCTCGACGCTCATTGGACCGCATACATCGGTATGTATTATCTCCAACAAGTCAGTCGCTCGCTCCATTGTTCCAGAGAACGGAGTCTTGGTCATCTTGCCCATGAGGCATGGTTTGCACGTGTCAAATGATTCGAAATCAAGAGACTCCAAAAGTCCATCAGCATGGAGCTTCTTCATACGTTTGACACCAATATGACCAAGGCGGCAGTGCCACATGTAAGTGGGACTATCGTTATCAACCTTACACTTTTTGGTACTCACACTATGGACATGTGTAACATCACGTTCGAGATTCATCAAAAATAAACCATTGACCAGCGGGGCATGACCATAAAACATTTCTCTCATATAAGTAGAACAACCATTATTCTCAGATTTAAATGAGTAGCCATCTCGCATCAAGCGAGATCCAGATACAATGTTCATGCTCAAAGTTGGTACTAAATAACAATTATTGAGGTTTAAAACTAATCCCGAAGGTAGATGTAGAGGTAGCGTGCCGACGGCGATCACATCGACCTTGGAACCATTCCCGACGCGCATCGTCACCTCGTCCTTTGCCAGT
This sequence comes from Elymus sibiricus, assembly GCA_039707655.1. NCBI lineage: Eukaryota > Viridiplantae > Streptophyta > Magnoliopsida > Poales > Poaceae > Elymus > Elymus sibiricus. The sequence continues at coordinate 486,228,289 of CM077671.1, forward strand.
CTCCGCTTATTCCGCAGCTCCTGCTTGGAGTTACAAATGTGAGCAACTGCACCGGTATCAAATACCCAGGAGCTACTACGAGCGCTGGTTAGGTACACATCAATAACAAGTATATCACATATACCTTTAATGTTGCCGGCCTTCTTATCCGCTAAGTACTTGGGGCAGTTCCGCTTCCAGTGACCGGTACCCTTGCAATAAAAGCACTCAGTCTCAGGCTTGGGTCCATTCTTGTTCTTCTTCCCGGCAACTTGCTTACCGGGCGCGGCAACAGCTTTGCCATCCTTCTTGAAGTTCTTCTTACCCTTGCCTTTCTTGAAACTAGTGGTCTTATTCACCATCAACACTTGATGCTCCTTTTTGATGTCGACCTCCGCTGATTTCAGCATCGAGTACAACTCAGGAATGGACTTCTCCATACCCTGCATGTTGTAGTTCATCACAAAGCTCTTGTAGCTAGGTGGAAGCGACTGGAGGATTCTGTCAATGACCGAGTCATCCGGGAGATTAACTCCCAGTTGAGTCAAGCGGTTGTGTAACCCAGACATTTTGAGTATGTGCTCACTGACAGAACTATTCTCCTCCATCTTACAGCTGAAGAACTTGTCGGAGACGTCATATCTCTCGACCCGGGCATGAGCTTGGAAAACCAGTTTCAGCTCTTGGAACATCTCATATGCTCCGTGTTGCTCAAAACGCTTTTGGAGCCCCGGTTCTAAACTGTAAAGCATGCCGCACTGAACAAGGGAGTAATCATCGCAGCGTGACTGCCAAGCGTTCGTAACGTCTTGGTCCGCTGGGAAAATGGGTGGGTCACCTAGCGGTGCATCAAGGACATACAATCTTTTGGAAGCTATGAGGATGATCCTCAAGCTACGGACCCAGTCCGCATAGTTGCTTCCATCATCTTTCAGCTTGGTTTTCTCTAGGAACGCGTTGAAGTTGAGGGTGACATTAGCGTTGGCCATTGGATCTACAATATAGATTGTAAAGACAATTTTAGACTAAGTTCATGATAATTAAGTTCATATAATCAAATTATTTAATGAACTCCCACTTAGATAGACATCTCTCTAGTCATCCAAGTGATACATGATCCATGTCAACTAGCCCGTGTCCGATCATCACGTGAGACGGACTAGTCATCCATGGTGAACATCTCCATGTTGATCGCATCTGCTATACAACTCATGTTCGACCTTTCGGTCTTCCGTGTTCCGTGGCCATGTCTGTACATGCTAGGCTCGTCAAGTCAACCTAAGTGTTTTGCGTGTGTAAATCTGGCTTACACCCGTTGTATGCGAACGATAGAACCTATCACACCCGATCATCACGTGGTGCTTCGGAACAACGATCCTTAGCAACGGTGCACAGTTAGGGTGAACACCTTCCTTGAAATTTTATTGAGAGATCATCTTATTTACTACCGTCGTTCTAAGCAAATAAGATGTAAACATGATAAACATCACATGCAATCAATATAGTGACATGATATGGCCAATATCATCTTGCTCCTTCGATCTCCATCTTCGGGGCACCATGATCATCACTGTCACCGGCACGACACCATGATCTCCATCATCGTGTCTTCATGAAGTTGTCTCGCCAACTATTACTTCTACTACTATGGCTAACGTTTAGCAATAAAGTAAAGTAATTACATGGCGCTTATGATTGACACGCAGGTCATATAATAACATAAGACAACTCCTATGGCTCCTGCCGGTTGTCATACTCATCGACATGCAAGTCGTGAATCCTATTACAAGAACATGATCAATCTCATACATCACAATGCACCACATCACATCCTTTTGGCCATATCACATCACAAGGCATATGCTGCAAAAACAAGTTAGACGTCCTCTAATTTGTAGTTGCAAGTTTTTACGTGGCTACTATAGGTTTCTAGCAAGAACGTTTCTTACCTACGCCAAAACCACAACGTGATATGCCAATTGCTATTTACCCTTCATAAGGACCCTTTTCATCGAATCCAATCCGACTAAGGTGGGAGAGACAGACACCCGCTAGCCACCTTATGCAACAAGTGCATGTCAGGTGGTGGAACCGGTCTCACGTAAGAGTACGTGTAAAGTTGGTCCGGGCCGCTTCATCCCACAATACCGCCGAATCAAGATAAGACTAGTAACGGCAAGCAAATTAACAAGATCGACGCCCACAACAACTTGTGTTCTACTCGTGCATAGATTCTACGCATAGACCTAGCTCTGATACCACTGTTGGGAGACGTAGTAGTAAATCAAAAAATTTCCTACGTGTTCACCAAGATCTATCTATGGAGAAACCAGCAACGAGTAAGGGGAGAGTGCATCTTCATACCTTTGAAGATCGCAAAGCGGAAGCGTTACAAGAACGCGGTTGGTGGAGTCGTACTCGCAGCGATTCAGATCGCGGTCGATTCCGATCTAAGCGCCGAACAACGGCGCCTCCGCGTTCAACACACGTGTAGCCCGGTGACGTCTCCTACGCCTTGATCCAGCAAGAAGGAAGGAGAGGTTGAGGGAGAGCTCCGGCAGCACGACGGCGTGGTGACGGTGGAGCTGCGTGGTCTCCGGCAGGGCTTCGCCAAGCACTACGGAGGAGGAGGAAGGAGTAGGAGGGGGATGGCTGCGCCAGGGGCTGAGCTGTGGCCTCCCTCCCACCCCTCCACTATTTATAGGCTGAGGGGGAGAGGGGGCCGGCCCCCTAGATCCCATCTAGGGTTGGGGCGGCGGCCAAAGGGGGGAGGAGTGCCTCCCAAGTCAAGTGGAGGCCCTCCCCCTTAGGGTTTCCCCTCTCCCATGCGCATGGGCCTTAGGGGGGCTGGTGCCCCAGGCCCATTAAGGCTAGGGCGCCCCCTTACAGCCCATGCTGCTGTATTGGACGTGGTGGAACCTTTCCCGGACCTCCGGACCCCTCCTTAATCCTCCGGAACCTTCTGGAAGCTTCCCGGTACAATATCGGAAAACCCCGAACTTTTTCCGGAACCCCAATAACAACTTCCTATATATAAATCTTTACCTCCGGACCATTCCGGAGCTCCTCGTGATGTCCGGGATCTCATCCGGGACTCCGAACAACCTTCGGTAACCACGTACACTATTTCCCTATAACCCTAGCGTCATTGAACCTTAAGTGTGTAGACCCTACGGGTTCAGGAGGCACGTAGACATGACCGAGACTCCTCTCCGGTCAATAACCAACAGCGGGATCTAGATACCCATGTTGGCTCCCACATGCTCCACGATGATCTCATCGGATGAACCACGATGTCGGGGATTCAATCAATCCCGTATACAATTCCCTTTGTCTACCGGTATGATACTTGCCCGAGATTCGATCGTCGGTATCCCTATACCTTGTTCAATCTCGTTACCGGCAAGTCTCTTTACTCGTTCCGTAACACATCATCCCGTGGCTAACTCCTTAGTCACATTAAGCTCATTATGATGATGTCTTACCGAGTGGGCCCAGAGATACCTCTCCGTCATACGGAGTGACAAATCCCAGTCTCGATTCGTGCCAACCCAACAGATACTTTCGGAGATACCCGTAGTTTACCTTTATAGCCACCCAGTTACGTTGTGACGTTTGGCACACCCAAAGTATTCCTACGGTATCCGGGAGTTGCACAATCTCATGGTCTAAGGAAACGATACTTGACATTGGAAAAGCTTTAGCAGACGAACTACACGATCTTGTTCTATGCTTAGGATTGGGTCTTGTCCATCACATCATTCTCCTAATGATGTGATCCCGTTATCAACGAAATCCAATGTCCATGGTCATGAAACCATGACCATCTATTGATCAACGAGCTAGCCAACTAGAGGCTCACTAGGGACATGTTATGGTCTATGTATTCACACATGTATTACGGTTTCCGGTTAACACAATTATAGCATGAACAATAGACAATTATCATGAACAAGGAAATACAATAATAACCATTTTATTATTGCGTCTAGGGCATATTTCCAACATTTGGAATGATGAACTCATAGCCAAAGTAATGAAGAAAGACAAGAAGGGGCCAGGAGTATATGGAAAATTGCGTGTAAGTTTGTTACTACTTACATAAGCAGCATGATAGCATGGACTGTTTTTGCGTAAAATCCGATACTTATACTTAAACGGTTACCATCATAATAGTTATAATTATAATGCTTTCTGCGGCAACACATTATACGAACACAGGCAAGTTATGTTACAAAAAAGTAAGTCCATGTGCAAGAAGGAAATGCAAGTTTTGTGTGTAGTGGGAGCATGAGTTGCCTCCCTTTTGAATCAAAAGGGAGGGCAACTTCTGTGCACACTGGGGCCATGAGTTGCCTCCTTTTCCCGGCTGCTTGCGCATGCTTGACATTTCCAGTTTTTAAATACTTGATTCTATTTTAGCTCAAGAAATTTCCGGCTTTATATACATGATTCTATTTCAGCTCAAGACCGAATTTGCCCGGTGTGCAAACGATAGCCTGTTTGGGAGCATGGATCATATTACCAAATTTGTTGTAGCTAGACTCCTTGAAAGCTTCGACAAAAACGTAAGTATGCAAACCTTTCCAACTTTTTCGTGTAAGTGTTTTTCAGAAACATGTGTTCCCAAGTTTTGACAACCTGCTGCATTCTTTTTGCCAAACAGAAATAGAAGATGCTTGCAGGAATGGTGCATGAGATGTGTAATGAAATGTCACATGCAGTCGGAAAGCTGGTTTTTGGGATAGGCAAACTTGATGATGGGGGAGCTGGGACAAGTGCAAATACACACTGCACAATGGGGACAAGCTCTCAAAAGAGCGCTAAGAAGGGAAAAACAAAACCAAGAGTGATTGAACCAAACTCAACTGAGGAGGAAGAGTTGTTCAACACCGATGGTGAGAGTGATGAGTATGAACAAAGCGAAGACAACGAATCTGATTCTGATAAGGATGAATCAGATGACAGTGACGAAGATGATATGGACGATGACGATGAGAACCCACAAGTTGGCAATATAGTTCAGGAAGAAGAAGAAGAGGAGGAGGATGAGGGAGTGGGTCAAGCAAAACAAGTTGATAAGGATCAGGGGAAGGGGGGCGATGTGAGCAGCACACATGAGGGTGATTCTAGCCAGCATACAGAAGAAGTGCAAGGAGAAGAGGGTTCTGAAAAGGCTAAAACGGAAAAGGAGGATGAGGATGAGGACGAGAAAAAAGATGATGAGCAGGCAAGTGAGAGGACAAGGGATGATCGACATGGAAATGATGAAGATGACAAGGACGGGGGTGGAGGTCACAACACCGGCACACATGGTAATTCTGATGAAGACGAACCAGGAGCAAGCTCAGGTAGCACCAATGAAGGCGATGTATCTACAGAGTTCTTCATTCAAAAAACCCACAGTAGAGCTAATGGTGCAGATGATCCAGAAAGTATATCTCTTATAGGCATTATTATGATGGAATTCAAGAAGGAATGGAAACCCATGGAAGGCCAGAAGCTCCAATTGCCTGAAGTTTATGACGGGCGATCAACCGCTTCATTTGCTGACATGTTATTCCAAAGACTCTTGGAGGGAGAGGACATGCAAAATGCCTGCAACTTCAGTCTTGAAAAGTTATGCCCACAACGAACAGAGGAGGAGCTTATGCGAGAAATTTGCGGTCTCAAAGGTCCGGTAACAGAAACAAAAGGGGAACCAAAATCCCATGTGTCCTCACTACCACCCCGGAAACAGAAGAGGGTTTCGTTCAACTTTGCACACACAGAAGCTACAACATTGGACCCAAGACATGGTAGCAGGCCACTTGTTTCAGCACTCAAGCATAAAGGGCAAACTCAAAAAGTGGGTCACCAAGTTGATATGAAAGGTGAAGCAGCTCAGGTTAAAGTAGCGGCAACTTGCATGGGAGTACATGCAGCACAAAGAACAACTGAAGCACACATTGGTACCTGTCAAGGACCCTCTTGTAACCAGCAAGTAGCATGTGAAACAGGGCAACCACAAGATGACTTGAAGGTAACTTCAACCGCATGTAAACAAGGATTAGCAAAACAACCGAATATGAAACAAGTGGATGGTAAAACCAAGGTCACTTGCACACAAGCACAAGCTAGCCAAGCAAGTTTTGATCCAAAGTTGCCCACAGTTGATCTCAATTTGCCTGCAACAAGGCCTAGCAGCACACATAGAAGTTTGGTCCAGAATAATTCCAAGTTGCCTTCAAGTCCTTCAAAGTTGATGCAGAATATGAAACAAGTGGATGGTAAAACCAAGGTCACTTGCACACAAGCACAAGCTAGCAAAGCAAGTTTTGATCCAAAGTTGCCCACAGTTGATCTCAAGTTGCCTGCAACAAGCCCTAGCAGCACACACGCAAGTTCGGTCCAGACTAATTCCAAGTTGCCTTCAAGTCCTCCAAAGTTGATGCTGAATAATATCAAGTTGCCACAGACTAATGCCAAGTTTCCTGCATCAATCCCGAATTTTTCCAGACAAGCATTCAGCGAAGTGAGGGAAGCTACATCCCCAGCGATGATCATGAACAATGATGCCAAGTTACCTGCAAAAATTCCCCAACTTAATACACAACCAATGACTCATGCCAAACCACCCCACTCAGTTGCACAGTTACTCAGGACCAATCTTAAATTGCCTACAGGAAGCAACAAGCAGCTCAAGAGCCAGTCACTGAGCTGAAAGAAGGAACGTCTGTATCGGAGTTGCTTAAGGTTGATGCCAACATTCCTGTGAGAAGCCCCAAATTCAGTAGACCATCCACAAGGGATGCAAATAAGGAAAACTGTCCACCAGAAACACACAAGGATTACTGTTCCAGTACAGTCAACATTGATGAGATATTAGCAAAATGTGTTGTTCCAGCCACCATACAAATCAAGCATCCAGCAGCATGCATAGTTGAAGAGCCACCTGAGGAACCACAAGATGTGCCAAAGTTGCAAGGGGTATGTGATGAATACTGTCCAGCCCCCAGTTTTGGGGTTATCTTCGATGACTTGGAACCAATCTTTGAAGAAACAACCAAAGTCAGTAACCAATATGTTGGGACAACAAGTGTGAATGAACCTGATCTTGAAGACGAAGTGACTAAAGTTATAAATGTAGAAGAAGATGACTGGCAAGCTATAGAAGAAGCATGTGCAGCAGCAGAGCGAAGGTCAAAAGAAACTGTAGGTGGGCAAGAAGGTGGTTCCTTGTCACCGAATAACTACCACACACCCATTAAAGTTACGAGCGAAATAACTTTCGGTTCGGACGGCAAGTACTACAGTAGCAGTAGTTCAGGCGAGTCAGTTACGAATCAATTTGAGAGGAGGGTCATCAAACCACCTGCATGCCTCAGATCACCATTCGTGGATCCCGACAACAAAAAGGAATTCTTTTGCAAAATTGAAGTAAACCGGTTATATGCCTCCATGATTTTACACGCAAGGCTCAGTGCAGAAGAATCACAGGATATAGACAACAGGTACCGTTTTGTATTTGCAGACAATTACCTTTCTTTTCCCAAGCAACTTGATGTATTTTTCCAGATGTTTGTTGAAATTTATTACCCTGCAATTTTCTGTATCAGCCGAAAAATTATCGATTACAATGGCTACTATGTTAGTCTGAGGGAGCTTGCAGACTCAATGAAGGTTGAAAGTGTCGTTCTTTCACATGTTTTTGAAGTTGGTATCTGCTCTATAATGATGAATTTGCCACCAGATTCAAAGAAAGTTGTCATGCCTCTTAGATTCTCGGTAAAAGAATTAACAACACCCGACTTTTCTTTAAGCTTTTTTATTTTTTGTGTTTTTTTGGGTTCTTTTACACTGGGTCATCACTTGTATCCTCGTTTCTTTTTAACTTTTGCAGATCAGACTACAGCAAATGGCATGGAACACACAAGAAATAAATGCCAGATTCAACAAGACTAATCATTTGGATCGAAAAGATATGGTGAGTCATTTTTATTGCCAACTAAACAATCGTTATATATATGTACATGTGTTCTTATCATGCTTGCAATCTTTTCTGGGACATTTTTGTGTTCGTATGACGCATAAACTGCCTTTTCCCCCTGTTTGTTCCATTCAAAAGTAGGGGCAACTTGTGTGTATTCTTTGAGACATTAGTTGCCACAATAGCCTAGTCCCAGATTATAATAATTTTGAAAAGTGTTTTTTTACCTTTTCTTAACTTGTTTTTTTTTCGTGGAACAAATTATGTTTCCTATCCTGGAGAACATTGATCCAGCAAAGGTGAAATCAGGGAACCATTATTGGGTGTTCAACCTGAATATAAGAGACCGAAGGTTTGAGGTGCTTGACTCCTTGAGGTCACTAGCTGATGTGGACTTGAACTATAGTGCAAGGAAAATAGTTGCAACCATCCGCTGCATGTGGGACTATCACTACGGCAAGTCGCGAGTTGTGCTGGATGACTTCGATCTTGTAAACATTGACGTTCCAAGACAAAACAATGAGTAAGCTAGTAGATGTTCATCATTTTTCTTGCTGCGTCCATTAGGTATATTTTTTTGCACCATGCGCATACAAAATTGTGAACATGCTCAATTATTCATGGGAGGCAACTTTGTTGGTACCCCATGAACACATAAGTTGCCCAACCTTCCCAAATATGCTCAAGTTGTGAAGGGAGGCAACTTATTACACCAAACAAAATTATAAGTTGTCCACATTTCATAACTTGTATTATCCTGAACATGGGGAGGCAACTTATGTGCACCGTACCCACTTTAGTTACCCAAATTTCATTTGTAACATGTGCATGTACTGAGTGGAGGCAACTTATGCGCCACATGGGCCACATTAGTTGCCCCAAAAAATACTGGACATGCTACCATTCACACATAAGTTGCCCCAAAAAATACTGGACATGTTCACCCAGTCAATGGGGGGCCTGGGGGCAGCTTACCTACCCCATGCACACACATGGTTTGCTCCAGGTGCACATGTTCATACTCAAGGGGAACGCGGATGGGGCAACTTATGTGCCACATGCACACATAAGTTGCCTACCATTCATACGTGTATTATCCTGAACATGGGATGCAACTTATGTGCATCGTACCCACTTTAGTTACCCAAATTTCATTGGTAACATGTGCATGTACTGAGTGGAGGCAACTTATGTGCCACATGGGCCACATTAGTTGCCCAGAATTTTCTGGACATGCTACCATTCACACATAAGTTGCCCCAAAAAATACTGGACACGTTCACCCAGTCAATGGGGGGGGGGGGGCTGCGGGCAGCTTACCTACCCCATGCACACACATGGTTTGCTCCAAGTGCACGTGTTCATACTCAAGGGGAACGCGGATGGGGCAACTTATGTGCCACATCATTAAAGATAGCTTAATAGACATGAGTCTTTATGTTTTTTCTTTTTTACAAACAGCGTTGATTGCGGGATCTACGGGCTGACCAATGCAAGCAAATGGGTGGCAAGGGTTGTACCCAAGTATGGACCTAACGACATACCAAGCATCAGGAAGCAGCTCACCAATAAATGGGTTTCAAGTGTCCACAACAAAGCACCATGGAAAGAAATTCTGAAATTACAGTAGGCAAGTTTTTATCTCAAGTTTACATTTTTTGCCTAGTTTTCCTGTAAGGCAATAATCATCTTCAAACCCACTGGCAAGCGACTCACCTTGAAAACCATGCAACTAAGCGCATATGAGAAACCAGGCAACTACCGTCTGCACCACAAAATGAAAACAGTAATCCCAACAATAATTCGTAGAAACAAAAACAATGTTCTCACATGATGGTGTTCCAAAAACAATGAAACAAGGTCACACATGATATTCGTAAAACAGGGAGATAGCTCTACAGAACCACTTCATTTCATTTTTTCGAAGGTGCAACTCCTTGCTTTAGAGAACAACCCTTGCCTTACACTGTCTTGATGTGTCGTTTTATTGTTGTTTTATGGTCATCAGACCAATCTTGCCTTACACTGCCCTGTTGTGTGCTCAGTAGACCCGCAAAAACTGCACTTATTTTTCCTTTCTGGATGAAGCTCAACTGCTGATTCTATCCTTTTAGACTTCGCTCTCCCTTTTGTTGTTGATTTTGGGGGGTCTCTGGGGATGGGTGGAGCAGGTTCAGGAGATTTCATGACAGGTTGACCAATTGCTTGGGTCACAGCACAACCATAGTTTGTAGAACCGCCAGGAGCGCTAGGGTGTGGATGCCTACCAGGAGGCTATGCACGCCCACCGAACGGTGCTGGAGGTCCAGTAGGTGCCGTTGGAGGACCACTAGTAGATATCCGAGGATCAACGCGACGTGCAGACGTAGGTATTGCTGCCTTTTTTTTCCTAGACAAGTTTAGGTGCCCAATCTCCGTCCGAGCTGCACGCATATGCTTCTTCAGAATGTCTGCAGCAGCGTCAGATGCAGAGGCAACTTTAGCCAAGCTTGCAAAATCCATCTGCAAATTGGTATGCCGAACATGCCTCTTTGTTGCTTGTGGCATTTCTGCTTGTGTTTGTTCAACAACGGTTTGTGCACCAGGAACCGTTAGAGGAGTCCACCTCTAAAGGATGTACTGTGCTGGTATCTCATCAATCCCAATGTGGGTGAAAACCTTCAAGATATGGCAGCAAAGGATACCATCTCTGTCCATCTTGCAGCACTCACAAGTGTAGTTGCCTGCATCAACTTCTGCTGTTACAAAATAGTGTCTAGTCCCGTATTTAGCAACCCATCCCCTATTAGGTTCAAGCTCATATAAATGAGCACCACGGGGGCGTACATTGTACCTCCCAATCATCTCAAACTCATTTCGAAACTTGTGGTACAAATGTCTAGTGTAAACTTCATACGCTTGTTTTTCAATGGGAAACGGTGACCACATTTCAGTTTCTAGGTGTCCTGTCCTATAATCTTGCGCACCCTCCCGGACAAGCACATGAGTTTGAATCTTCTCATACTGCTTCACAAAGTTTAGGATACATCCATGCGGGTTCACATATCGCTTGAGAACGGCATTGAACCCCTCGCTTCGTTGTGTTGACTACAAGAAAGGAAAGAACCTATGCTTGAAGTAGCACGGCACCCATGTTGCCCGGTACTCATAGAGTTTGTCAAAATGTGTACCAACAGCAGCCTGGTATTTCAACATTAGAGCAGCCCAATTCGCCTCAAATTCATCCGGTGTGAAGCTAAAGTCGACACACTCATTGAAGTCCTCTGACAAACCAGGGTTCCTTCCCAACAACCAGCCAAGTTTCTCTTGAGCTTTTTTCATGATATGCCACCGACATCGCCGATGCACACTTGTAGGGAAGATGTTCTTAATTGATTCAGCCATTGCAATGTCTTGGTTAGTTATGATGTTGCTAGGTGCTAGGCCATGCATCGCTTCAAGGAAAGTTCCAAACAGCCAATCGAAGCTCGTCTCCAATTCTTGGCTGACAAACCCACAACCCAACATGAATGACTGCCCATGCCGGTTGATGCCAATGAACGGCGCAAACGGCATGTTATACATGTTTGTCATGTACGTCGTGTCAAAGGAGATGCAATCATGGTAAGCCTCAGCGTATGCCTTGCGTGCTGCTCCATCAACCCAGAATATATTCACAACCCTGTCCTCCTCATCATATTTGATCTTGTAGAAAAAATCAGGATCTGTTTGTTGTTACTCCTTAAAGTATGCTACCGTTTCAATCATATCTCCCTCCCTCGTCGCTGTCTTGTTCAAGCCCGATTTCAAATTTGATATTGCCTTGGTTGTATAAGGTACAATTAATTCTGTCCCATAAAATTCAAACATGATGTTCATCATACGACCTTCAAAAAGAAAAGAACATGGGGAAAACTCAGAATTCAGCAAATGAAGACCAATCATTGTACTCACTGGACAATAGTGCAAAATTAGCTATGAAAACAAACCACGAAAAAACATAAGCAGTAGTTGCCCCACGAATGATACTAAGTTGCAAGCAGTAGTTGCCACACCAAAAATGCACAGGCAACATGTGTTTTACATCACACAGTAACATTGTTCAACACGTGCACTTTTTTGTCATCACCCCTAGTAATACAGTAGTTGCAGGCAATTTGCATAAGAACGAAAGGCAACTAGTTGAAACCGTTAACCAGGAAAAAAGCAAACCTGCGCTCAAATTGCGGTTATGAAGATTTGTTAGGAATAACTTCTCTTCTGGAGGGATCCCTTGGTGTGAACGTAGGTACTTCGTCAATCAATGGTGGTTTGTCAATCAATGGATGATTGTGTTCAGCAATGAAGTAAATTACCTCCGACCGACCGTCCTTTAGCTTCACGACCATCCTTGCCTTACACTATGTCTGCACTATTGTATCTCGTTTTCGCTTCTTGCTTTTCTTCTTCTTTTTAGACGCATCATCAATGAAGACAATCTCATCTTGTGCACCATCGTCACGGTCACGTTCACCAATATCTTCAAGCACATTTATGGTTGGGGCAATTTCTGCACCTCCATCATCAACCTTTGGTTTTCGAAATTTGTTGCAAATAAATTGTTGCTTTTCCCGCTGACCATCAACACCAGAATTCCTCGAACTGTTCATCTTGATTGAAAACCCAAGACGGAGAGCATAGGCATTGTAGTGATCCTTGGCACCCTCAAGTGTATCGAACCTCATGCCTATGAAAGGCTCTTTCAGCTGGGACCAAGCTTCATCATCATTTTCAATTCCTAAACCCGCTTGTCCAATAGTCCCACCTGTTTCACCCACTGTAGTTGTGTCATCAAAGGTGTCGGTCTCTGCCTGCATGGCTTCTTCAGGCTGGGCAGGAGCATGTTGGGCAATTGTGGGATTAGGGGATTCAGCAACAACTTCATTATATTCTGCATTAAACTGTGCGGGAACAGGTTGCGTGCAGTAAATAGGGTCTTCAACTCGCACGTCATTTGTATCACCAGGCAACTCATTCAGGTCAAACATTTTCCAACCTGAAAAAAGAGAATGCAAGCCAAAACATTGATTCCACGCAACTAATAACACTAATCAAGGCAACTCCAGATGCAAAAGTGTAACAAAATCTTAGAACAAAACAATTTGTGGAGTTGCATCCTTTTACATGTAAACTATGTTTCTTATTTATGTTTTTTTTTGTGTTTTCGAGGGGCATGAAGACAAAAGAAATGCAAAAACTGTGGAAGCTACAGCAGAAGTTTGTGTTTTTATGAGGGAGGAGTAAAAAACAGTAGCAGTACTAAGTCTTCTTTTTTAGTAGATGCACACCTGTTCTAGATTTGATTCATGTTTGCAAAACATTGTCGAGCATGGTCCTCGGAGTGTTCTTTTGTCATGCCATAAAACTTCTATGGAACATGTTCTACTATATGTTTTTGTTCCCTAATGTCCCGTTTTTGCTAATGTTTTTTGTTACAATTGTTCCAAATGCCTAAACAACATTGTTGGTCCGTTACAAATGTTCCATAACATCAGATAAATGAAGGAAAAGAAGTACAAAAAAGAAGGCAACTTTCCAGGTATTATTTTACTATCTTTTGCCTTACAATCACTCAACTTTATCAATCAGTTGCACCAGTGAACAAATTTTTTTCATTCCAATGCAACATCTACTACCTTACAACATAGTGCATTCATTCTTGAAAATTAGCATAGCGAAAATCATGTTCCTGCCTGTCTTTGTTCATGCAATTTGCCTTCTACATAAAAAAAACTGCCTTCTAGAAGGAATTTGTTCTTGCCCGTCTTTTTATTATGTACTAACTTGCCTCCTAGAAGTCAAAAACACAATATGTAGTTGTTTTTTTTAACACACAGAACATGTTTCCCTATTGACCCTGAAACATCTTTACCAACATATGTACCTCCCCTGCACCATAACAAGAACCTAGCCTCACAAATAGCGAACATTAACATACACCAAAACATGTTTTCTACCTGACATTAATATGCACTTGCCTACAGTACGAAAAAGAACACTTCTTGTGTTTTTTTAAGCCCATAAACCAACTTGTTCTTCTCATGTGTTGTTTGATGAAAACTAATCTTTTTTGCCCTGCAATTAACATAGTTATTGCCTAGACAGCACCATCAACTTGCTTACAACACAGGGGGGGTGGAGGGACATCTTTTTGCTTCTATATAATTTCACACATCTTAACAAAAAATTACTGTCAAAGCACACAAACATAGTTATGCCTAGAGATCTGAAACAACTTTTGCCTAGCACTATTGATGGAACTTGCCTGAGAAGTTATGCACCCCCCTTTTTTGTGCCTCAATTTTCGTCATAGAGGAATCATGCATGTGAATGATAGTTTTTTCAAATTTTTTTCTCATACAGTAATGACGCAGAAGAGGAGGAAGATTTTCACCTGTACGGAGAAGAAAATAGAGGGCTGGGTCTGGGGTGGTAGTAGTTTTGGGGGCCGGCCTTCTACAGATCCTGGGGTTGGATCAATCTTTTAGTTTGAAGCCATGGAGCTCTGGATCTTGCAACAATGGCGGTTTGAAAGCAGATAAGAGAGGAGGAAGAAGGAGAGATAAGAGGGAGGGGAGGTGGGATGGGGGCGGAGGGGAGTGCTGGGTCGTGGGCAACAGAAAAAGATGGGGTGGAGCGGTTTCAGTTCGATGGGGCACCGAATCTTTTTCTGTCGGGGGCATGTGCGGGGTGGATGGGCAGCCTTTCCACTTTTATGCATGACAGCTGGCATGGGGGAGCTGGCTTACCTTTTTCGGATGTGTGCCCTGTTTTGCAATCGAGCCCACGGGTGCTCGCGTGTCGCATCCAACCTCATTTATTCCCACACGTCGTGCACCACTCACCCAACTAGAAGTCCTAAACTGCCACGATATCCATATCCTCTTCCAGAACAAACGCACCTCTCCCTCGATCTCCCAAACCTAGCACTGCCGCCAACCACTCTCCAGCACCACCACACCAGCGACCTCGATCCTCTACACCACTGAAGGGCCTACTCCGTCTCAACCTAGTGCCGCCGCCCGACCTCGCCCGCGCTGCCGTTCCAACCTCAACCCTCCCCAGCCCCTCCGGTCATTTTCTGTCCCCTCCGCCTCAAGCCCTCAACCGCAGCGCCACCTTTCTCAGATCCGAACTCTGCCTATGCCTCCGATCATTGAGCCAGTCCAAGGCAAGCTTGCCATCACTTCTCCTACTTCCAGATCTAGATCAAACTATGGTGTTTCTGTGAGGTATGGACGGCAAGTGCCGGAGAAGGAAGGGGCACAATGAAGTTCTTATTTGGGTCTGATGCACCGTAGTGTGGTGGCTCGTTCTCTGATGTGCCCTCACTTTGAAGGTGATAGCAATTCCTTCACTCATGTTTGCATATTAAGTTTGATGAAATAGTGTCTCGTTGGTTGGCTTGCTGCTCTCAAAAGTTTAGCTAGATAGTACTCCCTCCTTCCCATATTCTAAGGCGTATTAGTTTCTGCACGAAAATTAACGCAGGTCAATCTTGTGAGGGGGAGAGAGCGATGGTGTGGGAAATGAGAGCTAACTACACGAGAGACCCATTGGGCAATCTTTTTAGTTTCCAGAAAATAAGCGATCCTTAGCTTGATTGTAACTGCATGAGAGAAAAAGTCACCTGTGCCTAATATTATGGGATTGCATGCAAAAGCTAATATTATGGGAAGGAGGGAGTATTATTTTTGAGTCATAAAATCCGGACGTTCTAGTTTACATGGACATGATTTATACTTTCTTTTTGCCTGACTAGTTAGCCTACGAGACAAATGTATAGCTAGTTCAAGGGATTAAACTTACCGGTTGGGCAATCTAGTGAAGTTTGTAAATTTGCCTATGGCCTGTATTATTTTTCTAAGAATCTTTGTTGGGTATTTGAAACTTTATTTTATCAGTAATAGTTCGGTTTGACAAGTAATCTAGTAAGCTTTCGAATCTCATGTTGTTATGGCATCTAGTTGATTTTGCCTGACTTTGTACATGTTAGCTCTGATCAGTATGAGAAATCTTCTACCCCAGGAGATTCTACCTGATCAGTATGAAAAATAATTTTAATCCTTCAAACCTGATATGTATTTCTAGTAAAAGTATTACCATAATGTACTGATCCTCTAATAGAGTTGTACATGCTTTTACATCCAATTTTGACGATTGTTGCTGGAATGTACCTTATAATTAAGTAGTACTCCCTCCTTCGCGATATGTAAGGCGTTTTAACCTTTCTACAAAATCCTAAAATCTAAGGCGTACAGTTAGCAGTAAGGGTGTGTTTGGTAGGGTGCATGGAGGGTGCATGAGGGCCAAAGTTCCCAATCCGACCCACTTTTGCTTGTTTGGTAGGGTGCATGGGCTCACCTGAGCTATGCTCATGTGATGCAAAAAACGGCCCTCAGCCATGCCCATCTCATGCACCCTAGACAGGGTGCATGGAGGCAGCCATGCTCGCCATGACCCTCGTCCCCACCCACGAGACCACGTCCAGATATGTTTGAATTTTCAAAAAATGTTCATAATTTCAAAATATATTCAGAATTTCAAAATTTGTTTAAATTTTCAAAATATAATTAGATTTCAAATTTTGTTTAAATTTTCAAAAAAGTTTAGAATTTCAAATTTTGTTTACATTTTTGAACTGTCTGCCACGATTTTCTCCTCCTGCATGCAACTCTCTCTCTCTCTCCACGCCCTCTCTCTCGCACGGTTAGCAGCTAACGGACTGCCACGTTGGTATTTTCTCTCACACGTACGGTCGATAGATTGCCTGGGGTGCGTACGCTGGAGCAGAAATAGGATTGATGACCCAGATTGTTAGAGGAGATCGTGCAGGAGGGATCAGCGTTCGCTAATTTTCGTGCAAAAAATTAGGCGCCTAATATAATGGGAAGGAGGGAGTAACATTTTTTACATTATATGAAATAATGCACACATCTAGAATTAAAGCTCATTCATTATATTGTATTGCAATCAACTTATAATTGAGCTTATCCACTTGTTCCATAAAACAACTTCTCAAAACCTAAATGTTCGAAAGGTTTGCAGTAACTGCTTATTACTTTTTTTCCATATAGGATCAACGAAGTCATTGTTGGCTGTTGTTTACACTGTTAAAAAGAAAGAAAGAGTTGAGCTGCTATGAAGCAGGTGTCACGAATCCTCCAAAAACAGTAGGCGACAGCTTGAGGGATAAGCTTTTCTAAACCCACATATGATTTATTTCAAAAGTTTAGTGCATTTCCATACAAAAATTGTTGGAGGCTTTGCTGACGCTATTATAGGTTCCATCGTATTATGATCTTGTTGAAAAACTGAACATATTTATTCGATGACCTTTACTGGACTAAACATGTTAATTATGTTCCCATATGCATGTTTATTTTTGCTTCTGCTTGTGTTACATGGATGGCCGAGTTTTCACCAAAATTCTGTAGGAGTTTTTGTGAGATTTTGATCAAGTAAATATGTCTATTTGTGCTATAGGTTTTTGACAGGGAGTATCCATGTAATAGCACTTAAGGTAGAGATTTTGACATGTATATCTTGTGATCAATTTCACTGTTCGTACTTGCAAAGTTGTATGAAGGTGTTACCATCACAATATACTTTGAAAGATTTTAATGGTTACCTTATAGATTAAACTAGGATTATTTCTGAAGTGAGATAAACTTATGCACATTTTCCATTATGTGTTTTTCCACACTCTTGTGCACTTTTGTTGAATTCAGTGCTTCTATGAAGATATGATCAGATTAGAAACTCACATATCAAATCACTTCTCTACTCTGCAAGATAAAAAAATTGTGCATATGTGTATGATTTTTTTACTGCATGTGGTGCCATTGCCTATCATATTAATATTCACTTCTGTATGCTGACCTCTTTAGATACATTATTTTCTTCAAATGTATGTGTTGTTCCCTCATGCAGGTCATGAAGTACGGTGAAATGGTAGCAAGTTGATGTCTTTTGAAGAAGCCTATTTCTGAAGCTTAGTTTGAAGACATCACAATCTTATTATGTTTCTCAATATAATGTATACTATGAAACTAGAAACTAGTTATATTCTCATGTACTTGTTCCATCGTCTCAAAATTTCAGATGTATTAATGCCTTTTTCCAATTTGTTTCTGTTATTTTTTAGATTTTAAATGATTATCTCAATTCAATAAGATCTTGAGACAAGTCTCGAGGAGTGTGAACTTAGAAAATAGTGATATCATGCAAATTAGCATTGGGTGGTAAACTTGAGTTATGTCATGCACTGCCCCGAAAAATAGTTTGTTTTGTGTTGCGGTGTAGAGTATGGTGCACTTGGGTACATAATGCGTTGATGAAGAAGACCATCGGTGAATTTACAAATTGATGATGTTAGCATATCTATCGATTAATGGAATCTCTGAAGGGGTGTATGCACAATCGGCGAACATAATAATTGATGGTGTAATTCTCCTCTCGGTTATTAGAACTTCCGACGGGTCAAATATACCATCAAATATTACAACTGCCGACTGGTCGAATATACCGTCAACTATTACAACAATTGACGGGAAACAATAACTATCAAGAAAATAAATACTCGACGGGGAACCATCGGATATCAGCATCGTCGGGCTGGCTGGTGGACAACATATATCCGAGGGCGCACCGTCGGCTTAATACCGTAGGGCAAGATATTACCCAACGGTACCGTCAGCTAAAACTATAATGGCCGACGAAGCATAACCGACGGGAAATGGCCGACGGTTCACCGTTAATTATTATATTACTCGAGGGTGAACTAAAATATCCAACGGTAACTTCACCGTCGGAAATGAGGGGATTTCTAGCATTTTATAATCTTCTAGCTTGTTGTTTTTATGCGTGCAATATGCCATGTTGCTGTTTGGGACAGATTTGCACTAAACTTGTGTTGGTTGTTGTGGTTGAACCGTAGCTCCGTTTTGGGCATGCCATATATGAAACTTGCTTAGAATTTCATGTAGTTTCATAATATCTTGCTGCATCCATGATTTGGTATGTTTGTGGTTGTTATTTTTATGCATTTTGCATTCATGGCATATAATCGTGTGATTGTCATATCTTTTAGACCGTACCTCCGTTTGAGATGTTCCATATATGTAAATCGACTAGAATGACGTGTAGAATTGCATGGTATGCTTTATTTCCCTGTTTAATAAATATAAAACATGATTAGTTCAGATCTGGACCAATTTCGAAATTAACATATGGGGTCATTTCGGAAATGCTATATGTTGTTTCCGGCCTCATTTAAGATGCCTAGATAGATAGTTTATTTATGCTTCACCTCTTGCCACGTTTCATAACATTTAATATCGTCGTGTACCTAATGAGAGTGAACTAAATAATTCGAATGTGGAGTTTCGTCAATATGCAACTCGTTGCATATTGAGCTTCACTTAATGTGTAGTATTTGTTTGTTACGATTGTCATGCCTTGCATAATTAAACCGGACATGCATCATGTTTGTTTGCGCATCATGTCATGCATATGTTGTGGTGTTGATCATGTGTTGATTGTTGTTTTCGGATTGCTTCTTCTCGATAGAGTTCCGAAAGCGTTCGGAGTGTGAGGATTCGTTCGACTACGTTGGTTCGTCTTCTTCATGGACTCGATCTTCTTCCAAGCGGGATCTCAAGCAAGATGATCATTTCCCTGGATACTATTACTATCATTGCCATGCTAGTTGTCTCGTTTCTATCGCTGTCTCGCTACCTACCACTTGTATGTCAAGCCTTCCAAATTGCCATGAAAAGCCTCTAACCTCTCCACATCCCAGCAAAACATTGTTTGGCTATGTTACCGCTTGCTCAGCCCTTCTTATAGCGTTGCTAGTTGCAGGTGCAAATTGTTACCATCTGCCAACATGGATGTTTTGATATATCACAATATTATTGCTATTTAATTTAATGCACATATATACTTGGTAAAGGGTGGAAGGCTTGGCCTTTTGCTCGGTGTTTTGTTCCACTCTTGCCGCCCTAGTTACTTGTGAACCGGTGTTATGTTCCATATTGAGCGCTCCTAACATGCTCGGGGTTGTTATGTGGACCCCCTTGATTTTCGTTTTAGGATAAAACTTGTCTGGCAAAGCCCAACTTTGGTACTACATTTGCCCAACATAATAACACTAATAATTAATTTGACGCATAGGGAGTTAGCGCTACCCGAGATTCATTATTCAATATAATACAAGGGGGCCAGTGCTGCTGGTGCTGGTCCAAAACAGAGTCGTGTGCGGGGCCAACCCGGGGCAACTCGGGAGATGTCTATCAGGCCACTGTACGCTGCGCTCATCCGGTTGTGCCCTGAGAACGAGATACACTGCTCCTATCGGGATTGTCGGCACGTCGGGCGGCCTTGCTGGACTTGTTTTACCTTTCTCGAACGTCTTGTGCGAGGAATTCCGAGAATTACTTCGGGCTATCTCGAGGTTGCGATTTTCCAGTGGAATTGCCTAGGAAGATCACGAGATTCGTGGTCGAGGTTATTCCCGCGGCGTGTGGTTAGTTTGTGATGGATGAGTTGAAGCACCCCTGCAGGGTTACATCTTTCGGAAAGCCGTGCCCGCGGTTACGTGGCAACATGGAAACTTTGTTTAATACCCGGTCATAGCAAACTTGAAGTAAACTCCAATAAAATACACCAACCGTGTGCGTAACCGTGATTGTCTCTTCTCGTGAGTCCTTATCCGAGAGAGAACACGGTGGGGTTATGTTTGTTCGTAAGTAGGTGTTCAGGATCTCTTAGAGATCATTACTAGTTCACGTCCATTTATTCGACAATCAGCCCCCTTTATTCTTGTACTCGTAAGTTAGTCACTCAAATAAATGCTTAGTGCTTGCTGCAGCCTCACCACTTAACCATACCTCACCCATTAAGCTTTAATAGTGTTGATACCCTTGGAAATGAGATTGCTGAGTCCCTGTGGCTCACAGATTACTACAACAACAGTTGCAGGTACAGTTAATGCGATGATTTGACGTGAGCGCGATGCTTGTTTGATTTGGAGTTCTTCTTCTTCATCTTCATCGATCTAGGATGGGTTCCAGGCGGCAGCCTGGGATAGCAAGGATGGATGTCATTTTATCGTTTGTTTTCGTCCATAGTCAGACCCTGCTCTTCTATATGATGTTTGGATATGTTGTTGTATTGATGTGATATTGATATAGCTTGTGGCGAGTGTAAGCCAATTCTATATACTCATCTCTTCTTTACATGTACTTGTAATGATATCCATTATTGCAAAACGACGAGATGCGCTTCAATCCCTGTCGAGGCCCTCGTGCCAAAATAAGGATAGATCGCATCTTGGGCGTTACGAGTGGAGTGAAGTGGCTAGGGTTTGGTCCGGCGAGGGGACGAGGAAGAATATATGTGGGATTTGTGGGACAGCTGTGGGGTCGGTGATGGGCCGGGCCTGTCAGGCGGGCATGCCGGGGCATGCCCGGGCTCCCCCATATCCGCCCGATAATTGGGCTGGGTCTATTTTTTGTGAATGGTCATTAACCGGATGGCCTGCCCGGGCGTTTGAGGGAGGTATCAGGGTCTGGCTGTAGATGCTCTAAATGAAGAAAATAATAATTCATATAAGCAGCAAAACAAACAGTGTAGAAAGTGTTGTTACAGCAAAGCATGATCCTTGAATTTTTTTATATAACTTATAACACAAAATCATTCCATGTTTTGACTGTGCAGTGTAAACAAATGAAATACAGCCCGACATAAGCTATTAAAAACAAATTTAAAGATCTAGCCACCTCAAAAGCATACTGCACACATAGCAAAAGTCAATATATAAGTTACTACCGATTCAAGATTTATTTTCAAACTTTAGCTATATGTAGGCCGTCTGTATTTACATTTTGGGTCAGTCAATTTCTTGCCCCTTTTTTGCTCTGAGATCTTTTCTATGTTTTTTTCTAGGCTGTTCTATGAGCTGGTTTGGGCTATTTGTTTGACTGATCACATATTTTGGTCAGTCGAATTGCTATTGGGCTGAAGCCCATTACCTGTAACCCCAGACCCCTCGTCCCCTTTGTTTTTTTTCTTTCTGTTATACTGTTTTTTTTTTGTTCCTCCTTTTGTCTTTCATTATTTGTTTGTTTTTAGGTATATTTTAGATGTTGGATGAGTATAAATGTATACACGTAAATACCATGCAATATATGCAAAGTTACACTATTATATGATTGGTGAGGGGTACATCTTACGGGAGCCCATTAAGGGTTAGATTTGGTGGGGCTGAGAGCATGCCATTTGACGTACTCTCAGCCAACGCCATGTGTCGGGTGATGGGCATTTACTCAGGATTTTCTTATTTTTAGTTTTCTGTACACGTTTTCGGGTTTTGGTGGGTTTTTTGGGTTTTTTTTTTTGGCTTTTTGGTTTTCCCTCGGTTTTGGACAAAACAAATTCAGTTTTATGTTGTGCGGGGAAAACACATATTTTCCTTCCGCGAGAGTCACATATTTGGTTTCCATGGACACACAGGATTGCTTCCACGAAAGGCCTAGTTGTGCCTTTCGGAAAGAGAAAAACCGCTTTCTTTTTTCTTCTCGCGGAGGCAGATTTTTTTTCTTCCGAAAGAGGCATAGGCACAACTATGCCTCTTGGAAAAGAAAAAAAATACATTTTTTTCTACCGCAAGAGGCACATGATTTGCTTCTCGTGGAGGTACAGGTTGCGAAAAGAGAAAAAAAACATGTTTTTTCTTCCGCGAGAGGCAAATATTTTCTTCGCATGGTGGCACAGATTTGCTTCTGCGAGAGGCTCGGGAATGGAAAACAGTGAGAAAAGACGTGCTTCTAGCTCATTTATCTTTTCTTTCTTTTTTTACATGAAAAAAAGTTAATTGAAATCTACTAACTTGGGATCTAATTTCAAAGATCTAGATGCAAGAAATCCAATGGTGAAAATGGTTTGCGATTGGACATACGATTTAAAAGATAAAACATTTTGAATAACCCAATCTACGAAAAAAGGAAGACTCTAAGGTTGCGACAAGTGATGCACATGCAACAGGCCACTTATCCCAATTAGAAAGGTGGGAGTGACCTTTGCAAAGGATATCAAATAATTAGTGATTTCGTTAAATTAGGGAGAGCTCCTCCATGCTTATAGCGTGTGTTAGGGTAACTGGCACTCAAGCACGCACTCCACGGGCCCTGCCTCATGAGGCCACTTTACCACTGACTATTTAACCATTGCCCGTTGACAATTGACGGTTGATCGATGGCTTTTGATGCATGTAGAAAAGTCCCAAAAAAATTTAAAACAATGTGACATACAAAATGTTCACAGATTTACAAAAACACAAATTTGAAAAAAGTTCACGAGTTTAAAAATAAATAAATAAATAAATATAAATAGATAAATAGAAAACCGGACAAAACCTCACCCAAAAACAACTGGGACAAAAATAAACCTTAAACAAATGCTTCTGCAAGCTTTCCTAATACCCGAAATCACTAATTGAGGAGTACTCCTTTCAAACGTTACTCCCACCTCCTGGGGTTGCGACAAGTGACGCACTGCATGTGTGCCACTTGTCGTAGCCTGGGAGTTTTTTCTTTTTTCATTGATTCGTTATTTTAAAAACGTTAAATATCTTAAACCGTGTGTCTAAATTTCGAACCATTTTCACCTTTGGATTCCTCGTGTTGAGATCATCAAAACTAGATCCCATGTTGATAGGTTTTCATGAAAAAACCATGCCTCTCGCGGAAGGATTTTTTTTTCGTTTTCAAGAGGCACGGCCGTGCCTCTCGGGAAAGCATATCCGTGCCTCTTGAGGTAAAAAAAACAACATGTTTTTTTTTTCATTTCCGAGAGGCACGGCCCGCAGAAGCAAATCCATGCCTCTCGCAGAAGCAAATCTGTGCCTCTCAATGAACGAAAAAAAAAACAAATGTTTTCCCTTTCCGAGGCCGTGCCTCTCGCGGAAGCAAAACCGTGCCTCTTGAGGAACAAAAAAATAATATGTTTTTCCCGTTTATGAGAGGCACAGCCGTGTCTCGCGGAAGAAAATCCGTGCCTCTTGCGGAAGCAAAGCCATGCCTCTTGAGGAAAAATAAATGAAAACACATTCTTTTTCTGTTTTCAAGAGGCACGAAAAAATAAATAAAATAAAATCCGAAAAAAACGTCCAGAGCGCGACGCGTGACAGCAGCTGACAACGCGCCAAGTGACGACGCCTCAGAGTGACCCTTCGAAGGCTTCCGAAGGAGCGCTTCTTAATTAGTTGCCCTAATACTGGTTGAGAGCTTCGTAGAAACGTGCTCTAGATGGGCCGACAAACGAAATAAAAAAGGGTGTCTTATTTTTATTTTTAAAATAGGGTGTCTGATGTGTGCCGTACTGACTATATTAGGGCCCTTGTATATATAAAAAAGGTTATATTATTGGCCTCTTGCGGGAAAGTCATCTTCTGCTCCCGAGCTCATTTGAGCTCGAGATGAACAGTAAAATCGAAAAAAAATGAAAACTAGTTCAAAAAATTCTACATTTTTTTGGTGCAAACATTGACAAAAGTTTTCCATGCTCACAAAATTTCATCTTGAAAATACATTCACGGAGTTCGTGCCAAAAATAAACAAAATCAGCACTCCAAAATTATTTTCAAATAACACATTTGGAGCATCAATTTTGTTTTTTTCGCCACACTTTCCAGGAATGTGATTTCAATATGAAACTTTGGGAGCACGTAAAACTTTTTTCAATTTTTATACCAAAACAAATTCAGAATCGTTTGAATTTGTTTAGATGTTTTCTGGATTTTACTGTTCACCGGGCTCAAATGAGCCCAAACTAAAAAACTCCACTTCCCCTCTTGCGAGACAAAAGCAACCTCCTGGGTGATAGCATTTCTTCGGAATACAAATGGTGGCCCACGATGTTTCTTATTTGCATTCATGTCTTTTAGAAAGAGCCGCTAAACTAAGTTCTGGCGCTAAATAACCGGGTCGGGCCAACATGGGAAAAGCTCTGGCTTGCTAACACACATCATGCTCTCCTTGTTTATTTATTTTAACTACTTTTATTTATATTTCTGAAATAGAAAAACAGTTCACATAAATTTTCCAAAAATATTCATCATACAGTTAAAAAGTGTCCATGCAGTGTAAAAATAATGTTCGCGCAAGTTTTGAAAAATGTGTCAACAATCAAAAATACGATCGTGATGTTTAAAATATATTCGCCTGTTTCCAAAAAATATTTCCATGAATACAATGTAGAATTTTTTTTTGCGTAATTTAGAAACAAAACCTTTTGTATCAGCCAAAAAACTATTCATGTGATTTGAAAAAAATACACGTTTCCAAAATGTGTTAGTGATATTTTAGAAAATATTCATCTATGTAAAAAAAAGTTCCTATGATTTCCTTTATTTCCGTACCATTCGAAAACATTAGAGACATTAAAAATAACCTTCAAACATTTAAAAATATGTTCGTGGGTTAATACAAAAATTCTTCGCGTAAATTTATTTAAAAATTGTACAATTCAAATAAAATATTGAATGTGTTTCTGAAAAATATTTAAGATATATTATAAAATATCAAACATGTGTTTAATAAAATCTTCATCTTGTATTTGAAACAATGTTCATTGTGTATAGAAAAACATTTCATGTGTATTTCAAAATGTATAACTTGTATTAAAAATTAAACATGTATTTAAAAGAGAAAATAAGAGAAAATAATAAAAATAAAATAAAGTGATAAAACATGGAAAACAGGAAATAAAAAGAACCACGTTGAATGTTCTAAGACCGGACCAAACCGCTTTATTGAACCTTAAAAAAACCGCTGAAATGGCCTGGCCCACTAAGGTGAGTGTGCTTGTAGCGCCACATGCGAGGCGGAGCTCCGTCCTACAATAAACGAGGCATAGCTCCCGCACTATATTAGTCATGTATTGGTATGTTAAGCCTGACAAAACCGAAAATCCAAGTCCGCACTCGAGCTCATCCCATCTCGGTGAATAGCATAATTAAAAATTAAAAAAATTGCAATTTTTGTTTGCATGGAAGATATTTAAGTGCACTATGTATGTGACAAATTTTGTGGTGTTTGGACACCTGAGTAGCTCTTGGCAAAAAAAGAAGAAAAATTCGGTCCGAATAGTGCACAAACAGTAAACTTTCTCACATACCCAAAGTTGTTTTTTGCTGAGAGCTACTCAGATGTCCAAACACCAAAAAAAAAAAAAAAAATCACGAACACCATGCACTCGACCATCTTCCATGCAACCGTTCATGTTTTTTTGAATTTTCTAACATTTTTGTAGTTACTGTTCATCCGAGGGGGCAGATGAGCTCGGGAGCCATTTCACGCGTCCTGAAAAACCATAAGAACTCTAAATATTGCATATGTTCTCACAAAATATATGTTAACTCCTTTCTACAAAAATGTTAATTCATTGATAGTAGCGAGCAAACACGTGGTCATGTGTTTTAAGTACCACCATCTTTAAACATCAAATTTTCTCTAAATAAACTCCTATCTTCATCTCAATATTCCTTCCAACTTTTGTATTCCTTTTTTCTATTTTTTGTTTAGATTTTTATACATTATTTGACATGTCCCAAGCCAGTAATATACATTGGATTGTTTGTAATGAACTTTAAACCTATTATTAAACAATATTGTTATAGTGAACTTTATATTTCTATAATTGTCGTGGTGGACCACTAATGGTAGCATATCTACTTAACTGCAGTCATCACATTAACACATTATTTTTCTAGTCTTTTAGAGATAAGCATTTAAAACATGAACTTTCGAAAACAATGTTTGACTTAGGCACATTTTTTGACAAAAGGTAGATTTTATTAACTGAAAATGAAGCATCAAGATGATACATACATAGTGAACACACATCCAACCTCTGTATAGTTAGGACGCCAACACCAACACATGCACAGAAAAATACGCCGACAAATAGCAAAGTCACATAAGGCCAAAGATATGCGTAGGCGATGAAAAAAAACATAGCGACCAGATCCAAGATCGTCAAACTATAATAATGACCATATCCGCACGGACCATCTCATGACACCACATGGACGATGAGGTTCTTCAACAACAACACCTTTAGGGAGGGAGCGACGCTCAAGCGCTGCCGTCACCGGATCCAACCACCCAAGATCAGAATATAGGTTTTCACCCTAAAGAATCAGTCCGAACATTCCAAGCAATGCCTTCAACAAGGTAAATACGTAAAAATATCACCACTGCCAGATATACCCAACTTGGGTCAAACCTAGGCTTTCACCCCGGAGCACGATATAGGGTGCTCAACTAGCACCACCCTCGGAGTCACTTATGTGTTGTCTCACCATTTTTCCAAGATCCCAGCAGCTACATGCAATGCGACCATTACCGCTGCACAACCATTATTTTGCGTCAAAGACTTCGTTCATAGTTTACATCTCACTGTCGATGTCAACCACTAGATCTACAAAGATGAAACTTTCACAAAGACATTTCAATGACGACCGCAATCCTCAATGAGGCTGACACCGCAAGTCGGAGTGGTGATGAAGTAGTTGTTGTCATGGTCGACCTAGCCACCGGCCGGCCCGGAAGTCGGTTTGACTGTTGTCGGGGTGCCCGGGCGCCACTAAAGGTAGACCGGAGGTCACCAACATCGGACGCAAGGGAGGAGCCTCACAATACCGCCGAAGCCAATGTGCCTCCCTCATGGGTCCGATCTCCCATGGCGTGGTCAGAAGCCAGAAGGTGTAGACACCATCTACAATTGGGTAGATGAGCTTTAACAAAGTGTTAGCCACTACCCGCAAAAAGAAAAACTGTTAGCTCCACCACAGGGCGAGCTAGCTATGAAATCGGTGATGATCCTGAAACTCTACTCGGACGCAACTGCGTAGAGAACCAAGATACATCACACAGGTGAACCACAAAATGCACGGAGAGAGTGAAAGCGAGATGAAGTGAACCTGATCACACCTGGCAACCTCCTCGTACTGCCCAATTAAAGGTCTTACATGGCTGCATGCATGCTGCAGCTCACACTTCTCCGCTGAAGCATGCATGCGTGTCAGGCTAAGACCAATATTTGTGACTGCCTCCTCTAGGCTCTATGCATGCAGGTAGTATCTTTGGGCTCAAAGTGCTAGTAACTTCGATTCGTTGAGGATTCATGCAAATTTCTTTTTTTTTCCCCGCAAAAAAAAAGAAATTTGCATGAATCCTAATAGTAGATCTCTAGCTGAGTGCCGGCTAGCTAGAGTGGTCAATTCTTGCTTGCATTGATCATAATATGCACACATTAGCGCACAGATGCATGCATCAGTCTCTGCAGATCGACCTGGCTAGCTAGTTGTTCGGTGACAGGATCCTACCAAAGTACGGTGAAGTCATAGCAAAAACAGAAATTGCGATCTCCAAAAGTTACCCAGAACATGCAGGAAAGGAAACAACTTTGCAGCCACGAAGCAAAAGTATTTGCAATCTGAATAGGAGTAACTGCTACGCCCTACTTGTGCTGAAATGGAGCGTTAATTTCCATTATTCGAGGAATACAGTGAAATGATGAACTGTTAATTCTCCCCCAAGATATGATGGACGGCATGTCATGAGAGCCACTCCGAGTCCCATCCTTCGATCTCTCCGATGTCCATACTGCAAAAAGTTAAACATTAACACCCCTCATTATTAGACAACTTTTTGCACCTTAATTTAATTTGGGGCCTCACTATAGCTAGCTTACCATGGAAAGGACACGTCTTGGCCGTAGTACTCATCACTCAGATGCATCCCGAGTGCGTCCACCGAGTTAGCCTGCTGCGCCGCCGTGGCCCCATCGTTGCCTCCGCCTCCTTCCACGCTCTCGAGTAGCCTGCTCCACCACGCCGACGTGGCCAGGTTCATGGTGTCACTCCACTCGATGTCATGCCGCTCGCCGGCCAAGTGGATCGCCGCCATCTCCTCCTCGTCCAGCATCCGGTGCAGCAAGGGCGAGGTGTTCTCGGCGGTGGTGGCCGACACCACGTCCTGGCTTGCCATCGTCGGCGCCGGCGGAGAGGAGTAGACCGAGTAGGAGGAGGCAGGCGATGGTTGCTGGAGCAACGGCGGAGGATCAAAGGAGCTAGTAGCGGCGCAGTTCTTGGCATCTTCGCCAGCAACATCACCACCAAAGCCATGGAAGCTCAGGTTGAGCCCTAGTGGCTGCGTAGGCAGCGGCAGCAACTGATCTAAAGCATCTACCATGGGAACCATGGGTGCAACTACTGGTGTGTGGTAAGGGAGGAATGCAGGAGATGAATAATATGAGGAATCACTGTTGCTTGTTGCTGTGGAGTGTGCAAATGGGTAACTGTTGTGCAAGTAATCTGAGAAGGAACCATATGAGCTCATGTTGGGTGCACTAAAAGCTATCCTATGATCTTGCACTACCTGGACCTCTTGCTGATGCTGCAATTGTTGCACAAGTTGTTGCTGTTGCTGCTGCTCCTTGGCTTCTCTCATGGAGGCTCTGTGGATCTTGAGAGCGGTGACGATCTCTCGCCTGGCCTCCGCCATGTTGAGTAGCCTCTCCTGGTATGGCCTGCTCGTGTGGAGCCTCCTCCTCACCTGCTTCTTGTGTGGCTGCTGTTGCTGTAGAGATGATGATGGTGTGGTTTGTGGGGCTTGTTGCTCGTCTTGGTGTGATTTGGAGCCCATGGTGATGTGATGGTGGTCTTTGGATCTCGCCGTAGATGAGGAGCTAAGATGCTTCACAAGGCTCCTAATGTAAGCCCCTGAGAGGTGTGGCTCCTCTCGCTTGGTGTTGTTGGTCTTTGAAGAGGAGCAAGTGATAGGAGCTAGCCTCTGGTTCCTCATCTCTTTGTTTCTCTCTTTCTAGATGGTGAGATAGATTCTCTTTCTTGCTAAGGGAACATGGATGGGTATGGGAAGGTAGGGGGAGGGAGATGGGGATGATATATATAGAGTGGTACTAAAAAAAAAAGCATTTGCAGATTGTTAGGATGCCATGCTATCCCTTTGGCAATGCATGTCATGCATATGCATGGTAGCTAGGTAGGTTGGCATATAGTGTAGCTAGAGAAGGCAGCACCCACAACTGTGGGTCATCGTTTTGGTACTTGAATAGCATTGACTCTTACACAAGTCTAGAGAAAGTCTACCCCAAGGGATAAATGTGTAATATATCTTGGCCTTCAAGGTCAAGAGTATGCTAATGTTGGAGGACAATGATATTACATCATCGGGTGTTTAACATTACGACAATAAAAATCGTCCAGCTACATATAAGTTGACTAAAAGATTTTCCTATGTCAAAAAGTCCCGGGTCCATACGGCTCTTTAGGACATCTATCTATAAACATAAAGAATATCTCAAGCCCCTTTTATTCAGCAAAACCACAACAAAAATTCGAACATACCAACTCAAGTTGCTTAAAATTCCTTTTTTTTTCTGAAGTTGTAGTATGACTGTTGGAACAAGAAGAAGAAAATTTACATCAAGCCCCGTACATGCATTTTTTCCAGCTAAAAAAGAAGAACGTGCTTTTATTTATTTTTGGCGGGGAGGCCAGAACATGCATCTAGCATGCATGTAGTAGCTATAAACGTTTGCACACGGATATATGCAAAGCCAAGTACTCCCTTCGTTCCTAAATATTTGTCTTTCTAGAGATTTCACTACGGACTACATATAGATGTATGTAGACATAATTTAGAGTGTAGATTCACTCATTTTGCTCCGTATGTAGTCCGTAGTTGAATCTTTAAAAAGACAAATATTTAGGAACGGAGGGAGTACAATACATACATTAGCACGTGGACACAAAGCAAGTCAAATACATGCTGGTCGTTTCAAATATGGCAAACTCCTTTTTTCTGCTGCAGAAAACTGCCTCGGTAAAGCGATAAGACTCATCAATCAACCAGATGAAGATAGTACAGGTGGTCTAGGTATAGACGTGCATGATTTCTTCCACACCCTTTCATGGACCCATTGACAACAGAGAACACGAACGAACATTGTCTATACAAAGATGATCAATGGTCTATATCATCGAGCCTTCAAGTGCAGTACCTCCCATCCCTGCGTGTGCCTTCTACTTAATTGCTGATTGAATGATTGGCTATATACACGGACGGTCCTCTAGCTACTAGTGGATATCTGTACAAACTAGGGAAAAAGGCATTGTAACGTATGTATCTATCCGAAGGGCCGAAAACAAGGTGCTAGATAGTGGATGTCCTCACGGGGAATATTTTCATCTAATTCAGTATTCCTAGTATTTAATAATTTTCTATTCTGGTATTTTGTATTAGTAGATAGGTAAATACCAAAAGTACTATTTTTGTAAATCCAAATATTATGTGCAAAAAAACAAAGAATTCAAAATAACAATAACGACAAAAAAACAAAGGCTTCAAGAAATAAATAGTTAAAAAAACAAAATGGAATCAAATTGAAAGCTCAAGTTTCACAAAAAAACTTCTTCCTATAAGTATCAAATATCATCTCACTCTTCCAATTAATTTCCACTTTCAACCAATATTCCAACTAGATTTCATTCTTTTTCTCTACAAAGATTCTATGATGGTTCAAATCCATTTTATAAACATTCAAACATATTTCAATTAATTTCAGAAACATTCAACATACATATCACATGAAGTTCAATTATTTTAGTCATATTTTAATCTATTACAGAAACATTTGACACACATTTCAACTCGACAAGTCATATTCAACTAATTTAAGAAACATTTCATATAGGACAAAATGTCATTATTTCAAGCAGCCTACAAATAAATTTCATTTTTTCACACACATTCCAAATATTACATTCACATTTCAATAAATTTTGGAAACATTTCACACAAATTTCAATTATTTCAGACAATATTATATCATATTGTTCAAAATCGCGAAACTAGTAGTTCAGACTTTTTCACAATTTTAAATTTTATTTTGATGTGGTCATGTTTTTAATATTATTAATTTTGTAAAAACAATTTGAAACCATCAATATATTATTTTTGATATTTATTGGTAATTCCGAAAATACCTTTTAAATGCATTGTATTGGAAAAATATCCAAATACCTCACCAAGCTCAAAGCGAGTAACATAAATTGTGCATTCCCAGGTTTGCAAGGTAGTGGAGCCATTAGAAAATCCCGGTTCGTGGACTGTCAATGAACTGATTGAGGAAGCTCATTATTTAATTGCATGCTCGAAAACTGAATTAGTCAAATACATCATTCATCCGACTATACGTGAAAGGCGTGCGATGTTTATTCTTGTGAACCTATCGCATGGCTATAAATCACACACACAAAAACTCATAGTGCAAGTTCGCTAACTTGTATTACTGTAGCTCATGCTGTATAATCATTATGGGGATTTCACAAATTATAGTAACATTTTTGGGTGAAACCTAGACGAGTTCCTAGTTTCAACACAATACTCATATGCATGAACTTTCTTTCACATTTATTTTTTGAAATTGAGAAGTAATTCAGCTGTGCACAAAAGGATGGTTTGGTTCATTTGAACACGTCCTCCTATAAGCAAGCATGCATTTATTTTGCTGCCATGCACAGTCATCAATTTGCTTGCAGCTGACAAGGACGTAACATCCTATACTAGATAGCTACAGAAGCATCCCTCTACATCCTAGATATACTAGGCTAGGATTCTTGCGTACACATCACGTTGTGAATAGCTAGGCTCTCGTGCGTAAGTATTGTTCACGCGTAGGTTTGTTAGCTCAGGAGCAAGAATTCAAAGTGAATTAAACCAATGTGATATCTACTTGCCAGGTTTTCTTTGTGGTCATGTATACAAAATTTACATAATGGAGTATCCACGTGCTGAAGTTGTCATGCTTGATCCATGCACATATCATTGCAAGAACTGCAGACGCAATTTCCTCGTTATTTCCCCACAAAACATAATGTATTTCCTCATTATTTTTTGTTGTATCTATAGACGTTTGGTCATTTTGGCTGCAAGGTGTTAGCATTTGATTGGAAAATATCATCCAAATAAAATCTGGCATGGAGTATTGGGAAGCCGATAGGTTGAAACACTAGACGCCCTAACCTTATAGCACATGTCGTACAAGATAAAACGATATGTGTTATACTTATTATTATTTTTTCATAAAATGACCATCATCTCCATAACTCTTTAAGGTATTTGCTTCAATTTTTTACGTTCTAAATTATTTCACGGCTTAATTAACATCCTAGACTATTGTGAGATCATATATCAAAACACTTTACCCCATTCATTAGCTCTTTGACATTGTCCTGAATATTTAAGGGAACTACAAAATCATATAGGCATGTCGAGCCATGACAAAAGAAGTACAAAAATCACTTATATTTTGCATTGGTCACAATTAGTCATTTTTTGAAATAAAAAATAGTCATATTACATACCAAAAAACATAGATGCATGTACTTCATCAGGTCTTACAATATGATTGTGTACATCATATTTAGAACTTTCCGCACATGGTTTTGTCCTTGAAGAAATCGATCGGGAGTAAATTGACTTGGGATATGATAATTTAGGGGGTTAATTGGGCCTAGAAAAAGTTTAGGGGAAGTATTCGATCTCCCTTCGTTTCAAAAAAATACATATATAAGTCAGAGTTTATTTTTCTAACTTCGAACTTTAACCATAAACTCCATGCAAAATATTTAATAGTTACATTATTTACATGTGCTTTTGAATCAATGCATATGAATCAAATTTGTCTGAAGTTTACTCTGCATATAAGATTTGTCTGAAGTCAAACTTTGTAATGTTTGACCAAATTTATATTAAAAAGATCAATATCTATAATATTGAAGTTATATAATATAAAAATTAATTTCATGATGCATCTAATGATATTGGTTTGGTATTGTGAATGTTGATATCTTTTTCCTATAATATAAACATGGCCAAACTTTATAAAGTTTGACTTCAAACAAATCTTAGATGCGAAGTAAAAAGAAACGGAGGGAGTACTATATCAAATAAACTGCTGTCCAGAGCATAGAAGTGGAGGGGGCAGAAACTAGAAATGTCCAACTAGAGATCTTGTCTCCTGGTGGTTATCTGAGTTTTGTTCCCAGAAAAAGAAAAAGAGGACACAGGTGACAAAATAGTTCCAAATTGGAGTACATCGGCCAACTTTTATCACCCCCAGAAAGAATTGATATCAATTAATTACCCAGTTTGGCCACAGCATATATATACTCGTCATCGAACAAGTAGGTCTGCAGAGGCTGATGCATGGCTCTGTGCTATGGTGCCAATGTGTGCATATGTGCTGATCAATGCAAGATTTGCCCACTCTAGTTAGGCGATCAGCACCACATAGCTAGAGACTACTAGTATTCATACAGATCTCCTGAATTTACTGCATCAAAGTTACAGCGTGCATGTTCTTCAGTCTGAAAAATGAAATGCTAACTTATGTATATAAAGCCTAGGGGAGCAGACTGGCAGTCACAAATATTGGTCGTTGCCTGACATGCATGCATGCTTGAGCAGAGAAGTGTGAGCTGCAGCATGCATGCAGCCATGCAACACCTTAATTGGGCGGTACGAGGACGGTGCCCAGGTCCGATCAGGTTCACTTCATCTCGCATTCACTCTCTCCCCATGCATTTTATATCCAAATTATTGTCTTTTTAGCGTGTCGTGCGGCCACAGTTCAGCTGTGTTTCATGCTGCTTCGCTGGCCGGAATGCCGGCTGGGGCAGTATATGTTTAAGCATTTGTCTTGTCTTCTCCTCCATGACCTCAACTGCCCAAGTATGAACAGGGCTCCATATTAGACCACAAGTTTACAAAACTAGAACCCTTACGTACATGACCATCTGTCCGTCTTGATTGTACATGGCCGAATATATATTGAGTGTCCATACTCGTCTAGGAACTGACATGCATATAAAAAAATCAACTTGCCTACTCCCGCATGTGCTCCCTTTCACATGGCATCCATCTCACTAGCTGCCCTTTTCGTTCTCAGCCTCACATTGTGTTTCCTTACAAACAAAGTCTTTAATAAGAGCCATCTTATTCGCAAAAAAAGAGCCATCTTGGCAAACTCATTGGACTACTGGATAGTCTTAACAATTTATACATCAGCCCAACCCACAAAATGTAAAACAACGAAGCATATACTCCCTCTGGTCCTTTTTACTCCGCATATTAGAATTGTGTCAATTCAAACTTTACAAAGTTTGACCAAATATATATTAAAAGATATCAACATCTACAATACAAAATACACATTTTATGAAACTACATTTCGTAATGAATCTAATAATATTAATTTGGCATTGTGAATGTTGATACATGTTTCTATACGTTTGGTCAAAGTAAAGACACTTTGACTTCGGACAAAGCTAATACGCAGACTAAAAAGGACCGGAGGGAGTACATGAACCCTAAGAGATGAGAGAAACAATGATAGCTCGAGTGTGCCATCAGGGTCCTCAGCTGACTCTTTTGGACCCCCCCCCCCCCCCCATAGCTAGAAATGATGGTGCATCTTCTCCACGTGTGTGTGTGTCCTGTAAATAAAAGCTCACCAACACCTGGAAAACTAGGTTCCAGGTTCTCCGTGGTTATGTTTCGCAGTACCGTACTTTGTTTCTTTCCTAACCATGGCTGCCGTCACCTCCACCCCCCCCCCCTCCCCCCCCGCCATGCACTTGCGTCATTTCCCCTATGCCTCCCTCCTCCTTCCCATAGATCTAACTGGGCAGTAGAGGATAAAGCTCACGCATTGCTCCTGGACAACCTTGGCGACTCGAGCACACTACGGGAACCACCCGCCCCTCCTCCATCATCTAGCAGCTCTTCTAACAAGGCTTGGCTCGTGGTGGTGGCAAGTTTTCACGGGTTAGCTTTTTTGTTATACCATTACATTAGGACAAATATGGCTAGTATTGCTAGACATTATGACGCTTAATTATGTTGGCAACATTTACCAGTATGATATACGAAGACATTGATAGGGACATGATATTAGGTTGAGATCAGGCTCTCTAATACCATGAAAGAGAGAAAACTAGATCCTGCATTTGGTAGGGACATTTATTGGACACGGTACCATGTGTCGTAAGGCATCATGTCTCTACTCCTTATCGAGATTACAATCAACACAAATATATTATATTTCTTTTAATCCAAAATTTGATCAATTTAGCTTTCGAACATGGTAAAAAAATGTGAGCCTTTCTCCACTTCCAATGTATTTTGCTCATCATGTTACTACTTAGCCCCTTATTAAGTACATCAAGAATTGAGCCTGCTAGATATAGAATTTGTTGAGGAGTTTATGGAATAATCAAGGGCATGAGAGAGAACACTAACACAAAGTACATGTCAAGAACTCATGCACTCTAGAATGTTTGACTATTTAAGTATAACATAGACAATCATACACTATAGAAACATTTCATTATGTTCATTTGACACAGATGCTCGAGAGATCTATTTAGACATTCAAGGATAATAAATAAAAGTGCACATATACTACACTATAATACACTAAGTGGCAGAAAATAATTAATGGAAGACCTTTTGCATCTTCATTTTTAGATCACTTAATTTAGGGGGCATTCGGTTTAATGGAAGGTTCTTTAAATGCCACAAGTAAATTTAAACAAACAATGAAAATAATTTTGAAAAAAAAATATGGTTTAGATATAGCACACATATTATTTGCCATGATAGATGTAAACCAATTCAGCTAAGTGTAGATCAATATGTGAGTTTACATTATACTTAGGTTGATGAATCCATGAAAATAATATACTCATGTAGTGACAAATTTTGTTATAAGAAATAAATAAGTTTATTATAAATAAGTTAAAATCATTCATCTAAATTGATCTAGGACCTATATATATATATATATATATATATATATATATATATATATATATATATATATATATTAATAATACATGCTATTAAAACGTCCTTATCATGATTGCACATACTCATCGAAAATGACATAATAGAAGGCAACAAAACTTTACAATCGAATAAAACATCTCGGGAATGCACATAAGCTATAGAAAAATGAATGGACCGAGGATTGAAACTATGCAAAGTTCACAATACCTAATGAACTCGCAGCTGAAATTTGGTGTTGAATCTCAACTGAGCAAGAACTCCTGGTACATGGAAGAGACACACATAAGGTTACTATATTGATTCACTAATAATGACGATGTTGGCAATAAACACTTCATGAAACCCATCATGTGAACAAAACTTGATCTCGATCTTAATTGTGGAAGGAAAAAAACTTTTTTATAATGTTAATCAATAAATATTATGAAACAATAGTAATACCCAAAAGTATATATCTAAAGAGCTAAAAATGTTGGTTGACTTTTGACATCTTGCCTTTTTGGGAAACACACCTTGCAAGCTATGCGAATATCTTGCTTAGGCATGCATAGTGCACAACACATCCTTTACAAACCGAGTCAATTGCACTATTTTTATTCCAAGCATCAGAAAATCTCTCAAAATTCTTTGTAACTAGCAAAGTGGCCCGCTCGATGCGCGGGCTAGAACTTTATAAAGTTTCATAAAAATAACATATAATTTGATTTGTCTACAAAAAAATTGGGACCAAATGTGATAACATTTAAAAATAAAATATTGTTTCTCTTTTGTATCAATAGATATGTTATGAATTATGTTTGCAAACATCTGAATAAAGGTATAGTGCCATGTTGTTTTATATATAATGTTTGTAGACATACCATATTTTGGTAAATTAAGTAAGAATCTATTCTTTGTAAATATCTGGTAATTGTCTTTAAAATCATAATATTTCCCTTTTAGATGTAAAAAATAGAAAGTATCAGTCAGCAAAGAATTTAGATGGAGACCTTATTCAAGGACACACCTTTTTCCTATATAACATAATAACCATACATACAAATACATGTTTTTGACACACAAAAGAAGAAAATAACTCATATTTATTTTGGTTTCTTTACCACCATCCATTTTGCTCAGCTCGATTGCTTATCATGTTTTTCCTTCAGTGCTCTATGATGCATACATATTTTGCAATTTTGTTGTCGCAGAGGGTGACATTAGTGCAACTTGTAACTGTGAAATATGAACAGCAGAGAAGACATGCGACCAACAACTGACATCTTAGAATGAGCAGGTAGCCAAAGAATTATTTTTGTTGCTACATAATAATTTAGCATAGTTTCAAGCACTATTATACTCAAATACTACCAATATACAACTTTGAAAATGGATTAGAGTTACCGACACTGTTAGAACCAGTGTACTTTCTTTAGCATATTTACAATGTACTTTCTTTAGCATGCTTTATTTCTTTGATCCAATATATAGGGGAAACTCCACTATGTCACAAATTGGCTAAAGTGTGCATGAAATTCAATTTCATATCTATATGCACATAGTTATGTGGATTTTGTCCTATGTATTTTTGGTCCACTAACTCTTTGGTCCCAATGAGTTTGGGTACCACTTTGTTTGTGTTGTTGTTCTAGGAACAATTGGAGATACATTGGATGCTCGGCTCACTTACAAGGAAGGTGTTGACACCATGTGCTTATTGGAGCCAAGCTAGGATGATCGATGAACCATTATATACTACATCAATCCAATGCTATCTCGATAACAAGTATCTACTTCATGCATACATTTCTTGCATTCAACCTTTTACAGGTTGCATCATGGCATGAATTTCTTGAGTCATTCTTGCGGTACTTGTTTCCTTTCTCAAAGCATCCCAACGATGATCTCTTGTTGCTAGTTCTGATGTCTTTGATGGTCGTGTGCTGGGAGTTCATTAATGTACAATAAGAAAATACTAGGCCATGTGCTATGCTTTCAAGCAAAGATCTTATTGGTATACTTATGACTTCCTTTTGGATATCTTGTTCGTTCCTTCTTGTAACTATTTCGTGTGTACATCCTTCTTTGTGGATATATATATCATCATGATTGTCTTCTACCTAGAATCTTATACACATGAGAGAAGTTACATCTCTAGTTG
Organism: Elymus sibiricus; assembly: GCA_039707655.1. Taxonomy (NCBI): domain Eukaryota; kingdom Viridiplantae; phylum Streptophyta; class Magnoliopsida; order Poales; family Poaceae; genus Elymus; species Elymus sibiricus. The sequence goes on from CM077671.1 coordinate 486,267,338, forward strand.
CTTTCCTCTTTTCCTTCACGTCCACCATTGCATTCCTTTTTTTAATTCCTTGGTGGTTTCGTGAATGAATTTATCTTGAGCGCGGATCTTATATCCATGCATCTTGATGCACTCTTTGGTGGTGAAGATTATTTTTCCTCCTGCTTGTCTTGACGAGGGTTTTTCTACTTCGTTTGGTATCCCTCCTCTTGACAAGGCTACTATTTCCTATCTTCACCATGGGTTGTCACAAGCTTTGGTTTTTAAGTTTCTTATTAGTAAGCTTGTGAACCCATTTGCTAAAGTGCTTTGTGTGTGTGGGAAGGATATGTCTTGCACTTTGTGTCTCATTTCATCAAGACTATATTGATGCTTAATGCTCATCCTTAAAATAGTCTTCTCAAGTGCTTTGCCATGACTCACACACGTCATTTTGGTTGAGCGTATTCTTAAGTTGCCTCTTTTACATGTTGCTCAACCGTATGTTTGGTGCAAGTGATATTCTTATTGTCTTATCTACGTGCTTGAACTTATTGTGTGTTTCTATTGATTTTGGGGGAGTGATGATCCTATTTTGTGCTCTTGTATCCAAATACAAAAAATTCTTAATAGTGCACAAATCATGGGGAGCTTCTCTAGTTTCTTTAAAACACTCTTTTGCCCATATCATAATATATTTTATTCATGTGAGTCATAGGATCATGTGATTGTTTGTTCCAATTGGTATCTTCTGATTGCTTGTCTCACTCTTTTGTATGTCTTTGTGCCATATGATCCTTTTGCAATCTTTGGATACTCAATATAGTTTGTTTTCCTCCAACTACTTATCATTGTATATGTGTATTTCATTGCACTCATATTTTGAGAAATACACACTTTTTGGAGGAACACCTATTATATTGGATTTCTAAGTTTTTCATCCATTCTTGAAATCGATGCCAATGGGGGAGAAGTTTAGAGAGTTTAGGTTGGAAAGTTTAGCGAGTTTTTGCTTTTGATTGCTTAAGCATCTGCATCTCATACCCATGCATTATTACTTTGCATGTGTGTGCTTGGTTGTGCTTATTTCCTTATATAAACTCTCTTGAAGGTGGTTATCATCAATTACCAAAATGGGGGAGATTGTAAGAACACATTTCTCCATGTGTGGTTTTGGTAATTGATGACAATCCCTATGGACTAATGGTTGCCTTGAGTTATATTTGAAGGATTTGTCCATAGGCACTTCTTGAAGTCCATCTGTTGGTTTCAAGGAGTTTATATGGTGACCAAGGTGGTATTCAAGGTTTTATCCAAATATTAGTCATAGAGAAGATATGATACAAGGTTGATCAAGACTAAGTCAAAGAGTGAATCAAGCTGATCAACACACAAAGTGTACAAGATGTACCAAGAGGGGTCAAGTGATCTCATGGTACGGTAAGTATTGTACATTACGCTTTGTGTACTAACCCATGGTCTACGTGAGAGTTCTATGTGGGGTTAGGAATGTTTCCATGGGCTTGCGTCAAGTGGAAGATCTCATACAACCCATGGAGGATGACATCGGTGATCGTCATCAAGATTGCGGTGTGCAAGTTCAAGTGGAGCATCACGAAGAGATCATGCTTGAAGCTTGCCATCCATTGTGGTGACAATGGACTTGTGAAGATGTGACGAAGAGTGGCTCACCCATAGTGGAGTATGGGGGAGCAGTCAACTAGTCTTCATCGAGCCAACACAATCAAGAAAGGTGGTCCATCTTGAGGAAGTCAAGATCATCATCATCTAGCTCAAGTGGACTATGTGCAAGGTATAGGTTTGCCCTTGATAGGTTTCTATTTTACCGGTCTCATGGTGGTCGTTGGGAGACCGAGTTATAGGATCGATTGCAGTACTATCAAGGGGGGCTCTCAAGTGAGTAGCTTGATCGTATCATTCGTTGAGAGCTCAAACCATTTGCATCCTTGCATCATCATCTTTCTTGGTCCTTATTTGGTTTTTCTCTATGTGAGTTTTTGAGCTTATGGTCTTCATCGTGATAAGTTCAAGCTCATCGAATACAGATTTCGTATGCATCATATTGTGTTTTCGGTGTTGGAGATTTTGTCGGATATTTATTGGGAAGGTCATCTTCCTTATCCTAGTGGCATTTATTCTCCATTGCTTGTTCTTAATTTAACTAGTCATTGTTGGATAGCTCTTGTTGTCCTTTATCCAACAAGCTTGAGTTTGCTCAAATCGGAGCTCGTATGCGAAAGTTATGGTTGTTTTAGTCTTACCTGTTTTACATAGAGAGGTTGTACCGCCCCATAGAGAGGTTGTACCGGTTGACCGGTACAACCGGTGTTTGGAGCGGTTGTACCGCTCCAGAATTGGTCTGAAGGTTGTACTGGCCATGTACCGCTCTACCACCGGACTAGTTTCTATTGTGGTGCGGTTCTTGGGCGGTTGTGGGCCAGTTGTACCGCTTATTGCTTTTTACCGGTTGTACCGGTGCTCATAGCGGTTGTACCACTCCTATGTTATTCTGCACATAACAGGCAGATTCGTGGGGACCTATTTAAGGGGGTCTTCTTCCCCAATGGTTCCCCAACTCTTGAGCTCGTTTTTGCCCCCCATTGTTGACCTTCTTTGAGCTTGCTATCTCTCAATCCCTCCAATGATTCTTGCTAGTTCTTGAGGGAAAAGGGAGAGGAGATCTAGATCCACATTTCCACCAATCACTTTCTCCTCTATGTGAGAGGAACCCCTTTGGATCTAGATCTTGGAGTTCTTCGTGTTCTTCTTCGTTCTTCCTCTTATGTTCCTCCATAGCATTAGTTGTTGTGGTGGGATTTGGGAGAGAAGAACTTGGGCACTCCGTGTGCCCTTGCCATTGCATTTGGTGCATAGGTTTGAGTTCTCCACGGTGATACGTGGAAGTGAAGTTTGAGAAGCTTATTACTCTTGGGTGTTTGAGCACCCTACAGCTTGTTCCTCTTGGGTGCCCTGGCACCCTAGACGGTTGGTGGTGCCTGATACGTCTCCAACGTATCTATAATTTTTGATTGTTCCATGCTATTATATTATCGGTTTTGGATGTTTTATATGCATGTATATGCTATTTTATATTGTTTTTGGGACTAACCTACTAACCTAGAGCCAAGTGCCAGTTTCTGTTTTTTCCTTGTTTTTAAGTTTTACAGAAAAGGAATATCAAACGGAGTCCAAACGGAATAAAAATTTACGGTGATTTTTTATGGACCAGAAGAGACCCACGGGGCATCGGAGTTGGGCCAGAAGAGCCACGAGGCACCCACAAGCCTAGGGGGTGCCCCCCCTAGGGCGCGCCCCCCTGGCTTGTCGTCGCCTCGTGGCCCCCTTTGACTTGTTTCCAACGCCCAATTTTCTTATAAATACAGAAACCCCAGAAAGAAACCTAGATCGGGAGTTCTGCAGCCGCAAACCTTTGTAGCCACGAAAAACCAATCGGGAGCCCGTTCCGGCACCCTGCCGGAGGGGAAACCGTCACCGGAGGCCATCTTCATCATCCCGGCGGTCTCCATGACGAGGAGGGAGTAGTTCGCCCTCGGGGCTGAGGGTATGTACTAGTAGCTATGTGTTTGATCTCTCTCTCTCTCTCGTGTTCTTGAGATGGCATGATCTTGATGTATCACGAGCTTTATTAATATTGATAAATCATATGGAGTTTTCCCCTCTCTATCTTCTTGTAATGAATTGAGTTTTCCCTTTGAAGTTTTCTTATCGGATTGAGTCTTTAAGGATTTGAGAACACTTGATGTATGTCTTGCGATGGGATATCCGTGGTGACAATGGGATGTTCTATTGATCCACTTGATGTATGTTTTGGTGATCAACTTGCAGGTTCCGTGACCTTGGGAATCTATACATAGGGGTTAGCACACGTTTTCGTCTTGACTCTTCGGTAGAAACTTTGGGGCACTCTTTGAAGTTCTTTGTATCGGATTGAACATGATGAATCTGAAATTGTGTGATGCATATCGTATAATCAAACCCATGGGTACTCGTGGTGACATTGGAGTATCTAGGTGACATTAGGGTTTTGGTTGATGTGTATCTTAAGGTGTTATTTTAGTACGAACTCTAGGGCTGTTCGTGACACTTATAGGGATAGCTCATACGATTGATCGGAAAAGATAACTTTGAGGTGGTTTCGTACCCTAGAATAATTTCTTCATTTGTTCTCCGCTATTTGTGACTTTGGAGTGAACTCCTTGTCGCACGTGAGGGATTTACATATGATTCAACTATGTCAGTATTGTTGAGAGAACTTGCACTAGTGAAAGTATGAACCCTAGGCCTTGTTTTCAAGCATTGCAATACCGTTTTTGCTCAGTTTTGTTACTTGCTACCTTGCTGTTTTTATATTTTCAGATTACAAAAATCTATATCTACTATTCATATTACACTTGTATCACCATCTCTTCGCCGAACTAGTGCACCTATACAATTTACCATTGTATTGGGTGTGTTGGGGACACAAGAGACTCTTTGTTATTTGGTTGCAGGGTTGTTTGAGAGAGACCATCTTCATCCTATGCCTCCCACGGATTGATAAACCTTAGGTCATCCACTTGAGGGTAATTTGCTACTGTCCTACAAAACTCTGCGCTTGGAGGCCCAACACGAGTTTACAAGAAGAAGGTTGCGTAGTAGACATCAAGCTCTTTTCTGGCGCCGTTGCCGGGGAGGTGTGTGCTTGAAGGTATATATTTAGACCTTGCAATTAAATCTTTTAGTTTCTTGTTTTTCACTAGTTTGGTTTTATAAAAGAAAACTACAAAAAAATGGAGTTTAGGTCGCATCAATTGGTTTGTCTTTTTAATGTCTTTCGTGAAAATGATGGTTTGGAAAATTGTGCTCAATTGGTAGAGGAAGAATTTATGAAAATACTTAATGAGAATTCCTTGAATGATGAGCATGATTGCAATATTGCTAGTATGAATTCTCTGAATATCCATGATGCTAATGATATGCAAACCCACAAGCTTGGTTTGATGAAGATGATATTTTTAGTCCCCCAAGTTTTGATGAGAAAATATATTATGATGATGGCATGCCTCCTATCTATGATGATTATGATGATGACATGTATGCTATAAAGAGTGATAGTAACCATGAAACTTTTCATCATGATTTTAATATTGAATGTGGTTATGTAAATCAAGTATCTCATGATAGTTATTTTGTTGAGTTTGCTCCCACTACCATGGATGAGAAGAAATTTGCTTATGTGGAGAGTGATAAATTTTCTATGCTTGTAGATCATGAAAAGAATGTTTTATGTTATAGTTATATTGTTGAATTCCTTCGTGATGCTACTGAAAATTATTATGAGGGAGGAACATATGCTTGTAGGTATTTCAATAATATCAAGTTTCCTCTCTATGTGTTCAAAGTTTTGAAGTTATGCTTGTTTGGCCTTCCTATGCTAGTTGATTCTTGCTCCCATAAATTGTTTGCTCACAAAATCCCTATGCATAGGAAGTGGGTTAGACTTAAATGTGCTTTTCATGTGTTTCATGATGCTCCCTTGCATGTTTCAGATACTATTCCTATGTGAGCATCATTCAAATCATCATGCCTAGCTAAAAGGAATTAAAGAAAACCGCTTGTTGTGAGACAACCCAACACTTATACTTTCTGTTTTTGTGCGTTCACATGATTAAGCTACTGTAGTAATCATGTTTCGTATCTTTTATTTCAATAAAGTGCCAAGTAAAGCCTTTGGGGTGACTCACAAGATGAGTAGAATTGATGCTGAACCGAAACAGAAACTTTTGACTCCAGTACAAGAATTTTCATTTTTCACCGGAGCGTGATAATGATCTGAAATGTTTACACAGTGTTAATATACAAATTCTCCAGGTTTTCCTAATTTTTCAGAATTTTTAGAGACAGGGAATTATGGTTACACTACAGATCTTCACAGACTGTTCTGTTTTTGACAGATTCTGTTTTGCATGCATAGTTTGCTTGTTTTAGTGTTTCCATAGCTTATATTTAGCGGTATAAATTGTGGGAATGATAGAATACAGTAGGTATCATGTGGGAACAATTATGAATCTTGTCTTGACAGTACCTAAGTGAATGATTTATCTTTATTACACTAACCCTTCTCACGAAGTTCCGTTAAGTTTTGTGTGATTGAAGTTTTCAAGTTTTGGGTGAGACACCGATATGAGAAGAATAAGGAGTGACAAGAACCTAAGCTTGGGGATGCCCAAGGCACCCCCAAGTTAATATCCAAGGAAGACTCAAGCGTCTAAGCTTGGGGATGCCCCGGAAGCATCCCCTCTTTCGTCTTCAACACTATCGGTATATCTTACTTGGAGTTATATTTTTATTCGTCACATAATATGTGCTTTGCTTGGATCATCATTATATTTTGTTATTTTATGTTAGGTGTTATTTATAATCTTGTTTTTTCAATAAAAATTTCCAAGAATTTTCTTAGGATGCTTGCATTGCCTGTTTTGATGTGTGCGGTGTAAAAACAGAAACTTTTTCTGTAGTGGTTGAATTTTCATATTTTACTGGAACGTGGAAAGTTTCTGAAATTTTTACAAAGTATTGTCATATAAATTATTTAGCATGTACTAAATTTTCATAATTTTCTGAGTTACAGAAGTACACTGGTTTAATAGATTGCTACAGACTGCTCTGTTTCGACAGATTGCTGTCATAGTTTTGTTATCTACTTATCCTATAGTTTCCATAGCCTATATTGGTAGATATAAATTGTGGAAACGATAGTAAACAGTAGATGATGTTTGAAAATTACTGTGCAACTTGTCTTGGCAGTACATGAAGTGTTGATTTATTCTTATGTGTACTAACCTATCTCACGAGTTCTTTTCGAGTTTTGTGTGGATGAAGTTTTTGAGAATAGGTGAAACCATGATATGAGAGGATTGAATGAGATACAAAATCTCAAGCTTGGGGATGCCCAAGGCACCCCAAGTAAATATTTCAAGAAGTCTCAAGCATCTAAGCTTGGGGATGCTACGCATCCCATCTCTCTTCATCAACAATTATCGGTTAGCCTATGTTGAGCCTAAATTTTTATTCATTCACATGATGCGTGCTATTCTTGGAGTGCTATTTTATTTTGTTTTGCTGTTTGAATAAAGTACTTAAGATCTGAAATTCTTAGATGAGAGAGTCTTCACATAGTTATTTAAATTTTTGACTACTCATTGATCTTCACTTATATCTTTTTGGAGTAGTTTGACAATTTGCTCTAGTACTTCACTTATATCTTTTTAGAGCACGGCGGTGGTTTTATTTTATAGAAATTGTTGAACTCTCTTGCTTCACTTATATTATTTTGAGAGTCTCTAAACAGCATGGTAATTTGCTTAGGTTATGAATTTAGTCCTAATATGATGGGCATCCAAGAGAGATATAATAAAAACTTTCATATAAAGTGCATTGAATACTATGAGAAGTTTGATTCCTTATGATTGTTTTGAGATATAAAGATTGTGATATTAGAGACATGCTAGTGAGTAATTGTGGATTGGTAGAAATACTTGTGTTAAAGTTTGTGATTCCCGTAGCATGCACGTATGGTGAACCGTTATGTGACGAAGTCGGAGCATGATTTATTTATTGATTGCCTTCCTTTGTGTGGAGGTCGGGATCGCGCGATGGTTAACTCCTACCAACCCTTCCCCTAGGAGCATGCGTGTAGTACTTTGTTTTGATAACTAATAGACTTTTGCAATAAGTATGTGAGTTCTTTATGACTAATGTTGAGTCCATGGATTATACGCATTCTCACCCTTCCACCATTGCTAGCCTCTCTAGTACCGCGCAACTTTCACCGGTGCATTAAACCCACCATGTACCTTCCTCAAAACAGCCACCATACCTACCTATTATGGCATTTCCATAGCCATTCCGAGATATATTGCCATGCAACTTCCACCGTTCCGTTTATGACACGCATCATCATTGTCATATTGCTTTGCATGATCATGTAGTTGACATCGTATTTGTGGAAAAGCCACCGTTCATATTTTTATACATGTCACTCTTGAGTCATTGCACATCCCGGTACACCGCCAGAGGCATTCATATAGAGTCATATTTTGTTCTAAGTATCGAGTTGTAATTCTTGAGTTGTAAGTAAATAAAAGTATGATGATCATCATTATTAGAGCATTGTCCCATGTGAGGAAAGGATGATGGAAGCTATGATTCCCTCACAAGTTGGGATGAGTCTCCGGACTTTACAAAAAATAAAAGAAGCCAAAGAAGCCCACCAAAAAAATGAGAGAAAAGAGAGAAGGGGCAATGCTACTATTCCTTTTTCCACACTTGTGCTTCAAAGTAGCACCAGGATCTTCATGATAGAGAGTCTCCTATTTTGTCACTTTCATATACTAGTGGGAATTTTTCATTATAGAACTTGGCTTGTATATTCCAATGATGGGCTTCCTCAAATTGCCCTAGGTCTTCATGAGCAAGCTAGTTGGATGCACACCCACTTAGTTTCTTTTTGAGCTTTCATACACTTATAGCTCTAGTGCATCCGTTGCATGGCAATCCCTACTCACTCACATTGATATCTATTGATGGGCATCTCCATAGCCCGTTGATATGCCTAGTTGATGTGAGACTATCTCCTTCTTTTTTGTCTTCTCCACAACCACCATATTCTATTCCACCTATAGTGCTATGTCCATGGCTCACGCTCATGTATTGCGTGAGAGTTGAAAAAGTTTGAGAACACTAAAGTATGAAACAATTGCTTGGCTAAAACCAGGGTTGTGCATGATTTAATACTTTGTGTGATGAAGACGGAGCATAGCCAGACTATATGATTTTGTAGGGATAACTTTCTTTGGCCATGTTATTTTGAGAAGACATGATTGCTTTATTAGTATGCTTGAAGTATTATTGTTTTTATGTCCACATTAAAATTTTGTTTTGAATCTTATGGATCTGAATATTCATGCCACAATAAAGAAAATTACATGGATGAATATGTTAGGTAGCATTCCACATCAAAAATCCTGTTTTTATCATTTACCTACTCGAGGACGAGCAGGAATTAAGCTTGGGGATGCTTGATACGTCTCCAACGTATCTATAATTTTTGATTGTTCCATGCTATTATATTATCGGCTTTGGATGTTTTATATGCATGTATATGCTATTTTATATTGTTTTTGGGACTAACCTACTAACCTAGAGCCCAGTGCCAGTTTCTGTTTTTCCTTGTTTTTAAGTTTTACAGAAAAGGAATATCAAACGGAGTCCAAACGGAATAAAACTTTACGGTGATTTTTTATGGACCAGAAGAGACCCACGGGGCATCGGAGTTGGGCCAGAAGAGCCACAAGGCAGCCACAAGCCTAGGGGGCGCCCCCTAGGGCGGGGGCGCCCCCCTGGCTTGTCGTCGCCCCGTGGGCCCCCTTGACTTATTTCCAACGCCCAATTTTCTTATAAATACAGAAACCACCAGAAAGAAACCTAGATCGGGAGTTCCGCCGCCGCAAGCCTCTGTAGCCACGAAAAACCAATCGGGAGCCCGTTCCGGCACCCTGGCGGAGGGGGAAACCATCACCGAAGGCCATCTTCATCATCCCGGCGGTCTCCATGACGAGGAGGGAGTAATTCACCCTCGGGGCTGAGGGTATGTACTAGTAGCTATGTGTTTGATCTCTCTCTCTCTCGTATTCTTGAGATGGCACGATATTGATGTCTCGTGAGCTTTATTAATATAGATAAATCATATGGAGTTTTCCCCTCTCTATCTTCTTGTGATGAATTGAGTTTTCCCTTTGAAGTTTTCTTATCGGATTGAGTCTTTAAGGATTTGAGAACACTTGATGTATGTCTTGCGATGGTATATCCGTGGTGACAATGGGATGTTCTATTGATCCACTTGATGTATGTTTTGGTGATCAACTTGCGGGTTCCGTGACCTTGGGAATCTATGCATAGGGGTTGGCACACGTTTTCGTCTTGACTCTCCAGTAGAAACTTTGGGGCACTCTTTGAAGTTCTTTGTGTTGGATTGAACATGATGAATCTGAAATTGTGTGATGCATATCGTATAATCAAGCCCATGGGTACTCGTGGTGACATTGGAGTATCTAGGTGACATTAGGGTTTTGGTTGATGTGTATCTTAAGGTGTTATTTTAGTACGAACTCTAGGGCTGTTCGTGACACTTATAGGGATAGCTCATACGATTGATCAGAAAAGATAACTTTGAGGTGGTTTCATACCCTACAATAATTTCTTCATTTGTTCTCCGCTATTTGTGACTTTGGAGTGAACTCTTTGTCGCACGTGAGGGATTTACATATGATTCAACTATGTCAATATTGTTGAGAGAACTTGCACTAGTGAAAGTATGAACCCTAGGCCTTGTTTTCAAGCATTGCAATGCCGTTTTTGCTCAGTTTTGTTACTTGCTACCTTGCTGTTTTTATATTTTCAGATTACAAAAATCTATATCTACTATCCATATTACACTTGTATCACCATCTCTTCGCCGAACTATTGCACCTATACAATTTACCATTGTATTGGGTGTGTTGGGGACACAAGAGATTCTTTGTTATTTGGTTGCAGGGTTGTTTGAGAGAGACCATATTCATCCTACGCCTCCCACGGATTGATAAACCTTAGGTCATCCACTTGAGGGAAATTTGCTACTGTCCTACAAAACTCTGCGCTTGGAGGCCCAACACGAGTCTACAAGAAGAAGGTTGCGTAGTAGACATCAGTGCCTCGAAGCTCAATCATTGTGGTGTAAAGCTCCGGGCAAGCGTCGGGGTCTCCAATTAGGTTGTGGAGATTGCCCCGAGAAATTTGTACGGGTACCGTGGTGACCGCCCCCAAGGGTTGCCAAAGTGTACGGGTACCGGTGACCGCCCCCAAGGGTTGCCATTTGTACGGGTTCGGTGACCGCCCTCAAGGGTCCCTTAGTGGAATCACGGCATCTTGCATTGTGCGAGGGCGTGAGGAGATTACGGTGGCCCTAGTGGCTTCTTGGGGAGCATTGTGCCTCCACACCGCCCCGAACGGAGATTAGCATCTGCAAGGGTGTGAACTTCGGGATACATCATCGTCTCCACGTGCCTCGGTTATCTCTTACTCGAGCCCTTTACTTGTGCACTTTACTTTGTGATAGCCATATTGTTTCCTGTTATATATCTTTCTATCACTTAGTTGTTTATCTTGCTTAGCATAAGTTGTTGGTGCACATAGGTGAGCCTAGTTGTTTTAGGTTTTGTGCTTGACATATTAAACGTTAGTTTTATTCCGCATTTGTTCAAGCCTAAACCATAATTATTTTAAAGCGCCTATTCACCCCCCCCTCTAGGTGACATCCACGTCCTTTCAATTTGTATCAGAGCTAGGTCTCTCATTATTAGGTTTAACCACCTAGAGAGTAAGGATGTCGACTAGGGGATTAGGATTCTCTGACACTCTTAGTTTCGATGGCACAAATTTTGATGTTTGGGTAATTCACATGCTTAATCTCTTTAGGGTCATGGACCCAAATTTGGAGCGAATTGTAGATATGGGTTTTTCTCCTCCAAAGGATTCTCAACACATATCTTTAGAGGATGATAAATACTCTTATCTCAATGCTCAAGCTTCTAATGTGCTTTTCGATGCTTTGAGCAATGTAGTTATATTTCAACTCATGTCGTTCCGGGATGCTCATGAGTTGTGGACAAAGCTTCAAGATAAATATGGTATGTCCAAGATTTGTAGGGATGATTGTTCTCCCTCCACCTCCGGTCGTGTTGTCTTCTCAACTTCATCTAGTTCACCTACATGTGGTTTGCCACAAGGTAATGATATGGTGAGTAGTGGTGATCATTGTAATGATGATAGTGGGCTTATTGTTGATGATACTTCATCACTATCTTATTGCAATGCTTCATCTTTGGACTTTAACACTTCGAGCACTCTAAATGTTTCACATGCTTGTGTTGATAGTCCTTGCATATCATGTAGAAATTGCTTGACTAAATCTCATGATGATATGCTTGCCATGTCTTGTTGTCGTGCTAAAAATGCATCGCTTTCCTCGAGTTGTTGTGCTAACAATGTAGAGGAAACCCAACACTCCATGGAACAAGATGTGGTCTTGAATGGTGCGTCAAGGGATCCTACATCATCATATATTATTTCTCACTTTTGCCTTATCACTACTAGGAAAAAGCCTACAAGTAGCGCTTGAAAAACCTATAGCAGTAGCGCTGGGTCCAGCGCTACTGCTAAGGCGCTACAGCTAAGTTATAGCAGTAGCGCTGGTTGGTACAGCGCTACTGCTAAGTCTGGTTAGCAGTAGCGCTGCACTGATCCGCGCTACTGCTAATTATCTGTAGCGCTACCTAAAGACAAGCGCTGCTGCTAATACAGCGATGCTGCTATATGTATTCCAGCGCTGCTGCTATAACTCCTGCTTTCACAGATTCATATCCACTCTATGTATTCGTTATGTATTTATACAGGCTCTATACAGTAGTTTCATCAGGTCACAATAAACATACACTATTATCATCATATCATACACATACAATAGTCTCGTCATACCATCATCATCATCATTCAACACAAATATCATCACATCTCGAAAATAGCGATACACAAGTCATGTCATGTCTCGAATAATTGCGACTGCATGGTCATGGCACACACACAAGTTTCATCATCTCTATCTAAACCATGATGTAGAAGAGAAGAGCGATCAGCATCATCAAGACCGCGACTATGTAGTACTTGAGGCACCAGCAGTTCCGCCCCCGCTCTTGCTGGAGCGTCCACCTCAAGTAACTCCTTTCCGCTTCGGCTCTGCTATCGAACCCTCTGTGGCTAGCACCCGGGAAGTTGTCCACCTGGGCCTGAGCGTCTGGCCAGTGGTCGTAGACTCCTGGAACCTTCCCAACGAACACGACGTAGCAGCCCTTCGCCATCTATGATCTATGTACCTGCATCGTGAACGATAATATGCAACATAATGTACTTAAGAACACAAAGAGGCATAATTAGCAAAATACAAGCAACCTATAGTAAGTAAACATAAATGACGAAGTTCCTCATACCCAAACTAATTAACTAGAGCGATCTACGCTAGTTCAGGACCACGGTTTAATTACATCACATAGTTTCGTCTGGACGCTAGTGACACATATATTGTCAACGACAATCAGTCCTTGGTCCAATCTTCATAGTCAGGGAGGAAGGACCCGAGCTTCTTGAAAGGCTTCAGGTCCAGACGCTGAGCGATTAGCAGTGCTCGGACATCATCCTGCGTGATTGGCCCATGGTAGAACATCCCTGTTTGTTCGAGGACCTGCTTCATGATCACTTGGGCAAGTTCACACTGCACGTGATAAAACTCAGCTCGGATTCGATGATCCGGTGTCTTTCCTATGCTTGTGGCCCAGTTGACAATCTCGGCATCGTTGGCAGTAGCTGACATGCGAAGGCGTTGATTATCCCTTCTGAATTCGAGCAGGTGATGCATGAGGTAGAATCCATCAGCCTTACTGATGTGCGGTTGCTGGATGCAGCAGAAGTTGGTCTTATGGCTGAAAACCAGCCCGTTCCTCCTATACTTTTTGTCCTTGATATATCCACCAGACATGCTGAAGGTTAACATGGCACTATCGAGAACACTCTTTATGTGCTTGTAATCCTTTTTCTTGATGTTCTTCGATGAGTCCAAGTATATAGCATGGGAGTATTCTGGGTACAGAACGATGAGGACGGCGCCCCCCCCCCCCCCGCTGCGCAAATTAAGTACGCCTCAAATTAGACTCCATGCTTGCAAAGGATTGATTAACACTTATGAAAGGATATGCGTGAATGACTTACGTGGGATGATAAGGCAGGAGAATCGCTTCCTTGTCCTTATTAGCGATCATGAAGCCGCCGATGTACTGGCTCGCATAGTCACGGTGCTCTTTGCAGACATCCAAGAAGCTCTCGTGCATATGGTACGGGTCCGCGACGCAGATATATTTTATGTTCTCGATCCTGATGATGTAGTTGAGATACAGCGCATACATGCGGATGAACTGGAAATCCAGCTTCGTCATGTGGAACATGTCGTAGATGTAGTTAAATCGCAGGATGAACTTATTCGCGGGCCATCCCTCGACGTTCAACTTCCCACCCGGCACCTGAGCCGCGTAAAGCTGGTATCCTGGTTTTCCCGAGATGAGAAGGCTTTTCTCTCTGGCCAGCACATCATCATGAAGTATCCTTAGATCATTGTTCAATATGTCCTCTAGCGCTTTCTGAGGTAGGATCGGGTGGCCGGCGACATGGATTCGCTCCGCACCTACGACAGGTATTCTGTCTACCTCCCGGGGCTTCAGAGGCGGCTTGCTGCTTGAAACAGCTCTGGCGCCTTTAGCGCCTTTCTTGCCCGGTCTCCTCCTTTGCTTCTTGGCGGGTGGCGCTAGTGAGCCCACCATACCTTCCCTAACTGTCACCCCCAGTGTCGTCGGGCTAATCAGTGGACGGCCCTCGGGTTGTTGCTGGGTAGAGGCGGCATCTGGAGGCGTCTCCTGCGAGGATCGCTTGAAGAGAGACTTTTTGCATTCCGCCTTAGGACGTTCCGGCTCCGGCAAATCAGGCAGCATCAAGTCATCATCTCCACGCTCAAAGCCCGAGTCTTCGTCGTCCTGTGCCATCAATCCTCCATCATCATAGGCGGTATTGAAATACTTGTCTGGGTCATCATCCTCCTCCTCCATGTTATCATCAGCATTTGCTTCTTCGACAACGGGGGCGACGTCATCTGGCACTAATGGAGGCTCTCCCTCGCGTCGTCCGCTATCACCCGCCACGACAGGTGTAGGTAATTTGGTAGGTTGGGTGTTGTTCATACCTTCTTGAGAAGCTGTCGTTGGTGTGATACTGGGCGCCTCGACACGAAGAAGAGTCTTCGGCCAAGGCAAGAACCAGCTCTTGCATGCGCCAATCCATTGAGGGGTCTCCTCGTCATCGACTGGTACCAGAGGAGTCAAATCCTCGAAGCCCGCTAAGACACTGGCCACGTTAACCTTGAAGACGCCATCGGGCATCTCTCGGTTGTGGAACATGCGGTCCTTCGGCTTCACGATCATTGCCTTTCCCACGGCCACCTTCTGGCCCTTGATGTCGTACAGTAGGGTGCACGGGGTATCGTTGGCCTACGAAGACATGTCTGCGACGTCAAACATCCGAAAGGCAATTGAAACGGAAGACTATATAGACATGCTGGTGAAAAGGGTATGACGCGTAATTACGGTGAGGGCGTCGAGCTCGGCCATAGACGAAGGCCCGCCGAGTTGGCCAGAGACGGAGGACGGGCTGCTATGAACAGGAGCGGGAGCATGTGCGGTGGCATGAGCAGGTGCTAGTGGTGCGATGTTCACCGAATTGCTCCCGACGTAGCTGGGAATCGGAAAGTCCGCTGGCCCTTTATCTGGATTGTTCTTCGCCCATTCAAAAAATGCCGGAAGCAACCGCTGCACTGACCCTTGCATCGACCTTCTCGTCGATGGTCTGTTCCAACTCAGCTTTGGACTTATTGAACGCAAGCGCGACCTTCTCGTCGACGGTCTGTTGAGTAAGCAACTTTCTCTTCCTTCTTTCCTCTAGCTCCTCGTGGTAGCACGTCTTCCACGAGGCGCCATCTCTGACGCCGTGCACACGTCCATAGGACGGCGGTGTGGCCTCCGGGACCTTTTTCAGTATGTTCAGGGCCCGGTTGAAATGGGTGTCCCACTTGGGCCTCGCTGACGACTGTGACGACTCGTCACTTTCGGCTGCCTTTTGGTGCTGCTCTTTCTGCAAAAGGAACGTCGATGGTTTACTAATAATGTGACAAAACTTGTAGTCGAATTGATTGGAAGCTAATATGATAATGTGGTAATATAACAATTACCAGAAGTCTCATGAACTCCCTCGTGTTCGGGTCCATGTAAAAGGTCTTCTTGACGCGGTCCCACTTGTACCGGGCCCTGATCCAATCACGCTCCAGCGGGTCGGTGAACTCCGCCAGGGGGTCTGGGATTCCGTGAAGTTCACGTTCGGCGTCCTCCTTGGCCCATACGTGCCTCTTCCCCTCGTAACCATGGCTTCCGAGGCGGTGGGGAGGCGTGTTCCTGGCCTGGAGCGCCTTCATTTTCGCTGACTTTTTCTTGGTTTCATCCTTAGCGCAAGTCTCCTTGCATTTTTCAAAGTCCTCTTCCGTAAGTGACGGATTGTCAGCATGAATCTTGGACCACGGTTCATTCTTATCAATCGCTTTTTTCACCCGAACTTTCCAGGCGGACAAGTCGTTGGTGAACATCACCATCGCCTTGTTGTTTATCTTTGTCATGGCGTCATCGTCCCACGGATCTTTGCTTTCTGTGCGGCCGGGGAACAAGAACCTATTGTGCAACTTCTTTAGGAGCATGTGCTCCATATGTGGTATCTTCTTCAACTTCTCGTTGTTGATGTTGGCGGTTTCCCTGAGGATGCATCCTAGTTGATTGCCCCAGCACGAGCGCGCTTCATCCAGCGCCGTTGGCTCTAATTTCTTGGGGTGCATCTCCGTGACCACAATTTTTCTGATGCCGAGCTCGTTTGGTCTTCGTGCCCTCTTCTGCTTCGGTGCTTTACCGGCTACAGCAGCATCGTTGCCGGTCTCGGGGGTGGTGTCGGTGCCTGTGCCAGTGCTGGTGCCGGTGTCGGCGTGGGCGTCGGGGTCGTTGGTGCCACTGCCGCCACCATGCACCCCCATCTGGTGTTGGTCCAGGTAATCGAAATAGTGATTTGCTGCCTCGATGGGGTCTTCTTCGAGGCGAGCAGAACCCCCGGCTGAGGTGTGGCTAGACATGTTTCCTAGTCAACAATTGTAAATAAAAGATATAATGAAGAGAAAAAAGGGGCCTATATTTGGTCGGAATGTTGATTCATTCCCCTTCTGGCAAATCCCGGGCACTCCATATGTCTTAGTTTCTAGCACAAGTCATGCCGAAAATCACGGAAATTTTCGGCATGACCTTTGCTAAAAAGTGGACATAGGGAGCACCTGAAATTTGCCGGAACGGAAATGAATCAACATTCCGGCAAAACATAGGCCACTCGGATATTCTTCGACATTCAACCAACATTGCAAAATCATATAACATCAATGACATATATCATATAACATCAATGACATATGAGCATCACAGGAGCACATAGTGAAATGACCTCACTAAACATTGCCTAGCTAGGGTTCATCTGTCCTAATTTTACTAACAGTAGCTAGGGTTCATCTGTCCTAATTTTACTAACAGTAGCTAGCTAGGGTTCATCACAGAGAGAGAGAGAGAGGAGGGCAGGGGAGAGGAGAGGGAGAGGCTTACGGGCTCGGGCGGTCGGCGGCGAGGGCGGTAGCGGCGGTGAGGTCGAGGGCGGGCAGGGGCTCGGGCCGGCGTTGAGGTTGAGGGCGGGCAGGGGAGAGGGCGGCGGTGGCGAGGTTGAGGGCGGCGGCGGCGGTGAGGTCGAGGGCGGGCAGGGGCTCGGGCCGGCGTCGAGGCCGAGGGCGGTCAGGGGCTCGGGCCGGCCGGCGTCGAGGGGCGACGACGGCGGGCAGGGGCGATGGCGGCGCGCGACAGCAGAGAGGAGGGGGATAGGTGGGTGAGTGGGGGGGAAATTGGGACTTGGCAAAATTTGAGCCCGCGCGGTGGCGGTTAGCTCAACATAGTAGTAGCGCTGGTTAGTATCCAGCGCTATAGCTATATTAGCTATAGCGCTGGTTAGGATCCAGCGCTACTGCTAACTGTTTCAGTTTTTATTATTTTCCTTTTGTTTTCTGTTTTCTTTTCTTTTATGTTTACTTTTCTTTTTCTTTTATTATTTTCCTTTTCTCTTCTGTTTACTTTTCTTTTTCTTTTGTATTGCTTTCTCCCTTTTGTATTTGTTTTTTTTTGTTTTTCTCCCGACGACGACGTCTCCCTCCCACACTGCGTGAATATCACCGGAACCATGCATGTGGTGGTAACATATATATATCAGTTGACCGATAACGGTTACTTAAGTGCGTACACAAAATAGATACATATATAAATGATGGTTTCTCAGCTGCGTCGACGACGTTTCACATTGAGCTTCTTCCCTTTCTTGTTCGTTGCCGAATAATTGAGCCCCTCCTTGTGACTTTTTCGGAACCATGAAGTACGATCTTTCTTATGTAATGTAGTATTGATTCTTCTTTTCACGTATGCTTCATCCTCATCGTCATCTTCCCTCATTGGGTTGCCGTATTGGTCGTAGTCTTCCTCGTTGGCGACTCCATCCATTCCGACGATGCTCCTTTTGCCTCTCCTCACGACAACATGGCTGGGATTGGTCGGGTCGGTTATGAAGAAGCATTGTGTCATGTGCTTAGCGTGTACCCATGGCTCAGTTTTGGCGATGACGTTAACGTTCACGGTTGCGCTCTTCGCGTCAGCGGGTGGTATAGACATGGTAGTGAAATACTTGTTTTCTCTTACGACGTCCTTAGCCCATCTGACACGGAACATCGTCGCATCGTGCAATCCAGTATAGTCAAGCTCCCAGATCTCTTCGACCCTTTCGTAGAATCTTTCAGTTGTGCCGTTAGCGTCGGTCACGCATTCAATCGTCACCCCGGAGTTCTGGTAATCACTGTCCATGTCTTTGGCCTCCGTGTAGAACGTGTACCCGTTGATATTGTATGACTGATAACTCGCGAGTTTGGGTGCGGGGCCATGTGCTAAGGCATGTATGAGCAATCCGTCCGAACTGTCCTCTTCCGGGGGATTTTCAAGAACTTGCTCTTTGAACCAACGCAAGAAAGTGGCGTTGTGCTCTACAGTAACTTCGTCGTCCGTCTTGAGCATTCCCTTATCACGGTACTTATTTGCGATGGTTTCTTTGTGCCGTGCCACATAATCATCTACCACATCTAGGTGTTGTAGCACTACTAAGTTAGCCCTGTCAAAGTCGTTCCGTCGATCCGAGTAGTCCACGTGCAATTCCCTCCGGCCGTTGTTGTGACCTTCTCCTTCTAGCCTCCCATCGTGCTTGTTGGCGGGCAAACCAACAACAGGGTCTCCGACGCCTATATAATTCTCGCAAAAGGAGATGCACTCATGCGTCAGATACCCCTGGACGATGCTCCCATCGGGACGGGACATGTTATGAACGAATCCTTTGATGACCCCATTCATCCTCTCGAACGGCATCATGCCGTGAAGGAATGTCGGCCCGAGGTCGATGATGTCGTCCACGATGTGGACACACAGATGCACCATGATGTCAAAGAACGTGGGAGGGAAGTACATCTCAAGCTCACATAGTATGACAACGATCTCTTCCTGTAGCCTTCGGAGCTGCTTCACACTTATGGACTTTGAGAGATAACGTCGAAGAAGTTGCAGAGACCAGTAAGCGTGTCACGGACGTGCTTGTCCATTATCCCTCTAATGGCAACTGGGAGTATCTGCGTCATCATCACGTGACAGTCATGAGACTTCATCCCGCTGAACCTTTTCTTCTTGGGGTCTAGAAATCTGCTTATCTTCCCACAGTAACTGGAACTGACTTTGATTCCCATAAGGCACTTGATAAATTGATCGATCTCCTTCGCACTTAAGGTGAAGCAAGAAGGGGGGCAATAATTGTCCTCCTTCTTGTTGACTTTTCTGCCCCTTTCCCTCTCCTACGTCTCCATCTCCGTCTCCTCCGTCGACTTTTTACGGTGGAGATCTTTCCTGATCTTCAAATCTTCCAAGTCTTTCCTTGCCTTCGGCTCGTCCTTGGTCTTCTCCGGCATGTTCATCACTGTGCCAAGCAAGCTCTCGAGGACATTCTTCGTGATATGCATTTGATCAAGGCAATGAGGCGTGTCGTGATTGGGCCAGTACTCCAAGTCCCAGAAAACAGACCTCGTTTTCCATACCTTCAGTAGCGGCTCCGGTGCCTTTTTCATCGTTCCCGGCGCGGGGCACTGTCCCCAGTTATTCAACAGCTCGTTGATTTCGGCGCCGCTTCTCTTACGTGGAGGACCTCGATGCTCAGTCAACCCATTGAATAGATCTCCACGCTTTCTCCACGGGTCATCCTTCTCGAGCCATCTACGATGCCCCATGTACACGATTTTCCCAGACCCGCCATCTTTCGTCGACGTAAGCTGCTGAGACGTTGTATCATCCATGCACCTCGTGCATCCGCAGTATCCGTGGCACACCTGGCCTGAGGTGTACCCGTAACCGAGATAGTCGTGCACCGTCGTCATCAGCGCGGCTCTCATATAGAAATACTCTCCTTTGCTGGCGTCCCATGTCCATCCGGTGTTTTCCATAACGTGTCTAGCTCCTCTTTCAGAAGCCCCATATACAGGTTAATATTATTTCCCGGTTGTTTCGGCCCTTGAATCAGCATGCTCATGTGTATGTACTTTGTCTTCATGCACTTCCATGGGGGGAGGTTGTACATCCATACAAAGACGGGCCATGTGCTGTGGTTGGTATTTTGGTTTCCAAACGGATTCATGCCATCCGTACTCGCACCAAGCACGATGTTCCTTGGATCTTCTGTAGCAAATCCATATACGGTGTTGAATGCTCTCCACTGGCTACCATCTACGAGGTGTCTCAGCTTCGGATCATCTCCATCGTCGGGCTTCTTCCTCTCCGCGTGCCAGCGCATGAGCTTTGCTTCCTTAGGATCTACGAAATACCGCTGCAGACGGGGAGTGATCGGAAAGTACCATACAACTTTCTGAGGAGCTTTCTTTCCTGCCTTCTTGTATCGAGAAGCATTGCACACTGGACAACTATTTTTTTCCACGTGCTCCCCCCGATAAATGATGCAATCGTTGATGCATGCATGGTACCTAATGTGCGGCAAATCAAAAGGGCAAACGATTTTCTTGGCCTCATCGACACTAGTAGGACACATGTTCCCCGCGGGAAGAACTTTATTATGTAGATACTTCAAATGCTCATCGAGGCTTTTGTCTGTCCATTTGTTTTTGGCCTTCGCCTTTAGAAGTTCGAGCGTGAAACTCAAGCGGGTCACCTCGGGATCGCAACCGTCATACAATGGAGTCTTAGAGTCTACTTCAAGTTGCGCCAGCTTGGCCTCCTCTCTAGAAGCAGCTCTGTCACTAGTCCTACTCTTGCGAAGGAGGTCTCGAACATGAGGGTCCTGCACGACTGCACTTAGTCGCGTCGAAGACTGCGGCGTGACCGCCGCCTCTGCTTCGCCGTGTCCGGAATCTTCTCCGCCGCCATGTTCGGAATCTTCTCCGCCACCGTCATTTAACTCTTCCCCGCCGCCATGTCCGACGCCATCATCTTCGTGTCGATCGGTCATCTCTTTGTCTAGCCCCATGTCGTTATTCCCTGCCATTTGGACGTCCCCATCATCATCATCTTCACTTATCCACCGAGTATAGCCATCCATGAAACCATTCATCAGCAGGTACGCCTTCAACCTGCCACGATCATAAGGGTCCAAAAGGACTCCTTCTTTGCATCTTGTACACGGACATCTAATCCTAGTCCGATTATTTGCATGCATGTCCATTATCGCGGATTGCATGTATCGCTCCACCTTCCATCCACTCACCTTCATGACCGACTGCATGCACAGTATAACAAGCAAAAGGGTTATAAACAAAATGCATGCATGCATCAAAGTCATATAAAAATTTGGCATGACCTTGCATAAAAATAGGACATATCGAGTTTGCTCGAAATTCACCGAAACAGAAATAAATCGACATTTCGGCAAAACATAAGCAACTCGGGGGCATGCCACTCGCACAAATCTCTCCATATCCCAAACACACATATTCCCATTCACACACACACATTCTCATTCTTGAAATGAACAACTTTTTACTCACCTATATATCAAGCTAGATCTAGCTAGATCTAGTTGTTGGGGACATATCAATAGCTAGCTAGATCAAGTTGTTGGGGAGGAGAGATGACTCTAGGTAACTAATGGAGAGGGAGAGAGATGAGCTAGCTAGATCTATATCTAATGGAATGGAGGGAGAGCCAAACAAATGAGATAGGGGGACATTTAATTTAATTATGCATGGAGCTAGCTAGAGATAAGAAGGCCATTTATGGAGGAGAGTTATGGTGGAGGGGGGCATTAATGGGGAGAGAAAAGAGGTAGGAGGAAGAGAGAAGAAGGGCAACAATGGTGAGGGAACAGGGGAAAGGAGGGGGAGAGAGGGCAATGGGAAGGAGGGGAGGGGGGTGTAAAGGTAGCACCAGCCACGCATAGCAGTAGCGCTGTTTTCCAGCAAGCGCTACTGCTATGTTGGTTAGCAGTAGCGCTTTCCAAAAAGAACGCTACTATTAAGTGGGCCCCATTATCAGTAGCGGTTCCACCAAATAAAGCGCTACTACTAAAGTATTAGTAGTAGCGCTTTATTATGGACAGCGCTGCTACTACCAACAGTGTCGGTGGGCTCGTCTGGTCCCGCTTAGCAGTAGCGCTCGTTTTGTTTCCAGCGCTACCGCTAAGTCTTTACTTGTAGCGCTTCCTAAATGCAGCGCTACTGGTAATTAGCAGCAGCGCCTGTTGCATTCCAGCACTACTGATATTGTCCTGCCTATAAGGTTTTCCCTAGTAGTGTATGCTAAGGCTTCAAAGGTATCTCCTACTTTGAATCCCAATATATCTCACGATGATGATGTTGATGATAATGAGGATGAGGATAATGATGAAGAGAGTGATAATATTGCTTCCTTAAAAATTAAGAGAGAAATGGTTTTTAAAGCTCTTCATAAGAATAAAATTGCTCGTTCCAACTTCATGGAAATCATGTCTATTGCCATTGAGGGCAAGAAATATATTGAGGAGTTGGAAGCTCATCTAGAGGAGCATGAGGCCACCATTGATAAAATGGAAGGTCATGAGTGTGATTACGCTAATGAGATCGCGGAGCTATCTCAAGCTCTTGAAAATGAAAAAACCACCAAGGAATCTCTTGAGGAGACCTTTGCTCTAGAATTATCTAGATTAAAGGAATCCCATGATAGAGCTCTCGAGGTGGCTAATGTTTTTAGAACTAAAAATGATAAGCTTGAAGTTGCACATGCTAAACTTCTTGAGGACTTTGAGCACCTCAAAAATGGCTCAAGGGTCATTAAGAGTTCGCTCATTGAACTCACCGAGTCTCATGCTCAACTTGAAGCTTCATATGCTAAAGAGCTTGCCAAGTTTCCTTCTCCTCTTGTTGTTAATGATGATGCTTGTGCTACTAACTCTATTCCTTGTGAAGCATCCATTTTGAAGGAGAATGTTGAGCTAAGGGCTCAACTTGAGTTGCTATCTAGCAATTATGGGAAATTGGAAGAAAGTCATGAAAAGCTCTCGAGCTCTCATGGTGATCTTCTAGTATCCCATAATGTGCTAAAAATAGCTCATGAGGCTAGTACTACTAAGGTAACATCTAGTGAGCCTCATGTGGACATTAGCACTACATCTACTAGAAATGCTTTATTGCCATGTGCTAGTCCTCGTAGTTCATCTACTCATAATGTTGCTACATCCTATGATGAATTACTTTGCTTGCCTTGTTGCTCTAACGATGAAGCTTATACTTCCTCTAGTACTTGTGTACATACTAACCATGTAGAAGAAATCAATGAGCTCAAGGCCCAAGTCACTTCTTTGAAGAAAGACTTGGAAAAGAGTCATGAAGGGAAGTCCACACTCAACAATATCTTGAGTGTGCAAAAATCCCCAAATGACAAAGGTGGACTTGGATTCAACTCCAATAAGAAGGAGTCCAAGAGCAACAAGAAGAAGGGCCAAGAACAAGTCAAGAACTCGGCCAAGATTGTTTGCTTCAAGTGCAAAATAGAAGGGCATCATGTTAGATCTTGCCCATTGAAGAAGAAGCCCCATAGTGACAAGCAACAAGGGAAGCAGCCACAATCTCATGCTCACCCGCAAGTTGAAGCAAAGCATATTCCCAAGAAGACCCAAGTCAACGCTCCTCAAGTTGAGAAATCGATTGAGAAGAAAGTAAAGGGTAAATGTTGCTACTTATGTCGTGAGAAGGGTCACTTAGCTTCTTCATGCACGAATGGTAACTTACCCAACCCAATTATTATTAATGATATCTATTCTCTTGGGAAGGATAAGGTTGGCAATGTGTTTGCCAAGTTTGTTGGTACTCAAAGTGGTGTCAAGAAAAGAACTATTTGGGTAGCCAAGCCTATTGTGACTAACCTCTTAGGACCCAACTTGGTTGGGGACCAACAAGCTCAAACTTGATCAATAGGTGTTGTTGGAGGGCATTGGTGACTTGGCTACATCATGAAGAATTAAGGGATCTTCATCATTCATATTATCTCAAGCCAAGTCATTTGGATTATCGAGTTTCTATCTTATATCGAATGTGCCTCCTTACGGTAACTTGTACTTAAATTGTTTACATTGATAGTTACTTGCCCCTTTGCATGTTGTGGTTTTGTACCTTGCATGTGTTTGTATATGTTGTGCTTCCTGTTTGTTTATCTTGAGAAATCAAGTATGTATGATGGGTTGCACATCAAGTATGTGTGAGTCTTGTGTTGAGCCTTTTTGCATTTTGTTTGTATCTTAGTTGGCTCTTTTGAGAGATTAATGGATTATCCCATTTTGGGGGAGTGATGTTCTTTGTGCACATCACGATCCTAAAAATGTGTGTACATGAGGAATACCACTTAGTATTGATATTACAAGATTATCTAGCTTCTATGTGGTATCTGTTTTCATGAGAAATTCAAATTCTAAATGGTCCATTAATTATCTCTTGTTGGATTTCATTTGCCACTTGTTAATTATTTTGGGTTATCACATTATGGGGGAGTAATATGCTACGTGCATATTACAAGCCTAGAAAATGTGTACATTTGAGGTATTGCCACTTAGTGTTGATATTATAAATTATGTTGTTCCTAGATGGCATGTTAGCTCTACAAGTGTCATTTGCTTGTGATTTAGGTGTAAAGATGATGTTGGGTC
The DNA here is from genome assembly GCA_039707655.1 of Elymus sibiricus. Taxonomy (NCBI): domain Eukaryota; kingdom Viridiplantae; phylum Streptophyta; class Magnoliopsida; order Poales; family Poaceae; genus Elymus; species Elymus sibiricus. The sequence continues at coordinate 486,292,334 of CM077671.1, forward strand.
TTTATGCAATCTACCAATGGGAATTATTTCCAAATACTTCTTGTCCTTTGACAATTGGTATTCCTTTTAAGTGGTAGAAATTGCTAATCATCTTTACATTGGATTTTGTTTTTCGTTTGTCTTCCCTGCCTCTTGTGGATCGTTTTGTGCGTGTCTAGTGTTTCTATAGATATAGGGAAAGTGATGATCCCATCTTGTGCATTTTGTATTCAAACCGAAATTCTATATAATGCACATCTCTTGGGGGAGCTATCCTATTTTCTTTAGAACATTCTCTTTATGTGTTTATCATAAAATATTTTGATCCTCATCAAGTGTGTGTCGGTGGGAGGCAAGCCTTTTCTTTATGGTGCTTTGTGCCATCATGAATATTTGCCGAGGGTTTGGTTTGTTTGGAACCTAGCTCTCTTTGGGGAACTTGATACCCCTTGTTTGTTTTCCTTCAATTGGTATCTTGTTTCCTTCTATTTGGCATGTGTCAATGGATATCTCATTCCTTGATGTATCTTTTAATTGGTATCCTTCAAGTGATATTTTTTGTTGTTGTTTGGTATCTTATTTTCACTTGATACCTTGTCTTTTGGTATCTTATCAACTATGTGTTGATTTGATTCTTGAAAGTCTTTGTGATAGCCATATTGTTTCTTGTTATATATCTTGCTATCACTTAGTTGTTTATCTTGCTTAGCATAAGTTGTTGGTGCATATAGGTGAGCCTAGTTGTATTAGGTTTTGTGCTTGACATATTAAACGTTAGTTTTATTCCGCATTTGTTCAAGCCTAAACCATAATTATTTTAAAGCGCCTATTCAACCCCCCCCCCCCCCCCCTCTAGGCGACATCCACGATCTTTCAACCGGCCTAAAAACATATGATGCATTAGACATGGGCATTTTCTCGAGTATTCAAATATTGGCTATTTATGCTTGTACGAATATGTTGGTATGAAATTGTAAGAACAAGTTCCATGAAAATAGTTTCTGTGACATTCGCCTAACCTACCTAAGTGTTTCCTATCTGTAAATATGAGGTATATTTCTTGCCTCAAATAGGACATATTTCCTATGTGATTACAAAATAAATGTTTCTCTTCACTGTATACCGTTACGAAACATCCAAATTTTGTTTACATTCTATACAGGAATATAGACAGGCTACAATAAGATGCAATGTAGTCACTATGACGTGTTTATGTGTGTGGGCAGGGCGGGGAGAGTTTCATATTTAGATATCAATAAATTAAGGGGATGGACTTTAACACCTGGCAATATTGAGGTCATTAAATTACCAAGTAGACCCTCTGTCTATTTTCCCATTGTTGTAATCCATACGAAAACTAAGAAGTTAATAGTTCTTGGTTGTTGCATGATTCCAATTCTATAAGATGTTTGAATGTTTGTAAGATGTTTGAATGTTCGTAAGGGATATATTCAGATATTTCCCTCATGAAGACTGGTATTTGGGAAAGTAAACACTTATGTCAGGAGAGGAATTAATATATCCTTGTCATAAAGGGGAGTGGCCTGCAGAACTAAAAAAACTGTGATAAGTTTATGCACGCTTGCTAGATGACAGGGTTAGAAAATTGACATGTTTTGTGAGTTGTGCAGATAAAGAAGATCACCAAGAACAATTGTAACTATATTATTATGAATTGCACAGTTTCAAGTAATCCTAATGTGAAACAAAGGAGTATTTTCCTTTGTCATTGCATCAATATATTCCAAGGGATTTGAACATGTGGTGAAATTAGTTCATGATCATATACATGGCATATATTTTGGCCGAACTATAGTTTACTGATGATTTCCCCTACATATGGCATGTAGCAGAACTATAATCTAGCATTACCTAAAATAAGAGACTATTAAAAATATTTGCAGCTCATACGAATATTGTTGATGAGATTATCCATCTTCAAAAACACAAAACACAATCTCACAAATAGTTGATGCCTGAAGTGATGTACATAATCTGTTGAGCAAGGAACGAACCATTTGAGGACATAGAAAAAATATTTGCTTTCTATTTTCATCAACTCAAAGCCCGTGTAAACATGAGTGGAGACTGGAGACTGATTAGCGTACCGTTGGATAATCCTATGATTTTTTCTTTGTGTCTATATAGTAATGAAATGCCAGTTAGAAGACATTTGGGTTACCGAGTACCAAATTCCAGACCTCATGGTGTAGATTAGAAAGATATTGGAAAATCATCGATACTCAGTTCATGGACTATTATCTCCCCATGGTAGTACTTCTAATGCTGAAAACAACATACAATATAATGAAACACGTATGTTGCTTTGACTATAACAGAACTACTACCCCACTCCTGCTTTCTATTCCAAAAAATAATATATCCTTCTTGGAAGAAAATCCCAAGATAATAGATGCAATAGTTTTAAACTTATCCAAGCTTAGTTTGGTATAGTGCCCATAAAAAACAAAGCGTAATAATTTGCAGGTCATTGTTCATGTTCTAAATTCTTATGGAGGTTATGTAGTATGTTAAGTATTTCTATTGCATTTTTCAAAAAACAAAGTAATTAATAGCTAGTGTATGACCAATGCTAGGGATTTACATGGTCCCAATCAGAGCTACCTCTGGATACCGACTATTTATATTCTTGGGGCGTTCATCAAGTCTTGCATCCCTATGCTATATCACGGCAACATAGATGTCAAGGCCGACGAGTTCTGATTTTCCTAGGTCTAATAATATGTTTACTGGTTCGTTTTCACCGGAGGAGGCAGCTAGAAATCTTGTTTTGTCAGTAGGTTGGCATACAAGGAGGATAAAGGAAAGCCTGTTTGTAGTTCAATTGATTTTGAATCCGACATGATGGGCGATGGCTGCATGCATTTGTGTCTCTTTGATCTCGGCAGTGGTAATCAAGACTTGCTGATCCCCTGATAGGTAGAAAGAACCTAGGTGCAACGCTCTAGCAGAAAGGCGAGGCCCGGCACAACGTGCATGGCCATACTCGGAATGGTTTGAAAGGAAGCAAGTTCTTGTTTGGCCAATTATTACCTGTGATCTCATCACAAATTTTCTATTACCGTGACCTAACCTGACCTGACATTTTCGTCCTCCATTAATTGGTTACTGTTGTTGTCAGCTCCACAGCTATCACGAAGCAAGGCAAAAGGCCACCATCCAAATCTTCATCCTTGGCTGCCAAAAATCTGCATAGGCACAACTCGATCATGCATCGGTACACGGTCTAATAACAATTAGATGAGAAACAATGTGTGGTTTAGACTCATCGTCATCGATGTATTTTTAATTTGCAGGTGGAAACGAATAATTTAATTTGATAACTTAGAAGAGGAAAGTCTATGACCGGAGCCAGGTAAGTACACCTGATTGAATATGAACAGGGGATCAAAGTGAGGGACAAAGGATTACATGCAAGTGCATTACCTCTAGGTGATTACACGGCAGAAAGATCATGCTCGAACGATTCCTTACCTGTTTGAGTACGCTATCAAGTTGGCAGATGCGTCCAATTCTTTTATGTGTTTTGAGTGCAGGATTGACCATGTGTTAGACTTAAACCCATCAATGCAGGGTCAGGAGGAAAGGTAAGTTTGTGCACACAACTTTAACATTGGCATTGCCACTAACTTTGCTTTCACTTGGTTCGGGCTGATCACCTATGCAATGCACACGGTGTCGCCTCGATGCCTTATTACCATCTTTGTGACACTTCTAAAGAACACCCATAGGTAGTTCAAATTCAAAATTTAATTTGAAAATGTCCAGTAAGAAATCATGTGTCTCATCATGCAGTGCAGTAAAATATTGCATGCCATGCCCTGATACTTATACTTCGCTATAGATAACGAATCAAAAGCTATACGAAGGAAAAAATAACTTTGATGGAGTATATAGCTAGACCCAAGCAGTAATTATGCACCTTAATTCTCGATTTTGTAGGCTCTACAATGGGGAGATCCCCACTACAACTTTATCTTAATAGGAAAAATATACAGAACTATACAAAATAGAACTGAAATAGGGAAAAGTAACTAACTAAAAGGAAGAAAGAAAAATGAAAATCTGAGAAGCAAGCAAGCAAACCCCACTAGTAGAAAAAGGGCCATTTGTCCCGGTTCCAGAGGCCCATTTGTCCCGGTTCTGGAACTGGGACTAAAGGGTCGGGACTAAAGCCCAAAACCTTTAGTCCCGGTTTGCTTACGAACCGGGACCAAAGGCCCTCCACGTGGCCGCTGCGGGGAGCCCAGGCGGGAGGACCTTTAGTCCCGGTTGGTAACACCAACCGGGACCAAAACGCATCCACGCGTCAGCATCTGGCAGGAGCTGGGGTTTTTGTTTTTTTTTTGAAAGGGGGGTTTAGGGGGTTTTGGAGGGTTAATTTAGGGGTTTCATATTGTGTTAGCTAGCTAATAGAGAGAAGTGTCCTCTCTTTCTCCGTGCTTGGTCGACGGTAGCTACTATAGAGAGAACTCGACACGCTAGCTAGTAAGCAAATGAAGGAACCATTAAGTACGCAAGATCGTCATGAACATATACAGAGAGAAGTGATCGACCTCTCTTTCTCCGAGAGATTGGTCGAACAACAAGTTTTCGTATATCTATCCGACGCTACTAGCTACATATATACAATATAAGATCTCTTACAATCCCTAACATCTAATGTCAAATTCCAGATGGTATTCTCTGGCTTTATTTATGACGTGGTCAAGAAAGAATCCCGCCAATTCCTCTTGAATTGCTCATATGCGATCATGTGGTAGGAGTTCATCCCACATCTGCCACATCTAATTTGAAGAAGGGGGTCAATACATATATATGAATGAAACTCAACACAAATCATGGTAATAAAATAAAATTGTGAATATTATTGCTTACGCACTTGAAATTGTTTTCAGAGTAGCCCCACTTAGGGGTCGTCGCGTTGTAGATGTACTCGCAAACGTAGTATCCACAAAAATCATTCCCGGTTTCCTGCCACAAGCACTTTACGAGAAATAGAGTTCAATCAAACTGATAATCAAGCATGATAAATGGTATTGATGAAACTAGAATCAATGGGAGATGCGCGGAACTAGCTAGTAGTACTTACTTTCGGGTGTGTAAATCGTAGCTCCCTCGGCAGTGCCGGAACAATTGCGGTGAACTCTTTCCAAACCCTGCGAGACAAAGAAAATAATTACTTGATATCAGGAAATGAACAAAGTTGCCGATATGATGCGATAATGATCGATTGAACTTACTTCTGGAGCATTTCAGTCATGTCCGCATATTCCTGGGGATCTTTTCGTTTCGAGTCTAAGACGATTACTACTCCCCGCTCAAGCTTAATCTCTAGCAGAATAAAGTGGAACCTGCGCACGCATGCATAACTCATCAATTACATTACTATAACCTCGAGTAATAAGGGAAACCGAATATGCACAAGACAGTAACACTCACTTGAAGTTGTAAGGAAAGAGTATTGTCTCTTTGTTTTGATTTTTAAGCAACGATTGTAGCAAGTTGTCCTCGGCTTGTGTGACATTGTTTTTAACCGTAAACTCATGTATGATATTTGGGTTAATGAACCCAATGTCATAGATTTGTGCTTTTCTGCATTCAACGATCTTCAATCTGCATAATATAGTGAGGATAATTATATATACATGCAATGAAAGAGCTGAGCTATATATAGAGACTTAATTACAGAAGTAGTACTTACAGACAGTAGCAAGTCAAGATTGTTTTGTCGAGGGCCTTTTGATTGTATAACTGGAATAACTCGTCAAATTCAACAGACAACTGATCCATTCCAACGAGGTCGTGCTCCTCTTTAATTCTCAGAGTCAAAGTATCCCTCCCAGACTCGCTGCAGGTTTTCATGTACCATTCATTGGATTTTCGCATCATCGTTGTTATAGGAGGATGATCAGGTTTGTCGAGAGGCTGCCCGTACCGGTAACTGAATTCGTCCACCTCCAACGGCTCAAACTGTACATCATCGCTCAGGTAATCACCAGGATTGGTACCGGGCAACATCCCCGGATGATTAGCGACGATATAGCTAGACACCTTGAGCGGGGGGCACGATTGGTTCGCCTGTTCGCCGAGCTGGGGAATTTTTCCCCCTTCTTCGTTTTGCTAACCTTGCATCACTGGAAGTACTTCCCGACTGCCGCGCATCTTGATATGTCTTTTTAATACAGCGGACAAAGTTGGAATCCGGTGGAGGCGGTGGCGGTCCCTTCAGGGCATCGATAGTGCGCTTCACTTTCACCGGATCTAGCTTCTCCTTCGGAGGTGGAGTTTTCTTTGCAAAATGGTCCCTCACTTGGGCACGACATATCTCCTCGTTTTCAGACTTGGTCCTCTCATATGGTAACTTTTCCAGAGGCTTGAGAGATGGACCGTATCTGAATTGCCTCCCGCCTCTGCTTGTACTGCTAGCCGCCGGACCGGCGGCCTCTCTCTTCCGTCGTTGCTTACGAGGTGGAGAAGGAGGCGGAGTGCTCCGACGTGTCAGAGGAACCGGAGCGGCGGCGTCTGTCTTCCGCCATTGCCGACGAGGCGGAGGAGGAGGCGGACTGCTCCGACGCGCCGGAGTAGGCGAAGGAGGAGGCGGAGTGCCCTCACGCGTCGGAGGAGCCGGAGAAGGAGGCGGGGTGCCCTGATCACTCATCGGAGGAGGAGGAGGAGGAGGAGGCGGAGTGCCCTGACTCGCCGGAGGAGGCGGAGGCGTCCAGTTTGGAAGCTTGATGTACTCCTTCTGCCATAGACATGTACTCCTCAGAGCACGAACCAGCCGATTCTCCCCTTCACCTGTAGAGTGGTCAAGCTCGAGCTCCTCAAATCCCTCCATTACTTCATCCACCATCACAACAGCATAGCCATGTGGAATCGGAAGGCAGTGAAAAGTTCCGTTGGGTTGAGGAGGTGCAACAGAGCCGACAGGTTCCGGTATTTCGTCATAAGCTCGCAATGTTGAGCCTCCGTGATAGTATCCACGAGGTAGCTAGGAGACGTGAAGTCAGGCTGAACAGGCTCCGTGGAAGCGACGCTGCTTCTCCACTGAGATGGTGGGGTAACTTCTGGGGTAGCTTCGTGTCGCTGAGATGGTTGGCCAGCAGCTCGCTGGCTCTCAGCTTCCTCTAGCTTTTGTAGTCTTGCATTGAGCTTCTGAATTTTGCTCAGCTCCGCTTTCCTCTTTCTCTCCCGGCTTCTGTAACCGCCTGCGTAGGGAAACCCAACCTTCCACGGAACGGAGCCTGGTGTGCCTCGTGTTCGTCCAGGGTGCTCAACATTCCCTAGGGCCTCAGTCAGCTCGTCCTTCTCGCTGTCGGGAATGAACGTCCCTTCCTGCGCTGCGGTGATATACTTCTGAAGCTTCGTGACGGGTATTGCAAGTTGCTCGTCCGTCCAACGGCACTTCCCTGTTTCAGGGTCCAAAGTTCCCCCAACCCCGAAGAACCAAGTCCTTGAACGGTCTGGCCAGTTCAATGTCTATGGTACGACCCCTTTAGCAATCAGGTCATTCTCAGCTTTGTCCCACAACGGCCGGGCTTTGAGGTAGCCACCTGACCCCGTGTGATAGTGATACTGCTTCTTTGCAGCGTTGTTCTTGTTTGTCTCTAACATTTTCTTACTCTTGTCCGATGTCTTTTAGGCCACAAATACGGGCCAGTGATCTCTTCTCTTCTCAAATCGGCCGGTGAATTCTGGAGTCTTCCCTATGTCGACAAACTTTGATTTCAACTCATTCTTCCACCTCCTGAATAGATCTGCCATCTTCTTAAGAGCACACGCCTTGACCAGTGGCTCTATAACTGGCTTATTCGGATCCTCCTCAGGCGGTAGGGTGAAATTTGCCTTCAGCGCGGTCCAAAGATCATCTTTCTATCTATCGGTGACATAATCACCTTCATGGGCGTCGTCCTTAGGCTTATTCCATTGCTTGATGCTGATCGGGATGTTGTCCCTAACAATAGCTCCGCACTGAGCAGAAAATGCATCCTTGGTCCGCTTGGGTTCAATCGGATGGCCATCGTCCGCGAGTGCTGTGATCGTGAACCTTTCATCCTTGCGCAACCTCTTCTTCGGGCCTCGTCTCGTTACCGAAGTTTGGCTCGATCCGGAGGGCTATAAAAGAAGAAAGAAAAGTTAATATATGTACATACCAAAACAATTAACGCATCAATTAGCTAGTCAGCACATGCTTAATTAATATATATACCTCACCGGACTTTGCAACAGCTCCCTCCTCCGTTCGGTCACCGGAGCCGTCATCATGGTCTCCTTCTTCCTCCGGCATTCGGTCACCGGAGCCATCATGATCATGTCCTTCCTCCTCCATTGTTCGATCACTGGAGCCGTCATCCTCTCCTTCCAGACCATCAGTGTCGTTGAGAAACGACAAGACATCACGTCCGCCGTGGATTATGTCCCCCAACAACTGTTCTTGTTCCAAGTCTCTTGGATCCATAGTTTCTGCAAATATTACAACATGGCAATTAATATACAAACATGAATGTCCGACGTCCGGACCGCCTCTCTCATGAATGTCTGACGTCTGGACCACCTCTCTCATGAATGTCAAACAAGGGATTCTCTTAACCTTTAAGGGATTTAATTAACAAAATGGCGCCATTCTGAATGTGCAGAAAATGGTCCATATTTTTCCTGATCTCATCTACCCTTCTATATGTCACGTTGTCTAGTGTCAAAGGATTCAAGAAAACCATTGCTTCATCATTAGCCAGAAGTAACGAGCGCATAATGGTACGAAGCTCTCCAAAATTGTTTTGGAACGGAGTCCCGGATAGGATAATTAATTAGCTTTTTGGTACGAAGTTCAGCAAGAGCCTTCCGAATATCGCTATTTGGAAGGCCTTTGCTGAAATTCGTACCAAAAAGCGAATTATTCTATCCGGAACTCCGTTCCAAAACAACTTTGAAGAGCTTCGTAGCATCATACGCATGTTACTTCCGGCTAATGATAAAGCCATGGATTTCTTCAATACTTTGACAGACAACGTGACATATAGAAGAATATATATATAGATGAGATCAGAAAAAAATTGGATCAACTTGTGCACATCCATAATGGGGGCATTCTTGATAAATCTATGTTACCGGAGTTTTCTATATGAAAAAAAAAAATTCCACATGACATGTCCGACGTCCCCCCTCATGTCGAAGTTATCGGAGAGGGGTAGACGACAACGACGCTCACCCCTCATGTCATGTTCGACGTCCCCCCTCCTGTCGAAGTTATCGGGGAGGGGGTAGACGACAACGACGCTCACCCCTCATGTCATGTACGACATCCCCCCTCATGTCGAAGTTATCGGGGAGGGGGTAGACGACAACGACGCTCACCCCTCATGTCATGTCCGACGTCCCCCCTCATGTCGAAGTTATCGGGAAGGGGGTAGACGACAACGACGCTCACCCCTCATGTCATGTCCGACGTCCCCCCTCATGTCGAAGTTATCGGGGAGGGGGTAGACGACAACGACGCTCACCCCTCATGTCATGTCCGACGTCCCCCCTCATGTCGAAGTTATCGGGGAGGGGGTACGACAACGACGCTCACCCCTCATGTCATGTCCGACGTCCCCCCTCATGTCGAAGTTATCGGGGAGGGGGTAGACGACAACGACGCTTACCCCTCATGTCATGTCCGACGTACCCCCTCATGTCGAAGTTATCGGGGAGGGGGTAGACGACAACGACGCTCACCCCTCATGTCATGTCCGACGTCCGCCCTCATGTCGAAGTTATCGGGGAGGGGGTAGACGACAACAACGCTCACCCCTCATGTCATGTCCGAAGTCCCCCCTCATGTTGAAGTTATCGGGGAGGGGGTAGACGACAACGACGCTCACCCCTCATGTCATGTCCGACGTCCCCCCTCATGTCGAAGTTATCGGGGAGGGGGTAGACGACAACGACGCTCACCCCTCATGTCATGTCCGACGTCCCCCCTCATGTTGAAGTTATCGAGGAGGGGGTAGACGACAACGACGCTCACCCCTCATGTCATGTCCGACGAGGCCGGCGACGAGGACATACATCTATCTCATCTCTACATGAACATACATCTCATCTCCACATGACAATTTATCTATCTATCTCATCTCCACATGAACATACATCTCATCTATATATATATATATATATATATATATATATCATCATATATATATATATATATATATATATATATATATATATATATATATATATATATATATATATATATATCATCATATCAACAACAGAAAAATTAATTGTTTCCAACAGAGCATCATATATATATCATCATTTCATCAAATTATCTAACATAATGAACTATATATATATATCAACAAAATCATTTATCTATCTATCAACATCATCATCTATCTCCACATGAAAATATACATCTCATAAAAAAACATAGCAACGGGGGCTGCCGGCGACCATGGAGCAGTGGCAGAGCAAGGTGTGCTCGGGGGCACGCGGCGACGGGAGCAGGGGACCATGGGAAGGGGGGCTCACTGGGGGGGGAGCGGCGATGGCTTGAGGCCGGCGACGAGGACGGCGGGCTCGGGGGGGGGGGGGGGGGGGCACGCGTGCGGAGACGGGGAGGAGGGCGCGACGGCGAGGGCTCGGGGAGGAGCGACAGCGCGCGGGCTCGGGGGCGGCGACGGCGATGGTGGGGCAGGGGGCGCGGCGATGGCTTGAGGCCGGCGACGAGGACGGCGGGCTCGGGGGGGCATGCGCCTGGAGACGGGGAGGAGGGCGCGTCGGTGAGGGCTCGGGGAGGAGCGATAGCGCGCGAGCTCGGGGGCGGCGACGGCAACGGCGGGGCAGGGGGCGCGGCGACGGCGTCGGGGCAGCCTGGCGGCGTCGTCAGAGGAAACGAGGAGAGATCGAAGAAACTGAGTCGAAAATTTCCAATGTTTACTTATATACACAAGGCATTGGTCCCGGTTCGTGGAACCAACTGGGACCAATGCCTACCTTTCATCCCGGTTGGTGCCACCAACCGGGACCAAAGGTCTGTTTTCACCAGCCCAAGCGGCGGGAAACAGGACCTTTGATCCCGGTTGGTGGCACCAACCGGGACGAAAGGGTGGCATTGGTCCCGGTTGGTGCCACCAACCGGGACCAAAGGTCTGTTTTCAGCAGCCTAAAGGGCGGGAAACAGGGACCTTTGGTCCTGGTTGGTGGCACCAACCGGGACTAAAGGTGTGCACTTTTTGTTTTGTTTTTTGCTTTATTTATTTTATGAATTTTTTTTTTCTATTAATGTTTTGAACAAAAAATACTTTGATAATTTTGGTTGCATACATTTTATATAATTTTAGTTTCAAAAATATTAGAGGTTTATAAAAGCTTTTTAGTTCATTCCTTTTGCTATTAGAGTTTTATAAAAGCTTTTTAGTTGATTCTTTTTGCTATTGAAGAATATTATAGTTTTGTTTTAGTTGATCATAACAGAATATTTTAATTGATTATTTTTAGTTCATTCTTTTTGCTATTAGAGTTTCATAAAAGTTTTCTAGTTCATTATTTTTGCTATTAGTTCATTCTTTGAGCTAAATGACCCTGAAATTGAAAAGCACTACAAATGAACTCTGAAAAGGTTGAAAGTTGGCATGGTATCATCATTTCACCTACATAGCATGTGCTAAAAAGTTGAAAGGGTTACGGAGAAAACTGGATGCACTTCGTGTACAAAACGGACAATCTCTTTCGAAGTATCAGGGCTTCGGACGAAAACTCATCTGTTACAAAGGGATTTCAGTTTTTTAAACTTATTTGAACTCTAGACTTTTTGTGTGTTCAAAATGAACCATTCAAAGCCACATCATCAATTTTCAACCCTTTCTGACTTCATCTGGTATTTTCTATGAATTTACTGATTTTTGTAAGCTAAATGACCCTGAAATTGAAAAGCACTACAAATGAACTCTGAAAAGGTTGAAAGTTGGCATGGTATCATCATTTCACCCACATAGCATGTGCTAAAAAGTTGAGAGGGTTACGGCAAAAACTGGATGCACTTCGTGTACAAAACGGACAATCTCTTTCGAAGTATCAGGGTTTCAAACGAAAACTCATTTGTTACAAAGGGATTTCATTTTTTTAACTTATTTGAACTCTAGACTTTTTGTGTGTTCAAAATGAACCATTCAAAGCCACATCATCAATTTTCAACCCTTTCTGACTTCATCTGGTATTTTTGATGCATTTACTGATTTTTTAAACTAAATGACCCTGAAATTGAAAAGCACTACAAATGAACTCTGAAAAGGTTGAAAGTTGGCATGGTATCATCATTTCACCCACATAGCAAGTTATATAAAGTTGAGAGGGTTACGGCAAAAATTGGATGCACTTCGTGTACAAAACGGACAAACTCTTTCGAAGTATCAGGGTTTCGGAGGAAAACTCATCTATTACAAAAGGCATTTCATTTCTTCACATGTAACTGCAATGGATATAGTTGTGGAGAGAAAGTCTTCACTTTTTCTTCGCTTGTGTCCTTTGCTAATTGTGCCGTAACCATGGATAATCTTCATCGTTTAACAGGGTGCTTGGGTCAGCCTTGACTTTGAAGGGAGGAATTTCATGAAACTTTTCATAATCTTCAGACATGTCTGTCTTGCCCTCCAATCCCACGATGTCTCTTTTTCCTGAAAGAACTATGTGGCGCTTTGGATCATCGTATGATGTATTCGCTTCCTTATCTTTTCTTTTTCTCGGTTTGGTAGACATGTCCTTCACATAGAAAACCGGGACCAAAGGTCTGTTTTCACCAGCCCAAGCGGCGGGAAACAGGACCTTTGATCCCGGTTGGTGGCACCAACCGGGACGAAAGGGTGGCATTGGTCCCGGTTGGTGCCACCAACCGGGACCAAAGGTCTGTTTTCAGCAGCCTAAAGGGCGGGAAACAGGGACCTTTGGTCCTGGTTGGTGGCACCAACCGGGACTAAAGGTGTGCACTTTTTGTTTTGTTTTTTGCTTTATTTATTTTATGAATTTTTTTTTTCTATTAATGTTTTGAACAAAAAATACTTTGATAATTTTGGTTGCATACATTTTATATAATTTTAGTTTCAAAAATATTAGAGGTTTATAAAAGCTTTTTAGTTCATTCCTTTTGCTATTAGAGTTTTATAAAAGCTTTTTAGTTGATTCTTTTTGCTATTGAAGAATATTATAGTTTTGTTTTAGTTGATCATAACAGAATATTTTAATTGATTATTTTTAGTTCATTCTTTTTGCTATTAGAGTTTCATAAAAGTTTTGTAGTTCATTATTTTTGCTATTAGTTCATTCTTTGAGCTAAATGACCCTGAAATTGAAAAGCACTACAAATGAACTCTGAAAAGGTTGAAAGTTGGCATGGTATCATCATTTCACCTACATAGCATGTGCTAAAAAGTTGAAAGGGTTACGGAGAAAACTGGATGCACTTCGTGTACAAAACGGACAATCTCTTTCGAAGTATCAGGGCTTCGGACGAAAACTCATCTGTTACAAAGGGATTTCAGTTTTTTAAACTTATTTGAACTCTAGACTTTTTGTGTGTTCAAAATGAACCATTCAAAGCCACATCATCAATTTTCAACCCTTTCTCACTTCATCTGGTATTTTCCATGAATTTACTTATTTTTGTAAGCTAAATGACCCTGAAATTGAAAAGCACTACAAATGAACTCTGAAAAGGTTGAAAGTTGGCATGGTATCATCATTTCACCCACATAGCATGTGCTAAAAAGTTGAGAGGGTTACGGCAAAAACTGGATGCACTTCGTGTACAAAACGGACAATCTCTTTCGAAGTATCAGGGTTTCAAACGAAAACTCATTTGTTACAAAGGGATTTCATTTTTTTAACTTATTTGAACTCTAGACTTTTTGTGTGTTCAAAATGAACCATTCAAAGCCACATCATCAATTTTCAACCCTTTCTGACTTCATCTGGTATTTTTGATGCATTTACTGATTTTTTAAACTAAATGACCCTGAAATTGAAAAGCACTACAAATGAACTCTGAAAAGGTTGAAAGTTGGCATGGTATCATCATTTCACCCACATAGCAAGTTATATAAAGTTGAGAGGGTTACGGCAAAAATTGGATGCACTTCGTGTACAAAACGGACAAACTCTTTCGAAGTATCAGGGTTTCGGACGAAAACTCATCTATTACAAAAGGCATTTCATTTCTTCACATGTAACTGCAATGGATATAGTTGTGGAGAGAAAGTCTTCACTTTTTCTTCGCTTGTGTCCTTTGCTAATTGTGCCGTAACCATGGATAATCTTCATCGTTTAACAGGGTGCTTGGGTTAGCCTTGACTTTGAAGGGAGGAATTTCATGAAACTTTTCATAATCTTCAGACATGTCTGTCTTGCCCTCCAATCCCACGATGTCTCTTTTTCCTGAAAGAACTATGTGGCGCTTTGGCTCATCGTATGATGTATTCGCTTCCTTATCTTTTCTTTTTCTCGGTTTGGTAGACATGTCCTTCACATAGAAAACCTGCGCCACATCATTGGCTAGGACGAATGGTTCGTCTATGTACCCAAGATTGTTCAGATCCACTGTTTTCATTCCGTACTGTGGGTCTTCCTGTACCCCACCTCCTGACAGATTGACCCATTTGCACTGAAACAAAGGGACCTTGAAATCATGTCCATAGTCAAGTTCCCATATGTCCACTATGTAACCATAATATGTGTCCTTTCCCCTATTGGTTGCTGCATCAAAGCAGACACCGCTATTTTGGTTGGTGCTCTTCTGATCTTGGGCGATCGTGTAAAATGTATTCCCATTTATCTCGTACCCTTTGTAAGTCAATAGAGTCGAAGATGGTCCCCTGGCCAACGAGTACAGCTCATCAGAAACAGTGTTGTCACCCATGAGACGTGTTTGCAACCAACTGCCGAAAGTCCTGATGTGTTCATATGTAATCCAGTCATCACACTGCTCCGGGTGTTTGGAGCGTAGAATATTCTTGTGTTCATCGACATACGGGGTCACCAAGGTAGAATTCTGTAGAACTGTGTAGTGTGCTTGAGACCAAGAATGCTCGTCCCTACATATTATTGAGTCCACTCCTAGCATGCATTTTCCAGTCAGTCTCCCCTCATACCGCGATTGAGGGAGACCAATCTTCTTAAGGTCAGGAATGAATCAACACAAAACCCAAAGACATCCTCTGTTTGATGGCCCATGGAGATGCTTGCTTCTGGCCTAGCGCGGTTACGAACATATTTATTTAAGACTCCCATGAACCTCTCAAAGGGGAACATATTGTGTAGAAATACAGGGCCCAGAATGACAATCTCGTCGACTAGATGAACTAGGACGTGCGTCATGATATTGAAGAAGGACGGTGGGAACACCAGCTCGAAACTAACAAGACATTGCACCAAATCACTCCTTAACCTTGGTAGGATTTCTGGATCGATCACCTTCTGAGAGATTGCATTGAGGAATGCACATAGCTTCACAATGGCTAATCGAACGTTTTCCGGTAGAAGCCCCCTCAATGCAACCGGAAGCAGTTGCGTCATAATCACGTGGCAGTCATGAGACTTTAGGTTCTGGAACTTTTTCTCTGCCATATTTATTATTCCCTTTATATTCGACGAGAAGCCAGGTGGGACCTTCATACTGAGCAGGCATTCAAAGAAGATTTCCTTCTCTTCTTTGGTAAGAGCGTAGCTGGCAGGACCTTCATACTGCTTTGGATGCATGCCGTCTTTTTCATGCACACGTTGATGTTCCTCCCGTGCCTCCGGTGTATCTTTTGTCTTCCCATACACTCCCAAGAAGCCTAGCAGGTTCACGCAAAGATTCTTCGTCATGTGCATCACGTCGATTGCAGAGCGGACCTCTAGGTCTTTCCAATAGGGTAGGTCCCAAAATATAGATTTCTTCTTCCACATGGGTGCGCGTCCCGCATCGTCAGTCGGAACAGATAGTCCACCAGGACCCTTTCCAAAGATTACTTGTAAATCATTGACCATATCAAGTATGTGATCACCAGTACGGAGGGCGGGCTTCTTCCGGTGATCTGCCTCACCTTTGAAATGCTTTCCTTTCTTTCGACATTGATGGTTGGTCGGAAGAAATCGACGATGCCCCAGGTACACATTCTTCCTGCATTTGTCCAAATATATACTGTCGGTGTCATCTAAACAGTGTGTGCATGCGTGGTATCCCTTGTTTGTCTGTCCTGAAAGGTTACTGAGAGCAGGCCAATCGTTGATGGTTACAAACAGCAACGCATGTTGGTCAAATTCCTCCTGTTTGTTCTCATCCCACACACGTACACCTCTTCCATTCCATAGCTGTAAAAGTTCATCAACTAATGGCCTTAGGTACACATCAATGTCATTGCCGGGTTGCTTAGGGCCTTGGATGAGCACTGGCATCATAATGAACTTCCGCTTCATGCACAACCAAGGAGGAAGGTTATACATACATAGAGTCACAGGCCATGTGCTATGCTTGCTGCTCTGATCCCCAAAAGGATTAACGCCATCTGCACTTAAACCAAACCATACGTTCCTTGGGTCACCTGTAAAGTCACTCCACTTTCTCTCGATCTTTCTCCACTGCGACCCGTCAGCGGGTGCTCTCAACTTTCCGTCTTTCTTATGGTCTTTTATGTGCCATTGCATCAACTCGGCATGCTTTTTGTTTCTGAACAGACATTTCAACCGTGGTATTATAGGAGCATACCACATCACCTTGGCAGGAACCCTCTTCCCGGTGCGCTGGCCCTCAACATCACCAGGGTCATCTCTTCTGATCTTATACCGCAATGCACCGCATACCGGGCATGCCTTCAAATCCTCGTACGCACCGCGGTAGAGGATGCAGTCATTAGGGCATGCATGTATCTTCTACACCTCCAATCCTAGAGGGCATAGAACCTTCTTTGCTTCGTACGAACTGCCGGGCAATTCATTATCCTTTGGAAGCTTCTTCTTCATTATTTTCAGTAGCGAACTAAATCCCTTGTCAGATAAACCATTCTCTGCCTTCCATTGCAGCAATTCCAGTGTGGTACCGAGCTTTCTGTTGTCATCTTCGCAATTTGGGTACAACCCTTTTTTGTGATCCTCTAACATGCGATCGAACTTCAACTTCTCCCTTTCACTTTCGCATTCTCTCTGTGCATCAACAATGACCCGGCGAAGATCATCATCGGGCACATCGTCTGGTTCCTCTTGATCTTTAGCTTCCTCCATTGCAGCATCACCGTATTCAGGGGGCGGGTAGTTGTCATCATCCTCTTCTTCTTCGTTGTCTTCCATCATAACCCCTCTTTCTCCGTGCTTGGTCCAAACATTATAGTGTGGCATAAAACCCTTCTCAAGCAGGTGGAAGTGAAGGGTTTTAGAGTTGGAGAAAGCCTTCGTATTCTCACAGACAGTACATGGACAATGCATAAAACCATTCTGCTTGTTTGCCTCAGCCGCTTCGAGAAAATTATGCAGGCCCTTAATATACTCGGAGGTGCGTCGGTCACCGTACATCCATTGCCGGTTCATCTGTGTGCGTTATATAATAAAGTGTATTAAAAACCAAATTAATAGAAATTCATCATCACATTAAAGCCAAAGTACAGTAGTGACCAAAATAAATACATAACGTTCATACATAGTTCTCATTATTGAACAACATATAACTCTCTAGAGCATCTAATTAAAACATACATTGAAACTATATAAATTTAAATGCAACAACAAATGCGATCATAACCGCAACTAAGTTACCAATTGATCCAACGGCATAATGATACCAAGCCTCAGTATGAATGACATATTTTCTAATCTTTCTAATCTTCAAGCGCATTGCATCCATCTTGATCTTGTGATCGTCGACGACATCGGCAACATGCAACTCCAACTTCATCTTCTCCTCTTCAACTCTTTGTAATTTTTCTTTGAAGTAATTGTTTTCTTTTTCAACCAAATTTAACTTCTCGACAAGAATTTCTATGTCGGTTGGAATTTCCGGTTCACATACCTCCTAGATTAAAAAATCTATGTCACGTTGGTCGGCATAATTGTCATAAACACTAAATAAAACAAATAGTTATAAAAGATAATATATACCACATCCGAATCATAGACAGGACGAGGGCCGACGGAGGCGGATACCAAAACCATCGCAGTATATAATAACAAACAATAATAAAAGTAAGAAAATTACACAAGTATCTATCTAAATCATACAAGTAAGAACTTTTTTCTTTTAGAAATAAGATAAGAAGAAGAGGCTAACCACGGTGGTGCCGGCGCCGAGATGGGTGCGGGCGATCGACGACGGTGAGGACGGGGACGGGACAGGACGGACCGCCAAACCTAGACAAATCTTGAGGAAAATGGAGCTTGGACAAGGAGCTTCGAGAGGAGAAAGCTTAAGTGTGGCTCGGGCATTTCATCGAACACCTCATGTGCATAGGAGGTGAGCTAGAGCACCACAAAGCTCTCCCAACGGCCGGCCAAAAAAACAGAGCAGTGTGCACTGCTCTGCTCGCGGGAAGGGGGTATATATAGGCCGATCATTGGTCCCGGTTTGTGGCTGGAACCGGGACTAAAGGGCATCATTTGGTCCCGGTTCCAGCCACAAACCGGGACCAATGGTTGTGGGCCAGGAGCGAGGCCCATTGGTCCCGGTTCGTGTCAGGAACCGGGACCAAAGGGGTCAGACGAACCGGGACCAATGGCCCACGAGGCCCGGCCGGCGCCCTGGCCTCACGAACCGGGACCAATGCCTCCATTGGTCCCGGTTCGTGAGTGAACCGGGATTAATGGGATTTCAGGCCTGGACCAAAGCCCTGTTTTCTACCAGTGCCCGTAAAGAGAAAGACTCTTGTTAAGAACATCATTCTATCTCACGTCATCTACTTAAGTACCTGACAAAACATAGAAACCTGAAAACATGCACAGATATGGGTAATTTAATACAGGGGTAAACTGAATTGGGGAAATAGGGAATGAAGGTACATACCATGCAATGTTAACATGTAGAGTCCAGTCTTCCACGGTTCCACCTACCAGCTAGAACTCCTCAGACTGGTAGCAACATCACTACTATAACTGAATATTGGGGAAATAGGGAATGAAGGTACATACCATGCAATGTTAACATGTAGAGTCCAGTCTTCCACGGTTCCACCTACCAGCTAGAACTCCTCGGACTAGCAGCAACATCACTACTATAACGTTGAATCTCCTAAAGACACATCGAATGAAGATAGAATTATCAGATCAGAAAATCAAGAAGGGAATTGGGGTGACAGAGAAAAGAGCATGAGAAGAAGAATTGGTCAACTGATTTCTAGGCATAATCTTCTCGGCGGTTATGAAAATTGCAGGCTGCCTCCAGCAGACTCCCCCGATCAAATCCTTCTCCATGCCAATTTCTTCGTCGTTCCCCAAATCCCCTTCAATTCCTTTGCACCATCTCTGAAGCTACCCTGCCATGAAAATTTCTTTGCAGATTTTGCAGAGGTCTCTCAGTCTGGGGTTATGGTGCAGAACGGAAGATGGCCTTAGCAAATTGATCTTCGACTGGACCGTAGTTGTAGATTGAAACTTTGCTGGATTGCGCTTAGGTGCTGAAGATTTTGCAGAGGTCTCTCAGTCTGGGATTCTGGTGCAGAACGGAAGATGATCTTGGCAAATTGATCTTGGACTGGACCGTAGTTGTCAATCGAAACTTTGCTAGGCTGCGCTTAGGTGCTGAGAGGTCACATGCTAGAAAGAGGTGGAACAATACGATTAGATTTTTTGTTTTGTTTACCTCCAGAACGATTGGATCCATCATTAGATCGGGATAGAGAGAGATGACACGATGAAAGGTTTTTTTAACTTACGAAACCATGAAAGGTTTATTTTAAGTAAGGGCAAAGGTGGGTAATTTTCTTTAACTTTTGGGATGTTTGCAGATCAAACAGTTATGGTTTATGTAATCCACCAAATAAAGGGCCAGATGTTTCTAATTAACGTGAGATTTTCTAGCAGTTCTCTATATTTAGCTTCGTATTTTGCTTTTAGTAGATAATAGATAGATAATTATATCTACATGTGGATATTGGGTACCACACACAACCAACATAATAGATTTAATTGCTTGCGGTGTTAAATAAGCTTTCTCCAATAACTCTGACATTAGATTCTCCAAGTGAACTAATACCTTCATGTTTTACCTAAATTTTATTGATTTATCAAACTTTTTTTACCATTTAAGGTTATTTTGAACTTGCCATTGAATTCATATTGACATATTTATGCAAAATGCTCACGAAGAAACTTCTCGTGGTTAATGGCCAAGGTTCTTGACATATCCTTGTGAAAGGATCTTGAGCTCCGATGTTCTGAAAGTTTGTATGCAAATCTGGATGGTCCTTTGCTAAAATATTTACAACAACCTTCTCCAATGACCGTGGCGGGGGATGGTTCTCCGCTAGCTGAGCATAAGGGGCAGTGACAGGTCGGAGATGGTGGACCAGGTGGGGTGGTAGAAGATTATAGCATGGCATGCAAAAAATTGGTGGTGTGTGAGCTCTTTGCGGCCTCCAAATCACAACAAGGCAGTACAGGTTAGGAATTGCGGAGTTCACAACGCGAGGTGAAAGATGCAAGGGTAGAGAAAGAAAAACATAACTGATGACTAAGAGTGGCCATGATGTTTTAAGGAGGTGTTTGGTTGGGTTTAGTTTTGGCTTTTGCATTTTGAACTATGACCCAATGTTGTTACGTGATGGTATAAGACAAAAGGCCATAAATAGCAAAACTCACCTTCTACTCCCGAGCTCATCGGGATGAACAGTAAATTCCAAAAAAATGAAAATTTTTGGGTGCAAACTTTGACAAACGTTCTCAGCGTTTGTAAATTTTCATCCAAAACTAACATTCGTGGTAGTCATGGCAAAAAAAAAACAACACCAAAATTCTTTCAAAAATAGTATTTTTGGAGTGTTGATTTTGTTTTTTTTACCACGACCTGCACGAATGTTATTTCGGGATGAAATTTTCCAAGAACTGAGAACATTTGTCAAAGTTTGCACCCAAAAAATCAGATTTTTTTTACTATTTTTTTTGATTTTACTGTTCACTAGGGAGCATATGAGCTCGAGCTGAGAATAGCTGCGTCCCATAAATAGGTGTTTTTTTGGCTTATAAATCAAAGTGCAAAAGCCAAGAATAAGCTTAGTAAAAGAACCCCATAAGGCAACATCCCGCCAGCACCTAAGGCAGCCTTCTACTGTTGTCTACCTAACGGGGCTGCCTAGAGTCTCTTTGACTAGTTGGACTTTTTCACGGATCTCAAACAAATTGACGGTACAGATAAACCAGCGACGTCTAATTACATGTGGATTTTCTGCTTCGGGGACTGAAACTGAGAAGATGCGTAGACACCAAAATATTTACCTTTTCGTCGAAATATTTCAGCAATTTCAGTAGTAGACACATAAACTTCAATATGTTTAAAAAATTCAAAATGTTCATATTTCCTTGAATTCAAATCAATGTTTCGGCCCTTTGGACGAAATGCATTGATAAAAAAATACATTGATATCTTTGAAATTCGGCCGTGGCTCAAATATTACTCAGACCGGTAGGAAAGACCATGAACCTTACAACTCTCCTCATGCTCTCTCTGTTTCTTTTTATTCCCAATATATTAGAGTTGTCTTAAGTCAAAACTATGTAAAGTTTGACAAAATATATATTAAGAAATATGAACATCTGCAATACCAACTAAGTATAATACGTAATTGGTACTGTGAATGTTTATATGTTTTTATATAAATTTGGTTAAACTTTGGAAAGTTCAACATAAAGAAAAATGTAATATGCGAATTAAAAAGAAAACGGAGGTGTTGCATGGCTGCATGCATGCTGCAGGTCACACTTATCTGCCCAAGCATAGCATGCATGTCCCAAGTTACAACCAATACTACCATTGCCTCCGTACCAGTCTGCTCCTCTACTTTTAGGCTCAACGGTGTGTTTTGTTTTCCGGACTGAAAAAAAAACACGCTGTAACTTGGACGCCGTAAAGTAGTACATGGTCACAATCCTAGTCTCTATATGTGCCTGCCAGAGCGGGAAATTCTTCCATTGATCACACTTCACCACAGATGCATGCATGCATCGGTCTTTGCAGACCTACTTGTTCGACTAAAGTGGACAACATGTCATGAGAACCACTCCTCGTCCCATCCTTCCATATCTCGGATGTCCATACTGCAAAAACAAATAACAAAAATCAAAATCCCCCATTATTATTAGACAATATTTTGCACCATAATTTCGGTACAACAACTAACATGCCTCACTCTAGCGAGCTTACCGCGGCAAGGAGATGGCTTCGCCATAGTACACATCACTCAGATGCATCTCCGGGACACCCACTGAGTTTGTCTGCTGCGCCACCGCCGCAGCCCCGTCGTCGTCGAGTATCCTGCTCCACCATGCCGACGTGGCCAGGTTCACCGTGTCGTTCCACTCGATGTCGTGCCGCTCGCCGACCAAGCAGATCGCCGCCATCTCCTCCTCGTCCAGCACCCGGTGTAGCGACGGTAAAGTGTTCTCGGCGGTGGCGGACGCCACGTCCTGGCTCGCCATCGTCGTTGCCGGCGGAGAGGAGTAGACCGAGTAGGAGGAGGCAGGCGAGGGTTGTTGGAGCAACGAAGGAGGATCAAAGGCGCTAAAAGCAGTGTTGTTCTTGGCATCTTCACCAGCAACGCCCCCGCCGAAGCCATGGAAGCTCAGGTTAAGCCCAAGTGGCTGCGTAGGCAGCGGCAGCAAGTGATCTAGAGCATCAACCATGGGAACCATGGGTGCAGCTGCTGGTGCGTGGTAAGGGAGGAGTGGGGATGAATAATATGAGCAACTACTGTTTGTTGGTGTGGAGTGTGCAAATGGGTAATCTGAGAAGGAACCATATGAGCTCATGGTGGGAGCACTACAAGCTACCCTATGATCTTGCACTACCTGGACCTCTTGCTGACGTTGCAATTGTTGCACAAGTTGTTGATGTTGCTGCTGCTCCTTTGCTTCTTTCATGGAGGCTCTGTGGATCTTGAGAGCTGTGACGATCTCTCTCCTGGCTTCCGCCATGTTGAGTAGCCTCTCCTGGTATGGCCTGCTTGTGTGCAGCCTCCTCCTCACCTGCTTCTTGTGTGGCTGCTGCTGCTGTAGAGATGGTGGTGTGGTTTGGGGCTCTTGTTGCTCTTCTTGCTGCGGCTTGGTGCCCATGGTAGTGCGATGGTGGTCTTTGGATCTCGTTGTCGAGGAGGAGCTAAGGTGTTTCACAAGGCTCCTAATGTAAGCCCCTGAGAGGTGTGGCTCTTCTTGCTTTCTGTTGTTGGTCTTTGAAGAGGAGCAAGTGGTAGGAGCTAGCCGCTGGTTCCTCATCTCTTTGCTTCTCTCTTTCTAGCTTGGTGAGATAGATTCTTTGTCTTGCTAAGGGAACATGAGGCGTATGGGAGGGTAGGGAGAGGGTGATGGAGATGATATATATAGGGTGGTACAAGAAAAGTCATTTGTAGTTTGTTAGGATGCCATGTTATCCTCTTGGCATTGCATGTCATATGGTCTTAATTAAGATAGTAGGTAGGTTGGCATATAATGTAGCTAGAACAAGCAGCACACGACTGTGGGTCATCGTTTTGGTACTTGAAGAACATTGACTCATACCCATGTCTAGAGAAAGTCTCCCCCACATCTCAGGGATAAATGTTTAAAATGTACTGCCATTCAAGGTCAAAGATTTCTAGATGTATGGTAACGTTGGAGGATGACGCTGTTTATTAATATTACAACAACAAAAAGGTTCTGTCTGCACACAATTTGACTGAGATTTTCTTATAACAAAGTAGATGGTGCCAGCAATTTGATCTAATATTAATTATCCCACCCTAGTGCAAATATCAGTGTGTGTGTGTGGGGGGTGGGGGGTCCTCCCTGCTCTCCCACTAGCGCTGCATGCGGCGGTTGGGCCATGCTTTGGACCCGAGAGTGTGGCCTTTTAGCCTTTCTAGCACTGAAAAAAATAACGCGGGATAGCGCCGTTAATAGCATGTTATAACATGTTGAGAATTGTCTCGTAAAATTGATCAGTGTATAGTGTCTCCTTAATAGCGCCCTATAGTACGCTAAAAACATACTTTAAAGGGTGATCCTATTTTCTGTAGCGCACTATTTTTTTCCTTGCTTTTTAGTAGGATTTCGTTTCATTTTCTTTTGCGCCGTGGACACTCTCTGAACCTTTGTTCCGTTATCTTATGACAGTGGAATCCGATCCAAATTTTGGATTGTATGGAAAAAAATATATCAATATGGGGATATCAATGGCTTTTTTTTAAAGAATAGGCCGAGGCCCAACTTTAAATTAATAAAGCCAACAGGCAACCAAGTATCACAGAGCGAAGGAGTAAAGGAGTATCAACAGACACACATGGCAAACCAGAGTAGTTAAAGACACAGCCACAACCGGCCACAACGACACATAGGCCACACCGCTAAGACTCACAATAACATGCTACGCAAAATAAGGGGCACCAACAAAGACGCCGAAGTCAAGCTCCTCCCAAAATGACTGCCGCTGAAGCACACACCCGAGATATGAGAATATCCACAGCCGCCTTGTTGTCATCTTTAGTCAGAGATTTCCACTGCTGCAAAAAGATAGACAATTTGAATATGCAGTCAACCGCCTTAGTCGGGAACACCTGTTCGATAGTAAATTTATTCTTGGTCGTCCACAGGGTCTGGCACATGGCAGAGAAGCCAAACCAGAACAACCTCCTGGTTTGTCCAGAGAGGGATGACACAAGCGGGGGATATCGATGGCTCAACGGAGACTTAGACATGAGAAACTCTCATACTTAAATGTAGCAAAACTGCAACAAAAATTGTTTTTGGACCACCTATTGCTCAGTTGCTTGAGTTTTTTGTCGATTTTGGCAGTGTCTCCTTCATTTTCAACCTTCCGATGCACATTGTTCCTCTTATTCCTCATGACATGGTTTCCTCCCGCTACCACCCAACATCCCACACCCCCATCCCTACCTCACCTCCGTCGAGGTTATGTTAGATCTCTCGGCGATGCCACGGCAGGTCATGGCGTCCCCATACTGATCTTGGGCTCAGTCCAACCGCATTGTCCCCGTCTCTGGAGAGGTCCTGGCTTAGCCTGGTTGGGGACGTTGCGGCCTACTCTGTCGCCTCGCGTCAGTGTCACAGCCCCCCCCCCCCCCCCCCCCCACACACACACACACACACAAAGAGAATGGACTGGCTCAAATTTGGTTTTCATTCAACTGATAATTAGGAAATGTGAAAGAAAAAAATCATTGCGTTCTTAATTTTGTGCAAGTTGTATTAGGACTATGGGAAAAGGAAATATCCGTCAACACGAGAACATGCTTGCCCGCAGTATAGCCAGAAAGATTCGCAAATGGATATGGAAAGCAAGTACAATATATGCATCTGCAAGTACGTGGACGCAAAGCAAGCACAAATACATGCATGTATAGACATGGGCATTTCAAATATGGCCAACTCCTTTGCTCTGCTTTACACAACTGACTTGATAAAGCGATAAGATTCATCAATGAACCACAAGAAGGTGGTCTAGGAATAGATGTGCATTATTTCTTCGACACTTTCATGGACCGGTTGACATTGACAGAGAACACCAACATCGGGTATACAAACATGATCAGTGGTCTACATCGTCGAGCCCTAAGTGCAGTCCCTCCCATACCTTACTGCCGTCTACTTAATTGATGCATCTCTCTCTCTCTCTCTCTCTCTCTCTCTCTCTCTCTCTCTCTCTCTCTCTCTCTCTCTCTATCTATCTATCTATCTATCTATCTATCTCTCTCTCTCTCTCTCTCTCTCTCTCTGAGTGTTTGAGTCTTTCTCTCTCTTAGGTAGTAGAAGTAGTGGATTTCTGTAGAAACTAGGCGAAAAAGCTGTGTCCATCCATCTATCCAAAGAGCCGGAAAGTGCCGACCGTATGTCGTCAACCGAGACGAATGGCCAACGGCCAAATAATACATCCGACCTCTGCTCGTCAAATTAATCAGCTACGATTCATGCAACGATATTGTGATATACATGCCGTGTTTCTGATACGGTTATAAAATCGCATTTTCAGCTTCAAATTTTATGAAAAAATGCAGCCATGTGGATATTTCTTACACATTTTTTTATGAAAGCTTTATCGGAATTATTAAGACGCAAACACATGATCTGGTATTAATGTTGAGAGTGGTTTTTCTACACCCACTCTCGGTGCACCCACGCAAGAAAACGTATCAAAACATTTTGAAAAAATATGAAACTTTGTGGGAATGATCTTCAACAAATGTTATGGGCACCTGCAAACACATGCTGTTGTGGGAATGATCTTCAACAAATGTTGTGGGAATGATCTTCAACAAATGATCTTACACATTTTTTGAAATGTTTTGATATGTTTTCTTGCGTGGGTGCACCGTGGGTGCACCGAGCGGGGGTTCAGCCACTACTTTTCCATTAATATTTCATTCACATTTTTGTTGAGTGGTGTTTAAGTCACTTGGTGTTAAGTTTTTGTCACTTATGTGATATTTCAGTCAGACACTTTGTGAAGTTTTAGTCACGTTTCTATTGTTATTTGTTTCTGTTTATTTTTTTAGTTTAAATTTTTCATTTGTTGTACTTGCACCTTTTTTTGGCAACTACACTTCTATTTTAAGCAATGGCACTTTGTTGTTAGTGCAATATTCCACCTTTATTTTGTGAAATTGCACTTGTTTGTAACTGCACATTTTGTGCTATTACACTTCGTCGTCGGTGCAATTTGTACTTTTGTTTGTGCAATTATTATTTCTGTAAGTGTAATTGCTCTTTAATTGTGGAGCACAAAACATGAATGGAACTTGAGAACTTTGTAGTATTCTCTACATACTCTCTCGAAAAAGCTCTTGCCCCGTTTTATAGATAAAGCACAAACCAAAATACACAGCTGAACAATATAAGATAGCGATGTAACCCTCTTACAAAGCAGATACAAAATAAGCGGACAACATAAAATGCACGCGATTACGTTACCGAAAAGGGATATAGGAAATGTGTGAAGACAATGCCACGCCACGCCCTAGAAATGTGCTCTACATACTCTCAAACTGAAAAGGGTAAACTTCAACGCAATACTCACATTTATTTTTGTTTTCTTATCTAAAAGGTGCGACTATTGTTATGCATAGGAAAAGGTTTTCAGCTAACATTTCCCCTAACTTACAATTTGTTCTTCGAACAGTTTAACATGGTCCCTCTTACCCCCTCTTTTCACATGAGGGGTAAGAGTATATAATAGATCTGAGCCGTTGATCTTATTAATTAGTGGTCTGATTAACTCTTAGCTTCTTACTTCACATGTAAAAAGAGGGGGTAAGAATGAGCATGTTAAAATTTGCCCCGTTCTTCTACGTCTTTACGTCAGAAATTAAGCAAGCATGCGTTCATTTATATGCCATGCACGATCATTTATTTGCCGCAGGGATGGACGTAACATCCTAGTAGCTAAGCTACAGAAGCATCTCTGCTCATCCTAGTACTACAACTCTACAAGCTAGGGTTCCTACGTACGTAGACGCCGAGTAAATTCCAAGATTAGTTAGTATCTCGTGCGTGCGTATTGTTCACACATAGGTCTGTTCCCTCAGGCGCAAGATTCAGACTGAATTAAAACCAGTCGAGTAAATTCCAAGATCAACTAGCTACTCCTGTGTGGAACATCACATGCCCCATTTTCTTTATGGTCAAATACTCTACGTATATAGAAGTCTATAAAATATATTTTTTTGTGAGAAAAAAATCTATACAAGATTTACAGAGTTTGTTTTCAAGTTGTCATCCATGATGCATTCATGGCCGATCCTATGAACATAGATTTGCAAGTTGCACGCTTATTCTTGCTTGCAACCAAAAGTTTCCTCTCGCCCGCTATTGTCTATTTTATAGGCTTGGTCATCAGTTTTGACGAAAGGCGTTAGCTTGGTCGGCAAAATCATCCAAATCTGAGGTGGAATATTGGCAAAGCGATAGCCTGAACACTAGCCGTCATAAAGTTATAGCTCATGCCGTACAAGATATGTAAATCTTTGTAATCTCTTATTTATTACTCTTTGTACAAGATATGTAATATTTGTAATTAGGAAAATGTCCATCTTTTCCCTTAACTCTTTAAGCCATTGACCCGTCTCATTTTCTTTTCCATTTAGTTTTGGGATCACTTAACCTCCAAGACTAGCATATCTAGAATTAATATTACTTCTCAAGTTTTTCAAAAAAACTCAAAAACATCATATATAGTAGCATAAATACCAAAAAATGCATACTTATTCACGTTTATTTATGCACTGGTCTCAAATAGCCATGTTATGCATTCGGAGTATATTAGACATATATGCTTCATTCCGTTACTTATGGTGCATATTTTCTACATATTACGGAGTATACTAAAGACGTATAGAATCTTCTATGCACGATTTCATCCTTGCAGAAATTGGTCAGGGTAAAATGCTTGGAGATATGATAGTTTAGGGGGTTAAGTGATTCGAAAAAAAGTTTTGAGAAAATACTCTTTCGTTGTCAGCTATACTTAAGGTGTATTTTGAGTGTCCAATTCTAAACTTTGACAATAAATTCCCATTTTAGTACCCCTTCCATTTCAAAATGTAGGGTGCATTAATTTTGCCAAAAGTCAAACCTTGAACATGATAATTTTTTAAGGGGGAAATAGCAATCTGCATAGCCAATAAATAAGATATAAAATATACTCCATCCGTCCCAAAATATAAGATCATTTTTTACACTATGTTAGTGTCAAAAATGGTCTTATATTTTGGGACGGAGTGAGTATATCTTAGTGTAAAAAATGATCTTATATTTTGGGACATAGGGAGTATATTTTACTCCCTCCGTTCCTAAATATAAGTCTTTGTAGAGATTGCACTATTGAACTACATACAGATGTATGTAGACATATTTTAGAGTATACATTCACTCATTTTGTTCCGTATGTAGTTCCCTATTGAAATGTCTAAAGAGACTTATATTTAGGAACGGAGGGAGTATATCTTAGTGTAAGAAATATCTTATATTTTGGGACGGAGGGAATATATTTTATATCTTATGTATTGGCTATGTGGATCTACTTGTACTATCAATTTTAGTAATAGTTGTATCTACTTCTCATGATAACATTATGCCCGCTAAAGATCTTGTCTCTCTATCTGGTTGCCATAGTTTTGTTTCCACATGTTTTAAATGGTTTTGCACTAGGAGGTTTTGAATTCCGAAATACGTTATACGTACGTACATCGGCCAACAGTTATCACCCCTAGAAAAAATTGGTAACATATAACAATCAATGACCCAGTTCCGCGACGTGCATACGCTCGTCACCGAACAACTAGCTAGGTCTGCAGAGGCTGAGGCATGCATCTGTGCGAATGTGTGTTCAATGCAAGAATTGCCCACTCTAGTCGGCACATAGCTGGAGACTTCACTGCATCGAAGTTACTGCAAGAGTATCTTGAGTTTGAAAAATAAAACACTGTGTGTACATAGAGCCTAGAGGAGCAGACTGGCAGTCACAAATATTGGTCGTGGCCTGACATGCATGCATGCATGAGCAGAGAAGTGTGAGCTGCAGCATGCATGCAGCCATGCACGGCCTTAATTGGGTGGTACGAGGAGGGTGGCCAGGTGTGATCAGCTTCACCTCATCTCGCTTTCACTGTCAACGTGCATTTTAAATTCGATTTCTTGTCCTTTTTGTGTGTCGTGCGGCCACAATTCAATCGTCCTCGTCAATTTGCCTGCAAAGTGTGTATAAGCATGTGCAGTGGCGGAGAACGGATAAAAGTTGAGGTAGGGCGGGCTGCCTGCACTCGGCCACCGGCAACGCCGCTGCGCGGCTGCGCCGCCTTGCGCCCTGCCTGCACCGGCCAAATCAAGGTAGGGCGGGCGCCCTGCCTCGCCCTACCGGGTCCTCCGCCGCTGAGCATGTGTCTCCGCCGCCTCCATTATCTCAACTACCCAAGCTATAAACATGACTCCAAATTCGAGCAGAAACTTACGCAAGTATAAAACAATCTTGATTAATAGAATGTATGTGGGTTGCAACGCGCTACAATGTCAATAAATGAATCAAACAAGTGAATATAGTCGTCTTCAAGATTGAAACTCATTTTTTTGTCATACGTCCGGGTGTGTTTTGGTATCATACGGGCGCCCGTTGGGTGCCCAAAATCTAACCATATGGACAGTGGGGGCTCCCCCAAATCCAACCCATATGTGGGGGGAAAATTGGTTATCCACACTATCCGCCATGTTACCTCCAACGCGCGGTCTCAACATAAAAAACTCACCCAACGATGCACCATTCCCTTTTTCTTCCGGACCCTCCCCTTCTCTTTCGGTTTTCCACCGGGACATTTGTCACCGGAGCCTCTCCTTTAAAACCGGATGACGTCCACCTGACCTTCGTCATGGCGCCCACTCTCCTTCACACCGTACTTCCCCAGGGACCGCCAAGGAGGAGTCCCCCGGCAACCGCCCCGCTCTCCGCCCTGATCCCCTCCCCGCATGTTCGTGCCGATCCGTCACCGCCATCAAGGGGGAGGAGGTGTGCGCCGCCCGTGACGCCCCCCGAGGCAAGAAGGCAGATCCAACGACACTTGGTTTGTCAAGTATTCTTTGATTTTAATGCGTTAGTCTTTACCTACCTATCCAATTGTTACAACCCCATAGCCGTGAAATTTGATTACACATGCATGGAGAGGCTCACATACAGAAAACAAAATTGAGCAACATCAGGCATGTCGAGACCATAGTGATGTTGACCTACTAACCAATGGTAAAGAAATTTCGCAAAAAAAAAACAATGGCTAATACAGGAAGATTCTTTGAACCCGTTTTCAAGAACGACGATGAAGACGAAGAATAACTCGGAAGATCCGATGAGCGTCTCCAACTAGAAAACCGGTTCAGGGGCTACTGACGATGTCCCGGATTGGGGGTCACTCACCACCTTGTCTCCTAGTAAGGTGGGCCGGGCCAAGGACCCTCGTGTCGCTTCACTATCAGGACACGTCGAAGCAGTCCATGGCGTATAAAGGGAAGGCCCCGAAAACATGTTGTGTACCGAAGACATTAGAAGTCGTCTACATCATGCCCTCCATGTACGTGACTAACTATGTCGTGACCCTAGACCACCGGTACCTATATAAACCGAGGGGTAGGGCTCGTATACGACACACAACAATCTTGTCGTAGATCACCTCTACTTTATACTCCATCCCAAATCAATACAAATGCAAAAAAGGCGTAGCATTTTATCTATAAGGAGAGTCTGGACCTGGGTAAAAACATGTGCCCCTATTACTATCGTGTCAAGACTACTAGCTCGGGACCCCTACCCGAGAGCTGCCGGATTTGATCCCGACAGTGTGCGCAACAACGAGATTTGGTTTCAGGCGCTTTAGATCAATTCAAGGGTCCAATGATGACGATCACGGCTCTCGGGCACTGGTAATTAGGGGCATGTGCATGAACACTTCCTTGTTGTCATCAACAAAGTCAAGACGGCTCCGGCAGGGGAACAACAACAACAACGGCGCGTCGGCGGCTCAATCAGGTCCTGCAATGGTCGTTCAGTGATGAAGTATCCTCAATGTAAATTTTATTATGTTTAGGATGTTTTGTACCATATGAGCTATTGTAATAGATTTGAGTCGTAAAGACAGTACAATGAATTTGTTCCAGAACTGATTGATCAGGTTTCATTCTGAATTTAAGACCTATATCCGGTTCGGTGCGTGTGCATTTATGTGGGTTTCGTTCCAAATAATTGATGTCCACAAATTAAAATTGAAGTTTGCTACTCCCTCTGGTCAGGTCCATAGTATGTGTGTGTGCTTCTAGGTCAACAATTTGACTATGTAAATATATATTATATATCTTTCGATGGCCAACCCAACGAAAATTGCTCTCTCCTGTCGGATTTGTTAGCACGAATTTTGTACAGGATCCAAGCCATGTCGGATTTTCAAATCAATTGGCTATATAACACCAAAGCCAGCGAACTATTTTCTACCTAGGGCACCTGGGATCGAATCCCAATCAACCATTTTTCTCTCTTTTTTCATCAGATGGCATTTTTTCTAGAAAAAAATAACATGGTAGTTTATAAGTTTTTGAACTATGTCACATGGCAATTTAAACATTTTTCTCTTTTTTTGTTTGTTTTACAAATTCAGCTTGTTTTTGTATATGGCTTTTTGTATTAAGAGATAGCATTTTTATTAAGATATGGCATTGTTATTAATAAGAGATGGCCTTTTTTATTATTATAAGATGGCCTTTTATTACTAAGAGATTGTTTTTTCTATTAAGAGGTAGTATTTTTATATTAAGAGATGGTATTTTTTTATTATTTAAGAGATGGTGTTTTTTCCTCTTTGTTGACATGGCAACACAAATTATAGGACAATGGCAAGTTTTACACAAAAAATCTACCATGCATGATTTACATATGATGGCATTTATCATTTTTTACATGTGATGGCCCAGCAAAGAGGACCACGAGCTGTGGCGTTGAGGGTTTTATCCCAGCGAATGAGGTCGTTTGAGTGTCCTGGTGAATGAATCGGCTGCTGGGAGTTCCCCCGGCGACCGTTGCCCGGCTATTGCGGTCCATTATATATCACCAAAAGCATATCACTGGATTTATATAACTTTTATAAATATGTATTTTTTATCACTTATGATTAGTCAAACTAGCACATATGCTCGTGTGTTGTAACGGGAGAGATAATTGATGTGTCCACCAAAAAAGGTGTCCGCGGCGGTGGGCGACATAGAGAGGAGATGCGGTCTTCTCGTTGGTCATGCTTGGACCACGAGATCTTAATAGTGGTGGGGTTGGTCGGCGGGGCGGCGACCACTCTAACTTGTACCTTCTTTTTTCCTCTGTGTCCACCTCTGTCTTAGGGTTGCGGTTGCCTCCTCATTTTGTTGTTGTGCAGCGAACTATGGAGCTTGGTTGCTTCGACCACTCTCTCCTACGACGTCGTAACCATATGGATTACTAATTGCAGCTCATAAATCCCGTTTAATTAGCATAACCAATGCATCAAACTTTGGAACGAGAACAAACATTTAAATCAACAATTTTCAAAAGAGGAACACAGTTTTTGAATTCTAAGCATTTTTTGAAATTTGAAAAAAAAAATCTGAACTTTTTTGAATTTATGAAAAAAAGAAAAATAAACATGGAAGGGAAAAAAGAAAAAATAAAAGGAGAAAGGAACAAAGAAAAAAAATAGAAACAAAGCATAGGAAAAAAATGAAAATGGGCCGGCCCGGTCTTGGGTGTCATGTGCGAAGCTCCAACTATTTTCTGCAAGGTTCGACAAATAGGATTTTCCCAGCTGCGTGGGCAGGAAAATAAGTGGGCTGGCTTCGTTGGGCCACAACACACGCAGCTCACGTACGAAATTCTGGACAAACCGTTTTTCCTTTTCAACAGACGGACACACAAAAATTAGTACCACCACGGATAGGAAAAAACTTTTCGATGACAAACGGATGAAAAAATTGGAGAAATAGACCTTACTTTATTAGTAAGGTATATATATAGATATGTGAAATGATTTGGTTCAGGCGTCTGATAAATTGTTAGCATCCATCGCCTCCATGTTTTGCTACGTGTCCCATTGAAAATGCATTGGTTCAGGCACCTTGCTGTTATGTAAAATGCTTTTTGCAAGATATATATAAACCAACTGAGAAATAAAGCGAAAAAACTAAAAAAAATGTGAATAGAAAACGGAAGAAAGAACATAACGTGCTACCCTCCAGGCGAGCCGTTGTAGGGCTCGCTGCATGCAGCACATAGGCACGTCCAGTGCAGCCTGCACTTTTTGTTTCATTCAGAAAAATGCATGTGGATTAAAAAACTTTTAGAAAATCTTTGTTCCATTTAAAAATAATTATGTGGATTCCAAAAATGTTCAGAGATTCCAAAAAAATGTATGTGACATTTCTAAAAAAATGTTATGCAATGTCAACAAATGTTCCGTGCCATTCAAAAGAAATGTAAGTTACATTCAAAAACAATGTTCCCATATTTCAAAATATGTTGATGACATTTAAAAAAATGTTTCCACAATTAAAAAAACCGTTGCATAGTTTAAAAAATGTTTACTATCATTCAAAAGAAACTAGGAAAATGGCCCGTGCGTTGCAACGGGAGAAAATTTCATCGCACACTTCATGCATGTTCCTTCTTTAATTTTGCATGCAATGTCTCATATATCTTTGTAATTAGCCCGTCATATAGAAGGTTAATTAGCCAATCATATATATAGGGAGGCGAGGCTCTCTCCTGCTTCATCGGTTTGGGCTTCCGTCTCATTTTTTTTACTTTTAGGACAGCTTCTAGTGGTGCTGCAAATTAGCATCAGTCGTAACAATTTTTACATACAGACCTAAAAACAAAATAGAACCAAAACAAAACATATGTTTATGAATCGCACACTTTTTGGGCCGCTGTTTCTAAGTTTTTTTAGTCTCTTTTTTTCAGCAGGGGTTTAACTCTCGTAATTAACTCCAGCGCTTAATATTATGAACAAATTTAATAGTAACAATAGCATCAAGTAGATTACTTTGGAGTACCGGTGGCAGCAAGCAAAACATGCTTGTTTGTGTTAGGGGAGATCATGATTGATATCTGGTCGAAACCTCCTCCCCTTCCAATTGTCGTCTGATGTCGCGGCTCGTGCAAACTACAGACCCTTGCTCCCTTGCCCCCCAAATCCATCATTGCTCGTTTTCAGTCCATGTCATTTGTAGCCGACCATCAACTGCTTCACATTGGTGAGCGTTAACTTGCATTGGCGGCGGTCGACTCACTATACAGAACGACATGTAGACGTATATATATTTCTACGTACATATACAACAGTAAGCTAGCTAGTAGTTTTCCTTTGCAAAGAACAAAAGATATTAATTATTTTGAAATGATTAACATGTAAGATAATAGCATATTTACATAAATAACATATTAAATTTGGTGTTAATTTTTGAAAGATATGGATATTTTAAAAAGTATTGAATCCGTCCAAAAAAAGTGTAGAAAAGTTAAACAGAGAAGCCGGGCCGAATTATGACACTGTGTGATCTATCAACTCATTAGAAAAGAAAAAAAGGCTTAAAAAAGAAAAAAGAAAGAGAAAGGAAGTAGGAGGGAATCGAACCTGGGACTCCAGGTTAGAAGAGCTAGGCGCTTTCCAGCCGGCCGGTCCTTCAGATGTGGTATAATATGACGTAGCTTCAGATGAACTAAACGCGCCGGGCGGCGACTGAAGAAAGAACGAATCGTTTTTTATACGGATGGCATTGGTGGTAATTATTGTTAACTTCGAGGGTAACTTAATGACGTACGAACAGAAGCACTATTTGCTTTATTATTAGGTAAAGATAAAGATTATTCAACATGTATTTGGAAAATGTTGACACGGAGACATTTTTTAGACATGTATTTCAAAAATTAATCGTGTATTTGCAAAATGTTAATCGTCTATTTGCAAAATGTTAAACGTGTATAATTTTTAGGACATATACAAATTTTTTGCACTGGGTACTTAAAAAGTAGACTCAAAACAGTAGATTTGGAAGAAAAAAAACATGTATTAAATTTTTTTTAACCACGTATATAATGTGTTTCTCATGTATACAAAAAAATGTACAATGTGTACAAATAAATTAGGCATGTGTTGAGAAAAACAGAAACAGACAAATAAGCAAAGAAAACCGAAGGAAAAACAATGAGCACAAACAATACCTTTGAAAAAACATAGAAACCCTGAAAAAATGGATAGAAACAGTGAAAACGATAAATAAAAAACTCGTGCGGCAGCTATTTTACTGGGCTGGTCCGGGACGCTGCTATACCTCGCTTCTTGCAAGACCAAGGGGGTGTGCATAATATATGATCGAATAAAAGGTTAACAATATCATATGAACTGACAAATGAACTGTAGTGTTGCATCTCGAATCAGGAAGAACTCCATGGTACATTGAAAAAACATACGTAGGTTACTGAAGTGATTCACATGGAATGACTTTGGGGATGAACACTTTATGATCCCATCAACGTGCGTGGGCAGGAAAATAAGTGGGTTGGCTTGGCCACGGAATGCGCAGCCACCTAGGAAATTCTGGAGAAATCATTTTTCTTTTTCAGCATATGGACACACACAAAATTAGTACCACCTCGGATATAAAAAAACGGCAATGAACGGATGAAAAAAAAATCCAGGAACGCACCTTATTTGTTAGTAAGTTATAGGTACTAGTAGACTGCCCGTGCGTTGCCATGGGCTTTGTAAAATTTGCACTGATTGCATGTCAAATTTAACATGAATTTAAAAGATAGCCAATAACAAAAAATAATAATTAAAATCCACTTCACTTGCAATATATTTTGTTAAAAAAATCAAAACATTGAACTCTTTATTGTGCACTTTATTACAAATGATAATAACATTTGAATGCCTTTATTATTTATGCTTAAGATTCGATCATCTCACGAAAGCTTGTGTATTGTTATTATCCATTAATTAAAAACAAACACATGTAGTATTTTGTTCCCTTTAAACAAATGTTCGAAGATGTTACAACCAGATACTTGATTGCAATATGCAATTGCCTATCTTCTAGAACATGCAATGCACCATTTAGGTACTACTACAACAAAAGACATCTTCTACAACATGCAACCTCTCTTGGGAGAGGTAAATACATCAATCTTACGTAACATTTATTGTTTAAAAAATGTGTATACATTTATTTATATTTTTGTAATATTTTGATAAATCCATTGAGGATTTTCTTCTAGTATTGTTCGAGTGGTGTAACGTTAGATTTGGTGTATCGGTTCAAAAGTAACTCACATAAGAATCAAAAGGAAATGGGTGTATTGTAGTGTGAACTCTGACATAAACCAACCGGAGGGAAACGTAATTCGGCACACACTCAGACTTTTCGCTCAAATATAAGGGCGAATCACATGCAACATCAATTGTGAATAACAAGGCTAAAATTTGCCCAGAGAATATGTCATCACAAGTTTACAACATATGTTTTTCCCGTGTTAGCATAAAACTGGAAAAATACAGTCGGATTGAGGAGAAGATAAGTCTATACGATTAGTCTTACCGATTGTTCATTATTCTATAAAATAGAGAGAGAGAGAGAGAGAGAGAGAACACCTAATCGGATCCCCAAATTGTCACCATATGTCAGAACTATCCACAAACCTCCAAACCTAGAACATATGTGGGGACATGTCCTGACAGCACGTGAGGCCAGACCAGAACTTTCAAGTCTCGTCATGAGGCAACTTAACATGTCCGAAAAAAATACAGTTCTCTCAAATATTGCAAGGCAGCCCCAAGATATTGACGTTCTAAATTGATAACAGCTTAAATGCTTAATACAATCATGCTTATCCATTTTGAGCCAGTGCACCTAACGTGGACTACTTCATTAATACCTAGAGTACCCATATTGTTGCAAAATAGTAGAATGCACGTGCGTTGCTACGAACCTTTTAAATTTTGTTCTGATCGCATATATATACCCATATTGTTGCCTAAAATTGTGAATTTTTTACCCTTTACGTTGACATCGCATTGGGACCCTTGTCGAGGGATTCTTTGTGAACATCAACCATATCAATCATACTCTACAAAAATAAATATATATAGAAATGCATCTTTTGTATTATCATGTGCAACATCTTTACTATTATCCCGTGTCATCCTTTCACATATGTTCTTCTAAAATAGTTAATTGTCCGTGTGTTGCAAGGGGGCATATATATTCTAAGGATCAACAACTGTATATGACAAAGACATAAACCTGGCGACAAGTGTGGTGAGTAATCTTCAAATCATTAAAAAAAGAGACGTGCATCTTTAGAAACCTTATGCACATCATGATGTATGTCATATACGGTTTCTCCCCACGACGGCTTCTCACTGCCGCCGTTCCTCGATGCCACGACATTCATCCCGCACCTTCTGCTCACCAACATCTACCCTCCGTGTCATATTTCATGAAAATAGCAAGGTGCATGGGGTTAAAGAAACCTGTTCTTGATTAATCTGGGAAAAAGACCATATTATAGCAAGTCCAGTCAGTTTTATCTAATGAACAAAATTGGCTAAGTTGAAGACCGGACAAAGAGATTTTAGGATGAGATCACAAGCTATGATGCTTCTGAAACCATTATAACCAATCAATGCTTGCAGATCATGCACCTAAAAGTACTTTAACTAATGAATTGGGAAATAAATAATATTAGAGAACTTCCCCTTGCCGCTTAAGGACACCACAAACATGGGTGCAATAATATGAAAATTCAAGTTTTGGCCACCATAATTAATACAACATGGGCGTAGCTCAGAAAAAGGTACTACATATAACACGCGGGTCATGTATACATAGGCTAACTGGTGAATATAAGATTGGATGCGAGAAAATTAGAGGACTAACTTTTCATCCGTTGACTTCTTTCCTTGCACAACCAACTAAAAGTTATGAATAATTGTTACTGCATGTGAACCAGTGGATGTCGACGAATGCAAAAGGAAAGTATATAACTGGGGCAGAAAATGGAGCATGTTTGAAACAATGTTATGCTGATAATTAACTGGAACAAAATGAGTAGGTAAACTATGTTTATACATTAACTGGTGTAGAAATGTTGTCGATATGAATCTTTCATGAGTACCTCACATCTCACAGTCACAAAGGAACAAACACGAGCACTACTAGGGAAAAGCCTAGTAGTAGCGCGGGTTTAGTGCCTACTAGTAGCACGGGTGGCGGCGCTACTAGTAAGGCGCTATAGCTATTACTTACCAGTAGCGCGTGTAAGATGCGCTACTGCTAAGACATATAGCTGTAGCGTGTATCATACCAGCGCTACTGATAAGACAACTATTAGTAGCGTTCTTGCAAACCCGCGCTACTAGTAATCTGTTTTTCATTATTTTTAATTTTTAGTGTATTTATACGCCGTTATACAAATTTTGATACAGTACCAATTAAGAGGTTGTTATATCATTATGTTCATGATGAATTATTATATCATTTTGAGGAAGAAACATGGATTTTATTCATCCAAATGAATCAAAAGTGATCAAAAGTTGAATTAGTAGGACGACGATCCTACTAATTCAACTTTTGGTCACTTTTGATCCATCCACATGAATCTAATCCGCTTTCCTTCCCCCAATGATATAATAACTAATCATGATCATAATAACAAATCATCATGATAACCATGATCGACATCATCATCATATTAATATAAAAACTCTTGCATCATATCATCACCAACAACACTATAGCTAATAATCATCAACTCTAACACATTGTAGCACATAATAACACATTGTACCTAGGACCTACTCCTCTCTCATAGGACCCACTCTACCCTCTCTTAGGCAAAATATCATAAAACAAGATAGGCCCTGACTCTCCATTATGGAGAATGGAGATCATCCTATCTCCAATTCTTGGCCTACGCACAATGTTGCTTCCAAGTAGCTCTCTACGATTGACCATACATTTTTTCCAATCTTTGATTGTCATGTCTTCATCGGTTTTAGAAATCCGGTATGGACAGGAGTGATGCGTAGCCTGACCTGGCCGTGCTGGCCGTAAGCTCATAACATCAACGCGACCTCTCGGAAACATCAGATAAGGCACACAATCCTTCGGGATTTTCTGTTGAAAAACATAGTAATAACTTTGTAGTTAGCAATGTGGTTTAGTTTTAGAAGAATTTATGCAAAAGATGCACGGATGTCGTAATAGTAAAAAATCTTACCATGCAATCTCCATGCATGTTACCGTAGTTCACCACGTGCACTAGTGGCACGTATTGACCATAATGTGGAGGAGTTTGATAATAGCTATTGTAATTCTCAAGATCATTAATAAATGCGATAAGATGAACTTTCTCCTTATAAGTTAATTCTGCTTGATCATTGTAGTAGTAGGTTCTGTCTACCATCTTCCGTACATTTTTTGAAGAATGAAAATAAGCTGTCAATGGAAATAAGCTGTCAACTATTTTAAAATAAACAATATAAATTACATAATAAATATGTTTAACAAACTCACACGGAGGCAGAATTGGAATCATGTTCGGATCAAGCCAAATGTTTCCATCTGCTTCAGAATTGCCAAGATCGAATGTTATCTTCATATCCTTCTCAAATCCATATGCCTTGCATAATCTTTCCCAATTT
This sequence comes from Elymus sibiricus, assembly GCA_039707655.1. Classification (NCBI taxonomy): domain Eukaryota; kingdom Viridiplantae; phylum Streptophyta; class Magnoliopsida; order Poales; family Poaceae; genus Elymus; species Elymus sibiricus. Next base: position 486,332,734 of record CM077671.1, read on the forward strand.
GAACCTCCAAAATGAGTCCAACCTACTTTATTGAAGATCTCAACCTCGAAATCGAAACCATGTTGCGTTTTCAGGTGAGCTATCTTCGTGTCCACCTTGTTCATCTCTTCGAAAGCTAGCTTGTCAAGGACATATGGTCTTGCATAGCAGGGTATGCACTAGTAGAATTATAAAAAATGGAAATTACACGTTAAAGCAAAAATCTTAAGCCATGCTCAATTAAGAAGAAACATGTGCTACTGAAATTACATACCGTAACCACTTTGAAGCCCGCCTTAAGCGTGAGGGAGAAGCATGTACCGTCATCTAGGTGCGGGTGTCTTTCGCACATACCCCTGTCGTCGCTACAGTAATCGCACTCGGCAGAAAAAAATGACAGAAAAATGCCCTATGCTTTGCCGAAATATCATTGAATTCCCGTTCTGAAAAATCACAAGCACTCGATATGTTCTGAAAAATTCATGAAAAAAATTCGGCATGACCTTTGCTAAAAACAGGACATATCGAGCGTCCGAAATTTGCCGGAACGGAAACGAATCAACATTCCGGCAAAACATAGGCCACTCAAAACATAGGCCACTCAAATATGACATGTCCAAAATGTGACATGTTCAAAATATGACATGTCCCAACAATTGCTTTAACTAATACAATAGCAACAATTGCTTTAACTAAAATAAATAAATACCTAGAATTCTGTTAACTACACCGAAAACACCTAAAATACCTAGAACCAACATTCAAATACCTAGAACGAACATTCAAATAACTAGGGTTTTTTTTAACTAGGATTCATACCACCTAATTAACTAGGGTTCATAACCTACATTCAAATAACTACTCTAAGAACCTACATTATTCTAAGAACCAACATTTTTTAACTAGGGTTCATACTACTCTAATTAACTAGGGTTCATAACCTACATCACAACTACTCATCACAATCAATCCATCCATCAATCTACATTCAAATAATTTACATTATAAATAACAGAGAGAGAAGGGAGCTAGGTAGGGAGGGAGGGAGGCAGAAGGGAGGGAGGAGGGAGCTAGGAGGGAGGGGGGAGGGAGGGAGGAGGAGGGAGGAGGAGGGAGTAGGCTACCTCGCTCTATGGTGGCCGATGGCGACGGTGGACGGCAGCGGTGGTGCGGGCGGCGGTGGTGCTGGCGGCGGCGGTTGGCGACTGCGGCGGTGGTGCAGAGGGCAGCGAGAGTGTGAGGGGGAGAGTGAGGGAGAGGGGGGCGCGCGGGTGGATAAGGTGGGACTAAACGTAGCAGTAGCGCGTCCTGCCTAACAAGCGCTACAACTACATCGTTAGTTGTAGCGCGGGTTCTGTGCCAACGCTGCTACAAATGCTCCACCACGAGAGGCACCTGGGCCCCGGTTAGCAGTAGCGCTTGTTTGACAGCACGCGCTACATGTAACTTTATAGCAGTAGCGCGTTGATTATTAGCGCGCTACTGATAAGTAGCAGTAGCGCCTGTACCATAAACTCACTACTGATAACATTCTGTGTATAAGGTTTTCCCTAGTAGTGGAGTTATTCCATCTGAATCTTTCCTACGTCTGCGGCTACGCCTCGTTGAGGATCATTGGTGTTGTCTTCCGCAACGATCATCGAGGTGTATGTGCTAAGGAATATGCTAGCCCTTGATAGCTTATCCATTGTCAAATTAGCTGGATATTTTTTTAGTATAAGATACTTTCAACAGACAAATTATGTCCATGTCAAAAGAAAAGAACAACACAACAATTCAGTGACAAATTATGTCCCTATTAAATTATATTAAATTTCAGAAATAGAAAGTAACAATTTGGCAATGGTGCTAAATAAATAAATTATTTCACTCATAGAGTGCTAGTTCTGGTGCTCCTAGCAGAGTAAGCGAAATAAAAGTGCCATAGCTAAGAATGCATACTGAAAACATAGCATACATTTGTTTTTGTTAACACCATTACTGTACGTGTTTCCAGGCTTGATCTTGCTGATTCTAGCCAGCAACAGCAGCCAGAAGCATTGGCATTATTGATGATACAACTGAACCTTTATGTACCAAGAGGTTCAGCGATTTATTTCAACACAGCAACTATAATTCTGTGTGAGAAGACTTTTTTTTGAGCAGTCAACGGGGGGCGATTGCCCACCTGAACTCATTTTGTATTAATAATAATAATAGTGGACATCGGGGTCGGTTGTTACAAAGCTCCACAGAGCCCAGAGAGAGAGAGAGAGAGAGAGAGAGAGAGTCAGCTACAGATAGCTTCAGACCACATCAGCAACGGAGCACATTCTGCACGGGAGGGGGCCCGTACCACCCACAGTCGGAGGTGCTCCTGGATCGAACGCCGCAAGTCAAGATCAGAAGTCCGGATGTTATCGAACACCATCCGTTTCCGAGTCTTCCAGACAACCCAAAGGACACAACACATCGCCGTGCTGAGGAGCGGACGGCTCCAGGAAGGGTGGCAGGCGGTGAAGGCACTCCAGACATTTTCAACATAACAATCAACGGGAAAACTGAGGTGGACGAGGATGCGCACCCACATCGGACACAAGCGGGGGCACTTGAGGAACAGGTGCACGATTGTCTCAGACCGACCGGGGCAAAAGGGACAGTCGCCACTTTCGAGGAAGTTGATCCGACGTAGGAATTCCCGCGTGCGAATGTTACCATGTCGCAGAATCCAGACGAACACCTTGACCTTGATGGGCACGAAGCCATCCCAATTGAGGTCATGCAGGGGGAGCCCACGCCTGGAGAGTTTGATCATGCGGTACACCGCACCCGCCTTGAACTGAAGACACCCACCCCAAGCTAGGATCCGCTCATCACCAACCTCGGAGAGGCAGACGCGATTGAGAGCTGACCTAACCAAGCAAAGTTCTAAACCTGCAGTTCTGGATAGGTGGTCATGCACGGGGACTGCATCAGCACCAAGCCGACTGAAGTCCCCCAGGGTTGCTTCGGGGCGGAGACAGTGTGAATAAGCCGCGGGGAGAGGAGCCGCCAATTGACCCAGCGAGGTCCAGTTATCATGCCAGATGGAGGTGTGCTCACCATTGCCAACTCTCATCGATGTAAGTGAACGATAGGGCGGAACAAGGGAAGCAAAAACTTTCCAGGTGGGGGTAGAGGTCGCCGGATGATCACCCAGGTACCATCGTCGAACCCAGAAAGTCCATGGGTTACACACACCACTGAAAATCTTATGAACCATCTTTAGAAGGAGGCAGGTATTCTGGACACCAATGTCCATCAAGCCAAGCCCCCCTTCTGAGCGGAGACGACAGGCATCCTGCCAGGCCACTTGACAGTCGCCCCCGGAGCACTCACTTGCCCCTTTCTAGAACATGGCCCTACGGGGGCGGTCCATCTTGGTCACAGTGCCCTTGGGGAGGGGGAGTACCGACATGGCATGAGCAGTGATCGCAGAGAGCACCATAGAAGTGAGCGTCAAATGACCCCCTTGGTCAAGGAAACGTGCGTGCCAACTGGGATTGCGCCGCTCAATCTTGATCTGCAAGAAGTCCAAGGCACTAGTGGGTAATTTCGCGTCAGAGAGGGGTAAGCCGAGGTACGTCTGGGGGAACATCGACAGTGGGCAGCCAAGTTCAGCAGCCAAGAGGGTGGCACGGGCAGGGTCAACACACACTGGAATGAAGGTGTTTTAGTGGAAGTTGATAGACAACCCTGTGGCGGCAGAGAATGCGTCCAGAAGAGACTTGAGCCGTGAGAGTTGCCCTTGTTCTGCACGAACCAAGAGGAGGGTGTCGTCTGCATACTGAATAACAAGACATGGCAAATCGTCGACGAGCGGATGAAGCAACCTGGATGAAGAGGCATCCCTGACAATCAACTGGTGGAGAAGGTCTGCAACAATCAGGAAGAGGTAAGGGGACACCGAGTCCCCCTGGCGCAATCCCTTTTTGCACCGAATCTGTTGGAGATATAACCCCACGATGAGACCCGCCCTAGTAGGGCCGGGTCATGAAGTTGGCGGCTTAGCAGTGAGGCCTTAAACGGGCAAGAAGAATAAGACAAGGCCAGGAAGTAACTTGCCAAACGGGCCCGGCGGAGGCCCAGAGCCGGAAGGCAACGTGTGACCCGGAGGCGTAAGCCGCCGGGAGATGACTTGCCAGATACGGCAAAGCAATTTAGAGATGAGGTCGGTTACTAGATGTAACCCGGCCCGGACTCTTGTAAGCCCAGGGCCTCGACCTGTGTATATAAAGGCGGGTTCCCTGGGCGGCTTAGGGGACGAAAACCTTTGATCGAGAGCTAGGTCAAGCGAATCCGCTCCCTTGTAATCGATACTCAATCAATACAACTCAAAGCAGGACGTAGGCTTTTACCTCCCTCGAGAGGGGTCGAACATGGGTAAAACCTGTGTCTTTCGTCCCGTGCAACCCCTTCGAGTTAACCGCTGTAGCAATGGCTTCACCCCTAAGTCCTTTCACTAGGACATCTGCCGTGATAAAACCACGACAGTTGGCGCCCACCGTGGGGCAGATGCTCGGTGGTTTGGGGTACTCGAAGGGCTCTCTCCCAGGGATCGAGGGATACGACGTTGGCAGGATGACTAAGAGTCACCGCGGCAAGCTCTACATCGACGACACTGGCTGGGGCCCCGAGGCCGACTCAATCGAGTACGGTTACCGGGTTCCCTTCGGCGGGATTCACGTTTTCATCGACAAGATCAGCGGATCTAAGCTTGGGCCGGACATCTGCACCAACCTCGTCGAGTCGGCCCGGCGCGCGCAACCCGCCCGGATCAAACCAGGCCGGAAGCACGTCTTCGTCGGCTTGACCCAAGGCGCGGAACTTGTGGAAGGTTTTGTGTCACGAGAAGAAACCCTCATCTGCTCAGAGGATGGATCCTCGAGCGAAGAGGCGGAATCAATTTACCAGCTTCATAACGGCGGGCTTGGGGGCTATTTTGAGGGTTACAATGACCCGGAGCCCTATGAGCCGCCAAGCCAAGCCGCCGTCTTCATGGCTGGATCGGCGCCGGCTTCTGGCAGCACGGCGGCCCGGACAGCGGCTGCCGGCGAGGCAGGGTCCGGGTCAACCAGGCCGCCAGCTCAACTTTTACTGGATCTGATGAACGAGCTGACAACTTTGATGGGAACCGAGGTCACAACGGAAAACCAAGAAAACCATAACTCAGAGATCGCGAGGTTGAAGGACCAGATGACCAGGGCCCAGGAGGAGATCAACGCGTTGCAGGCTCATATGGATGCTGAGTCGGAGCGTCTCAGGGCTGAAGCTTTTCGCCTTAATTTGGATCAACAAGCCTGAGAGGCAGTTTTTCGGATGAGGCATCAGACCCGCCTGCCTGATCAGTATGAGCCCATAAATCTTTTTAACACGTCGGGGGCAGGACCAAACGTGCCTCTGACCATGACTCGAACGGCGGAAGTGCCTGAGAATAGGGCAGCGACTCAAGATCGGCAGCCAGACCCGCCCCGCAGGAATCAGACCTCGCCGCAGCGTTTTCTAACACCGCCTGGTCATTACTCTAACCCGGTAGAGAACATGATAGCAGCGGCTGCCAGGCTCAATGCGCTCCCCCTTGCTGATGGGACACCCTTCGCCGAAGAGGCACGGAATGCCATTGGGTACTTGCAGACAGCGATGGCTCACCAGGAGAAGTATACTTACAGCCGGAGTCGTGTGCACTCAACCCCCATCCCAAGCCGCAGTTATAGCCGGCGCTTGGAGTCACCGGCGGTCTCTAGCAGTGAGCGACGTCGGAACCCGCCCCGTGATGACCCACCCGTTGTCAACGCTCAGGCAATTGTGGATCATGCCAGAGCTCAGCGTGAGGCGGCGGCTTACCAAGACCCGCCCCCAGTAGCACCTTCCACTTCAGTGGGAGCCGGAGTCACCTCCAGAGCTGTGGGAGTGCCTTGTTTAGCACCGGCTCTGCGGAACGAGCGCCTGCCAAAGGATTTTAAGGGTCCGCACAAAGTACCTAATTATACAGCTGATCTGCCTCTAGAAGCCTGGATCGAGAGTTATGAGCTAGCCATGGAGATGTTGGATGTCAGTAATGCAGTCTGTGCTAAGTACTTCATCATGATGTTGGAAGGACCGGCTCGTACATGGTTAAAGGGTTTGCCACCCAACACCATTAATTCCTGGGCCGAGTTGAAAGCGAGGTTCATCAATAATTTTCAAGGGACGTGCAAGCAGCCTATGACGATCGTTGATTTGGATCATTGCGTGCAGCGTGAGGATGAGTCGTGTCGGGGATATTACCCCGCGGTATAACCCGGCCAGAAGTATGACCCGGCCAGGACTTGGCGACTCATTGGTGACCCGGTCGAGACTTGGCGGTTCATTGGTGACCCGGTAGGTGGGTCAGACGAGCGACAAGGCCAAGGGCCCAGCGAGCAAGCCGGCGCAAGGCGGCTCGTGGACGGGCCTGGAGGGGCGGCTCACAAGAGAAGGCCCAAAGGAGAGAAAGGATTCCCTTACAAGAGAAACAAGACCCGGATTAGGACTCAAGAGAGACTAGTCCTAATCCTACTCCTAGTAGGACTCTACATGTAAACCTACCCCTTCCACTTATATAAGGAGGGGTAGAGCACCCCTAGAGGGACAAGTTAAGACAGGTTCAAGTCATTAGAGATAGACAAATTAGAGGCTCTCGAGATTAGAGGTAGCAAGACAGCACCCTTGTAACCGAGAGATCTTCCTCATCATCAATACAAGACAAGCAAGACGTAGGCTTTTACCTCCATCGGAGGGGCCGAACCTGGGTAAACTCGCGTCTCTCGATTCCGACCAACCCCTCTCAAGCCGCCACATAGTTGCGATCGCCTCACACCTAAGTCCGTTAACCCGGACATCTTGCCGTGACAAATCCACGACAAGTCGGCCCATCATTGGGTCCGGCGGGTCTCAACCATTATCCACTCGTCTGACAATATCACGGCGGCTCACGCGGTTCTGATTCTGGAGAAGAATTATCACTTTTTGCCCCTTAAGCAGAAGCTTGGACGGCTCAAGCGTTATTGCCAAGACATGGGTGAGCTCATGGCGGCTCTCACGAAATATGCAGATTCAGACAGCACGAAGGATCCCGGTTCTGATGATGAGAAGTCGGCTAAGGGTAAGATAAATGGCAACGGCAAGGGTCAGCAGCAGAATGGGGCAGGAAATGGCAACCCAGGCAATGACAGTAAACGGAAGCATCCGGACGGCGGGTCAGATCTAGTGGCCAATACCAACACTGGGAACAACCGTGACAAGGGCAACGGTAAACCACCTTTTAGCAAGGGCAAGCCTTTCAACATGGAGGCAATGCTTAACGACCCCCGCCCGAAGCACAGTCTACCTAACAAGCCGTCCACTCATGCTTGGAAGGATTGTTATATCATGCGGGAGTTCCGAAACTACAGCCTTAACCAGCATCACGGTAAAGGCAATGGACCGCCCGGCGGGTCAGGATCCGGCTCTCATGGGTCAGGTTTTGGGACAGGCGGCTCAAGCTCTGGTTATCAGGGTCAAGGTAACCATGGACGTCATAATCAGCAACCTAGCAATGGTGGTCAGCAGCAGAACAATCAATCAGGGTATCAGAGTAACCCAAAGCAGCTTAATGGAGGCCAGTATCACGTCTTCACAACAAGTCTTGATAAGCGCGATCAGAAGGTGCACAAGAGGGCGGTTAACGCAGCCATGCCGGCTCTTCCGCAATACATGTATGTTTTGTTGTATTGAAAATATGAGAATAATGAATACATACCTTCATTGCGTTGTTGTCGGTGCCGGTGCCACTCATGTTTCGCGCTTGCAACTAGAAGGGTTGGGTGCGCTTTGCTGAGCCGTCGGTGTTGCTGGGTTTTCACAAGTAAAAAACTCCCTCTGCTTCAAAATATAAGGCGTAATTTTTTGAAAAAAGTCAAATCTTTTAAAATTAGACCAAATTTGTAGAGAAATATATCAACCCACATAATATCAAACCAGTATCATTAGATTCATTATGAAAACATTTTTATTTTTGTTTGTTTAGTGTTGTGGCTGTCAATACTTTTAGCTCTGAACTTGGTTAAAGTTAAAGATGTTATAGTTTTTGAAAATTTAATACACCTTATATCTGGAAATTGAGTGAGTATTTGGTTTGGTGAGAGGGAGAGACGATGGAGTGCGTTTTCTTTTTATTTATAATGCAACGTGTTTGGTGGCCTTCAGTGGTGTGATTCTGTGTTATTTGCTAATCAATCCATACTTTTATGTAAAAAATTGTCAGTGGCTACATGTTCTATATTGGTGCTACAATATCACATGTTGGCACTTCTTGTTTTAGGTGATGAGAGGGTGTGCGTGATTGATATGTTTTTATAATTCGATTGATGCCGATTGATTTGGAAAACCGCTAGACTGGTCAAAATCGTGTACGAAATCTAAAATTAAATACCTCGATCGAATGAGAGAGCTTAAAAATTAGAGAGCGTAAGGAATAAAATAATACAATAACAAAGATGAATTAACAGTAGTTACTAAGAGAGATGAATTAAAAGAATTAAATAAGAGAGCTACTTGATAAATTATTGACCTGGTCAAAATCGGGTGACCCAATTATAAATTAGAGACTTCAATTAATTGTGAGGCCTTAAAATTAAGATGCATAATGTATTTATATAGATATAGTATAGACAAATTGAATAAGATAGCCTTTAGAAATTGTTGACCCAGTCCGGGAGATCCAATGTCAATTGAAGACCTCAGTTAAATGTGGCCTCTTCAAAACTAGGGAGCTTAATGTTATCTCTACCTAATAATAAAGGGACTAACGCTTTTGGTCATCCGTCGGATAATTTACCCCTAAAGTTCTAGCTAATTACACACAATGCCACCGATAAGTAAAAAACCGTTTCGTTGCACCTCATCCACCATTGTCTCTGATTCATATAGGACGCGAACCTCAAATTAAACATAATCACGCGGGCACCCAACTGGCTAGAGTTGCACTATACTATCTGGGAGACATGGGTTCGAATCCAACTACACCCCTTTTTCTTTTTCTACCTTTCTCTCTGAAATGGGCTACATAATATTGGACTTTAGACCCAAAAACTCTGTTTAACCTTCTACTTTTTTGCAGATTCAATTTTTTTTCAAAATATTCATATCTTTAAAACCCTAATTTCAAATTTTACATGCTATATATGGAAATCAATCAGAAAAATATGTAGGTTTCAAATATGATATTGTATTTCATGTAAATCGTTTTTAAAATTAAGTTAAGGCTGCAATTTTAATTATTATCTTCTTTATATGGAGAGAAATGCCTACTATATATGTTGTCTACACTATTTAAACTGAGTAGACATGATAGTTTGATGCTCTCACAAAAGATATTTTTTGGACAATAGGGGATGTTGATTCCTACCAGGTACCATATGTTAAAGGTTACAATACGTACATGATCATCCTCTCTACTTCTCACAATGAACAATTACCAACCAATATACATTGAATTACACTAAACAACTGATACGAGCTTTAGTAAACAAGTGGCTTAATGTTGAATTCCATCCTTTTTCTTTTTCTACCTTTCTCTCTGAAATGGGATACATAATATTGGACTTTAGGCCCCGCAAATCTGTTTAACCTTCTTTTTTTTTTTTTGCAGATTCAAATGTTTTTCAAAACATTCATATCTTTAAAACCCTAACGTCAAATTTAACATGTTATATATGGAAATCAATCAGAAAAATATGTAGATTCCAAATATGATATTATATTGCATGTAAATCATTTCAAGTATTTTTGAAATGCCTATTATATATGTTTTTTACACTATTTAAAATGAGTAGACCTGATAGTTTGATGCTCTCACAAAAGATATTTTTGGTACAATAGGGGATGTTGATTCCTACTAGGTACCATATGTTAAATGTTACAATACGTACATCATCATCCTCTCTACTTCGCACAGTGCACAATAACCAAACAATATACAATGAATTACACTAAACAACTGATACGAGCTTTATGTAAACAAGTGGCTTAATGTTTAATTCCATATTGTTTGAAATTGTGTCCATAAAGGTTTCTGGAAATACCCTGAGTACACTGAAAAACAATCCCATTTTTATGTTTTTGCAAAAAAACCTCAGTGGATTTGTTGACCCTGTCAAGTCTGTATATGAGGGGTGATTTTCTTCCCATTACAACGCACGGGCATGTTTCCTAGTAGTATATAGTAGAGTAGTCGATGCATGGATTATATTAAACCTATTTGTATCCTGATCTGAGATCCTTTTTTTTTGCGGGGTCTGATCTGAGATCTTTTGTAGGGCCAAATTTCAATCTAAAAATCTGTCTGGTTTGGCGGCCGGTGGCACGCATGCGAGAGGAAAAAACAAGGGGATCGCAAGAAAACGAATGACTTCTGATCGATCAATAACTGCAAAACGAGGGGTCGTGGGCTACAAGCTGTTAGTGCTGACGCTAATTATCGGACTGCTACGTACAATCATATATGGGCATGGGCTACAGGTTGTTAGTGCTTTTTTTTGAACATCTCAACACCGCTTTATTAGCTAGTAATCAAAACAGTATCACTTACAAGCAAAGGATTGATGGCCTCAGGTGGCACATCAAACCAAGAGTTTGGGGGGGGAGAATTTGCGAAGTCTGGCTAGTTCGTCTGCAACAGCATTAGCGTCTCTATGGCAGTGTTCATACCGCACATGAGATAAATCCCTGGCCATATCACAGCAGTCATCAAGGATAGCTGCCGATGTTCCTGAAGAGTTACCTCCGTCTTGCATCGTAGAGATCAGATCAATATTATCCGAATTTACTATCAGCTTGTTGCAGCCCACGGACGTGGCCAAGTTCAGACCAAACCGAAGGGCAAGAGCCTCGGCCATGAACACATCCAAGCAAACACCAACAACAGAATTGCTTGCCGCTAGGAAATTGCTAGCAGTATCGCACAGAACAGCTCCGACCGTACCTTGGAGCAAGTTCGGATCAAATGAAGCATCAACATTTAATTTGGTATATCTCGGTGGCAGTCTCGTCCATGGGTTCCTTTTCTCCTTCGCTGACTTGGCTGCCGCATCAATAAAATTCTCAGCAAGGGCAGGAACTGAAAGAGCAATCTGGGATGATCCATGTGTTTGCTCACCATGCATGCACCAGTTTCCTCCTCTCCCACCACAGAAACCAGCAGGTGATTGCTATGATCACGTTACCATTCCTCTGACCAAGGATTGTAGTTTCGTTTGCCGGAAGTGATAGGATATGTTCCAGGACCGCTTCTCCCGCTCGATCGACCGAACATCCTCTCTAAATGATGCTATCCAAACCCAGCTTCCTCCATACTTCTTTTGCCTTATTGCATTGGAACAACATATGCTTCACACTTTCAGCACTTTCACATGCTGGACATTTTGTGGTAATTTTCAGATGCCTATCTCTGAGATTGACACGACAGGGGAGAGTGTCATGTAGCGTTCTCCATAGGAAGATCCTCACCTTAGCAGGGCAGTGTAATTTCCACATAAATTCCCAAATTGGATTGGGCGCAGCAGTGCACGGGGAGTTTCTCCTTGGGGCTTTCAGTTCATAGTGGCTCCGCCACATCTCTAGATAGGCCGACTTGATAGAGAAGATGCCATGCTTTGAGGGGTGCCAAGCAACAAAATCAGGATTGTCAAAAGATGGTAATGGAATATTTAGTATCCGATGAACATCAACCGGCCAAAAGGTTTGCTCCACCAACATTGCGTCCCAATGGCCCGTCGTAGGGTCAATCAAGTCTGAAATCTTGGATAGCAGATTATTACCTCTTGGGGTGATCGGTAGCCTAGAGGATCATTGAGGAATCCAAGCATCCGACCAAATGTTTACTTTGTGTCCATCTCCAATTTGCCATATGTGCCCGAGTTTTAAAGTTTTGACCCCCTCCATAATACTTTGCCAAGTGTATGATGATTTCTTCTTCAAGGGTGCATTCAACAAATCTCCATCAGGATAATACTTGGCTCGAAGTATTGTTGCACATAGGGAATCAGGGTCATCCAATAAATGCCATGCTTGTTTCGCCAACATAGCCAGATTAAAGCAATGGATGTCACGGAAACCTATTCCACCGTCTTTCTTTGGAACACACATTTTCCACCAAGCGAACCAGTGCATTCTCCTATGATTGGCATCATCGCCCCACCAAAACTGCGCCATCGCGTTTGTTATTCCCTTACATTTTTTTAGGGATTTTGAAGACCGACGTTGCATAAGATGGTATAGCTTGAGCCACTCATTTGAGAAGTACCTCTTTTCCACCCAGTGGTAAGACCTTTTCTTTCCATCCCATTAGTCTCTGAACCATTCCGTCAATCAGGTAACTAAAACAATTACTTTTATCCAGCCCAACAGTGGCTGGGAGGCCCAAGTATCTATCATTTAAGCTTTCTGGCATAATCTCCAGAGTGGTGCAGATATGCGCCCTGGTCTCAACAGGTGTACTCGGGCTAAAGAAAATACTTGATTTTTCTACACTCACTTTTTGTCCAGATGCCAAACAATATGTATCAAGAATCCCTTTCAAGGTTTCTACATTCTGATTGTTTGCTTTCATCAAGATGAGTGAATCATCTGCAAATAAGAGGTTAGTCACAGCCGGTGCATCTTTGCACACTTTAACACCTTCCAGATCTCCTATATGTTCAGCATGTGATAGTAGGGCAGTTAAGCCCTCAGTACAGAGAAGGAAAAGATAAGGGGAGAGGGGATCACCCTGTCTCAGCCCCCTAGATGGCTTGAAACTTTCCGTATCCTTGGAATTGAAACGCACCCTGTACTGCAAAGACTTAACACATTGCATAACTAGCTTCACCCAACTTGCATTAAAGCCAAGTTTTAGCAAAATAGCTTCCAAAAATAACCATTCCACACGGTCATATGCCTTGTGCATATCAAGTTCACTGCACACCATCCTTCCTTCCCTTTCTTCTTGCTCTTTATTGCATGAGACTCTCATATGCAATTAGGACATTATCAGTTATAAGTCTACCAGGAACAAAAGCACTCTGGGTAGGAGAAATGATTTCTGGAAGCAAAGGCTTAAGGCGTGCAGCAATCATCATAGAAATAACATTGTAAACTACATTGCAAAGACTAATAAGGTGAAACTGTGTTACCTTCTCTGGATTGTTATTCTTAGGAATAATGACAATGACCGTATCATTCCAACCAAGGGGAATTGTGCATGTATTAATGGCCTAGAGAACTTCCTGGACTAAATCATCACCAAGCATCGGCGAAAACCTTTTATAAAATATGGAATGAAGACCATCCGGGCCCGGGGCCTTGAAATCTCCAATATCAAACAAGCCTTTTCTCACTTCTTCTGCCGAAAAAGGTGTCGTAAGCACATTGTTCATTTCGTTGGTAACACGCCTTTGCACCCTCGAGATTATAGCAAGATCTGGATCAAACACTTCAGAGTCAAAAAGTTTCACAAAATATTCCATGATAATGTTGTTTAATTGATCCGTTCCTTGGCGCCATTCACCATTATCATCCATTAGCTTCTTGATCTGATTACGCTTCTTTCTGGCAAAAGCGGCCTTATGGAAGAAGGCTGTGTTTCTGTCGCCATGGAGGAGCCAATTTGTTCTCCCTCTTTGGATCCAATACATCTCCTCTTGGTCCAAGAGGTTCTCTATCAATATTTGTACTTCCTTTAGTCGCGCCCGACTCTCGGAATTTTGGGTCTCCAATTACAGCTTCTCCAACTCACGTTTCAATTTATTGATTCGTTTCTTTGGTCCTCTCAATGTATCTCGATCCCATGCATGGAGATCAGCATGCACAGCTCGGGTTCTGTCTGCCAAAGAGGGGCCGACACCCCTTAGATTTGCCTGTTCCTATGCTGATTTAACTATTTCATCTACCGTGCTTTCCTTGAGCCACCTAGCTTCAAATTTACTTTCTCCACTCGGTTTCCTTAGTTGCTGCCCATCATAGTATTTTGTATCTAGCAGCAAAGGTCTATGATCTGAGTGTACATGTGCCTCATGTACTAACGCAGCAAGGGGGAACTTACCAGACCATGCTTCATTACAGACAGCCCGGTTCAATCTTTCACGTATATCGCCTCGCCTCCAAGTGAATATATCTCCAATGAAGTCCATATCATCCAGTGAACATTCCAGGAGAGAGTTTCTAAATGCCTGCATCATCTGGCTTGGTCTAGGGTTGCCCCCCTCTTTCTCTGATCCTATCAGGATTTTGTTAAAATCGCCTATGACCATCCATGGCGCATCTGTGGTTCCCTTTAGATCAGACAAGTATTTCCATGACAAATGTTTCCTGTCCCAAGCTGGTTCCCCATAAAAACAAGTCAAACGCCAATTAACTTCATTACTGGACATGAGTACAACATCTATGTAGTTCTCAGCCATAAAATTCAATGCCACTCCATCAGCATTATTACAGAAAAGAACTCGTCCTCCCGAACGCCCATCGCTAGCTACAATATGAGCCAGATCAAAGGCCAACTTCACTCGAAGCTCTTCCGCCTTGTCTTTATTTAAGTGTGATTCGAAAAGAAAAATAACATCCGCCCCAACCCGCCCTTGGAGTTCCAAGAGCTCGCGAACCGCCGTGGCCGCCACCATTCCATGGCAGTTCCAAGATAGGAGTTTCATTGCTCCCGGCGGTCCTCCGTCGAGGAGGCTGTCGATACTAGGTTTGATTCAATTGGGACTGCCGTTCCATCGATACCATGCAACTTCTTCCTGTTTGCATTTTTCTATGGAGTGCTTGTAGGGTCCGAGATCATATTGCCCACGTCAAAATCCCCTTCAAACAGATTAACTTTCTCCGCAACCGCCCCTGAGCTGGGCGTCTCGTTACTGTCTTTCCCGACAAACAGGACAAGTGCATTGTTTACCATTGAATTTTCATCAGTTTGATCCGCTGCACTGGCAGTTATTGCATTATTGTCAGTTGCAATACGTTTCCCAAGGATATTCTCAGCACCATACATCATCCTCACATCCTGACTCGAGGTTGTGCCATTGCTTTTCTCCTTATCAACATCAGGTTCTTCCCCTTCCTCAGCGCCTGTTTGGACGGTAGAGTTAAACCGCCAGCTTTGAGCATTCAGATTCCCATCATTGGCATAACTAGCACATGTCACAAACCCGGCTTCATTGCGCCCTCGGCCATGCCCAAAACCATGACCACGGCCTCGTCCACGACCGGGGGGATCTTCTTCAATACCACCACGACCGCCAGAATTACGGCCTCCCCGGCCACCTCCTTGCCCTCTCCTAGATGCCTTAATGAACGGCACCCATTCAAACTTTTCCACAACATGCTCCCCTGAGCCACATTCTTCATGCCAATGGCCCATAAGACCGCACGCATTGCAGAAGGTTGGAAGCTTTTCAAATTTGACCAGGTATTTCTCAGTTTCACCCGCTTTAGTGATGCCAACAACACGGGTAAGTTTCTTGTTCACATCGAGTTTGACTCAAACTCAAATAAATTCTCCAACATACCCACTTGGTAGGGTTACCTATACGTCCTCTACCTGGCCAATCCTTTTAGCCAAATTCTCAAGGGCAGATTTGCTTTTAAAACTCCATCAGGGAGCCTATGAATTTGGCACCAAGTTTCTAATGTGTCCAGTTTGACTTTCTTTGTTTTGGAGAATCCATCGTACTCTGCCAGGATTAGCGCCAGACCACAAAAATCCCACGGGCCCTGATGCATTGCTTTGTTCCAGTCTCCCAGGCAATTGAATTGGATAGTGAATAGGTTGGCGTTGATCCTCCTCTAGACCACTGTTCGTGCTGGATTCCAAGCAGCCTTCATGTCTGCAATCAGCGCGCTTTGACTAAAGGATTTCTGCGTCAAAAGGCTCCCGATCGCCAGACACTTTGGCTTGATTTCCTCCACGTCTAATTCCTCTTCCCACACGAGATCACCTTCCTCATCTTCCTGCAGGTTCATCTTCTCAATGAGACAACCAGTCTCCTTGATCTGCTGGTTCCACAGACCGTTCCCCGTGTGGGAAGCCGCCGCCATGCTTACCGATCTGAAGGAAACCCCTAAAACCCCCGACCTCCAAGGACCCTCGCGACAGGGGAGAGGGGAGGGGATGACGGGGAGGGGAGGGTAGCAGCAAAGCGCGGCAGGCGCTCCGGATAATCAAACTCACGGCAATGTTGCCGGAGGACAAGGGAAACCCTAGTCGCCTAGGGCTACAGAAGCGTTTACGTGCATTAATTCTTTTGAGGTACGAGTGGTGGTTGATGCACCGCTACAGGCTGTTAGTGCTAATAATGCAAAGAAAGCTAATTATGTAGGGCTACTACGTACAACTGAAAAAGCTGATCATATGGGCTTTCTAGAAAAAACTGATCATATGGGCCTATGAATCATGTTAATTTGGTCTGCTAATCATCCACGTCTGGTTCTTATACGGGCCTGTTCGAGTTGATAGGGGGGCATGACAGCTTGTTCGTTAATTGCGGGACAAAAAATCACTGCTCCAGTTCACGTACAACCAAATCGTTAGGGGGTCTCGGCCCCCCACCCCCTCGTCCCCCCCTTAGCTCCGTCCCTGTAATCCTTAGGGGGACCCCCCTCATCCCCCCTTAGCTCAGTCCCTGTATACAACGTCCGATGATACACGATCGCCTCTCATGACGAACAAAATCAACACTCAGCCTCCTCTAGATCAACTTTAACCGCCTTTGAACAACATTGTTCATGATACCACTTGTTAGAATTAATCCGAGGCGCATCATCGATCTATCGAGGACTAAGCAATCACTACCAAAATCTAGGTTTTTTGTGACGGCCCAAGAGATCTGTGAAGGGCCCGAGGTCTCCTTCACGAATGAAATTGGTTCCTCACGTGAACGACGCACCGACGCGAAAAACTCATGTCAATCCTGAAGGGCTCGCTATACCCGTCAAGAAGGCAACGGGATATTCCTGAAGCATGCTGATCCAAGTCGCGAATGACTCGCTTGGCAGGTACGTGACGGTAGACCAGCCTTCAGGAACGTGCACGCCAAAATTTCATCTCAAGTTTTCAGTTGGATAGAATCACGCACGTGTTTTTGCCGCCTCCTGAGGCCTCGTATGGCAGGAAGGGATTGGGGAGGTTTGTGGAGGAGGGGATTTCAAAGGATTGGGTGAATCCCTTCCTTCCACCCAATCCCTTCAAAACCCCTTGAATCTTCAAACTCCTCCATCCACAGTCCTCTTTGTTTAAAATTTCTGTTTGGTAGGCAGGGTTTGTCATATTGATAGAACATTAAAAAATTGAATCTTTACAATGTAACAACTTCCCTTATATCTCAGCAATCATAATTTATATGCTAACAACAGGATCTTCCACAGCAACAACAGTTCATCACAACCACAACATAGTTTTGCGACAAAGATAATGCGACACAAGTACTTTTGTTGTCATGATCATCTAGCTTTGAGAACCTGAGAGAAATTTATCCATCCAGCTTGTTTATTGTTGCGTGATGTCCATGGGAGGAGCAACAGTGATACAAATTGCAAATAGCTGAACAAAAAGTGATACTATGGCAGAAATAAAAGTGATAATATGGCAGGAACAATGATCTAACAGAAGGGTAAGAACAATTACAAGATTCAACATCAAATAAGCAAGCTATAGTTCTCAACCCAACAAGAGATCACTACAAACCTTTAGTTCTGCCTTCTATGTTTGTTTGCTGAGAGTACAAAGTTGTTCTCGGCTTATATTTGCATTACATTTGTGTTCAATTCCATTGAGATATAGGGAGGCAGAAAGTAAATTATATATGCTATGGAATGTCATAGCCTCACTCTTTCTTTTTCAAAGAGGAGAAAAAGAATACTCCAATGGAGAAGGCCAGCTCTTCGGTCGGGATTAAGGAGGCTGATGGCGGCGGAGCATGGAAGAGGCTGCAAGGTCCATGGAGAGAGAACAAGTTAGCTAGGTCCATTACTGTCGGCATTCTGGATACCAGGGTACCCAGACTTGCCTGCCTGCGGCCCAAGGCGTGGCCCACCTCGACGACCAAGTGCGGCCCGGCGCGGCCTCACTCGACACAAGGCCCTCGCGAGTCCCCGAGCTCGCGAGGAAAACAGCGCCAAGACCCGCGGGGAGATAGGCCTCCCCAGGCCCCCTCCCGAGCGGTGGAGATCTCTATGCAACGCTAGGCCTCAGGAGGTCAAGGGTGACGACAGCCAGGCCAGAGGGGAAAGTTTCCTCTTTGGTGCAAAGGAGACAAGGACGAGCGCAGGCTCCCAAAGTGCCCCCAAAGGTTTTCCTTCTGGTGCAACAAGACCAAGACCCCGAGCACCGCAGAACCGACGTCATCGCCGAGCCCACCTCCGCATCACCAACGACTACTTTGCAGGCGAAGACCGCCTTTCGTCAGGATAAGATGTACCTCCTGTCCCCTTTCAAATTTGGCCGCTGTAGGATCCCTTCCTGCCGTTACGATAAGGGAAGAGGACCCGGGCCACTATAAGTAGAGGCTAGGCTTCTCGGAGAAGAGGGAGATGAATACTCCGGCGCGCAACTCACCACTGTACTAGTTCATCCACAAACCTCCTCGTGAGGCAATCCACCAAAAGCAGGAGTAGGGTTTTACGCTTCGCAGCAGCCCAAACCTGGGTAAACTCTCGTGTGCCATCTTCTTCCTCGCCATCGAGCGGGAGTATCGTGTTGTGGGCTCGAAGGGGGCGAAGCTGTTGGGGAATCTTCGCACAAGCCCCTGGGTTCGAATTCCTTAGGGTTTTGCGGAGCCCGAAATCCGACAATTACATAGATTCAGTTCAACGGAGATGGACCAAGTTAGCTAGCTAGCTAGATGAAAAGATAGATGCATGAGAAGCTAGCTCCATAATGTCCTTACTTAAATAATGAGAAACTACAAACATAATTTCCTTGCTTAGTTGTTTAACAAATTTTTATATTGTATTATATAATCTGAGAGTGGAGAACCAATGTTGCCATAAATAAAAACCAATGTTGCCAAAAATTAAACTAGAGCCATATAGACTAGATGTCAGATATAACTACTCTTAAAATGATTCATCATTCACAAATTACAAGACGAGTAAACAAATTCAGAACATATTACAAGACGAGAAGACTAGACTAGATGATATGGTTTCATCACAAATTCAGAACGAGTAAACAAACAAACAGCATGACAGAAAAATGGACAACTAATTGTGTCGACATAAGCAGTAACAGCAACACCTTGATGAGCAACGTTAACATTTAGGCGATCATGGCCATTGAGCGAGCAGATAGAAAGAATGTCGGGAGCTGAAACTGAGTTTATTGCGAAGATGCCGCCATTTCGTTAGTTAACTAAAACAGGGTGCTTGTCACAAACATCAGCATTCAGCAAGTTCAGAGTCGTTGTCTCCCATGATTTACAGAGTTTGTAGTTTATTACGGATATGAATTAGGTTGATCTTATTCTTCCTTGCCACGTTAATGAACAATATACTACTCTATTTAGCACCAACCTGACGGCATGCAAGTTCAAAACTCAAAGTCCAACACAGAAACATCATTGCAAGTTTCAGTGGTTGCCTGCATCAATTTACAGAGAAACGCAAGCTTGCACGACAGATCGAACCAAAACAAAGTAGCACAAACAAGATCATAGCAAGAACAGAAAGCGCTGTTACTATTTCTCCAGATCATGAAATAGTGTGATCAATCCCACACAACCAGCACAAGTTACAAGGCGACAGAGTCCAAACAGCTAACTACAGAGCGCCATCGATCTCATCCACCAAGAAGATACAGGTACACAGCGAAATCATGGGGAGGTGAACTTGGTGATAGCCTTGGTGCACTCGGACACACGACGTGATTGGCAAACTCATCGAGGAGGACGAGGCAGCAGCCATGGCCGGACGGAGTGAATAAACCTAGATGACAAGGGAAAAGGGGGAGGCGACGCGAGGGGAGACGAGGGCTTACCGTCGGGGGTATGCTGGAGGAGTTACGCCGGCGTCGAGGCGACGGGCGGTGGCGGGCTGCGGCGTCTTGAGGTGGAGTCGGGCGTCGGTGTGTTGAGCGGGCGGCGGCCGTGTCGTCTCCTCCAAATCCTCAAGTCACCCCTCAGGCCTCGTTTGATATAGGGGGGACGACAGGGTTTCAAGAGGATTAACCCCGCAGGACCTAGAAACCTCGACAAACTTTGGCGGCCCATTTGTTTCACGGGGTTTGCACAGCCCAACCCCTTCGACCGCCTTCAATCCCCTTCAATCCACGCGTCTTTCAAGCCTCGAGGGAACACACAGGGAACGAGACGGGCGAGACAGAGCGTTGTCCCGCCGCCACCGAGAGGAGGAGTCCTACCGCCAGATCTTCATCGCCCCGCGGCCGCCAGATCGCCAACGTCCTCCTCCGTCGGATCTTCCCGCGGTGAATCCTCCCCTGTCCTCCACTTCTTCATCCCCTCCCCTGCAAACCCTAGGGCCATGGCTGGGAAGGGACACACATTCTTTCTCCTTGTATGGAGTGAAGAACTTGTCCAGCTCCATGTGTGTGCGGCTCCACCTGGTGACTATTGTCAATCCCCATCGTGAATCAGCCTATCTAGGTATATATGTAGCGCTAGATGAAAAATCATTGGATGAATGGATATATCGTTTGATGGAAAATAGTTGTTAGGGTCAGTGGAAGTTGGAAGCCACCCAATCGGTGCTCCCAGCCACCTGAATTCGAATCATGCTTTGCTTTGTGAATCCTTCTCACCATTGCCTCTCACCTGAATATATTGGCACTAATTAACTACTCTAAATCAAGGCCCTGTCTCCATTATTGCAAACTCTTCCACTGGCCAATTTTTTATTATCATAGCATTTTTTAGACCTTGTTTTACAGCTTGAGATGATGTTGTGTTGTTGTTCAGTCTTTCTTCAGTTATTCATTTCAGTATATCAGTGTTCACTTTTGGTTCAGTATGTTTAAAATGCATATCAGTTCAGCTGCCATTGTCTAGCCAGTGATAAGAAAGCTCCCGAATGCTATATTTGGTTAGTAAGATGGCAAGACAACTAAAATGAAGCACTCTGAAGTGTGGCAGCCATGCATTAGATCTCTACATGCTAGTACATCTGTCCATGCTACATGGATACTCATTCGTCTATCATTTTTCTCTCTCCATCTTTATTCACTTTTTCAGTCAGATACTTCTTATATTTACGCTTGTTTTTGTGCTCCAGACTTACAAAATTTTGCATGCATGGAGGTCTAATATGAATAGATAGTTCATGAAAAAACACTAGTGAAGAGAACTTGTTGATGCTGAGCGAACTAGATGATGTAGTAATTTGCTGATGCTGCACCTACCTTATATATGTTGTTCGGTCAGTACTTGTGATGTGAGCAAACAAACATGACTAGTACTGCAGGTCTATGTGCTATTTTATGAGTTTAGTATTTTCTGCACCATGCTTTGGCAAACTGATATATCGATCTAGAACAGTTGATCTTTAGTCTGTGATCATGCTGTTTGTGATTTTTCTGCACCATGTTGTTTGTGATTTCTTCAGGGCATGACAGCAATATAAGTTCAGTTTCCACTTTCCAGAACGCTGATCCTCAATTGTTAGTGTACTGAATTTTCAGTGTTAGTGCTAGTTCGGTGTTCAGACCATTGTATTGTGAACTGAATGTTCATTCCAGTGTTCCGTGGTAACTGAATTTTCAGTTCAGATATGTGTGCTTGGACCAAACTAAGGTAAAATTTCTTGGACCAAACTAGTAACGGTCGCTTGATCTATATATCATGCTCAATTCTTACCATGATCATCCATTCTTATTTATGTTGAGTATCTCTCCTCCTTAATTCAGTACCAAATGTTGGAACAAGTGCGTAGAATTTGATGAATGGAGTCTGGACTATGGCTTGTTAAAAAAAGATTGCTATGGATGGTGCACTCGATTGTTGTCAGGATTCAAGAAATAATTGGGTTCTGTTATTGCGGATGCATGTGGCTGCTTATTTAATACAGCCTCCGTCTATGGCTTCACGATTTCAGAAGTTACTAGTGGCTTCACAATTTCAGAATAGTTTACTAGTTCATGGCTTAATTAATTTGGCTCGCATTTGATGTTCATCTCTTTTTGTTCCATCAGGTTCTCAGTCATCAAAAGAAGAAAAAATAAACAAGCTAGATGGATAAATTTCTCTCAAGTTCCCAAAGCTAGATGATCATGACACCAATAGATGGATATATTTGTCCGCAAAAATATAACCAATCTTGAGCTATTCCTCAAGTAATTGTGTCGTATTATCTTTGTCACAAAGATATGTTGTGGTTGTGATGACCTTTTGTTGCTGTGAAAGATCATGTTTTCATGGTAATTATGATTGCTGACATTTGGGATTCGAAGTCACGTTGTTAAGATAAATTATGTTATTGCTGTGATGAGATATTGACATCAAGTCATGCAAATTTATGTTGCTGCTGGGAAGAACTGCTGCTAAATTATCCCCTGGTAGCAACTTTGTCTCATTTTTATTTGACTGTTAATACAAGTCTATAGCAAGGATATAAGGGGAGTTAGTCACATGGTAAAGATTCGGTTTTTAAATGGTCTATCAATATAACAAACCCTGTCTACCAAACAGAAATTTTAAACAAAGAGGATTGTGGATCACTAGTGGAAAAAGGCCTTTTTGTCCCGGTTCCAGAGGCCCATTTGTCCCGGTTCTGGAACCGGGACTAAAGGGTCGGGACTAAAGCCCAATACCTTTAGTCCCGGTTCGCTTACGAACCGGGACAGATGGTGCTCCACGTGGCCGCTGCGGCGAGCCCAGGCAGGAGGGCCTTTAGTCCCGGTTGGTAATACCAACCGGGACCAATAAGCATCCACGCATCAGCAACTCAGGAGCTGGGGTTTTTTTTTTGAAAGGGGGGGGGGGGGGGCGGGTTGGGGGTTTTGGAGGGTTAATTTGGGGGTTTCATATATTGTGTTAGCTAGCTAATAGCTACCTAGAGAGAAGTGACCTCTCTTATCTCCGTGCTTGGTCGACGCTACGTACTATACGTATAGAGAGAACTCGACACGCTAGGTAGTAAGCAAATGAAGGAACCAGTAAGTACATAAGATCGTCATGAACATATACAGAGAGAAGTGATCGACCTCTCTTTCTCCGGAGAGATTGGTCGAACAACAAGTTATCGTATATCTATCCGACGCTACTACATATATACAATATAACATCTTTTACAATCCCTAACATCTTTTACAATCCCTAACATCATATATTCGAATGGTATTCTCCGTCTTTAGATATGACGTGGTCAAGAAAGAATCCCGCAAATTCCTCTTGAATTGCTCGTATGCGATCATGTGGTAGGAGTTCATCCCGCATCTGCCAGATCTAATTTAAAGAAGGGGGTCAATACATGCATATATATGAATAAAACTCAACACAATTGATGGTAATATATAAAATAAAATTGTGAATATTATTTACGTACTTCAAATTGTTTGTCAGAGAAGCCCTGCTCAGAGGTCGAGTGGCGAATGAACTCGCATACGTAGTATGCACATAAAGAAGTCCCTTCTTTCTGGTACAAGCACTTTACGAGAATAGAGTTCAATCAAACTGATAAGCAAGCATGGTAATGATATATTGATGAAAATTTGAATCAATTAGAGATGCGCGGAACTAGCTAGTACTACTTACTTTGGGGTGCGTAAATCGCAACTCCGAGTTTAGACCGGGAACCTTTCGGGTGAACTTCTTCCAAACCCTGCCAGGCAAAGAAAATGATTACTTGATATCAGGAAATTAACGAAAGTTGCATGCCGATATGGTCCCGGTATTGACTGAACTTACTTCTTGAGCATTGCAGTCATGTCCGCATAACTCTCGGGATCTTTACGTCTCGAGTCTAAGACAGTTACTAATGCCCCGTCAAGCTTAATGGATAGCAGAATAAAGTGGTAACTGTGCACGCATATATAACTCAACAATTACATTACTTAACCTCGAGTAAGCGAAACCGAGTATACAGAGAAGACAACAACACTCACTTGAAGTTGTAAGGAAAGAGTATTTCCCTTTTGTTTTGATGTATAAGGAACGACTTTAGCAAGTTTTTCTCGGTCTCTTTGATTTTGTTTCGTACCGTCCATTCATTTACGGCATCTGGGCTAATGAACCCAACGTCGAAGATTCCTAGTTTTTTGCATTCGACGATCTTCAATCTGCATAATATAGTGAGGATAATTATATATACATGCAATGAACAAGCTGAGCTAGAGACTTAACTATAGAAGTAATACTTACAGACAGTAGGCAGTCATGAGTTGTTTGTCGAGGGCCCGTTGATTGTATAACTGAAATAACTCCACAAATTCAACAGGCATCACGGAAAGTCCAATGAATTCGTGCTCTGGTTTCACTGCCAGATACATAGTGTCTCTCCCAGACTCCCTGCAGGTTTTCATGTACCACTCATGCAATTTGTACATCATCGTTGTTAGAGGAGGATGATCAGGTTTGACGAGAGACTTCCCGTGCAAGTATTCATATTCTTCTGTTACCTCAGCCGTTTGAAAAATTACATCATCCCCCAAGTAATAACCAGGATTGGTACCGGGCACCATCCCCGGATGATTAGCGACGATATCGCTAGACACCTTGAGCGGGGGGCACGATTGCTTCTCCTGTTCGCCGAGCTGGGGAATTGTTTTCCCACTTCTTCGTTCTGCTAACCTGGCATCACTAGAAGTACTTCCCGACCGCCGCGCTTCTTCATATGTCTTTTTAATAATCCGGACATAGTTGGAATCCGGCGGAGGCGGTGGTGGTCGCTTCAGGGCATCGATAGTGCGCTTCAGTTTCACCGGATCTAGCTTCTCCTTCGGAGGTGGAGATTTCTTTGCAAAATGGGCCCTCAATTGCTCCTGACATATCTCCTCGTTTTCAGACTCGGTCCTCTCATATGGTAACTTTTTCAGAGGCTTGAGAGATCGGGGACCGTATCTGTATTCCCTCCTGCCTCTGCTTGTACTGCTAGCCGCCGGAGCGGCGGCGTCTCCCTTCCGTCGTTGCTTGCCGGAGAAGGAGGCGGGGTGCCCTGATCACTCGCCGGAGGAGGAGGAGGAGGAGGCGGAGTGCCCTCACGCGTCGGAGGAGCCGAAGAAGGAGGCGGGGTGCCCTGATCACTCGTCGGAGGAGGAGGTGGAGGAGGAGGCGGAGTGCCCTGTCTCGCCGGAGGAGGAGGAGGAGGCGGAGGCGTCCAATTTGGAAGCTTGATGTACTCCTTCTGCCATAGACATGTACTCCTCAGAGCATGAACCAGATGATTCTCCCCTTCACCTATAGAGTGTTCAAGCTCGAGCTCCTCAAATCCCTCCATTACTTCATCCACCGTCACAACAGCATAGCCATGTGGAATCGGTGAGCAGTGAAAAGTTCCGTTGGGTTGAGGAGGTGCAACAGAGCCGACAACCGCCTTCAAAGTGAGGTTCCGATGTTTCGTCATAAGCTCGCAATGTTGAGCCTCCGTGATAGTATCCACGGGGTAGCTAGGAGCCATGAAGTCAGGCTGAACGGGCTCCGTGGAAGCCACGCTGCTTCTCCGCTGAGATGGCGGGGTAGCTTCTGGGGTAGATTCGTGCCGCTGAGATGGTTGGCCGGCAGCTCGCTGGCTCTCAGCTTCCTCTAGCTTTTGTAGTCTTGCATTGACCTTCTGCATTTCGCTCAGCTCCGCTTTCCTCTTTCTCTCCCGGCTTCTATAACCGCCTGCGCCGGGAAACCCAACCTTCCACGGAACGGAGCCTGGTGTGCCTCGTGTTCGTCCAGGGTGCTCATCATTCCCTAGGGCCAGAGTCAACTCGTCCTTCTCTCTGTCGGGAATGAACGTCCCTTGCTGCGCTGCGGTGATATACTCCTGAAGCTTCGTGACGGGTATTGCAAGTTGCTCGTCCGTCCAGCGGCACTTCCCTGTTTCAGGGTCCAAAGTTCCCCCAACCCCGAAGAACCAAGTCCTTGAACGGTCTGGCCAGTTCAATGTCTGTGGTATGACCGCTTTAGCAATCATGTCATTCTCAGCTTTGTCCCACAACGGCCGGGCTCTGAGGTAGCCACCTGACCCCGTGTGATGGTGATACTGCTTCTTTGCAGCATTGATCTTGTTTGTCTCTGACATTTTCTTACTCTTGTCCGATGTCTTGTAGGCCACAAATGCGGGCCAGTGATCTCTTATCTTCTCATATCGGCCCCTGAATTCTGGAGTCTCCCCTTTGTCGACAAACTTTGATTTCAACTCCTTCCACCTCCTGAATAGATCTGCCATCTTCTTAAGAGTACACGCCTTGACCAGTGGCTCTATAACTGGCTTGTTCGGATCCTCCTCTGGCGGTAGGGTGAAATTTGCCTTCAGCGCGGTCCAAAGATCATCTTTCTGTCTATCGGTGACATAATCACCTTCAGGGGCGCCGTCCTTAGGCTTATTCCATTGCTTGATGCTGATCGGGATGTCGTCCCTAACAATAGCTCCGCACTGAGCAGAAAATGCGTCCTTGGTCCGCTTGGGTTCAATCGGATGGCCATCGTGCGCGAGTGCTGTGATCGTGAACTTTTCGTCCTTTTGCAACCTCTTCTTCTGGCCTCGTCTCGTTACCGAAGTTTGGCTTGATCCGGAGGGCTAGAAAAGAAGAAAGAAGAGTTAATATATCAAAACAATTAATGCATCAATTAGCTAGTCAGCACAGGCTTAATTAATATATATACCTCGCCGGACTTTGCAACAGCTCCGTCCTCCGGCATTCGGTCACCGGAGCCATCATGATCATGTCCTTCCTCCTCCATTGTTCGATCACCGGAGCCGTCATCCTCTCCTTCCAGACCATCGGTGTCGTTGAGATACGACAAGACATCACGTCCGTCGCGGATTATATCCCCCAACAACTGTTCTTATTCCAAGTCTCTTTGATCCATAGTTTCTGCAAATATTACAACATGGCAATTAATATACAAACATGAATGTCCGACGTCCGGACCGCCTCTCTCATGAATGTCAAACAAGGGATTCTCTTAACCTTTAAGGGATTTAACAAAATGTCGCCATTCTGAATGTGCAGAAAATGGTCCATGTTTTTCCTGATCTCATCTACCCTTCTATATGTCACGTTGTCTAGTACTGTCAAAGGATTGAAGAACTTTGACATATGATCAAATATTGTTGCATATGTCAAAATTCAAACTTTGACAAATGATCAAACTTTGACATATGATCAAATGTTGCATATGTCAAAATTCAAACTTTGACATATGATCAAACTTTGATATATGATCAAATGTTGCATATGTCAAAATTCAAACTTTGACATATGATCAAACTTTGATATATGTCCACCGCGATATAAAATGATACATAGACTTGTTCGGGCGAGAGGGGGTTGATCGACGTCCCCCCTCATGTCGAAGTTACCGCTTTTTTTCTAAGGTTACCGGAGTTATCTATGTTACCGGAGTTATCTATGTTACCGGAGGGTGTAGACGACAACGACGCTCACCCCTCATGTCATGTCCGACGTCCCCCCTCATGTCAAAGTTATCGGGGAGGGGGTAGACGACAACGACGCTCACCCCTCATGTCCGACGTCCCCCCTCATGTCGAAGTTATCGGGGAGGGGGTACAGGTGGCCTCGACAACTCTTCTAGGGTTTGGGGTGGCCTCGACAACGCTCTTTTAACTCATTTAACTCGTTTAACTTGGTAAATTTGGGTGGCCTCGACAAATTCCGGATCCGTTTGGGGTGGCCTCAACAACACTTCTAGGGTTTGGGGTGGCCTCGACAACACTTCTATATACATGCCCGATGCCAACGTGATGATAGAGCCGATGCCAACATTTTCATTTAACAAAAAAACTACCTTCCAAAAAAGACTTGCATTTTCGTACATATGAAAAACAACAAAGTTTGTATACAAAAGTGCACATATACATTTCATACATGAACATATACACATGAAAATTTATCTATCTATCTATCTCATCTCATACATGAACATATACACACATATACATGAACATATACACATATACATGAACGACGGCGCCACGTCAGCATCGCCGGAGTTAAGCCGGCGAGTCCCTTCCCGACGGCGGACGACGGGCGACAGGGCGCGACAAGCAGAGCTACGGCTCGCAGGGCGCGGCGGGCGACGGGCGACGGGGCGCGACAAGCAGAGCGTGGCGGGCGACAGCGTCGGGGCACGGGGGGGGGGAGGAGGAGAGGAGGGGAACGGCGCGGTGGGCGACGGTGTCAGGGCGCGGGGGGGGGGGGGGGAGGATGAGAGGAGGGGAACGGCGAGGCGGCTCACAGTGGGTGCGGGGACGGCGTCGGGGGCAGCTCGGCGATGGCGACGACGGCGAGGTGGAGCAGCCTGGCGGCGTCGGGGCAGGGCTCGGCGGCGACGGCGACGAGGAGCAGGGCGTCGGGCGGAGAAGAACACGATTTGGAGAAACTGCTAAGTGCATGGGCTTATATACCCAGAGCCTTTGGTCCCGGTTGGTGCCACCAACCGGGACCAATGCCCACCTTTGGTCCCGGTTGGTGCCACCAACCGGGACCAAAGGTCTCTTTTCGTCAGCCCAAAGGGCGGGAAACAGGGACCTTTGGTCCCGGTTGGTGGCACCAACCGGGACCAAAGGTGGGCATTGGTCCCGGTTGGTGCCACCAACCGGGACCAAAGGGTGGTGCTGCCCGGGGCCAAATGTTTAGTCCCACCTCGCTAGTTGAGAGGGCTCGAGAGTGGTTTATAAGCGCTGCTGCGCACAACCTCTCGAGCTCCTCTCAACAGCAGGCTTACGGGCCTAATTGCACACGCCCCTGCCTGTGGGCCTTCTAGGCCTTCAGCGGGCCCGAATCCTGGCCCAACCTGGTGGTTGGGTTTCTAGTCGTATTCAGGCCGTTGTGGCCTAGTAGGCGGCATTTTTTTTTAATTTTTTTCTACTTTTTTTGTTTTCTTTTTTGCTTTATTTATTTTCTTTTGTTTCTACTTACAGTTTTTCAGTGATTCTTTTTGCTTTTAGGTCACAAAAATTATAAACTTTCTGTTAGTGCCATTAGTTTCCAAATTTGAATAGTTTAAATTTGAATTCTTTTAAATTGGTGTGAATAACTAGTTTGTGAATAACTTTACTATAAAAATAGATTTTTGAGTGATTCTTTTTCCTGCTATTTAATATTACTGTGTTTTATCATTATATTCAATTTGGTCATTTTTAGGTTATTTTAAATGTCTGTTTTAACCAAAAACAGATTTTGTTATTTTAGTTTGCTATTAAAGTTTCTAAAAAAAATCTTTATGAAAATTCTTTTTGCTATTAATGTTTTGAACAAAAAATACTTTGATAACTTTAGTTGCATAAATTTTATATAATTTTAGTTTCATAAATACTAGAGGTTTATAAAATCAATTTTCAACCCTTTCTGACTTCATTTCCTATTTTTAATGCATTTATTGATTTTTTTAAGCTACATGACCCTGAAATTGAAAAGCACTACAAATGAACTCTGAACAGGTTGAAAGTTGGCATGGTATCATCATTTCATCCACATAGCATGTGCTAAAAAGTTGAGAGGGTTACGACAAAAACTGGATGCACTTCGTGTACAAAATGGACAATCTCTTTCGAAGTATCAGGGTTTCGGACGAAAACTCATCTGTTACAAAGGGATTTCATTTTTTTGAACTTATTTGAACTCCAGACTTTTTGTGTGTTCAAAATGCACCATTCAGGAAGAAGCACACGGATCGTGTGTTTCTTTCAAGCGCTTGTGAGCTGTTGGATCAGCACTATAACGACTAGTCCCGGTTCGTGCTAGCAACCGGGACTAAAGAGGCACACGACCCTATATATAGCCCACCTGTCGGACACTTAGTGTGTGTACTCATTCGGATTCCCTGCCTACGGTCCGATGGTGCATTTCATATGCGGGCACTCACGAGCCACCGTCGGGTTGTATGCAGGGGAAACCGTGTGTTTTGTTGATCTATCTAGAAATCCTGCAATTCATCGACCGAATGCAAATCATTCGGATTCCCTGCATACGGTCCGACGGTGCATTTCATATGCGGGCACTCACGAGCCACCGTCGGGCTGTATGCAGGGGAAACCGTGTGTTTTGTTGATCTATCTAGAAATCCTGCAGTTCATCGACCGAATGCAAATCATTCGGATTCCCTGCATACGGTCCGACGGTGCATTTCATATGCGGGCACTCACGAGCCACCGTCGGGCTGTATGCAGGGGACACCGTGTGTTTTGTTGATCTATCTAGAAATCCTTTCATTTTCCGACGGTATATTTCATTTTTCCAACTCCATTTTTACAAAGACAGTTAGAAAGAAACAAAAGACAAATAGAAAGGATGATGCTCAATTGGCGGACAAAACGGACAATCTCTTTCGAAGTATTAATTAGGATTTCATACGAAAACTCATCTGTTACAAAAGGCATTTCATTTCTTCACATGTAACTGCAATGATATAGTTGTGAAGAGAAAGTCTTCACTTTTTCTTCGCTTGTGTCCTTTGCTTGTTGTGCCGTAACCATGGATAATCTTCATCGTTTAAGAGGGTGCTTGGGTCAGCCTTGACTTTGAAGGGAGGAATTTCATGAAACTTTTCATAATCTTCAGACATGTCTGTCTTGCCCTCTAATCCCATGATGTCTCTTTTCCCTGAAAGAACTATGTGGCGCTTTGGCTCATCGTATGATGTATTCGCTTCCTTATCTTTTCTTTTTCTCAGTTTGGTAGACATGTCCTTCACATAGAAAACCTGCGCCACATCATTGGCTAGGACGAATGGTTCGTCTGTGTACCCACGATTGTTCAGATCCACTGTTGTCATTCCGTACTGTGGGTCTTCCTGTACCCCGCCTCCCGACAGATTGACCCATTTGCACTTAAACAAAGGGACCTTGAAATCATGTCCATAGTCAAGTTCCCATATGTCCACTATGTAACCATAATATGTGTCATTTCCCCTATTGGTTGCTGCATCAAAGCGGACACCGCTGTTTTGGTTGGTGCTCTTTTGATCTTGGGCGATCGTGTAAAATGTATTCCCATTTATCTCGTACCCTTTGTAAGTCAATACAGTCGAAGATGGTCCCCTGGCCAACGAGTACAACTCATCAGAAACAGTGTTGTCACCCATGAGACGTGTTTGCAACCAACTGCTGAAAGTCCTGATGTGTTCATATGTAATCCAGTCGTCACACTGCTCCGGGTGTTTGGAGCGCAGAATATTCTTGTGTTCATCGACATACGGGGTCACCAAGGTAGAATTCTGTAGAACTGTGTAGTGTGCTTCAGACCAAGAATGCCCGTCCCTACATATTATTGAGTGCGCTCCTAGCGTGCCTTTTCCATTCAGTCTCCCCTCATACCGTGATTGAGGGAGACCAATCTTCTTAAGGTCAGGAATGAAGTCGACACAAAACCCAATGACATCCTCTGTTTGATGGCCCATGGAGATGCTTGCTTCTGGCCTAGCGCGGTTACGAACATATTTCTTTAAGACTCACATGAACCTCTCAAAGGGGAACATATTGTGTAGAAATACAGGGCCCAGAACGACAATCTCGTCGACTAGATGAACTAGGACGTGCGTCATGATATTGAAGAAGGACGGTGGGAACACCAGCTCGAAACTAACAAGACATTGCACCAAATCACTTCTTAACCTTGGCAGGATCTCTGGATCAATCACCTTCTGAGAGATTGCATTGAGGAATGCACATAGCTTCACAATGGCTAATCGAACGTTTTCCGGTAGAAGCCCCCTCAATGCAACCGGAAGCAGTTGCGTCATAATCACGTGGCAGTCATGAGACTTTAGGTTCTGGAACTTTTTCTCTGCCATATTTATTATTCCCTTTATATTCGACGAGAAGCGAGACGGGACCTTCATACTGAGCAGGCATTCAAAGAAGATTTCCTTCTCTTCTTTGGTAAGAGCGTAGCTGGAAGGACCTTCATACTGCTTTGGATGCATGCCGTCTTTTTCATGCACACGTTGCTGTTCCTCCCGTGCCTCCGGTGTATCTTTTGTCTTCCCATACGCTCCCAAGAAGCCTAGCAGGTTCACGCAAAGATTCTTCATCACGTGCATCATGTCGATTGCAGAGCGGACTTCTAGGTCTTTCCAATAGGGTAGGTCCCAAAATATAGATTTCTTCTTCCACATGGGTGCGCGTCCCG
Organism: Elymus sibiricus; assembly: GCA_039707655.1. Lineage (NCBI taxonomy): Eukaryota > Viridiplantae > Streptophyta > Magnoliopsida > Poales > Poaceae > Elymus > Elymus sibiricus. Next base: position 486,365,006 of record CM077671.1, read on the forward strand.
CATCGTCAGTCGGAACAGATAGTTCGTCAGGACCCTTTCCAAATATTACATGTAAATCATTGACCATATCAAGTATGTGATCACCAGTACAGAGGGCGGGCTTCTTCCGGTGATCTGCCTCACCTTTGAAATGCTTTCCTTTCTTTCGACATTGATGGTTGGTCGGAAGAAATCGACGATGCCCCAGGTACACATTCTTCCTGCATTTGTCCAAATATATACTGTCGGTGTCATCTAAATAGTGTGTGCATGCGTGGTATCCCTTGTTTGTTTGTCCTAAAAGGTTACTGAGAGCAGGCCAATCGTTGATGGTTACAAACAGCAACACATGTAGGTCAAATTCCTCCTGTTCGTTCTCATCCCACACACGTACACCTCTTCCATTCCATAGCTGTAAAAGTTCATCAACTAATGGCCTTAGGTACACATCAATGTCATTGCCGGGTTGCTTAGGGCCTTGGATGAGCACTGGCATCATAATGAACTTACGCTTCATGCACAACCAAGGAGGAAGGTTATACATACATAGAGTCACAGGCCATGTGCTATGCTTGCTGCTCTGCTCCCCAAAAGGATTAACGCCATCTGCACTTAAACCAAACCATACATTCCTCGGGTCACCTGTAAAGTCGCTCCACTTTCTCTCGATCTTTCTCCACTGCGACCCGTTAGCGGGTGCTCTCAACTTCCCGTCTTTCTGACGGTCTTTTTTGTGCCATTGCATCAACTCGGCATGCTTTTTGTTTCTGAACAGACGTTTCAACCGTGGTATTATAGGAGCATACCACATCACCTTGGCAGGAACCCTCTTCCCGGTGCGCTGGCCCTCAACATCACCAGGGTCATCTCTTCTTATCTTATACCGCAATGCACCGCATACCGAGCATGCGTTCAAATCCTCGTACGCACCGCGGTAGAGGATGCAGTCATTAGGGCATGCATGTATCTTCTGCACCTCCAGTCCTAGAGGGCATAGAACCTTCTTTGCTTCGTACGTACTGCCGGGCAATTCGTTATCCTTTGGAAGCTTCTTCTTCATTATTTTCAGTAGCGAACTAAATCCCTTGTCAGATACACCATTGTCTGCCTTCCATTGCAGCAATTCCAGTGTGGTACCGAGCTTTCTGTTGTCATCTTCGCAATTTGGGTACAACCCTTTTTTGTGATTCTCTAACATGCGATCGAACTTCAACTTCTCCCTTTCACTTTCGCATTCTCTCTGTGCATCAACAATGACCCGGCGAAGATCATCATCGGGCACATCGTCTGGTTCCTCTTGATCTTCAGCTTCCCCCATTGCAGCATCACCGTATTCAGGGGGCGGGTAGTTGTTGTCATCCTCTTCTTCTTCGTTGTCTTCCATCATAACCCCTCTTTCTCCGTGCTTGGTCCAAACATTATAGTGTGGCATAAAACCCTTCTCAAGCAGGTGGAAGTGAAGGGTTTTAGAGTTGGAGAAAGCCTTCGTATTCTCACAGACAGTACAAGGACAATGCATAAAACCAGTCTGCTTGTTTGCCTCAGCCGCTTCGAGAAAATTATGCAGGCCCTCAATATACTCGGAGGTGCGTCGGTCACCGTACATCCATTGCCGGTTCATCTGCGTGCATATCATGAATAGAGAAGTGACCAAATTAATAGAAATTCATCATCACATTAAAGCCAAAGTATAGTAGTGACCAAAATAAATACATAACGTTCATACATAGTTCTCATTATTGAACATCATATAGCTCTCTAGAGCATCTAATTAAAACATACATTGAAACTAGAAAATTTAAATGCAACAACAAATGCAATCATAACCGCAACTAAGGTACCAATTGATCCAACGGCATAATGATACCAAGCCTCAGTATGAATGGCATATTTTCTAATCTTTCTAATCTTCAAGCGCATTGCATCCATCTTGATCTTGTGATCGTCGACGACATCGGCAACATGCAACTCCAACTTCATCTTCTCCTCTTCAACTCTTTGTAAATTTTCTTTCAAGTAATTGTTTTCTTTTTCAACCAAATTTAACTTCTCGACAAGAATTTCTATGTCGGTTGGAATTTCCGGTTCACATACCTCCTAGATTAAAAAATCTATGTCACATCCGAATCATAATTGTCATAAACACTAAATAAAACAAATAGTTATAAAAGATAATATATACCACATCCGAATCATAGACCGGACGAGGGCAAATGAATAGAGAAGTGAATAGAGAAGTGATCAAATGTTATTATTGAAAAAATAAATACATAAAGTTCACACATAGTTCTCATAGAACAACATACAGCTCTCTAGAGCATCTAATTAAAACATAAATTGAAACTAACATACAACTATGTAAAACATTTAAATGCAACAACAAATGCGATCATAATGGCAACTAAGGTAACAATTGATCCAACAGCATAATGATACCAAGCCTCATTATCAATGGCATATTTTCTTATCTTTCTAATCTTCAAGCGCATTGCATCCATCTTGATCTTGTGGTCATCGACGACATCGGCAACATGCAACTCCAATTTCATCTTCTCCTCCTCAATTCTTTTCAATTTTTCTTTCAAATCCTCGTTTTCTTTTTCAACTAAATTTAACCTCTCGACAAGAGGGTCGGTTGGAATTTCCGGGTCACATACCTCCTAGATAAACACATCTATGTCACGTTGGTCGGCATAATTGTCATAAACACTAAATAAAACAAATAGTTATAAAAGATAATATATACCACATCCGAATCATAGACCGGACGAGGGCTGACGTGGGCGGATACCATGACCATGGCACTATATAATAACAAACAATAATAAAAGTAAGAAAATTACACAAGTATCTATCTAAATGATACAAGTAAGAACTTTTTTCTTTTAGAAAGAAGATAAGAAGAAGAGGCTAACCAAGGTGGTGCCGGCGCCGAGATGGACGCGGGCGATCGACGGCGGTGAGGACGGGGACGGGACAGGACAGACCGCCAAACCTAAACAAATCTTGAGAAAAATGGAGCTTGGACAAGGAGCTTCGAGAGCAGAAAGCTTAAGTGTGGCTCGGGCATTTCATCGAACACCTCATGTGCATAGGAGGTGAGCTAGAGCACCACAAAGCTCTCCCCTCGCCAGCCAGAAAAATAGAGCAGTGTGGAGTGCTCTGCTCGCTGGCGAGGGGGTATATATAGGCATCTCATTGGTCCCGGTTCGTGGCTGGAACCGGGACCAAAGGATCCCCTTTGGTCCCGGTTCCAGCCACGAACCGGGACCAATGGTTGTGGGCCAGGAGCGAGGCCCATTGGTCCCGGTTCGTGTCTGGAACCGGGACCAAAGGGGTCATACGAACCGGGACCAATGCCCCACGAGGCCCGGCCGGCCGCCTGGCCTCACGAACCGGGACCAATGCCCCCATTGGTCCCGGTTCGTGAGTGAACCGGGACTAATGGGCTGGCCCGGCCTGGACCAAAGCCCTCTTATGTACTAGTGGATGGAGAAGTTTTGAGGATACAGGGGGTTTTGAGGGGATTTGGTGGAATGAAGGGATTCACCCAATCCTCTGAAATCCCTCCTTCCACAAACCTCCCCATTCCCTTCCTGTCAAACGAGGCCTCAAGGTCTGAAAACCGCGTGGAAAGGAGGGGTTCGGAGGGGACTCGGAGGGGTTAGCCCACGGAAACCCGGCGTACCAACAGGCCATCAGGGTTTTGCGAGATTTCTGGGCCACGCGAGGATAATCCGCTAAAATCCCCTCCGATCCACTTCTGCCAAACGAGGCCTGATGAATTTTCGCGCGGATTATTGGTCATCCGTGACGTGGACGGGTCCAACGTCAGGAAAATGGTCAAAATCCCTAGGAGACCGGTCGTCCTTCTCCCCATCTCTCGCATCTCACCTCCCCTCACCCCCCGCCATGGACACCGCCTCCGGTCCGGCGCCGCAGCACCCCACATTTGAACCTTGAGTCCACATCCGCTGCTGCGCCCACTCCACCTACTGCCACCTCCGGTCTCGCCCCGTCGCCGTTCAGCCACTCGAGCTCGCCGCGGCACCCCACATTTTTTTTGACCTGTAAGCAGCAGGAGAGGCTCCTACTGTGTTATATTAAAAAACATAAGAAATATTACATGTTACAAGCCCAGTACAAACTGGCTGGCCCCACTGAGGGGGGAAGAGGAGAAGCAAGTCTCTAGTGAAACTAAGAACTGGAAGAAGATCTTAGAGTAGATCAACACAAAATTATACAGAGAGTGCTAAAAGAGTTAGGTAGTCCCAAAATTCCTTGTGCACTCTATGTTTCAGCCTAAGCAAATCTCCTTTGGTCCTCTCCCTCCAGGCTGCCAAGGTGGGTTGAATATTCCTGAAGATATGGTTATTGCGTTCCTTCCAAATGTTCCATGCAGCAATCCCAAGTATCTCCAAGAATAGTTTACCTGAATAGCTCTGTTTGACAGACTGGATGGCCTGAAGCCTAGAATGAGAATTATCCCAGAGAATTCCCAATTTTGACCAGCATGAGACACTAAAAGGGCATAGGAAAAACAGGTGATCAATCGTTTCTTCAGTACCCGAAGCACAAAGGACACAGTGGAACCCATCCTCAGTGTGAAAGTGTCTTCTTCTCAGCATATTTCTGGTATTCAATCTATCAGCAAGAAGAAACCACATGAAAACCTTCAGTTTCATTTGCAATTTAGAACTCCAAATCCAGCTGAAGGGGGGTGGAGCAATGATATCTTTATGGCAATGAGTGTAGAATTTCTTGGCTGAGAATGATGAACCCCATGTAAAAACCCACGAATCCAAAATCCCACTCTGATCCAAGTTGTCAGGTCTTAGATCATTCACTTGCTGCAGTTCAGCAAATGCTTCTGGAGAGAGTGGTAGATGGAAAACCTCTGCCAAGTTATCTGAAGTGAAGAAAGTAGCCACCGAACAGTCTTCATCTCTGACATAGGAAAATAAACAAGGGAAACGAGCAGATAGCGCTTCCACATTCCATACATCATGCCACATGGAGATATGTTGACCATTACCAATGACTCCCGAAGCCACCCCTCTGAATTCTGGCATTAGTTTACAGATTTGCTTCCACCAAAAGGATCCACAACTAGCAGTAGCATGAGGGATGGAGGTGTTGTAATAGGTGTCCCATATTAATCGAACCCATGGAAGATTTGCTCTATTGTAAAACTTATCCAGAAATTTCAGCAGCAAGGCCTTATTCTCAAACCCATGTTGATGACACCTAACCCGCCAGATTTCCCAGGACAGCAGACTCTGTTCCACGCCACCATCGAGTTGCATGTGGTGCCTTGATCAGATTTCTTTGTCCAGATGAAACACCTTCTGATCTTGTCAAAATACTTAAGAAACTTTTGATTTAGTTGCAGAGTACACATTGCATAGCTCAACATGGAAGTAGCAAGTGTGTTGACAAGAGTTATCCGCGAAGCATGACAAAGTAGAGAGCATGTGCTTGATAATTTCTGTTCCACACGATCAACCAAAGGCATTGGATCAGTCATTGAGGGCTTAGTAGTTCCCATGGGCAAACCAAGATAGGTAAAGGGCATCTTACCAATAGCACAACCGAACACATTTGCAAGGTTTGAAATGACAGCTGGATCAGCCACATTAATAGGTACCATGATTGATTTCTGAAAGTTAATTCTAAGACCAGAGGAGAGGGCAAAGTCCTGCAACACTGCTTTCAGATGAGCCAACTGATCAGCACAAGCCGGGAGTAATATAATCCTGTCATCCGCGTACTGAATAATGGGGAATTTGCCTTATCTCGGGATTGGTAGCTGCAAGTTACCAATTTGGAATTCATGGTTTATTACATATTGCAGCAATTCAGCTGCTAGTACAAATAAGAGAGGTGACGCTGGGTCACCTTGTCTCACACCCCGTTTACAGTGAAAACTCTTCCCCGGAATCGCATTGAGCAGCACTGCAGAGTTACCCGAGGAAAGAATAGATGTAATCCAGTTGATCCATCTATCATCAAAACCCAACTTCCGCATCATTACAATGATGAGCTCGTGCTCCACCAGATCAAACGCTTTTTCAAAATTCAGCTTTAGCAACACTATACCTCGACCAGATTGCTGACATTGGAAAATAAATTCAAAGGCCCAAGCAAGGCAGTCTTGTATTGAACGGCCTTTAATGAACCCGTACTGATTTTCATGAATGAGTTGGAGAATTACATTTGGCAGGCGATCAGCTAACAGCTTAGTCAATAGTTTGAGGCAGCAATTTAACAGAGAGATCGGGCGATAATCATTCACAGAGGAAGGGTTCATCTTTTTGGGAATAAGCGTGATAAGGGAGGCATTTAAGCAGTCCAGTGAGAGATTACCTTCCCAAAACTTCATACAGAGATTATAGAAATCCTCCTTTATAATATCCCAACAAGATTTAAGAAAACAACCATTGAACCCATCCGGCCCCGGAGCTTTATCAACAGGAATTTTTAACACAGCCTCATCAATCTCTTTATGGGTGAAGGGTGCAGATAGCCCACCCAAATCATGATTGGCATTGATAAGCAAGTCCAGATTAAATTTCATATCAATGGGAATCGAGGTTCCCAACCTCTCTTTGAAAGCATTGTGGAGAGCTGCAGCCATACTATCATGGTCATCCAGAACGACACCATTGGGAAGAGTTAAAGTTGCAATGGAATTTGATCGATGCCTCTGAGTAGCCATTCTATGAAAAAAATTAGTGGGCTCATCACCATATTTAATATATCGAATTGTACATCGAGCGTTCCCGTACTGTTGCTTGTAGGCATGCAAACAAACTATGTGATTTTTTAGAATGACCCTGAAGTTCCACTCATGAATAAGCAACTGTCTCCTTTCCTCAATGCCATCTATCATTTTCAAAGCGCTTTCAGAATTCTTCATCAACAAAGATAAACGTGAAAGCTGTTTGCTCCATTTAGTCAGGGCCTGACGAACGTGCTTAAGTTTAAGATTCAGTCTTTTTGCAGGGTCCAAGACGTTCACCTGAATATTCCAAGCCTGGCTGACCACCTCTTTGAAACCTGGATGGGAAACCCAAAACAATTCAAACCTGAAAAGCTTGGAGCGTGGTATGTTTGCCTGCACCGAAAACAGACATGGAACATGATCCGAGACAGGTTTAGCCATAGCATTGACCGCGGTGTTCGGGTAGGACATCGTCCAATGATTCGAAGTAAGAAACCAGTCTAGTTGCTCAAGAGTGGGATCGACCTGCATATTACTCCAAGTAAAGGAAGCACCTTTGATTTGAGTTTCCACCAGGTTAAGAGATCGGATGACATCATTAAACATAAACATATCGGACACATCACCTCCAGGCTTGTTTCTATTATCTGAAAACCACATAAAGTTGAAATCCCCCATGAGAACCCAGTCCTCGTTTGAGTCAATACTCAACTCATAGAGCCAGGAAATAAAGTTTGCTCTGTCCTCTCCCACGCAAGGGCCATAGATGTTGGCTAGCATCCAAGAGGCCAAAGATTGTGTAGATTTGAAAGAAATGACCAATGCCCATTGCATAGAATCAACAACCGTACCACTGAAAACTGCGCTGTTCCAAACCACTAGGAGACCGCCTGAATTTCCTATAGACGGGACAAAAGCAAATTGATCAAAACGTCTGGGGCAAAACTTACGAATGTATGAATGGTCAAAGCGTTCACGCTTAGTTTCCTGAATGCAAATTATCGCACAACCTGAGTTATCAATGTGCGAGCGCAGTGTCGAGTGTTTTTTCTCCGCTCCAATACCGCGAATATTCCAACAAATAATGCTCCACGGCCTAATCGAATGGATCATCAAAAATATATAACGGCAACAGTAACGCAGAGAAACAAAAGCAAGGTAGCACTTCTGAACAAAGGACCGAAGTGCCACGACATTAACCAAGCAAACAAGTTCAGGCACCGCAAAATAAACATGAGAACATTAACAGCAAAGCAATGAAACTGCGGGCACATTATTAAGCTGCTAAATTTACTCCTGGGCATGCTCCGAGGCCTTTGGAGCAAGCAACTTCTCCTCGGCCAACTCAGAAGCAGGAATGCTACATTCTTCTGTGCCCAGCTTCTGCAACTTAGCGATAGAGAGGGGTTCTTCAGTTTGAGTAGCAGGAGCAGGGTCAGGGACTGACATGACAGAAGCAGGGGCGATCAGAGACTTGCGTTTGCGGGAGTCAGATGGCTGGGGCACTCTGAACCCACGATACATGTTGTTACGGCTGCTTCTCCTAACTTCAGAAGTGACAATGGGAGTCATCGATCGCCTTCTTTTCTTCTTCGCAGCAATTGCAAGAGCGGAATTGGCCACAGAGGATTGCATCTGCTTGTCCAAACCCACAGGAGCAGTCCAGGCACCAAGCTGAGAGTCAGAGATACACAGACCTGGAGAGTCATCAAAGCAGAGCTTTCTGGCAACAGATCGAACATGTCCCACAAGAGTTGGGGTAGCCAACATTGCATGAACACCCAAAAACCTGACCAAATTAAAAGGCAGCGGGGGCAGCTGAAGAGAACTGATTGCTCTGAGAAGGCATGGCCTAGAGGCATCCATAAGTACTGACAGAGCAATCTGAAACACTGCAGGAACTTCTTCAGGGACCACTGTCATGTTAATCCTGTAGCAGTTAACTTGCACCACCTGCATCCCTTCAACAGCCTCAACTTCCATGGTGGAGCTGTCAGATGAGCTAGCAGCCACATTCAGATAATCATGGTAAGCTGAAAGAGGACTGTCCATGATATTGCCGTCCGGAACCAAACCATCCGAGAAACGAACTCCTTGTTCGCGAAGCATACGCTGAAAATTAATCTGTCCATTGGAAGGAAAGAACTGCGGTGATGGGGGTGCCTGAGCCAGAGGAAGAACATTGTTAGCACCAGCTGCACCATTACCACCAGCTGCACCATTGCCTTGGGAGAACACTCCATTCCGAGCAAGCCAAGCTTGGAGACGAACTTGGAAAGTTTGATCAGTAGTAACATGAGGGCCAAACAGGGGACGAGCATCTCCACCAGGAGGAGGAGAGTCTTCACCTTCCAGAGGGACATCATGCAGAAATATATTGGCATTAGCTGACCGCAATAACACAACTGGGACTGTCCATGATCTACGCTGACCACCCATCTGCCTCATAACGAAATCCTTTGGCACCAGAGAGGGGCTCATGATCCAAGCATGAAGAAGAACACCAGACAAAGGCTCCCTGGGACTGTACCATGAAAGAAGCTTGCCAAACTGAGAAACTGCCTTATCCACCCAGAACTCCGTCTGATAATCTTGCGGAAAAGCAAGCATTAAGACCCAAGTGTTTCTCCCAAGGATTGGCATCCGCATGTTGAGTGCCTCATCATGCTTGACAAAACGTAACCTCCACATCGTCATATAGCATATAAGTTTTACCAATCAGAGCATCACGAAGAGGGGGTGTGCGAATGCAGAACAATCCTAATCCCAAAGGAGAATCTTCAAAGAAACAAACAGAGAAACCATCATGATTAAGCATACCAGCAACTTCAGATCTAGCTTTAGCTCTCAGATGAATCGGGATGGCTCTGCTAGTCTCCGCGATGAGGAAGGAATCCTGATTGAGCGGCGGGTGACCACTGAGCGCTAAGTCTGCACGATCCTTCCGATCAGCCGGACCATTATCCACTGTCATGCCATGGGGAAGGAACACAAAGGGATTAACTGGAAAGTTTGCCATTGCGCGTGAGGCGCAGAGAGCTGTGGACATGGGCTGCGAGGCGGAATACGAGTCGTCAGGAGCTGGGATGAGCTTATTAAAGGTTCCCTTTGGAATCCAAACCGTCGCCCTGAAAGATCTCTGTCGTTTGCAACCTACCACCGCGTGGCCGTAGGCCCAACAGAATTGGCATCTGGTGGTCCCAACGCAGCTCGATGAAAGGTGGCCCATAGTCAGACACTTGACGCAAAAGAGAAGCGCGGGATCCACTGTCAAGCTAGCCTCATGCAAAATAACAGAACGTGGCGAAATGTGAGGAGCAAGATTAAGCTTGTTGATCTCCGACTCCAGAATCTGCTGACCATCAAACTTGCACGATTTTTGTGAATGACCAACCGAAAAGCAGGAGAGGCACCTTAGTCCAACGTGACAATGGGGAGCCAAATGTCCAAAAGATAGACAACTTGAACATGCATTAAAAAACTTTCAATACACTTGACCACATCCTAGGGTGAATAACCAGCAGTAGATAATTCCGAAAGGAGATTCCAAGTGAAGGCCTGCTGAAAATTCAAATTAGTTTGCATAATTGTCGGGCCAAACGTTCTAGGCCGAAAAAGAGGCGGATCCAACGGTGAAGACCAAGCACTGAGGCTGAATGACAAATCACCAATTTTGAATGGGATAGCTAAGATTGATTGATCCGAAGTTTAACCCATGCGAATAGAAGATGACAGTCCATCTAATGAAATCGAATCAATAGGATTGCAACCAGACTGAGATCCCGAAGCCTTAAACTCTGAAATCCAAGTAGAGGTAGTGGAATTCACCGAAGGGCCAAAACCCAGCCGAGACTTGATAGCCATGGGTTTACGCGGAGCAGATTGACCACCCTGAAGTAAACCAGAAGGAATACGGAGATAATGCTGAGTGACATGATTCCTTCTAGATCCAGAGATCCATCTCACATCCAAATTAAGATCACCTCGATCTCGGGGAGCCCTCATACCATGAAATAACTTGAAAGAACAAGAGAAGGCCAAACTCGAAAACCCTCCAAGGGAGTGAACGAAATTCCCAACCCTATTAGATGCAACCGAAAAACGGAAACGATGATCTGATAAAAGGCAGACGTTGAAACCCTTGATGTTGCCCCCCAAACAAGAACAAAGAGCCATAGCCACTGAATCCACATCCAAGCGGAAGGAGGAAGAATGGAAGACCACAACCAAAAAGAATTCCGAGGATGAAGGAGATCCATCAAAATGGACCACCGATTTGAAACGCTGACGCACCTGAGCAGCCACCTTCTGGCCATGGGAGAAATCCCAATCAATGATGGAATCCATCCTAGCAATCTGGTGGATGCCATGGGGGGCAGCCACGGTGAGGTGGGAGGGGAGGGAGGAGGGGGTGAGAGGGGGTGGGAGAGAGCCATCTTCGGGAAAATACTGTGGCACCCCACATCTAGACCCTGACATCCCAAATCGATCGGCGCCCCTCGTTGCGGCACTGCCCGGTCGACGTCCAGCCGCTGCCTCACCATCCAGTCGCCGTCCAAGCACTCCAGCACCGCTTCCATCCCCATCAAAGTCGACGTCCAGCCGCTCCCTCACCATCCTGCCACGTCCAAGCACTCCAGCGCCGCTTCCATCCCCGTCGAACGTCGACGTCCAGCCACCCCCTCACCATCCTGCCGCCGTCCAATCACTGTATCGTCTCTTCCATCCACATCGACATCGGCGTCCAGCAGCCACCCACTCAAGCGCCGCCTTGCTCCCCATCGATCGCGGCAGGGCCTCTACTTCCAGATCCGCTCTGCATCGCCCCCCTGTTTCCTTCCTGACCAGCGCCTTGATAACCCACAAGTGTAGGGGATCGTTTGTAGCCTTTTTCGATAAGTAAGAGTGTCGAACCCAACGAGGAGCTAAAGGTAGAACAAATATTCCCTCAAGTTCTATCGACCACCGATACAACTCTACGCACGCTAATGCTTGCTTTACCTAGAACAAGTATTAAACTACTTTGTGGGAATAAAACTAGAAGTACTTTGCAAGAAAATAAAGAACGTGGAAATAAAAGTTAGGTGATGTTTTAATAAAAGAACAATAAAAGTAAATAACTTAGTAGAACGCTTTTTGTGTGTAACACAAGAGAAAGATTGTCCCTAGGCAATTGAATATAATATGATAGATACTTGTCATATGCAATGGCGGAGAGGCATACGCTAACACACTTTCCATACTTGGATCATATGCACTTATGATTGGAACTCTAGCAAGCATCCGCAACTACCAAAGATCATTAAGGTAAAACCTAACCATAGCATTAAGTATCAAGTCCTCTTTACTCCCATACGCAACAACCCACGTACTCGGGTTTATGCTTTTGTCACTCAAGCAACCCACCATAGGTATATCATGAACATATTGCAATGCCCTATAGCGGGGATCCCTCACGTTTGCGCGACACGGAGGGCACCATAGGACAGCACCATGTCAACATAAAACTCACATCCATAACATCATACCACAATTAACCCATAGGACAAAAGATATCTACTCAAACATCATAGGATAGCAAAATATCATTGGGAAATAATATATGGAGTTGAGCACCATGATTAAGTACAGATTACGGTGGGGAAGAGAGGTGTTACACCGCTGCATAGAGGGGGAGAGAGTTGGTGTTGACGGCGGCGAAGTTGTTGGTGTAGATCATCGTCACGATGATTGCCCTGGCGGCGTTCCGGCGCCACCGGGAGAGAGGGCAAGAGAGACTCCCTCCTTATTCTTCTTCCTCGGCCTCCCCCTAGATGGGAGGAGAGTTCCCCCTATGGTCCATGGCCTCCATGGCGGCGGAGGGGCAGGAGCCCCTCCTAGATTGGATCCCCCCTCTCTGTTCTCTTCTGTTTCGCCTTCCTGTTTTCTGGCCGAAAACCGTTTCTTATACTCCCGGACATCCGTAACTCCAATCGAGCTGAGATTTTGAGGGGATTTTTATCCAAAAATTAGCTTCCTTGCACCCGAAGGAGAGCTCCAACCGACGTACGAGGTGGGCACAACCCACCACCATGCGTTTGAGCCCCCTAGGCACGCCGTGGTGTATCTTGGGGGCTGTGGGTCTCCGTTTGCGTTGATTCCACTTCTCAAAATTCACAAATGTTCCAAAAATAAATCTCCGTAAATTTTCATCGCGTTTGGACTTCGTTTGATATGGATATTCGGCGAAACAAAAAACATGCAACAAACAGGAACCGACACTAGGCACTGGATCAATATGTTAGTCCAATAAATCATATAAAATGTTGCCAAAAATATGTGAAAGTTGTATAATATTGGCATGAAATAATCAAAAATTATAGATACGGCGGAGACGTATCAGCATCCCCAAGCTTAATTCCTGCTCGTCCTCGAGTAGGTAAATGATAAAAAAGATAATTTTTGATGTGGAATGCTACCTAGCATAATCTTGATCATATATCTAATCATGGCATGAATATTAAGACACAAGTGATTCAAAGCAATAGTCTAGTTTTGACATAAAGACATTAATACTCAGGCATCCCAACAAACAATCATGTCTTTCAAAATATCAAGGCTAAAGAAAGCTATTCCTACAAAATCATATAGCCTTGTCATGCTCTGTCTTCTTAACACAAAGTATAAATCATGTACTACCCCGGTGTCAGCCAAGCAAGTGGTTCATACTTTTTAACGCGCTTCAGCATTTTCAACTCTCACGCAATACATGAGCGCAAGCCATGGATATAACACTATGGGTGGAATAGAATATGGTGGTAGGTTTCAAAGGGGTAAAAGTGGAGAAGAAAGTCTCGCATCAACTCAGCGTATCAATGGGCTATGGAGATGCCCATCAATAGATATCAATGCGAGGAGTACGGATTGCCATGCAATGAATGCACTAAGAGTTATAAGTGTATGAAAGCTCAATATGAAAACTAAGTGGGTGTGCATCTAACTCTATAATGAGAAATTCCCACTAGTATATGAAAGTGACAACATAGGAGATTCTCTATATGATAAACATGGTGCTACTTTGAAGCACAAGTGCGGAATTAGCATGCCCCTATTCCTTCTTCTTTCATTTTTTTTCCTTTCTTCTCCTTTTTTCTTTTTTTTCTTTTTTTTTCTTTCTTTGTCCAGAGCCTCATCCCGACTTGTGGGGGAATAGTTTCCATCATCCTTTCATCACTTGTGCATGCCCTAATAATGAATAATGATGATCATCACACTTCTATTTACTTACAACTCAATACTACAACGATAGTAGAACAAAGTATGACCCTATATAAATGCAATGATCCAACATGGCAAAGATATCAAAAAACAAACAAGCCATGAAAACATCATGCTAGCTATCTTACGATCATGTAATGCAATATGACAATGAATGCTCGAGTCATCAAAACGGAGGCGGTGGAAGTTGCATGGCAATATATCTCGGAATGGCTATGGAAATGCCATAATAGGTAGATATGGTGGCTGTTTTGAGGAAGATATAATAAGGCTTATGTGTGGTAGCTTTCATATCACGTGGTTTGGATGCACCGGCGAAGTTTGCACCGACTCTCGAGGTGAGAAAGGGCAATGCACGGTACCGTAGAGGAGAGCAAATTGCAGAAAGGTAAGAGTGCGTATAATCCATGGACTCACATTAGTCATAAATAACTCACATACTTATTGCAAAAGTTTTATTAGCTCTCTCGAAGAAAAATATTACTACGCATGCTCCTAGGAGGGAGGTTGGTAGGAGTTAACCATCGCGCACCCCCGACCTTCACACAAAGATAGACAATCAAGGATAAATTGTGCTCCAACTTCCTAGCATAACGGGAGACTATACATGCATGATTCGGGAATCACAAACCTTAACACCAATACCTTACTAAACACGATCATCCACTAGTACCTCCCACATATTATCATCTCTATATCGCAAAACTATTGCAAGGGATCAAACATATCATATTCAGTGATCCCTAAGTTTTATGTAGGATTTTATGACTAACCATGTGAATGACCAATTCCTGTTGACTCTCTAAATAGATATAAGTGAAGCAAAAGAGCATTCTACGAATAATGGGTTTCTATGTGAAGAGAAACATGCAGTCCAAACTTCAAATGATATAAGTGAAGCACATGAAGCATTCTATAAAGCCATACTCAAAAGATATAAGTGAAGTGCAATGAGCATTCTATAAATAAACTATGGACTATCTCATACCAGTATGGTGCATAAAAGAAAAGTGAAAACTAAACACAAAAGACGCTCCAAGATTTACACATATCACATGAACAAAAAGAAAACGAATACATACCGATACTTGTTGAAGAAAGATGGCATGCCTTCCAGGGCATCCCCAAGCTTATACGCTTGAGTCTCCTTGGATATTTACTTGGTGTGCCTTGGGCATCACCAATCTTGAACTCTTGCCTCTCCTCCTTCTCCTCATATCGAGAC
Source organism: Elymus sibiricus (assembly GCA_039707655.1). Lineage (NCBI taxonomy): Eukaryota > Viridiplantae > Streptophyta > Magnoliopsida > Poales > Poaceae > Elymus > Elymus sibiricus. Next base: position 486,380,191 of record CM077671.1, read on the forward strand.
CTCCTCGATGTTCGAACACTTCATCCACACAAAACTTAACAGAAGACTGGTGAGATTCGTTAGTATAATAAAGCAAATTTCTACTTTAAGTACTGTTGCAAACCCATTCATATTTTATATTTGCATTATACCTGCTGTATTATAACTTTTCCATGGCTTATACTGGCGATAAAATCGATAGTTTCATCAAAACAAGCAAAACAATGCATCAAAAACAGAATCTGTCTTAAACAGGACAGTCTGTAGTAATCTGAATTTTGACCATACTTTTTTAACTCCAAAAATTCTGAAAAATTAGGAAAAATAAAAATTTTGTATAGAAATACTGTGTAAAAATTTCAGAAACTTTTGACGTTACAGTAAAAAATCAAAATTCATGCACTACAGCCAAAGTTTCTGTTTTTACACCGCACATACCAACAAGCAATCTAATCACCCTAAAGGCAAATCTTGGCACGTTATTTTTATAATACAATGGTTTTGTACAAGGGGGTAATTATTTTTGTTGGAAAAGTTTCCGTGATTCAAAACTCACAAAGTTTCCATGGGCATGAACAAAGTTCAAGGATAACCCCCACTTCAACGATGCTCATCATCTCTCTCACTTTCACCTTTCCTTTTGTGAAGTTTTAGGTTCCCTTCTATATTTTTTTTGTTTTTAAACTTTATAAAAGCACACAACAGAAATAAATGACTCTCTAAAACTTTCGAGTTGTCTCCCTGGCAGCACTTTCTTTAAAGCCATTAAGCTAGGCATAAAGTGCTCAAGTAATGGATCCACCCGGATCCCAAGGTACATCAAAGCCAATTTTAATTAACAAAGATTTGTAATTTAGTAGTGAGCACAAAGTGATATATATCATGTGACAATGAAGTCTAACTCTCTTCCTATGCATCGGCATGTCATACAAGAACAATTCATGCACATTAACTAAATGCCAATACATAGTATAAACAGTTTCTTGCAATTTCATAGTATTGGAAACATAGAGAGGTGAAGATTTGGTTCCTCTCTCATAATAATTGCAAGTAGGAGCAGCAAGCACATGCATATTATATCATTAAAATCATCATGTGTAGTAGCAAAACGCAACCCATCAATGTAATCCTTAATAAGAGCAAACTTCTATGATATAGTGTAGTTAGGAGAATTCAAAACGATAATAGGACTATCATGTGTGGGTGCAATAGCAACAATTTCATGCTTAACATAAGGAACTATAGCAAGTTCATCTTTATAAGCATAATTCATATTGGCATCATGGCCACAAGCATAGCAAGCATCAAGTTCATCAAAAAGGGATATTTCAAATGAATCCACGGGATCATAGCAATTATCATAGCATTCATCCTTCGGTAAGCATGAAGGGTAAATAAACAATGTATGAGTTGAAGAGTTACTCTCATTACAAGGTGGGCACGGGTTATCAATCCGCTCTTCCTCCTTTTGTTCTTCGCTCTCCTCCTCATCTTTTTCATCTAACGAGCTCACAATTTCAGCAACTTCTTCTTCCATAGGTCCCTGCAAAATATTAGTCTCTTCCAAGGCAGCAGACATTCTCTCAAGAAATTCAATAATATCAGCATTATATTCATAATCATCATAGCAATATTTAAGTATGGATAAATTTTCAGATTCGTACGGAACATCATCATCATACTTTTCAAGAAAAGAAGCAATTTCATAAGCACCTTTAAAAGCAACAAATTCTTCTATTCGTTCCACACCATAGTAATCATAAATACCTTTAGCATATGAAGCCAAGGTTTCATTATCATTGAATTTACATTGAAAGGGAAGGTGTCGAGCTTCTATCTTAGAGCACAAGTAAAGTCACATCTCGAGCATGCATCCCAAGCAAACCATTGCAATATACTAATTTGATCCCATAAGTGTTTCCCTTTTTGAGACAAGCGATAATCCCTAAAGTACTCACGTTGATCCAACGTATCTCCCATTATAAATTTCGATAAGGATTTCTCAGGATTATCAAAGGAGTAATTAACGTGTTTCACATAACTAGCATCGAGGGATTTAGGAGGTTCCCCATCTCCATGAGTAGCAAGTACCACTAATTTTTTTGGTGTTTCGTGTTCCATATCCATAACTAAAGATATAAACAACTAATAATAGAAAATAAAAATTACTTAGTGATAAAGCAAACAAGTACACACGAGAATATTCACCCCACGCTATTGCTCCCCGGGAAGGGCGCCAGAAAAAGGTCTTGATAACCCACAAGTGTAGGGGATCGTTTGTAGCCTTTTTCGATAAGTGAGAGTGTCGAACCCAACGAGGAGCTAAAGGTAGAACAAATATTCCCTCAACTTCTATCAACCACCGATACAACTCTACGCACGCTAATGCTTGCTTTACCTAGAACAAGTATGAAACTACTTTGCGGGAATAAAACTAGAAGTACTTTGAAAGAAAATAAAGAACGTGGAAATAAAAGTAAGGTGCTGTTTTAATAAAAGAACAATAAAAGTAAATAACTTAGTAGAACGTTGTTTGTGTAACGCAAGAGAAAGATTGTCCCTAGGCAATTGAATATAATATGATAGATACTTGTCATATTCAATGGGGGAGAGGCATACGCTAACACACTTTCCGTACTTGGATCATATGCACTTCTGATTGGAACTCTAGCAAGCATCCGCAACTACCAAAGATCTTTAAGGTAAAACCCAACCATAGCATTAAGTATCAAGTCCTCTTTACTCCCATACGCAACAACCCACCTACTCGGGTTTATGCTTCTGTCACTCAAGCAACCCACCATAGGCAAATCATGAACATATTGCAACACCCTACAGCGGGGATCCCTCACGTTTGCGCGACACGGAGGGATAGGATAGCACGATGTCAACATAAAACTAACATCCATAACAGCATACTATAATTAACCCATAGGACAAAAGATATCTACTCAAACATCATAGGATAGCCAAATATCATTGGGAAATAATATATGGAGTTGAGCACCACGTTTAAGTAGAGATTACAACGGGGAAGAGAGGTGTTACAACGCTGCATAGAGGGGGAGAGAGTTGGTGTTGATGGTGGCGAAGTTGTTGGTGTAGATCACCGTCACGATGATTGCCCCGGCGGCGTTCCGACGCCACCGGGGGAGAGGGGGAGAGAGCCTCCCTCCTTCTTCTTCTTCCTTCTCCTCCCCCTAGATGGGAGGAGAGTTCCCCCTCTGGTCCGTGGCCTCCATGGCGGTGGAGGGGCAGGAGCCCCTCCTAGATTGGATATCCCTCTCTGTTCTCTTCTGTTTCGCCTTCCTATTTTCTGGCCGAAAACCGTTTCTTATATTCCCGGAGATCCGTAACTCCGATCGGGCTGAAATTTTGAGGGGATTTTTATCCAAAAATTAGCTTCCTTGCGCCCGAAGGAGAGATCCAACTGACGTACGAGGTGGGCACAAGCCACCACCATGCGTTTGGCCCCCTGGGCGCGCCGTAGTGTATCTTGGGGGTTGTGGGCCTCCGTTTCCATTGATTCCACTTCTCAAAATTTACAAATATTCCAAAAAAAATCTCCGTAAATTTTCAACGCATTTGGACTTCGTTTGTTATGGATATTTTGCGAAACAAAAAATATATAACAAACAGGAACTGGCACTGGGCACTGGATCAATATGTTAGTCCAATAAATCATATAAAATGTTGCCAAAAATATGTGAAAGTTGTATAATATTGGCATGAAACAATCAAAAATTATAGATACGACGGAGACGTATCACGCCTCCAAACCTGCTAACACAGGTAGCTACTTCCACAATTCTTGCAATATGGGTGTGGAATCCCTTGCAGAGAGTACAACAATGGTCATTGTTTAGTACTCCCTTTGTTCCATAATGTAATGCGTCCTCGGTTTTCGATCTTGAACTTTGACCATGAATTTGACCAAGGAGACCGATTGCAGCGGGGGTAAAAACTGTAACACTGAATTTGTATCGAAATATGAATTCAGTGGTATAGTTTTTAGCCCCGCCGCAATCGATCTCGTTGGTCAAATTCATGGCCAAACTTAGATTTCGGGAAGCGCGGGCACACTACATTGTGGAACGGAGGGAGTATTTGACACTTCTCTTGATGTTAAAAGGCTGCTTTTCTTATTGTTTTGAGAAGATTGGAGTGTACTAGCCCTGGAGACTGTGATTACTATATGATTCAGTCATAAATATTTTTTTTATGATCCCAGTGCAAAGGAATTCATATTTTAGTTGATATCTGTCTATGTAGTGTGTTGTGAAGGCCAAGTTTGAGAAGTGGTGGTGTCGCATAGCAACCCTCTCAATTGACAGGTACAATGTCCTCACTTCAACATGTCCTAGTTTGTTTATGTAATTGCTTCCTTGCCATATTACATCATTGATACGTCCATTTTGCATCATGATTTCCTATTGTTATTTATTATGTTTTCTTGAATAATAATGCTTTAGGGAGTGATTCTAATGCCTTTCCTCTCATAATATGCAAGGTTTACACAAAGAGGGAGAATACCGGCAACTGGAATTCTGAACCTGAAAAAAGCACATTGGAGATACCTATTCTGCACATCTCCAATGGAGCTGAAACTTTACGGAGTTATTTTTGGAATTAATAAAAAATACTGGAGCAAAGAACTACCGGAGGGTGCCACCCTGGTGGGCACAAGACACCAAGGCACGCCAGGGCCCCTGAGCGTCTTGGTGGGTTGTGCCCTCCTCGGCCCACCTCCGGTGCCCATCTTCTGGTATATAATCACTTTTGACCTAGAAAAAAATAAGAGGGGGACATTCGGGACAGAGCGCCGCCATCTCGAGGCGGAACTTGGGCAGGAGCACTTTTGCCCTCTGGCTGAGCGATTCCGCCGGGGGAACTTCCCTCCCGGAGGGGGAAATCGAAGCCATCGTCATCACCAACACCCCTCTCATCTTTGAGAGGTCAATCTTCATCAACATCCTCAACAGCACCATCTCCTTTCAAACCCTAGTTCATCTCTTGTGTTCAATCTTTGTACCGGAACCTCCGATTACCTGTGGGTGACTAGTAGTGTTGATTACCTTGCGTTGTTGATTACTATATGGTTTATTTGGTGGAAGATTATATGTTCAGATCCATTATGCTATTCAATACCCCTCTGATATTGAGCATGATTATTATTTGGGAGTATTTACCTTTGTTCTTGCGGTCACGGGAGAAGTCATGTTCCAAGTAATCATGTGAATTTGATATGTGTTCGATATTTTGATGATATGTATGTTGTGATTCCTTTAGTGGTGTCATGTGAATGTCGACTACATGACACTTCACCATTCATGGGCCTAAGGGAATGCATTGTGGAGTAGTTATTAGATGATGGGTTGCTAGAGTGACAGAAGCTTAAACCCTAGTTTATGCGCTACTTCGTAAGGGGCTGATTTGGATCCAAACGTTTAATGCTATGGTTAGATTTTATCTTAATACTTTTCTTGTAGTTGCGGATGCTTGCGAGGGTGTTAATCATAAGTGGGAGGTTGTTCAATTAAGAACAGCACCCAAGCACCGGTCCACCCACATATCAAATTATCAAAGTAGCGAACACGAATCAAACCAACATGATAAAAGTGACTAGATGAAATTCCCGTGTACCGTCAAGAACTCTTTGCCTATTACTAGACATTGTTCTGGCCTGTCCTTTGCCAAAAAAGGATTGGGCTACCTTGCTGCACCTTATTTACCATTACCGTTACTTGCTCATTACCAATTACCTTGCTATCAAACTATCCGTTACCTACAATTTCAGTGCTCGCAGAAATTACCTTGCTGAAAACCGCTTGCCATTTCCTTCTTCTCCTCGTTGGGTTCGACACTCTTACTTATTGAAAGGACTATGATTGATACCCTATACTTGTGGGTCATCAAGACTCTTTTTTGGCGCCGTTGCCGGGGAGTGAAGCGCTCTTGGTAAGTGGAAATCGGTAAGGAAAAACTTATACTACGTGCTGAAATTTATTGTTACTTGCTAATATGTAAAACAATCCTTTGAGGGGTTTGTTTGGGGTATCTTCACCTCGACCGGAACCACCATTAGTTGCCCCTCAACCTACTGCACCTACTGGATATATTGGTTATGAAATTCCTTCGGGTATGGTAGAACAACTACTTGCTAAACCTTATGCAGGAGATGGAACTGAACATCCTGATATGCACCTTTTATATTTGAACAGAATTTGTGGATTATTCGAGCTTGCAGGTTTACCCGGAGATGAAGCTAAGAAGAAAGTTTTCCCTTTATCTTTGAAGGGAAAAGCATTGACATGGTATAGGCTATGTGATGATCTTGGATCGTGGAACTGGAATCGTTTGCAATTGGAATTCCACCAAAAGTTTTATCCTATGCATCTAGTTCATCGTGATCGGAAATATATATATAATTTTTGGCCTTGTGAAGGAGAAAGCATCGCTCTAGCTTGGGGGAGGAATAATTCAATGTTATATTCATGCCCCAATCATGACATCCCGAGAGAAGTTATTATTCATAATTTTTATGCTCGGCTTTCTCATAATGATCAATCCATGCTTGATTCTTCTTGTGATGGTTCTTATATGAAGAAAACTATTGAATTCAAGTGGGATCTCTTAGAAAGAATGAAACACAACTTTGAAGATTGGGAACTCGACGAAGGTAATGAGTCAGGTATAAAGCTCGAGTTTGATTGTGTTAAATCTTTTATGAATACTGATACTTTTCACAAGTTTAGCACTAAATATGGACTTGACTCTAAGATAGTAGCCTCTTTCTGGGAAGCATTTGCTACTCACGTTGATCTCCCTAAGGAGAAGTGGTTTAAATATCATCCCCCTATTAAATAAGAAATTAAAGAACCGGTCATAGCTAAAGATGAAACCATCAATTACAATGTTGATCCAGTTGTGCCTACCGCTTATATTGAAAAAATACCTTCCCTATTAGGATAACTAGTCGGCAACCCGTGATGCAGCACGGGATAGTTAATTTGGGAGACATGTAACAATAGAAGTACCAATGTCATTTCGACATTTCTTCATATTTTAAATTATAGGGAATTACGATCTCTAATATTAGTATTGAAAACACGCAAAATTTTGTTTTCTTAGCATGGAAAATATTCATAAGAAATATTACCAAAGACACACTGATTTATTGGGTGCCATGCTTAAGGTGTTGGAAACCTTGTGGAAACAGGTAAATACATCTTGGATTAATATACATCTGCTTGTGACACGAAATTAGGAAACTGAAAGCACAATATGCTCCCTTGGTGGTTTTGATAATTCATGACAACATACATTGTCTCTTGGACTAATACTTTTATCTAGTGTATTTCAGATACAAGTCCATGGAGAAAAGGATTGGCTAAGGAGATTGTGGAGATACCCCAAGATGCAAAGGAAATAGGTTGGCCAAGCTTCAAGCAAGAGGACTCTACATTTTATATTTGTGAGAAATCACTTTGAGTCCATAGGAAAGCCAATACTATTAAAAGGGGGTAAGGTCTTGATTGGTGAACAATATGCTCATACGTGCACAAGTGACATTCGCCAAAAACACCCACAAGCTCTCCCACCAAAGTCTGTCCAGAGCCTAACACTCAAAATCGGTGCAACCAACATTCCCACTTCGGTACCACCGATTCCATACCCTAGACAGACTCAGCCAAACCCTAGCCACTTCGGTGCAACCGATTCCATACCGGTGCCACCGAGTTTAGGTTGCCAACTTTCTGTTACGCAAATTCACGTTTTCGGTCCCACCGAGAATGCTGGATCAGCGTCACCGAGATTGGAAATCTGACCGTTGGTCACCTTATCGGTGCAACCAAGATTCCTATATCGGTCTCACCGAGATTCAAAAGTTGCCACCTTTTGGTCACTTCGGTACCACCGAGATTAACACATCGGTGTCACCGAGTTGGTCATTTTGTGTGTAACGGTTGGATTTTTGGGGATGCCTATATATACCCCTTCACCACCACCTACTCGACAAGAGAGCACTCAGAACTATTCCATACTTGCCCATCCAGTTTTCTGAGAGAGAACCACCTAGTCTTGTGTTGAGGTCAAGATCTTCCACTCCAATCATATGGATCTTGATTTCTAGCCTCCCCAAGTTGCTTTCCACCAATCCCATCTCTTCTACCCAGCCAAATCTGTGAGAGAGTGATTGTGTGTTGAGGAGTCTATCATCTTGAAGCACAAGAGCAAGGAGTTCATCGTCATTACCGAGCCTATTACCTTTTGGAGGGTGGTGCCTCCTAGATTGGTTAGGTGTCGCTTGGGAGCCTCCTACTGCGTGTTGTGGAGTGAACCAAGAAGTTTGTACGGGCAAGGAGATCGCCTACTTCGTGAAGATCTACCCATAGTGAGGCTAGTCCTTCGTGGACGGAAGCCGTTATGGAATAGTCAAGGTTGCTACTTCGTGGACCCTTATGGGTGGAGCCCTCCGTGGACTCTCGCGACCGTTACCCTCCGTGGGTTGAAGACTCCATAAACGTGGATGTACGATAGCGCCACCTATCGGAACCACGGGAAAAATCCATGCGTCTACCACTGTGTTTGATCTTCCTATCTCTACTCCTTACTTCACATGCACTGTTCTTATCTTTCCGCTGCCACATCTTATGACTTGCATGTGTAGGGCTGTTAGACTCGCTATGCTTGCTAAAACTGTTAAATTCTGCCAACCCATAACTTGGGAAAAGGTTAGGTTTTTAAATTACTGCTAGTAGTCTATTCACCCCCCCTCTAGACACTCTTCTAGTGATCCCTCAATTGGTATCAGAGCATTGGTCTCCATTGCTTCGGTTTAATCACCGAGGAGAAAGATGGATGTGTCAAGCATAGGGAGTTTGAGTTGTAGAGTTCCCATTCTTGATGGAGAGTACTATAGTCAATGGAAAACCTTGATGCTTGAGCTGTTTAATGAATTTCATTTAAGCAAATATGTCAAGTGCCCTTATGTACCTCCTATTGATCCCTTGCATCCCACACACGAAGAGGAAATCGATATGCTATGCAATCTTAGAACCGTCAATCTTATTGTTAGAGCATTGCCTAAAAATGTGCTTAGCCAAATGAAGAATTTTGCGTGTGCTTACACTTTGTGGAATGATTTGGAGAAACGATATCCAAATTATTCATTGAGAAATCTTGATGAAATTCTTCATAAAACTATTGCCTTCCATAAAATGAAGCCCAGTGATCCTAAATTTGATGTTTATCTATTTGAGCTTAGAGACCTCATGCGTGCTAAAGGAGATGTCACTACTATCAACAATATCATTATAGAAGCCCTTCGCATTCATGAACTTGAACATTGTCATAATCACAATTCTAACGAATCTCTTGTCCTTTATGACGAGGATTTCCCACTTGATGATGACAATGTGGAACATGGCAACTATGATGAAGATGAGCAGTTCGACATCGAGTATGAGAAGATCATGAAGAATCTAAGTCTCATGGCAAACTTCAAGGATTACACGTCCGGAGGAAAAGAGTGGATTCTCGACAGTGGATGTACCGATCATATGACCGGAGATAGAGAGATGTTTGAAGAGATCACACCAAACCATGGACCACGAAGGTACGTAACGTTTGGAGACAACTCCAAGGGTAAGGTACTTGGTCTTGGTAAGGTGGCCATATCCCATGATAGCTCTATACAAAATGTTATGCTTGTTGAATCTCTTGGATACAATCTTCTTTCCGTATCTAGACTCGCCGACTTTGGTTTTAATGTGCTATTCACGAAAGTAGATTGCCAAGTGTTTCATCAAGATAATCATAAAATGGTCTTTACTGGTATACGTAGAGGTGATCTATACATTGTTGACTTCACTAAGAGATCCAAACCTCGCACTTGTTTAATTGCTAAATCTTCTAAAGGTTGGCTTTGGCATAGGAGATTAGGACATGTTGGCATGCGTAATCTAGACAAGCTCATCAAAGGTGATCACATACTTGGTGTTAAAGATGTTATCTTTGACAAAGATAGACTTTGTAGTGCTTGTCAAGCCGGAAAGCAAGTTGGCGGAAATCATCCCGTTAAGAATATCATGACTACTAGGAGACCACTCGAGTTACTCCATATGGATCTTTTTGGTCCCAATGCTTACAAGAGTCTCGGTGGAAATTCCTATGGTCTAGTCATAGTTGATGATTTTTCCAGATTTACGTGGGTATTCTTTCTTGATGATAAGTCACAGGTTCAGAAGATCTTCAAGAACTTCGCTCGCAAAGCGCAAAATCAGTTTGAAGTGAAGATCAAGAAGGTTCGGAGTGATAATGGATCGGAGTTCAAGAACACACATGTGGATACCTTTCTTGACGAAGAAGGTGTCTCACATGAGTTCTCGGCTACGTACACGCCTCAACAAAATGGAGTTGTTGAGAGGAAGAACCGAACGCTTATTGAGATGGCAAGAACGATGCTTGACGAATACAAGACGCCAAGACACTTTTGGGCAGAAGCCGTGGAAACAGCATGTCATGCCACAAACCGACTTTACTTGCACAAGCTTCTCGGTAAAACGGCATACGAGCTACTCACCGGTAACAAACCCCAAGTTGGATACTTTCGAGTATTCGGCTCAAAGTGCTACATTCTTGATAAGCATCGTCGTACTAAATTTGCTCCTAAATCTCATGAAGGATTCCTACTTGGTTACGGATCGAACTCTCACACTTACCGTGTCTACAACAACTTTACTCGAAAAGTTGAAGAGACGGTAGATGTGAAGTTTGATGAATCTAATGGTTCGCAAGTAGAACAATTGCCAAATGATGTAGGTGATAAGGACCCTTCGGAAGCCATTTTAGATTTACCTATCGGCAAGATACTTCCCATGGAGGTGAAGGAAAGTACATCATCAACTCAAGTGGAAGCTCCTACTTCACGTCAAGGTGAACCACAACATGACATGGAGGCATCCACGAGCGGTACACGACATGATGATGAAGATGAGGAAGTGCATCATGAAGATCCACCACAACCTCCCTCACCACCACCTCAAGGGAACGACGCCTTCAACGACAACGAAGATGAAGGAGATAATGATGAAGAAGAAGCTCCACCATCCAACAATCGGAAGCTGACCCGAGTTCGAGCACAAGTGACCAAGAATCATCCCCTAAACCAAATCTTTGGTGATATACAAACAGGAAGAATCACTCGCTCTAAAACTCGTCTAGCTAACTTTTGTGAGCATTATTCTTTCATCTCTAGCATTGAGCCTTTGAAGGTAGAACAAGCTCTTGAAGACGCGGATTGGGTGAACGCAATGCATGAAGAACTTCACAACTTCGAAAGAAACGAAGTGTGGACACTCGTGGAGAAGCCCGAAGATGAGCAAAACATCATCGGAACCAAATGGGTATTTCGGAACAAACAAGACGAAGACGGTCAAGTCGTACGGAACAAGGCACGTCTCGTAGCCCAAGGGTATACTCAAGTCGAAGGTATGGACTACGGTGAGACTTATGCACCTGTCGCTAGACTTGAAGCTATTCGCATTCTTCTTTCTTATGCCAATCACCATGATATCACGCTTTATCAAATGGACATTAAAAGTGCCTTTCTAAACGGTGAAATTGAAGAAGAGGTTTATGTTAAGCAACCACCTGGTTTTGTAAATCCTAAGAAACCTAATCATGTGTACAAGCTTCGTAAAGCTCTTTATGGTCTTAAACAAGCTCCTCGAGCTTGGTATAAATGTCTAACGAAGTTTCTTATCGAAAAAGGTTTTGAAATTGGTAAAATTGACGCAACCTTATTCACTAAGAGAGTGAATGGCGAATTGTTTGTATGCCAAATCTATGTGGATGATATTATCTTTGGTTCCACTAACCCTCAGTTTAGTGAAAGATTTGGAAGGTTGATGTCCGAGAAGTACGAGATGTCTATGATGTGTGAGCTGAAATTCTTTCTTGGTTTGCAAATCAAGCAATCAAAGGAAGGAACTTTCATCTCTCAGACTAAGTATACCAAGGACTTAATCAAAAAGTTCAACATGCAGGAATGCAAAGGTATGAAAACCCCCATGCCTACTAGTGGACACGTTGACCTCACTAGAGAGGATGAACCAGTTGATCAAAAGGTTTATCGATCTATGATTGGTTCTTTGCTATATCTATGTGCATCTCGTCCCGATATTATGCTTAGTGTTTGCATGTGTGCTAGATATCAAGCTGCACCTAAAGAATGTCATCTCTTGGCTGTTAAACGTATTGTGAGATATCTGATACAAACACCAAACTTTGGCATTTGGTATCCCAAGGGATCTTCCTTTAATCTTGTTGGCTATTCCGATTCGGACTATGCTGGAGACAAGGTTGACAGAAAATCCACCTCGGGTACTTGTCAATTTTTGAGCAGATCTCTTGTATCTTGGTCCTCCAAGAAACAAAACTCAGTATCTCTTTCTACTGCTGAAGCTGAATACATTGCTGCTGGATCTTGTTGTGCACAATTGTTATGGATGACACAAACTCTTAAGGATTATGGTATTCATGTCAAAAATGTTCCATTACTCTGTGACAATGAAAGTGCTATTAAAATCGGTCATAATCCTGTGCAACATTCTCGAACTAAACATATTCAAGTTCGACATCATTTCATTCGTGATCATGTTGCCAAAGGAGATATCAATCTTAAACATGTCCGTACGAACAAGCAATTGGCCGATATCTTTACTAAGCCACTTGATGAAAAGGCCTTTTGTCACTTGAGGAGTGAGTTGAACATCATTGATGTTTCAAACTTGAGCTAGACTCACTCGGATGCATGCAAGGGCATGAGCTTTCTAAATGTCTCCATGATATTCCTAACATGTTATCTTATGCCATGGAATTCTATGCTCCCTTGTATTGCATCTAATCTCTTGTAGGTACTTGGAAGAACTTCATTCCACGAGATTGCAACCAACTCAAATCCTAAGCAATCTTGTCTTGACTAAGTATCCACAACCCCTCTTGAGGATGGAAGGAAGAAGACTGCACAATCATATCCTTGACATATATTGATGATTCTCAATTTGGTATCATGTCAATTGGATATACCTATTGCCCTTCCTTGCTTGACAAATCTTTGTAGGTAACATGTGAACTATATCGAGAAGGATTGCTCCAACTCAAGATGATCTTCATCAACCTCGAGCACCCTCAACAAGTTCATCTACTAGCTATGTCATCAACATCACTCAAAGGTATGTACTCATATCCTTGAAAAGGCTTTACTCCAAGAAATGAGCTAAAGCAACTCAAGTGATATGAAAACATTAAAATGCTTAATCTCAAAATGGTAACCCCATTCTGAACTTAATGTAGAGTATGACCTATGATCAAGCAATCTTGCTTGGCTCCTAAGTCAATGTACTCTAACATAGGTGACCTAGTCACCGCCCATCATCTAGTTAAGAATCTGGTGTGGATTGCTCACTATTGCTTGATTTCTTATAACCATTCCAATCTTCTCTGGTTGATGCTCTCTATAAATATCTCTTTGAAAATATTTCCTTGAAAATATTTTTCTTGTTCCTGTGAAAACAGAAACTTGGTTTCTATTTCGGAGCCGCCGACTCAGATATCTCGGTGGTACCGAAATTGCAGACAAGCTGCACTACAAGAATCTCGGTATCACCGATCTATATTTTTCGGAGTCACCGATTTATTTCTTCTCTTATTTGTCCTTTCTGTCTACTACTTCGATGATCCCTCCTTCTTCTTTCAAAAAGAAATTTTTTTTTTGCATCACTAAGGGGGAGAAGTACTAAAGATAAATATTAAAGAGAGAGTTTCCTTTTTCCAGGATCCCTAACTTCCATGAAGGAAGGGGGAGAAAAACAAGTTTTACAAACATCTTAAAGGGAGAGAAACGTTTTCAATGATTCCCTCAGTTTTCCTCTCTTTGAACCTTACATTCAGTGACCCTTGTTCTCAAGGATCCCTTCTCATTCAATGATCCCTGTATCTATCCCCGGTTTTGATCTTTTTGGAAATTAATGCCAAAGGGGGAGAGGAACAAAGCTTCATGCTAAAGAGGGAGATACATGCTTATGCAAAGGGGGAGATATGATCAAGGGGGAGAGCCAATATCAATATTTAACATTCATACTTACAAGGGGAGAAGACAAAGTTGGAAGTTTATCTTTCTCACCCTATCCAATCCCAATATCTACATGCTGAGATTCAGGGGGAGAGGATGATCTACCATTGCCATACCTAAGGGGAGAAAGAAATGATTCTTTTTGGAAACATATCAATCTCAGATTACCATCTTATATATGTTCTCCATATCTTGGCATTCTTGAGTTCTATCTGCCTTGTTTAGTAGAATACTCTTGTGTTTCCAAACATTGTTTTCTCAAGTGTGTTTCTACTACTAGAATGCTCAAGAACTCAAGGTAAGTAAATGCATCATATCCTTTATCAAGATGATCTCTTGCTTCTTGCACATATTGTTTGCAAGAGTGAAGTCTTGAACAAAGGTACATCTCATTCATGTACATTTGATGCATATAGCCTAGATATACATGACTTGCTGTATCCCTTCATCCTTACATGTGTCCATGCATTCCAAAGTAACTATCCTTTAAAGGACTGCACACATTTAGGGGGAGCAAGTTTAGGTCATGTATCTCTCAAAGTCTTCATCATAACCATGCATATCTTTATTTGAAGCTTTGATTGTATGTTGTCATCAATTACCAAAAAGGGGGAGATTGAAAGCACAATATGCTCCCTTGGTGGTTTTGATAATTCATGACAACATACATTGTCTCTTGGACTAATACTTTTATCTAGTGTATTTCAGATACAAGTCCATGGAGAAAAGGATTGGCTAAGGAGATTGTGGAGATACCCCAAGATGCAAAGGAAATAGGTTGGCCAAGCTTCAAGCAAGAGGACTCTACATTTTATATTTGTGAGAAATCACTTTGAGTCCATAGGAAAGCCAATACTATTAAAAGGGGGTAAGGTCTTGATTGGTGAACAATATGCTCATACGTGCACAAGTGACATTCGCCAAAAACACCCACAAGCTCTCCCACCAAAGTCTGTCCAGAGCCTAACACTCAAAATCGGTGCAACCAACATTCCCACTTCGGTACCACCGATTCCATACCCTAGACAGACTCAGCCAAACCCTAGCCACTTCGGTGCAACCGATTCCATACCGGTGCCACCGAGTTTAGGTTGCCAACTTTCTGTTACGCAAATTCACGTTTTCGGTCCCACCGAGAATGCTGGATCGGCGTCACCGAGATTGGAAATCTGACCGTTGGTCACCTTATCGGTGCAACCGAGATTCCTATATCGGTCTCACCGAGATTCAAAAGTTGCCACCTTTTGGTCACTTCGGTACCACCGAGATTAACACATCGGTGTCACCGAGTTGGTCATTTTGTGTGTAACGGTTGGATTTTTGGGGATGCCTATATATACCCCTTCACCACCACCTACTCGACAAGAGAGCACTCAGAACTATTCCATACTTGCCCATCCAGTTTTCTGAGAGAGAACCACCTAGTCTTGTGTTGAGGTCAAGATCTTCCACTCCAATCATATGGATCTTGATTTCTAGCCTCCCCAAGTTGCTTTCCACCAATCCCATCTCTTCTACCCAGCCAAATCTGTGAGAGAGTGATTGTGTGTTGAGGAGTCTATCATCTTGAAGCACAAGAGCAAGGAGTTCATCATCATTACCGAGCCTATTACCTTTTGGAGGGTGGTGCCTCCTAGATTGGTTAGGTGTCGCTTGGGAGCCTCCTACTGCGTGTTGTGGAGTGAACCAAGAAGTTTGTATGGGCAAGGAGATCGCCTACTTCGTGAAGATCTACCCATAGTGAGGCTAGTCCTTCGTGGACGGAAGCCGTTATGGAATAGTCAAGGTTGCTACTTCGTGGACCCTTATGGGTGGAGCCCTCCGTGGACTCTCGCGACCGTTACCCTCCGTGGGTTGAAGACTCCATAAACGTGGATGTACGATAGCGCCACCTATCGGAACCACGGGAAAAATCCATGCGTCTACAACTGTGTTTGATCTTCCTATCTCTACTCCTTACTTCACATGCACTGTTCTTATCTTTCCGCTGCCACATCTTATGACTTGCATGTGTAGGGCTGTTAGACTCGCTATGCTTGCTAAAACTGTTAAATTCTGCCAACCAATAAGTTGGGAAAAGGTTAGGTTTTTAAATTACTGCTAGTAGTCTATTCACCCCCCCTCTAGACACTCTTCTAGTGATCCCTCAGAAACAAATACCTCTAGGGATGTATTAAATCTCCGATTGTGAAGTCTTCGGCTCTAATGCTATAAAAACACCTTCTTATCATTCTTTGACCAATATACTATTTAGAGATTATGAACCAAGCTTCTGCACTTTATTGCTTAGAACACCACAACTTTTTTTCATACCAATACATGTGTAAACATTTCTATATCCATTTGAAACTCGACAGTGTTGTTACCCATGTCTTGGAAAACGTTTTGCTTCCATTGCCATGTGCCACGAACACTCAAAATTCAGATAGTTTTCCTATTAGGCGTTTGAGCTTGCTTACCCATGTTATTCTGTAATATAATTTTGTAATATAAGTAATAAATATGTAGCATTTTCACTTAGTTTTCCTATTAGGCGTTTGAGCTTGTGGCATGCAGGTACCATGCTTAGTATCATTGTTCAAAAACAGCATATCAACAGATGCAATTTGCACTTTTTCCTTCAAATATAATCTTTTGTCTGTTAAGATGCACACACTGAAAACTAAAAGGTTAAATGTTGGTCACAAAGCTAATTTAGTTTTGTTAGTTTGTACCCGCAAACAAAAGGCATTTGTCAATCAATTTATTCAGCAATAGTTACAATATATCGACCGCAAAAAATGGTAGATACTGATTAATGGCTAGGCATAACATATTAACATTTGACTTAGTTGTAGCTGCAAAACCTGCATGACAAAATAGGTTATAACATACGCATAAATATTCAAAAGAAATAATTTCTATCAAAAATACATTCATGATTTACTAATCTAAGTAAGGTCTCCATGTGAACAGGTGTACCTACAATAAATTAGCAGAATCTTCATGTCAATATTTTCTTCCACTGACTTGGCCAGCATATGATCTCTGAGTACGGCTCTGAGTATACTTCTATGGCGTCGGCAAAAAATACGTCCGCTGCCCTTTTTTCAAAATCAAGCATAAACTCTCTTTTTTGATCATGAAGCATGAGGTCCCTCATTTTTGTACGTGCATGAATTTTCATGATATTCTTGCACTCTCAAATGTGAAATTACAAAATCAATGAACTAATCCTTAAAAATAAGAAAATGATGTGTTTAATGCTCAATGGAAACAAAGCGAACTCCCCAAGGGAGATGCATACCATGCACTAATTAGTTCTAATGGAGTTGTAAATGAAGCAATAATATTTGTGATGCAACATCGTCCACTGCACTATCCATAGAAAGGTCTGAAAATAGAATGTTAAATCACCTTCATATATTTAAATTGCACAAAAGATAAACATTTGATGAAAGTGAATAGAAAGCCACCAAAGAAGTATCGATTTCAGAAATCCATAAATCCGAGGAACGTAAAATCTGTTAATTCTGTTCCTAACCTCCAAGCTATTCTCCATTTTTATCAAGTAGATATTTGAGGAAAACTCGCGTCAAAGAGAGCAACAGAGAGACCAAGCGGAAGCAGAAATTAGGGGATCAACTGTTGAAGAAATGCAAGTAGCTGCCCAATGACTCAGACTTTGGTTGTGCCACAGTCTGGTCAGCATATGATCTCTGAGTAACTCTGAGCATACTTCTATGGCACTGATACGTCTCCAACGTATCTACTTTTCCAAACTCTTTTGCCCTTGTTTTGGACTCTAATTTGCATGATTTGAATGGAACTAACCCCGACTGACGCTGTTTTCAGCAGAATTGCCTTGGTGTTATTTTTGTGCAGAAATAAAAGTTCTCGGATTGACCTGGAAATTTACGGAGAATATTTTTGGAATTAATAAAAAATACTGGCGAAAGAATCAACCGGAGAGGGGCCACCACCTGGTCACAAGCCAGGGGGCGCCCCCCTGTCTTGTGGGGCAATGGTGGGATTTTTTCTGGAGGAAGACGAAGTGGATGGCTGCTGGAATAAGTGAGGGGGCCCCACGTGGGACCCACAAGCCAGGGGGCGTGCCCTGCAGGCTTGTGGCCCACTGGTGCAGCCCCCTGATGTGTTCTCTGTGCCAAAAATTCTTAAATATACCCGAAAAAATCATACTAAATTTTCAGGGCATTCTGCGGACTTTTATTTTCAGATCATTTTTCTATTGCACGGATAAAACGGAAAACAGAAGAATAATAGCATTTTCACTTAATTTACTCTAAAGAACAGAAAATAAAAGTTGGGTACAGAAGGTTGTGCTTTCTAAATTCATCCATCTCATGCCCGTCAAAAAGAATCCATCAATAAGGTTGATCAAGTCTTATTGACAAACTTTTTTAGAATGACACTGAACCGGAGAATTTTCGAATAACACTAGGTTACCTCAATGGGGATATGCATGTCCCCAACAATAAGTATATCATATTTCTTCTTGACAGTAGGGAGAGGGAATTAAAAGTCTCCAATAATAATCGTTAAATTTTTTCCAATGGAGTTGATACTGTGAACTTGCGATTGTTTCTTCGGAAAGTGCACCGTATGCTCATTATCATTAACATGAAAAGTGACATTGCCCTTGTTGCAATCAATAACAGCCCCTGCAGTATTCAAAAAGGATCTACCAAGGATGATCGACATACTGTCGTCCTCGGGAATATCAAGAATAACAAAGTCCGTTAAGATAGTAACGTTTGGAACCACAACAGGCACATCCTCGCAAATACCGATGGGTAAAGCAGTTGATTTATCACCCATTTGCAACGAGATTTCAGTTGGTGTCAACTGATTCAAATCAAGTCTACGATACAAAGAGAAAGGCATAACACTAACACCGGCTCCAAGGTCACATAAAGCAGTTTTAACATAATTTCCTTTAATAGAGCAAGGTATAGTAGGTACTCCGGGATCTCCTAGTTTCTTGGGTATTCCACCTTTAAAAGTATAATTAGCAAGCATGCTGAAAATCTCAGCTTCCGGTATCTTTCTTTTATTTGTCACAATATCTTTCATATACTTAGCATAAGGGGACATTTTCAGAATATCAGTCAAGCACACACGCAAAAAGACAGGTCTAAGCATTTCAACAAAGAGCTCAAAGTCCTCATCATCCTTTTTCTTGGATGGTTTAGGAGGAAAGGGCATGTGTTTGTGAACCCAAGGTTCTCTTTCTCTACCATGCTTCCTAGCAACGAAGTCTCTTTTATCATATCTTTTATTCTTAGGTTGTGGGTTATCAAGATCAACAGCAGGTTCAATCTCCACATCATTATCATTACTAGGTTGAGCATCAACATGAACATCATCATTAATATTATTACTAGGCTCTTGTTCATTACTAGATGGTGTCTCAGCATCAGAAATAGAAATATCATTTGGGTTTTCATGAGAATCTATAACAGGTTCACTAGCAGCATGCAAAGTCCTATCGTCATTCTTTTTCCTTTTATTAGAATGACCCGGTGCATCAATATTAACTCTCTGAGAATCTTGCTCAATTCTCTTAGGATGGCCCTCAGGATACAAAGGTTCCTGAGTCATTCTACCACCTCTAGTAACAACTCTAACAGAATGATAATTGTTCTTACTAATCATCTCATTAAGCAAATCATTCTGAGCCTTAAGTACTTGTTCTACTTGAGTAGTCACCATGGAAGCATGTTTACTAATAAGCTTAAGATCATTGACAGTTCTACTCAAATACTCACTATCGGAGAAACGACACCTATGGGATCGAGAGGACCCCTTTACGATTCGGCAGGGAGAAGGTTTGCACAAAGAGTAGATCTAACGATCAACACGGGAAATTTTTACCCAGGTTCCGACCGCAAAGATGCGTAAAACCCTACTCCTGCTTTAGTTTATTGGATGTGTTTAAGCCCTGGTTCTAGGAGCGCTTGTGATGAACAGTACACAGCAGCTACACATGCAGAACGGGCAAGAGAAGATCCCCCCCTGTAGCTACGCCTTGGGCCTCCTTTTATACGTTCGAAGGGGTCACCAACAGTGGCGTACAGTGCATACATGAGGTGTAAAGTATCTACAGTGTTATCATACCTAACACTGACGGTTTAGGACAGGAACACTAAATGCTCCGTTGAGGTGTCGCTTAGCGTCTTGGGAACGGAAAAAGGGGCCGTCCCATCAGCACCGCTTAAGCCCATCCACCGCTAGCACCTGACACGTTACCAGGAGGACAATAGCTAAAAGACGAGCTGATGACCACACTGGAGCGGTGACAGGGTGGCGATGGCTTGCCGGGTGCGAGCCTTGCTGGGGCTATGCGACCAGCCCGGCAAGATCTTGCCGGGGCGCCTAGCCTTCAGTCTTCCGTCTGCTGATCAGTGACTTGGATGCTCTCTTGATGTTGCTAAACTTGTGCCCAGCTGTTCCCCGGCAAGCCTTGCCACTGGTATGGCTACAACTGCCCGTGCATAAATATGGGGTACTAAAGTACCCAATCTTTAGTACACCGACAGGAGCCCCTGGGCCTAGGCCATACACGGGTGCGAGGCGTTGTTGGGCTAGGCCCAAACAGTGCACGGGCACGCATGGCAGGGATTAACTGCTGTAATCATTCCGTTTCACTACGCCCCCCCACGATGCGCATTGAATGCAGGACGTGGGAGACGTGCGCGGAGCGGCCGAAACTGCCGCGCGCTCGCAAAAGTGTTTCCATGTTGACTAGTAAAGAGGCGACTCTGGGCCTTCCCCATAAAAAGGAATCCACAGAGACGCGGCTCATTAACCTCTTATCTTTTCCAATCTGGGAACCGCCGTCATCTTCTTCCTCGAGCCCAAAGCAGAGTTCCTCCCATTCATCCACACCTCCACGCCATCTCCATCTTCAGCCTCCCCCCTCATAGCCATCATGCCGCCCAAGACGAGCAAGGGCAAGGAGATGGAAGCCGTTGTCCCGGAGAGCAAGCTGGCGAAGATGCGGAAGGAGCACGCCGTCTTCCCCCCGGCGCTCGACGCGGCCGTACTAAGGGAACGGTACCAGCTCATGTGGGCGAAGGAGACGAGGGCGCACACTGCAACTCTCGTGAGCCCAGGTTCTTCCAGGGGCAGCCCAGACAAGTATCACTTTTTTGCCGATTACTTTTACTGCGGACTCTGCCCCCCGTTCTCTGATTTCTTCAATGACATTATGCTCACATACGACTTCCAACTCTTGGATTTTACGCCGAATGCTGTGACGTGCATGTCTGTCTTCGCTCATCTTTGCGAAAACTTCGCCGGAGTACTCCCCAGCACGGCCCTTTTTCGCCATTATTTCATTCCCCGCATCCAAAAAGGCGAGGCCCTTTCTGGATCCATCGCTTGGATTCCCCGGCCAGGAACCAAGGAGGTATACCCAGACGGGGCCTACCGCGAGAAGTGGGATGAGTGGCGTGCCAAGTGGTGCTGGATTCAAGAGAAAAAGGTCCCCTCCTTCTGCTTGCCACGGCATACGAAGATGGTGCGCGGCAACGACTGGAGCGCCCTCGATCCTAACGATGAGAAGCTCACAGTCGCAATTACCAGGATCCACCGCCTCAGGGCTGCCGAGCTTACAATAGAGATGATTGGCGCTGATTTCCTTCACCGGCGCATCACCCCACTGCAGAACAAAGGGAGGCCAGCCTGGGAGTTCTGGAACGTGGCAGACATCATGAGGTTGCGCCCCGGGCTGAATAGCAATTTGACGTTGATGCAGCAAGCAGCCCTCTACGAGAAACTGTTCAAGGCTGATGTGGTAGGCAAGTTGCCGGAAAGCATAATCCCTCTGTGCAACAACTCGGCTCTAGCTTCAATCATCGCTATGATGCCGGTGTTTGACGCTCACAACCTTGACGATACTTGGATTGAACCGCCCGTAGAGCGGGTGCAACAATTCTTTGATAATCTGTCGGAGAGGGCCATCCACGCAGAAGAAAACCTTGTCCGCCCCACCACTGAGGAAGAGCTGGCGTACATGGCCGGCAGGGCGGAGGAGGCAAATCTTGCCGTGGAGGCTGGCAGCGCTGGCTTCGTGGAAGGGGAAACCTGCGAAGGCGAAGTGCTGTCGGAGGAAAATCTTGCCAGGCAGGACGTGGTTGCCGGGAAACATTGTGGGACTGCTGCCGGGGGCACATCTTCCGAAGACATAACTGAGGTGGAACTATGTGAGGAGCTCCCAACTCTCGAGCCGAGGAAGAGGCGTGCTCTTTGAAAGATCGCGTCTGGCACCACTGCCTGCCAACCTTCCTCGATCGTTGAAGCCTCCGGCAAGGGGGCGGCCGGCAAGGCTGCACAGCAACCCGCCGCAACCAAGCGATCTAGGACTGCTCCTTCACCTCCTCCCATGGACACCGCGGCGGAAGTCGAGTTCGACCTCTCTGCCTTCAGCTCCGAAGAAGAAGAGTAAGGGTCCTGTTGCACCTTTAAACTTCTGAATTTCTGGTTTTGCTTAACTCATTTGCTTCGTCTGGCCTGTCTTTGCAGAGACATGGAAACATTGGCGCAAAGGGCGGCGAAGAGGGCGAAGACCTCGACGGGTGAGGAGCCGCCGGCAAGCACCTCAGGTGTGCCAGAGCTGATCAACATCAGCCCGGAGATCAGCCCATGACGCAGCCCCCGACTCAGCCCCCAGCGTGAGCCCATTACTCACTTCCCGCTGGCAAGTGCCGGGGTATGCATCTTCACTGCTAACATCACTGGGCGTGTAGGAGTGGAGCGGCAACAAGGAGTACCAACGGGGGCCGTTCCTGACGCGCCGCCTCCGGCAACCACGCCGCCCAGAGATGAGTCTTCGCCAAGCGAACTTTATCGCGATGAAGAGGAGCCGGCAAGCACAGGCTCCGGCAACCCTTCTCAGCAGCTCGGCACAGGTAAACCGCTCGCCTCAGAGTATTTGTCGCTTTGTCTTTCTTTTTGTCTTCTTGAACTTCCTTCTCAGCCGCATCTTGCTTACTTTCTTGGCCTTCAGATTTTCCATCGCAGAGCACATGGATGTTGATGCTGTTATCGAGGAGACCGCCAGGGATGCTGCCGCCGAGGCCGACAGGGCTGCACAAGAAGAGGCCGCCAAGGCATCTGCTGAGAGGGCCGGCGAGGAGGCCAGTGACCGTACTGACGGCATTCCTGCCACAGGAGCGCCAGGCGCTACGCCGGCCACAGAGCCCCAGCGACCGGGGAGGCAGCTGTTCAAGACCAGCCGTCAACATCCGAGGCCCCTCCATCAAGCAAGTACCTCAAGGTTGGCGACAACTTGTTCGTCAGCATTCCCGGCACGGCAAGCGCTAGGGCGCCAACTGAAGGGGAAATCTTTGATGAAGACGCCATCGCCGCTGCTGGGCTCGAGATCGTAGATGAACCAAATGCCAGCAGCAGCAAATCCGAAGAAGAGAAACTCCTCCAGGCCATGAGCGACAACTACCAGAAGCTCCAAGCACTCCACCGCGCCCGAAAAGAGAAACTAGACTCCAGGGCAGCGGTTGTCGACAAGTTGGAGGCAGATCTCCAGAAACGCCTTGAGGAAACGCAAGCCTGGTTTGCCGAAGCTTTTCAGGAGTTGAGAATGGGCCAAGAGCAGCTGAGCCAAAGATGGAACGAACTCCTCCTGAAGCAGTCTGATGTTGAAAAGGCACAGTAAGAGGCCAAACAACAGGCTGCTGCAGAGGAAGCACGCTTGAGAGAGTTCCGTGTCGGGCTTGAGGCTCATGACGATGACCTAACTGCTCGCGAGAGGGCACTTGCCGACAAGCTCCGCGCCAAGGACGAGGAGATTGAAAAACTTGTCGTGCAGCGGACCCAAGAGCTGGAATAGAAGCACAAGGAGACGCTTGAAGCTCTGGTCACGAATCATGCCGGCAAGGTGAAGAAAGCCGTTGATGCTGCCGAAGCCGCAGAGGCCGCCAAGAGCTTGCTGGAAGAAAAGGTGAAGAAGCTGGAGGCAGGTCTCGAGGATCACGGCAAGGAGCTCTCAACACTCAAAACCAAGAGAGACAAAGCTCTCCACAGCTTGATGGAGATGCAAGTTGCCATATCCGACAAGACCAAGGAGCTCTCCACAGCTAATGAATCCATCGCTGATCTGAAGCTGAAGCTGACCACGCTGAAGGAGACTCTTGAGGCCGCGGAGTCTCGCGAGAAGGCCCTGGCCAAAAGTCTCCGAAATGAGGAGGATCTACTCAAGAGTGCCGCTGCCACCCACAACGACTATGTGCAAGGAGTGCAAGTCTGGACTGAAAAGCTTGTCGACGTCGCGGAAAATCTTGCCGCACAACTGTCCACCATGGGCCTGCAAGGTTTCAGGTATTCTCCTGACGACAGGGTGTCCACGAGCGCCAAGCTGACCATTTTCTTCGACCGCATCCTTGAAGCCCTGGAGCTGATCCACTCTAGCCGAACAACCCATCTGGCCAACGAGTCCCGCAAGCTCTGCTGGGCCGTCCTCCTCAAGGTGCTCACCAAGTTGGTGTACAGGAATCCCGGCATCAACCTCACCAACGTCCTCGATCGCCTGCCAAAGGACGCGGACCTCAAGGCAGCCGAAGAGCTTGTCGCGCCCATTGTTGACAAGGTAAACCAGGTCAAGAGGGTTGAAGGCCAGCACAGGGATTAGCCGCTTCTCTTGTCGCCGCCATCCCATGCCAAGAACAGTTTTTGTCTAATGTTAGAATCGCGGCAAGTATTGATGTAATATAACTTGCTATTTTCTGGATGAATGCTATGCTATTCCCCTTGTTCAATTTCTATCTGTATGTATTCGCCCTACGCTTAATTGGAAACTCGCCGGCGTGCGCACCTTTGCCGCGAGCGCTAGGTGCGGGACTTTAGCAGCCTGCTGGCGGTGCCGCTACCGGCAAGAGACCTTGATGTTCTCAGTGCAGCCACCTAAACTGTTGAGCGGACTTGAAACAGAGTAAGGGCGCAACCGATTATGACAAGGTTCCTTCCCGTGCAGGTTTTCCATACAAAAGTCGAAATCGTTCAAGGAGAATAACCTTATCAAAAATTTGTTCAAAGTTTCTGCAACTTAGCTTTTCGTTGCCGTACTCCTTCCGGCAAGATGTCAACCTTGAACGTCGCCTGCCGGTATCCATACCATCCTTCCCCCCAGCAAACTTACATGCGAGGGAACCTTCTGTCCTTTGAGAAAAAGAAAGAAGAAAAAATAGATATATGGAACCTTGGCGGTTCGTTAACGCTTACCGGGAGCAAGTGTAATACAATATCTCAGATAAGCATGCACATAAGTAAACATGAAAATCGACAAGAATTGTAAAACACTTAGGCTTTATTCAACTATGCACAGGGTCTGCGCCTGGCTTTGTACAAAGGATCACATGCTACAGCGGCAAAACTTGTACAAAAGGTGGTTGCCGGGGGCCCAGCAACCGCGCCTTATGGATAAAACTTACGAAGATGTTCGATATTCCAGGAGTTGCTCACTGGAATACCGTCTTCGGTCTCCAGGCGGACTGCGCCAGCCTGGTGACCCGTACTACCCGATAAGGGCCTTCCCACTTCGGCGTCAACTTGTTGGAATTCTTGGCGGACTGAACACGCCGAAGAACAAGGTCACCTTCCTCAAGACTTCGGGCATGAACATTGCGGCTATGATAGCGGCGCAAGGCTTGCTGGTAGCATGCAGCTCGCACATCATCCTGAAGACGATCTTCCTCAAGGAGCATAGCGTCATCTTGCCGCAGCTACTCTTGCTCAAGCTCATCATAAGTGAGCACTCGAGGTGACCCGTATATGAGTTCCGTGGGGAGAACTGCTTCCACCCCGTACACTAGGGAGAAGGGTGTCTGGCCAGTGGCTCGATTTGGTGTCGTTCTGATTGACCAAAGAACCACCGGCAACTCATCAATCCAGCACCTTCCGCACTTGCGCAGCTTGTCAAAAGTTCTTGTCTTGAGACCTCGCAACACTTCAGCATTTGCTCTTTCCGCTTGGCCGTTGCTCCTTGGGTGGGCAACAGAAGCAAAACAGATCTTGCCGCCAAGGTCTTGGACATACTGCATGAAGGTGCGGCTCGTGAACTGTGTGCCGTTGTCGGTGATAATCCTGTTGGGTACACCAAAACAGCAAACTATTCCCTTGAAGAACTTGACGGCTGACTGTGCTGTCACCTTCCTCACTGCTTCTACTTCCGGCCACTTTGTGAACTTGTCGATGGCGATGTACAAGTACTCAAAGCCCCCGGTAGCACGGGGGAAAGGGCCCAAGATGTCGAGCCCCCAGACCGAAAAAGGCCAGGAGAGAGGGATTGTCTGAAGAGCTTGAGCTGGTTGATGCAATTTCTTCGAATGAAACTATCACGCTTCACACTTGGTTACTAGTGCAGTTGCATCCCGGAGAGCAGTGGGCCAAAAGAAACCTTGCCGGAATGCTTTACCGGCAAGGGCTCTTGATCCTATGTGGGAGCCACATATGCCTCCACGTATCTCTGCCAACAACTCTAGTCCATCTTCCCGAGGAATGCACTTTAATTTCACACCATTCGGTCTTTTTTTGTACAGGACATTGTCCACAAACTGGTACATGTTGGACCGACGGGCTACTTTCTCTGCTTCTTCCTGCTCCTTGGGGAGTTCTCCCGTCTGAAGGAAATGGACGATGTGTTGTGCCCATGCTGGAGCTTGAGGCTCGACGACAAGGACTAAAGGCATGTCCTCTTCCGGGGAAGCATTTGTCTCAAGAGCAAAGGCTTGAGGCCCTGCCGGAGCCTGCTGTCCCCCGGCAAGCCTAGCGGGAGCGTGTGCTTCCACGTCAAGAGCTTGAGGCTCTGTCGGAGCCTGTCGCTCACCGGCAAGCTTGATGTTGTTCCCGGCAACTTCCTTGCCAGCGGCTTCTGGGAGCTTTGCCGGGAAATACTTGCCGGAACTCAACTTTCTTCTTTTCTCTTGTCCCATCGATGGCGTCACGGAGGGTTGAGTCAGTCGGAGCACAAAAGTTCCTGGTTCCATAGGTAACTTAAGGGCAGCGCACTTTGACAGGCCATCGGCAATGCTATTCTCTGCACGAGGAACATGCTCCATTTGCAGGCCGTCAAAATGTTCTTCCAACTTCCTCACTTCATCTACGTAAGCTTCCATGAACGGGCTCTGATAATGTTTATTCACTTGCTTGATGACAAGCTGAGAATCACCCCTGACGATGAGTTTCTTGATTCCAAAGTCTGCCGTGATCCTGAGACCGGCAAGCAGCCCTTCATACTCCGCAGTATTGTTCGTTGACCTCTCCCGGGGAAAGTGCATCTGAATCACGTATTTGAGGTGCTCTCCGTCAAAATACATAATCCAATCTTGATTTGTTTCCTTGTCGGGGAGAGTTGACTCCGGAACCTCTTCATATGGCGTTGGGGTCCATTCCGCAATGATCTCCGCCAAGGCTCTGCTCTGAATGGTTGAAGTACTCTCAAACTTAAGACCAAAGCTCGACAATTCCAACGCCCACTCCACGATCCTTCCGGTTGCATCTGGATTTCGCAAGATCCGTTGCAGTGGAAAGCGAGTGACAACGGTGATCTCGTGTGCTTGGAAGTAATGGCGCAGCTTCCTCGAGGCCATAAGAAGGCCGAAGAGCAATTTTTGCACACCAGAATATCTTGACCTAGCCCCCTGCAAGAGGGAACTGACAAAATAGACTGGGCGCTACACCATCTTCTTCTTTTGTACTGATTTGTTGTTCTGCGCAAATCCTTCTTTATCAACACCAGACTCTGCAGGGGACGACCCCGGCTCGTCACTTGGGGGTCTTGCCACTGCCGCTGCCTCTTCATCGACTTCCCTCTCTGCCACTAACGCAGCACTCACCACTTGATTCGTTGCCGCTAGGTATAGTAGCAACGGCTCTTGTGGTTTTGGCGCGACTAGTACTGGCGGAGAGGAGAGGTACCTCTTTAAATCCTGTAGCACTGCCTCCGCTTCCGAAGTCCATTTCATCGGACCTGCCTTCTTCAAAATTTTGAAAAAGGGCAGGGGCGCTCAGCAGATTTTGAGATGAACCTACTCAGAGCAGCAACGCAGTCGGCAAGACGTCACACATCCTTGACATGTCTTGGCGCTTGAATTTGCTCAATTGCTTTGATCTTGTCGGGATTTACCTCGATTCCTCGCTAAGATACAAAGAACCCGAGAAGCTTGCCGGATGGGACACCAAACACACACTTCTCAGGGTTAAGCATCAAGTTGATCTTGCGCAGATTTGCAAATGTTTCTTCTAGGTCTGATATGAGTGTTGCCTTGTCCTTGGTTTTGACCACTATGTCATCCATATAAGCTTCCATATTTCTATGCAGCTGGGGCTCAAAACCAATCTGGACTGCTCTTGCAAATGTAGAACCAACACTTTTCAACCCGAAAGGCATACGCAAAAAGCAGTACGTACCACATGGGGTGATAAATGCGGTCTTTTCTTCATCTTCCTTGGCCATGAAAATCTGATGATATCCTCAATAGGCGTCCAGAAAGGAAAGTAGGTCGCAGCCGGCAGTAGAGTCCACAATCCGGTCGATGTGCGGCAAGGGAAAAGGATCCTTTGGACAGGCTTTATTGATATCTGTATAGTCAATACAAAGCCTCCATTTTCCATTCGCCTTGCGCACTACAACTAGATTGGCCAACCATGTTGGATGAAGTACTCCTCAAACCAAACCTGCCGCTTCCAATTTCTTGATTTCTTCATCAATAAACTGTTGCCGCTCCAAAGCCTGCTTCCTGACCTTCTACTTGACGGGCCGCGCGTGTGGACAGACACCAAAGTGGTGCTTAATTACTTCCCTGGGAATGCCGGGGATATCAGATGGTTGCCATGCAAACACATCGATATTCGCCCGCAGGAAAGCAACGAGCGCGCTTTCCTATTTGTTGTCGAGGGTGGAACTTATGGTGAAAGTTCCTCCTGTACCATCCTCCTTGGCGGGCACCTTCTTGGTCTCTGGTGGAGCTGCTTTGGACTTCTTGCTCTTGCCGGTGGAGCTCTTTGGCACATCCTCAATGGGAGCGCAGCACTCCGAGGAGGTGAGCTAGCCGGAGTGTGTGCGAGAGGCATTGCCGGTCTTCTTCCCCCCGGGAGCTTCAGCGGCAGGAGCAAGTGCCTTGGCGGCAGATGCTGCAACAGCCTCCCGGTAAAGCTGGTTGGTGCAGATAAGTGCGTCCTTCTTGTCGGAGTTAACAATGATGACACTCATCGGCCCGGGCATCTTCAGTACATTGTAAGCATAGTGTGATGCCGCCATGAACTTGGCTAGCGCTGGGTGGCCAAGGATCCCATTATATGGCAATGGAATCTTGGCGACATCGAACACAATCTTCTCTGTCCTGAAGTTCAGGCCACTACCAAATGTTACCGGTAGTGTGATCTTTCCCTTCGACTGGCTCCTTCCTAGATTGACCCCCTGAAACGAACCCGTTTCTTCAAGATCTCCATCAGGAATTTGCAACCTTTTGATCACCTCGGGCGAAATCAAGTTCAAACCGGCCCCACCGTCTACTAACATTTTCGTCACTTTGAGGTTGCGAATTGTTGGTGAAACCAACAATGGCAGACACCTGACCGCAGTTATGCGATCAGGGTGATCCTCAACGTCGAAAATGATAGGCGTGTTGGATCATTTCAAAGGTTTTCGGGCATCGACACATGGCTCTGTCGCATTAACCTCCCGCGCCCACTGTTTAAGTTGGCGGTGGGAAGAATGCAATGAGGCACCTCCGTCAACGCACATGGTGTCTGTAGCCTTCTGGAACTCTTGCTCGCTGGACTCGTCGTCTTCTTGGTTGTCATCGTCATCCCCCTCTTGATTGTCGCGGCCGCGAGCGGGCCTGTCCTTCTGTTGCTTGGCCTTGCCGCGGCGACCCCCTCGGCCACCGCACTTCTTGCCAGAACCCTCCGCGCCATCCTGGACCTTCTCCTTGTCTCGCCTTTCATATTTGGCTTTCTGGTTCTCGACAAGCTATTCGACCTGCCGACAGTCCTGGAGATCTTGGCCCTTGGTGTGATGGATCTTGCAGTACTGCTTGCCGGAGCCATCTGGCTTATCGGCAGCCGCCAAGGCCTGAGAGGAGGTGCACCCGGCAACATCCTTGCTGGGGTCATCAACCTTGGCCTTCTTGGCAGTGCTGGGGTTGCCGGATCCCTCGACGGCAAGCACGGCCTTGCCCTTACGTTTCCTGTTGCACCGCCGGCCTTTCTGTGCCGGGGCGGCGGCGTCTTTGTCTTCGGAGTCGATCCCTGCGCCAGTGCTCTCACCCGAGAGTCTCCTCCCTTCTTCAGCTCGAGCACATTTATCTGCCAGAGCATAGAGCTCGGCAACATCCCTGACCTTGTTCATCGCCAGCTCTTCCCGCATCATGCGATTGCGCACATTCTGATGGAACGCGCTGATAACAGCGGAAGGATGAACGTCTGGGATGTTGTGATGTATGCGGCTGAACCTCTGGATGTACTTGCGCAAAGTCTCGCCCTCCTTCTGGGGAATGAGATGCAGATAACTTTCCTGGCCAGGAGCTTGGTGGCCTCCGGTAAAGGCGCCAACAAACTCATCACGGATCTGTCCAGAAAGAAATGGAATTCTCCGGCAGATGCATCAACCACGACCTGACGTTGGGCTTGAGCACCAACGGGAAGTAGTTAGCAAGTATCATGTCATCGCGAGCCCCAGCAGCCTGCACCGCAATGGTGTAGACATTCAAAAACTCTGGTGGGTGAGTCTTGCCGTCATATTTCTTCGGGACCTCCGGCTTGAACGTGCGTGAATTGGGCCACTGGACTCGCCACAGCTCATGGGCAAATGCTACACAACCTACCTCATAGGGTAGGTCAACAGGATACCCTGGCATATGCTTGTCTACAGTGGGCCCCGCGCAATTGTCGGACTGATAGCGCGCTTCCCACCGCCGCTCGATAGTAGTTCGAGCGTCTTCCTTGCTCCGTTCCCGATGAACTTGACGTTGATCGCAGCGAGTTTATGGATCGGACGACGCCGTAGAATCGTCATCACGAGTGTCGACCCGTCGAAGTGGCGATCACTGTTGCTGTTGTGGAGGAGAGTGCACCGTGGTGGTACCGCCTCCGGTCTTCTCACCACCGACGCGTGCTGGCTCAATGGACTGTCGCCGCGAGGGCTCCGCCTGCTGCGGCCTATCTTCGTTGGTGAGGCTGACGAGGCTCTGAATAGCAGCTGCCCATTCTTCGAGCTTGTCCGTAGCATTAGGAAAGTTAAGGAGCAACTGTGCTCGCGCCAGTGCTTCTGCCTTTGTTGGCGGTGGAGACAGGTGCGAAGAACATGAGGTGCTCTGACTCCTAACCGTGTTAGAAGGAGCAACATCACGATCCTGCGACCGCACGCCACTTCCACCAGCTCGTGGACGCGCATGTTGGTCTCGCACATCTCGAGGATGATGCTCAGGAGACTTTCCATGGGGACGCCCGGAACCACCAACGTCACGGCGATGTTCATCGCGCGCGCCCTGAGAAGGTCGTGGCGCGTGCGCCGGCGTGGGTGTCTTGGAAGGTGCCCTTCCGTCTCTGGAGTTTGCTGCGCCGCCCGCTGGCAGCACGGCTCCGTCCTTAGATCTAGCGGCGCAGACGACGCTGCTCGCCTGGCTATGATCACCAGAGCATCGTGGAAGCTCTGGATCTCTACCTCCTCCACCCGTGTCGACACCGTCGCCCGCGCGCGTAAGCACAGGCGCGGCGGACGTGGATGGTCCAACCGCCGTGAAACCATTCTTCCTGGGGGCCATGGCGATGAAGATGATAAAGGAACTAACGCGCTGATCACTGGATCAGGTTTACGTAACCTTTTCCCCTACCTGGCGCGCCAAAGATGTCGGCGAAACGACACCTATGGGATCGAGAGGACCTCTTTACGATTCGGCAGGGAGAAGGTTTGCACAAAGTGCAGATCTAACGATCAACACGGGAAATTTTTACCCAGGTTTGGGCTGCAAAGATGCGTAAAACCCTACTCCTGCTTTAGTTTATTGGATGTGTTTAAGCCCTGGTTCTAGGAGCGCTTGTGATGAACAGTACACAACAGCTACACATGCAGAACGGGCCAGAGAAGATCCCCCCTGTAGCTACGCCTTGGGCCTCCTTTTATACGTTCGAAGGGGTCACCAACAGTGGCATACAGTGCATACATGAGGTGTAAAGTATCTACAGTGTTATCATACCTAACACTGACGGTTTAGGACAGGAACATTAAATGCTCCGTTGAGGTGTCCCTTAGTGTCTTGGAGACGGAAAAAGGGGCCGTCCCATCAGCACCGCTTAAGCCCATCCACCGCTAGCACCTGACACGTTACCAGGAGGACAACAGCTAAAAGACGAGTTGGTGACCACACTGGAGCGGTGACAGGGCGGCGATGGCTTGCCGGGTGCGAGCCTTGCTGGGGCTATGCGACCAGCCTAGCAAGATCTTGCCGGGGCGCCTAGCCTTCGGTCTTCCGTCTGCTGATCAGTGACTTGGATGCTCTCTCGATGTTGCTGAACTTGTCCCCAGCTGTTCCCTGGCAAGCCTTGCCACTGGTATGGCTACAACTGCCCGTGCATAAGTATGGGGTACTAAAGGACCCAATCTTTAGTACACCGACACTGACCCAAGCGATAAAGCATGTAAGCATTATGTTTCAATTGTCTACTAACATAAGCATTGAAATTTTCTTGTTTAACAATAAAGTTATCAAACTCATCCAAGCATTGGCTAGCAGACTTATTATAAGGAATATCACCTTCATCAAATCTACGGAGAGAATTTACCTCTACTACCTGTGTCGGGTTATCAAGACCATGTATTTCTTCAATAGGTGGTAGATTCTTAACATCTTCAGCTTTAATACCTTTCTCTTTCATAGATTTCTTTGCCTCTTGCATATCTTCAAGACTTAGGAATAGAATACCTCTCTTCTTCCGAGTTGGCTTTGGAGGTGGTTCGGAAATATTCCAATGATTATCATTACTCAATATATTATTCAATAGTAGGTCAGCTTGTTCAACAGTTCGTTCCCTGAAAACACAACCAGCACAACTATCTAGGTGGTCCCTAGAAGCATCGGTTAGTCCATTATAAAAGATATCGAGTATTTCATTTTTCTTGAGAGGGTGATCAGGCAAAGCATTAAGTAACTGGAGAAGCCTCCCCCAAGCTTGTGGGAGACTCTCTTCTTCAATTTGCACAAAGTTAAATATTTCCTGCAAGGTAGCTTGTTTCTTATGGGCAGGTAAATATTTTTCAGAGAAGTAATAAATCATATCCTGGGGACTACGCACACAACCAGGAGCAAGAGAATTAAACCATATCTTAGCATCACCCTTTAATGAGAAAGGAAACAACTTAAGAATATAATAATAATGAATTTTTTCCTCATGAGTGAATAGGGTGGCTATATCATTCAACTTAGTAAGATGTGCCACAACAGTTTCAGATTCATAACCATGGAAAGGATCAGATTCAACCAAAGTAATTAACTCAGGATCGACAGAGAATTCAAAATCCTTATCAGTAACAAAGATAGGTGAAGTGGCAAAATTAGGATCATATTGCATTCTAGCATTCAAAGATTTTTCTTTCCACTTGCGTAGCAATTTCTTAAAATCATCTCTATCTTTACAAGCAAGAAAGTCCCTAGCTACTTCTCCTTCCATAACATAACCCTCAGGTATATCAGGCAATTCATATCTAGGAGAGCTAGGTCTAGCGGGTGTATCATAGTGTTCAGTTTCAATAATTTCATCAGATTCGGAGATATTATCAGTTTCAGCATTCACTCTAGCAATTTGTTCATCAAGAAATTCACCCAGTGGCACAGTAGTGTCAAGCAAAGCATCATCATAAGCATCATGCATAGCAGAAGTGGCATCATCAATTACTTGCGACATATCAGATTCAATAGCAGGTGGTGGTGTCGCAAATTTACTCATAACAGAAGGTGAATCAAGTGCAGAGCTAGATGGCAGTTCCTTACCTGTCCTCGTAGTTGAGGGGTAGATCTTGGTTTTAGCGTCTTTTAGATTCTCGAGTATTAGCAGCTGAGTTGTCAATTCAACCACACCTAAAAGACTTAGTATCTGCAGCAAAGTATTCAGTAGCAAAGTAGTATGGAAGTAACGGTAACGATGGCAAAGTGACAGTAGTAGTGTTGTAGTGATTGTAATAGTAGCAACGGAAAAGTAACTTAGCAAAGATCAATATGTGAAAAGCTCGTAGGCAATGGATCAGTGATGGATAATTATGTCGGATGGCATTCATCATGCAAAGGTTATAACATAGGGTGATACAGAACTAGCTCCAATTCATCAATGTAATGTAGGCATGTATTCCATATATAGTCATACATGCTTATGGAAAAGAACTTGCATGACATCTTTTGTCCTACCCTCCCGTGGCAGCGGGGTCCTAATGGAAACTAAGGGATATTAAGGCCTCCTTTTAATAGAGAACCGGACCAAAGCATTAGCACTTAGTGAATACATGGACTCCTCAAACTACGGTAATCACCGGAAAGAATCCCAGTTATTGTGACCCTGGGGGATGCGGATCATAACTCGTAATAGGTGTCTACAACTTGCAAGATAGGATCAAGAACACATATATATTCATGAAAACATAATAGGTTCAGATCTGAAATCATGGCACTCGGGCCGTAGTGACAAGCATTAAGCATGGCAAAGTCATAGCAACATCAATCTCAGAACATATATAGTGGATACTAGGGATCAAACCCTAACCAAACTAACTCGATTACATGGTAAATCTCATCCAACCCATCACCGTCCAGCAAGCCTACGATGGAATTACTCACAAACGGCGGAGAGCATCATGAAATTGGTGATGAAAGATGGTTGGTGATGACGACGGCGTCGATTTCCCCTCTCCGGAGCCCAAATCAGACTCCAGATCTGCCCTCCCGAGGAAGAACAGGAGGTGTCGGCGGCTCCGTATCGTAAAACGCGATGAACTCTTCTCTCTGATTTTTTTCTCCGCAAATAGGAATATATAGGAGTGGAATTGAGGTCGACGGAGCTGCAGGGGCCCCACAAGACAGGGGGCACGCCCAAAGGGGGGCGCGCCCCCCTGGCTTGTGACCAGGTGGTGGCCCCTCTCCGGTTGATTCTTTCGCTGGTATTTTTTATTAACTCCAAAAATATTCTCCGCAAATTTTCAGGTTAATCTGAGAACATTTATTTGTGCACAAAAATAACACCAAGGCAATTCTACTGAAAACAGCGTCAGTCCGAGTTAGTTCCATTCAAATCATGCAAATTAGAGTCCAAAACAAGGGCAAAAGTGTTTGGAAAAGTAGATACGTTGGAGACGTATCAGTATCCAGGAGAGGGTTATTTCCAGCCGTGGCCCTAGACCAACTTAGGCCAAAAGCCTAAGCTTTGGGGAGTACGTATTTCTCACCGACATTACATTCATGTTCACTCACTCATTCCTGTTGTCGGTGTTCATACTTTTTCATTGTACCATCCATGGTAGTTTATTTCTTCTTTTTGCTTTTTTCTTGTGCGTTTAATTAACCTTGAGAAAATCCAAAAAAAATAGTTTTAGCTTTACCTTCTAGTTCGTTTAGTTGTAGTATTAAAAGAAAACCCAAAAAGATTTCTCATTCTTCTTTTGCTTGTTGGGAGCTTTCCCGTGTAAATAGTTTTCTTTTCTTCTTTGGGTCGTAAGGAGAAGACCACGATGACATGTTGAGTGGCTCTCCTATGCATTATTGTCTATCTATCAGAGATCCCATATTGCCTTGCCTTCTCCTTTGAGTTATTGCTTGCAGATTCCAGCTTAGTCCAATGCACGTGCACTCTTATTATTATTCACACCATTCGGTTATGCAAGTGAAAGGCAATAGTGACGATATATGATGAAGTGACTGAGATGGAGAAAAGCTGGTATGAACTCGACCTATTTTGTTTTTGTAAATATGATTAGCTCATCGTTCAGAATTCAGCTTGTTATGGGTTGAACATGTTTGCAATGAAAATTAGAGATTATAGTTACTCATGCCATGCTTAATTAGCTAAGAGTGTATAATGGTTTGTCTTGAGTGCCAACATGCATTTTAAAATGGTTGTGATGTAGTATGATAGGATGGTATCCTCCTCTGAATAATTCGAGTGGCTTGACTTGGCACATGTTCACGCCTGTAGTTGAAACAAAACCAACATAGCCTCCACGATGTATGTTCATGGTGATTTATATCCTACTCATGCTTGCATTCAATGTTGGTTAATCTCAAAGCATGTTCATGACTGTTGTCGCTCTCTAGTTGGTCGCTTCCCAGTCTTCTGCTAGCCTTCACTTGTACTAAGCGGGAATACTGCTTGTGCATCCATTTCCATAAACCCAAAGTTGTTCCATATGAGTCCACCATACCTACCTATATGCGGTATTTACCTGCCGTTCCAAGTAAATTTGCATCTGCCATACTCTAAACCTTCAAATAAATATTCTGTTTTGTTTGCCCGAATCGCTCATGTAGCGACTGGGGGCTGTCAGTATCTTCCATGCTAGGTGGGTTATTCTCACGATATGTGTTGATTCACTATCATTCATGAGAAAGTGGCTGGTATTCGGGATGCCCAGTTCCATGCTCAAAAATCAAATCAAAGTATAATGAAACAAAACTCCCCCAAGATGGTGTTTGTATGGACGGTACCCGTGAATTCGGCCCGCCGTGGAGTGTGATTGATTGGTGGAGGGGGAGTAAAAACTTTACTATTCTGTTTGGGAACCGCCTATAATGTATCTAGCATGGAAGATATCAAGATCTCTTAGTTGTTATGTTGGCAATGAAAGCATACCACTCAAAATTATTATTCGTCCCTATTTTAAAAGCTCGAGCTCTGGCACCTCTGTAAATCAATGCTTCCCTCTGCGAAGGGCCTATCTATTTTACTTTTCTGTTGAGTCATCATCTTCTTATAAAAAGCACCAGTTAGAGAGCACCTCCGTCATTTGTATGCTTTGTTATTAATTGATATTGAGTATGAGTGTGACTGGATCTCTTTTACCATGAATTACAATGTCTAGTCAGTCCTTGTTCTTCAGAGGTGCTCTGCATTTATGTTTTGCGGTTTCAGAAAGGGCTAGCGAGATACCATTATATCATATTGTATCATGATTGTTTTGATAAAATTGTTGTCATCCGAGACTTATTATTATTGCTCGCTAGTTGATTATGCCATTGATATGAGTAAATGTGAGACCTAAATGTTATTGTGAATGTGGTTAGTCTATAATCTTTGCTGAAAACCTGAACATCAGTTAGACATATTTACAATAGCAAGATCAAACAAAGTTTGTAAAAGTTTTTCTTTATCACTTTCAGTTTATCAACTGAATTGCTTGAGGACAAGCAAAGGTTTAAGCTTGGGGGAGTTGATACGTCTCCAACGTATCTACTTTTCCAAACTCTTTTGCCCTTGTTTTGGACTCTAATTTGCATGATTTGAATGGAACTAACCCGGACTAACGCTGTTTTCAGCAGAATTGCCTTGGTGTTATTTTTGCGCAGAAATAAAAGTTCTCGGATTGACATGAAAATTTACGGAGAATATTTTTGGAATGAATAAAAAATACTGGCAAAAGAATCAACCAGAGAGGGGCCACCACCTGGTCACAAGCCAGGGGGGCGCCCCCCCTAGGGCGCGCCCCCTGTCTTGTGGGGCCCCTGGAGCTCCTCCGACCTCGTTTCCACTCCTATATATTCCTATTCTCGGAGAAAAAATCAGAGAGAAGAGTTCATCGCGTTTTACGATACGGAGCCACCGCCACCTCCTGTTCTTCCTCGGGAGGGCAGATCTGGAGTCTGATTTGGGCTCCGGAGAGGGGAAATCGACGCCGTCGTCATCACCATCCATCCTTCATCACCAATTTCATGATTCTCTCCGCCGTTCGTGAGTCATTCCATCGTAGGCTTGCTGGACGGTGATGGGTTGGATGAGATTTACTATGTAATCGAGTTAGTTTTGTTAGTGTTTGCTCCCTAGTATCCACTATGTTCTGAGATTGATGTTGCTATGACTTTGCTATGCTTAATGCTTGTGACTAGGGCCCGAGTGCCATGATTTCAGATCTGAACCTATTATGTTTTCATGAATATATATGTGTTCTTGATCCTATCTTGCAAGTTGTAGACACCTATTACGAGTTATGATCCGCATCCCCCGGGGTCACAATAACTGGTATTCTTTCCGGTGATTACCGTAGTTTGAGGAGTTCATGTATTCACTAAGTGCTAATGCTTTGGTCCGGTTCTCTATTAAAAGGAGGCCTTAGTATCCCTTAGTTTCCATTAGGACCCCGCTGCCACAGGAGGGTAGGACAAAAGATGTCATGCAAGTTCTTTTCCATAAGCACGTATGACTATATATGGAATACATGCCTACATTACATTGATGAATTGGAGCTAGTTCTGTGTCACCCAATGTTATAACCATTGCATGATGAATGCCATCCGACATAATTATCCATCACTGATCCATTGCCTATGAGCTTTTCATATATTGATATTTGCTAAATTACTTTTCCGTTGCTACTGTTACAATCACTACAATACTGCTACTGTCACTTTGCTATCGTTACCGTTACTTCCATACTGCTTTGCTACTGAATACTTTGCTGCAAATATTAAGTCTTTTAGGTGTGGTTGAATTGACAACTCAGCTGCTAATACTCGAGAATATTCTTTGGCTCCCCTTGTGTCGAATCAATAAATTTGGGTTGAATATGTTACCCTCGAAAACTGTTGCGATCCCCAATACTTGTGGGTTATCACGCACCGGCAATATATCCAACCGCTACCTTTGTTCTCAAAATCGGGCATAAACTCTCTTTTTGACCATGAGGCTTGAGCTCCATCTTTTTTGTACGTGTATGAATTTTTCTTTTTAGATTGAGATGCGGACTCTTTTTAATGAAAGACGTGACGACTTAGATGTGTGTGTTGGAGACTCTGTCTTTAGCTGGGAGACTCATTTATTTACATGTGGGAAAAAGGCACGTTCATTTTGTTTCTATAGAACGTAGATGTGGGCGTTCGGATCTATTTTTTTATGGAAACTATTTTGTAGTACATGATGTTTTTTTATTCAGACATCTTATAATAGATCTACCCCTTTCCTTTTGAAAATCAGGCCTAGAACTCTTTTTTAATGTGATGAGGCTAGAGGCATTTTTTTACGTGCACCAAGGGGCCTCTTTTGCTTTAGGATCTAAAGGGGACTCTTTGTGTACGTGGGGAGATGGAACAATATTTTTGTTTCTACAGAACTTTGATGTGGTCGTTCGGGACTATGCACGTGTGCTTTTTAAAATTAAAGCTCAAGCATAATTTTTTTATCCAGCTTAAGGTATTACGTACATCCAATGGCTAAAGATTTTTGAATTACAGATCCAACGGTTAATTAGTCAGCTTTTCTAGAATTAATGTGGAGCCTCGTGTGGTGCATCCAATTAGTTAATATAAGAAGGAACATGCTAAGGTATCAATAGTGGTTCGTAAGAGTAATATAAGAGCATCTAAGCCCCCTAAACAAATTAAAGTAGAACCTAGTGTTGATATGGTTAAAGATCTCTTGGTAGAAAATATTGATGGGCATGTTATCTACTTCTGTGATGAAGATGCTAGAATCGCTAAACCTGATGAAAAAGATAAACATAGACCCATAGAAGGCATGCCTGTTGTCTCAGTTAAAATAGGAGGTCATTGCTATCATGGTTTATGTGATTTGGGTGCTAGTGTGAGTGCTATCTCTTTTAACTTATACCAACAAATTATGGATGAAATAGCACCTGCTGAATTAGAAGACATTGATGTTACTATTAAACTTGCTGATAGAGACACCATCACACCACTTGGGATTGTTAGAGATGTTGAAGTCTTCTGTGGGAAACTAAAATACCCTATTGATTTTCTAGTTCTTGGTTCCCCACAAGATGACTTTTGTCCCATTATCTTTGGTAGACCTTTCTTGAGCACCGTCAATGCTAAGATAGATTGCAAAAAACAAACTGTCGGTGTCAGTTTTGGTGGTGTGTTTCATGAGTTTAATTTTTCTAAGTTTAGAAGACAACCACGTGATAGAGCATTATTTAATAAGGATGAAATAATTGGTCTTGATTCTATTGCCATGCCTCCTACTGATCCATTAGAACAATATTTGCTTGACCATGAAAATGATATGCACTTGCGTGAGAGAAGTGAAATAGATCAAATTTTCTTTGAACAACAACCTCTCCTGAAACACAATTTGCCTATTGAAACTCTTGGAGGTCCTCCTCCACCTAAAGGTGATCCTGTGTTTGAATTAAAGCAATTGCCCGATACTTTGAAGTATGCTTATCTTGAGGAGAAAAAGATATATCCTGTTATTATTAGTGCTAACCTTTCAGAACATGAAGAAGAAAGATTATTAAAAGTTCTAAGGAAGCGCCGATCTGCTATTGGATATACTCTTGATGATCTTAAGGGCATTAGTCCCACTCTATATTAGCACAAGATTAATATGGAACCTGATGCTAAACCCGTTGTTGATCATCAATGGCGATTAAATCCTAAGATGAAAGAAGTGGTAAGAACTGAGATAATAGAGCTTCTGGAAGCAGGTATTATATATCCCATAGCTGATAGTAGATGGGTAAGTCCCATTCATTGTGTCCCTAGGAAAAGAGGTATTACCATTGTTCCTAATGATAAAAATGAACTCATTCTACAAAGAATTGTCACTGGTTATAGAATGGTAATTGATTTTAAAAGTTAAATAAAGCTACTAGAAAAGATCATTACCCTCTGCCTTTCATTGATCAAATGCTAGAAAGATTATCTAAGCATACACACTTTTGTTTTCTAGATGGATATTCTGGTTTCTCTCAAATACCCGTGTCACAATCCGATCAAGAGAAAACCACTTTTACTTGCTCTTTTGGAACCTATGCTTATAGACGTATGCCTTTTGGTTTATGCAATGCACCTGCTACCTTTCAAAGATGTATGACTACTATATTCTTTGATTTTTGTGAAAATATTGTGGAGGTTTTCATGGATGATTTTTCCGTTTATGGGACTTCTTTTGATGATTGCTTAAGCAACCTTGATCGAGTTTTGCAGAGATATGAACAAACTAATCTCGTGTTGAATTGGGAGAAGTGCCACTTTATGGTTAATGAAGGTATTGTCTTGGGGCATAAAATATCTGAACGAGGTATTGAGGTGGATAAAGCTAAAGTTGATACAATTGAGAAAATGCCATGTCCTAAAGATATTAAAGGTATTCGAAGTTTCCTTGGTCATGCTGGTTTCTATAGGAGGTTCATTAAAGACTTCTCTAAAATTTCTAGGCCTCTTACTAATATTTTGCAAAAGGATATCCCTTTTGTTTTTGATGATGATTGTGTGGAAGCCTTTGAAACACTCAAGAAAGCCTTAACATCTGCACCTATCGTTCAACCACCTGATTGGAACTTGCCTTTTGAAATTATGTGTTACGCTAGTGATTATGTTGTTGGTGTTGTTCTAGGACAAAGAGTTGATAAGAAATTGAATATTATCCACTATGCTAGTAAAACTCTAGACAGTGCCCAAACGAAATTATGCTACTACTAAAAAATAATTTTTAGCAGTTGTGTTTGCCTGTGATAAATTCAGGTCCTATATAATTGACTCCAAAGTTATTGTTCACACTGATCATGCTACTATAAAATATCTTATGGAAAAGAAGGATGCTAAACCTAGACTCATTAGGTCGGTTCTCTTGCTTCAAGAATTTGATTTACATATCGTTGATAGGAAGGGAGCTGAGAACCCCGTAGCTGATAACTTGTCTAGGTTAGAAAATATTCTTGATGACCCACTACCTATTGTTGATAGTTTTCATGATGAACAGTTAGCTGCAATAAGTGTTTCTCAAAACACCCCTTGGTATGCTGATATGCTAACTACATTGTTGCTAAATATATACCACCTAGCTTCACATACCAACAACAAAAAAATTCTTCTATGACTTAAGACATTACTTTTGGGATGACCCACATCTTTATAAAGAAGGAGTAGATGGTATTATTTGACGTTGTGTACCTGAGCATGAACAGGAACAAATCCTACGGAATTGTCATTCCGAAGCTTATGGAGGACATCATGCGGGAGATAGAACTGCTCACAAGGTATTGCAATCTAGTTTTTATTGGCCTACTCTCTTTAAGGATGCCCGTAAGTTTGCCTTGTCTTGTGATGAATGTCAAAGAATTGGTAATATCGGCAAGCGTCAGGAAATGCCTATGAATTATTCACTTGTTGTTGAACCTTTTGACGTTTGGGGTTTTGACTATATGGGGCCTTTTCCTTCCTCTAACGGGTACACTCATATTTTGGTTGCTGTTGATTATGTCAGTAAGTGGGTAGAAGCTATTCCAACTAGTAGCGCTGATCACCCCACATCCATTAAAATGCTTAAAGAGGTTATCTTCCCGAGGTTTGGAATCCCTAGATATTTAATGACCAATGGTGGTTCACACTTTATTCATGGTGCTTTCCGTAAGATGCTTGCTAAATATGATGTTAACCATAGAATTGCATCACCCTATCATCCTCAATCTAGTGGTCAAAGTTGAACGTAGCAATAGATGAATAAAATTAATATTACAAAAAACTGTCAACAGGTCTCGAAAGAATTGGTCTAAGAAATTAGATGGTGCACTTTGGGCCTATAGAACAACTTATAAAAATCCTATGGGTATGTCTCCATACAAAATGGTATACGGAAAAGCCTGTCATTTGCCTCTAGAATTAGAACATAAAGCATTTTCGGCAATTAAAGAACTCAACTATGATTTCAAACTTGCCACTGAGAAAAGGCTATTTGATATTAGCTCACTAGATGAATGGAGAACCCAAGCCTATGAAAATGCCAAACTATTCAAAGAAAAAGTAAAAAGATGGCATGACAAAAGAATCCAAAAGCGGGAATTCAAAATAGGAGACTATGTTCTTTTGTTCAACTCTCGTTTAAGATTTTTTGCAGGTAAGCTTCTCTCCAAATGGGAAGGACCGTATATTATCGAAGAGGTTTATCGTTCTGGAGCTATCAAGATTAATAATGCCGAAGGTACTAACCCGAAGGTGGTCAATGGACAAAAAATTAAGCACTATATCTTAGGTACGCCTATTAACGTTGAAAGTAATGTTATCCAAACCATGACACCGGAGGAACACATAAAAGAAACCTTCCGGAACACTCCAGAACACATAAAAAAACCTTCCGGAACACTCCAGGTCCGCAAAAATATTTTTTGTTAGTTTTGGAATATTAGAAAATTTGGGAAATTAAGAAATAAACCGGAAGCTGATTGAGGTGAACATGATACACCAGGGCGTGCCAGGCCCCCCTGGGCGCGCCCTGGTGGGTTGTGCCCACCTCGGACACCTTCCCTACTCCGTTTTCCTTCCACATGCTTGTTTTCCAAGAATAAAAATTCTCTATATAAACCCCCGAATGTTTTGACGACCGCATCATAGAAAAATCCTCTGTTTGTTTCGTGCTGTTTTCCCGAAAGATCTGAGAATATGTCATCTCAAGATTCAGAGGGGGAGAGCTATGTTGCTGACTATGTTGCAAACCCCAAGATCTATGGAGAAGTGGAGCATTATGGATGGACCTCAGATGAGGAGGAAGACGCTGCCATGAAGGAAACAAAGGATGATAGCTCTAAGGAAGAGGATGATCCATTACCTCAACCTGAAGACATGCATGTGGAGTTCAAGAAGTCAAGCCTCCCTAGAGGATACAAACCTGAGGT
Source organism: Elymus sibiricus (assembly GCA_039707655.1). Taxonomy (NCBI): domain Eukaryota; kingdom Viridiplantae; phylum Streptophyta; class Magnoliopsida; order Poales; family Poaceae; genus Elymus; species Elymus sibiricus. Next base: position 486,424,143 of record CM077671.1, read on the forward strand.
CCAATTTATCCCATCTCGTTTTCTGCAGGCGATCAAGGCGGCATTATGCAAAAAGATATCAAAGCTCGAGTTGGAGAATGATGATCTAAGGGAGGAAAATTTTATGCTTAAATATAAGCTGAAGAAGAAGGCTGCATCATCACCACCACCTTCTTCATCACCACCACCAAAGGAGACTTCAGCAAACGGGTATGGGCACTCCCCTTGGCTTGATCCAAGCTTGGGGGAGGTGCCCCAGTATCGTATCACCATCACTTTTATTCACCTTTACCTATTTTAGTTTGATCTTTAGTTTTCCTTTGCTTTAGTTGAATAAAAGTTTAGCATGATCTATTTTCGTGTGTTAGTTTTGTGGCCTATCTATCTATGTAATTGAGTGAGAGTTGTGTCGTGGTTTTAACACGGCAGATGTCCGAAGACTTAGGTTCGAGACCAACGCCATGGTAGTGGACCCAAAGGGGTTGATCGGGACGAAGGACACGAGTTTACCCAGGTTCGGCCCCTCAAGTCGAGGTAAAAGCCTACGTCCTGCTTGTGCTGTATTAACTGGAGTATCGATTACATGGGAGCAGATTGCTTGACCTAGTTCTCGATAGCTTGGTTTCTTGTCTAAGCCGCCCCAGGGACTCGCCTTTATATAGGAGGTCAAGGCCCTGGGTTACACGTCGTAAACCGTCTTACACACGTATTCTATTCTGCCTCTAAGTCGCCTTGCCGCCTTGGGAAAGCCGTCTCCGGGCGGCTTAACCGCCCGGGTCTTCTTACCATCTTCCGTCTCTTGGGCCTCCGCCTTAGCCCATTGGGTAAGCCGCCACGCGGCCTGGTCTTCATCTTCCAGCCCACCTCACAGGTCTTGGGCTATGAGCCGCCAGGTATGACCCGGCCCCTCCTGGGCGGGTCTTACCACGGGGTTATATCCCCAACATTAGGCCCCAGGTTGATTTGAGCCAACTCATTTCAATCTTCAACTTCACTTGGCGGCGAGTCTTCATATCTCTGCCATCTGGAAAGACAACTCATAACCCGCCGTGACGTCATATCGAATATTCGGAAAAGATTCCATGACGTTTGCAACGGATCTTTCTCACTGAAGGGTCATCCCGAAAATCGAGGCGCCACGTTCGGTCAATCTTTACTGTGCCTCCCCAATTTTCGCGCGCACTGTTGCCCTTCCACCTTATAAATAGGGACACGTGGTCCCCTTTCTTTCTTCTCTGCCGTCGCTGTCATCTTCCTCCTCGCTCGAAGCCCCTTCTCTCCAGAACTCCGCCGCCGTCAACCAGCCCTCGCCGTCGCCCTCATCGCCGGCCGCTGCATCAACCCGAATCGGACCAGAGTTTCGCCGGTGCTTCCGCATCCAGAAGGTATCTTTCTCCGCCCTTGTTTGAATCTGCATCTACCCCCATTAGGGTTTCCCGAGCTCGTCGGAGTTCTTGTGTTCGTCGATGTTCTTCGTAGTGCAGACCACCAAGCACCTATTTGCTCCTCATCACGCTGTCTATCCACCGCGGTTATACTTTTAATGCCAAGGCCTACTTGTTTTATGTCTATAAAGCACTCATCTCTGCGAGCGAATGGATCTGTTTTCCCACTGTTATCTTTAAGTCATGAATATTTTCCATTTTTCTTCGCCTGTAGATCTTGCTGCCGTGGTGATTTTATACAAAACCTGTTTATCCACACTTAGCCATTTTCTTTCCAATACTGCCTTGTCCCCTAACCCGCCGTTGCCTTGGCGGCTCTTCGCCAGACTACTTTGGTGGCTTACCTCTTCACTGTTATACTGACCATAGCGGCCTTATCCAATAAATGTTGTTCTAACCCGCCATCTTCTTTGCTTTTTCCGTAGCCTAACCCGCCATCATGTCAAGGGCTCCATCATCCTGCGACTGGGTCAGCTCTGGAGTCACTGAAGAGCTCCTGCTTAACTTTGTTGAGTCCGGCATGCTGCCGGCTAAAAATGTAATACACTGGCGGGTCCCAGGGCCAGAGAAGAGGCCTAAGCCCAAGGAAGGGGAGATTATCATATTTACTGATCACATCCTCCGCGGGTTCTGCCCTCCAGGGTCAAAATTCTTTCGACATGTTCTTCACTTCTTCAAGATCCACCCCCAAGACATAGGCCCAAATTCAGTGACCAACATTTGCCAGTTCCAAGTCTTAAGTGAAGTCTACCTGCAAGAAGAGCCGTCTGTTGACCTCTTCCATGACTACCATTATGCTAACCGCCAAACTGAAATGGCGGCTGGGCCAAGTTTAGAGCTTGGGGGCATTACAATCCAGAGACGGAGAGATCTGCCATACCCCATAGCCACCTTGCCAAGTCATCCCAAAGACTGGAACAAGACCTGGTTTTACTGTAAAGACACCTCTGTTGAAGGTGAGAACCCCCTGCCGGGTTACCGTCCAACCCGGCTCTGCTATACAAATGACAACCCACTGCCAGCACGGATGACCGCTGCCGAACGAGCAAAGTACGCCCCGGCTTACGCCAAAGTCAAGGCCTTATTGGCGAATGGCTTGACTGGTGTCGACTGAACCCGTTGCTGGGTAAGCTGGAAAATCTTGCCGCTGAGCCGGCGTGACCGACTCATGTACGAATATTCGGGTGAACCCAATGACCCTCTTTGTTTGAAGAACACTCCCTTGACTGAAGAAGATATCACCTCTGGCATCAAAGGACTCCTTGGTGAAAAGCAGGAAGCTTGCAACAAGGTTGGGCTGAAGCCCTTCTACGCCAAGAACCCGGCTCTAGACGTAAGTCTCTTTTCCCTCAATTGGTCACATTTGTCCTGCACCTCTTAACCTTTGTTGGCGGCTTACACAGGCCGACTCCCCTTTTTGGAAAAAGAAGTATAATCCGCCAGTGAGGAAACCAAAGGTGAAAGCTCCTGCTCAGAAGAAGAAGAAAGCCGCCACTCCAGAGCCGCTTGAATCTGATGACTCGGAGGTAGAACTTGACTCCCTTGGCCGTCTCTTTATGCAACTTATTGACAATAATTACTCACAGGACGAAACAGAGGCGAGCCACGCAAACGCCCCTGAGGTAATTGACATTTCTGACTCAGAGATCTTTCCACAAGACAGAGTACGGCGGGTCGTCCGGAAAGTCCCCTTCTCTCATCCTCTTGCTCATTTAGACCCCAATTTTCTTTTGAAAAAGCAACAGCACACCTCCCGACGTCAGACCCGGAGCGCCGGCTCTGAAGATCTCGTGGCCGGGTTATCACATGCTCCGGCTCAACGGAAACGGCCAGCTGAGGTATTCTTTAACTGAAACATAACTTTAATCAACCTTGTATTGTAACCTTACTCTGCTTTGTATTGCCTTAACTGCCTTCAGGACTCTCCTCCTTCCTCTGGCGACTCGACTGCCTCCAAGTTGCCTCCAATGAAGATCAACCCGGAGTGCGTATTTTTAATTTTGCACCAAATGTTTTAACACTCTTGACCTCTATGTAACCTTCGTCTGCGCCTTACAGGGCCCAAGAGAAACGAAGGAAAACTGGCGGGTCTACTGCCGCCCCTTCTGCCCAGGAGCCAGCATTTGCTAAGCCGGCCTCCCCTTTGACACATGCTGAGTCCAGTGACATTATGAAGGATGCACCTGACGATACTCACCAGCCATCTGAGCCGGCAGGTCATGACACGGCCCCTGAAAGCCCTGCAAAGGATGACCCTAAGCCGCCCAGCCCTTCAACAGCTGTTGAAGACACGGTACTTCCAGAAGTTGTCATTACTGGGGCGGGTCATCATACCCCTGAGCCTCATGTGCTGACAAGACATACCCGCCAGGCTGAAACTTCTTCGCCTGAGAAGTTTGAATTCGAATTCCCATCATTGGAGAAGCTGACTGCTGATGAACTCCATGCTAGTTACTTGAACCGCCTGACGACAAGCCGGAACTTGGAGCTCAAGCTTGTTAATATGATGAAGAAAAAATACGAGGTAATCCCTTTGCCTGCCTTTCCTTACACCCTTATATAGCCGCCAAGAGCTGGTTTAGTATTGCAGATAGTAAACCGGATCTTCCAATCTACATCATATTCCAAGTAGCTTGACGTGTAGCCCCCAAGTATCGGGTTAGTGTAGAATGATGAACCGGAATTTCACTGGAAACTTTGAAAATACTGACTGTAGCCCCCAAGGGTCGGCTAATCTTCATGAAGATGAGACGGGACTGTGTTGCAGATCTGTAAAGCGCCAATTGTAGCCCCCCAAGTGCCGACATAATAAAGTTTAGTTTGAGTTTTTGCCTCTCTACTTTCTTGGTGCAATCAAAATAAAAGAAAAAGAAATAAATGAAAAGAATCATATGCTAATCTTATGGTGATTAATGACATCACATAAGGAAAAGTATAAGTAGTAAAATTTGTTGGAGATTGACAAACATAGCATTGGTCAATGATGCAATTCATGAAAGAATTAATAAGGGAAGAGAAGATTCACATGCAAATACATTATCTTGGACATCTTTTATGATTGTGAGCCCCCATTAAATATTATATGTCAAAATTGTTGACGTTGGACAATGAAGACAACGTAATGATTTATGCTTGTTCATATCCACATAGAAGTTATATTGTCATAGATCCTTCAACATGTGGTGCTTGCTCAATATATTTGCTAGCCAAAATTCCGCACTAAGTATAGATACTACTTGTGCATCCAAAAACCCAAAGCCAAATTCATTCTTTGAGAGTCCACCATACCTACCTACGGACCGAGTAAGATCCTTCAAGTAAGTTGTCATCGGTGCAATAAGGCAATAAAAATTTCTTCTAAAAGTGTTTTGATCAATTAGTGTAAGAGAAAATTGAGCGCTATACGAACTTATAATGGCAAAATAATAAAAGAGACGGACTGCATAATAAAGGTTGCTATCATAGGGGGCAATATAGAGTGACATTCTTTTACATTAAGGGATTAGGCATACAAACCAAAAAGCGCATGATAACCTCTGCTTCCCACTGCGAAGGTATTATCTTTTACTTTTATGTATTTACTTTTATGCAAGAGTCCAAGTATTCTTCCCTATTCCTTTTTACGTTTTCCTTTTGCAAGCATCATGTGGTGAGGAAAGATCTAGGCACATATATCCAGTTGGATATGGGTGGGCATGAGTTATTATTGTTGACATCACCCTTGAGGTGAACACGTTAGGAGGCGAAACTATAAACCCCTATCTTCCTATGTGTCCGGTTGAAACTTTTTGCTCATGGGTATGATGTGAGTGTTAGAAATCATAGAAGACTAAATGATGGTTGAGTATGTGGAATTGCCAAAAGGCTCCGACATGAGACCCTTCCTGAAAATATGATGAATTGTAGTTGCAAAGTTGACTGAGAACATAGTTTGTTGGTTTTCAATAAGATTTGTGCTTTATACTTCTATGTTGTGATGAATTGTTCCTTGTGCATGAGCAGCTATATGATGAAAGTATATGAATAAGTTTTATGATAGAGTTTGATGTTGTTATGATAATAAGCATGATGCTTCTTTGTCCGTATTTTATTTTTTCGACACCTCTCTCTCAAACCATGTGGACATGTTTTCAATTTCGGCTTTTCGATTGAGGACAAGCGAGGTCTAAGCTTGGGGGAGTTGATACGTCCATTTTGCATCATGATTTTCTATTGTTATTTATTATGTTTTGTTGAATAATAATGCTTTAGGGAGTGATTCTAATGTCTTCGCTCTCATAATATGCAAGGTTTACACAAAGAGGGAGAATACCGGCAGCTGGAATTCTAAACCTGAAAAAAGCACATCAGAGATATCATTCTGCACATCTCCAATTGAGCTAAAACTTTACGAAGATTATTTTTGGAATTACTAAAAAATACTGGAGCAAAGAACTACAGGAGGGGGCGTGCCCTGGTGGGCACAAGACACCAGGGCGCGCCCTGGTGGGTTGTGCCCTCCTCGTCCCACCTCCGGTGCCCATCTTCTGGTATATAATCACTTTTGACCTAGAAAAAATCAGAGGAGGACTTTCAGGACGGAACGCCGCCGTCTTGAGGCGGAACTTGGGCAGGAGCACTTTTGCCCTCCGGTGGAGCGATTCCGCCGGGGGAACTTCCCTCCGGGAGGGGGAAATCAAAGCCATCGTCATCACCAACACCCCTCCCATCTTTGGGAGGTCAATCTTCATCAACATGTTCAACAACACCATCTCCTCTCAAACCCTTGTTCATCTCTTGTGTTCAATCGTTGTACCGGAACCTCAGATTGGTACATGTGGGTGACTAGTAGTGTTGATTACTTTGCGTAGTTGATTACTATATGGTTTATTTGGTGGAAGATTATATGTTCAGATCCATTATGCTATTCAATACCCCTCTGATCTTGAGCATGATTATTATTTGTGAGTAGTTACCTTTGTTCATGAGGTCACAGGAGAAGTCATGTTGCAAGTAATCATGTGGATTTGATATGTGTTCGATATTTTGATGATCTGTATGTTGTGATTCCCTTAGTGGTGTCATGTGAACGTCGACTACATGACACTTCACCATTCATGGGCCTAAGGAAATTCATTGTGGAGTAGTTATTAGATGATGGGTTGCCAGAGTGATAGAGGCTTAAACCCCTAGTTTATGCGCTACTTCGTAAGGGGCTGATTTGCATCCAAACGTTTAATGCTATGGTTAGATTTTATCTTAATTCTTTTCTCGTAGTTGCAGATGCTTGCGATGGGGTTAATCATAAGTGGGAGGTTGTTCAAGTAAGAACAACACCCAAGCACCGGTCCACCCACATATCAAATTATCAAAGTAGCAAACACGAATCAAACCAACATGATAAAAGTGACTAGATAAAATTCCCGTGTACCCTCAAGAACACTTTGCCTATTACTAGAGATTGTTCTGGTCTGTCCTTTGCCACAAAAGGATTGGGCTACCTTGGTGCACCTTATTTACCATTACCGTTACTTGCTCATTACCAATTACCTTGCTATCAAACTATCTGTTAGCTACAATTTCAATGCTTGCAGAAATTACCTTGCTGAACACCGCTTGTCATTTCCTTCTGCTCCTCATTGGGTTTGACACTCTTACTTAACGAAAGGACTATGATTGATCCCCTATACTTGTGGGTCATCAATCATTAACTATTAAATATTCCAAATCGTGTAATAATAGCATTGTTGAATGGCGGAGCGTGGGTGGATGTATAGTGGCTGGACTCACAGTAAATCAACTGATGAGTGGTATAATAAAACAAAAGAATTCATAGATTTTGCTTTCCCTATGCCAAGTGTATTCCCGAATGGGAAAATTAAGTGTGCGTGTGCTAAATGTCGAAACTATGCCAAGTGTGTGTAGAGTATATACAAACTAGCTGATGATGGCCCTGCCCAAAGAATAGAAGTTGATAATGTTCTCAAGAATGTAGCAAGGAGACAATTTAGGCAGATGTGGTACCAAGTCTGTAAGGAATCCGTAAAATTGTATTATCGAGCTATTCTTCAGCAGCCCATGAAAGATCATGATGCATGTACAAAACAGCTTGCTAAAAACGAATATGGGGCTAAGGGAGCTTGGCCAACAGTAACGCTTCAAGTTAGAAAGTATTGCACAAAACAGGGGTCGGTCAAGATCATTTGTTCAGACCAAAATTGTTTTGGTAAGTAGCATTCAGTTTCATGTGACTAGTGTGTATGGGTAGTTTGTTGAAAGAGCTTCTTCTCTTATGCAGGGAGAGGAGTACGGGCCTGCAGCACCAACAAACATGAACACTTACAAGTGCATGAAGGCAGGAGTTACCAACTATATGGAGATCGGAGAAAGTGGCCCCATGAACAATGTTAAGGCCCAAGTGCGTGTTGTAAGTTCATTCACATTTTCTATATCGTAAGAACTACAATACTTGTCAATCTGTTAATAGCAAAAATATTGTGACTTGTTTATGGTTTTAGGATGACTACATAAAAGCTGCTAAAGTTGCACATCCAGAAAATTGGGAGGAACATGATCTGGATCCAGAAATTGTGTACTCCTGTGGTGGTGGCATGCCCCATGGACGACTAGCAATGGGTAATGGCGCTATAAAGAAGGCAGTGGTTTTTGCAAAAGCTAGAGAGAAGGACATAAGGCCATTAAACTCCATGTCGTACCAGGATTTATCGAGGAAAAATGTTCAATTGGAAAGGTGCTGCAAGAATGATTTAAATCTGAGCAAACATGTGCAGGTATTGTTCTTCTTTTACACATTTTCTTTGATCAAGTTTTAGATCTTGTTGATGTTTCACACATAAACTTGACCATTTGTTCCAATATAGAATGTGTATGGAAAAGTGGGATGGGAAATACTTGAAGATCTTCTCGCCTTTCATGATGAGCTGGTGGATGATAGTACTGGTGATCCGGTATGTACACTTGGACACTAATATAGATCATGTGTTCCTGTTACCGTGGATCTCAACAATCTTGGGTACACAGAGGAACCATTCGTCCTAGCCAATGATATGGCACAGGTTTTCTATGTGAAGGACATGTCTACCAAACCGAGAAAAAGGAAAGATAAGGACAAGAATACATCATACGGTGAGCCAAAGCTCCACATAGTTCTTTCAGGGAAAAGAAACATCGTGGGAGTGGAGGACAAGACAGACATGTCAGAAGATTTTGAAAAGGTTCATGAAATTCCTCCCTTCACAGTGAAGACTGACCCAAGCATCCTGTTAAATGATGAAGATTGTCCATGGTTATGGTGCAAAGGGACACATGCGAAGAAAAAGTTTTACACCCCAAGATCCCACTCTGGGATGTGATCGGCTCCACCGTCATCACTTTCTTCTCTAGTGAGTAGCCGAGATAGGCCAGTTTGTACACGAAGTACATCTAGTTTGTGTCGTAACCCTCTCAACTTTTTAGCACATGCTATATGTGTGAAATGATGATACCATGCCAAGTTTCAACCTTTTCAGAGTTCATTTGTACTGCTTTTCAATTTCAGGGTCATTCAACGCAAAAAAATCATTAAATGCATGAAAAATAGCAAATGAAGTTAGAAAGGGTTGAAATTTAAGGATGTGGCTTTGAATGGTGCATATTCAATGCACAAAAAGTCTGGAGTTGAAAGAAGTTTAAAAAAATGAAATGCCTTTGTAACAGATTAGTTTTCGTCCGAAACCCTCATACTTCGAAGGAGATGGTCCGGTTTGTACACGAAGTGCATCCAGTTTTTGCCATAACCCTCTCAACTTTTTAGCACATGCCATGTTGGTGAAATGATGATACCATGCCAAGTTTCAACCTTTCCAGAGTTCATTTGTACTGCTTTTCAATTTTAGGGTCATTCAGCACAAAAAAATCATTAAATGCATGAAAAATAGCAAATGAAGTTAGAAAGGGTTGAAATTTGAGGATGTGGCTTTGAATGGTGCATATTGAATGCACCAAAAGTCTGGAGTTGAAATAAGTTTAAAAAAATTAAATGCCCTTGTAACAGCTGAGTTTTCGTCCGAAACCCTCATACTTCGGAGGAGATGGTCCAGTCTGTATACGAAGTGCATCCAGTTTTTGCCGTAACCCTCTCAATTTTTTAGCACATGCCATGTGTGTGAAATGACGATACCATGCCATGTTTGAACCTTTTCAGAGTTCATTTATACTGCTTTTCAATTTCAGGGTCATTCAGCGCAAAAAAATCATTAAATGCATGAAAAATAGCAAATGATGTTAGAAAGGGTTGAAATTTGAGGATGTGGCTATGAATGGTGCATATTGAATGCACAAAAAGTCTGGAGTTGAAATAATTTTAAAAAAATGAAATGCCTTTGTAACACATGCGTTTTCGTCCGAAACCCTCATACTTCGAAGGAGATGGTCCAGTTTGTACACGAAGTGCATCTAATTTTTGCCATAACCCTCTCAACTTTTTAGAAAAGGCCATGTGGGTGAAATGATGATATCATGCCAAGTTTCATCCTTTTCAGAGTTCATTTGTATTGCTTTTCAATTTCAGGGTCATTTAGCGCAAAAAATCATTAAATGCATGAAAAATAGCAAATGAAGTTAGAAAGGGTTGAAATTTGAGGATGTGGCTTTTAATGGTGCATATTGAGTGCACAAAAAGTTTGGAGTTGAAATAAGTTTAAAAAAATGAAATTCCTTTGTAACAAATGAGTTTTCGTCCGAAACGCTCATACTTCGAAGGAGATGGTCCAGTTTGTACACGAAGTGCATCCAGTTTTTGCCGCAACCCTCTCAACTTTTTAGCACATGCCATGTGGGTGAAATGATGATACCATGCCAAGTTTCAACCTTTTGACAGTTCATTTGTACTGCTTTTCAATTTCAGGGTCATTCGGCGCAAAAAAATCATTAAATGCTTGAAAAATAGCAAATGAAGTTAGAAAGGGTTGAAATTTGAGGATGTGGCTTTGAATTGTGAATATTGAATGCACAAAAAGTCGGGAGTTGAAATAAGCTAAAAAAATGAAATGCCTTTGTAACAGATGAGTTTTCATCCGAAACCCGCATACTTCGAAGGAGATGGTCCAGTTTATGCATGAAGTGCATCTAGTTTTTGCCGTAACCCTCTCAACTTTTAAGCACATGCCATGTGGGTGAAATGATGACATCATGCCAAGTTTCAACCTTTTCAGAGTTCATTTGTACTGCTTTGCAATTTCAGTGTCATTCAGCGCAAAAATAATAATTAAATGCATGAAAAATAGCAAATGAAGTAAGTAAGGGTTGAAATTTGAGGATGTGGCTTTGAATGGTGCATATTTAATGCACAAAAAGTATGGAGTTGAAATAACTTTAATAAATGAAATTCCTTTGTAACAGATGAGTTTTCGTCCGAAACGCTCATACTTCGAAGGAGATGGTCCAGTTTGCACATGAAGTGCATCCAATTTTTTCCGTAACCCTCTCAACTTTTTACCACATGCCATGTGAGTGAAATGATGATACCATGCCAAGTTTCAAACTTTTCAGAGTTCATTTGTACTGCTTTTCCCTTTCAGGGTCATTCAGCACAAAAAAATCACGCCTCTCCTCACCGCTGTATCAACTACCTCCCGAAGCTTACCTGTCAAAGAACCTACGTTCCAGCTACCTAAGTGAATCCTCCTAGGCTTGGCTAGCTTCCTTACCCTTCGCACTCGTCCAGTCAAATGCGAAGACCCTAGCTCAATTTCCACTACACCCGGGCGCCGATGTAGCACGCCACTAAGGATGCGACGACCCGATCCTCGCTCACTTGCCACCGTATCCAGATCACGATACGGCACGCCACCGGGGGGTGACGGCCCGGCCCTTGCCCATTTTCCATCACACCCGGGTTCCGATGTGGCGCGTCGCTGAGAGGGTTACGCCCCCAACGAAAATCTATTTGGTTTCATCTCCATAAGAGTGGCTGAGTTTGACGTTGGCTCTCCAAGCCTATCACAACCCTCCTCCTTTACCCGGGCTTGGGACCGGCTATGTTGAGATAACATAGGCGGAGTTAAAAGTCTGGAGTTGAAATAATTATAAAAAAATGAAATGCCCTTGTAATAGCTGAGTTTTCGTCCGGAACCCTCATACTTCGAAGGAGATGGTCCAGTTTGTATACGAAGTGCTTCTAGTTTTTGCCATAACCCTCTCAACTTTTTGGCACGTGTCATGTGGGTGAAATGATGATACCATGCCAAGTTTCAACCTATTCAGAGTTCATTTGTACTGCTTTTCAATTTCAGGGTCATTCAGCGCAAAAAATAATTAAATGCATGAAAAATAGCAAATGAAGTTAGAAAGGGTTGAAATTTGAGGATGTGGCTTTGAATGGTGCATATTGAATGCACAAAAAGTCTGGAGTTGAAATAATTTTAAAAAAATGAAATGCCTTTGTAACACATGAGTTTTCGTCCGAAACCCTCATACTTTGAAGGAGATGGTCCAGTTTGTACACGAAGTGCATCCAGTTTTTGCCATAACCCTCTCAACTTTTTAGAAAATGCCTTGTGGGTGAAATGACGATATCATGCCAAGTTTCCACCTTTTCAGAGTTCCGTTGTATTGCTTTTCAATTTCAGGGTCATTTAGCGAAAAAAATCATTAAATGCATGAAAAAAAGCAAATGAAGTTAGAAAGGGGTGAAATTAGAGGATGTGGCTTCGAATGGTGCATATTGAATGCACAAAAAGTATGGAGTTGAAATAAGTTAAAAATGAAATTCCTTTGTAACAAATGAGTTTTCGTCCGAAACGCTCATACTTCGAAAGAGATGGTCCAATTTGTACACGAAGTGCATCCAGTTTTTGCCGTAACCCTATCAACATTTTAGCAAATTCCATGTGGGTGACAAGATGATACCATGCCAAGTTTCAACCTTTTGAGAGTTCATTTGTACTGCTTTTCAATTTCAGGGTCATTCGCAGCAAAAAAATCATTAAATGCATGAAAAATAGCAAATGAAGTTAGAAAGGGTTGAAATTTGAGGATGTGGCTATGAATGGTGCATATTGAATGCACAAAAAGTATGGAGTTGAAATAACTTTAATAAATGAAATTCCTTTGTAACAGATGAGTTTTCGTCCGAAACGCTCATACTTCGAAGGAGATGGTCCAGTTTGCACATGAAGTGCATCCAATTTTTTCCGTAACCCTCTCAACTTTTTACCACATGCCATGTGAGTGAAATGATGATACCATGCCAAGTTTCAAACTTTTCAGAGTTCATTTGTACTGCTTTTCCCTTTCAGGGTCATTCAGCACAAAAAAATCACGCCTCTCCTCACCGCTGTATCAACTACCTCCCGAAGCTTACCTGTCAAAGAACCTACGTTCCAGCTACCTAAGTGAATCCTCCTAGGCTTGGCTAGCTTCCTTACCCTTCGCACTCGTCCAGTCAAATGCGAAGACCCTAGCTCAATTTCCACTACACCCGGGCGCCGATGTAGCACGCCACTAAGGATGCGACGACCCGATCCTCGCTCACTTGCCACCGTATCCAGATCACGATACGGCACGCCACCGGGGGGGTGACGGCCCGGCCCTTGCCCATTTTCCATCACACCCGGGTTCCGATGTGGCGCGTCGCTGAGAGGGTTACGCCCCCAACGAAAATCTATTTGGTTTCATCTCCATAAGAGTGGCTGAGTTTGACGTTGGCTCTCCAAGCCTATCACAACCCTCCTCCTTTACCCGGGCTTGGGACCGGCTATGTTGAGATAACATAGGCGGAGTTAAAAGTCTGGAGTTGAAATAATTATAAAAAAATGAAATGCCCTTGTAATAGCTGAGTTTTCGTCCGGAACCCTCATACTTCGAAGGAGATGGTCCAGTTTGTATACGAAGTGCTTCTAGTTTTTGCCATAACCCTCTCAACTTTTTGGCACGTGTCATGTGGGTGAAATGATGATACCATGCCAAGTTTCAACCTATTCAGAGTTCATTTGTACTGCTTTTCAATTTCAGGGTCATTCAGCGCAAAAAATAATTAAATGCATGAAAAATAGCAAATGAAGTTAGAAAGGGTTGAAATTTGAGGATGTGGCTTTGAATGGTGCATATTGAATGCACAAAAAGTCTGGAGTTGAAATAATTTTAAAAAAATGAAATGCCTTTGTAACACATGAGTTTTCGTCCGAAACCCTCATACTTTGAAGGAGATGGTCCAGTTTGTACACGAAGTGCATCCAGTTTTTGCCATAACCCTCTCAACTTTTTAGAAAATGCCTTGTGGGTGAAATGACGATATCATGCCAAGTTTCCACCTTTTCAGAGTTCCGTTGTATTGCTTTTCAATTTCAGGGTCATTTAGCGAAAAAAATCATTAAATGCATGAAAAAAAGCAAATGAAGTTAGAAAGGGGTGAAATTAGAGGATGTGGCTTCGAATGGTGCATATTGAATGCACAAAAAGTATGGAGTTGAAATAAGTTAAAAATGAAATTCCTTTGTAACAAATGAGTTTTCGTCCGAAACGCTCATACTTCGAAAGAGATGGTCCAATTTGTACACGAAGTGCATCCAGTTTTTGCCGTAACCCTATCAACATTTTAGCAAATTCCATGTGGGTGACAAGATGATACCATGCCAAGTTTCAACCTTTTGAGAGTTCATTTGTACTGCTTTTCAATTTCAGGGTCATTCGCAGCAAAAAAATCATTAAATGCATGAAAAATAGCAAATGAAGTTAGAAAGGGTTGAAATTTGAGGATGTGGCTATGAATGGTGCATATTGAATGCACAAAAAGTATGGAGTTGAATTAAGTTTAAAAAATGAAATTCCTTTGTAACAGAAGAGTTTTCGTCCGAAATGCTCATACTTCGAAGGAGATGGTCCAGTTTGTACACAAAGTGCATCCAGTTTTTGCCGTAACCCTCTCAACTTTTTAGCACATTCCATGTGGGTGAAATGATTATACCATGCCAAGTTTCAACCTTTTGAGGGTTCATTTGTACTGCTTTGCAATTTCAGTGTTATTCCGCGCAAAAAAATCATTAAATGCACGAAAAATAGCAAATGAAGTAAGTAAGGGTTGAAATTTGAGGATGTGTCTTTGAATGGTGCATATTGAATGCACAAAAAGTCTGGAGTTGAAATAAGTTTAAAAAATGAAGTTCCTTTGTAACAGATGAGTTTTCGTCCGAAACGCTCATACTTCGATGGAGATGGTCCAGTTTGTGCACGAAGTGCATCCAGTTTTTGCCGTAACCCTCTCAACTTTTTAGCACATGCCATGTTGGTTAAATGATGATACCATGCCAAGTTTCAACCTTTTCAGAGTTCATTTGTACTGCTTTTCAATTTCAGGGTCATTCAGCGCAAAAAATCATTAAATGCATGAAAAATAGAAAATGAAGTAAGTAAGGGTTGAAATTTGAGGATGTGGCTTTGAATTGTGCATATTGAATGCACAAAAAGTCTGGAGTTGAAATAAGCTTAAAAATGAAATGCCTTTGTAACAGATGAGTTTTCGTCTGAAACCCCCATACTTCGAAGGAGATGGTCCAGTTTGTACATGAAGTGCATCTAGTTTTTTCCCTAACCCTCTCAACTTTTTAGCACATGCCATGTGGGTGAAATGATGATAGCAAGCCAAGTTTCAACCTTTTCATAGTTCATTTGTACTGCTTTGCAATTTCAGTGTCATTCAGCGCAAAAAAAATCATTAAATGCATGAAAAATAACAAATGAAGTAAGTAAGGGTTGAAAATTAAAAATCCTCATGTTGACTAACAGAAACATAATATAATTTGGAAAAAGGATAACAAGAAAACATAAACTAAAATATTTAAAACAAATGAAGGTATAGAATTAAAAGAGCTAAACTGAATCTGTTTTTGATTGAACCACCTAATTAAAATAATCTAAAAATTATCAAATTGAACATACTAATAAAACACACTAATACTAAACAGCAGGAAAAAGAATCACTCAAAAACGTATTTTTAAACTAAAGTTATTCACAAACTAGTGATTCACACAAATTTCAAAGAATTCAAATTTAAACTATTCAAATTTGAAAACTGCTGACACTAGTGGAAAGTTTATAATTTTTGTGACCTAAAGCTAAAAGATTCATTCAAAAACTCTAAATATTCTAACAGTTATTCAAAATCTAAAAAACATAAATTGTTCTGTTTAGAAAAACAAAACAGAAAAGAGAAAATCCACCTTTAGTCCCGGTTGGAGCCCCCAACCGGGATTAAAGTTTCCTTCCGTTGCGGAATTTGGGCCGCTGAAAAGGTGGGCCTTTAGTCCCAATTGGTGGCTCATACCGGGACTAAAGGACCTTTAGTCCCGGTTCCAGCCACCAATTGGGACTAAAGGCCTCAGCTCCCGCGTGGGGAGAAGGACCTTTAGTCTCGGTTCGTGGATGGAACCGGGACTAAAGGTATCTCAGTATATATATACGTCGCGCCGTCCCGGTTCCATTTACAGCCCGGGAGAACTCATCGAGACGCCATCAGGCTGCCCGAGGTTGACGCGGAAGAACAGCTTGTCGTTGTCGCATCACTGACCGCCCGACCTCGACGCCGAAGAACCGCTCGTCGCCGTCGCATCGCCGTTCCCGGAGCGCCGCCTCCATTTGCGCAGGCACCGCCCTCTCCCCCGTCACAAGATCACATCTTTCCATTCCATCCACGTCGGACCTTCACCGGACCATCACCGGACTGACGCCTCGATGCCAAGGTACCTCCCCCTCCCTATGCTCGTCTCCATTTGTGTGTTGTGTTGTGCGTGCGTCGTCTTTGTTTGTCCGTCCGTCGTGCGTGCTATGCCCATCCGGCTGTGTGATTCGATTGTGTAAACTAAAAATATATATAAACTGCTCGCACTTGTTTACATAAACTGAAAATTTCACTGTGTGATTCGATTGTGTAAAGTGCAAATTTATATAAACTGCTCATGTGTTTGTATTCTGCTTATATCATAAAAGTGCAAATTTGACTGTTCGATTCGCTTGGGTAAAGACATCAACTGCTAAACTGCTCGCATTTGTTTATATAAACTGAAAATTTCACTGTTTGATTTGGTACTAGCAAGCTGCTCGTGTGTGTGTATTCTTCTTATATCATAAAAATGCAAAGCATGGATCCAAAATGTGACACCCTGGATTTTGCCCATTTCTTTTTATTTCGATTTTGGTCTGGTTTTACTTTTCCATGGTTTGGTAGTCTTGGAACCTGGAAGGATCACCCTTGATTTCTCTTCCCCAGTGGCTTTCCAACCTCTAGACCATCCCAAGACCTTGTCATTTCCATTTTGAGCCAATCCCAATATTCTTTTTCTTGGGAATATTCCTTTTTCTATTAAAGGAATAACCCTGATTGCTCTGGGTTGTGAAGCAACCCACATTTCCATCATTCCAAAAATTCCCAAATAATTCTCATAAATTCTTTGTGCCAAATCTTCCTCAGATATGTCAAAACCCTTCCTTGTCATGTTCAAAAATATCTCTCCAATATTCCTTTTCCTATTATGTCCCTAGTGGCAGTTTGTGAAGCAAGTGCTATTTATCTTGGCTTTCTTGCTGTCAAACTTTTTGGGGACATTTTCCTATCCATTTCATTGCTGCATGACAAAATTCAACTCAATTTGGCTAGTAAATATTTCTTGGCAAATTTCCAAAGTTTCTGATCCAGAGGAAGCTTTGTGAAGCAAGTGCCAGCTAAGAGTATGCCAATGAGTTGAAATTTTGCCAGCATCTTCATATGACCAAATCATGACTCTCCTCAAGATTTGAGCATCATCCCATCTTCTATTTGACCTCAGCATAAAATCTTTGTTTCTAGTCATATTTTCCTGTTGTGAAGCAACTATATCTTATATTGCTTCATAATTGCTGAAAATTTACCAGAGCATTCCCCTACCCATATAATCTATCTCCTCCAAATTTTGGCTCAATCCATTTAGCCATTCTCCCTCTCGAATTTTCCTACGATTCTGGTCAGAGAGGTCCATTATGAAGGAAGGGCCATTTTGGCTTGCTCAAATGGCATGAAATTTTTATGGCACTCTCATATGACCAAATCCTCATCTTGTGCCCATTTTCAGCCCAAGGCAACACTATATGTGAGTGCCAGATCCAGTTTTGTTTTCTGGACCAGATTGGTCAGTTGCAAAGCAACCCTGCTAAATCTTGATCCTCTTCCTCTCCAAAATTTCCAGAATTGTAGTCCTTCCTATCCTAAATCTTTCAGACATCATATTTGGTTCTTATCTCTTTCCAGTTCATCTCAGTGGTATGGTCAAGTTTGCAGCAGCAAACTTCAGGTGATCTCTCCCATCTCCTCTTGGCTTCTTTTGTCGATCTGTCTCCTCTATGAGACTATTCCTTGGAGGGACAACACTCTGGACAAGATTAGGCCGGTCAGGGTGCACCGTGTGCGCCAGTTCACATGGTGACCATGCGTCTGGCATGCAATATGTGCGCTCTGTGCCTTGGGACCCCCGGCCTCGTCCGGTTCTTCGCTCCCTCGACGCCCTGTTGTGTCCAGCAGCTCCCCCTCGTCGTCTCCTTCCTCCTGGACCTCCACTCCCCCTCTCTAGTCCCCTCCGTCGTGGTGCAGTAGCTGCGCCCGTGACATGGCCGGTCCTGTCACCGCCGTGTCCGGACGCCTGCGCTGTCCCGAGCCTTCCCGAGCTCGCCTGAGCTCTCCTGAGCATGCTCGAGCCCCCTCAGCTCCTCCCTGCCCCCTCTGGATGCCTCTCCTCTCTTCCTCGCGAGTTCCTGAAGCTCCTGTGTGCGCGTCGCCGTGGCCATGCTCGGCCACCGCGTCGCCCCGCCTATTTAAAGGCTCTCGAGCCCCCCCGAGCATCCCATCGCCCTAGCGGCACTCCTCTTCCTCTCCTCCGCCTCTGGCCCGAGCTCGAGGAGCTCTCTGTTCCTCCAATGGCCGCCATGGCCGCCGCCCATCTTCGCCAAAATTCCTCGCTCCCGAGTCCCCTCTCTCCCCCCTGACCTCGCCTGAGCTCCTTCTGGACCACCTTGAGGCCTTCCCGTTCCCCAGCCCCTCCTCTCCGCGCCCATGCCACGCGCCCCTATAATGGCCGTGGTCGTCGTCCGCCGCGGCCTGATTCCCGCCTCCTCCTCTGCTCTCCGGCGGAAGCCAATCCCTCTGGCGGGGGCGTCTCGTTGTGCTGGTCACTCCGGTGGACGGAGCTCCGCCCGAGGTGGCCGGAGCCGCCCGGACAGTCGCCGGCGCCGCGCGGCCTCGCCTCTGCTGTCGCGGGAAGAAGGGAGAGTGGGAGGAGAGAGAGGACGGGGTGGGACCCGCCTGTAAGTGTCAGTTAGCCCCGGTCCAGTCAGCTAAGTGGAGGCATATTTCTTAAAATACGTTTTCCAGTCATGAAAGCGTATTTGGGAGCCCTGCGGCTGTAAGTGCGCTTTCTCTATTCTGAAAACGTATTTCCTCCAAAGCCGTTTCTGTTTTTAACCGCCAGGGGCCTGTTTGTGAAGTTTCTGTTACAGATGGGTCCTTGAGCTTCCCCGGTCCATATCTTTTTTCTCGGGACTCCAATCGAGGTGATTCCAAAGCCCTCGTCTTCGTCTCGTCGAGCCCGTCATAGTGGTACCATTTCCATAATGCTTTGACATAGTGGAAATGACCATTCTGTCCTTGTCCGTAAATAGTTCCCCTCCGAGAGAGAACTGTTTCCGGCAGTCCTTCCACGGCCTTTCCGCACTCCTTTCCGGTGGATCCTTCATCCCAGGCAAGCCAGGACACCCATTCTATGAAGCTTTTCAATAGCACTTCTTATTTAAATTGAATTACTTGCATTTACAAATGAATTGTCTTCATCTACTCGCTATATGATAATTCATAGTAAGTTATTTAAATACATAGTTGCTGTCATTCTAAGTTTTGTGATGAACCACTGTATTGGCTAAATAAACTTAGTGGTTGATCTTGAGTCACCTGTCCGGGCATATTCGTGCAACCACATTTGCCGGTATGGGACGGCCCTGACCGGGTCTGACTACGTGATCTTTCATCGGTACCTCGAAAGAGGGAGGGTTAGGCGCGGCGTGCTACCATGGCCCGGTAAGCGGCGATAACCCTGTGATCCCAGTTGATGTTTGGTTTAGCCCGGGAGTCCCCGTTTGGGACAGTAGGCCCCGTTTGGGTCTACAGAGTTTGGCCACGACGGTGGCAGGTGTCATGAGGACACAGGGGCCACCCAAGGCTGACCTCCGGGGGAGGAAGAGTGCCGGTGGTACGATGAAAGAGTCACGGGTCAGGCATGTTTTGTTGAAGCAACGCTGGTCCACCCGAATGGGATCACGAGGCCAGGTGCTTCATGGTATGTGGGTAAAGTGTGCAACCTCTGCAGAGTGTCAAAATCTATTCGAATAGCCGTGTCCACGGTATCGGACAGCCCGTCCAGACCTCAGTAGATGGTCAACCAGTATAATGATGTTAATGATGGAAGAACTCGTCTTGTGTTCGGAAGTACTCCGTGGGTGTGAGTATTCCGAGGGTTGTGGGACAACCCGAAAGAGAGTAAGTGATGATCGGTAACAGTAAGTGAAGCACTTAAGTATTTAATATAACATTTGCCAAGCTATTGTTTGCTGCATTGTTTGGTTCTCGTGAGCTTGTGAGTACATTCGAAGTACTCACCTGGCGTATCATGCCAGTTTGCAGGTCATGATTGCTTGCTTGTTGTGGATATCGAGCGTGCGAGCTAGGAGGCGCGTTCCAGCCGGAGTCCCTGCGGAGTGGAGTCCATCATCGCAGTCGCTGTTCCGCTGCCAAGAGTACTCCGCTTCCTCAGGTTGTTCCGCTGTTAGCATAGAGCTGATTTGTTCTATGCCAACAGTGCCGTATTCCAGAAGACTTGTCCTTGGGCTGGAATACGGGGCGTTCCGGTTTTCTCTGAGCCGGGGTGCCACAAGAGTTGGTATCAGAGCCAGGCTGGCTGTAGGACGCGCGGTCTAGACGCGAGCGTTAGTAACCGGTAGTATAGGATCCAGTTGGTTTGCTGCACTTGTTTGTTGCATTTGTTTGTGCATAGCATGCATATAGACTAGATATTTTATTACTGACGATGGGTCTGGTGAGTGTAGTTGGCATCGGTTTTGATTCACCACCTGCGCTCTCCAGTTTGCATGCCTGTTCTTTGGTGTGGTGTCATCTCCGTCCCAGCGGAGTGATGCCAAGGTACTTGGGGGTGTCGATCCCTTGACGGATTGATGCACTAGTACCACACCAATGTAGTCTCTTCAGCCCCCCCCCCCAATTTGTTTCGGTGATAGACATGTTTCTATCCTGGATTGTGCCATCCCATTCATCGCTTTGGGCAACCCTCACTGATCTTAGTTATCAGAACAGGGCAATGCCGCAAGCCCTTCTTTCCATCGCCATCCTTCCCTGCCATCCATCCTCTGGACCAGTACGGTTGCTTTGCATCCACTTGATAATGATGGGGTCGTGACCCTGGTGTTCCCACCCACGATCATCAAGTCGTCCTTGCCACCGTGTCCATCCAGATGGAATCGGTGTAAGTCCCTGTTTGGTGTAGCTTTGTTTACAGCAACTCCTTCCACACATTGATTCACTTTCGTGCACACCGCCACAACATGTAGACCGTAGTACCGGAGTTCTTGCGAGATTTGTGTGCTTAAGTAGGAATGCGTGATATTGCTTGTGTGTGATCTTATGTGCTTTTGTCGTTTCTTTTGCTTCTTTCTTTGGGCCCTTGGTGTTACATTATTCCCCTTATGGAAGTTGCTCACCGACACTGGACTCAAAGAAATCAGTGAAGAGACAGTCATTTGGAAGCTCAGTTCAGCAATATAGAATTTTCAGCAGACTGCATTATATCAGGAATATCGGGCCTGAATATAAATGATATCCTGGCTGGATTGGTTATCAGCATCTAGTATACATTAGCGCAACCTTCACAGCTCTAATCATTGAATCAACAAGATGACAGACTGTGTGCCCGATCCATAGCACATTTTGAGTCAAAGGTGTGATTAATATACACGGTTGAGTGGGCTATGAGTGCCATTTGAAACCTGCTATATTCCGGAAGCAAGTCAGAATGTGTTATGAACTTAGTGTTCAGCAAGAAGGATAGCCGAACACCCTGTCGCAAACAACAAGTAACCGACAGCAGGAACATTAAGGGATATATATACACTCAACTGCATATGGCAAAAAGGAAAGCTTCAGGTGTAAGCAACCCGGTCCTTCTCCGCAAGCTACCAGAGAAGCATACTATGCAAGGATTCCTGTGTCTTCCTCGATACGACACACGGACATCATCTGATGCAAGGTACTCGGGCTTCCTCAATAAGACACCGCTGCAGTCTCTAAGGTACCGAGTCTTCCCTAGTAAGTCCTTGAGAGGGAAAACTTCTGAGGTACGGTACCCAGTCTTCTTTAGGAAGCCATTTTGATAAAAACTTGGAGCACGAGCAATTCCGTCTTCCTTAGCAAGAAGATCTTGATGGCTGCCATCTTCGTCAGCAAAGTATCGCATCGACATCAGTACAAGCTATTCCACCGACAGTTGGCAGCATATGACCGTGCATTCCAAGGATCAGATCCACAACAGTTGAGCAGAAGGCAAAAGGTCAGTCAGGACACAAGCCTGCTTCAGGAATCAAGCGCTCAGCCGCATATACTCAATAGGTATGGTGGACATGCTGCCAAGGCCGTATGAGTTAATCATAAAATGATGTCGGCCCGGTGAGAATCTGACCCTTGCATATGCTACGTAAGAAGAAGAAGAATGCCAGTTATACACTTCAGTGAGACGACCAACAACCTATGGATAAGCTGTATGGGACACGGATGAACCCTTGCCCGTCTTTCTTTGGTAACGGCACCACGCCTGTGTTCTGAGCTGTTTTCGGCTGTCCGGGGTGGATGCCGACTTTTATTTCTCTTGTCAGCAACTGGCCCGTTTTCTGAGCTGTTTTTCAGCCGTCTCGGGCAGCTGTTGAATTTCTTTCCGTAGCCGTGACCCTATGCTCTGAGCTATTTCTCGGCCGTCTTAGGGAACTGCTACTTTCTTCTTATCGACACCGTCTCATGCTCTGAGCTGCTTTTCAGCCGTCTTGAGTCGGGGTTGAGTTATTCCAGTAATGTCCCAGATCTGAGTTGTAAAGACCGTTCTGGTGGCTACTGGTTTATTTGCCGGTTTCATTCAAGGGTTCAGACGGTCGTTACCCTACAGCTACAACTTGCTGAGTAATATGCCCGCTGGAATATTGTACCTGGCAGCACCCCTGGTCATCCGAAGAATCAAGAACACATCAGGCCAAGCTCTTTCAGCTAAGGATCCAGGCAAAGAGAACCATAATCAAGGAGCAAGATTGGCCATACAAGTACGATAATGGTTGCAAGATCAACAAGGTGCAGATACTCAAAACAGCCTGGTTCAATACCAATCACCGTGGGTACACATCCGCGGAGTCTATTCCATTTGCAAGGACCCCATGTCAAGTCAACCCGCTCAGCCAGCTATATATTCTCGGAATCGTCAGAAGGGGATATTCAGGCCTGTCAGATGGAACGACCAGAAGGATGATAACGGCCTCAAAGTATGTGTCTGTACCTAAGGAAATCAGCTAAAAGATAGCCTGCTATGGACAAGATCTTCCTATTAGGACCACCGTCAGGCAAGTCTGCAGATAATATCATTATAAGGTCGTACCGTTTACGCTGGTCACGACAGGCTACAGCCAAGTCGTTGATACAGATATGATGCTAAGGGCAGAGAACATAGCCAAGATGTTTCCGTAACCCCTGCAAGAGTCCGATTCCGCCAGGAGAACGGTATGATTCACAGCACCAATTGAGTCTGGAAGGCACACAGCCATTTGAGGCTATCCAATGCAAAGAGTAAAAGATTTGATGTCCACCGAGAGAATCTATTCACAACTCAATGGACGATCGACCGTATGGGACTGCATTACGATACGTCCATAAGGAACAACTGACGGAATTGCGAAGGACAGGTGTTTCAGACAGGATAAACCATGGCACCCCAGACAGATCAACAGACATAAAAGGATTGAAGTCAGAGTAATATATAAGGTAAGACCTGTCAGCATGAGGATCCCGTGAAACAAACCACACCAAAGCCAGGGAGTGCGTCGGATAAAATCCGGTGGGAGCATAGTGCAAAGGCAAGAAAAGGAAACACGAGTTGGAAACGGTTTCCTCAAGTGGGGATATGTATGGTTAACCCCTGAGCAACCAAATCTCGAGGACGAGATTTCTTTAAGGGGGGTAGCTTTGTGATACCCTGGATTTTGCCCATTTCTTTTTCTTTCGATTTTGGTCTGGTTTTACTTTTCCGTGGTTTGGTAGTCTTGGAACCTGGAAGGATCACCCTTGATTTCTCTTCCCCAGTGGCTTTCCAACCTCTAGACCATCCCAAGACCTTGTCATTTCCATCTTGAGCCAATCCCAATATTCTTTTTCTTGGGAATATTCCTTTTTCTATTAAAGGAATAACCCTGATTGCTCTGGGTTGTGAAGCAACCCACATTTCCATCATTCCAAAAATTCCCAAATAATTCTCATAAATTCTTTGTGCCAAATCTTTCTCAGATATGTCAAAACCCTTCCTTGTCATGTTCAAAAAATATCTCTCCAATATTCCTTTTCCTATTTTGTCCCTGGTGGCAGTTTGTGAAGCAAATGCTATTTATCTTGGCTTTCTTGCTCTTAAACTTTTTGGGGACATTTTCATATCCATTTCATTGCCGCATGACAAAATTCAACTCAATTTGGCTAGTAAATATTTCTTGGCAAATTTCCAAAGTTTCTGATCTAGAGGAAGCTTTGTGAAGGAAGTGCCAGCTAAGAGTATGTCAATGAGTTGAAATTTTTCCAACATCTTCATATGCCCAAATCATGACTCTCCTCAAGATTTGAGCATCATCCCATCTTCTATTTGACCTCACCATCAAATCTTTGTTTCTGGTCATATTTTCCTGTTGTGAAGCAACTACATCTTATATTGCCTCATAATTGCTGAAAATTTACCAGAGCATTCCCCTACCCATATAATCCATCTCCTCCAAATTTTGGGTCAATCCATTTAGCCATTCTCCCTCTGGAATTTTCCTAAGATCCTGGTCAGAGAGGTCCATTATGAAGGAAGTGCCATTTTGGCTTGCTCAAATGGCATGAAATTTTTATGGCACTCTCATATGACCAAATCCTCATCTTGTGCCCATTTTCAGCCCAAGGGAACACTATATGTGAGTGCCACATCCAGTTTTGCTTTCTGGACCAGATTGGTCAGTTGCAAAGCAACCCTGCTAAATCTTGATCCTCTTCCTCTCCAAAATTTCCAGAATTGTAGTCCTTCCTATCCTAAATCTCTCAGACATCATATTTGGTTCTTATCTCTTTCCTGTTCATCTCAGTGGTATGGTCAAGTTTGCAGCAGCAAACTTCAGGTGATCTCTCCCATCTCCTCTTGGCTTCTTTTGTCGATATGTCTCCTCTATGAGACTATTCCTTGGAGGGACAACACTCTGGATATGATTAGACCGGTCAGGGTGCACCGCGTGCTCCAGTTCACGCAGTGACCACGCGTCTGGCGTGCAATATGTGCGCTTTGTGCCTTGGGACCCCCGGCCTCGTCTGGTTCTTCGCTCCCTCGACGCCCTGTCGTGTCCAGCAGCTCCCCCTCGTCGTCTCCTTCCTCCTGGACCCCCTCTTCCCCTCTCTAGTCCCCTCCGTCGTGGTGCAGTAGCCGCGCCCGTGACATGGCCGGTCCTGTCACCACCGTGTCCGGACGCCTGCGCTGTCCTGAGCCTTCCCGAGCTCGCCTGAGCTCTCCTGAGCATGCTCGAGCCCCCTCAGCTCCTCCCTGCCCCCTCTGGATGCCTCTCCTCTCTTCCTCGCGAGTTCCCGAAGCTCCGGTGTGCGCATCGCCGCGGCCGTGCTCGGCCACCGCGTCGCCCCGCCTATTTAAAGGCTCCCGAGCCCCCCCCCCCCCCCCCCGAGCATCCCATTGCCCTAGCGGCACTCCTCATCCTCTCCTCCGCCTCTGGCCCGAGCTCGAGGAGCTCTCTGTTCCTCCAATGGCCGCCATGGCCGCCGCCCATCTTCGCCAAAATTCCTCGCTCCCGAGTCCCCTCTCTCCCCCCTAACCTCGCCTGAGCTCCTTCAGGACCACCTTAAGGCCTTCCCGTTCCCCAGCCCCTCCTCTCCGTGCCCATGCCACGCGCCCCTATAATGGCCGTGGTCGCCGTCCGCCGCGGCCTAATTTCCGCCTGCTCCTCTGCTCTCCGGCAGAAGCCAAGCCCTCTGGCGGGGGCGCCTCGTTGTGCTGGTCACTCCGGTGGCCGGAGCTCCGCCCGAGGTGGTCGGAGCCGCCCGGACAGTCGCCGGCACCGCGCGGCCTCACCTCTGCTGTCGTGGGAAGAAGAAGGGAGAGTGGGAGAAGAGAGAGGACGGGGTGGGACCCGCCTGTAAGTGTTAGTTAGCCCCGGTCCAGTCAGCTAAGTGGAGGCATATTTCTTAAAATATGTTTTCCAGTCATGAAAGCGTATTTGGGAGCCCTGCGGCTGTAAGTGCGCTTTCTCTATTCTGAAAACGTATTTCCTCCAAAGCCGTTTCTGTTTTTAACCGCCAGGGGCCTGTTTGTGAAGTTTCTATTACAGATGGGTCCTTGAGCTTCCCCGGTCCATATCTTTTTGCTCGGGACTCCAATCGAGGTGATTCCAAAGCCCTCATCTTCGTCTCGTCGAGCCCGTCATAGCGGTACCATTTCCATAATGCTTTGACATAGTGGAAATGACCATTCTGCCCTTGTCCGTAAATAGTTCCCCTCCGTGAGAGAACTGTTTCCGGCAGTCCTTCCGCGGCCTTTCCGCACTCCTTTCCGGTGGATCCTTCATCCCAGGCAAGCCAGGACACCCATTCTATGAAGCTTTTCAATAGCACTTCTTATTTAAATTGAATTACTTGCATTTACAAATGAATTGTCTTCATCTACTCGCTATATGATAATTCATAGTAAGTTATTTAAATACCTAGTTGCTGTCATTCTAAGTTTTGTGATGAACCACTGTATTGGCTAAATAAACTTAGTGGTTGATCTTGAGTCACCTGTCCGAGCATATTCGTGCAACCACATTTGCCGGTATGGGGCGGCCCTGACCGGGTCTGACTGTGTGATCTTTCATCGGTACCTCCAAAGAGGGAGGGTTAGGTGCGGCGTGCTACCCTGGCCCGGTAAGCAGCAATAACCCTGTGAGCCCAGTTGATGTTTGGTTTAGCCCGGGAGTCCCCGTTTGGGACAGTAGGCCCCGTTTGGGTCTACAGAGTTTGGCCACGATGGTGGCAGGTGTCATGAGGACACAGGGGCCACCCAAGGCGGACCTCCGGGGGAGGAAGAGTGCCGGTGGTACGATGAAAGAGTCACGGGTCAGGCAGGTTTTGTTGAAGCAACGCTGGTCCACCCGAATGGGATCACGAGGCCAGGTGCTTCATGGTGTGGGTAAAGTGTGCAACCTCTGCAGAGTGTCAAAATCTATTCGAATAGCCGTGTCCACGGTATTGGACAGCCCGTCCAGACCTCAGTAGATGGTCAACCAGAATAATGATGTTAATGATGGAAGAACTCGTCTTGTGTTCGGAAGTACTCCGTGGGTGTGAGTATTCCGAGGGTTGTGGGACAACCCGAAGGAGAGTAAGTGATGATCGGTAACGGTAAGTGAAGCACTTAAGTATTTAATATAATATTTGCCAAGCTATTGTTTGCTGCATTGTTTGGTTGTCGTGAGCTTGCGAGTACATTCGAAGTACTCACCTGGCGTATCATGCCAGTTTGCAGGTCATGATTGCTTGCTTGTCGTTGATATCGAGCGTGCGAGCTAGGAGGCGCATTCCAGCCAGAGTCCCTGCGGAGTGGAGTCCATCATCGTAGTCGCTGTTCCGCTGCCAAGAGTACTCCGCTTCCTTAGGTTGTTCCGCTATTAGCATAGAGCTGATTTGTTCTATGCCAACAGTGCCGTATTCCAGAAGACTTGTCCTTGGGCTGGAATACGGGGCGTTCCGGTGTTCTCTGAGCCGGGGTGCCACACAAAACCACTAATTCAGTTGGAGGTTCCTGAGATTTAGTCAAGTTTTCTTAACTAAAAACAACCAAACCATAGGCCAAGCAAAGCATGGATCCAAATCCACTAATTCAGTCGGAAAAGTGTCCAACTAATAAGATATGTAAAATGTTGAAATATTTCTGTGTGCGAGTGTGTGCGTGTGGATTTATTGTTACATATGTTATTTTTGTTATTGTTGTTAAATGAAATGTTATTTGGAAGTCACAATTTGTTCTCTTCGACGATGCCCATCCCGCATCTTCGTTGTCGACTCGGCGCCGACAACCAGTTTGAGAGGCGCCATGTCCGGGACTGGGCTCCATCGCGCTGGCACTGGGAGGTGCTACCTTCCGAGGCACGCAGCTTGGTGAGGAATCCGGCGGGTCTCATCGTCGACCCGGAGCTTCTTTGGTGGCGGTCGCATGGGCCACTATCGGTGCAGAGGCAGCCGGCTCCCAAGGAGGTGGTACGTCGCCATGTCAGGGAGGAGGATGAGCACGGCTGTCGCTACATCGTTGCGTTGGACGTTAGGTTCTCCAATACCTAGCAGGTTCTTCAGGGATCTCACTCGAGCTATGATCCTATGATGGTTCCTTCTCTTTGGGTGCCCACGGCCCGCGATATCACCGTCCGCCGTCAACTGGATTATTCGATGATGTATTAGTGATATTATATGATAATATTCGAGATGTATTAGTGATAATATTCGATGATGCATTAACTGGATTATTCGAGATGTATTAGTGATATTATATGATAATATTCGAGATGTATTAGTGATAATATTCGATGATGCATTAACTGGATTATTCAAGATGTATTAGTGATATTATATGATGAATACTAAATTGTTTTATCTTTCATCTGGATTAGTTAAGCTATGGACGATAGCAGCAGAGACCGTGAAGAGGATCTCTTCAGGATTATACGCTCCCAAAACCAAAAGATTGAACTAGCTGACGACTTAGAATGGATGAACGATTCCGGTGAGGGAATTGAGGAAGAACCAAGATACAAAGGCCACACAAACAATGATGGCAAAGGAAATATTCTTCAATTAACAAAGTCCGGCGAGGTATATATATATAAATATATATAAGGCCTCTGGTGATCATTACATATATTAATTGATTTATATATATATATATTAACGAATCTTTCTTCTTTTAGCCCTCCGGATCGAGCAAATCAACTACAAGGGTAGTACGAGGCCTGGCCAAAAAATTGGACGCGGGCATAAAGTACAACATCGATGAAATAAGTTTGCGTGGCGAACCGATTGCTCCTAAAAAGAATGCGGACAAATTTATATGTCAATGTAGAGTTATTGTTAGGGAATGGAATAAGCCAAAGGATGATCAAGGAGTTAGTTTTGTCGACGAAAGAGCAAAAAATACGCTTTCGGATACGCTCATGTCACATTTAACCCTACCAGAGGGTTTGACAGATCGCCAACGGGAGAAAGTCAAGAAGTGTGCTCTTAAGAAGATGGCCACACAATTCCAGAGTTGGAAGAAAAGATTATGGGCCAGCTACGTCAACGCAGGAAAGAAGACTCCAGAATTCAAAGGAGTACTAGTGAATGAAAAGATCACTGGGACTTATTTGTGCAGTGCAAGGAATCGGAAGAAGCTAAGGAACGGTCGAGAATAAACAAGATAAATGCTGAGAAAAAAAGGTTTCACCATGTTCTGGGGCCAGGTGGCTACAAGATTGGGTTGCCTAAGTGGGATGAATCTGAGAGAAAGATGATTGCTGCAGGGGTCACTCCAAAAACAGTGGGTTGGCCCGACAGGTGCAGGACTTGGTTTTATGCGCATGGGGGAAAGTTGGACCCACAGACGGGGGCGTTCGTTCCAGGTAGAGAGAACGACGAGCTTACACGCGCCCTCAAGAATCCTGAACACCCGGGACGAACACAAGGCAAAGGCAATGTTCCGTCGGTTGAGGGGTTTGCGGGGTGGAACGACACTTACAGAAGTCGTGCAAGAAAGAAAAAGCAGGATTCAGACCGACTTCAAAACTTGGAATGCGCTGTCATGCGACAGCAGGAGTAGATCGACACACTTAGCCAGCAAAGGGCGTCTCAGCGGCAGGATCAGCAACCAGATCCAGCATTGGATAGTACCATCCCATCTATGCCGAAAAGCAGCGTGGGTTCCACGGGGGTCCCGGTCGATGGTGCACTGCTGGCTCGCTACCCCGTTGATGATATCCAAGGGACGACACCTTGTGAGCTACCAATGAAAATGAAGAACATATCCATGAAGGTGGCGGACGGCTTTGCTTTACCAAATCCACCTGAAGCAACCATCCACGGCAATCCGATTCCAACTGGCTATGCTCGTATCGGGGTGGATGAAGTTCTGTCGGGATATGACTCACTAGAGCTTGACTATCATGGAGGTCAAGGGGAGCAGACACTGGGAGAAGCCATACATGCTCTCATTGTATGGAGAAAGGAATGCATCGTGTTTCCAAACTCGGTGCCAAGGCCACCGACTCCTCCTCCAAGTCCGTCGCGTCAGCCGACTCCAACCCACCTCGAGACGAAGCGCAGCGTGAGGCCGTCACGTCAGCCGAATCCACCCCACCCCAAGATGGAGCCTAGCGTGAGTCCGCGATATCGATCTCCGCCGCGTCAGCTGACTCCAAAGCGGAAGAGAGCACCAAAGAAGAAACCTGAGCCTCCTGCCAAAAAGAAGTTAGCTTACAAGATAACTGAGGAGGAAAACAATGCCGAAGTGGCTGCCCAACTGCGGGCCCATTTTGGACTGAAACTGCCCCCGCCGCCAAAGGAGAAAATACCTGAGAAAGTCGTACAACACTTTGTGGATCTTACTAAACCGGCTGTGGAGAAAAAGCGATCAGACTATGAACACTCTATTAGCAAGTCATATCATCAACAAAAAAATTAGCAGTTGAGCCTTACAGGTAGTAATAAATGCGGGAAAACTGTTCCCCACCTCGGAGAACAGGCAGTGCAATCGATACCCCCGCAAAAGGTGAGTACCGATAAGGCGGTAACCGACGCTAATAGAGAGATGGCTAGAGAGATGGGTATCACTGTTGAACAACTCCTAGGCATGGAGGAAGTCCCCACTGTCGATGAGAATGAACTAGCAAGGAAATATGTCCCCGGGGAACCTCTAGTCAGTAAACACGAGGAGAAGCTTATATCAACGCAAATGCGCAATTTGCATGAGTGGTACCTGATACGTCTCCAACGTATCTATAATTTTTGATTGTTCCATGCTGTTATATTATCTTTCTTGGATGTTTTGCAATCATTTTATAACAACTTTATATCATATTTTGGGACTAACCTATTGACATAGTGCCAAAGTGCCAGTTGCTGTTTTTGCTTTTTTTTACTTCGCTGAAAATCAATACCAAACGGAGTCCAATCGCGATGAAACTTTTTCGAGATTTTTTCTGGACCAGAAGACACCCAATGGGCCAAAGAAGTATCGGGGGAGTGGGCCGAGGACACCACAACCCACCAGGGCACGCCGGGGCCCCGACGCGCCCTGATGGGTTTTGCCCTCCTCGGGGCCCCTCTCCAAAGCCTCTGATGCCTATAAATTCCCAAATATTCTGAAAACCCTAGGGGAGTCGACGAAACACAATTCCAGCCGCCGCAAGTTCCAGAACCTCGAGATCCAATCTAAACACCATCACGGAGGGGTTCATCTTCCTCATAGGTGCCTCTCCGATGATGCGTGAGTAGTCCACCATAGACCTACGGGTCCGTAGGCAGTAGCTAGATGGCTTCCTCTCTCTCTCTCTTATGATTCTTAATACAATGGTCTCTTGGAGATCTATTTGATATAAACTTTTGCGGTGTGTTTGTTGGGATCCGATGAATTTTGAGTTCATGATCAGTTTCTATCCATGAATATTATTTGATTCTTCTTTGATCTCTTATATGCATGATTACTTATAGCCTCGTATTTCTTCTCCGAATCTTTGGTTTAGTTAGGCTGACTAGATCGATTTTTCTTGCCATGGGAAGAGGTGCTTTGTGATGGGTTTGATCTTGCGGTGTTCTTTCCCCGTGACAGAAGGGGCAGCAAGACACACATGTATCGTTGCTATTAAGGATAACAAGATGGGGTCTATTCCTACATGAATAGATCTTGTCTACATCATGTCATCGTTCTTAATGCATTACTCCGTTTTTCCATGAACTTAATACACTAGATGCATGCTGGATAGTGTAGGATCACTAGAAGACTGACTAGAGGGGGGGTGAATAGACTACTAGCAGGAATTAAAAACCTAACCTTTACCCAAGTTAATTGGTTGGCAGATTTTAACAATTATAGCAAGTTTAGCAAACCCTACACATGCAAGTCAACAAGTATGGCAGCGGAAAGTAAAGATATTGCACATGAAAGTAAAGAGTTGAGATAGGGATATCAAACGCATGAGGGACACGAAGATTTTTCCCATGGTTCCGATAGGTGGTGCTATCATACGTCCACGTTTATGGAGTCTTCAACCCACGGAGGGTAACGGTCGCGAGAGTCCACGGAGGGCTCCACCCATAAGAGTCCACGAAGTAGCAACCTTGACTATTCCATAACAGCTTCTGTCCACGAAGGAATAGCCTCACTATGGGTAGATCTTCACGAAGTAGGCGATCTCCTTACCCGTACAAACTTCTTGGTTCAACTCCACAACACGAAGTAGGAGGCTCCCAAGCGACACCTAACCAATCTAGGAGGCACCACCCTCAAAAAGGTAATAGGCTCGATAATGTCGATGAACTCCTTGCTCTTGTGCTTAAAGATGATAGACTCCTCAACACACAATCACTCTCTCATAGATTTGGCTATGGTGGAAGAGATTGATTTGGTCGAAAGCAACTTGGGGAGGCTAGAGATCAAGATTCATATGGATGGAGTGGAATAGCTTGATCTCAACACATGAGTAAGTTGCTCTCTCTCAGAAAATTTGGTGGGGCAATGTGACACCCCCGATCTCGACCGTACGCTACACATACACGCAATGCGTACGACCAAGGTTAGGGACTCACTGATTGATATCACAACACAACACTAGACACAAATTAAAGTCATACAACTTCATATTACAAGCCAGGGGCCTCGAGGGCTCCAATACAAATCTCGACAAAACACAAGTCAGCGGAAGCAAATAATATCTGAGTACAGACATAAGTTAGACAAGTTTTGCCTTAAGAAGGCTAGCACAAACATAAGCAGCGGATCGAAAGAGGCGAGGCCTCCTGCCTGGGAACCTCCTAACTACTCTTGAGCATCGGGGGCAGCCTCCACGTAGTAGTAGGCTCCAGCGGTGGTGTAGTAGTCGTCTCCGGCGTACTCCATCTCCTGGGCTCCATCGACTGAACGCGGAAATCGTATCGAGGGGGAAAGAGAAAGCAAAGCAGCGGTGAGTACTCATCCAAAGTACTCGCAAGACTGACATCAGAACTATGCTAAGTATGCATCATTATCAAGGGGAGGGGTTATATCTGGGCTGACTGCAGAAAGCAAGAATAGGGGGAAGGCCTAGCCCTATCGAAGACTAGCATCTTCAGCATCTTGCAGCATTAGAAGAGAGTAGACTGGTATCTCACATATAGTCATATTATTGTAACAATTTTATTAAGTAACCACGCCCAGAGATTCTTCCTCGACTCCTTGCGAGGAAGCAATCCCGGAGCCAAATTCATTTCAAATTAAATCACAATTATAGTTGTAGTAGGTCAAGGTACAACTCCAAGTCGTCCTGTTACCGTGGACACGGCTATTCGAATAGATTAATCATCCCTGCAGGGGTGCACCACATATTCCCCAACACACCTGAGTCACCTCCGGCCGGACACACTTTCCTGGGTCATGCCCGGCCTCGGGATATCAGCACGTCGTCGCCCCACCTAGGCTCAACGAAGAGGCTAGCCCGCCGGTCTAAATCCTAAGCGCACAGGTTCGTGGGCCCACTTGCCCTTGCACTCCTGCACGATGCGAACCCGGCCGAGGTCAGTCCTAGCACCCCTTAGTAACAAGCACGATGCCATTGCGGACCACTCGGGCGCGCGCCGCTCCATTGCTGATGTCCGAAGAGCTTCGGCTGATACAACGACGCTGAGTGCCCATATCTTCCCCACGTGAAGGTTAGTGCGTATTAAGGCCAAGGACCTATCTCAAATCAAGTACCCAACCCATTAGCATTTTATTAATGCGGGGAAAGCGCGACCCATGAAGTGCGATCCGTCGCCCCGCCTCGAGGACCGTGGCAAGGTGTGGCACCCCGGCTCAAAGAACCGGATTACCAGCATTTCCAGCCCAAGGATCATGTCCTCTGGAAATACTCAACAACTTGGAACAGAACTGAACAGACTTTATTGATAGGATACGGGTACAAGCTCACATATTATAATGGTGACGAGGCCGAAGGCACCCTCGGTGCTATGACAATATCCACATTATTTATGTCACACACAGGGCCTCGGAACACCAATAACTCCTACTGCGTAGCGGAACATAGCGCAAGTCCATCCACAGGGACGCTGCTGTGGATACGTCTTAGTTAGCATAGCTAGCACCTTCAGGACCTCCGTCCTAAGATTCTCCTGCATCTGGCATGATACGCCAGGTGAGTACTTTGAATGTACTCGCAAGCTCACGACAACCAAGAAATGCAGCAAACAATAACATAGCACAATATATCCATCATCATGCACTTACGGTGCTGAGCATTAACTTACTCTCGGGGTGGTCTCACAACCCTCGGAATACTCACCGAGTACTCCCGTCATGAGACGAGTTCTTCCATCATTAATATTATTAACTTGGTTGATCGGCTACTAAGGTCTGAACGGGTCGTCCATTACCGTGGACACGGCTATTCGAATAGATTTGACACTCTGCAGAGGTTGCACACTTTACCCACACCATGGAGTTCCTCCCTCATCCAGTCCCTTGGGGCTTGTCCCACAGGATCCTTGGAACTCGTCCCATAGGAGTGGACTAGGACATCTCCAACGAAACCTGCCTGACCCATGACTCTTTCATCGTATCTCCGGCACTTTTCCTCCCCTGGAGGTCAGCCTTGGGTGGCCCCTGTGTCCTCATGACACCTGCCACCGTCATGGCCACGACCCAAACGGGGTCAAACTGTCCCAAATGGGGACGCCGGCACAAACTCAACTGGCCCACAGGGTTATCACCGCTTACCTGATCAGGGTAGCACGTCGTGCATAACCCTCCCTGTATGGAGGTACCGATGAAAGATCACGCAATCAGACCCGGTCAAGGTCGTCCCATACTGGCAAATGTGGTTGCACGGTTGTTCCCGGACAGGTGGCTCAAGATCAACCACTAAGTGAATAGTTAATGTATGTGGTGTAATATGGTCTTTGAGCATCATTTAACATTATGGAATAAACCTACTCAAAATAATTAACCTATTGCATATGAAAATGCAATGCTATTGAAATGCATGCACAAGATGGGTATCATGGCTTGCCTTGCTCTGTTGGGTATGTTGGGCACTCTTGACCTTCAAAAGCACCAAATTCTCCCTCTGAAATAATTTTCAAATATAATTGCAAATGTCACATAATACCATTTTGTCAACCAAATATTCTGTAGACATTGGAAAAATGTCAAACTTGGTCAGAAAACCAAGTGTTTTATTAGGAACACAATGCAAAAAGAATCAGGTCAATTGGGCATTTCTATAAAAAGATATCCATGGTCAAAGTTGCTAGTCAAATCTGTTTAAATAAGTCAAAACAGAAAAAACAGGAACGGGCCACGTCGAAGGCGCATTCGCCCCGGGCGCCTCCACTTACCGCTTCAGCAGTCGCTGGCAAGTGGGGCCCGGCCCTTTTAAACAGAGGAGGGAGAGAGAGAGCAGGGAGGGGCGGGGCTCCGGCGGCGCTCACCGGCGATAGGGACGGCGGCGACGCTGGGAGACGACGGGGATGGATCGGGCACTCGAAGACGTTCCTCCCTGTACCCGTAGCTTCCCTGGAGATGATCGGACGCCGACGCGCCCTTCTTCTCCGGCGGGCAGCAGCTACGGTGATCATCGGAATCGGGGATTCCGGCAGCAATTCTACCCAGGGAGGGGTCTGGAAGCACCACTGGGCTCTACTGAACACGAACGGGGGCTCGGCTGAGGCGGAGGAGAAATGGAGGGTGCTGGCAACAGGGCGGCTTGGCGGCGGAGCTCCGGCTGAGCTCGAGGCCAGAGGCCTCTCTGCCTCGGGTTGGAGCTTCTGGCGGATGATTTGAGGAAGGAGGAGAGGGGTGAGGAACTCTGGGAGGCCGGGGAGGGGCTTTTATAGGCGGGGGCGGCCAGGCGGCGAGCTCACCCGAACAATGGCGATGCGGCGAATGGCGATGGCGCAGGTACGCCTTGCTGGCATGGCGGCGAGCGGCGACGAGACGGGAGCGAGCAGGGGAGTTAATGCGCGAGAGGACGGCTCGGGGAGCTAGCCGACGCGCCGCACGCACAGTGCGGTCACGGGCCGAACATGGCGGCGACGACGCGGCGGCCGGCTAGGGCCTCTCCGGCACAGGCGATCGCTCCAGAAGGACCACGCGGCACCACTGAGGCTAGTCGGCATGCCCGGACAGCGCCGCGCTGCACGAGTCGTCGAATCCAACACGACCCGAGCCTGGGCGCGTCACAGAGCGTGGCGACAGCGTGCCAGCCCCGTGCTCACCACGGCACCTCGTGTCCTCGGGGCACGTTGGCTTGGCCGACCATGTCTGCCGCATCGACCACTGATGGATCACCTCACCTGAGCCCTTGGCTTGGCTTGAAATGGTCTGAGATGAGAAGAAACCTCAGCAACAGGTTCTGACAGCAAACTTGGGGAGGTTCTGGAGAGGAGATAAGGATGAGCTTGAGCCAAAGAACTTGTCTGGGGATATCCACTATGGAAGGACTACAAACTGGTCAAGTTTGAGGAGATTTGAAAAAGAATAGAAGGGGGTTCATGGACAAAGGGCAAATCTGGTCCAGAATGCAAATATTGAAGGGCTGCTCACACAAAAGGTCTTCAGATGCTGAAACTTGGTGGAGGAAGCTCATTTGTAGGTGTCCTCATGCTGTCAAAATTTGAGAGCAAGCAAAGGACCCTAACACATACTTCTTTCACAAGGGTTCAAACTGACCAGGAACAAAACAGCAATATATTGCCAAATATTTAAATTAAACCATGGAATGTTTTTGAAGATTGAGCCAAGAAATAATCCAAAGGATTTTTAGGAATTATTTGAGAATTTTCTGAGCATCATAGCTATAGGTTGCTTCACAACCCATGGTTATGCCTGAAATTCTCAAATAAAAGAAAAGGGTTTTTAAACATAATAATACTTGGAATCTCTTGGACCAGATTTAAAAATATCCAAGACCAAGAATAATTTGAAAAAAGTTGGCAAAAATCAGGGTGTCACAAACCTACCCCCCTTAGGATGAATCTCGTCCTCGAGATTCGGTTGCTCAGGGAACAAATGTGGGTAAGCAGATCTTAAGAAGTCTTCTCTTTCCCATGTAGCCTCTTCTTCGGAATGATGTTCCCAAAGCACCTTATAGAATCTGATTACCTTGCTCCTGGTGGTTCTCTCCATCTCGTCCAAAATCTTAACAGGTCTCTCTTCGTAAGTCAGATCCTTTGCCAATTCTAACTCACTCATATCCGCTCGTTTGATTGGGGGTGCAATGCATTTCCTTAGCTGTGATATATGAAAGACATCATGCACATTCGATAGTTCTGAGGGTAGTTCCAATTGATATGCCACTCTTCCTCTTCTGGCAATCACCGGGAATGGGCCTATATACCTTGGTGCAAGTTTTCCCCGAGTATGGAATCTCTTTATTCCCTTCATCGGGGTTACTCGTAGATATGCATATTCCCCGGGTTCGAAAGTCACTTCCCGGTGCTTAGGGTCATAGTAACTTTTCTGCCGAGACTTGGCTGCCCGAAGACGCTCCCGAATATCCTTTACTTGTCTCTCAGCCTCGAGCATCAAGTCTGTACCAAAGATTCGGCTGTCTCCTGTCTGAGACCAATTTAGGGGAGTGCGGCACTTCCGCCCATATAGTGCCTCAAATGGTGACATCTTCAAGCTGGCTTGGTAGCTGTTGTTGTATGAGAACTCGGCATAGGGTAGACTGTCCTCCCATTTGGCTCCATGAGCAAGGACACAGGATCGAAGCATATCCTCTAGTATCTGGTTCACCCTTTCCGTTTGCCCATCGGTCTGTGGGTGATATGCCGTGCTATGCCTCAGTTCGGTTCCCAATGCTTGATGTAGGCGCAACCAAAATGCTGATGTAAATAGGGAACCTCGGTCGGACGTGATGGACTTAGGGACTCCATGGAGGCTAACTATCCGGGACACGTAAAGTTGTGCCAACTGGCTTGCCTTGAAAGTGGTCCTTACCGGAAGGAAATGAGCCACTTTCGTAAGTGTGTCCACAATAACCCAAATGGCGTTGTTGCCCTTGACTGACTTAGGTAGTCCCACAATAAAGTCCATACAGACATCATCCCATTTCCATTGGGGTACTGGTAAAGGTTGCAGTAGCCCCGCAGGTTTCTGGTGTTCTGCCTTCACCCTGTTGCAAATGTCGCAGCAGGCGACATAATAGGCTATATCTCTTCGCAATCCTGGCCACCAAAATGTCTCTCGCAGGTCCTGATACATTTTTGTTCCTCCAGCATGAATGGAATATGAGGACTCATGAGCTTCCTTGAGAATCTGCTGCCTCAAGTTATCTTGATCGGGCACGCATATCCGTTTTTCAAACCATACGGTGCCTTGATCATCCACATGGAAAGACTTAGCCTTCCCTTTCGGGATCAATTATTTAATCTTCTTGATTTCTTGGTCTGGCTCTTGGGCCTTCTTAATTTCTTCCATAAGGGTGGGGGTAATTTCCAAGGTGTCCGAGGTAGTTGGTCCGCATAGCACCATGTTGAGTTCGGCGAACTCTTCCCGCAGTCTTGGATGCAGACCTACCATAAGTGCATTCACAGTGCTCTGCTTCCGACTGAGAGCATCTGCGACCACATTAGCTTTTCCTGGATGATAGTTCACCCCAACGTCATAGTCCTTGACTAGCTCAAGCCATCTTCGTTGCCTGAGATTCAATTCAGGTTGTGTGAAGATATACTTGAGACTCTTATGGTCTGTGTATATCTCACAGCGTTGACCAATGAGGTAATGCCTCCAAATCTTCAGAGCATGGACCACGGCTGCTAGCTCCAAATCATGGGTGGGGTAGTTCTCTTCATGAGGTCGTAGCTGTCTGGACGCATAGGCTACAACCTTCCCCTCTTGCATTAATACGCAGCCAATACCTCGTCTGGAAGCGTCACAATATATGTCAAAGCTTTTGTGTATGACTGGAAGGACTAAAACTGGTGCTGAAGTGAGTCTGGTTTTCAATTCTTGAAAACTGCTGTCACATTCTGGTGTCCAGACAAACCTTTGATTCTTCTTGAGCAACTCTGTCAGGGGCTTGGCTATCTTAGAGAAGCCTTCTATGAAACGTCGGTAGTAGCCGGCCAATCCCAAGAAACTACGGACCTCGGTTACCGAGACTGGTGTCTTCCAATCCAATACCGCAGTTACCTTGCTGGGGTCAACGGCTACCCCTTGCTCTGACAAGATGTGCCCCAAGAATCCTACCTCTTTTAGCCAGAATTCACACTTGCTGAATTTGGCATATAGGCGGTGTTCCCTTAGTCTCTCCAGAACGGTACGAAGGTGCTGCTTATGTTCCTCTTCATTCTTGGAGTATATTAGGATATCATCGATGAACACTACCACGAATTTATCCAAGAAGTCCATAAAGACTTTGTTCATCATGCTCATGAAGTAGGCCGGAGCATTTGTTAATCCAAATGACATGACCGTAAACTCGTACAGGCCATAACGGGTAGTGAATGCTGTCTTGGGGATATCCTCCTTTCGAATCTTTAACTGATGGTATCCAGTTCGGAGGTCAATCTTGGAGAATACCCGAGCTCCATTCAGCTGGTCAAACAAGTCATCTATGCGAGGGAGCGGGTACTTATTCTTAATGGTGACCTCATTTAGCTGACGATAGTCTACGCACATGCGTAAGCTCCCATCCATCTTTTTGACAAAGAGCACTGGTGATCCCCAAGGTGATACGCTTGGGCGAATATACCCTTTTTGCAATAGTTCATCCAGTTGCTTCTTTAGCTCAGCTAACTCCGGTCCTGGCATGCGGTAGTATTTCTTATAAATAGGGGTGGTGCCGGGAACTACTTCAATTGTAAACTCCAACTCCCGGTCGGGTGGCATTCCTGGTAATTCCTCAGGAATACATCTGGAAATTCACAAGCTACCGGAATTAAATTCATATCCATGGCGGTAGCTTGGTATGCCATTCCCTTCTTTGATTTCATAGAGCTGGCAAGAAATTGCACCACTTGCCCCATTGGGTTGGTCAATGTCACTGTTCTGCTGGCACAATTTATGCATACTTGGTGCGGTACCAGCCAGTCCATTCCCAATATCACATCAAGCCCCGAAGGTTCAATGGCAATGAGTGCAGCTGGGAACTTAACTCCATGAATCACAATTTCCAGATCTCTGTAGATCAGGTTGGTTTTGAGCAGGGAGCCAGGGGATTGTACCACCATGGTTTTGTCCAAAAGCGACGAAGAAAATTTGTGCGAGGTGGCAAAACTTCTTGAAATAAACGAATGGGAAGCCCCGGAATCAAATAGAATAAATGCAGGTATGTTGTTAACAGGGAACATACCGAATACCACTTCTGGGGCTCCGCAGGCTTCTTCGGCAGAAATGTGATGGACACGTCCATGGCATGCGTTATTGTTGGGGCGACGTCCAATGTTGTTGACTTGAGGCTTGTTGTCGGTGGATGACTTCCCCATATTGGTGGGACACTGTTTAGCGTAGTGCCCACCCTGGCCGCATGCGAAGCAAGTATTGTTGCGGCGGCAGTCCTCCATCACGGGTTGTTTGCCGAAAGTTTTAGTCTGTCCCACCGTCTTGTTATTGTTGCCACCATTGCTCCAGGTAGGCTTGTACTCAGAGGTACCTGACTGCCAAGTACGTGGCTTCTGCGCAAACGGCTCCCGGTTGTCCTTCTTAGGTTCAAACTTCCTCTTAAGGTTGTCCGTTCCAAACTTATGCTCCCTTTCGGCTATAAAAGCCTTGTCTACCAGTGTCTGAAAGTTGGGAAAATCTAGCATGCATAGCTGACAACGGAGAGAGTGGTTCAGTCCTCCCAAGAACCGGTCTATCTTTCTCTCCTCGGTGGCCACATCATAAGTAGAGTACCGTGACAGGTTGTTGAACTTGTTAAGGTACTCAGCTACTGACATGCCTCCTTGGGTCAGTGCCAGGAACTCCCTTTGCTTCACCTTGATGATGCCGGTGGGGATATGATATTTGCGGAACAATTCCTTAAACTTTTCCCAAGTGATTTCTTCCTCAGAAGACCATGTTGCCTTGACATTATCCCACCATATGGCTGCTGGCCCTTCCAGGTAATGAGTGGCAAATGGAACCTTATCAGAATCCTCACAGCGAGCTATTTCCAGCTTCTTTTCTATGGTCCTTAACCAGTCATCTGCTTCTATCGGATCCACGGCTTGACCAAAGTTAGGTGGTTTTGTGCGCTGGAAATCAGACAGTTTGGAGTGGGATCCATTGTGATTGTTGTTCTGACCTACCATTGTCTGCACACTCTTCAATAGCTCCATAAGGTCCTGATTTCTCTTTTCCTCAAACATTCTCATAATCTGATCAGTAGTAGGTGCTTGGGGTGGTGGAGGTGGTAAATCTTCTAGTGCTTGACCTGCTTGTCTGGCGGATCGACGGACAGGGGTTCCATCGCCGCCATGGCTACCACTTCTCCTCATCCTAAATTTGTTCCCCATTGCAAAATACCGAATCGATGAGCAACATCCAGAGGGAAAGCATGGTTATATGGCCCCAAAAGGGATTATGAAAAAAAAACGATGGAAGCAAACCACATAATTATACAAGATAACCCAACATCATACATGGCAAGCTAGTAGGGGAATAATATGGCTAAACTGCTCATACGGCAGTTGACATATGCAAAGGATTGATGCTCAACAACTCTAGCCTCCACTCTAGTGGCGCTGGTGGCACGAGCACTGCCAAACCACCGACTCCTCGTCATCTGATCCTGAATCCGAGTCGGAACTGATGATCTGAATCTCATCCTCCGGATCAAAGGAAACACGACGACGCTGCTGGGACGGCTCTCCCTCTGGAGTAGAAGGAGCACGACGCCTCAGCGTCGGAGCTGCTGGGGTGGCAAGAAGTGAGGCCCACTCAGCAAGGGTCTCATGATGGCTACCAGACGCAACACCAGGTGGCACGGCAGAGGTGGGAAAAGCCTCAAATCTGGGTGGAGGTGGAACTGGGGGTGGATGCATGGGTGGATGGATAGTCTGAGGTGGAGATGGCACTGGAGTTACGGCTGCAAGCGCCGCTAACACACGAGACAACTCCTCAGCCAGGGATATGATCGTACGATAGCTGGCGTTCAGGTAACGAGACAGCACAGCCGTCGCACGGTCACATGCCGGGTCAACAGGAGTAAAAATGACTCGCCCTGTCGTAGGCGACAGGGTGGGATAATAGAGCTAACCTGGATGAGTCTGCATCTCAACCTCGTGGAAGCGCAGGTCAGTGTGAGCCTCCATTGCGGCAAACTCAATCGCCAAGTCCGGAGTGGAAGCCGTCCCGCCCTTGGTAGAACGAGAGTAGCAACCCAACTCTGAGCTCGCGATCATGAAAGCCTCTGCATGGTACTCGTATACTGACTCAGCAAGCTGCTCCCGGAACACCTGGTACACTGGGTCTTCACCATGAGGATACAGTCGCAGCCAGACATTCCGGAGCAGTCCTGGAAAGGTGGAGGGTGCAGGCTCATACGGGTAATGGAATGGAACTGGTGCCATCTACACTCACAAGACCACCATTAGCAAAATAATGAACTATGATGCATGCCATGCAGCAATCAAATGCAACTCAGGATCCTATACTAATCGCGGTGCTAGCGCTGGCTAACTAAGGTATCCTACAGTCAGCCTGGCTCTGATACCAAGCATTGTGGCACCCCGGCTCAGAGAACCGGATTACCAGCATTTCCAGCCCAAGGATCATGTCCTCTGGAAATACTCAACAACTTGGAACAGAACTGAACAGACTTTATTGATAGGATACGGGTACAAGCTCACATATTACAATGGTGATGAGGCCGAAGGCACCCTCGGTGCTATGACAATATCCACATTATTTATGTCACACACAGGGCCTCGGAACACCAATAACTCCTACTGCGTAGCGGAACATAGCGCAAGTCCATCCACAGGGACGCTGCTGTGGATACGTCTTAGTTAGCATAGCTAGCACCTTCAGGACCTCCGTCCTAAGATTCTCCTGCATCTGGCATGATACGCCAGGTGAGTACTTTGAATGTACTCGCAAGCTCACGACAACCAAGAAATGCAGCAAACAATAACATAGCACAATATATCCATCATCATGCACTTACGGTGCTGAGCATTAACTTACTCTCGGGGTGGTCTCACAACCCTCGGAATACTCACCGAGTACTCCCGTCATGAGAAGAGTTCTTCCATCATTAATATTATTAACTTGGTTGATCGGCTACTGAGGTCTGAACGGGTCGTCCATTACCGTGGACACGGCTATTCGAATAGATTTGACACTCTGCAGAGGTTGCACACTTTACCCACACCATGGAGTTCCTCCCTCATCCAGTCCCTTGGGGCTTGTCCCACAGGATCCTTGGAACTCGTCCCATAGGAGTGGACTAGGACATCTCCAACGAAACCTGCCTGACCCATGACTCTTTCATCGTATCTCCGGCACTTTTCCTCCCCTGGAGGTCAGCCTTGGGTGGCCCCTGTGTCCTCATGACACCTGCCACCGTCGTGGCCACGACCCAAACGGGGTCAAACTGTCCCAAACGGGGACGCCGGCACAAACTCAACTGGCCCACAGGGTTATCACCGCTTACCTGATCAGGGTAGCACGCCGTGCATAACCCTCCCTGTATGGAGGTACCGATGAAAGATCACGCAATCAGACCCGGTCAAGGCCGTCCCATACTGGCAAATGTGGTTGCACGGTTGTTCCCGGACAGGTGGCTCAAGATCAACCACTAAGTGAATAGTTAATGTATGTGGTGTAATATGGTCTTTGAGCATCATTTAACATTATGGAATAAACCTACTCAAAATAATTAACCTATTGCATATGAAAATGCAATGCTATTGAAATGCATGCACAAGATGGGTATCATGGCTTGCCTTGCTCTGTTGGGTATGTTGGGCACTCTTGACCTTCAAAAGCACCAAATTCTCCCTCTGAAATAATTTTCAAATATAATTGCAAATGTCACATAATACCATTTTGTCAACCAAATATTCTGTAGACATTGGAAAAATGTCAAACTTGGTCAGAAAACCAAGTGTTTTATTAGGAACACAATGCAAAAAGAATCAGGTCAATTGGGCATTTCTATAAAAAGATATCCATGGTCAA
This sequence comes from Elymus sibiricus, assembly GCA_039707655.1. Lineage (NCBI taxonomy): Eukaryota > Viridiplantae > Streptophyta > Magnoliopsida > Poales > Poaceae > Elymus > Elymus sibiricus. The sequence continues at coordinate 486,468,269 of CM077671.1, forward strand.
AGTTGCTAGTCAAATCTGTTTAAATAAGTCAAAACAGAAAAACAGGAACGGGCCACGTCGAAGGCGCATTCGCCCCGGGCGCCTCCACTTACCGCTTCAGCAGTCGCTGGCAAGTGGGGCCCGGCCCTTTTAAACAGAGGAGGGAGAGAGAGAGCAGGGAGGGGCGGGGCTCCGGCGGCGCTCACCGGCGATAGGGACGGCGGCGACGCTGGGAGACGACGGGGATGGATCGGGCACTCGAAGACGTTCCTCCCTGTACCCGTAGCTTCCCTGGAGATGACCGGACGCCGACGCGCCCTTCTTCTCTGGCGGGCAGCAGCTACGGTGATCGTCGGAATCGGGGATTCCGGCAGCAATTCGACCCAGGGAGGGGTCTGGAAGCACCACTGGGCTCTACTGAACACGAACGGGGGCTCGGCTGAGGCGGAGGAGAAATGGAGGGGGCTGGCAACGGGGCGGCTTGGCAGCGGAGCTCCGGCTGAGCTCGAGGCCAGAGGCCTCTCTGCCTCGGGTTGGAGCTTCTGGCGGATGATTTGAGGAAGGAGGAGAGGGGTGAGGAACTCTGGGAGGCCGGGGAGGGGCTTTTATAGGCGGGGGAGGCCAGGCGGCGAGCTCACCCGAACAATGGCGATGCGGCGAATGGCGACGGCGCAGGTACGCCTTGCTGGCATGGCAGCGAGTGGCGACGAGACGGGAGCGAGCAGGGGAGTTAATGCGCGAGAGGACGGCTCGGGGAGCTAGCCGACGCGCCGCACGCACAGTGCGGTCACGGGCCGAACATGGCGGCGACGACGCGGCGGCCGGCTAGGGCCTCTCCGGCACAGGCGATCGCTCCAGAAGGACCACGCGGCACCACTGAGGCTAGTCGGCATGCCCGGACAGCGCCGCGCTGCACGAGTCGTCGAATCCAACACGACCCGAGCCTGGGCGCGTCAGAGAGCGTGGCGACAGCGTGCCAGCCCCGTGCTCACCACGGCACCTCGTGTCCTCGGGGCACGTTGTCTTGGCCGACCATGTCTGCCGCATCGACCACTGATGGATCACCTCACCTGAGCCCTTGGCTTGGCTTGAAATGGTCTGAGATGAGAAGAAACCTCAGCAACAGGTTCTGACAGCAAACTTGGGGAGGTTCTGGAGAGGAGATAAGGATGAGCTTGAGCCAAAGAACTTGTCTGGGGATATCCACTATGGAAGGACTACAAACTGGTCAAGTTTGAGGAGATTTGAAAAAGAATAGAAGGGGGTTCATGAACAAAGGGCAAATCTGGTCCAGAATGCAAATATTGAAGGGCTGCTCACACAAAAGGTCTTCAGATGCTGAAACTTGGTGGAGGAAGCTCATTTGTAGGTGTCCATATGCTGTCAAAATTTGAGAGCAAGCAAAGGACCCTAACACATACTTCCTTCACAAGGGTTCAAACTGACCAGGAACAAAACAGCAATATATTGCCAAATATTTAAATTAAACCATGGAATGTTTTTGAAGATTGAGGCAAGAAATAATCCAAAGGATTTTTAGGAATTATTTGAGAATTTTCTGAGCATCATAGCTATAGGTTGCTTCACAACCCATGGTTATGCCTGAAATTCTCAAATAAAAGAAAAGGGTTTTTAAACATAATAATACTTGGAATCTCTTGGACCAGATTTAAAAATATCCAAGACCAAGAATAATTTGAAAAAAGTTGGCAAAAATCAGGGTGTCACACAAGGGCCTCTCCTGCCCGTCCACGCCTCAACATAACCCGGATGCCTTACCGGCGCATCCCACCACATCTCACACACGGGTACCCTTGTGGCCGACCCGTCTCAAGACTGTCGGGAACTCGGTCCACCTCAACCAGGGTGGTACCGCCTGTCCCTCCAGTCCCGTCTTCCACATGTAAACAAAGTCAAGTTGAAGTAACTATGTGTTTATACACCAAGTGGAAATCCGAGGAATTACCCTCGATGGATCCCACTCGAGGTATGTGTATGACAAGAGTCTCTATCGATAAATGGGAAGGAGGAATCACCTTCGATACCCACGACCAATTAGCTACACTGCAGAATTAACACCGGGAGTGCTAAGTGAGGTATCGCCCTCGGCACTCGGTAGTAGCTCTGCAGTGCCATACTTAAGGGGTGTGCGGTGATGTGAGGGGCCTGGCTCGTTGGTCGGTTGACCGAGTCTTCAGGTCTTCGAGTCGTCGAGTCATCGATGAACAAGCAGGGGCAACTCTGACTAAGGGGTCACTGGGGATTAACCGATCAACCAATACTAAGCAGTTGATATGATTGCAGGTATTGTAACAGTTTATCAAAAGCAGTCTATGCATCAGAATAGGAGCTAACTAATACAGTAGCAAAATCTAATGCAAGAATAAGAGGGAAGGGAATAGGCGATATCGGAATGCTCAAGGGGGTTTTGCTTGCCTTGCTGCTCTGCGGCAAAGGGCTGATCGTCAACGGTGTAGTTGTACCCGGCAGCACCGTCAGTCTCAGAGTCTACCGGAGAGAAGAGGGGGGGAAGAAACAATAAATATAAAGCAAACAGATGCATCACATTGCATGACATGACAAATAGCAGAGCTAGGTATGTACTAGCGCAGTACTACACGTTGTAGACGTAGCGGGAGAATATCTGACAATATTTTCCCGGTCTTTGGAATTATCGGACATACGATCCGGAGGGGAAAAGTTCCATGTTCATCATGCTAGGAGCATGTGACAGATGAACGGATGGCATAATCAGATTCGTGGGATTTTTCTTATCAAATTTCATGTACAAAGTTTTTTGATCTGAGCTACAGATTATTTTATATGAATTTTCAAAGTTTTAAAGAATTTCTGGAATTATTTCTATTTATTTAAATCAACATTATCCAGAGCAGTGCAGGGGTGACGTCAGCATGAGGTCAGCATTGCATCAGCAGTCAACAGTGGGGCTGACCAGGTCAAACCTGACCAGTGGGTCCCACATGTCATAGACTCAGGGTTAAATCGTTTTAATTTAAACTAAACAGAGACTAATTAGTAAGTGGGGGCCACATGTCAGTGAGACATTAGTGTTAATTTACTTATTTTCATTAATCTAACTATCAATTTAGTCAGCTGACAGGGCTGGCCCACTGTCATACACACAGGGGTGTTGGGCCCCACCTGGCAGTGACTGGTCAAGCCCAGTCAGCAGGTTGACCAGGTCAACTGGTCAACCAGGACCGCGGGGCCCGCAGGTCAGTGACCCTGGCAGTGGCCCCGGTCCAGCCAGGTCAACGGCGGCCGGCGTTCATCGCCGAAGGAGCTCCGGCGAGCACCCGAGACGGCGAGGGGGCTCGGGTTTCGTCTACGGTGGATCATTTCACGCCATATTTGTTGCGTTCGAGAGCTGAGATCGTCGCCGTTCCATTCCGGGCATCGGCAGCTGCTGCGGTGGTCTGTGGCATCGCCGGCATTGAGGTTGGCGGCGGTGAGCTTCGGGCGCCGATGGTAGCGAGCAAACCAGGGCGCAAACGGGCGAACTACGGGCACTACACGGGCCTACGCGATGCGTGGAGTCTAACGGTGGCGTCGGTTGGACCAAAAGGTCACCGGAGGCTCGCCGGCGTTGAGCTCGGGCGGAGCCGCGTTCGGGCACGACGGGGAGAAGGGGCTACGGCGGCAGAAAAGCTCGGGGAAGAGAGGGGAAGGGCGCAGGGGCTCATCGAGAGCCTATAGAGGTGCAAAGCGGGCTCGGGGGAGGCTCGAGGTGGCCGGAATCGTCGTCGGAGCGCGGCTGCGATCCGAGGAAGAAGGAGCTCGTGGTCGTTGTTGCAGGGGCTCCGGGGCTCGTTCCAGTGGTTGGGGAGGACGGCGACGTCGTTGCGGAGCTCGTGGGCATCTTTGCAGGGCACGGGAGGCATGGTGGCCGTGGCTAGGTGACGGCCATGGCGACGATAGCGCTCGGGAGGGAGGAAAGCGACCGAGAGAGAGGGGGAAGTGAGCGAGGGAGAGGCGGAGGGGGGCAGGTGAGATCTAGGGTTCGGGGGGCGCAGGTGAGGTGCCCCGATGGCGGTCTTATCCTCCCCGGCGACGGGGTTGGACGGCGACAGCCGGTCGGTGCCCTGTAGCGACCGCTCTGGTCGCTACAGGAGGAAGAAGGGGGGTGCGGGCTGTGGTGGGCCGGCCGGTTGGGCCAAGGCCCAATAGGGGAGGGGGGGTTTCTTTGTTTTTATTTATTTTTCTTTGTGTTTTGTTTCTGTTTTCTTTGTATTATTTATTGTTTTATTTATTTTTAGTATCATAGCACTTTTATAAAAAAAAGTGCCACCTAGGCAATTATTAATGTTGTAATATTTGATAAAGCCACAAAAGGTTTTCGGGCTTTTTGAAATTATTTGAAATTTACAAAAATTCAAAGGGCATTTAATTAATAGTTTTGGCCTTTGTTTTATTTAATTTTAGGCACCAAAATATTTTTAAAAATGTTGGTTATAATTTTAATATTACTAGGGGATTATTTGAAACCCATTCATGATTTTTATTTTCAGGTTTGCAAAACTTTTAACTTCACCTTTCAAACGATTTTTGAATTGCCTAAGAAATTGAATTTGCATTTGATTCCAAGGTGATCACATTGGGATTAGCAAAAAAATGGATTAGCCTAATCCACCGATTATTGTAGCTTGATTACAGAGCTTACTGTAGCACTTAATCCAGGCCGTCACAATTCTCCTCGTCTAACAAGAATTCTCGTCCCGAGAATTAAGAGGTAGAGTAAGGGAAAAAGTTTTGGTTACGAAGTTCTAACGGATCTTCTCGGTCTTGGTTGCCCTCATCGAAGAGGTTGAGTCCTTTTGTTGATGTCTTCATTTCTCTAATTCAGGTCATCGTGGTCAAGTCGTCATTCTTCCTTCGGGATTTTTATCGTCCTACGAACGCGATAAGAGGGAAAAACTCTGGAAGAACGTATCCTTACAAGGTTGGGCATCTGACGGTGAATTCAGGGAGACTACAAGAATTATTCCTCGAGTTGTATCTCAGGGAATTCATTGAGAGCAATAGGCGATGGTACAAAAGTTTCAAACAGGTAGGCAATCATTTGATGCCTAATCAGGAGATGAAAGGGATTCACAGCAACGAAAATAATTATTGCGTCTGATATTAGAATAGATCATCCCCTAGACGGTGGCTCGGGAGTTACATACGAAGTCAAGTGCAAAGGATACTTTGGAAACAAAGATGTATGGAATAGTTCTGAGTGCTTTTTTCGAGTGGGTGGTGGTGAAGGGGTATATATAGGCATCCCCAAAAATCCAACCATTACACCTAAAGTGACCAACTCGGTGAGACCGATGTGTGAATATCGGTGGTACCGAAGTGACCAAAAAGGCAGTAACTTTTGAATCTCGGTTAGACCGATATATAAATCTCGGTGGTACCGATCAGGTGACCAATGGTCAGATTGCACAACTCGGTGACGCCGATTTTCATATCTCAGTGGTATCGATTCTTGACCCTGGCTTACCAGAGAGTTGGTCCAGAAACTCGGTGGCGCCGATTCACAATTGTCGGTGGGACCGATTCTTGTGAATGGCTATCTAGAGAGTTGGTCCAAGAACTCGGTGAGACCGACTGGCAAAACTCGGTGGTACCGAAGACTGAAAATAGCTAAACAGAAAGTTGGCAACTGAACTCGGTGGCACCGATGCAGAATCGGTTGCACCGACTAGCTAGGGTTTGGCATGGGTCTGTCTGAGTTTCGGAATCGGTGGGACCGAGTGGGAATTGTTGGTTGCACCAATTTTGGATATTTGGCTTTGGACAGACTTTTGTGGAAGAGCTTGTGGGTGTTTTTGGTGACTATCTCTTGTGCACGTGGAGCATCTTGTTCACCAACAGTACCTTACCCCCTTTTAATAGTATTGGCTTTCCTATGGACTCAAAGTGATTTCTCACGAAGTAAAATGAAGAGTCCTCTTGCTTGAAGCTTTGCCAATCCATTTCCTTGCATCTTGGGGTTTCTCCACAATCCTTTTGCCAACCCATCTTCCTCTATGGACTTTCACCTGAAATACACTAGCTAGAGATATTAATCCAAGAGACAATGTATGTTGTCATGAATTATCAAAACCACCAAGGGAGCACATTGTGCTTTCAATCTCCCCCTTTTTGGTAATTGATGACAACATACAATCAAAGCTTCAAATAAAGATATGCATGGATATAATGAAGACTTTGAGAGACACATGACTTAGACTTGCCCCCCCTAAATGTGTGCAATCCCTTTAAAGGATAGTTGCTTTGGAATGCATGGACACACATATAGTAGAAGGGATATAATGAGTCATGTGTATCTTAGCTATATGCATCAAATATATATGAATGAGGTGTAACCTTGTTCAAGACTTCACTCTTTCAAACAATATGTGCAAGAAGCAAGAGATAATCTTGATCAATGATATGATGCATATACTTACCTTGAGTCCTTGAGCATTCTTGTAGTAGAAACACACTTGAGAAAACAATGTTAGGGAACACAAGAGTATTCTACTAATCAAAAATCAATAGAGCTCAATAGTACCAATATGTGGAGAACATATAGAAGATAGTATTCCTTAAGATTGATATGTCTCCAAGATCATTTAGAAATTTTATCCCCTTAGATATGAAAATACTAGATCGTCCTCTTCCCCTGAATCTTAGCATGTATATATTGGGATTGGATAGGGTGAGAAAAGTCTAACATGAGTAGCCAAATGAAACAGACATATTTTTCTCCAAAACATATTTTCTCCCCCTACTTTGGTATTCTCCCCTTGTCTATATAAGTATAAGCTTTGATATTCTCCCCATTGATTATATCTCCCCCTTTGCATTGAAGCATGTATCTCCCCCTTTAGCATTGAAGCTTTGGTATTTCTCCCCCTTTGGCATTAATTGCCAAAAAGGTCACGGGGTTAGACACAGGGATCATGGAGTAAGAAGGGATCCTTGAGAACTAGGGTCATAGAATGTATGGATCATGGAAATGAAAATTATAGAGAGCATTAAAACTGAGGGAATCATGGAAAATAATTTCTCCCCCTTTGGTTAAACTGAGAGTTTGTAGAACTTCTCCTCCTTTGAGTTAGGGATCCTTGAATTGATTTCTCCCCCTTTTTTTTGATCATCGAAGAAATGAAAATATCACAATAGGATCACTAAGAAAACAAAGATTTACTGACATGAACACATACTGGAGAAGATATCAAATTGGTGGCTCCGAGACAAACAAGTCAGTGGTACCGAGATGTTGTTTTGCAGCTCATCTGCTAATTCGGTCGAACCGAGTTATTTGTATCAGCGGCTTCGAGGCTAAAACAGAAATTTGGCAATGTTTGAGAAACTTGCAAATAAATTTAGAAAACTTGTAACAAAGTGTCAAAATGATTTTCAAAGGAAATGCAAAAGACTTTACAAAAAGATATCAACTAGAGAAGATTTGAGTGGTTCCAAGAAATCTTTCAAATAGAGAATGAACCACACAAGATTCTTAACTAGATGATGGGCGGTGACTAGGTCACCTATATTAGAGTATATTGACTTAGGAGCCAAGCAAGAATACATGATCACAGGTCATACTCATCGTTAAGCTCAAAATGGGGTTACCATTTTTTGATTAAGCATTTTAATGTTTTTATATCACTTGAGTTGCTTTAGCTCATGACTTGGAGTAAAGCCTTTTCAAGGATATGAGTACATACCTTTGAGTGATGTTGATGACGTGGCTTGTAGGTGAACTTGTTGAGAATGCTCGATGTTGATGAAGATCATCTTGAGTTGGGAGCAATCCTTCTCGTTTTAGTACACTTGTCACCTACATACGTTTAGTCATGCAAGGAAGAACAATATATATCCATTTGACATGATACCAATTGAGAATTAGCAATTATGATCACATCAAATATATGTCAAGGATATGATTTTGTTGTCTTCTTCCTTCCATCATCAAGAGAGGTTGTGGATACTTGGTCATGACAAGATTGCTTATGATTGGAGTTGATGGCAATCTTGTGGAATGAAGTTCTTCCAAGTGCCTACACAAGGTTAGATGCAATACAAGGGAGCATAGAATTCCATGGTATAAGATAACATGTCAAGTGTATCATGGAAGTATCAAGTAAGCTCATGCCCTTGCATGTATCCGAGTGAGTCTAGATCAAGTTTGAAGCATCAATGATGTTCAACTCACTCCTCAAGTAACAAAACACTTTCTCATCAAGTGGCTTATAGTAAAGATATCAGCCAATTGTTTGTTGGTACGAACATGCTTAAGATTAATATCTCCTTTGGCAACATGATCATGAATGAAATGATGTCTAACTTGAATATGTTTAGTTCGAGAATGTTGCACAGGATTATGACCAATTTTAATAGCACTCTCATTGTCACAAAGTAATGGAATATTTTTAACATGAATTCCATAATCCTTAAGCGTTTGTGTCATCCATAGTAATTGTGCACAACACGATCCGGCAGAAATATACTCAGCTTCGGCAGTAGATAGAGATACCGAGTTTTGTTTCTTGGAAGACCAAGACACAAGAGATCTACCAAGAAATTGACAAGTACCCGAGGTGGATTTTCTATCAACCTTGTCACCGACATAGTCCGAATTGGAATAGCCAACAAGGTTAAAGGAAGATCCCTTGGGATACCAAATGCCAAAGTTTGGTGTTTGTATCAAATATCTCACAATACATTTTACGGCCAAAAGATGACACTCTTTAGGTGTAGCTTGATATCTAGCACACATGCAAACACTAAGCATAATATCGGGACGGGAGGCACATAGATATAGCAATGAACCAATCATAGATCGATAAACCTTTTGATCAATCGGTTCATCCTCCTTGGTAAGATCAACATGTCCACTAGTAGGCATAGGAGTTTTCATAGCTTTACACTCTTGCATGTTGAACTTCTTGATCAAGTCCTTGGTATACTTGGTTTCAGAGATGAAAGTTCCTTCTCTCGTTTGCTTGATTTGCAAACCAAGAAAGAATTTCAGCTCACACATCATGGACATCTCATACTTCTCGGACATCAACCTTCCAAATCTTTCGCTAAATTGTGGGTTAGTAGATCCAAAGATAATATCATCCACATAGATTTGGCACACAAATAATTCACCATTAACTCTCTTAGTGAATAAGGTTGCGTCAATTTTACCAATTTCAAAACCCTTTTCAATGAGAAACTTCGTTAAGCATTTGTACCAAGCGCGTGGGGCTTGCTTAAGACCATAAAGAGCTTTATGAAGCTTGTAAATATGATTAGGTTTCTTGGGATTCACAAAACCAGGTGGTTGCTTAACATAGACTTGTTCTTCAATCTCACCATTTAAAAAGGCACTTTTAATGTCCATTTGATAAAGCGTGATATCATGGTGATTAGCATAAGCAAGAAGAATGCAAATAGCTTCAAGTCTAGCGACGGGGGCATAGGTCTCACCGTAGTCCATACGTTCGACTTGTGTATATCCTTGGGCTACGAGACGCGCTTTGTTGCGTACAACTTGACCGTCTTGGTCTTGCTTGTTCCGAAACACCCATTTGGTTCCGATGATGTTGTGCTCGTCCTTGGGCTTCTCCACGAGTGTACACACTTCGTTCATCTCGAAGTTGTGAAGCTCTTCATGCATTGCGTTCACCCAATCCGGGTCTTCAACAGCTTGTTATACCTTCAAGGGTTCAATGCTAGAGATGAAAGAATAATGCTCACAAAAATTAGCTAAGCGAGTTTTAGAGCGAGTGATTCTCCCGGTTTGTATGTCACCAAAGATTTGGTTTAGAGGATGGTTCTTGGTCACTCTTGCTCGAACTCGGGGTAGCTTAGGCTTGTTGGATGGTGGAGCTTCTTCATCATCATCATCTCCTTCATCTTCGTTGTTGTTGAAGGTGTCGTTTCCTTGAGGTGGTGGTGAAGGAGGTTGTGGTGGATCTTCATGATGTACTTCCTCCTCTTCAACTTGACGTGTACCACTTGTCGATGCCTCCATGTCGTGATGAGGTTCACCTTGACGTGAAGTAGGGGCTTCCACTTGAGTTGACGAAGTACTTTCCTTCACCTCCATGGGATGAATCTTGCCGATGGACAAGTCTTGGATAGCTTCCGAAGGGCCCTTATCACCTACATCATTTGGCAATTGTTCGACTTGCGAACCATTAGATTCATCAAACTTCACATCTACTCTCTCTTCAACTTTTCGAGTGAAGTTGTTATAGACATTGTAAGTGTGAGAGTTCGATCCGTAACCAAGTAGGAATCCTTCATGAGATTTAGGAGCAAATTTAGTACGACGATGCTTATCAAGGATGTAGCACTTTGAGCCGAATACCCAAAAGTATCCAACTTCGGGTTTGTTACCGGTGAGTAGCTGGTATGCCATTCTACCGAGAAGCCTGTGCAAGTAGAGTCGGTTTATGGCATGACATGTGTTTCCATGGCTTCTGCCCAAAAGTGTCTTGGTGTCTTGTATTCGTCAAGCATCGTTCTTGCCATCTCAATAAGAGTTCGGTTCTTCCTCTCAACAACTCCATTTTGTTGAGGCGTGTACGTAGCCGAGAACTCATGTGAAACACCTTCTTCGTCAAGAAAGGTATCCACATGGGTGTTCTTGAACTCCAATCCATTATCGCTCCGAACCGTCTTGATCTTCACTTCAAACTGATTTTGCGCTTTGCGAGCGAAGTTCTTGAAGATCTATTGTACCTGCGACTTATCATCAAGAAATAATACCCACGTAAATCTGGAAAAATCATCAACTATAACTAGACCATAGGAATTTCCACCAAGACTCTTGTAAGCATTCGGACCAAAAAGATCCATGTGAAGTAACTCGAGTGGTCTCCTAGTAGTCATGATATTCTTAACGGGGTGACTTCCACCTACTTGCTTTCCAGCTTGACAAGCACTACAAAGTCTATCTTTGTCAAAGATCACATCTTTAACACCAAGTATATGATCACCTTTGATAAGCTTGTCTAGATTACGCATGCCAACATGTCCTAGTCTTCTATGCCAAAGCCAACCTTTAGACCATTTTGCAATAAGACAAGTACGAGGTTTGGATCTCTTAGTGAAATCGACAATGTATAGATCACCTCTATGGAAATCGGTAAAGACCATTTTATGATTATCTTACACTTGGCAATCTACTTTCGTGAATAGCACATTAAAATCAAAGTCGGCAATTCTAGATACGGAAAGAAGATTGTAGCCAAGGGATTCAACAAGCATGACATTTTGAATAGAGCTATCATGGGATATGGCCACCTTACCAAGACCAAGTACCTTACCCTTGGAGTTGTCTCCAAATGTTACGTACCTTCGCGGTCCATGGTTTGGTGTGATCTCTTCAAACATCTCTCTATCTCCGGTCATATGATCGGTACATCCGCTATCGAGAATCCACTCTTTTCCTCAGGACATGTAATCCTTGAAGTTTGCCATAAGACTTAGATTCTTCATGATCTTCTCATGCTCGATGTCGAACAACTCATCTTCATCATAGTAGCCATGTTCCACATTGTCGTCATCAAGTGGGAAATCCACGTCACAAGGAACAAGAGATTCGTTAAGGTTGTGATCATGACAATGTTCAAATTTATGAATTCGAATGGCTTCTACAATGATGTTGTTGATAGTTATGACATCTCCTTTTGCACGCATGAGGTCTCTAAGCTCAAATAGATAGTCATCAAACTTGGGATCACTAGGCGTCATTTTGTGAAAGGCAATAGTTTTATGAAGAATTTCATCAAGATTACACAATGAATAACTTGGATATCGTTTCTCCAAGTCGTTCCACAAAGTATAAGCACATTCAAAATTCTTCATTTGATTAAGCACAATTCTAGGCAATCCTCTAACGATAAGATTTACAGTTCTAAGATTGCATAGCATATCAATTTCCTCTTCGTGCGTGGGATGTAGAGGATCAATGGGAGGTACATATGGGCTCTTAATATACTTGCTCAATTGAAATTCATTAAACAACTCAAGCATCATATGTTTCCATTGACTATAGTACTCCCCATCAAGAATAGGCACTCTACAACTCAAACTCCCTATACTAGACACATCAATCTTCCTCCACGATGATGAAACCAAAGCAATGGAGACCAATGCTCTGATACCACTTATAGGATCACTAGAAGAATGTCTAGAGGGGGTGAGTAGACTACTAGCAGGAATTAAAAACCTAACCCTTACCCAAGTTAATTGGTTGGTAGATTTTAACAATTATAGCAAGTCTAGCACACCCTACACATGCAAGTCAACAAGTATGGCAGCGGAAAGTAAAGACATTGCACATGAAAGTTAAGAGTTGAGATAGGGATATCAAACGCATAAGGGACACGAAGATTTTTCCCGTGGTTCCGATAGGTGGTGCTATCGTATGTCCACGTTTCTGGAGTCTTCAACCCACGGGGGGTAATGGTCGCGAGAGTACACGGAGGGCTCCACCCATAAGGGTCCACGAAGTAGCAACCTTGACTATTCCATAACGGCTTCCGACTAGCTAGGTGAGACCGACTGGCAAAACTCGATGGTACCGAAGACTGAAAATAGCTAAACATAAAGTTGGCAACTGAACTCGGTGGCACCGATGCAGAATCGGTTGCACCGACTAGCTAGGGTTTGGCATGGGTCTGTCTGAGTTTCGGAATCGGTGGGACCGAGTGGGAATTGTTGGTTGCACCGATTTTGGATATTTGGCTTTGGACAGACTTTTGTGGAAGAGCCTGTGGGTGTTTTTGGTAACTATCTCTTGTGCACGTGGAGCATCTTGTTCACCAACAGTACCTTACCCCCTTTTAATAGTATTGGCTTTCCTATGGACTCAAAGTGATTTCTCACGAAGTAAAATGAAGAGTCCTCTTGCTTGAAGCTTTGCCAATCCATTTCCTTGCATCTTGGGGTTTCTCCACAATCCTTTTGCCAACCCATCTTCCTCTATGGACTTTCACCTGAAATACACTAGGTAGAGATATTAGTCCAAGAGACAATGTATGTTGTCATGAATTATCAAAACCACCAAGGGAGCACATTGTGCTTTCAGATAGCGGTCTATGTGTGGAGTAATAGAGGTAGATGCAGGCAGGAGTCGGTCTACCTATATTGGACGAGATGCCTATATAATGATCATTGCCTTGGATATCGTCATGACTATTCGATTTTCTATAAATTGCCCAACAGTAATTTGTTCACCCACCGTGCGCTATACTCATGAGAGAAGCCACTAGTGAACCCTACGGCCCCCGGGTCTACTTTTCCAACATATTGCTTTCAGATCTATCTTTTTGCATCTTTATTTTCAGATCTAGAAAACCAAAAACCCAAAAACATATTGCTGCATATTTTATTTGCTCTTTTTATTTTGTGTTCTTGAGAGATCTATCTCTCCTATCTATCACTACCTAATCTATCTTTTTACCGTAGAGAGATTGAGAACCTCTGTTTCGCGTCGGGTTGCAAGTATTTGTTGTTTTTGTGCAGGTGCTGCTTTTTGGGTGGTGGTGATCCTCCTACTGGTTTGATAACCTTGGTTTCATAACTGAGGGAAATACTTACCGTCCCTGTGCTGCATCATCCCTTCCTCTTTGGGGAAATACCGACATAGTCTCAAGCCACGTCAAAGGAATTTCTGGCGCCATTGCCGGGGAGGAAGCGGTCTCTTCTACGTGCCTGTCGTAGGCGCCGAGGGGACTCCATCATCATCTACCAGGTTCCTAATCACAAATCTCATCTCCTTGCAATTACATTATTTGCCATTTGCCTCTCGTTTTCCTCTCCCCCACTTCACTAATTTGCCATTTTATTCGCCCTCTTTCTCGTTCGCCTTTTTCTCGCCGGATCTCTTTTTGTTTGCTTGTTTGCTATCTTTGCTTGTGTTGCCATGTGCCTTCTATTTGCAAGCATATTCGCTTGCTAAAAATCTATTGATATGGATCCTCATACACTTGCTAATCTTTTCAAAAGACCAAATTATGGTGAACCAATTGCTAGTGAGTTGAGTGCACTTGATTATCTCCATGAAGTTTTGTTTGAAAATCATGAATCTGAAAATTTTGATGAAGTGTTGAAAGAAGAAATTTATAAGGTGATTCATGATAGCTCCTTGATTGAAAAGCATGATTGCAATGTTGCTAGTATGAATTCTCTAAATATCCATGATGCTAATGATATGCAAACCCACAAGCTTGGAGATGCTATGTTTGATGAAGATGATATTTTTAGTCCCCCAAGTTTTGATGAGCAAATTTATTATGATGATTGCATGCCTCCTATTTATGATGATGGTAATGACATGTATGCTATAATGATTAATGATAACCATGAAACTTATAATCATGGTTTTAATTTGCAATGTGGTTATGTCAATCAAGTGTCTCATGATAGTTATTTTGTTCAGTTTGCTCCCACTACCATGGATGAAAAGGAATTTGCTTATGTGGAGAGTAATGAAAATTATATGTTTGTGCATCATGAAAAGAATGATTTATGTGATAGTTATACTATTGAATTTCTTCATGATGCTACTAAAATTTATTATGAGGGAGGAACATATGCTTGTAGGAATTGCAATAATATCAAGTTTCCTCTCTATGTGTTCAAAGTTTTGCTTGTTTTGCCTTCCTATGCTAGTTGATTCTTGTTCCCATAAATTTTTTGCTCACAAAATCCCTATGCATAGGAAGTGGGTTAGACTTAAATGTGCTTGTCATGTGATTCATGATGCTCTCTTGCATATTTCAATTACTAGTTTTTATGTGACCATCATTGAAATCATCATGCTTAGCTAGGGGCTTAAAACCATAGCGCTTGTTGGGAGGCAACGCAATGAATAAATAATTTTTTGCTTTTTCCTTTCTGTTTTTGAGTGTTGACACAATTATGCCTCTGTTATGATTGTGTTTTTATGGTTTATTCAGTGTTTCTGCCAAGTAAAGCCTTTAGGATGATTCATAGGATGAGTAGAAGCGATGCTCAATCTGAAACAGAAACTTTGCATCCAGTATATGAATTTTCATTATTTTCTGGAGCGTGATCTTGAGCTGAAATTTTAACACAGTGTTTATATACAAATTCCTTACGTTGTCCTTATTTTTTCAGAATTGTTAGAGTTACAGAAGTATGGTTAGAGTACAGATTATGACAGACTGTTCTGTTTAAGACAGATTCTGTTTTCGTTACATTGTGTGCTTGTTTTGATGAATCTATGGGTTATATTGAAGGGTATGAGCCATGGTAAAGTTAAAATACAGTAGGTATAATGCAATAACAAAATATGAATATGTTTGCAACAGTACCTAAAGTAGTGATTTGCTTTATTATACTAACGGATCTAACGAAGATTTTGTTGAGTTTTGTGTGATTGAAGTTTTCAAGTTTTGGGTGAGATCACGATGGATGAAGGAATAAGGAGTGATAAGAGCATAAGCTTGGGGATGCTACCGCACCCCCAAGATATATCCAAATAGAAACAAGCAACTAAGCTTGGGGATGCCCCCGAGTGGCATCCCCTCTTTCTTCTAACGATCATCGGTATTTTACTTGGAGCTATATTTTTATTCGTCACATATCATGAGTTTTGCTTGGAGCGTCTTGTATCTTTGCTTGCTTTGCTTGTTAGTTTGTCACTTGTATCCTTGCTGGACAAACCTATTTGGGAGAGCCAAAATTATGCTATGACTTGTTAGAATTGCTCTATGTGATTCACTTAATCCTTTTTGAGCTATAGAATTGCTCTAGTGCTTCACTTATATCTTTTTGAGCACGGTGTGCTTGGAAATTTTTGTAGAAATACTCTCATGATTCACTTAGATTAATTTGAGAGTTAGTGAATTTTTAAGAAATCCTCTCATGCTTCACTTATACCTTTTTGAGAGATGAAATCTTTATGCTCATGTGCTTCACTTAAATTTGTTTGAGCTTGCCAAAAAGCAATGGCAATTTATGAAAACTATTCCCAAAGTGATAGATATCCAAGGAGGATATAAGAAAAACTTTCATGAAGATCATTGGGAAAATTAAACTTGATTCCTTGTAATAATTTTGAAACATGATGATAGTAATATGCGAGTCATGTTAGTGAGTAATTATGCTTAGTAGGAATATTGGTGTTAAGGTTTGTGATTCCCTATGCATGCATGAAAGTCAATAGTTATGCAATGAAGTTACATCCTACTTATGTGCATTATTCAGTGTTAGTTATGCTCAATGCTCGCTTATGTGAATTTTCGTTTCTTGGTTTGGTTGCTTCCTAATCTATTTTCTAGCCCCCATTTGTACTAAGTAGAAATACTACTTGTGCATCCAAAATCCTTAAACCAAGTTTTGCCTTATTAGTCCACCATACCTACCTATATGCGGTATTTCCATGCTGTTCCAAGCAAATTTGTATGTGCCATCTCTAAATTTTCAAAATAAAATTTCTCTTTTGTGTGCCCGTACCGCTCATGAAACGGTTGGGGAGTGTCCAATATTTTTCCATGCTAGATGTGTTATTCTCAAGATGAGTGTTTATTCACTTGTCATTGCACGAGAGTGCGGCGGTAATAGGGATGCCCATTCCTGAAATGAAAAAAATATTTACTTTATGTTGTCAAATAATAAATTCCTTGGAAGGTGTTGGTATGGAAGGCAACCGTGGATACGGCCCGCCATGGAAAGTGAAAGTTTGGTGGAAAAAGGAATAAACTGTATTTTCTGTTTGGGAACCGCCTATGATATATCTAGCATGGAAAGTATTGTGAGTTACTTTGTCGTTTTTGTTGACAGGCATGCCACCCAAAATATTTTTATCTCTCAATTTAAACCTTGAGCTCCAGCACCTCTACAAATCCCTACTTCCCTCTGCGAAGGGCCTATATTTTTTACTTTATGCATTTTTATTTTTAGCTTTGAGTCTCCATCTTCTCTTATAAGCACCAACTAGGGGGCACTATGATCGTACTTGAGCATTGGGCATAGTTAATATTTGAGTGTGGTTCATGAATGGATCAATGATTGAGCATGATGGGCTAGGGATAGCTTTCTTTAGTGTTGATATTTTGAAAGACATGGTTGCTTGTTGACTGGCTTGAGTATTGAAGTCATTATGTTAAAACTAGACTATTGCTTTGAATCATTTACAAGTCCAAATGTCGATGCCATACAAAAGAAAAGAATATGATGAACATGTTAGACAACATTCCACATCAAAATTTTTGTTTTTATCATTTACCTACTCGAGGATGAGTAGGAATTAAGCTTGGGGATGCTGATACGTCTCCAATGTATCTATAATTTTTGCTTGTTCCATGCTGTTATATTATCATTCTTGGATGTTTTACAATAATTTTATAACAACTTTATATCATTTTTTGGGACTAACCTATTGACATAGTGCCAAAAGTGCCAGTTGTTGTTTTTGCTTGTTTTTTACTTAGCAGAAAATCAATACCAAACGGAGTCCAATCGCGACAAAACTTTTTGGAGATTTTTTCTGGACCAGAAGACACCCAATGGGCCAAAGAAGTGTCGGGGAGTGGGCCGAGGAGACCACAACCCACCAGGGCGCGCCAGGGGGGCCCCGGCGTGCCCTGATGGGTTGTGCCCTCCTCGGGGCCCCTCTCCAAAGCCTCTGATGCCTATAAATTCCCAAATATTCTGAAAACCCTAGGGGAGTCGAAGAAACACAATTCCAGTCGCCGCAAGTTCCAGAACCTTGAGATCCAATCTAAACACCATCACGGAGGGGTTCATCTTCCTCATAGGTGCTTCTCCGATGATGCGTGAATAGTCCACCATAGACCTATGGGTCTGTAGGCAGTAGCTAGATGGCTGATACGTCTCCAATGCATCTATAATTTTTGATTGTTCCATGCTATTATATTATCGGTTTTGGATGTTTTATATGCATTAATATGCTATTTTATACTATTTTTGGGACTAACCTATTAACCTAGAGCCCAGTGCCAGTTTCTGTTTTTTCCGTGTTTTTGAGTTTTACAAAAAAGTAATATCAAACGGAGTCCAAATAGAATAAAAACTTATGATGATTTTTTATGGACAAGAAGAAGCCCACAGGGCATTGGAGTTGGGCCAGAAGAGCCACGAGGCCACCACAAGCCTAGGGAGCACCCCCCTAGGGCGCGCCCCCTGGCTTGTGGGCCCCTCGGGCACCCCCTTGACGTGAGACCGACGCCAAAAATTCTTATAAATACCCAAACCTCCAAAAAGAAACCTAGATCGGGAGTTCCGCCGCCGCAATCCTCTGTAGCCACGAAAAACCAATCGGGAGCCCGTTCCGGCACCCTGCCAGAGGGGGAAACCATCACCGGAGGCCATCTTCATCATCTCGGCGGTCTCCATGACGAGGAGGGAGTAGTTCACCCTCGGGGCTGTGGGTATGTACCAGTAGCTATGTGTTTGATCTCTCTCTCTCTCGTGTTCTTGAGATGACACGATCTTGATGTACCGCGAGCTTTATTAATATAGATGAATCATATGGAGTTTTCCCCTCTCTATCTTCTTGTGATGAATTGAGTTTTCCCTTTGAAGTTTTCTTATCGGATTGAGTCTTTAAGGATTTGATAACACTTGATGTATGTCTTGCGATGGGATATCCGTGGTGACAATGGGATGTTCTATTGATCCACTTGATGTATGTTTTGGTGATCAACTTGCGGGTTCCGTGACCTTGGGAATCTATGCATAGGGGTTGGCACATGTTTTCATCTTGACTCTCCGGTAGAAACTTTGGGGCACTCTTTGAAGTTCTTTGTGATGGATTGAACATGATGAATATGAAATTGTGTGATGCATATCGTATAATCAAGCCCATGGGTACTCGTGGTGACATTGGAGTATCTAGGTGACATTAGGGTTTTTGTTGATGTGTATCTTAAGGTGTTATTTTAGTACGAACTCTAGGGCTGTTCGAGACACTTATAGGGATAGCTCATACGATTGATCGGAAAAGATAACTTTGAGGTGGTTTCATACCCAACAATAATTTCTTCGTTTGTTCTCCGCTATTTGTGACTTTGGAGTAAACTCTTTGTCGCACGTGAGGGATTTACATATGATTCAACTATGTCAGTATTGTTGAGAGAACTTGCACTAGTGAAAGTATGAACCCTAGGCCTTGTTTCTAAGCATTGCAATACCGTTTGTGCTCACTTTTATCATTAGTTACCTTGTTGTTTTTATATTTTTAGGTTACAAAAACCTATATCTATCATCCATATTACACTTGTATCACCATCTCTTCGCCAAACTAGTGCACCTATACAATTTACCATTGTATTGGGTGTGTTGGGGACACAAGAGACTCTTTGTTATTTGGTTGCAGGATTGTTTGAGAGAGACCATCTTCATCCTACACCTCCCACGGATTGATAAACCTTAGGTCATCCACTTGAGGGAAATTTGCTACTGTCCTACAAAACTCTGCGATTGGAGGCCCCACACGAGTCTACAAGAACAAGGTTGCGTAGTAGCATCAATGGCTTCCTCTCTCTCTCTCTCTTATGATTCTCAATACAATGGTCTCTTGGAGATCTATTTGATGCAAACTTTTGCGGTGTGTTTGTTGGGATCCAATGAATTTTGAGTTCATGATCAGTTTCTATCCATGAATATTATTTGAGTCTTGTTTGATCTCTTATATGCATGATTACTTATAGCCTCATATTTCTTCTCCGAATCTTTGGTTTAATTAGGCCGACTAGATCGATTTTTCTTGCCATGGGAAGAGGTGCTTTGTCATGGGTTCGATCTTGCGGTGTTCTTTCCCAGTGACAGAAGGGGCAGCAAGACACGTATGTATCGTTGCTATTAAGGATAACAAGATGGGGTCTATTCCTACATGAATAGATCTTGTCTACATCATGTCATCGTTCTTATTGCATTACTACGTTTTTCCATGAACTTAATACACTAGATGCATGCTGGATAGCGGTCGATGTGTGGAGTAATAGAGGTAGATGCAGGCAGGAGTCGGTCTACCTATCTTAGACGTGATGCCTATATAATGATCATCGCCTTGGATATCGTCATGACTATTCGATTTTCTATCAATTGCCCAACAATAATTTGTTCACCCACCGTGCGCTATACTCATGAGAGAAGCCACTAGTGAACCCTACGGCCCCGGGTCTACTTTTCGAACATATTGCTTTCAGATCTATCTTTTTGCATCTTTGTTTTCAGATCTACAAAACCAAAAACCCAAAAACATATTGCTGCATATTTTATTTGCTCTTTTTATTTTGTGTTCTTGAGAGATCTATCTCTCCTATCTATCACTACCTAATCTATCTTTTTACCGTAAAGAGATTGACAACCTCTCTTTCGCGTCGGGTTGCAAGTATTTGTTGTTTGTGTGCAGGTGCTGCTTATTGGGTGGTGGTGATCCTCCTACTGGTTCGATAACCTTGGTTTCATAACTGAGGGAAATACTTACCGTCGCTGTGCTGCATCATCCCTTCCTTTTTGGGGAAATACCGACGCAGTCTCAAGCCACATCAGTACTTGAGAGAAATAAAGGTCAGGCGAGAGAGCCTCATGGTGAAAGTCAAGCCAGACCATTACTACCATGAAAAAGATTTGTGGATTGAAAATGAAGAATTATTTCAGTTATTCAATCAAGACGCACTCGACAAATCTCCCGTCAGTTGCTATTGTCTGTAAGTGATTTCTTTCTCTAATTGAAGTCTCTAGCTCAGCTCGTTCATTGCCTGTAATTATCCTCACTGTATTCTTTTGTGTGGTATTATGCAGAATGAAGATTTTTGAAATGAAAAGAGATGGAGTCTATGGCATTGGGTTCATTGACCCAAATACCGTT
The DNA here is from genome assembly GCA_039707655.1 of Elymus sibiricus. Lineage (NCBI taxonomy): Eukaryota > Viridiplantae > Streptophyta > Magnoliopsida > Poales > Poaceae > Elymus > Elymus sibiricus. The sequence continues at coordinate 486,489,111 of CM077671.1, forward strand.
AATGAAGAGGTGTTAAATAAGTTCAAACAAGACAAGGAGAATAGCTTGCTAATGTTTTTGAAGGAACTAAATACCAAACCAGAAATACTACTTCCTTACAACTTTAGGTGAGTGTTACTGTCTTGTACTACAAATTCTATTTTTTGCTTACTCGATGTGAAGTGTAGTTGATGAGTTATGCATGCCCGCTTATACAAACGTGTGCGCAGATACCACTAGATCCTGCCAATCTTTAGAGTTGATGGAGGAACTGTTCAAGTACTGGACTCACTAGGTAAAGAACCTGGAGAATACAAAAGCCTGGTTTTGATGCTCGACAGGTAATTTCAATCATTATCGCACCATGTCGGCCTCTTTAGTTCATTTCCTGATATACCAATTAATAACTCCCTTATTCATTTTCTTTGCCGAGGAGGGTTTGGAAAAAGTTCACCAAAGAGATTGTCGGTGATTGGAAATCAGAGCTGAAATGGCGATGGACCAAGGTAATTAAGTAGTACTAGCTACGTCCGCGCATCTCTTTAATTCTAGTTTCAATACCATTATCATGCTTGATTATTATCTGATTGAATTCTATTCTCGTAAAGTATATGAGGCAGGAACAGGGGAGTAATTTATGTGCATACTACATTTGCGAGAACATTCGCTTTATGACCGAAAGGAGCCGAGATGCAAGACATCTTTGGATACGTAAACAATATTCACATTTTTTTATCATGATCTAATATATATATATATATATATATATATATATATATATATATATATATATATATATATATACACACAAAATATATATTTATATTGATCTCCTTCTTTAAAGATGGTGGAGATGCGGGATAGTCTCCTACCAAGGGGCCGCATACGAACACTTCAAGAGGAAATGGCGGGATTTTTGCTTGAGCAGGTCATATCTCCTAACGGAAAATACCATTTCACCTAATGCCTGCATGTAATGATCTGCAAATTGTAGGAGAAATTGTATATATATATATGTGTGTGTATGCATGGTCGTACGAGAAATTCTATGATATATATATATATGATCGGTTCAACGAGAAATTCTATTGTATATGCATAACGTGTACAGTGTGTAGTAGCGTAAAATATGTTTGAAATGAAAAAAATTAAATAGAAAACACAAAATGAAAAGGAAAAATAAACAGTAAACCCTAAACCCTGATACGTCTCCAACGTATCTATAATTTTTGCTTGTTCCATGCTGTTATATTATCATTCCTGAATGTTTTACAATCATTTTATAACAACTTTATATCATTTTTTGGGACTAACCTATTGGCATATTGCCAAAGTGTCAGTTGCTGTTTTTGCTTGTTTTTTACTTCGTAGAATATCAGTACCAACCGGAATCCAATCGCGACAAAACTTTTTGGAGATTTTTTTGGACCAGAAGACACCCGGTGGGCCAAAGAAGTGCTAGAGAGGTGCGTTGTGGAGAGCACAACCCACCAGGGCGTGCCAGGGGGACCCCGGCGCGCCCTGATGGGTTGTGCCCTCCACAGGGCCCGTCTCCACCGCCTCTGATGACTATAAATTTCCAAATATTCCAGAAACCCTAAGAGAGTCGACGAAAAACACATCCAGCCGCCGCAAGTTCTAGAACCTCGAGATCCAATCTAACACCATCACGGAGGGGTTCATCATCCTCATTGGTGCCTCTCCGATGATGCGTGAGTAGTCCACCATAGACCTATAGGTCCGTAGGCAGTAGCTAGATGGCTTCCTCTCTCTCTCTTTTGATTCTCAATACAATGGTCTATTGGAGATCTATTTGATGTAAACTTTTCCGGTGTGTTTGTTGGGATCCGATGAATTTTGAGTTCATGATTAGTTTCTATCCATGAATATTATTTGAGTCTTCTTTGATCTCTTATATGCATGATTACTTATAGCCTCGTATTTATTCTTCGAATCTTTGGTTTAGTTAGGACAACTAGATAGATTTTTCTTGTCATGGGAAGAGGTGCTTTGTGATGGTTTGATATTGCGGTGTCCTTTCCCAGTGACAGAAGGGGCAGCAAGGCACGCATGTATCGTTGCCATTAAGGATAACAAGATGGGGTCTATTCCTACATGAATAGATCTTGTCTACATCATGTCATCGTTCTTATTGCAATACTCCGTTTTTTCCATGAACTTAATACACTAGATGCATGCTGGATATCGGTCGATGTGTGGAGTAATAGTGGTAGATGTAGGCAGGAGTCAGTCTACTTATCTTGGATGTGATGCATATATAATGATCATCGCCTTAGATATCGTCATGATTATTTGATCTTCTATCAATTGCCCAACAGTAATTTGTTCACCCACCGTGTGCTATACTCATGAGAGAAGCCACTAGTGAAACCTACGACCCCCGGGTCTACTTTTCCAACATATTGCTTTCCGATCTATCTTTTTGCCTCTTTTGTTTTCAGATCTATTATTCCAAAACCCAAAAAATACCTTGATGCACTTTTTATTTTCTCTTTTTATTTTGTGTTCTTGAGAGATATATCTCTCCGATCTATCACTACCTAATCTATCTTTTTACCGTAGAGAGATTGACAACCACTCTTTCGCGTCGGGTTGCAAGTATTTGTTCTTTGTGTGCAGGTGCTGCTTATTAGGTGGTGGTGATCCTCCTACTGGTTCGATACCTTGGTTTCATAACTGAGGGAAATACTTACCGTCACTGTGCTGCATCATCCCTTCCTCTTTGGGGAAATACCGATGCAGTCTCAAGCCACGTCAAACCCCTAAACCCCTAAACCTTTAGTCCCGGTTGGTGTCACCAACCGGGACTAAAGGTCCCCAGCCCCCGGCACGTGCTGCCGGCCACGTGGCAGGGATTTAGTCCCGGGTCGTGGCCAACCGGGACTAAAGGGTGGGGGCCTTTAGTCCTGATTTATTAGTCCCGGTTGGGGAACCGGGACTAAAGGCCCGTCCCAACCGGGACTAAAGACCGTTTCTGTACTAGTGTATGAAAGTATCTGCCACGTGTCTAAATTTTTGTATTGATTTTAATTTTTTTTTTGTAGGTTCTGTAGTTGACTCCTCACGGCGACATACATTTATTCCTGAAAAACTCAACCTTCATGGATATGTGGCACTTATTCATAAAGCCACACTTGTAGTTGTCAGGAGCAGGGGATGCTTCCTGATGGCCGGGTTCCTGAAGGCGATTCCTGACTGCAGGTCATCAGGATGTGGGGTTTGAGAGGCGCATGGCATCCGTCAGGGAACACCGTCACAAATATCTTTCCTGAAGGCTACCTTCAGGAATAATGGGCGTTCTTGAAATGATGTTGCCGACGGCGGATGCCTAACGGTACTACTCATTCCTGACGAAAACAGTGCATTCCTGAAGGGTTTTGGCCGTCAGAAAATGGTCAGTTTGGGGTTGTGAATCACATGAGGCACGACATCGAGATTTGTTAACGAGGTTCATCGATATGGCTACATCTCTGGGGCCTGACTAGGGGCGCTCCTTCCCATGACACCATCACAATACCGCACCTCGGCCGCCCGGGCACCGGCACACGCTGCCGGCTCCCGTGCGTACCTGTGATATTATGTTAACATAGGTTACATCGTGTCTCTACCCTTCCATTATATAAGAGGCCTAGGATACAAGTGTGCTACTTGGACACGACTCCATATCTCTACCTAATAATAAAGCACAGACTGCTTCTGGTCATCCGTCATTCTAATTACCCCTAAAGTTGTCGATAATTACCCACCATGCCACCGGTAAGTGGTAGAAAGCGGTTCGTTTTTTTTCTTAAGACGCCGGTCGTCACAATGGTTCATCTAAACTTATCCCCTCAGTATTCACAAGGGCCATGCTATCCCACTGGCTAGATCGCCAATCTTCGATTGTGAATACATGGTTTGATCGCCACATCTCCCTCATTTTCTCACTTTCCCCCTTTTTTTTGGTGGCGTAGGATAGAGCCGCCTCGCCCAAGCGTGCCTTAGCCTGTAACTTCGGCCCAGCTCCTCTCTGTTTAATATTTTCAGTTTTTGACAGATTCAACTACTTTTTAAAATATTCATATCTTCCAAAACTTAACACTAAATGTAACATGTTACATATGAAAATCGCTCTGAAAAATGAGTAGATTTTAAATATATTATTCTTTTGCATGTTAATCATTTCTAAAATTATGTTTAGGAGGCATCCTTAATTGATACTTTTTACGGGTATTTTGAAAATGCCAATTGTATAGGTTTCCTACCCATTTAAATTTACTTTGGATAGTCTGAACCTCTCATAAAAACTATTATTGGCATCATAGGGTATGTTCATTCTTACCAGCTAACATATAGTAAAGGTTAGAACAGGCACATAATCGTCCTCTTCATTTCACCGAGTACACAATAATCAACCCATATACGATGAGATACACTAAACTATTGATACGAGTTTTATATAGACCACACACACCTTCAGTACACTTAAAAAATAATCCCATATTTCTGTTTTGTGCTACATCACATATCATGTTGTTTCTTGTATGGCATCGTGAAAGATTTCAAGGGATTTGCTGATGTCGTCGAGTGTATGTATGAGAGACGATATTTTTCACCCGTTGCAACGCACGGGCATGTTTGCTAGTCCTATCTAAACTTAATACAACTATAAATCGAACTGTAACCTACTTTGTATACAATATTTGACACAACTCCAACAGCATCCGTCAAACTGACTTGCCCTGCATGTCCATTCATATCGCAACATGCTGAAGATGTGGCTGTGGGTGGTTCTTCAACTTGGGCATTCTAATATGTTGATCGCCCCGTAATAACATGTCTCAGTCTTGTCAATATAAGTTTGCATGCATCTCCCAGGGTTTGTCGAAAGGAAAAACCTTCACCGGTGGCTTGTGAGCTGGTATCTTCGTCGGGCGGGGCTTCCTTATATAACTTCATCGCCTCGTCCATGATTTTGGGTTGCAACACACGCTTCGCCCTTGTCTTATGTGAAGGATAGAAATTGATGGAATCTTGCAGACCGAACGTTCTTTCAATGATTGCATACTTCCGGAAGAATAACAAGGACGCGTATGGATGGAAACCAGCAGCTCCAAGTAGAAGGGTTCCAATGTGATCTGCCTCCATCTCCGACCTGTATATATAGGCAACATCGATCATCAGAACATGATGAACACGGCACAGTTATAGAACAACACATGTGTTACGGTGTTAGTTTAGGAAACCAATAATTCTTACTGAAGATTTTCTTACTGTAGCAATTAAGCTTAGTATAATTTTGCAAGAACTTAATCTTTTAATTGTCCATTATCCTTGTTATTCTTGAAGCCACACTGTGATTTTCAGGGGTATATATGTGCTTATATAGATTATCTACCATGCTTGAGTTCTCGCTGCTGCTCTAAAGTGAAACTCCAATCTGAGGATGAGAGCTCAGGCGGAGCACGACTAGTTAATTAAGAGGCGTAGCCTAAAGGCTAAATGATATCTGTGGGATATAATATATACAAGTATAATATGTGTGTGTATATTTATATAATTGCAGTCATACATACCTTCGAAAGAAAGGCAAATAGAAAGGTCTTACTGGAAACCACTTGGCGTAACAAATTTCCGAGCAGTGCCTGGCAACGATGTGCCCAATCTGAAAAAAAAAACGGAGAGAAAATTATGCACCTACATAAAACTCATAAAATTATGCACTGAGAATCTACAACACGTAAAACTCATTAGTATTTACTCCCTCCGTCCCATATTATAAGACGTTTTTACAAGCTAAAATAACTTACAAAAACATCTTGCATTACGGAACAGAAGGAGTATTATATAAATGTTAACCTACATACCTCATGCCCAATACCAAAGGCAATCTCAGCATCCGTAAAATGGTCTAGCAATCCAGTGTTTACTGCAATCTTGCCACTAGGGGAGCAAATTGCATTAGGGTCGTCGTCTTTGACAAGTATCACCTCCCACTCAAGCCCCTCAAGAGGAGTTATTCGCGCCGCCTATCGCACCCTCCCTATCAACAACAACCACGATGGCACCTCTGTCACCAAGAGCGCCAAGCCATTGTGTCTGGGTGAAGTGGGTCGACTATCCGTGATTCAGAAGCCCAGATTTTCTTCTCCTTTGTGTAAGCGGGCTCGCAGAGCTGGCGTTCGGACTGGAGAGACCTGATTACCATGTGTGTGCGGTTAGTGTAGGGCACAACCTCGCGGTCGTAGCCGGCCAAGGCGGCCATAGCCGCGGCACCTGAGGCGAGGGCCGCCACCGCAGCGACGTTACACGGTTTATGGTACCACCGGTCGAAGTGGAGCACCGGGCTTCCCTTGGAGGTGCAGTAGGACCTAGATGGCGGCAGGAGCGAAGGCGATCGGCGGACGGCGCCTGCAGCCTGCTTGTAGATGAGGAGGAGGCGGCGCGAGTTCCGTAATAGGAAGTTCATGGTACCCTTCTTTCCGTGTGTCGGTGGTTCACGACTTCTCACAGACGTACGTAAGTATGTCGTGCGTGGGCTTATGGACCGTGTGCGTAGGCTTATGTAATATTTATAGAGTTAGGAAGTTATAGAGCTGCGCACCGCAAATACGGACCTACTCGGACCCGGCAGGCCTGATACGAGTCGGCTTCCGTGCGGTTCTTGGTTCTTTACTGACCCCGGAGTTGGATTTCTCGGTCTCTGTTGTGGCAGCCGGAGGGATTGCGCCCTACGGCGTCCCAGCGCGGATCGGCTATGGCCAGAACCAGATCGCCAACCCCATGGGCGGATTCGGTAGAGGGGGAGGGGCGGGATTCGGTCATTTCGGTGTGTTCCCTCCCAAGAAAAGAGCAAAACTCTTTCTCTCTGGTTCTTCACTGACGCCGGAGTTGGATTTCGTGGTTTCTGTTGTGTAATTCTCTCTGTTGCATTGCAGCTGGTGGATTCTTCTAACATCTGTCAGATTAAACCTTGGTTTCTTGCAGCTTACGGGCAGTGGGGATTCTCTCTGCCGCATTTGAGGCCACCGGCGGCGATTCTGGGAAGCCCAGGTGTGTGTTCCCTCCGCTCCACTCCCCTCCCCTCCGCCAGTGTGCCTTGGGCTATGGCTCAGGCTCAGGCTGTGGTTCAGGCTCACATGGATCTGTCTATGGCTCGGCTTCAGGCCCAGGCTCGGGCTCAGCAGGCTCGGCTTCAGGCTCAGCAGGCTCGGGGTATTGCCGCCATTGGTCTGCAGCGGCCATTGTTCACCTTCTACCCCCGCCACGGCCAGCCTTCTTTGCAGCCTGCCGCTGCCAATGCCAGGCCTTGCGCCCACTTGCACGGCAGCGACCAGGTGTGCTCGCGTTGTGACCGCGGGGGTTAGTTCATATCCCTCAGGGTTTTGCTAGATTGTACTCCAATCCAATGCCAATGCCAATGTGAGCGGGAATATTTTCTGGTTGCTCTGTTTTGACAAATTCTAATACTAGTATGCTATGGCCAAGGCCAAATGGCCAATACATATAATAGATAATTCAGTGGTCCATGTCTTGTGGTTGTTTCCTTTTATATCTTGCAGTCCTTTAAAGCACAATCAGATTCCTTGGTAATACTAGTATGTTTGAATGGTTTAGTATCAGTTAAAGCGTCTCGACACTTGTTCTCTGTACATACCTGAAACAAAGCAACACCTTCTCTGAAGAATGATTCCTGTGATGTGGCCAAATGTGGCAACGCATACTTGAGTAGATCGATGTAACTATGTACTTGTGCAGTCTGACGCTGTAGTTTTGCCACAACTTTTTGACTGATTCACTTTCAGTTTAACCAAACGAGTACTCAGAGCTCAGTTTAACTGAAGTTTAACTGCTGTAAACTTCAGTTAACTCTGTTTCACTGTGTGCTATTTCAGTTCCTCCTATAGGCAGCTTCTGCATTCTAGTCGATCGTGGATTGGCTTATCATCTTCTTCGCCATATATTATCCGTAGCTAGATTACTTGGTAGTTCAGGTTGATTGAACTAGTGTGCTATTTGATTCACTAATCCTTGGTTCTTTTCTGAAAAAATTGATTTTGCCTCAAGTGTTTGACTGGTTCACTTTCGGTTAAAACAAATGAGTACTCAGAGCTTCTTTGCCACTGGTTATTCCGTACAAGTGCATTTTACTATTCAGTAGATGCTTTGGGCAGAGAATAGGCTGATTCATTTCTAATCTTTTTTTGTTTCCTGGCGCTTTAGTGTTTTCTTTTGTCTTTGGAACTATGTATCTCAACATCTGAACCCTGGAGTTTGGCGATATAACTACCTAAAATTTGACAAGATCTTCTTCAGTATTATTTCTACTAATGATGTACTAACTCTGAAACGTACAAAATATTTTGGAATACATTTCAGAGTTGTATAGTTATGCATGCTGCATACTGCTTTCAGTGTCACGTTGCTTTGGTAGTTTTTAGCTCTGAATTTTGATTGCAATTTTGAAGTACTTGTATGGTTTGCCAAATTTGGCCGGCGATTTTTCTGCTTCTTTGAATCATCGGTTTCCGTGGTAGTGGCCATTAAAATGGATGCTTAGACGCATCGATTCTGAAGTTTCGTACGGTGATTCTGAAGTTTTAGTACCATATATTTTGGAAACATTAGCAAAGACTGCTGAGGCGCTGATCTGCTACGTGGGCGAACAATGAACACACTTGGTGAAGAGCTTGAGCTATTAACTTCTCAAGAAGCCACACACACACACACCCTTAGTAACTAGATCGAGCATCTCTAACACGGCCCCTCACTTCGCCTCTAAACATCCGGACAGCCCGGGCAAAAAACGCCACCCTCTCCCGGGTCCGTCCATCCTTCCATCTTTCAGTTTAACCAAATGAGTAATCAGAGTTTAGTTGCTACAGTTCTCGTTTAAGCTTACAAGTGATGATCATGGTAAATTCTAGTAATGTGCTATGGCAGATATATATAACGGATTCTAGTAATATGCTGTAAGTGATTCGGCATGGATAGTAAGGATGTGGATGCTTTCTTTTTGCCTTGTATGTTTGACTGGTTTAGTTTCAGTTAAACAAAATGAGTGCCCAATTTTTTTTAGCTTCAGTCTGGCACTAGTTCTTTGAACTTCAGTCTCTGAACATACCTGAAGAAAGATCAATGCCTCTCGAAAAACAAGGGCTCCCCTGCTCAGTGTCCGACAACAGCAACAGTTGACCGATTTGATTTTTAAAAACACACAGTTAACTGACGTTTAACTGATGTAAGCTTCAGTTAACACTTTTTTTTGCAGGGGACAGTTAACACTTTTAAATGCTTGTCGTTGGTAAGTGATTCGGCATGGAGAATAAGGCTATGCACGCTTTGGTTTTTCCTCGTAGTTCATTTCAGTTAAAAAGAATGAGCACTCAAATTTTGTTCGGACTATGCGTCAGCGTCAGGACACTAATTCTCCGAACTTCCTGTCTCTGAACATACCTCAAGATATCGACACCTTCTCTCAAGAATTGTGTAGGATCGAAAGTATGTCTAGAGGGGGGTGATTAGACTACTTGACTAAATAAAATTTCTACCTTTTCCCAATTTTAAGTGTTGGGAGATTTTAGCATTGACAGCAAGTCAAGCACACCCTACACATGCATGTCTAAGAGTATAGCAGCGGAAAGTAAAGACAAGCATATGTAACAGAGGATAGGGAGGAAGATCAAACGCAATTTGAAGAAACGAAGATTTTTCCCGTGGTTCCGATAGGTGGTGCTATCGTACGTTCACGTTTATGGAGTCTTCAACCCATGGAGGGTAACGGTCGCGAGAGTCCACGGAGGGGTCCACCCATAAGGGTCCACGAAGTAGCAACCTTGACTATTCCATAACGGCTTCCGTCCACGAAGGACTAGCCTCACTATGGGTAGATCTTCACGAAGTAGGCGATCTCCTTGCCCGTACAAACTTCTTGGTTCAACTCCACAACACGAAGTAGGAGGCTCCCAAACGACACCTAACCAATCTAGAAGGCACCACCCTCCAAAAGGTAATAGGCTCGATAGTAACGATGAACTCCTTGCTTTTGTGCTTCAAGATGATAGACTCCTCAACACACAATCACTCTTTCACAGATTTGGCTTTGGTGGAACAGATTGATTGGGTGCAAAGCAACTTGGGGAGGCTAGAAATCAAGATTCATATGGTTGTAATGGAATGGCTTGATCTCAACACATGAGTAGGTGGCTCTCTCTCAGAAAATTGGATGGGGCAAGTATGGAATAGTTCTGAGTGCTTCTCTTACGAGTGGGTGGTGGTGAAGGGGTATATATAGGCATCTCCAAAAATCCAACCATTACACCTATAATGACCAACTCGGTGACACCGAAGTGTAAAACTCGATGGTACCGAGTTGCTCAAAAGGTAGCAACTTTCGAATATCGGTGAGACCGATATATAAATCTCGGCAGTACCGATCAGGTGACCAATGGTCAGATTGCAAAACTCGGTGGCACCGATCCAAACAACTCGGAAATTCCGAATTGAAGAAAAGGGGCAACAGAATGTTGGCAACCTAAACTCGGTGGCACCGATGTAGAATCGGCGGTACCGAAGACTTAGGGTTTGGCTGGGATCTGTCTGAGGTGAAAATCGGTAGGGCCGAGTGAGGAATATTGGTGGCACCGATTTTGCATGATAGGCTTTTGACAGACTTTTGTGGAAGAGCTTGTGGGTGTTTTTGGTGACTATCACTTGTGCACGTGGAGCATTTTGTTCACCATCAATACCTTACCCCCTTTTAATAGTATTGGCTTTCCTATAGACTCAAAGTGATTTCTCACAAAGTAAAATGTAGAGTATTCTTGCTTGAAGCTTTGCCAATCCTATTCCTTGCATCTAGGGGTCTCTCCACAATCCTTTTGCCATCCCATCACTGAACTTTTCCTGAAATATACTTAGTGGAATCATTAGTCCAATGAGATATATGTTGTTATTAATTACCAAAACCACCAAGGGAGCAAATGTGCTTTCAATCTCCCCCTTTTTGGTAATTGATGACAACATATAGATCAAAGCTTCGACATATGATATAATCAATGAATATAATCGTCGTTTTGAGAAGTATGTGATAAACAAGAGATCCCCAAAATTTGTGCACTATTTTGAATTTGCGTTTGAATGCAAATGCACAATCGATTAGGTATATGAGGCACTCTTCCATGTCACATACAACTTGGTGGTGTGCGAGAGTAATAAGAATGAACGTCATAGCACAACACAACAAGCAAAAGTGAATGATCATCTCATAGGCATCATCAAGGATAGGAAATAGTAGCAGCACACATCAAGTGTATGATCAAACACAAACAAGGTTTAACACAAACAAACCAAAAGATATCAATGTTTTTGAAGAGCAATAAAAAGCAACACTCTCCCTCTCTCGAAGCCCTAATGATCTATACAACTTCTCCCCCTTTGGCAACAAGTTACCAAAAAGTTCAAAGGTTTAGAACTAAGCATCTCTCTGGGGCTGATCTCCTCTGGTAGTTGATGAAGGAGTCGAGAGAACGGCATCAGCGAAGACTTCAGCAGACGTCATGGATGGAGTTGGAGTGGCAACTGGAGGTGCTGGAGTAGCTGACGGAGCCGAAGGAGCTGATGGAGCTGTAGCAGGTGCTGATGAAGAAGGCCTCAACTATGGAGTTGTCACGGTAGGAGTCCTAGCTTTAGTCCTGAACTGGGTGTCGGATCGGAGAGGTGGACTGTCCTCATCATCATCTGTGGTGTGGGGACTGGACACGCCATCCACTTCTCTCTTGAGCTTGTTTACTGTCACTGTGAGCTCATCCACCTTGTTGTTGAGAATGTGGAACTTGCTCTCAACAATCCTTCCCAGACTCTCCTGGTTCTTCAAGATGTTCCCAATATCCTTCTGCATGCTGAGCACGGAACTGAGAAGAAGATCCATTTTCTCACTCCGGGTCTGTGGCACCTGAGCACTAGAGTCTCTGGCTGCCTCTGTCTCTGCATGTGCTGTAGCTGAGGTGGGATGATCTGGATCCTTCACCACAATATTGTCTTCTAGCTCTGGCAGGAGTGGCAAATGTGGTTGATCAAGTGCATACATGTGCTTCTCCAGCTGGGAGTTGATAAGCTTCTGAATGTATGGAGCGTATCCACATGATCTCTTCTGGTCTGTGGCAGTCCTCTTCACCGTCTCAACTATCAAGTCCATCACTCGAAATCTGGTGTGTTGGTCAATATGGAGTAGCATGTTGATAGAATAGCCTCTGGTCATCTTCTCATCTCCATACTTAGGCATCAACGTATACCTCATGATGGTGTTAGTTGTGCGTAGTCCAGCCTGAAGAAAATAGATGGATCCAAGCTTGTGTGAATGCACGTTTGCAGCAAGGATCTCATTATACATATTGGCCATGGAGTTGTGGTTTGCCTTGGACTCAGAGTACACATCCAAGTCTCCTTCTTGCACCTCTGGGGCTCCTAAGATGGTAGCCCACTCATCAACAGTGGATTCATATCTGGTGCCTTCAGTCATCCATACAATCCTACCATCTCCATAGAAATGTGCAGTGGAGTAGAATTGCATGATCATCTCGTCATTCCAGGCAGTGAACTCCTTCCCAACAAACTCATCAATGCCAATGCAGTGGAAATTATCCTGCATACTTGGAAAGAAATCTTGATTCTCCTTGATGTATTTCCAATCAACATACCTCATATCGCTAACTGCAGGGCTCTTGTCAAGCAATATGGTCTCATAGAAGTCTTGTTGTTCCTTCGTGTGGAACCTGTAGTCTACAGCTGTCCTTCTCCTCTGAGAATAGGGATCTATGGCTCTCCACTATCCCAGTCCAGAATCCTTCCTCTTCTTCATGTCCTCAGCAATCGGATGGCTGGCATTGTGCTCAGGAAGGTGTGGTCTCAGCTTCATCAAAACAGATAGTTTATCATCCTCAGCTTATCTGAAGGTAGAACTCTTGTTCTTGGCAGCAGCTGGGATGTCTATGGTAGTCCTCTTGAGCTTTGGAGCAGCAGCAGCCTTCTTGGGGGCAGTCTTGGTGCCTTTGGATGATGTATCCTTGGGCATAGCATCAACCAACAACTTCTTCTTCTTCTTCTTAGGAGGAGCCTTGGTAGCTGGCTCTTCCTCCTCCTCAGCAGTAGCATCAGCTTCTGGATCCTCAACATAGATGTAGGTCTGCCCACAACATGTAAAATCCTCTTCCTGGACTTCTTCTTATCTCCTGCCTTCTTAGGCATAGACTTCCTTGGAGGTGACTCAAGGTGAAGGGTCATGCTTTGCTTGACATAGTTTGGTGCCCTCACATCCTTAGCACTAGCATACACCTTCTTAGTTGGCCTCTTGGAAGATGTGGCTTCAGCAGTTATGCTCTTGGCAACTTTATCCTTCTTGGGTGCCTCTTCTGGCATAAAATCCTCATCCTCCTCATCAGAGTTTAACTTCCTTCTGGCTCTAGTTGCAGCTTTGGGCAAATCTGGTGAGCTGGGCACATCATCATAGCTGCCATCAGGACTAGTGCCTGAGCTCATATCAACATTCTCCTCTCTGAAATTGTTCTGGCTGTCATCTGAGCCTGACATGTTGACCCTGAGAATAGAGCATAGAAGAGTAGAAAGGTTGAGCCATCACAAAATGCAGAAGTTTTCTCAAATTTGAACTTAGAATTCTTAAGGTTTGTTTTCTGCAAAGGGAATTTCGGTACCACCAAGTCACAAATTTCGGATCCATCGAGACTCACAGTCTGCTTTACAGAAACTTGGCAACCATTTCGGTTTCACCGAAAGCGGGTGCTCGGTTTCACCGAGACTGTCCTCAGTAGACCTAAAAACTAAATCTGTAAGATCAATTTTTGTGCTTCGGTGTCACTGAGATTCGGATTGCGGACGGCAAAACCTAAAAATTCGTTGTTCCCTATTCTAACGGAAAATTATCGATGATAGGATGATCTCAAACTGTGGCTTATCGATGGAACGATCCTAATGCGCATGATTTGGAAAGAGGAGCGCACGAGGGGTCTGATTCGTACCCTAACTTGGTGACAAGTCTTCTACGGCGACGACGGTGGTGAGGATTCCGTCGATGACAGCGAATTCTAACGGCGGAGGCGCTCGGGCAGACAATGGCGACGAGCAGGGGTCCACGAATGGCAGCTAGGGTTACGGAAATCCTCGTGACATCCGGGATCTCATCTGGGACTCCGAACAACCTTCGGTCACCAACATACATAACTCAACTATACTATATCGTCACCGAACGTTAAGTGTGCAGACCCTACGGGTTCGAGAACTATGTAGACATGACCGAGACACCTCTACGGTCAATAACCAATAGCGGGACCTGGATGCCCATATTGGTTCCTACATATTCTATGAAGATCTTTATCGGTCGAACCATGATGTCAAGGATTCAATCAATCATGTATGCTGTTCCCTTTGTCCATCGGTATGTTACTTGCCCGAGATTCGATCGTCGGTATCTCCATACCTAGTTCAATCTCGTTACCCACAAGTCTCTTTACTCGTTCTGTAATACAAGATCTCGTGACTAAATCCTTAGTCACATTGCTTGCAAGCTTCTTGTGATGTTGTATTACAAAGTGGGCCCAGAGATACCTCTCCATCATACAGAGTGACAAATCCCAGTCTCGATCCACGCCAACCCAACAGACACCCTCGGAGATACCTATAGAGCACCTTTATAGTCACCCAGTTACGTTGTGACATTTGATGCACACAAGGCATTCCTCCGGTGTCAGGGAGTTGCATGATATCATGGTTGTAGGAAAAAATTCTTGATATGGATAAAGCAGTAGCAATAAACTGACACGATCAAGTGCTATGCTTACGGTTGGGTCTTGTTCATGACATCATTCTCCTAATGATGTGATCCCGTTATCAAATGACAACTCATGTCTATGGTCAGGAAACCTTGACCATCTTTGATCAACGAGCTAGTCTAGTAGAGGCTCACTAGGGACACAGTGTTGTCTATGTATCCACACATGTATCTGAGTTTCCGATCAATACAATTCTAGCATGGATAATAAACGATTATCATGAACAAGGAAATATGATAATAACCATTTTATTATTGCCTCTAGGGCATATTTCCAACACTAACAGATTTGAAGAAAAGATATCTCCATACGAAAAGGACAACCTTGGAGTTACTAAAGTTTATAGTGTCAAATGCTATATCAATGGGCTGGAGCCAAAAACTAAACACATGAAACCCTTCAAACCACTGACACTGTATGATGTAGTAGAAACGGCTAGAGACATGTAACTGGGAGTACAGGTCCAAGGTACATAGAGGAAATTATCCTCTTCCATCGGATTTAAGAAAAATTCCAGTCACCCACCAGTACAAAACATACCAAGATGGACTAACACTAATGGCATCAGGACGGAAGGTGAACAGAAAACCTGTGGTACAGACTGTGCAAATGGCAGAAACGTCTTAACCTTGGTGTGAGGAGATGTGTTGCATGTTATAGTCAGGGGCGCAAGATACCTGAGGCGCATACACAATCAGTTGATATATTATAGGAGATAAGATACTTGGAGAAGAAGAGATAGAGATGGTTAGAATAGATAGATATTCAGCTAACCGCCTAGACCTATTCTCCTAGGACTCCTGGTTGCGCCATGTGGGACCAAAGATATGTTGCGTGTTAACACTCTCCCTTAATAACAACTTCGTTAAGTTGAGATTATGCTTGAAGTCTTCAAAACTTCGTGTAGCCAACGATTTTGTGAATCCATCTGCAATTTGATCTCTGGAATGCACAAACCTGATTTCAAGTTGCTTCATGTCAACTCTTTATCTCACAAAGTGAAAATTGATCTCAATGTGCTTTGTTCTGGCATGAAAAACCGGGTTAGCAGATAGATAAGTAGCACCAAGATCATCATACCATAAACATGGGGCTTGAGTGCTCTTCACACCAAGTTCCTTCAGCATGGATTGTAACCATATAATATTAGCTATGGCATTAGCTAATGCCTTGTATTCTGCCTCTGTACTGGATCTGGAGACAGTGGCTTGTTTCCTTGCACACCACGATATTAGGTTAGGACCAGACAATACTGCAAAGCCACCAGTTGAGCGCCTGTCATCGAGACACCTTGCCCAATCAGAATCTGAGAAGGCACTAACAAGTGTGGATGATGACTTGCCGAAATTAAGGCCAACATTAAGAGTATTTTTGACATATCTTACTATACGCTTAGCAGCAGTCCAATGGACTATAGTGGGTGCATGTAGAAACTGACAAACTTTGTTAACATCAAATGAAATATCAGGTCAAGTAAGTGTCAAATATTGGAGTGCACCTACAAGACTTCTATATTTTGTGCTGTCATCTGGGCTCAGTGGTTGCCCTTCGGTAAGAGATAGTTTTTCTGAACTTGATAATGGAGTGGGCGAGGGTTTACAACCTTGCAAGCCAGCCTTTTTTACCAGATCTGTTGCATACTTTTCCTGAGATAGATGAAGTCCATCCTCATGTTTCTTCACTCCAATCCCTAGGAAATAGTGCAAGTCCCCAAGATCCTTGAGAGCGAATTCTGCACTAAGATCTTTCAAAAGTCATGTAATCACTACAACACGACAGAGCTTTGGTAACACAGTGTTATGTTACTACAGACCCAAAACAGTGTTACTAAGTCATATAGTAACACATTTCAAAATGTGTTCCATTAGACCGTGTTACTAAGGGTGTCCTCTGTCACATATAATAATTGTTACCGTATATCAAAAATTGTGTTACTATTACGTTGTAGTAACATGCATATTATGTGTTACCAAATGGCATTGGTAACACATTTTTTAAACTATGGTAACACCTGCAGTAACATATTTTCCGTAGACGTATAACATGGTTGTAACATGTTTTTGTACCTACTGTAACACAACTTGTAACACAATATCCAAGTATCATAACACTATAATTTATAATTGTCGACAACCAAGTAACACATTTTGTGATTACGGTAACACACCATGAGTAACACTACTATATTAGTATGGCAACATAATTAATGTATTTTGTTTTAATTATTAACCACAAATTAGGTACCCATTTTATAGGTTTATTTAATGAAATCACTACAATTGCTCAAATAGTCAATTATTTTATTTTGATGCTTGGCACCATTAAAATAGTAGAGAAACAGAAGCATGGCACATACGCAAATTGGAAATACCAAGATATTTAATATGAATATACAAAAGTGTAGGATACATATGCATTACAATAAACAAATACCAACAATATTGGTCCAACAACATATCATTCATATAATTTGACTACAGAGAACATATGTATGGAGAATATTACGCCATAGCATTTGCATCAATTCAAACACAGAAAAAGATCTTCTGCATGATATTACATTTGCTACGGAGAATATTATAGCATAACATTTGCATCAATTCGATGAAAGAAAAAGATCATGTGGATGACACTTTTCAATCTATCAATGTAAACTACGACTATTGGTAACTAAAATCTTCAGATTTTATTTGCTTCTTGATCCAAGGATTCAGCTGCAACTCAATTATCCTTCTCTCGAATCTGTAAAAGAAAATTGCACCTTAGATATATGGGATTAAATGCACACAAATATGATTTCAAAATGTGGAAGAGAAGATTTAACTTACAAAAGCTGAAGGCCATGCAATTAAGTATCCTGAAGAGAACGCCTCACCAATTGTCTTGCAATCAGAAACTTCCCTTACCAACTCCTCATTATCAAGTATAGGTTGATCTATGCGCACAAGGGCAAATTCAGCACCTAACTCAATACCACCCGCCTTAGTTCTTGGATCAGTACTCCGAATAGTACCATATGCAACATTCCTCTTGTTGGGATATGTTGAAGTCTTTAAAACTACTTTGGAACCAGCCTATATTATGAACAATATTAGCATTCAATGACAATGATAATATAATTTGCATGAACAATGTGAAAATCATGGTATTAAATACTTTGAAGTGTTTGGCTTAAAAATTTATTGTAGTTTAAGTTACTATGGAATCTTTCAAACTTAAGTTTTCTAAAACTGAACCAAGAGAAATCGTTGGGGAGATGTTAGCCTATTGACGTCTTCGTGTACGTGCAATTCAGAAAATTATACGAATTAGTTGGTTGTCGATTACTTTCTGCACGTCTCGAACCAAGCTATCTCATTAAATAGATTGGTAGTTGGAGCACACTTGTACACAAGACTACAGGAGACTGACCTCGTGCATGGCCATGTAGTTGTAGGTAGGTGATTAATTCGATCATACACTAGTATACGTTGATTAGTCCTGCCGTGTTACTTTTTACGTGTTTCTGAGTTAGCACATACTATTCGGTATGTAGTTATTTCTAACTAAATACAACAAAGCAACACCAGCCAAACGCTTCATGGACTTGATGAAACTGAAAAAATGCAGTTTTAGAAAAAACAGAGTATTTGTTGCCCACACATAAGAATATTGTGGTTTTTGAACACTTTGGCTTTTTAAAAACTGTTTTTGTCTATAGGTACAAAATACCATGGTTTTAATATAACAATGTTTTTTAGAGTATTCACAATGCAGATGACTTGTTTGGTTAGGCCACAAAATTCTGTAAAAATTTCTAGCTAGCGGTTCGCCGTGCATGCATTTATAGCCAGCTACTGTTGCGTTTATCCAGCTAGGTAGCTGGCTAGCCCTTGCCATCAGCGTGCATAGAAAAACAGCATGCACGAACGACTCCAGACGGTATGTTAAGAAAAAGGCCACCCACAACACAGCTCTTCAATTTTTCCTCAAAATTGTAAAGTATTTTGGGTTCTGGTATTAGTAGTTCTTAAGAGAGGCTCCCGACCTTGGCTGATCTATAAAGGATAGCTAGGGACTGCATAGGATCCTTTCTATGATCAAGCAAGATGAGTTTGTTAAGAATATTTAGCGACAGACTCATTTCTTTCACTTGCTCTGTTTAAAAAAAAGAAGTTCAAGGTTCTTTTTATTATGTAGAGAAATTACCGCAGTTTTGTAAATACTCTAGTTTTAATAACACAGTTTTTAACGTTAGTCAAACAGGTCACAGTAAATAAAACCGTGGTATCTAAAAAAACTGCAGCATTCACAAATTACTTAGAAAATACTTTGCAATCAAACGGGGCCTTACTTGCATATAGCAGATCAAGTAAAATTTGCAACAAAGTCTATTTCTCAAGTAGGCATGATAATGTGGTTTGGGTTGGGAATTTGGGTGCAGTAATCCATGGCCGTTGGCGGATATTTACCTTGATGGAAGAAGTACGCCTTTGTTTTGAGCGAGCTGGGTGTCGATGTTCAGTTCTAGTCCCCTGCTGGTTCAGTCTTGAAAAAGATTCACCCATAAGATCCCTTGTTTCCCTCACCTACCAAGAGACAATAATATTAGATGGAAGGGTATTGATATCTTGAAGCTACAAAAATCTGCAACTTCAAAACTCAAAAGCACATAGAAATTACCTCTGCCACAGAATCAATAACAAAGTCTTGTGGCGATGATGAATTTTGTTGAATTTGTAATTGGTTCACATCATGGTCGACAGCCTAGTTCCATGATACAACAATGGTAAGAAAGTAACTATCTTATATTCTATCTTTGTGATATTAGTAAGAGTAAGTGTAGGTATAACCTTTTCGTGTGAACGTGATAAATTATTATCCTCGGAAATGTCGTGTTGCATAGACGAGTGTACGCCTCAACAGGTCCATTGCATTGTATTCTCTACAAACTGAAATATTAATACAAAGGTTTCAAGTAACAAGCAATGATATAGCCATGTATATATTAACATTACCTTTGTTTTACCATGTAGTATTGGTAACCTAGAAATACCATTATCATTTGGTTGTAGGTTTTCCTATAGAACTAACAAATCCGAGTAAAATATTGATAGAAATGCATACAAAAGGTGGGATAAAGAAGTCCTTTACCTTTTCTATTCCATTACTCACATAGCCTTCTTTGTTTTTCATATGTTCAATAATCTGGTCTTGCTTTTTTATATGTTCCTTCATCTTTGCTATTTCCTCCCAAACATCATGTTCAACTTCATAAGGTGATCCATCAGTTGTAGTCATATTGATGTTTTTTAGATACCGTGGTGTCCGACCATAGACTTGCTTAGGAGTTGGAAGCAAACCCATGCCATGCACTTGCCCAATCTTTTCTTCCCCTAACACTTTCTGCAGGGCATCACCTTCCCATGCAACTCTTCCATTCAAATTTTGTGCTGACTCTGGTTGTTCAGTTATTAGATTCTTCAATTGATCCTATAAGAAAAGAATCATTCATATACTACTTGTTAGATTGAACTGTAAGTTGATCTCGAGAACAGTTAGATCATTTCTATATTAATTGTGTACCAGACGCTCATTTCTATCTTTATTTTCAGCATTAGCATCATCCTTCTTCTTGTGAGTTGGTAAATAAACATGTGATCTGTGTGGTCGTTTCTTTTCAGGATCAGCTTGCCTCTACAAAACAGAAAGAGTACCCATATGACAAAAGAGACGGAGAAAAACAGTTCAAGAATCAAGATTACTCACCATGTCTTCACCCCAACAAGCATAACTCTTTGAACCGGCATTATGTGAATTCTTCACAAGGGAACGACTAATTATATTCTTCTCAGCAAGAGCCTGTTGCGATGCAATCATATCATAAGTGCAACTTTTAAGATCAGGCCAAGAACTCACATTTAAATGTCGAAAGAGGAAAGTACAGTATCACATTCATTACCCTTCCTTTTTTTTACTTCCAAAATTTAACAAGTCCATGCCATTTATCGATGTCCACATCTTCTGGAAAGAGCTTATACAAAGCCTTTCGCTTGATGTTTGGATTTTTTTCAATGGCGGGTTTGAAGAAAACATCTTTCAAACTAGACTTATATTTCCTCCAGTCTCTTCCAATCGATTTAAGTATCCATTTTTCACATGCCCTAGGATATACAAACTTTGTCTGGAAGTACAAAATAAAGAATGAATGTAAATGAACAGGCAGACCACATTACATCTAAAGTGGACAAATTAGATATAAAAAGAAGGACAACAAATAGCATATTTTATTTTATTGTCAATTGTGAAGTACCTGTACACACTGAAGTATTGTTTCCTCACCACTATTCTTCTTGACATCAGGCCAATCATTTATGTTTAGTGGGCAAAATCCTCCATTTCTAGCTATCGAGCCCAAAAACTTCCCCAAGATTGCACCTTCATCTCCTATGGGCTGGCTATTTTCATTGCATTTTACAACTATTCTTTGCCCCTTTGGCATGTTCCAGACAATTGGCAAGCTTGTTCTCTTGCGCTTGTGTACTTCCTTGTCTACTACAAGATGGTCTCTTATATGCATGATTACTTATAGCCTCGTATTTCTTCTTCGAATCTTTGGTTTAGTTAGGCCGACTAGATCGATTTTTCTTGCCATGGGAAGAGGTGCTTTGTGATGGGTACGATCTTGCGGTGTCCTTTCCCAGTGACAGAAGAGGCAGCAAGGCACGCATGTATCGTTGCCATTAAGGATAACAAGATGGGGTCTATTCCTACATGAATAGATCTTGTCTACATCATGTCATCGTTCTTATTGCATTACTCCATTTTCCATGAACTTAATACACTAGATGCATGCTGGATAGCGGTCGATGTGTGGAGTAATAGTGGTAGATGTAGGCAGGAGTCGGTCTACTTATCTTGGATGTGATGCCTATATAATGATCATCGCCTTGGATATCGTCATGATTATTTGATCTTCTATCAATTGCCCAACAGTAATTTGTTCACCCACCGTGTGCTATACTCATGAGAGAAGCCACTAGTGAATGCTACGCCCCCCGGGTCTACTTTTCCAACATATTGCTTTCCGATCTATCTTTTTGCATCTTTGTTTTCAGATCCACCAAACCAAAAATCCAAAAATATATTGCTGCACTTTTTATTTGCTCTTTTTATTTTGTGTTCTTGAGAGATCTATCTCTCCTATCTATCACTACCTAATCTATCGTTTTACCGTAGAGAGATTGACAACCTCTCTTTCGCGTCGGGTTGCAAGAATTTGTTATTTGTGTGCAGGTGCTGCTTATTCGGTGGTGGTGATCCTCCTACTGGTTCGATAACCATGGTTTCATAACTAAGGGAAATACTTACCGTCGCTGTGCTGCATCATCCCTTCCTCTTTGGGGAAATACTGACGCAATCTCAAGCCACGTCAGCCGACATCTGGTCTTGTGCACAACATCGCATACATTGTAGAGCCTATGGCTGAAGCATAGGGGATGACACTCATCTTTTCTCTATCCTCTGTAGTCGTTGGGCATTGAGTCTTACTCAACTTCACACCTTGTAATACAGGCAAGAACTCTTTCTTGGACTGATCCATTTTTAACTTCTTCAAAACCTTATCAAGATATGTGCTTTGTGAAAGTCCTATTAAGCGTCTCGATCAATCTCTATATATCTTTATGCCTAATATGAAAGCAGCTTCTCCGAGGTCTTTCATTGAAAAACTCTTGTTCAAATATATCTTCAGGCTTTCCAAAAATTATATATTGTTTCCAATCAGCAATATGTCATCCACATATAATACTAGAAACGTTATAGATCTCCCACTCACTTTCTTGTAAATACAAGCTTCTCCATAAACTTGTATGAACCCATACGCTTTGATCACCTCATCAAAACGAAGATTTCAACTCCGAGATGCTTGCACCAGTCCATAAATGGATCGATAGAGCTTGCACACTTTGTCAGCATTTTTAAGATCGACAAAACCTTCTGGCTACATCATATACAACTCTTCCTTAAGGAAACTATTAAGGAACGCTGTTTTGACATCCATATGCCAGATCTCGTATTCGAAAAATGCCGCTATTGCTAGCATAATCCTGATGGACTTAAGCATCGGTACGGGAGAGAAAGTCTCATCGTAGTCAACCCCTTGAACTTGTGGAAACCCTTTTGCAACAAGTCGAGCTTTATAGACGGTGACATTACCGTCCGCGTCTGTCTTTTTCTTAAAGATCCATTTATTTTGTATGGCCTTATGATCATATGGTAAGTCCACCAAAGTCCACACTTGGTTCTCATACATGGATCCTATCTCGGATTTCATGGCCTCTAGCCATTTGTTGGAATCTGGGACCACCACTGCTTGTTCATAGCTTGTAGGTTCACTGTTGTCTAACAACATGACCTCCAAGACAGGATTGCCGTACCACTCAGCGGAGGTACGATTCCTTGTCGACCTACGAGGCTCAGTAGTAACTTGATCTAAAGTTTCATGATCATCATCATTAGCTTCCTCTTCATTTGGTGTAGGCGCCGTAGAAACATCTTTCTGCGTCGTGCTACTATCCAACTGAAGTGACGGTTCAATAACCTCACCAAGTTCTACCTTCCTCCCACTCAATTCTTCTGAGAGAAACTTTTTCTCGAGAAAGGACTCGTTTTTAGCAATAAACACTTTGCCCTCGGATCTTAGATAGAAGGTATACCCAACTGTTTCCTTAGGGTATCCTATGAAGATGCATTTGTCCGCTTTGGGTTCGAGCTTATCATGTTGAAGCCTTTTCACATAAGTGTCGCAGCCCCAAAGTTTAAGAAACGACAACTTAGGTTTCTTGCCAAACCATAATTCATACGATGTCATCTCAACGGACTTTGATGGTGTCCTATTTAAAGTGAATGCGGCTGTCTCTCATGCATAACCCCAAAACGATAGTGGCAGATCAGTGAGAGACATCATAGATCGCACCATATCCAATTGAGTACGATTACGACGCTCGGACACACCATTACGCTGTGGTGTTTCAGGTGGCGTAAGGTATGAAACAATTCCACATTGTCTGAAATGCATGCCAAACTCATAACTCAGATATTCTTCACCACGATCAGATCGTAGAAACTTTATCTTCTTGTTACGATGATTCTCAACTTCACTCTGAAATTGCTTGAACTTTTCAAACGTTTCATACTTGTGCTTCATCAAGTAAATATACCCATATCTACTGAAATCATCAGTGAAGGTAAGAAAATAACGATATCCACCGCGTGCCTCAACACTCATCGGACCGCACACATTAGTATGTATGATTTCCAATAAGTCACTTGCCCGCTCCATTGTACTAGAGAACGGGGTTTTAGTTATCTTGCCCATAAGGCATGGCTCGCATGTATCAAGCGATTCAAAATCGAGTGATTCCAAAAGTCCATCAGCATGGAGCTTCTTCATGCATTTTACACCAATATGACCTAAGTGGAAGTGCCACAAGAAAACGGTACTATCATTATTAACTTTGCATATTTTGGCATCAATGTCATAAATGTGTGTATCACTACTATCAAAATTCAATAAGAATAAACCATTCACATTGGGTGCATGACCATAATAGATGTTACTCATATAAATAGAACAACCATTATTCTTTGATTTAAATGAATAACCGTCTAGCAATAAACAAGATCCAGATATAATGTTCATGCCCAATGCAGGCACCAAATAGCAATTATTTAGGTTTACTACTAATCTCAAGGGTAATTGAAGAGCGAGCGTGCCGACGGTGATCACATCAACCTTGGAACCATTTCCAACGTGCATCGTCACTTCATCCTTTGCAAGCCTCCGTTTATTCCGTAGTTCCTGTTTTGAGTTACAAATATGAGCAACCGAACCGGTATCAAATACCCAGGCACTACTATGAGAGCTAATGAGATACACATCAATAACATGTATATCAAATATACCTTTGTTGATGTTACCAGCCTTCTTATCAGCCAGGTACTTGGGGCAATTCCGCTTCCAGTGGCCAGTCCCCTTGCAATAGAAGCACTCACTCTCAGGCTTGGGTCCAACCTTGGGTTTCTTTACGGGAGCGGCAACTTGCTTGCCACCCTTCTTGAAGTTTCCCTTCTTTCCCTTTCCTTTCTTGAAACTAGTGGTTTTATTCACTATCAACACTTGATGCTCCTTTTTGATTTCTAGTTCTGCGACTTTCAACTTCGCGAATAGCTCAGAGACAGACTTGTCCATCCCTTGCATATTATAGTTCATCAGGAAGCCTTTGTAGCAAGGTGGCAGTGACTGGAGAATTCTATCAGTGACCGTTTCGGGCGGAAGCTCAACTCCCAAATCATTCAAACGGTTGTAGTACCCATACATACTAAGTAGGTGCTCACTGACAGAGCTATTCTCTTCCATCTTGCCGGTGAAGAATTTATCGAAGGTCTCATACCTCTCGATCCGGGCATTTGCTTGAAATACTAACTTCAACTCTTGGAACATCTCATATGCTCCATGGAGTTCAAAACGCTTTTGAAGTCCCAATTCTAAGCCGTACAACATGGCGCACTAAACTATCGAGTAGTCATCAGAACGCGGCTGCCAGGTGTTCACAACTTCTGCAGACAACACTGGAGAGGGTGGTGTGCCAAGCGGCGCATCAAGGACATAAGCCTTTTGCGAAGCCGTGAGGATAATCCTCAGATTACGGACCCAGTCCGCATAGTTGCTTCCATCATCTTTCAACTTAGCTTTCTCTAGGAATGCATTGAAATTAGGGGAGCTACTGCGCGAGCCATTGACCTACAGCATAAATTTGCAAAGACAATTTAGACTATGTTCATGATAATGAGTTCAGTTAATCATATTACTAAAGAACTCCCACTCAAATCAACATCCCTCGGGTTTTCTAAGTGTGACATGATCCAAATCCACCAACCCAAGTCCGATCATCACGTGACATGAGGTGGTTTCAATGGTGAATCCATGTTGATCATATCTACTATATGACTCATGTTCGACCTTTCGGTCTCCTGTGTTCCGATGCCATGTCTGTACATGCTAGGCTCGTCAAGGTTAACCCAAGTATTCCGCATGTGTAAATCTGGCTTACACCCATTGTATGCAAACGTAGAGTCTATCGCACCCGATCATCATGAGGCGCTTCGAAACGACGAACCTTCGCAACGGTGCATACTTGGGGAGAACACAATTTTATCTTGAAATTTTAGTGAGGGATCATCTTATAATGCTACCGTCGTTCTAAGAAAAATAAGATGCATAAATAGGATAAACATTTCATGCAAAACATATAAGTGACATGACATGGCCATCACCATCTTGTGCTTTTGATCAACATCTCCAAAGCACCGGCATGATCTCCATCGTCACCGACATGACACCATGATCTCCATCATCATGATCTCCATCATCATTTCGTCAAGTGGTTGTCGCGCCAACTATTGCTTCTACAACTATTGCTAACTCATAGCGATAAAGTAAAGCAAGAATGGCGAAAATAAATTAAAGACAACCCTATGGCTCCTGCCGATTGCCGTACTCATCGACATGCAAGTCGTGATAATCTATACAAAACATGATCATCTCATACATCACATATATCACATCATGTCTTTGGCCATATTACGTCACAACATGCCCTGCAAAATTAAGTTAGACGTCCTCTATACTTTGTTGTTGCAAGTTTAACGTGGCTGCTATGGGCAACTAGTAAGAACCGTTCTTACCTACGCAAAGCCACAATGGTGATATTCAAGTTGCTATTTAACCTTCTACAAGGACCGCCTCTGTTGAATCCGATTCAACTAAAGTGGGAGAGACAGACACCCGCCAGCCATCTTTATGCAACAAGTTGCATGTCAGTCGATGGAACCAGTCTCTCGTACGTGGACGAGTAAGGTTGGTCCGAGCCGCTTCATCCCACAATACCGATGAATCAAGATAAGACTAAGGAGGTAAGCAATCTGAACATCAACACCCACAAACTCTTTTGTGTTCTACTCGTGCATGTTATCTACGCATAGACCTAGCTCATGATGCCACTGTTGGGGAATGTTGCATGGGAAACAAAAAAATTCCTATGAACACCCAAGATCTATCTATGGAGATCACCAGCTACGAGAGGGAGAGTGGATCTACATACCCTTGTAGATCGCTAAGCGGGAAGCGTTAAAATACGTGGTTGATGTAGTCGAACGTCTTCGCGATCCAATCTCACGATCCGTCCGTTGATTCAATCACGATCCGTCCCAATCTAGCGCCGAACGGACGGCACCTCTGCGTTCAGCACATGTACAGCTCGATGTCGTCTCCGCCTCCTTGATCCAGCAAGCAAAGGAGGAGAGGTACATGAGTTCTCCGGCAGCACGATGGCGTGCTGATGGTGGTGGTGGAGAAATCTCAGCAGGGCTTCGCCAAGCGCTGCCGCAGATGCGTTTGGAGAAGAAAACAGATCTAGGGAGAGAGGGAGGGCTGCACCTATGGCTTGGGGTGCGGCCGCCCTCCCTCTCCCTCTCTATATATAGGAAGAGGGGGTAGGTAGGGCGCAACCCAAGACCATCCTCCAAGGAGGGCTGGCCGGCCAGATTGGGGAGTAGTCCACCTCCCACAAGGGAGGTGGGCGCCCTAGGGAGGAGTCCCTCCCCTCTAGGGCACCTCCCACCTACCACCCTGGGGCACATGGGCCTTTAGGGGTCGGCAATCCAGCCCACCAGGGGCTGGTGCGCCACCTCTTCAGCCCATGTGCCCCCCCGGGGTGGGTGGGCCCCTCCCGGTGGACCCCCGGAACCTTTTCGGCACTCCCGGTACAATACCGAAAACACCCAAAACTTTTCCGGAACCCGAATACTACTTTCCTATATATAAATTTGTACCTCTGGACCATTACGGAACTCCTCGTGACGTCCGGGATCTCATCTGGGAATCCGAACAACCTTCGGTCACCAACATACATAACTCAACTATACTATATCGTCACCGAACGTTAAGTGTGCAGACCCTACGGGTTCGAGAACTATGCAGACATGACCGAGACACCTCTACGGTCAATAACCAATAGCGGGACCTGGATGCCCATATTGGTTCCTACATATTCTATGAAGATCTTTATCGGTCGAACCATGATGTCAAGGATTCAATCAATCTCGTATGCTGTTCCCTTTGTCCATCGGTATGTTACTTGCCCGAGATTCGATCGTCGGTATCTCCATACCTTGTTCAATATCGTTACCGACAAGTCTCTTTACTCGTTCCATAATACAACATCCCATGACTAAATCCTTAGTCACATTGCTTGCAAGCTTCTTATGATGCTGTATTACAAAGTGGGCCCAGAGATACCTCTCCATCATACGGAGTGACAAATCCCAGTCTCGATCCACGCCAACCCAACAGACACCCTCGGAGATACCTATAGAGCACCTTTATAGTCACCCAATTACATTGTGACGTTTGATGCACACAAGGCATTCCTCCGGTGTCAGGGAGTTGCATGATCTCATGGTCGTAGGAACAAATACTTGATATGGATAAAGCAGTAGCAATAAACGGACACGATCAAATGCTATGCTTACGGTTGGGTCTTGTTCATCACATCATTCTCCTAATGATGTGATCCCGTTATCAAATGACAACTCATGTCTATGGTCAGGAAACCTTGACCATCTTTGATCAACGAGCTAGTCTAGTAGAGGCTCACTAGGGACACAGTGTTGTCTATGTATCCACACATGTATCTGAGTTTCTGATCAATACAATTCTAGCATGGATAATAAACAATTATCATGAACAAGGAAATATGATAATAACCATTTTATTATTGCCTCTAGGGTATATTTCCAACACTAACAGATTTGAAGGAAAGATATCTCCATACGAAAAGGACAACCTTGGAGTTACTGAACTTTATAGTGTCAAATGCTATATCAATGGGCTGAAGCCAAAAACTAAACACATGAAACCCTTCAAACCACTGACACTGTATGATGTAGTAGAAACGGCTAGAGACATGTAACTGGGAGTACAGGTCCAAGGTACATAGAGGAAATTATCGTCTTCCATCGGATTTAAGAAAAATTCCAGTCACCCACCAATACAAAACATACCAAGATGGACTAACACTAATGGCATCAGGACAAAAGGTGAACAGAAAACCAGTGGTACTGTCGTGGTTTTCTCATGGCAGATGCCATGGGGTGGCTTATCGAGAGTGGTTGGGGCCGAAGGACACCGACGGGCTCCGGGAGCGGGATTAGGCACAAACAGTGAGGGACACACGATGTACCCAGGTTCAGGGCCCTCCGTGGGAGGTAATACCCTAGTCCTGCTGGTCTAGTTAGACGGGGGGTGATGTTACAATGGTGCTCCTTGAGCTGTTTGTCTAGAGGCGGAAGAAGGAGCAGCCGGCTCCTCTTCCCTTGCTACGTGGGGGTGTAAGTGTGAGATGGGGCGAATGCCTCCGTGCGTGCCTTGCCCGATGCATAGGGGCCTCGGGGGGTTTTATAGGCCAACCCCATAGCTTATAATATTCCTAAGGTACTAAGAGGGGGCACCCGGCTGGCAGCCTCCCCAACCAGCCAAGGGGCCCGCCGGCTGCGCGGTCCCATTGCCAGCTGCGGCCCGCCAGCCGGCTCTTCTACTGGCCCGCGCTCACCTGCCGCGGCACGGGCCACCCCGCCCGGCGTCGTCTTGCGCCAGCCGGCCGAAGTCAGCGGTACGGCCGGCAGCGCTGTAGACACGCCGGGGCAGGTAACGGAGTGGACGGTGGCGCAGCGATACTATGGTTCCGCCGGGTCTCAATCAGTCTTCGGTCAGCGGTACGACCGCTCGGACTGTAGCCATGCGCGCCCGTGCGTCAACGGCCGCTGTAGCCACATCGGAGTCCGTCGCGGGGGTCGCGTCCTGTCAGCGCACTGGGCCACAGTGGGAGGGGACGGATACCTGCCCGTCCAGAGGTCAGTGGGCAGGTTGGTCGTGTAGTGGCCGGGTGCGTCTGGGCGAGGGCCAGGCGGCCGGCTCCTGTTCAGCCGGCCGCGGGCCAGCCGGCCAAGGGGTCAGCCGGCCGCCGCCTGCCGGCCATGGGCCAGTCGGCCATGGGGCAGCCGGCCAGGGAGCCAGCCAGCCATGGGGCTAGCCGGCCATTCGCCAGCCGGTCGTGGGCCAGCCGGCCATTCGCCTGCCGGTCGTGGACCAGCCGGCCGCGTAGTTTTTCTGAAAGGGGCTTGAACTCCCTCGTCTTGGCATACCTAGGGGTAATAACCCCGTCAGTAGTCCTCAAAGCCGGCGGGGGCCCGCGTCCGCCCGATGAGGGGCAGCCGGCGGTTTCATCCGGCTATGCTCGCCTGTCATGTGGGACCGTTCGGTCAGCTGCGCTGGCAACCGCCCCCTACGCCTCGGGTCCTGTCGTGCCGCCCCGGGCCCCATGCCGGACCGAGGCGCGCCACGCGGGGCGTGATGATGCCGTGGGTCCCGCACCTGAGGCCCGATGGGACGTCTTCCCGGGCCTAGCCCGATAGGCCGCGGGCCTAGCCTGGTAGGCCTCGGGCCGCAGGCCGCGATCCTCTGCGCCCGGACCCCAGCGACCGCGATGCGCGGTGCCCACGCCCTGTGGATTCCCCGGGGGAGTGGGCGCAGTTAATCCCCACGTCCCCCGGGCGTCGCCCCGTATTTATAAAGGGAGGGGGAGGGGCGGAGGCAGTTCGCGCACACCTCTCCCCTTCATCTTCCTTCTCTCGCGCAGTTCGTCGCTTGGGCTTGTGCCGCTGCTCCACTCGCCTTCTTCCTCACGCTCGATCGCCACGGAGATGGCCGACGGACCCTCCGGCAGCTGGGGCGGATCCATCATCACCGAGGAGGACATCGCGCACCTCCGCCGTGATGTCTACTACGCAACCTTCTTCTTGTAAACTTTGTTGGACCTCCAAGCGCAGAGTTTTGTAGGACGGTAGCAATTTTCCCTCAAGTGGATGACCTAAGATTTATCAATCCGTGGGAGGCGTAGGATGAAGATGGTCTCTCTCAAACAACCCTGCAACCAAATAACAAAGAGTCTCTTGTGTCCCCAACACACCCAATACAATGGTAAATTGTATAGGTGCACTAGTTCGGCGAAGAGATGGTGATACAAGTGCAATATGGATGGTAGATATAGGTCTTTGTAATCTGAAAATATAAAAACAGCAATGTAGCAAGTAACAAAAGTGAGCAAAAACGGTATTGCAATGCTTGAAAACAAGGCCTAGGGTTCATACTTTCACTAGTGCAAGTTCTCTCAACAATACTAACATAGTTGAATCATATGTAAATCCCTCACGTGCGACAAAGAGTTCACTCCAAAGTCACAAATAGCGGAGAACAAACGAAGAAATTATTGTAGGGTACGAAACCACCTCAAAGTTATCTTTTCTGATCAATCTTATGAGATATCCCTGTAAGTGTCACGAACAGCCCTAGAGTTCGTACTAAAATAACACCTTAAGATACACATCAATAAAAACCCTAATGTCACCTAGATACTCCAATGTCACCACAAGTACCCATGGGCTTGATTATACGATATGCATCACACAATTTCAGATTCATCATGTTCAATCCAACACAAAGAACTTCAAAGAGTGCCCCAAAGTTTCTACCGGAGAGTCAAGACAAAAACATGTGCCAACCCCTATGCATAGATTCCCAAGGTCACAGAACCCGCAAGTTGATCACCAAAACATACATCAAGTGGATCAATAGAACATCCCATTATCACCACGGATATCCCATCGCAAGACATACATCAAGTGTTCTCAAATCCTTTAAAGACTCAATCCGATAAGAAAACTTCAAAGGGAAAACTCAATTGAACACAAGAAGATAGAGAGGGGAAAACTCCATATGATTCATCTATATCAATAAAGCTCGTGGTACATCAAGATCGTGCCATCTGAAGAACATGAGAGAGAGATATCAAACACATAGCTACTGGTACATACCCTCAGCCCCGAGGGTGAACTAATCCCTCCTCGTCATGGAGACCGCCGGGATGATGAAGATGAAATCTGGTGATGGTTTCCCCCTCCGGCAGGGTGCCAGAACGGGCTCCCGATTGGTTTTTCGTGGCTCTAGAGGCTTGCGGTGGCGGAACTCCCGATCTAGGTTTCTTTCTGGGGGTTTCTCAATTTATAGGAGTTTTTGGTGTCGGTCTCATGTCAAGGCAGTGCCCGAGGGGCCCAGAAGCTAGGGGGTGCGCCCAAGGGGGGGCGCGCCCCCCAGGCTTGTGGCCTCCTCGGTCACTTCCTGGCCCAACTTTTTGCTCTAGTATTTTTTATATTTTCCAAAAATATTCTCCGTAAATTTTCAGCCAATTCCGAGAACTTTTATTTCTGGAAAAAAACAACACCATGGTAGTTCTGCTGAAAACAGTGCCAGTCCGGGTTAGTTCTAATAAAATCATACCAAAATCATATAAATCATTGTCAACATGGCATGAATACTTCATAAATTATAGATACGTTGGAGACGTATCAACATCCCCAAGCTTAATTCCTGCTCGTCCTCGAGTAGGTAAATGATAAAAGAAATAATTTATGAAGTGTTAATGCTACCTAACATGTTCATCATATTACTTTCTTCTTTGTATAGCATGGACATTTGGACTTGTAGAAGATTCAAAGCAATAGTCTAGTTTTAACATAATGACTTCAATACTCAAGCATGTCAACAAGCAACCATGTCTTTCAAAATATCAACACTAAAGAAAGTTATCCCTAGCCCATCATGCTCAATCATTGATCCATTCATGAAACACACTCAAATATTAGCTATGCCCAATGCTCAGGTACGATCATAGTGCCCCCGAGTTGGTGCTTATAAGAGAAGATGGAGACTCAAAGCAAAAATAAAAATTGCATAAAGTAAATAGATAGGCCCTTCGCAGAGGGAAGTAGGGATTTGTAGAGGTGCCAAAGCCCACGGTTTAAATTGAGAGAGAAAAATATTTTGAGTGGCATGCTTTTCCTGTCAACGAAAACGACAAAGTAGCTCACAATACTTTCCATGCTAGATACATTATAGGCAGTTCCCAAACAGAATGGTAAAGTTTTTACTCCCCCTCCACCAATCAATCACAGTCCACGGCGAGCCGAATCCATGGGTACCGTCCATACAAACAACAATCCTGGGGGAGTTTTGTTTCATTATATTTTGATTTGATTTTTGAGCATGGAACTGGGCATCCCGAATACCAGCCACTTTCTCGTGAATGATAGTGAATCAACACATATCGTGAGAGTAACACACCTAGCATGGAAAAATATTGGATACTCCCCACCGTTTCATGAGCGGTACGGGCACACAAAAGAGAAAATTTATTTTGAAAATTTAGAGATGGCACATACAAATTTGCTTGGAATGGCATGGAAATACCGCATATAGGTAGGTATGTGATACGTCTCCAACGTATCTACTTTTCCAAACTCTTTTGCCCTTGTTTTGGACTCTAATTTGCATGATTTGAATGGAACTAACCCGGACTGACGCTGTTTTCAGCAGAATTGCCTTGTTGTTATTTTTGTGCAGAAATAAAAGTTCTCGGATTGACCTGAAAATTTACGGAGAATATTTTTGGAATTAATAAAAAATACTGGCAAAAGAATCAACCGGAGAGGGGCCACCACCTGGTCACAAGCCAGGGGGGTGCCCCCCCTAGGGCGTGCCCCCTTTCTTGTGGGGCCCCTGCAGCTCCGCCGACCTCAATTCCACTCCTATATATTCCTATCTGCGGAGAAAAAATCAGAGAGAAGAGTTCATCGCGTTTTACGATACGGAGCCGCCGCCACCTCCTGTTCTTCCTTGGGAGGGCAGATCTGGAGTCTGATTTGGGCTCCGGAGAGGGGAAATCGACGCCATCGTGTAACACCCCAAAAATTTAACCAATGTTTTTATTAAATAAAATTTGGCCAGAAATAAAATTTTGAATTATAATAGGTTCTTTCCTAATTTTGGAGTCTATTCTGCTACTTTTTTTCAAAAAATTTCCCTCCATATAGAAAATTATTTGGAAATAATATTGTGGCTTTGGTAGTTTTATTAAAACATTTCAATTATAGCTTAATGACACTAGGAATTATTTCATAATAAAACTTGCCCCAAAATAATTATTTTAATAGCATTTTCAAGGTTTGAAATGCTTCTGTTGCACTACAACTACTTTAAATAATTCTTTATAAATTCCACAAAAAATTGTAGAGGGAATGTGAAGCACCTAGATCACTTTTATGCAAAAACCCGGCTAAGTGTTTTGTAAAATTTGAGCAAACCATCCTCGTTTGTATTCTGGTCGAGTTTGGTAGTTTGTACTGCAACCCTATTTTATTTTGCCCTAATTGCCATGATATTTTTTTCATGCTTATAGTCATCCTTACCAAACTCTTAACTCCAGGAGATGAGACTCATTAGGATGTTTTAACCACATAAAATAATGCTCTCTAGTTTCTGTCCAGAAATGATTTTCTCAAAAACTTGCACTGACAAGTTTCTTTTATTGCCAAACCAACTTCACCACTATCTTTACCATCCAAAGAGACATCCACCTGCCAATTTCAATGTCTACCAGAATCACCTAGGCCACTCTAGCATTCTATCAAACACCTTGTGGGCATGACAGAAATTTGTCATCTTCCTAAACTGCACTGCCAACTTGATCCTCCTGCCAAACAACCATGTCTATAAACTTTGCCATCCACAGTATGCCACTCCTGCTAAGTCTCTCTTGCAACAAGCCCCTCTAGGGCCCTCTGGCATTACGTCGAGCACCTCTCGTGCAAGCCCAGAGCACGAGCAGAGCCCTCTTTTGGCAGGCTCGGCCTCGCCCTCGCACCGTTGCTCTGCCGCCTTCCCCGCACGTTTTCCACCCTTCCCCAGCTTCGCGAGCAATCCAGGAACCTCGCCGACACCTCCTCTCGTCCGCTAGTGCCTTCCACCACCGCCCACCGTCGCCGCCCAACGAACTCCTCTCCGCCATGTCTCTGCCTCTTAACTCCCAACCACCAGAGCTTATCCACGGGCGGCCACCGTCCACGCCGACCTCACCAACCTCGCTGACTTGCGCCAACGCCCATAACCACCTCGCCGGCGTAGTAAAGCCGCCGCCGCAATCCACTCGGGGACGGCACCGACCAGGCCACCTGGTGCCTCCCAAGCTTATCCCCGAGCCGCCACCTCCTCACTGATCTCCACCGCCCTCCACCGGCCTCGCCTACCTTGCCACCGTCCGCGGTCTGCCATAAATGGCCGCCGCCGACGTGTGCCTCTCTGGAAGCCACGGACGGACCTCCTTCTCCCTATAAAATCCCCCACCCCGAGGCTGGCTACCCATCACACATCTTCCCTACCTTCCTCTGTGAGTTTCCCCAAGCATCCAATCGACCGGACGGGGTCATCTTCTTTGTCTCTGGCC
The DNA here is from genome assembly GCA_039707655.1 of Elymus sibiricus. Lineage (NCBI taxonomy): Eukaryota > Viridiplantae > Streptophyta > Magnoliopsida > Poales > Poaceae > Elymus > Elymus sibiricus. The sequence goes on from CM077671.1 coordinate 486,524,368, forward strand.
GGGGCACCCGCCGCCGGCTCCCCGCCAAATTGGTCGCCTCCAGAGCCCCATCCCCACCAATTCTCCTCCAGTATCCCTACCTCGAGCCCATGATTCCGTTCCACGCTTCAATTTCCTCGGAGAAGCAACAAGGAAGGAAGTCCTCTTCTGGCCATAGCCACCGTCCACCGGGGAAGCTCGTCGCCGGCGATGTAGTGATCTTCGAAGGTTGCAGAGCAGCCCCCCAGGATCGCCTCGGTGATGTGAGCATCCTCATATGCTCCGCACCCCGAACGGCGCTGTCGTTCGCCAGCGAGGGCCGCCGGAACCTCGCGTTCCGTTCGGTCAGAGGAGAAGGCGCCGGTGTTGACCCAGTCAAATCTGACTGGTGGGCCGCGGGACCCACCGTCAGTGACTGGAGGTCGGGACCCGCGTTCGTAAGTGAAAGCGTATTCTCAGAATACACCATCGTCATCATCCACCTCCTGCGCAGCTAAGCAACTGGACCGGCCCAGTAGCGCTAGGTGACTATATAGCGCTCAGGGCGCACTTCTGCTCCTTTATTTATTTTCTTTTCGAGTAGTTAACAAATAATTCTACAGACACCATTTCCAATCCAAATCTGGTGATTCAAATTTCTAAACACTCCTAAATTCATACTCTATTAATACAGCTAGGGTGAACATTTTTTTTAGCTTTTTCTCCACTAGATCTTTTAAAATAGTCCATTCTTTATTGTTTTCAATTTAGTAATTTCCTAAGTAAATCATATTAACTCCAAATAACTTGTTTTTTTTTGTTATTCCTTATATTTCACCTAGTTTATTTTAGTATTTGTTTCAAAAATTTCCAGACAACTTTTTAGCACTGTTGTTGCTATATGTAGTAATTTAAATATTTTTGAAACTAGGAAATGGAGGGAAGATAAATATTTCAAACTTTGGAGTGCACCCTCACACTTCTGCATGCTCAAGGAAGCGTCTTGAACACTTGATACGGTGAATGTTTGTGGTTGCTATCTAGAATATTTGAATCACGGTTAGGATAAATTTTAATGGAATTTTCATATGGCTAAGTTATGCATGCATGATCACATGTGAACATTTCATCCTCATTTAAGCTTGATGTATGAGTGAGCATGGTCATTTCCTCATGTCATATATGCCTATGTTGGTTTGGACTAAACTGCAGGAAAGAATCATTCACGAGTAAAGTGACCGTGAGACTGAATTCTCGTGGTGACGAGAATGATCAGTAAGGGCATGTTGGGACATGTCAGGTGGTGACCCTGTTGGGTACTACCGAGAAATTTGATTGTGCTAATCACTGCAGGAAACTCAAACCTCCTGAGTCGACCGTAGATCGAGTCTTGTTCCAGTAACCCCCATACTTGATTCGTGCTACCACTTGTCCCTACCTCAGGTGGGGTATGGTTCGGTAAGTTGTTAACCCCTTTCCCACATACACCGTACAGAGAGGCCATAGTGAAAGATACCATTGGCCCATGGTAGGCATGTCACTTGGTCCGGGGGCATGGGTGTTCCGGTAGTGTAGCCGAGGGGGTCGCACCCCTATTTGCACGCCGATATAAATATTGTGATCCCATGCTATTGGAGGCCGTTGAATGAGGCCTTCCCACTTAGAGTTTAATTTATCATTGCCTTGGGTGATTCCTGGCTCTGGTGGGTTAAGCTGGTGTGTGCTGGTTAGGTGTGTTTTCAACCCAAAGACCGTAATAGGAATTAGTTAGCGTCTCGGTGCTTGCTAAAGAAATCCTTTACTTGTGGGTAAAGAGCACACCCTCTGCAGAGTTATATCTATTCGAATAGCCGTGTCCGCGGTTAAGAATTACAGTCTGGGTTGGTCAAGTGTCGGTCTTAGAGTCGGTCTCCGGAGGAAATATTAAAATTGTGCATGGTTTATTTTGCAGAATATTTACTACTACTACTGATGTTATCATAAATATTATTGATGCTATGATTATTATTGTGGACTAACCTGTTTCTCTTAATTTTATTTTCCTGGGTGTCTCAGGGGCTGGCTAGACTACCCCGGGCATTCAGTTTTATTTTCAAGACCTTACGAGGCGTCTCTCGAGTTCTCGGATGGTCTGTCTCGTCCGATTTCTCTTTTAGACACCCGTTTGGCATTTCTTTTCAAGACCTCTCGTGGCGTCGCATGAGTTCTCGAATGGTCTGTCTCGTCCGATTTCTCTTTTAGACACCCGTTTGGCATTTCTCTTCAAGTCCCACCGTGGTGTCACTTGACATCCAACCGGCATTTCTTTTCTGTTTTCTTTGGATTCTCGGATGATTCTGTCTCGTTCGATTTCCCATCAACCTTCTTTGATTGTCGCTAACACGTTACTTCTGCACATGCTAATATGTCATCATGCCATGATTTAATTCCTGTCAGCATGCATATAATATATTCCAGCATGAGCATAAGCAAAAAGTCTAGTTCATCATGAACATTTATTATCTGCTGCATTCGGTATATCATTTGTTCATAATGTTTGCGAGTACATTCAAACGTACTCACTGGCTTGTCCCTGGTTATTTCATTGGCCAGGTCAGAAGAGTATTATGACGACATCCTTGCGGAGCCTAGGATAGTAGCCACGCGGGATAGGAGTTATCCAGGTTAGCTGTTCTTGTTGGAAATGGAGTCCCATAGACGCTGTTGACCCCGAACCGCTTCCGCCGCCAACCACTAGAAACCTTTTGTTGTACTCATAGACCCGAATGGTCTTGTACTTCATACTTTGTAATTTTGCTTGGAATTTCTGTATCAAGATTGTGTCTCATCAGCTAACAGTAATCCTGGGGCTGGTGAGCACAAGGGCCATTTGCTGGGAAATTAATATCTCGGAAATCCGGTCCTGACACGTCGTCATCACCAACCATCCTTCATCACCAATTTCATGATGCTCTCCACCGTTCATGAGTAATTCCATCATAGGCTTGCTGGACAGTGATGGGTTGGATGAGATTTACCATGTAATCGAGTTAGTTTTATTAGTGTATGATCCCTAGTATCCACTATGTTCCGAGATTGATGTTGCTATGCTTAATGCTTGTCACTAGGGCCCTGCTACTTCTCGAGCATGCGTTGGTTTTCCCTTGAAGAGGAAAGGGTGATGCAGCAAAGTAGATAAGTATTTCCCTCAGTTGTTGAGAACCAAGGTATCAATCCAGTAGGAGATACAAGCAAGTCCCCAATAGGTGTACCTACACAAATAATCAAACACTTGCACCCAACGCTAAAAGGGGTTGTCAATCCCTTCACGGTTAATTGCAAGGATGAGATCTGATAGAGATAGATAGAATAGATTGCTTGAAAGGAAAGTAAAACAAAAGTAAAAATAAGGCAGCGAGGTATTTTTTGTATTTTTGGTTTTAGATCTGAAAGTATAATATGGAAAATAGACCCGGGGGCCATAGGTTTCACTAGAGGCTTCTCTCATGAAGGAAAATAATACGGTGGGTGAACAAATTACTGTCGAGCAATTGATAGAAAGGTGAATAATTATGAAGATATCCAAGGCAATGATTATGCATATAGGCATCACGTCCGTGTCAAGTAGACCGAAACGATTCTGCATCTACTACTATTACTCCACACATCGACCGACTCCTGCCTGCATCTAGAGTATTAAGTTCATGAAGAACAGAGTAACGCATTAGGTAAGATGACATGATGTAGAGGGATAAACTCAAGCAATATGATGAAAACCCCATCTTTTTATCCTCGATGGCAACAATACAATACGTGCCTCGCTACCCCTACTTTGTCACTGGGTCAGGACACCGCAAGATTGAACCCAAAACTAAGCACTTCTCCCATTGCAAGAATTACCAATCTAGTTGGCCAAACCAAATCAATAACTCGAAGAGACTTGCAAAGATATGAAATCATGCATATAAGAATTCAGAGAAGATTCAAATAATATTCATAGATAATCTGAACATAAACCCACAATTCATAGGATCTCGACAAACACACCGCAAAAGAGTATTACATCGGATAGATCTCCATGAAGATCATGAAGAACATGGCATTGAAGAACAAAGAGAGAGAAGAAGCCATCTAGCTACTAGCTATGGACCCGAAGGTCTGTGGTGAACTACTCACGCATCATCGGAGGGGTAATGGAGTTGATGTAGATGCCCTCCATGATCGATTCCCCCTCCGGCAGATTACCGGAAAAGGCTCCAAGATTGGATCTCACGGGAACAGAGGCTTCCGGCGGCGGAAAAGTATTTTCGTGGCTCTTTTTGGTATCCAGGGAATATTTGGGAATTTATAGGCCGAAGAATAGCGTTAGGAGGGCTGCTGTGGGGCCACAAGCCAGGGGGCGCCCCCCCCCTAGGGCGCGCCCCTGTGGCTTGTCGCCACACGGTGGCTCTCCTGCCTTCATCTACAAGTCTTCTGGGTTGCTTCTGTTCCAAGAAAAATCATTCCGAAGATTTTATTCCGTTTGGACTCCATTTAATATTCCTTATCTGCAATACTCAAAAACATGGAAAAACAGAAACTGGCACTAGGCTCTAGATTAATAGGTTAGTCCCAAAAATAATATAAAATAGCATATTAATGCATATAAAACATCCAAAACAGATAATATAATAGCATGGAACAATCAAAAATTATAGATACGTTGGAGACGTATCAAGCATCCCCAAGCTTAATTCCTCGTCCTCGAGTAGGTAAATGATAAAAATAGAATTTTTGATGTGGAATGCTACCTAACATATTTATCCATGTAATATTCTTTATTGTGCCATGAATATTCAGATCCATAAGATTCAAAACAAAAGTCTAATATTGACATAAAAACAGTAATACTTCGAGCATACCAACAAGGCAATTGTCTCCTTTCAAAATAGCATGGCCTTAGAAAGTTATCCCTACAAAATCATATGGTCTGGTTATGCTCCATCTTCCCCACACAAAGCATCTAAATCATGCACAACCCTGATGAACAAGTCAAGCAATTGTTTCACACTTTTAATGTTCTCAAACCTTTTTCAACTCTCACGCAATACATGAGCGTGAGCCATGGATATAGCACTATAGGTGGAATAGAATATGGTGGAGGTTGCAAGGAAAAAGGAGAAGATAGTCTCACATCAACTAGGCGTATCAAAGGGCTATGGAGATGCCCATCAATAGATATCAATGTGTGTGAGTTGGGATTGCCATGCAACAAATGCACTAGAGCTATAAGTGTATGAAAGCTCAAAAGGAAAACTAAGTGGTTGTGCATATGATGAAAAATACGACTAGTTATATGAAAGTGACAAAATAGGAGACTCTCTATCATGAAGATCATGGTGCTACTTTGAAGCACAAGTGTGGACACTACAGGAATCAACTATTTTGCCAACACGAACCCTCTTTGCCATCAGCAGATCATCGGGGTAGACGGCAAATCCTTATTTTGCCGTCATGGGCAGACGGCAAAAAACAAATGTCGGCAAAAATCACAAAAAGCAGATGGCAAAAAACAATACACGGCAAAGGCAGGTTTGCCGTCAACTAGGTGGGCAGATGACGGCAAAGATTGCATCTTTGCCGTCTTCCTCCGTTGTGGCTGACGGCAAAAGGATTTTCACTGCTTCATCTAACGGGCCTAAACGGGCATATATTTTGCCGTCTTGCATATTTCCCAGCTGACGGCAACAAGGCAGGTTTGCCGTCTGCTCTTCCACACCCATGATGGCAAAGAGTTAAAAAAAACCCCAGCGACACCCCCACCCAAATTTTTTTCCTGCCCTAGCTAAAAAAAACATTTCCCCGCCCCTCTCTCTCACGACCTCGGCTCGCTCTGGATAGGGTTCGCACCGCCGCCGCCCTCCCCGGTCGCCGCCGCCGCCGCCCTCCCCGGTTGCCGCCGCCGCCGCCGTCGGTCGCCGGGACATGACCGGAGGATAGGCCATCCCCCCACTCCGTTCCCGCCCCACCACGGGCGAGGAGACCGACCGGTTCGCGCCTCCCCGCCGGTCGCCGCCCGCCGCCCCCAAGGATCGAGGCTGGCCGCGCCCGTCCCCGTCGGTCGCCGCTCCGGATCCAGGCCGTCCGCGCCCCTCGACCCCGAGCTCCGCCCCCGTCCGCCCGGTACAACCTCCGCCCCCATGCCCGTGCAACCTCTGCCCCCATGTCTTGTAATTTTTTGCTATTGCATATGCTGGAGGATAGTTGCGTGTTGGCAAGAGGAAGGTGTAGTATTGTTTCTTTCCTACCAAGTAAAAGTGATTTGGTAATCTAAGTTTCAACAGCTTCAGGAAAATCCATATCACATAATTTTTTTAAGGAAAACACTAACCTTCAGCCGGTTGATGCACACGCGAGCGTCCGCCGCTTGCGTAGCCGTCCGATCAATCCTGATTGAGCGCTCACGCTAACGACAAGTCAGTCCACGCAGCCAGTTTTTTTCCTGCAATAACGATCTTGTTTCGGTAGATTTCTGCAACACATGACTAGTTTCAGAAAGAAAAAAACAATTCGATGGTGAAGATTATTTTCTGTAATTAGGGTCTTGTTTAGAAATGTTTCTGTAACATATATTTTGTTTCAGAAAGAAAAGAAAAAGTTTTGGTGGTGAAGGTTTTTTCGCAACAGGGGGCCTTATTTTAGAAACATAGTTCGAGTTGCAGCATCGGAAGAACGCCTGACGTTAGAGAGTGAGTGGTCAGACACTGCAACATGAGGCATGTTTCAGAAACATAGCTCCAGTTGCAGAAAACGTCGAAGGAGCGCGGGGCGCGAGAGGTCGTTGTCGTCGTGCTAGAGTGGAGCTAGCAGTTGCTCGCGGGACGAAGGCGGAGGAGGAGCAGCAACTTCGACGAGCGTAGTGCTCCATGGCAGCTACGCTCTAGCCTAGAGTGTGCTGTCTTGGCCAGCTGCTGCCTGGCGGACCTTCGCAACAAGGTCCTTGTTGCAAAGCCTGTAAGCGCAACAAGGTAGCTGTTGCAAAGATCTGCTGCTTCGGACGGCATCTAACGGTTGCCGAGGTGGACGATCTAATTGATTTATCATCCGGCGGACGCGTAGCACTGCCCTTTTTTTAATCGTTTTGGTTAGTTCACCTGGTTCCTAGAGCGACGGTACCAACGGCGGAGCTACATGTAAGGCTGAGGGGGCCGTGGCCCCCCCAGCCCAAATGACATTTTATTTTTACCAGCTAGTAGTGACCCCCTCCAGCTTTCAGCCAATTCAATTTCGCATGCACGCAAGAGCCTACTTTGACAACATCACGCATGTTGTACACATTTGTTAAGCTGCTTTGCCTCTGTTACTATTTCACAACCACGCTCTGGCACGGCTGCACCCTGCTCTACCCATGAACCAACCGCCTTGCCGCCTATGAACTACATCGATGCCGACGTCGAGGAGGACTTTACCTCTGATCCGAGCATGCCACTGGAGAACAGCCCGTCCTGAGGCCGTCGTCTTCTGCTCTTCGCCACTGCCTGGTTGTGGTCGAGTCGACTGCTCGGCCGACCACCCTGTCGCAGCAGTCCACCCAGCCCCGTATGAATTTAGCATCAGAATTTTTGAAGCGCCATGTGCTTGATCCTCCTAGTGCAGCAGTGTTGCATGTACGAGTTAAAGTGGGGGCAGCAAAATTTGGAATTTCTTGTAGTTTTCCTGTATGAGTTTGATTATTAATTTAACAATCACGTAGTATGCCTATTCGTTTCATCTAATTGGAAATTTCTTGCTGCTTGCACCACATATTTGTTCTGCTTAGTAGTTCTTACCGGTTGCTTGAATCGAGGCAAACTTATTTTTTTTCATTGCCCCCCCCCATATATTCTTGTCAAGCTCTGCCACTGGACGGTACTAACTAATCGTTCAACAACGTGTCAAACCAAATAAAGATATCTCTACATATACCAAAAAACTACTAAGAATCTCCTTTAAGTGCTTACATATTCCCCACGCTGAAAGGATAGTATGTCTACAGGTTATCACCGATTCAATACTCAGACTGTGGACTTATCGACCATTCTGTAGGTTAACACAACCTTCCTTTGCTGCCGGCAGTTTGGAAAATATGATGGAGGGAAATATGACGGAGAATACCTCTGGCTGAAATTGTGGTATGCAAAATTGTTCGTATTCGGATCGACAAATGAAGAACCTTTTGTTTCTATATTTTTCTTTCCTGTACCCTAGGTCATCTAAGACAATTGATGTCTTTCTAACATGGAATATGTTTGAAGAAATTTTTTACCTCTTAGAATCGCATGAGCAGAATCACTCTTTCAGAAATCAGTTGCTTCGCAAACCTTAAAAACAGAGGTAAACAGTTCGGAAAAAAATACCAGCTTAACACATACCAAAAAATTTCAGCAAACTTAAGCACGTGAGTTGTATCTATATGAACCAATATGAATAATCCAAGAGATCAAATTTGTATAGTACTCCATATGTAACATGCACAGAAACAAATAGAAGGTAGTACATATGCTCATCAAGTCTAAATAATTAAATACATGGATAAATGCACGTGAGTTGTTGATGTTGTTTATTAGATTGTTGTGTGAGTGCTTATGTTGGTTGTGCCGGTGCTTTTCATGTGCAGGGATCTTCTCTTCATCTCCAGGAGCACCGTCGGTCCCATTGTCGTTGCCCTCGTCGGTCGACTACCACCTCTACGGTCTAGGGGTGAGCTCGACTGTCATCTCCTCCCCCTCCGGTCATCGTGCCAATGTGACTAGATTTTACTTTCGAATTGTCCACGTTATCCATGGACAGCCCGAGTATGTGTAGATTGGGTTTCGTTTCCCGTGCTCTACTTCGGTCTGAGGCAAAATTTCGTCAGCGCCACCCCGTTGTTCTCCGGGTACACATTCTCTCGGCTTGTTGCCGAGACGTGTATCTGGAGAACAGCAGGGAGGTGCAGTCGAAATTTTGCCTCGGACCGGAGTAGAGCACGGGGAACGAACCCAATCTACACATACTCGGGTGGGATTAGGACCCATCTTTACCTATTAGAGATAGGATTCAATCCATGAATGCATGTTTCCCTTTTGTATGGTAAAAAATAAAATTGTGGCGTAAATAATATGACAAAAGTAATTAGTTATGTATCTAGTCTTAATTACATTATATATAACTTGATGAATATGAATTTGGTGCCCGTATTGTCAGTGCAAGTAGCGGCATGGATGATCGTGAGTGGATGCACACCGACGACAATGGTACCAGGATGAATGACATGGTAGCTGACTTCAACGATGCACGTGTCGCGGGATCAGAGGAAGAACCAGAGGAGTCTGCGAGGGCGTTCTTAGAAATGTTGAATTCGTCACAACAACCTCTTCACGACTACACAGATCAGTGCCAGCTGGATGCCATCGGACAAGCAATGTCTATGAAGACCCAGTTCAACATGAGCAGAGCTAACTTTGATTCAATGATGACTTCTTGGGGTCGCTCTCTCCCTAATGGTCACAAACTGCCTAAAAGCTGGTATGAAGCGAAGAAAACCCTACGTGCATTTAAGATGCCATATGAGCAGATACACGCTTACCCAAACGGATGCGTCTTATTTACGAAAGAGTATGTAGACGACAAGTACTGTGCCAAGTGCTGCTCCTCTAGGTATATCGAGAGAGTCCTCGGTGATGGTACAAAGAAGCAAACCAAATTCCCCGCAAATGTTCTTCGGTATCTGTCAATCCTACCAAGAATTCAACGCCTTTACTTGAACGAAGATACGGCCAAACAAATGGTATGGCACAAATATGGGATGTGACGTGACAAGGATGATCATGGGAGACCAATGCTGATACATCCGTCTTGTGCCCAAGCATGGAAGAATTTCGACCGATTACATCCTGAGAAAGCAGAAGAGGCAAGGAATGGCCGAGTCGCCATCGGACTCGATGGGTTCAATCCGTTTGGTTTTGTCTCAAAGACATATAGTTGTTGGCCTGTGTTTGTTGTTCCCCTCCACCTCCCCCCTGGCGTCCTAATGCAACGCAAGCACATATTCCTATCGTTGATAATTCCAGGGCCCAAGTATCCGGGGAAGAATATAAATGTGTACCTCCAACCACTGATAGATGACTTGAAAGAAGTTTGGGTGAATGGGATACAGACATATGACGCTGCTAGCAAGAAAAACTTCAAAATGCATGTTTGGTACCAGTACTCAATGCATGACCTACCGGCGTTTTCACTTTTCATGGGGTGGTCTGTGCATGGGAGGTTCCCATGCCCTAGATGCAAGGCAAACCTTCAGTGTCGTTGGCTGCAACATGGTCGCAAGTATTCTTGCTTCGATTTCCATAGACAACATTTGTCGCCTGACCATCCATTCAGACAAGACAAGAAGAACTTCATGAAAGGTGAAGTTGTCGAACACTCGGCACCACCTGAGATGACGGGTGAACAGATTCGTGATCAACTAAGCGCTCTCTAGCCTGATCCCAACCGTCCAGGGTATTTCTTGGGATATAATGAAGAACACGCCTGGACTCATGGGGCATGCTTATGGGATCTCCCCTACTTCCACCAGCTCGAGCTTCCGCATAACATTGATGTAATGCACACTGAAAAGAATATCGCCGAGGCCATTTTTGGCACATTGTTTAACATTTCTGAGAAGATAAAGGATAATCCTAAGGCTAGACTTGATGTGATGAAGCTATGTGATAGACCTGAACAAAACTTGCGGCAACCCGAGGGCAGGAAAAACTGGAGGACGCCAAAGGCCAGGTTTGTTCTTACTAGGGAACAAAAGAAGGAGATACTCATGTGGTTCAAAACTTTGTTGTTCCCCGATGGGTATGCAGCGAATCTAATGAGGGCAGTGAATCTTTATAAATTGAAGCTCAACGGGCTGAAGAGTCATGATTGGCACATATGGCTTGAGCGGTTAATGCCGGTGATGATTCGAGGCTATATCCCTGAGGATGATTGGGAAGTATTGGCAGAGCTTAGCTATTTCTTCCGTGTTCTTTGTGCTAAAGAAGTTGCTCCTACTGTGATAGATGACATGGAAAAACGGGCACCTGAGTTGCTCTGCAAGCTAGAGAAGATATTTCCACCAGGCTTCTTTAATCCGATGGAACATATGATTTTACACCTCCCGTCTGAGGCAAGATTGGGTGGCCCTGTGCAGAACCGTTGGTGCTATGGACTTGAGAGAATGCAAAAGACTCTTCGAGCTAAATGTAGAAATAAATGTAGAATTGAAGCATCCATAGCCGAGGCATTCTTGGCGGAAGAGGTGACAAACTTCACGACATCACGCTATGCAGCCAATATTCCAAGCTTGCATAATCGAAAGTCTCGTCACAATACCAGCGACCCCAAACATGAATCCAAGCTCAGCCTCTTCAAAGGGCAACTCAGACTTGTGGGTGCTTCTGGTTCAAAGATTTTGGCTCTGAAAGAGTGGAGCTCGCTTACATTGTATATCCTCACCAACCTAAAAGAAGTGCGGCCATACATTGAGTAAGTGGTTGGTACATCATGTAACATTTACTCATATGTTTGTGTCTAACTCCGCTAATTTCTCATTGCTCAGTCAATTCGTTGCTCAATTATCAAATGGAGGGGTCGAACGTGATTCACTCGAAGAGTATGAGCTTCTTGTTGGCAACGGAGACGACAATTACGGTTTCATTTCTTGGTTCAGAGGAAAGGTATATATACTTAGTATTATGGAAGAACTTAATTAGTTGGTATTACGTGCGATTAATACACCGATCCTTCCCGCTTAAACTTGTAGGGTACGTCAATATTGGACAACGAGTTGAAACAAGTTGCTAATGGCTTTGACTATAAGGTCAGTACGTTCGATAAATACAACATCAATGGGTATCTCTTCCGCACACATGAGAACGAGGAACGTCGGGCCGTTCTAAAATCAAGAAACACCGGAGTGTCAGCTGTTTGCAATGGAGTTGAGTATTATGGAAGACTTGACGAAATATACGAACTACATTACTTTGGGGCAAATCCTCCAAAAGTCGTTGTCTTCAAATGCCATTGGTTCGATCCGGAGAAGGTTAGGCGGAGAGATGATATTGGGCTAGTCGAAATTCGACAAGACAGCAAATTAGAATGCGAGGATGTCTATATTGTGGCTCAACAAGCGACACAAGTTTTCTATCTCAAGTACGCATGCCAAAAGAAGGCACATCTTAAGGGTTGGGATGTCGTGTATGATGTGCCGCCACGTGGTAAACAATGTTCCCCCAGTGAAGAGGATTATCAACCTCACATCGACCCCGACACATATGATGGAGAATTCTTCCAAGAAGAACATGGGCCTAGAGGCCGTCGCAACATCCATGCACGCACGGAAGTACACATTGACAATGATGAAGAAGAAGAAGTAGAAGAGGAAGAAGAAGAGGTTACGAACGTGGAAGACCTATCAATGCTTGAGAGGTTACGTTAAGGCATTGCCGATGATGGTGACGATGACGGCCAACACTCCGACAACATCGTTGACGACACGCGTGATACTGATGATGACGAGGAAGCAGAAGAGGAAGAAGAAGAGGCGGATTGTGATCCAGATGATCCCGACTTTTTTTACGGCAAAGATGTTTAGCTGTAATGTTGATTTTGTACTAGTTACTTTACCATGATCCCGAACATGTTGTAGTGTTGAGCTGTAATATTTTGAACTTATGCTTATTTATTTGAACTATAAAGTTGTATTTGTGCTATAATTGCCTTACTGATTCTCATTCCAATTTTTTCTTTGAACTTATGCTTATTTATTTGAACTATAATGTTTTATTCATACTAATTGCTTTACTATTTGTCGTTGTAGGTGAGTGAAGCATGGTGGACCTGCATCGGAAAAGGACTGCTAGTGCTACGACAGAGAAGGCCCCAATCAAGATAGCGAGAAATCTGCTCACCAGTTTTCTCGCCGATCCTCTTAAGGAACCCTCTCATCCTCAGCCTCGGCGAGGAAGAGGCCGAGGAAAAGTTGGACGTGGAGGAAAGGCTAAGATAAACCCGGTTCGGCCTCACTCGCCACCACCTGCCGCGACACCGCCTGAGGAGGAACGGGTGGAGGAGCCGGTGTCTCGCTCCCCCGTGTCTGAGGAGGAACGGGTGGAGGAGCCGGTGTCTCGCTCCCCCGTGCCTGAGGACGAGTCGGTGTCTCACTCCCCCGTGCCTGGTGACGGGGAGGAGGAGGATGATGGTTTAATCACAGTTCTGGAGGGTCAGTCTGTGTTCCTGCGTGGTGCAGCAAGGCTCCCGGAACGAGGGAAACCTGTCGAGCAGAGGCCGTGCATTACTCCATATGGAGTAAGGTAACAAACTTTGGCTTCCCATTTTTCTACCTTCAATGTATGCAACAATTGCTCATAACTTTGGCTTCTCATTATATAGTGCTTGGACGGAAGCTGGAGATGAGGAGTCGGGTAAGTACCGGCTCGTGAACGGCGTCATTGGGATCCTCCTTAAGGAGCATTTCCCTGGCATGGTTACTTTGCCAGGGGAGGGCAATGTTCCGGAGGTAGCATGGACTTGGGACCACTACAGAGCCTGTGAGGATGTTGGTACATTCAACAACATTGAGGTTCACAACAAAGCCGAGCGGGTCTTTGCTGAAATTTGGGTAATCATTAAGTTTACTTCACACATTGCATATATAATCCATAGCTAGTTAATTTCTAATCTCGTTTGATCTGACGTGTATTTGCAGGATTTCTATAGATGCGAGGATGGAAAGTTGGAGGAGGCACAAGCGAACGTCAACATTCATTGTAAGAAGCTTGTGCGCAATATGTTCTATGATGCGTGCATTATTGTCGTCCGTTCTTATAAGGCATCTAAGGGCATTAAGATGACTACTAAGAAACCAGCTACGAAAATCTTTCTTGAGAAGGAGGAGTACATGCAGGTAAATAAATCATGTTCATCCTTGTTATTTCCTCAACTGGCTGGCACTCAATTTCTTTTTGACGTATATGAGATGCAAATGATAAAATAGGCTACTCCTAGATGGTGTGTCGATAAGGGTGAGTGCTGGGAGCGGATTGTGGACTACTGGTGTTCTGAAGAGTATATGTTGAAACACATTGATTACAAAAATCGACGAAAGGCAATGATTGATCCACCACACCATCAAGGCAACTTGAGCCTTAAGGGATTCACGAAATGTTGGGTATATCTTTCCTTCCATCGATTTGTTCTTCATAAGTTCTTTCTTGTCATACATGTTGCCAATTAATCCTTGTGATGTATTCCTAATCATGTTGGTTTGGTTGTAGGCGCGTCACCACAAGGCTCCAGAGCCCAACCTTTTTGTTGGGTATGCTTTGTCCCATAAGGCATCATTCAGAAAAGCCATGCCTTATGATCCGTGTGACACTTCGTCCGCGTACACCAGCAATACCGCCTACAATCGGTTGACCAAAGTTAGAGAGATGGCAACAAAGCTGAGAGGGCCTGACTATGACGTGGCATCGGAGCCCCTTGACCACGAGTTGGTTATGATCGTTGGACAAGGGAGGAAACATGGACAGGAAGCGATTGGAGGAGGCATGTTTTCTAGGTCCTCCACTCACACTCTACCTGAGCACAAGGCTCGGGTAGGTCTCGCAAAATCTTTTGTATGTGAACGCGCGACTCCGGCAAGGGCTGAGATGGAGGTATTTTATACAAGTCCTTCTACATATGCATTTTGTAATTCTTACATAATGTTGGATTTGATGTGATTGCGATGCCATATTTTGTAGTCCCTACTCGAGGAGAAGTTGGTAGAGGAGATGCGACTATTGGCGGAGAAGAGGGTGGAGGAGAGGCGACTGGAGGCAGAGGAGAGGGCAGAGGAGAGGGCGGAGGAGAGGCGACTGGCGGCGGAGGAGAGGGCGGCGGAGAGGGCGGAGGAGAGGCGACTGGCTGATCAAAGGACGCAGCAGGCGTTGTGGGCACAAAATACTCAAAACTTTCAGATGTTTATGTTTAGTTCCTTAATAGCCAAGCACAATTCCTTAATAGCCAACACATGTAGTCTTTTACTACCGGTACTTAACCTTCACTCCTCTTACTTGCAGGCTTATTGCACCCAGAATGGTATGCCCGCTTTCGATATGTCTGCCCTTACTCCGCGCCCTACGGTTAGTTAACTGAAATACTTGCAAGGATCATTATTTCATTTCTTAGTTCGAGTGTCATGCTAACCATGTAATACTTCATGTAGCATCCATCGACCCATGGATCGAATAATGCTGGATCTTCACATGCTCCTGGCTTAAGTGGCAATAACCCTGATGGTTCTCCGCATCTTTGAGATCTACTACGGTTAGTGCCTCCATATCTCATTTACAAGTAGAGACCACTTGAAGATCTTCATGATTTAGAGATCATTTGAATATATGTCCATGATTTAGAAACTGACAAGTAAAGATCATTTGACCCATTAGCTATGCATTATTGAAGCTATATATTTTCTTGATTTAGGGACCATTTGAAGCTATGTATTTATGATTTAGAGACCACTTGAAGATCTTCATGGTTTATATCAAACCATTTCAATCAAACCATTTGTACTTATTATCATGACTTAGAGATCTTCATGACTTAGAAACTTGTAAGTGTTGATTTATTACCATTTGAAGATCAAACTTATAACTAGAGACCATTCCTGAAGTTCTTCGTGATTTAAAGTGTTAAATTTGACATCTTCAAAATTTGACAAGTGTTAAAGAAACCCCTTATGGGGTAGAAGCTATTTTTTTGGAAACTTGCAATGGAATATGGATATGGTGTGTTTAGAAACTTGCAAGTGTTGATTTATTACCATTCGAACCATTTGAAGATCAAACTTATAACTAGAGACTATTCATGAAGTTCTTCATGATTTAGAGTGTTAAACTTGCAAGTGTCGATTTATTACCATTCGAACCATTTGAAGATCAAACTTATAACTAGAGACTATATGGATATGGCGTGATATGGATATGGTGTGATATGGATCACTATTTATTTTGTTGGGTCTTGAAGTACTTTCTTTTGTCTGTTTGACATCTTCATGATTTAAGGCACCTTATTTTGTTGTTGTGGACATAACGCCCTTTATTTTATTGTGTGCCAAAATTTGACATATGTACATGATTTCATCTTGTAGGTTGCCATATGGATGCTCTTTGGACTATGATATGGACATGAAGTGATTTATCATAGTGCCAAATATTATGTGGTTATGTCCGCTATATATATACATATGTTCATATGCTATATGGATGGATGTATGTATGCTATATGGATGTGCTATGGAGTATGCTATATGGATGTGCTATGGACTATGCTATATGGATATATATATGGATGTGTTATGGACTGTGCTATATGGATGTGTTATGGACTGTGTGCTATATGGTATATATATGGATGTGTTATGGACTGTGCTATATGGATGTGTTATGGACTGTGCTATATGGGTATATATATGGATGTGTTATGGACTGTGCTATATGGATGTGTTATGTACTGTGCTATATGGATGTGTTATGTACTGTGCTATATGGGTATATATATGGATGTGTTATGGACTGTGCTATATGGATATATATATATATATGGATTATGCTATATGTGTAAGGAATCATTACTGTGATATGTACTGTTACATTGTCAAAATATATTTTTATATTGTCTATTTATATTGTTATATTGTCAAAACAACATGCTGAACCTGAGGTTTAAAAACCTGAAAAAAGTGCATCCTCTTTGCCGTCATGAACATGACGGCAAAAAGAGCACGTGGCGCCCCATTGTGGGAACTGGGCGATGGGTTTTCCGTCTGTGTACCAGCAGTTAACGGCAAAGATGTTAGGTGCTTTGCCGTGTGGTGCTACATTAGCAGACGGCACAAACGATGGTTGGCTTCGCCGTCTGTGCGCCAACAGCATACGGCAAAGATGTGAGGTGCTTTGCCATCTGGTGCTGAATTAGCAGACGGCAAAGATGTGAGGTGCTTTGCCGTCTGGTGCTGAATTAGCAGACGGCAAAATAGGCAAAACAGGCCGTTCCGTCTGCTGCCAAAATTTTGCCGTCTACCCACGGCCATTGACGGCAAACTAACTTCACTGACGGCACATTTTTTGCCGTCTGGTCACAAAGTTGCTGATGGCAAACCTTACCTTTCCCGACTTTGTATATGCTGGCATTGTTTGCCGTCAAGGGCTGACGGCAAAAATTTTGCCGTCTGTGATTCGCTCTTTGCCGTCTGTGGAGACCTGACGGCAAAATGCCTGATTCCTGTAGTGGGAAAAAGATAGTAGCAATTGTCCCTTCTCTCTTTCTCCCATTTTTTTTCTTTTTTTTTCTTTTTTATTTATTTTGGTGGGCATCTTTGGCCTCTTTTTTTTATTTGGGCTTCGCTGGCCTCTTTTATTTTTTGTAAAGTCAGGAGACTCATCCCAACTTGTGAGGGATTCATAGTTTCCATCATCCTTTTCTCACACGGGAACAATGCTCTAATAATGAAAATCATCACACTTTTATTTACTTACAACTCAAAAGGAAAATTACAACTCGATACCTATGACAAAATATGACTCTATATGCAATATGAAAGTGATGGTGCATGTTATGAAAAACGGAACGGTGGAAGTTTGCATGGCAATATATCTCGGAATGGCTACGGAAATGCCATAATAGGTAGGTATGGTGGCTGTTTTCAGGAAAATATATGGTGGCTATTTTGAGGAAGGTGGGTTTGGTGCACCGGCGAAAGTTGCGCGGTACTAGAGAGGCTAGCAATGGTGAAAGGGTGAGAGTGCGTATAATCCATGGACTCAACATTATTCATAATGAACTCGCATACTTATTGCAAAATTCTATTAGTTATCAAACAAAGCATTAGACACATGCTCCTAGGGGAGAGGTTGGTAGGAGTTAACCATCGCGCGCTCCTGACCCTCACACAAAGGTTGCCAATCATTAAACAAATCATGCTCCGACTTCGTTACATTACGGTTCACCATACGTGCATGCTACGGGAATCACAAACTTTAACACAAGTATTTCTTCCAATTCACAACTACTCACTAGCATGACTCTCATATTACCATCTTCATATCTCAAAACTATATGCAAGGAATCAAACTTCTCATAGTATTCAATGCACTTTATATGAAAGTTTTTATTATATCCCTCTTGGATGCCCATTATATTAGGACTAAATTCATAACCTAAACCAATTACCATGCTGTTTAGAGAAACTCTCAAAATAATATAAGTGATGTACGAGAGTTCAATAATTTCTATAAAATAAAACACCACCGTGCTCTAAAAAGATATAAGTGAAGCACTAGAGCAACATTGCATAGCTGAAAAGATATAAGTGAAGCACATAGAGTATTCTAATAAATTCAAGATTCAGCGTGTCTCTCTCAAAAATATGTGTGCAGAAAGGATGATTGTGGCAAACTAAAAAGCAAAGACTCATATCATACAAGACGCTCCAAGCAAAACACATATCATGTGGTGAATAAAAATATAGCCTCAAGTAAATTTACCGATGGATTGAAGACGAAAGAGGGGATGCCTTCCGGGGCATCCCCAAGCTTAGGCTTTTTGGTATCCTTGAATATGGCTTGGGGTGCCTTGGGCATCCCCAAGCTTAGGCTCTTTCCACTCCTTATTCCATAGTCCATCAAATCTTTACCCAAAACTTGAAAACTTCACAACACAAAACTCAACAGAAAACTCATGAGATCCGTTAGTATAAGAAAAATAAATCACCACTTTAGGTACTGTTGTGAACTCATTATTTATTTATATTGGTGTAATATCTACTGTATTACAACTTCTCCATGGTTCATACCCCCGATACAACCCATAGATACATCAAAATAAGCAAACAACACAAAGAAAACAGAATCTGTCTAAAACAGAACAGTCTGTAGAAATCTATAGACTTCGAATACTTCTGTAACTCCAAAAATTATGAAAACTTAGGAAAATCAGGGAAATTTGTATATCAATCTTGTGTAAAAATTTCATATCAAAAGCACGTTCCAGTGAATTTACAAAATTCCTGGACTGAGAGCAAAAGTTTCTGTTTTTCAGAAAAATCAAATTGCAAACACCGTAGACCATCCCAAAGGTCTTACTTGGCTCAAACACTAATTTAAACAAGAAAACACAATTATTACAGAGGTAATAATGTGTGAAAAACTCAAAAACAGAAGCAAAAACAAAAGCATAAAAATAAAATTGGGTTGCCTCCCAACAAGCGCTATTGTTTAACACCCCTAGCTAGGCATAACGCAATAGATCTAGGTATTGTCATCTTTGGTATGCAATCCATAAGTAGTTAGACCATCAATAGCTTTTCTAAATAGATCTATCCTTTCCTTTATTTCTCTCCTAGTAGTCGAACTTAAACCATGAAAAGAACTTTGACTACTAATCTTAACATTCATAAACCCGTAATCTGGATCATCACCATAGACATCATCGTATAAAACACGTATCTTATTTCTAACGGGTTCCTTAGCCATCTTTTACAACCAATCATCCTTATACCCTACGAAAATTCCCCTTGTTAACCAATCAAATTCATCACAAGTCTCAAGATACAAGGTTTGAGCAACTTCCGGGTAGGGAACTCTCCTCCTAAGATTCTCACTATAAGATTGATAGTCTCTAGATTCAAGACTACGCAAGGTTTCTTTATCATGGAGAATTTCTTCAATAGGAGGGTGTTCAATATCTTTATTATAGAAAGCAAAAATCTCCCTAGCTTCATGTACGATAAAATCAAATTCACGCATAAGGATGATAGTGGCAATCTTTTTAGCTTTAGGATGATTAATATTGGGAAGTTCATAAAACACCTTTTGCAAAGCGGGATGAATGTGCACAAATTTCCTTTCTAATTTTTCAATAAGCATGACAATAGCATCCGCTTAACAATTAGTGCTAAGAAGAATAGATCTATTATGCATAGGTATAACTCCCGTACAATCAAAGAATTCTTTGATAACACTCTTCCCAATAATATTTCCGTCTCCTACTTGAAAAGTTTTAGCTTTATAATTAGGAGGTTCAGTTTCATGATCTAAAGAGCAAGATCCAAGTTTTTCCTCAAGATTATCACTATCCTTTTCAATGAAAACCTCCCTAGATTCAGACATAGTGGCAACGAAACGATCTAGTGCCCAAGCAAACAAAAGGCAAACAAAAAGACGAACGGAAGAAGGGCGAATAAAAAGGCAAATATTTTTGGAAAATCGTTTTAGAAGTGGGGGAGAGGAAAACGAGAGGCAAATGGCAACTAAAGTAAATGCAAGAGATGAGTTTGTGATGGGTACTTGGTAGGCTTGATGTAGATCTCCCCGGCAACGGCGCCAGAAATCCTTATTGCTACTTCTCGAGCATGCGTTGGTTTTCCCTTGAAGAGGAAAGGGTGATGCAGCAAAGTAGATAAGTATTTCCCTCAGTTGTTGAGAACCAAGGTATCAATCCAGTAGGAGATACAAGCAAGTCCCAAATAGGTGTACCTACACAAATAATCAAACACTTGCACCCAACGCTAAAAGGGGTTGTCAATCCCTTCACGGTTAATTGCAAGGATGAGATCTGATAGAGATAGATAGAATAGATTGCTTGAAAGGAAAGTAAAACAAAAGTAAAAATAAGGCAGCAAGGTATTTTTGGTATTTTTGGTTTTAGATCTGAAAGTATAATATGGAAAATAGACCCGGGGGGCAAGGTTTCACTAGAGGCTTCTCTCATGAAGGAAAATAATACGGTGGGTGAACAAATTATTGTCGAGCAATTGATAGAAAAGCGAATAATTATGAAGATATCCAAGGCAATGATTATGCATATAGGCATCATGTCCGTGTCAAGTAGACCGAAACGATTCTACATCTACTACTATTACTCCACACATCGACCGACTCCTGCCTGCATCTAGAGTATTAACTTCATGAAGAACAGAGTAACGCATTAGGTAAGATGACATGATGTAGAGGGATAAAAACAAGCAATATGATGAAAACCCCATCTTTTTATCCTTGATGGCAACAATACAATACGTGCCTCGCTACCCCTACTTTGTCACTGCGTGAGGACACCGCAAGATTGAACCCAAAACTAAGCATTTCTCCCATTGCAAGAATTACCAATCGAGTTGGCCAAACCAAATCAATAAATCGAAGAGACTTGTAAAGATATGAAATCATGCATATAAGAATTCATAGAAGATTCAAATAATATTCATAGATAGTCTGAACATAAACCCACAATTCATCGGATCTCGACAAACACACCGCAAAAGAGTATTACATCAGATAGATCTCCATGAAGATCATGAAGAACATGGAATTGAAGAACAAAGAAAGAGAGGAAGCCATCTAGCTACTAGCTATGGACCCGAAGGTCTGTGGTGAACTACTCACGCATCATCGGAGGGGCAATGGAGTTGATGTAGATGCCCTCCGTGATCGATTCCCCCTCCGGCGGATTACCGGAAAACGCTCCAAGATTGGATCTCACGGGAACAGAGGCTTCCGGCGGCGGAAAAGTATTTTCATGGCTCTTTTTGGTATCCAGGGAATATTTGGGAATTTATAGGTCGAAGAATAGGGTTAGGAGGGCTGCCGTGGGGCCACAAGCCAGAGGCGCCCCCCCCTAGGGCGCGCCCCTATGGCTTGTCGCCACACGGCGGCTCTCCTGCCTTCATCTCCAAGTCTTCTGGGTTGCTTCTGGTCCAAGAAAAATCATTCCGAAGATTTTATTCCGTTTGGACTCCGTTTAATATCCCTTATCGACAATACTCAAAAACATGGAAAAACAGAAACTGGCACTAGGCTCTAGATTAATAGGTTAGTCCCAAAAATAATATAAAATAGCATATTAATGCATATAAAACATCCAAAACAGATAATATAATAGCATGGAACAATCAAAAATTATAGATACGTTGGAGACGTATCAGGCCCGAGTGCCATGATATCAGATCTGAACCTATTATGTTTTCATGAATATATATGTGTTCTTGATCCTATCTTGCAAGTTGTATACACCTATTACGAGTTATGATCCGCATCCCCCAGGGTGACAATAACTGGGATTCTTTCCGATGATTACCGTAGTTTGAGGAGTTCATGTATTCACTAAGTGCTAATGCTTTGGTCCGGTTCTCTATTAAAAGGAGGCCTTAATATCCCTTAGTTTCCATTAGGACCCCGCTGCCACGGGAGGGTGGGACAAAAGATGTCATGCAAGTTCTTTTCCATAAGCACGTATGACTATATATGGAATACATGCCTACATTACATTGATGAATTGGAGCTAGTTCTGTTTCGCCCTATGTTATAACCTTTGCATGATGAATGCCATCCGACATAATTATCCATCACTGATCCATTGCCTACGAGCTTTTCATAATATTGATCTTTGCTAAGTTACTTCTCCGTTGCTACTGTTACAATCACTACAACACTGCTACTGTCACTTTGCCATTGTTACTGTTACTTCCATACTGCTTTGCTACTGAATACTTTGCTGCAGATACTAAGTCTTTCAGGTGTGGTTGAATTGACAACTCAGCTGCTAATACTCGAGAATATTCTTTGGCTCACCTTGTGTCGAATCAATAAATTTGGGTTGAATACTTTACCCTCAAAAACTGTTGCGATCCCCTATACTTGTGGGTTATCAAGACCTTTTTCTGGCGCCGTTGCCGGGGAGCATAGCTCTATTCTCTGAGTCACTTGGGATTTATATCTGTTGATCACTATGATGAATCTGAAAGACGCTAAAACCAAGATCTACCCCTCAACTATGAGGACAGGTAAGGAACTGCCATCTAGCTCTGCACTTGATTCACCTTCTGGTATGAGTAAATTTGCGACACCACCACCTGCTATTGAATCTGATATGTCGCAAGTAATTGATGATGCCACTTCTGCTATGCATGATGCTTATGATGATGCTTTGCTTGACACTACTGTGCCACTGGGTGAATTTCTTGATGAACACATTGCTAGAGTGAATGCTGAAACAGATAATATCTCTGAATCTGATGCAATTATTGAAACTAAACACTATGATACACCTGCTAGACCTAGCTCTCCTAGATATGAATTGCCTGATATACCTGAGGGTTATGTTATGGAAGGAGAAGTAGCTAGGGACTTTCTTGCTTGTAAGGATTGAGATGATCTTAAGAAATTGCTATGCAAGTGGAAAGAAAAATCTTTGAATGCTAGAATGCAATATGATCCTAAGTTTACTACTTCACCTATCTTTGTTACTGATAAGGATTATTAATTCTCTGTCGATCCTGAGTTAATTACTTTGGTTGAATCTGATCCTTTCCATGGTTATGAATCTGAAACTGTTGTGGCACATCTTACTAAGTTGAATGATATAGCCACCCTATTTACTCATGAGGAAAAATTCGCTATTACTATATTCTAAAGTTGTTTCCGTTCTCATTAAAGGGTGATGCTAAGATATGGTTTAATTCTCTTGCTCCTGGTTGTGTGCATAGTCCCCAGGATATGACTTATTACTTCTCTGAAAAATATTTTCCTGCCCATAAGAAACAAGCTGCCTTGCAGGAAATATTTAACTTTGTGCAAATTGAAGATGAGAGTCTCCCACAAGCTTGGGGGGCTTCTCCAATTACTGAATGCTTTGCCTGATCACCCTCTCAAGAAAAATGAAATACTTGATATCTTTTATAATGGACTAACCGATGCTTCTAGGGACCACCTAGATAGTTGTGCTGGTTGTGTTTTCAGGGAACGAACTTTGAACAAGCTGAACTACTACTGAATAATATATTGAGCAATGATAATGATTGGACTATTCCCGAACCACCTCCAAAGCCAACTCCGAAGAAGAGAGGTATTCTATTCCTCAGTCCTGAAGATATGCAAGAGGCAAAGAAATCTATGAAGGAGAAAGGTATTAAAGCTGAAGAGGTTAAGAATCTACCACCTATTGAAGAAATACATGGTCTTGATAACCCGACACAGGTAGTAGAGGTAAATTCTCTCCGTAGATTTGATGAAGGTGATATTCCTTATAATAAGTCTGCTAGCCAATGCTTGGATGAATTTGATAACTTTATTTTTAAGCAAGAAAATTTCAATGCTTATGTTAGTAGACAATTGAAACATAATGCTTACATGCTTGATCGCTTGGGTGAGTAGTTGAGTAGAACTGTCAATGATCTTAAGCTTATTAGTAAACATGCATCCATGGTAACTACTCAAGTAGAACAAGTACTTAAGGCTCGGAATGATTTGCTTAATGAGATGATTAGTAAGAACAATGATCATTCTGTTAAAGTTGTGACTAGAGGTGGTAGAATGAC
This sequence comes from Elymus sibiricus, assembly GCA_039707655.1. Lineage (NCBI taxonomy): Eukaryota > Viridiplantae > Streptophyta > Magnoliopsida > Poales > Poaceae > Elymus > Elymus sibiricus. Next base: position 486,548,687 of record CM077671.1, read on the forward strand.
TCAGGAACCTTTGTATCCTGAGGGCCATCCTAAGAGAATTGAGCAAGATTCTCAGAGAGTTAATACTGATCCACCTAGTCATTCTAGTAAAAGGAAAAAGAATGACGATAGGACTTTGCATGCTGCTAGTGAACCTGTGCTAGATACTCATGAAAACCCAAATGATATTTCTATTTCTGATGCTGAGACACAGTCTGGTAATGAACATGAACCTAGTGATAATATTGATGATGATGTTCCTGTTGATGCTCAACCTAGTAATGATAATGATGTGGAGATTGAACCTGATGTTGATCTTGAGAACCCACAACCTAAGAATAAAAGATATGATAAGAGAGACTTTGTTGCTAGGAAGCATGGTAGAGAAAGAGAACCATGGGTTCAGAAACCCATGCCCTTTCCTCCTAAACCATCCAAGAAAAAGGATGATGAGGATTTTGAGCGCTTTGTTGAAATGCTTAGACCTGTCTTTTTACGTATGCGCTTGACTTATATTCTGAAAATGTCTCCTTATGCTAAGTATATGAAAGATATTGTGACAAATAAAAGAAAGATACCGGAAGCTGAGATTTCCACCATGCTTGCTAATTATACTTTTAAAGGTGCAATACCCAAGAAACTAGGAGATCCCGAAGTGCCTACTATACCATGCTCTATTAAAGGAAATTATGTTAAAACTGCTTTATGTGACCTTGGAGCCGGTGTTAGTGTTATGCCTTTCTCTTTGTATCGTAGACTTGATTTGAATAACTTGACACCTACTGAAATCTCCTTGCAAATGGCTGATAAATCAACTGCTTTACCCATCGGCATTTGCGAGGATGTGCCTGTTGTGGTTGCAAACGTTACTATCTTAACGGACTTTGTTATTCTTGATATTCCAGAGGACGACAGTATGTCGATCATCCTTGGTAGACCCTTTTTGAATACTGCAGGGGCTGTTATTGATTGCAACAAGGGCAATGTCACTTTTCATGTTAATGGTAATGAGCATCCGGTACACTTTCCGAAGAAACAATCGCAAGTTCATAGTATCAACTCCATTGAAAAAAATTCAATGATTATTATTGGAGACTTTGAATTCCCTCTCCCTACTGTCAAGAAGAAATATGATATACTTATTGTTGGGGACATGCATATCCCCATTGAGGTAATCTAGTGTTATTCGAAAATTCTCCGGTTCCGTGTCATTTGAAAAAAGTTTGTCAATAAGACTTGATCAACCTTATTGATGGATTCTTTTTGACGGGCATGAGATGGATGAATTTAGAAAGCACAACCTTCTGTACACAACTTTTATTTTCTGTTCTTTACAGTAAATTAACTGAAAATGCTATTATTTCTCTGTTTTCCGTTTTATCCGTGCAATAGAAAAAATGACCTGAAAATAAAAGTCCTCAGAATGCCCTGAAAACTTAGTATGATTTTTTATGGAATATTTAAGAATTTTTGGCATTGAGAACACATCAGGGGGCTGCACCAGTGGGCCACAAGCCTGCAGGGTGCGCCCGCCTGGCTTGTGGGTCCCACGTGGGGCCCCCTCACTTATTCCAGCAGGCATCCACTTCGTCTTCCTCCAGAAAAAATCCCACCATTACTCAAACCCGTGTTCTAGCTCATTTTGTTGCCATTTTCGATCTCCTTGCTCAAAGCCCCATTCGCAAAACTGTTTTAGGGGATTGTTCATCGGTATGTGACTCCTCCAATGGTCCAATTAGTTTTTGTTCTAGTGCTTTACATATTGCAAATTTTTGCTGCTGTGGTGACCTTGTTCTTGAGCTTGCATGTCAAATTTTTATGGTCCCAAGTAGTTTTGATGCATGATATAGCCTCTAGGCACTTGTGGGAGTAGTTGCTATAAGTTTTGTTGAGTTTTGTTCACCTTTATTTGGAGTCACTAAAAATTTCAAAAAAAATTCAGAGAAAGAAAAATGTTAAGGAGAATATACCAAGGTGGTTCCTCGAGCAAGAATACCCCGACACTCGCGATACGCGAGCCCGACTTTGAACCACCAAGGGAAGCTCAAGCGTGGCCTTGTGAATGGCCGTCGGATCCATTCATGGTCCATGCCGGATTCAAGGAAGAATTTTACGCGTACATAGGAAAGGCTGGCCTTGAAGATTTTGTTTCAGACCAATGCAAGCAACATTACCAACTCACTGATTTCTTCATGCGGAGGTTTGAATTTTCATCCAGGCGTAATACGCATTCCGTTCTATTTAATCTTTACGATGAATCTTATACTACGGACCTGGAAGATTTTAATGATGCATGCAAAATTCCACAATGGGGCAGCCATAGTGATCCTCACAAAACTGAATATAATGATTTTCTTGCTAGTATCACTGTGGGAGAAACTAGAAACATTACACGGGCTACCTTGGGGAGTATTCACTTTCCTGCTATACATTATTTTGCTCTCTTCATAGGTAGATGTATTAACGGTAAACAAGATCATAGCCACCTTTGTGTACCTGATCTTAGTATTCTTAAGAGTGCGGTAATGGGTGATAGACGATATAACTTGGGGGCTATTATTGCTAGGAGGCTACATAAAAATGCTAAGGAAGGAAATTTCTTTGGTGGAATTTATGCCACTCGGGTAGATAATTATCTTGGGGTACCCATAAGGGGGAATGATATTGAGATACCACCTGCTTTTCTTGATTATGAGGCGATGGTGCGCTACCAGTTTCTTGAGAGAAACGAACAACCCCTCCTGTACAGACTAATTTTTGACAGACAGCGTACTGTCCATATTACCCTTCCTGCTCCTGCCTTCTTTAACTTTCAGGAAAAACGGAGATACTTTATAACCAGAGAGGAGGCGAACGAGTATGAGAGAGAGGCGGAAGCCGCTCGCCTCCATGCTGCAGCCGCTCAGGCAGTACCCGTTGCAGCCCAGTACAACCCCAACTATGACTTTGGATATTATCCGGGCCAGCCATGGCCCTAGACCAACTTAGGCCAAAAGCCTAAGCTTGGGGGAGTACGTATTTCTCACCGACATTGCATTCATATTCACACACTCATTCCAGTTGTCGGTGTTCATACTTTTTCATTGTACCATCCATGGTAGTTTATTTCTTCTTTTTGTTTTCTTCTTGTGTGTTTAATTAACTTTGAGAAAATCCAAAAAAATTAGTTCTAGCTTTTTTTTCTAGTTTGCTTAGTTGTAGTATTAAAAGAAAACCCAAAAAGATTTCTTGTTCTTCTTTTACTTGTTGGGAGCTTTCCCGTGTAAATAGTTTTCCTTTCTTCTTTGGGTCGTAAGGAGAAGACCACGATGACATGTTGAGTGACTCCCATATTCATTATTGTTTATCTATCAGGAAGTCCATATTACCTTGCCTTCTCCTTTGAGCTATTGCTTGCAGATTCCAGCTTAGTCCAATGCACGTGCACTCTTATTATTATTCACACCGTTCGGTCGTGCAAGTGAAAGGCAATGATGACGATATATGATTAAATGATTGAGATGGAGAAAAGCTGGTATGAACTCGACCTATCTTGTTTTTGTAAATATGATTAGCTCATCGCTCTGGATTCAACTCGTTATGGATTGAACATGTTTGCAATGACAATTAGAGATTATAGTTATTCATGCCATGCTTAATTAGCTAAGAGTGTATAATGGTTTGTCTTGAGTGCCAACATGCATTTTAAAATGGTTGTGATGTAGTATGATAGGATGGTATCCTCCTCTGAATGATTCGAGTGGCTTGACTTGGCACATGTTCACGCATGTAGTTGAAACAAAACCAACATAGCCTCCACAATGTTTATGTTCATGGTGATTTATATCCTACTCATGCTTGTATTCAATGTTGGTTAATCGCAAAGCATGTTTATGACTGTTGTCGCTCTCTAGTTGGTAGCTCCCCAGTCTTTTGCTAGCCTTCACTTGTACTAAGCGGGAATACTGCTTGTGCATCCATTTCCATAAACCCAAAGTTGTGCCATATGAGTCCACCATACCTACCTATATGCGGTATTTACCTGTCGTTCCAAGTAAATTTGCATGTGCCATACTCTAAACCTTCAAATAAATATTCCGTTTTGTATGCCCGAATCGCTCATGTAGCGACTGGGGGCTGTCAGTATCTTCCATGCTAGGTGGGTTATTCTCACGATATGTGTTTATTCACTATCATTCACGAGAAAGTGGCTGGTATTCGGGATGCCTAGTTCCATGCTCAAAAATCAAATCAAAGTATAATAAAACAAAACTCCCCCAGGATTGTTGTTTGTATGGACGGTACCCGTGGATTCGGCCCGCCGTGGAGTGTGATCGATTGGTGGAGGGGGAGTAAAAACTTTACTATTCTGTTTGGGAACCGCCTATAATGTATCTAGCATGGAAGATATCGAGATCTCTTAGTTGTTATGTTGACAATGAAAGCATACCACTCAAAATCATTATTCATCCCTGTTTTAAAAGCTTGAGCTCTGGCACCTCTGTAAATCAATGCTTCCCTCTGCGAAGGGCCTATCTATTTTACTTTTCTGTTGAGTCATCATCTTCTTATAAAAAGCACCAGTTAGAGAGCACCTAAGTAATTTGTATGCTTTGTTATTAATTGATATTGAGTATGAGTTTGACTGGATCTCTTTTACCATGAATTACAATGTCTAGTCAGTCCTTGTTCTTCAGAGGTGCTCTGCATTTATGTTTTGCGGTCTCAGAAAGGGCTAGTGAGATACCATTATATCATATTGTATCATGATTGCTTTGATAAAATTGTTGTCATCCTAGACTTATTATTATTTGCTCGCTAGTTGATTATGCCATTGACATGAGTAAATGTGAGACCTAAATGTTATTGTGAATGTGGTTAGTCTATAATCTTTGCTGAAAACATGAACGTCAGTTAGACATATTTACAACAGCAAGATCAAATAGAGTTTGTAAAAGTTTTTCTTTATCACTTTCAGTTTATCAACTGAATTGCTTGAGGACAAGCAAAGGTTTAAGCTTGGGGGAGTTGATACGTCTCCAACGTATCTACTTTTCCAAACTCTTTTGCCCTTGTTTTGGACTCTAATTTGCATGATTTGAATGGAACTAACCCGGACTTACGCTGTTTTCAGCAGAATTGCCTTGGTGTTATTTTTGTGCAGAAATACAAGTTCTCAGATTGACCTGAAAATTTACGAAGAATATTTTTGGAATTAATAAAAAATGCTGGCGAAAGAATCAACCGGAGAGGGGCCACCACCAGGTCACAAGCCAGGGGGGCGCCCCCCCCCCTTAGGGCGCACCCCCTGTCTTGTGGGGCCCCTGCAGCTCCGCCGACCTCAATTCCACTCCTATATATTCCTATTTGCGGAGAGAAAAACAGAGAGAAGAGTTCATCACATTTTACGATACGGAGCCGCCGTCACCTCCTGTTCTTCCTCGAGAGGGCAGATCTGGAGTCTGATTTGGGCTCCGGGGAGGGGAAATCGACGTCGTCGTCATCACCAACCATCCTTCATCACCAATTTCATGATGCTCTCCACCATTCGTGAGTAATTCCATCGTAGGCTTGCTGGACGGTGATGGGTTGGATGAGATTTACCATGTAATCAAGTTAGTTTTGTTAGGGTTTGATCCCTAGTATCCACTATGTTCTGAGATTGATGTTGCTATGCTTAATGCTTGTCACTAGGGCCCGAGTGCCATGATTTCAGATCTAAACCTATTATGTTTTCATGAATATATATGTGTTCTTGATCCTATCTTTCAAGTTATAGACACCTATTACGAGTTATGATCCGCATACCCCAGGGTGACAATAACTGGGATTCTTTCCGGTGATTACCGTAGTTTGAGGAGTTCATGTATTCACTAAGTGCTAATGCTTTGGTCCGGTTCTCTATTAAAAGGAGGCCTTAATATCCCTTAGTTTCCATTAGGACCCCGCTGCCACGGGAGGGTAGGACAAAAGATGCCATGCAAGTTCTTTTCCATAAGCACGTATGACTATATATGGAATACATGCCTACATTACATTGATGAATTGGATCTAGTTCTGTATCACCCTATGTTATAACCTTTGCATGATGAATGCCATCCGACATAATTATCCATCACTGATCCATTGCCTACGAGCTTTTCATAATATTGATCTTTGCTAAGTTACTTCTCCGTTGCTACTGTTACAATCACTACAACACTGCTACTGTCACTTTGCCATTGTTACTGTTACTTCCATACTGCTTTGCTTCTGAATACTTTGCTGCAGATACTAAGTCTTTCAGGTGTGGTTGAATTGACAACTCGGCTGCTAATACTCGAGAATATTCTTTGGCTCCCCTTGTGTCGAATCAATAAATTTGGGTTGAATACTTTACCCTCGAAAACTGTTGCGATCCCCTATACTTGTGGGTTATCAGTATAGTGGACTCATAAGGAAAAACTTGGTTTAAGGATTTTGGATGCACAAGTAGTATTTCTACTTAGTACAAATGAAGGCTAGCAAATATATTGGGAAGCAACCAAACTAAGGAACAAAAAATCACATAAGTGAGCATTGAGTCACAACTAACACCGAATAATGCACCACAAGTAGGATATAACTTCATTGCATAACTATTGACTTTCGTGCATGCATAGGGAATCACAAACCTTAACAGCAATATTCCTACTAAGCATAATTACTCACTAACATGACTCACATATTACTATCATCATGTTTCAAAACTATTACAAAGAATCAAGTTTAATTTGTCCAATGATCTTCATGAAAGTTTTTATTATATCCTCCTTGGATATCTATCACTTTGGGACTAGTTTCATATGTTTCTATTTCTTTTTGGCAAGCTCAAACAAATTTAAGTGAAGTACAAGGGCATAAAAATTTCATCTCTCAAAAAGGTATAAGTGAAGCATGAGAGGAAATGACAAGCTACTCTCAAAAGATATAAGTGAAGATCAATGAGTAGTCAAACAATTAAGTAGCTATGTGAGGACTCTCTCTCTCTCTCAATAAATATTTTCAGATCTGAGTATTTTATTCAAACAGCAAACTAAACAAAAATAGAACTCCAAGAATAGCACGCAACATGTGAACGAATAAAAATTTAAGCTCAACATAGGCTAACCGATAATTGTTGATGAAGAGAGGTGGGATGCGTAGCATCCCCAAGCTTAGATGCTTGAGACTTCTTGAAATACTTACTTGGGGTGCCTTGGGCATCCCCAAGCTCGAGCTTTTGTATCTCGTTCAATCCTCTCATATCCCGGTTTCACCTATTTTCAAAAACTTCATCCACACAAAACTTGAAAAGAACTCGTGAGATAGGTTAGTGCACATAATAATAAATCAACTCTTTATGTACTGCCAAGACAAGTTGCATAATAATTTTCAAACATTAGGTACTGTATACTATCATTTCCACAATTTATATCTACCAATATAGGCTATGGAAACTATAGGATAGGTAGAAAACAAAACTATAACAGCAATCTGTCCGAACAGAACAATCTGTAGCAATTTATGAACACAGTGTACTTCTGTAACTCAAAAAATTATGAAAATTTAGGACATGCTAAAAAAATTATATTACAATACTGTGTAAAAATTTCAAAAACTTTCCACGTTCCAGTAAAATATGAAAATTCAAACACTACAGCCAAAGTTTCTGTTTTTACACAGCACTCATCAAAACATGCAATGCAAGCATCCTAAGGCAATTCTTGGAACTTTTTTATTGAAAAACAAGATTATAAATAACACCTAACAGAGAAAAACAAAATAAAATGACGCTCCAAGCAAAACTCATATTATGTGATGAATAAAAATATAGCTCCAAGATATACCGATAGTGTTGAAGACGAAAGAGGGGATGCCTTCCAGGGCATCCCCAAGCTTAGGCACTTGAGTCTTCCATGGATATTACCTTGGGGTGCCTTGGGCATCCCCAAGCTTAGGTTCTTGTCACTCCTTATTCTCCTCATATCGGTGTCTCACCCAAAACTTGAAAACTTCAATCACACAAAACTTAACCGAACTTCGTGAGATGGGTTAGTATAATAAATAAAGATCATTCACTTAGGTACTGTCAAGACAAGATTCATAATTGTTCTCACATAATACCTAATGTATTCTATCATTCCCATAATTTATATCACTGAATATAAGCTATGGGAACACTAAAACAAGCAAGCTATGCATGCAAAACAGAATTTGTCAAAAACAGAACAGTCTGTGAAGATCTGTAGTGTAACATCTAGGCAATTTGTCTATCAATCATGTGTAAAAAATTCAGATCAAAAGCACGTTCCAGTGAATTTACAAAATTCCTGGACTGAGAGCAAAAGTTTCTGTTTTTGCACAGAATCAAGTCAACTATCATCCACACTATCCCAAAGGCTTTACTTGGCACTTTATTGAAACAAAAGCTATAAAACATGATTATACAGTAGCTTAATCATGTGAACACACAAAAACAGTAGGTATAAATATTGGGTTGTCTCCCAACAAGCGCTTTTCTTTAATGCCTTTTTAGCTAGGCATGATGATTTCAATGATGCTCACATAGGAATAATAATTGAAACATGTAAAAGAGCATCATGAATCTCATGACAAGCACATTTAAGCCTAACCGACTTCCTATGCATAGGGATTTTGTGAGCAAACAACTTATGGGAACAAGAATCAACTAGCATAGGAAGGTAAAACAAGCATAACTTCAAAACTTTCAACACATAGAGAGGAAACTTGATATTTTTGCAATTCCTACAAGCATATATTCCTCCCTCATAATAATTTTCAGTAGCATCATGAAGGAATTTCACAATATAACCAGCACATAAAGCATTATCTTCGTGATCCACAAGCATAGAAAATTTGTCACTCTCCACATAAGCAATTTTCTTCTCATTCATAATAGTGGGAGTATCATATGAAGCTCGAATACTAAAAATTGTTTCCACATTAAAAGAGTAATATTCAGTAAAAGGATATTCATAATTATGACAAATATCATAATAGTAATCATCACTCTTTTTCATCGCATAAGTATCATCACAATAATCATCATAAGTAGCAACTTTGTTCTCATCATAGTCAATTGAAACCTCTTCCGAAATAGTGGAATCATTAATAAGTAAAGTCGTGACCTCTCCAAATCCACTTTTATCATTATAATAAGATTCAACACCCTCCAAAATAGTGGGATAATTATTATCTAAAGTTGACACTATTCCAAACCCACTTTCATAAATATTGCAATCATCATAAATAGGGGGTATGCTATCATCATAATAAATTTGCGCATCAAAACTTGGGGGGACTAAAAATATCATCTTCATTAAACATAGCCTCCCCAAGCTTGTGGCTTTGCATAACATAAGCATAATCACTCTCATCATTAATAGTATGAATAGCACCAATAGTATAGCAATTATTATCATCATCCTCCAAGTTGGTGCCATAAATATTTTCAAGATTATAAGAAGTATCATTATCTTCCCAATCATAATTATCACAACAAGCAATAGGCATAACAAAATCATCCTCAAGTGTATCATCTCCCACAACTATTTTTGATTCATTCTCATGAGGCCTATCAATAATGGGAGCAACATTATTTGGGAGAAATACCTCTTTGCCTTTACTTTTCCTTCTTTTGTTCTTCTTCACCACACTATGTGTCGGTTTATTTAATTCCTCCAACCTTCTTTTTGAAGAGGTTGGTTGAATAAAAAGCTCCTCCTCGTTACCTGATTCATCATAAGGAAAAATAGGAGGATATTGGGAAACCTCTTCCCCTTCATTAGTATTCTATTTTTTTCTTGTCTTTAAGTAATTGGCAATATAAGGATTCTCAATGCAATTTACCACGCAATACATATAGATTTCATTTAGATCAAAATCGATCATTTTCATGAGAACCCAAGCTGGAACATCCTTAGTTTTATGTTTCATTTCTTCATACCCCAAAAATAGACTAAGTTCATTATGATGCTCAAGGGTAATGAGGTTATCACAATTTTTGGACACAATTCGATCATGAAATAATTCACATTGGAAATTAAAATGACCACTTTCATTGCAAAGTTCACAAGGACGGCGAGAAATATTAAGTCTTTCAGCACAAACATATAGCCTCTCTTGCAACCATTTAGTTTCTAAATACTTATGCCTATTACAAAATCTATCTTCCCTTTTAGGCATGTCTTCACAAACTCTATGCCCTCCACAAAAATTGACATGCTTATAAGAAATCTTTTTATCATGACTAGTGCAATCATCTTTAGTACTATGGATATTTAAAGAATTCATACTAACAACATTGCAATCATGCTCATCACTCAAAGACCTAGTGCCAAACATTTTAATAACTTATTTTTCTAACACTTGAGCACAATTTTTCTTTCCATCATTTTCACGAAAGACATTAAAAAGATGAAGCATATGAGGCAACCTCAATTCCAGATATTTTTTGTAGTTTTCTTTTATAGACTAAACTAGTGATAAAACAAGAAACTAAAAGATTCAATTGCAAGATCTAAAGATATACCTTCAAGCACTCACCTCCTCGGCAACGGCACCAGAAAAGAGCTTGATCTCTACTACGCAACCTTCTTCTTGTAGACTTTGTTGGGCCTCCAAGCGCAGAGTTTTGTAGGACAATAGCAATTTTCCCTCAAGTGGATGACCTAAGGTTTATCAATCCGTGGGAGGCGTAGGATGAAGATGGTCTCTCTCAAACAACCCTGCAACCAAATAACAAAGAGTCTCTTGTGTCCCCAACACACCCAATACAATGGTAAATTGTATAGCTAGGTGCACTAGTTCAGCGAAGAGATGGTGATACAAGTGCAATATGGATGGTAGATATAGGTCTTTGTAATCTGAAAATATAAAAACAGCAAGGTAGCAAGTAACAAAAGTGAGCAAAAACGGTATTGCAATGCTTGAAAACAAGGCCTAGGGTTCATACTTTCACTAGTGCAAGTTCTCTCAACAATACTAACATAGTTGAATCATATGTAAATCCCTCACGTGCGACAAAGAGTTCACTCCAAAGTCACAAATAGCGGAGAACAAACGAAGAAATTATTGTAGGGTACGAAACCACCTAAAAGTTATCTTTTTTGATCAATCTTATGAGCTATCCCTATAAGTGTCATGAACAGCCCTAGAGTTAGTACTAAAATAACACCTTAAGATACACATCAATCAAAACCCTAATGTCACCTAGATACTCCAATGTCACCACAAGTACCCATGGGCTTGATTATACGATATGCATCACACAATTTCAGATTCATCATGTTCAATCCAACACAAAGAACTTCAAAGAGTGCCCCAAAGTTTCTACCGGAGAGTCAAGACGAAAACATGTGCCAACCCCTATGCATAGATTCCCAAGGTCACGGAACCCGCAAGTTGATCACCAAAACATACATCAAGTGGATCAATAGAACATCCTATTGTCACCACAGATATCCCATCGCAAGACATACATCAAGTGTTCTCAAATACTTTAAAGACTCAATCCGATAAGAAAACTTCAAAGGGAAAACTCAATTCATCACAAGAAGATAGAGAGGGGAAAACTCCATATGATTCATCTATATCAATAAAGCTCGCGGTACATCAAGATCGTGCCATCTCAAGAACATGAGAGAGAGAGAGATCAAACACATAGCTACTGGTACATACCCTCAGCCCCGAGGGTGAACTACTCCCTCCTCGTCATCACTAGTAGAAAACAGGCCATTAGTCCCGGTTGGGAAGGGCCTTTAGTCCCGGTTCCCCAACCGGGACTAAAGTATAGAGACTAAAGGGTCCAAGCCTTTAGTCCCGGTTGGCTACGAACCGGGACTAAACCCTGGCCACGTGGTCGACAGCGCGCGCCAGGGCATGGGGACCTTTGGTCCCGGTTGGTAACACCAACTGGGACTAAAGGTTTAGGGGTTTAGGGGTTTAGGTGTTTAGGGGTTTAGTGTTTATTGTTTATTTTTCCTTTTCATTTTGTGTTTTCCATTTAATTCTTTTTCATTTCAAACATATTTTACGCTACTACATATTGTACATGTTATGCATATATAATAGAATACTTCGTAGAACCGATCATATATCATAAAATTTCTCGTACAAGCAATCATATATCATAGAATTTCTCGTACGATCACATGCATACACATATATATATATATACAATTTGGTATATACACTTTCTCGTACAATTTGCAGATCATTTGCGGATCGGGTAATGGTATTCTCCGTCGGGAGATATGACCTGCTCAAGCAAAAATCCCGCAATTTCCTCTTGAATTGCTCGTATGCGGTCCGTTGTTAGGAGCTTATCCCGCATCTCGCGCATCTTTAAAGAAGGTGATCAATATGAACATGTTAGTTGTGTGTATATGTATTAGATCATGATAAAAAAATATGAATGGTGTTTACGTACCCAAAGATCTCTTGCACTCCTGTTGCTTAGATTCATAAAGCGAATGTTCTCGCAAACGTAATATGCACATAGTTCAGTCCCCTGTGCCTGCCTCATACACTTTATGAGAATAGAATTCAATCAGATAATAATGGAGCATGACAATGGTATTGAAACTAGAATTAAAGAGATGCGCGGACGTAGCTAGTACTACTTAATTACCCTGGGCTTTCCCCATCTCAGCTCCTCTTTCCATTCACCTCTAACATCTTTGGTGAACTTTTCCCAAACCCTGCCCGGCAAACAAAATGAATAAAGGAGTTATTAATTACTTGATATCAGGAAATGAACTAATAAAGAAGCCGACATAGTGCGTCAATGATTGAAATTACCTTTCGAGCACCAAATGCAAGCTTTTGTAATCTTCAGGGTCTTTACTTAGCGAGTCCAGTACTTCAACAGTTCCATCGTCAACTCTAATGATTAGAAGGATCCAGTGGTAGCTGCGCACACGATTTGTATAAGCGGGCATGCATAACTCATCAACTACACTTAACGTCAAGTATATATATATATAAGCAAAAATAGAATTTGTAGTACAAGAAAGTAACACTCACTGGAAGTTCCAAGGTAAAAGTATTTCTGCTTTGTACTTTAGGGCCTTCAAAAACCTTAGAAGCATTTTCTCCGTGTCTTTAGGGTCCCTTCTCAACACTTCTTCATTGACGGTATTTGGGTCAATGAACCCAATGTCATAGACTCCAGCTCTTTTCAATTCAAAAATCTTCATTCTGCATAATACCACACAAAATAATATAGTGAGTATAATAACAGGCAATGAACGAGCTGAGCTAGAGGCTTAAATTACAGAAAGAAATCACTTACAGACAATAGCAACTGACGATAGATTTGTCGAGTGCTTTTTGATTGAATAACTGAAAAAATTCCGAGTTTTCAATCCACAAAGCATTTTTATGGACGTACTGCTCTTTCTCGACTTTCACCATGAGGCTCTCCATCCCGTTCTTTATTTCTCTCATGTACCAGGCATGCAATTTGTACATTTGCGTTGTTAGAAGCTTCTCGTCGTCAGGACTGACCAGAGGTTGCCCGAGGACATATTGCCGTTCTATTTCCTTCGGATCTAACGGTGGAAATTCCTCGATCTCTAGGAATTGTTCAACGGTGATACTGAGCATTCTAGCAGTCTCTCTATCAGCGTCGGTTATTACTACGTTATTGGCACTCACCTTGAGTGGGCTGATCGATTGGACTGCATGTTCTCCGAGCTGGGGAACAGTTTTCCCGCATTTACTACTACCGCTCGACTTCTGTCTTTTCTGGGATGATGCATAGGACTTGGTAATACAGCGTTCATTGGCTGATACCGGTCTTTTCTCCGCCGGTTTATGTGCATCAGTAAAGTGTTGTACGACCTCCTCGGGTATTTTCTCCTTTGGCAGCGGGGGCGATTTCGGTCCAAAACAGGCCCGCAAAGCGAGCTTCACTGATTCATCGAGTTCCTCGTCAGTCTTCTCGTAAGATAACTTCTTTTTGGCAGGAGGCTCGGGTTTCTTCTTTTGTGTTCTCTTCCGCTTTGGAGACGCTATTTTTTGATATCGCGGACGTCTCGCACTAGGCTCCGTCTTGGGGTGGGATGGACTCTGCTGACGTGGCGGAGCTTGATATCGTGGACTCGCCATGGGCTCCGTCTCGGGGTGGGATGGATTTGGCTGGCGCGGCGGAGATGGATTCGAAGGACTCACCCTGCGCTCCGTCTCGGGGAGGGTTGGAGTCTGCTGACGCGGCGGACTTGGAGGAGGAGTCGGTGGCCTTGGCACCGAGTTTGGAAACACGATGCATCCTTTTTCCATAAAATGACACAACGCCTGGGTTCTCCGAGTGTCCGCTCCCCTTCACCTCTAGGGTAGTCAAGATCTAGTGTTTCATATGCCGGCACAACTTGATCCACCCCGACACGAGCATAGCCAGGTGTAATCGGATTGCCGTGGAAAGTTGCTTCATGTCCACTCGGTAAAGCAAAGCCGTCCGCCGCCTTCATGGATATGTTCTTCAGTTTCACATGTAGCTCACAAGGTGTCGACTCTAAGATATCATCCACGGGGTAGCGAGCCTGCAGTGCATCGGCCGGGACCTCCGTGGAACCCACGCTGCTTTTCGGCATAGATGATGGAATGGTACCATCCAATGCTGGATCTGGTTGCTGATGCTGCTGAGATGCGCTTTGCTGGCTAAGTTTGTTGATTTGCTCCTGCTGCATGTTATATTTGCGTTCCAAGTCCTGGATCCGATCTACTTCATGCTTCTTCTTTCTGTCACGACTTCTGTAGCTGTCGTTCCAATCCGCAAACCCCAGAAACCACGGAACCATGCCTTTGCCTCGTGTTCGTCCTAGGTGTTCATGATTCTTGAGGGCGCGCGAAAGCTCGTCGTTCTCTCTCTCCGGCTGGTACACACACGCTCGAGCTTCTTCTATTGCTTTAATTATCTTGTCCGTGGCATCTTTAAGACTGGCCTGTTCAAGAACCTGGCCTGTCTTTGGGTCCAACTTTCCCCCATGTGCATAAAACCAAGTCCTGCACCTCTCGGGCCAAGTATCTATTACTGCAGAGACCACTGCAGCCCTCATGTTTCTCTCAGATTCATCCCACTTAGGCAACCCAGACTTGTAGCCGACTGGCCCCAGACGATGGTGCCACGGTTTTTTGTTGGCATTTATCTTGTTTATTCTCGACCGTTTCTTAGCTTCTTTTGATTCCTTGAACTTCACAAATTCGTCCCAGTCATCTGCTAACTTCACATATTCTCCTTTGAATTCTAGAGTCTTCCTTTCGTTTTCCACGTAACTTTTCCATAATATTTTCTTCCAAGACTGGAATTGTGTGGCCATCTTCTTAAGAGCACACTTCTTGACTTTCTCCCATTGGAGATCTGTGAGAGCCTCTGGTAGGGTGAAATGTTTCATTAGCTCCTCCCAAAGCAGATCTTTTGCTCTTTGGCTGACAAAAGAAACTGATTGGGTATCTTTTGGCTGATTCCATTCTTGAACGGTGATCGGGATTTGGTCCCTAACGATAACTCCGCATTGACGTATAAATTTGTCCGCATTCTCTTTTGGAGCAATCGGTTCGCCATCTGCTCTGATTTGATCGATGTTAAACTTTAAGCCTTGTTTCAACTTTTTTGTCGGGCCATGTTTAACCCTTGTAGAAGATTTGCTCGATCCGGAGGGCTAAAAGGAAGAAAGATTCGTTAATATATACAAATCAATCAATACATCTGATGATCACCAGAGGGCAAATTAATACCTCGCCGGACTCTGTTAAATGGACAAAAATTTCTTCGCCATCGTCATTGTTAGCTGGTTTGCCTTCGTCTCTTGGTTGTTCTTCCTCAATTCCCTCACCTGATGGGTTAAGGTATTGTGAGCCATCATCTACTTCATTCTCTTCGTTTCCGGAGCATATCAGGTCGTACATGGCATTCTCTTGATCACGGTCGTCCATAGCTTAACTAATCCAGAACAAATATAAAACAATTAGAATGCATTCAATTAAGTAGAACCGGAGATATGCAAATCAATACAAGGCAATGCAACAACAAATGCGATCATATAATATCACTAATACATCATCGAATAGTATCACTAATACATCATCGAATATAATATCACTAATACATCATCAGAATAGTTGACGTCTCGCGGCGCGGGAGGTGGACACCCAAAGATAAGGAACTATGACAGGATCATAGCTCGGGTGTGATCCCTGAAGAACCTGCCAGGTATTGGAGAACCTGGCGTCTAACGCAGCCATGTAGCGTCGGACGTGCTCGTCCTCCTCCCTGACACGGCAACGTACCACCTCCACGGGGGCCGGCTCCCTCTACAGCGACTATGGTCCACGCGACCGCCACCAAATAACCTCCGGGTCGACGACGGGACCCTCATTCCTCACCAAGCTCCGCGCCCCGGAAGGCAGCACCTCCCAGTGCCAGCCCGGCGGAGCCCAGTCCCGCACATGGCGCCTCTCAAGCAGGTGGTCGCCGCCGACTCGACGACGAGGATGCGGGATGGGCATCGTCGACTCGAGAACTTACAAACGTTGGATTTGCCTAACAATGATTATCATTTTATTATCCTACTCATATTTATAAACAAATTCGGCAACATCTAAACACATCTAAACATCAAACATCTAAATAAACGTGGGATTAGCTAATCAGCAACATCTATACACATCTAAACATCAAACATCTAAACATCTACGAATTTTTTTGGAGCTAAACATCTATCAAACATCTAAACATCAAACATCTATCTAAACAACATCTATCTAAACATCAAACATCAAACATCTAAACATCTAAACATGTGAATGGATTTGGGGATCAAGGGCCTCACCTTGACGAACGGGCCGGCCGGACGGGAAGAGCTGGAGGCAAGGGGTCGATGGAGGCGGCGGCACCGGGGTCGAGTGGCGGCACCGAGCGACACCTACTTTATTGAGATGAAAAAAGTAACACATTATAATTATGCAAGTATGAAGATACCCTACAATACGTTAATTTTCTGAATTTTCATACCATACCATCAAAGATTCAAATAAACATACTTTTATATTTATTTTCACCATTTACTAGCTACAAATCCTCCATAATCCTCCTCCTATACAGTGCTACAAATTCCCGCAGGAACGCGCGGAGTATTATTTAGTACACTAAATCATTGGGTTTCCAAATGCAACTATATTAAAAAATGTTACATTTGAACTGCATTGCTTCCACTCCAATTTTTCTTGAGCATCAAAATGGATAATAACCTTCCAAATGTTGTCATACAAACTACAAATCAAAGACAATTTCAACGAAGCAATAAAACTGAACCCTAATCCATAATTTGGCCTAACAGAACACAAAAGAGTGAACAGACCCTAGGCCTAATCCATAATTTGCGCCATCCGCACCCGCGCGCTGTTCCATGGACAACCGGCTCCGAAAATCGTCGCTGTCGCCGTCGATTCCTTCGGCGGAACAGAGAGGGGGGAAGGAGGCGGCGGCTCAACGGGATGGCCATGGCGCCGCCACGCTCGGGCAGGCCGGCGGCCATGGCGCCGCCGTGCGCGATCGGGCATGGCGAGGGGAGGTCAGGGCGGCGGAACAGAGAGGGGGGAAGGAGGCGGAGGCTCACCGTGGGAGGAGTGGGCGCAGCAGGGGCTCGTCGGCGGGCAGCAGGGGGCGGGCCGACGTCGAGGTCTGGCGGCGAGGAGCGGCTTCGGAGATGAGCAGCCTGGCGGCATGGTGTGGAGAAACTGAGGGGGGGAGAAACTGAGGAGGGAGCGCGTGCTTTAAATACCCCGGGACCTTTAGTCCCGGTTGGTATCTCCAACCGGGACTAAAGCCCCTTTAGTCCCGGTTGGTATCCTCCCTTTAGTCCCGGTTGGTGACACCAACCGGGCCTAAAGAGGCCTTTTCGGTGGCCCAAATTCGCGCGGGAAGGGACCTTTAGTCCCGGTTGGTTATACCAACCGGTAATAAAGGTATATTTTCTCTTTTTTTGTTTTTCTGTTTTTATATTTGGAATAATTGTTTTTATATTTGCAATAACTGTTAGAATATTTATAGTTTTTTAATGAATCTTTTTGCTTTAGGTCAAAACAATTACAAACTTTCTGTTAGTGCCAGTAGTTTTCAAATTTAAATAGTTTAAATTTGAATTCTTTTGAAATTTTTGTGAATCACTAGTTTGTGAATAACTTTAGTTTAAAAATAGATTTTTGAGTGATTGTTTTTGCTGTTGTTTAATATTAGTATGTTTTATCATTATGTTAAATTTTGGAATTTGTAGGATATTTTAAATAGGTGTTTTAATCAATTAGTAAGGACAATCTCTTTCGAAGTATCAGGATTTCGGACGAAAACTTGTCTGTTACAAAAGGATTTCAATTTTTTTAACTTATTTCAACTCCAGACTTTTTGTGCATTCAATATGAACCATTAGAAGCCACATCCTAAAATTTCAACCCAATCTAACTTCATTTGCTATTTTTCATGCATTTAATGAATTGTTTTGAGCTAAATGACCCTGAAATTAAAAAGCACCACAAATGAACTCTGAAATGGTTGAAACTTGGCATGGTATCATCATTTCACCCACATAGCATGTGCTAAAAAGTTGAGAGGGTTACGGAAAAAACTGGATGCACTTCATGTACAAAATGGACAATCTCTTTCAAAGTATCAGGGTTTCGGACGAAAACTCGTCTGTTACAAAAGGATTTCAATTTTTTTTTAATTATTTCAACTCCAGAATTTTTGTGCATTCAATATGAACCATTAGAAGCCACATCCTAAAATTTCAACCCTATCTATCTTCATTTGCTCTTTTTCATGCATTTAATGAATTGTTTTGAGCTAAATGACCCTAAAATTAAAAAGCACCACAAATGAACTCTGAAATGGTTGAAACTTGGCATGGTATCATCATTTCACCCACATAGCATGTGCTAAAAAGTTGAGAGGGTTACGGAAAAAACTGGATGCACTTCGTGTACAAAATGGACAATCTCTTTCGAAGTATCAGGGTTTCGGACGAAAACTCGTCTGTTACAAAAGGATTTCAATTTTTTAAAATTGTTTCAACTCTAGACTTTTTGTGCATTCAATATGAACCATTAGAAGCCACATCCTAAAATTTCAACCCTATCTAACTTCATTTGCTATTTTTCATGCATTTAATGAATTGTTTTGAGCTAAATGACCCTGAAATTAAAAAGCACCACAAATGAACTCTGAAATGGTTGAAACTTGGCATGGTATCATCATTTCACCCACATAGCATGTGCTAAAAAGTTGAGAATGCACTTCGTGATATTCTAGTTAATATTATATTTAACTTCAGTGATATTCTAGATATTCCAGCTACTATTTTAGTTGATTCTTTTTAGATAAAAGTGTTCGCCATTGCAAACACTACTCGTCGTCCGGATCAGAATACCCCCAAGCAGCAGACCCATGGGGCACTAGTGGTGGTACTAGCGGTACAATCTTCATCACATACATCACAATACTTCAGAAAGCTTGCTCACATCATACTAAATATTCTTACACACAAACCGTACTTAAACAGGGACATAATAGCAATAATAGTTCAGATATCCATCACAGAAAGTACTGCATAATTGAAGATACCAATCCTACTCTTCCAGATTGCAAACCTACTCGTCCGAATCAGGAGACCCCCAAGCACTACATAATAGAGATAAAAGTGTTCACCATTGCAAACACTACTCGTCGTCCGGATCAGAATACCCCCAAGCAGGAGATACTAGCGGTACGAGGTGACGCTGCCCATAATTGAAGATTCCAATCCTGCGGTACAACTCGTATGAAACGTACCCATCTATTGCTGCATACTCAATGTTGATAGGGTCAAGTGGGGTCTTCTCCCAATGTTGGTGCCCTGACTTGGGAAATTTTGTCTTCATATCAGCGTAGTCCTCGTCGATCAGGGCGGCTGCCATATCAGCCATTGAAGTCTTGTCATGCTCAAGCCTGAACCTGCCCTGAAGATCAATGTGGCATTCAGCTGGTATCTCAATACCCCAGGTGCACCTCATCTTGATCTTGTCATTTGTTATATCAACGCTAGCAAAATATATGCCGCTGCGAAGGAACTCCATGAGTTTTGGACAGTGCTTGTCACTACTGCAACAACAAAATGGAACAAATATGTTAAATACTGCTGCAACAAGTATATTTTAGAACAAGTATAATAAGAATCATAACAAGTATATTTTAGAACAAGTATAATAAGAATCATAACAAGTATATTTTAGAACAACTATAATAAAAATTCTTATGCAATTTTCCTATCCTCCTATTCCTATTCCTATGCAATTTTCCTAATCCTCCTATTCCTATTCAATTTTCTATTCCTATGCAATTTTCCTATGATCGAATCAAAGAAAAGCCCCAATTTTCCTATGAATCAAAGAAAAGCCCCAATTTTGCTATGAATCAAAGAAAAGCCCCAATTTTCCTATGCATTTTTCCTATGAATCAAGGAAACTATGACATGTTCTCGACATTCCCAATCCTCCTATTCCTATGCAATTTTCCTATCCTATGAATCAAAGAAAAGCCCCAATTAAAACTATGAAAAGTTTCGTATTACCTTGCCCACTGGAAGACCATGGCATGTTGCTTCAAACAAAGTTGGACGACGGCAACATTGCGACCATCGGCCGTGTACTCGAGATCGAGGCCCATGAACTTGTGTTTCTCCTCTTGAAGCCATTCCTCGAACATGGAAAGAAAACCCTCGACTTTCGCGCTGTCGTTCGTGTAGACGACATGGAGATTGGTCGTGCCATGTGCGAGCACGTTCCTGTAGCGAGTTCATGGATTCATGGTGGAGGATGGGGAAGAAGCAGAGAGGAGAGGGAGACGAACAGAAATGGAGGCCGGTCGCGTTACTGTAGCGTTTCCGATGTATATGATCTCGCGCGGAACAACTTCCAAGGCGCGGGATTTGAACGGTTGGGACCTTTAGTCCCGGTTTGAGAAACGAACCGGGACTAAAAGGGCTTGCGCTAGGCGAACGGTTGCCACCACCCCTTTAGTCCCGTTTGGTGACACCAACCAGGACTAAAGGGTCCACACAAACCGGGACTAATGCTTATCCTCACGAACCGGGACTGATGGAGGCATTAGTCCCGGTCCAAAATGCGACCGGGACTAATGCTCCGGTCGAAAGGCCTGAGTTCTACTAGTGCATGGAGACCACCGGGATGATGAAGATGACCTCTGGTGATGGTTTCCCCCTCCGGCAGGGTGCCGGAACGGGCTCCCGATTGGTTTTTCGTGGCTCTGGAGGCTTGCGGCGGCGGAACTTCCGATCTAGGTTTCTTTCTGGGGGTTTCTCGATTTATATGAGTTTTTGGCGTCGGTCTCACGTCAAGGCGGTGCCTGAGGGGCCCACAAGCTAGGGGGCGCGCCCTAGGGGGGGCGCGCCGCCCAGGCTTGTGGCCTCCTCGGTCACTTCCTGGCCCAACTATTTGCTCCAGTATATTTTGTATTTTCCAAAAATATTCTCCGTAAATTTTCAGCCCATTCCGAGAACTTTTATTTCTGCACAAAAACAACACCATGGTAGTTCTGCTGAAAACAGCGTCAGTCCGGGTTAGTTCTAATAAAATCATACCAAAATCATATAAATTCATTGTAAACATGGCATGAATACTTCATAAATTATAGATACGTTGGAGACGTATCACGCCGCGCCCGTATGCTACCGTCGGAGGACCGCGTTGCCGCCCGTCCGTCGGGCGGCGAGGTAGCGCCCGAGCCCCAGGAGGGGGAGTTCGTGGTGTTCGCGTGGCTTCGGCCTGCCGGTGAGCCAATTCTGCCGCTTCTTCATGGATACATTTGATCTCCAGCCGCACCACCTCGGGCCCAACTCCATCCTCTGTCTCTCGAGCTTTGTGACGCTCTGCGAGGGCTACCTCGGACTTCTCCCCTTCGTGGAGTTGTGGAGGAAGCTCTTCTACCTCAAGGCCCTAAGGAACGACGACGAGGCGTACGCCTGCGGGGGCGCGGTGATATGCGTTCGAGGCCCATTGTTCCCCCGCCTCTCCCTCATCGACTCCGTCAAGAGGTGGAACCGGACGTTCTTCTACGTGAAGAACGTCGACCCGGTGCGGGACTACATCCGGCTGCCGTTTTTCGTCAACGCCCCGTCTTTGGGGATAAATTGGACGGGTGACGGGCCGCCTGGAGATCTAGTCACAGAGCTGGGCCGGCTCAAGACCATGAGGGCCGGAGAGGGGCTGGTCGCGGCCGACCTGGTGGCCGCCTTCATCGACCACCGGGTGCTGCCCCTGTAGCAGAGGCCGCACCGGATCTGCGACATGTCGGGCCGGAGGGACCCCTGCCGGCTGTCCACCTTCGACCTGTCAACGTCCCAGGTGGCGAAGCAGGTGAACTCCATCACCAATTTCAAGCTGAAGCCGGGGACTTGGATATTCGGCAAGCTGCCGTACAGCCGGCACGACCCGGCACCCCTGGTACGCCCTGACATGGTAACTTTCTTCCTTCTTCGTTTTTCCCAGCCGGCCACCCCTTGCTCACTTGCCGTGCTGACCGCAGCATTTCGTTCGATAGAACACACTGGACGGCCCACACCCCAGGGTATTCCAGGCGGAACGAGCCGAATCCGACCCGGAGGATTTCGAGCTGGGGGAGGCGTGGAAGAAGGGGCCGACTCCTCGGGGGAGGTCGAGGCGGATGGTGCGATGGGCGACCCGAGAGCCGGCGGGTCTAGAGTGGCTGGTGAGTTCCCCTCCGGACCCTTCATCAAAGATTGGACTGACGACGATGATGATGATGATGATGTCCGGATCCTGGGCGCGCCTCCCCCCACAGCTCGGCGGGAGACACACGGGCGGAGCGAGGAGCGACCGGCTCGTGGCCAGACGGCCGAGGCCTCCCGCCAGGGGAAGAGACCGGCGTCGGGGCAGCCGTCGGTGCCGCCGCCGGCTCGCGAGAGGGTGCGAGCGGCCGCCGTGAAGTCGCCGCCCCGGGCCAGGCGGGTCCTCCCCGTCGTCGCTGGGTAAGCACTTCTTCTGGGCTCTTGTTGGTTTTTTTGGGTTTGTGAGCTGGCAAGCGCCTGAGGCCCTGTATTTTGTCTGCTCCAGGGACGCCATCGAGCTCCACGACACGGAGTCGGCCACCGGCCCTGTGGATGCCGCCAGCCTGCAGGCGCAGGAGCACGCAGCCACGGCGCGGGAAGAGAAGAGGCGGCTCGCGGAGATGCGAGCCGCGAAGGCAGGGGCGAAGGGCGCGCCCTCGCATTCGGGGGCCTCGAGCAGCGGGAGGCAGAGGCGGTCCACCGACCCGGAGCGCGCGACGGACTCTGCGGCAGAATCGACGCGGAGGTCGAGGCCTCCATCGAGCGAGCCACGAGAGCCGGCCGTGGAGATGGCCATGTCCCCGCCCGTGGCGGAAGTGACCCGGCCGGCGGGAGCGGTCCCCGAGCCGGCTCCGGAGAGGGCCCAGCGGGAGGAGGCGGTGGTGACCCCTTCTGCTGTCGAGCCGGCCGCAGCGGGCGTGCCTGTCGCCCCGGCTGTGCCAGAGGCGGCACCGGAGGCACCTGCTGGCGGGAGGAGTGAGCCGGCCCAGCCGGCTGTCGAGCCGGCCCGGCAGGTGGTGGAGCCGGCGGTGCCGGTCGTGGAGGGGCCCGAGGCTAGCTCCCGAGCCTTGTGGTCACCGCCAACCTTCCACCGGCTGCTGCCGTGGTGGACGCCAGGTCGAGTGGCGGATCGAGCCGGTCGAGGAGGACCATGCTGGACGTGATCCGGGACTGGGAGGCGCCGGCTCTCGTCCCGGCCGTTCCTGCCCCGCCAGCCAGCGTCCCAGCCCTTATGCCTGGGGAGCCAGGCCGCATCATGACGCACTGCCGTGAGGGGCTGGCTTGGTTCGCGGAGGCCGCCAAAAGCAATTTTCGGCGCGTGGAGGCGGTGGAGGTGAAACTCTTCTGCCTTGCGTTGAATTTTCAGTGGGGGCGCACGAGCGCACCCACTGTGTGTAGCCCTCGAGATTCGGGCCGGCTACGCGGCTGCGTGGCAGCCGGGCCAGATCTAACCCTCTTTCGTTTGTCTAACTTCTTGTTTCTTGGCGCGGGGCAGGCTGAGAACGCTAGGCAGCAGGCGCTCTTCGATGAGGCGGTCGCTATCCACAACCGCGGCAAGCTCGGCTACTACGGGGTCCAGGAGGAGCTGAAGAAGGCGCAAGGTATGTTTATTCCAGTGGGAGCGTGCGAGCGCACCCACTGGGTGTAGCCCCCGAGAGTCGGGCCGGCTGCTCGGCAGCCGGTCCGGGTCTTCCGCGTTTGAGTAGCTCATGCTTGGTTTTTCGCAGAGGAGCTGATCCCGATTCGGCAGAAGAGGGATGAGCTGGCCTCGGAACAGGACCGGCTGGGGCAGGAGCTCCAGGCGGCTGCGTTGGAGCGGAATCGGCTGGGCAGCCTGGTTGCTGACGGTCAGGCGGCGTAGGAGCGCCTGACCGCGGAGCTGCAGCGGGAGGTGGCGGCCCGGGAGGACGCCGCCAAGCAGGCGGCCGACGCCACCCAGCGGGCCGCCGCTCTTCAGGATGAAGTAGATCACCTCAAGGGGGAGCTCGAGATGCGCGGGGTCGCCCTTGCTCAGGCGGAGGAGGCGCTGGAGAGGGAGCGGAGCGCAGGCCTTCAGTTCGCCCTTGAGATGGATGAGGCCTTCCAGCGTAAGTTTTGTTTTCGAGTCTTCTTCCTTTGCCGACCGCTTTCGACTTGCTTTTGTCTTGTTTGTTGATTCCTCTCTCTCTCTCTCTCTAGACTGGTTCCCGGAGACCCAGCGCCGCGTCGAGCGGGCCGTCGCGAAGCACCGGGAGTGCCTGCGGCAGCGTGAGCAGGAGGTGGAGGAGCACGCCGGCTGGGACGTGCCGGAGCTTGCGCTGGCCGTCGAGAACCGGCTGATCCATGTCCAGCGCTGCATGGAGCGGCTCCTTACGGCCGGCAAGGAGGTGATTTCGGCCCTCTGGCCGGGTCGTGGGGCCCCGGAGGGCCGCGTGGCGTTGTGGCTGGAGAATGCGGTTGCCCGGCTCGAGGTTTGGAAGGCGTCGGCGGCCCGCTCCGGGGCGCAGATGGCCCTTCGGTTTGTCACATCGTGGTACCCCGGCGTCAACCTGGACCGGCTGGTCATGATGCGCGAGGTCCCCAAGGCGGAGCGAGCCGCACGCGAAGGCGCCCTGGTCCGCCGAGCCAACGAGCTGGCGTCTTACGTTGACCCGGACGAGCTCCTGCCGGCGCTAGGTGAAGACGGCGAGCCGGTCGCCGAAGACTCCTTCAGCAATCCTCAGGGCCCTAAGGACGACGAGGTCGCCGACGAGAGCACCGCCTCCAGCACCGGCAGCGACACCGAGGCCATGGAGGAAGAGCCGGCCGGCGATGCGCCGGAGGCCTAGGCGCCCCTCCTTTTCTTTTTACTGTATCCGTTCCTCTTGCTGCAAGACTTGTTTAAGATGCATTTCCACCCATTGGGGGTGTATTGTAAAGAATCATTGGCCTGTGGCCTTTTGCTTATGAATTTGCTTGAAGTTTAAAACGTTTGTGTGTCGGCTCCTCCCCAGCCTTTTACCTTTCGACTCATATTTCACGCATGGGTTCCTTCGGGCTTTTGCCCCGCCTGTCAGCCAGCTGGGAGCCGGTCTGGGACATGGACGGGGCATCGTCCTTGGGGAAAACAGGCGGGCCTTAGAGTCGTCCGGCTAGGGTTGGGGCGAGCCGGCAGAGGCTGGTTTCTAGAGGTAACATGGTCCGGTTGGACCTATCCGGCTGCTACTCTTCAGGTGGTGTTCGCGTGGTAAGTTTCTTTCTACCCCATGGTTCTGCCAGCCGGACAGCTGGGGGCCGGTCTGTGGCTGGGTAGGGAGGGTAGGAAAGGGTTGCTTGCCCATGTTACTTGTCTGCTTCGGAGAAGAGCCGGCGAGCCCCCGGGTCAGGGAGCCGGACCCGGGTGCCTTGCTTAAAAAATGACAAGCCTTCGATGGAACTGAAAAAGGGGCGTGCCCCAAGTGCCGGCTTGGGGGCCCCATTGCATTCATTGAGTTCCAACGGAAGGGAAGATACATACATACACGGGTTTTTTTCCTTAGCAGTAGAACGGTCGAAGGAGTGCCACGTTCCATGGGCGCTCCGTCTCCTCGCCGGAGGCATCTCTTTTGCGCTTCTGCGACTTCTGGGCGTCTATCAGGTAGTAGGCGTTGTTGTGCAGCGCCTTGCTGATAATGAATGGGCCTTCCCATGGGGAAGACAGCTTGTGCTGGCCGGCTGTCCGCTGGATCCGCCTGAGTACTTGGTCCCCCTCGTGGAAGGAGAGGGGCCGGATCCGCTTGCTGTGGTAGTGCCGGAGCTTCTGCTGGTAGATGGCCGTCCGGCTCAGGCCTAGCTCGCGTGCTTCTTCGAGTAGGTCGACGCCGTCTTCTCTTGCTTCCTTCGCATCCTTCTCCGTGTACAGGGAGACCCGAGGCGAATCGAACTCGATGTCAGTGGGGATGATCGCCTCGGACCCGTAAACGAGAAAGAAAGGGGTGTAGCCGGTCGACCGGTTGGGCGTGGTCCTGAGGCTCCAGAGGACGGCCGGCAGCTCGTCGATCCAGCAGCCGGCCAACCGCACGAGGGGCGCCACGAGCCGAGGCTTGAGGCCAGCCAGGATCAAGCCGTTTGCCCTCTCTGCCTAGCCGTTGTCGGTGATGATGCTGTGGGGGACGCCGTAGCGGACCGTGATATCCTTGATGAACCGGACGGTTGTGGGTCCGTCCAGGTTCTTGATGGGTCTGGCTTCGATCCACTTGGTGAACTTGTCGACGGCCACTAGAAGATGCGTCATGCCGCCCCGGACGGTATTGAAGGGCCCTACCATGTCCAGCCCCCAGACGGCAAAGGGCCATGAGAGTGGGATGGTCTGGAGGGCCGTTGCCGGCAGGTGACTCTGCGTGCTGAAGCGCTGGCACCCCTCGCACTTGTCGACCAGCCGCTTGGCCTCTTCCAAGGCCGTCGGCCAGTAGAAGCCGTGGCGGAAGGCCTTGGCCACCAGGGTTCTAGAGGCGGCGTGATGCCCGCACTCGCCCTGGTGGATGTCGAGGAGGATTTCTTGCCCCTTCTCCGGCTCGACGCGGTGTTGGAACACGCCGGTGGTGCTGCGATGGACTAGCTCGCGGTTGATGATGCTGTAAGCTGGGGCGCGGCGCTGGATCTGCCGGGCCTTGTCTTCGTCAGGGGGGAGCTCGCCGCGCAGGAGGAAAGCCAGAATGGGCTGGGCCCACGAGGGGGCCGAGACGGGGGCCGGCCCGAGCTCGATTGGTGCGCCGGGGGCAGCTGGAGCCGCCGGGACCGGCTCGCCAGCCCCCGGGACTGGGATAGCGGGGGGTGCGGTGATCGCCGTCAGGACGGCCATAGAGTAAGATTCAGCTACCACGGGGGTTCCGGATGCCGGAGCCGGCGGTGTTGGCGTTACCGCCGGAGCTGATGGCGCCGGCAGAGCAGCTGGAGCCGACGGCGCCGGCGGAGCTGCTGGAGCAGCCGGTACGAATGTAGACTCCGATTCGGGGGAAGGCTTGATCGAAGGCTTGAGCACCCATTCAAGGGAGACGCCGGCAGGGATGGCCTGCCGGGTGGAGCCGATTTTTGCCAACGTATCGGCCGCCTCGTTGTCCGCTCGGGGGACGTGGTGAAACTCGCAGCCCTCGAAGGAGCCGGTGAGCTGCTGGACGAGGAAGCGATAGCTGGCCATGTTGGCGTCCCTGGCGTCCCATTCGCCAGAGACCTGCTGCACCACGAGGTCGGAGTCGCCGAAGCAGAGGATGCGCTGGATCCCGATCTCCTTGGCGAGCCAGAGGCCGTGGACAAGCGCCTCGTACTCGGCCACGTTGTTGGAGGCGGCAAAGAGGATCTGGAGCGCGTACTTGAGCTGATCCCCCTTCGGGGATGACAAGACGATGGCGGCTCCCAGGCCGGTTCGCATCTTCGAGCCGTCGAAGTGCATGCGCCAATGCGTGGAGTCTGGGGGAGGCAGCACGAACTGGGTCTCGGCCCAGTCGACGAGGAAGTCCGCCATGGTCTGTGATTTGATGGTGATGCGTGGCTCGTACCGAATCTCGTGGTCGGCAAGGGCGATGGCCCATTTGGCGATCCGGCCGGTCGCGTCCCAGCCGCTCATGATCTCGCCGAGCGGGGCCGTGCTCACCACGGTGATGGTGTGCTCCTGGAAGTATTGCTTGACCTTCTTGGCGGCGAAGTATATGTCGTAGCACATCTTCTGGTAGTGGGGGTAGTTCTGCTTGGAGGCGGAAAGGACCTCGCTGAGGTAGTAGACGGGGCGCTGGACCGGCAGCGCTTTGCCCTCCTCTGACCGCTCCACCACCAGCACGACGCTGACCACGCAGGTGGTGGCCGCGATGTATGCGAGCATCGGCTCCTTCTCAGCCGGCGCCGCCAGGATGGGAGCGCTAGAGAATGTGCGCTTGAGGTTGCGGAACGCCTCATCCGCCTGGTCGGTCCACTCGAACTTGGGTGTCTTCCTCATGAGCTGGTAGAGAGGCAGCGCCTTCTCGCCCAGCCGGCTGATGAACCGGCTGAGCGAGGCAAGACAGTCGGCGAACTTCTGGATGTCGACGAGCTTGGCCGGCTTGTGCATGCGCTCGATGGCTCTGATCTTCTCCGGGTTAGCTTCGATGCCGCGGGCGGACACGAAGAAACCCAGGAGCTGGCCGGCTGGCACACCGAACATGCACTTCTCCGGGTTCAGCTTGATATTGTATTCACGCAAGTTGGCGAAGGTCTCCCGGAGATCGTCGAGGAGGCTGAAATGCTTCTTGGTCTTGACGACGATGTTGTCCACGTAGACGTGGACGTTCCTGCCGATCTGCGGCAAGAGGCACTTCTGCATGCAGCGTTAGAAAGTAGCGCCTGCATTCTTCAGGCCGAAGGACATGGTGATGTAGCAGTAGGCCCCTAAAGGGGTAATGAAGGAGGTCTTCAGTCGGTCGGCCGGATCCAGCTTGATCTGGTGATAGCCTGAGTAGGCGTCCAGGAAGGACAGCAGGTCGCAGCCGGCCGTGGAGTCGACAACTTGATCGATCCGTGGCAGGGCGAATGGGTCCTTGGGACATGCCTTGTTCAGGCTCATGTAGTCGATACACATGTGCCAGGTCTTGTTTTTCTTTAGCACCAGGACTAGGTTGGCCAGCTAGTCCGGGTGGAACACTTCCATGATGAAGCTGGCTGCGAGCAGCCGGGCGATCTCCTCTCCTATGGTACGGCGCTTCTCCTCGGAGAAACGGCGCAGGGGTTGCTTGACCGGCTTTGCATCCGGCTGTACATGAAGTTTGTGCTCGGCGAACTTCCTCGGAACACCCGGCATGTCTTTTGGAGACCATGCAAAGATGTCCCGATTCTCACGGAGGAAGTCGACGAGCTCGCCTTCCTATTTGCTGCTGAGGTTGGCGCCGATGGTGACGCACTGCTTGGGGTTGGCCGGGTCGAGCGGCACCTGCCTGGTGTCTTTGGACGGCTGGAACGACGCCTCGCCGGCCGTCTGGGATGGGGGAGCCGGCACGGCCGGCTCGTTGGAGGCGTGAGCCATGAGCCGGTCGAGCTGCCGCTTCTCCTCCGCTATCTCCAGGGCCTCGGCCAGCCGGCTGCCATCGCGAGCGCACTCGATCGACATCTTGTAGTTGCCGGCGATGGTGATGATGCCCTTGGGACCCGGCATCTTGAGCTTGAGGCAGGCATATTGGGGGATCGCCATGAACTTGACGAGGGCCGGCCGGCCCAGCAGCGCGTGGTAGGGGTTGTCGAGGTCCACCACCTCGAACCAGACCGGCTCACGGTGGAAGTGGCTCTGGTCGCCGAAGAGGACGTCGAGCTCGATCTTGCCGATGGGGGTGCAAGACTTTCCCGGCATGATGCCGTGGAAAACCGTCCGGCTTGCTCGCAAGTCTTTCTCCTTGAGCCCTAGCTTGAGCATCGTGTCGCGATAGAGGATGTTGATGCTGCTGCCTTTGTCGACCAACACCCGCGAGAAACGGTAGGTGCGCCTCTCGGAGACGATGGTGGGATCGAGGATGAGGGCGTGGCTGCTTGGGTTTGGCATCACGGCCGGGTGGTCCGCCCGGCTCCAGGTGATCGACTTCTCGGACCAATGCATGAACTGGGGGACCGAGGGGGCAACGGCGTTCACCTCGTGCCGGCGCTGGCGCACGCTGTGTTTGTCGGTTGCTTCACTGGTGAAGACGACGTAGGACCCGTCCTGGCGGGGGAACAAGTCGTGGAGGCGGCTGTCGCTGGCTGCCGAAGCCGGAGCAGGCGGCGGGGCCTGGGCCGGAGCCGGCTCGCGGGGAGCCAGAGGCGAAGGAGCCGGAAGGCCCTCACCTCGGGCCAGCCGCTGGGAGAAGCTGCACTGCCGGAGCGTATGGGTGGCCGGCTTGGCCCCGGAGTGGTGCTTGTAGGGTAGGTCGAGCATTTGCTCGAAGGTAAGCTTGGGCTGCCAGGCGGCCTTGCCGGTGCGCTGACGCTGGCTGGGGCCCTGGGCAGCCGGTTGCTCTTCTTCGATGGTGGCGACCTGCCGGCTCCCGTAGCGGGGGTCCAGCTGGTCGGGCTTGCGTTTGTTGTTCTGCTGCTGCCGGTTGTCGACGGCCGCCCGCGGCGCAGCGGGCGGTAGAGCCGGCTTGGCTGGCATGGTGACCTTCATCCGTATTGCGGAGTCGGCCGTGGCGTACTTGTCCGCCTTGGCCATCAGGTCCGCCAAGGTTGCCGGCTCGGAGCACAAGAGCTTGTGCTTGAGGTGGGTGCCATCGCGGCAACCCTCGATGAAATACTGGATGGCCTGCACCTCGTGCACACCCTCGCAAGAGTTGCGGAGCTCGGCCAGCGCATGAGGTATTCACGGAGGGGCTCCTCCGGCCCCTGGACACACATGGCCAGCTCGCGGGGCCGGCCGGGCCGCTTGTAGGTGCCGGTGAAGTTGCAGACGAACGCTTCCTCGAAGTCCGTCCAGGTGTTGATGCTGCCGGCCGACAGGCTGTTAAGCCAGGTCCGGGCCGAGCCGGTCAACATTAGGGGGGCGTAGCGCACAGCTACACGCTTGTTCCCCCTGGCAATGCCGACCGCGGTGGTGTAGTCGACCAACCAGTCCTCCGGCTTGGCAGAGCCGTTGTACTTCGGGGTGTCGCGAGGGAGAGTGAAGCTGGCTGGGAACGGCTCGTTGCGAATCCGGGGGCCGAAGCACGCCGGGCCGATCGAGCCCTCCTCCTCGAGGAGGGCCGACTGCGCTAGCCGCTCGATGCGGGTCCGAGCGTCGTTCTCGCTCCGCGGGACGTGCGGGCCGAGCCGAGTGGCGAGCTCGGGGTGAACAATTGGGGCAGGCGAGCGGGCACGTTCCCGCCGTGAAGGCGGGGTATGGTCCCGGCTGCGCCGGCTGTTGACGGCCGGCTGCTCGTCTCGCAACCGGGTGCGTCCGTTGTGGGACCCAGCGCCCCGCTGGCCAGAGCCTCGAGGGGAAGAGGCTTGCTGGACCGGCCGGCGCTGGCCAGCAGTAGGCGGAGCGTCCCCCTCAGGGACGGGGATTTCAGAGCCGGCGTTGATGCCGTCGAGCCAGGCCTGCTGGGCGTTGGCGGTGGCGATGAGGTCTTGGATGTGTCGTTCCTGCAGCTCTCGCTCTTCGCCTTCTAGGCCGGCGAGGTCGGCGTAGGCCACGTGGGCGGCCCTCAGGTTGGCGGTTGGCATGTCGTAGGTGGGAAGCCTACCACTGAGGATTTCCGCGACCACGCGGCCGCGGTTGCGGACATCACCGCACCGGCTGGGCTCGTTGCCAGTGGGGGTGAGGCCGTAGGTGGAGTTGTACTCGCGCTGTGCGGACTCCATCCGACGCTTGGTGGTGGCAAGCACGGTTGCCTCATCGAACAGCAGCCGGCGAGCAGCTTCCAGCTCAGCCATAGTCGTGGCTAGGTTCGTTGTAGGCGCAACGGGGGTGCTGAGGCGAGCGGTCGCGGCGGCCACGTCCGCCGTCGCCCTGGCACGTCCGGAGGTCATGGAGGAGCCGGTGGCCATCACCCCGCGCGGACGCGGGAGTTGTTGGCCTCGCCCGGGGCTAGTGCACCCATGGACGAGGGCGGGTCGAGGCAGTCGAGCACCTGGCCAGGGTCCTCGTTGGTAGCTGGCTCGTCGGCGAGGCTCAGCCTACCGATGCGCTCGGTGAGGATGGCGATGTCCATCAGAGGGTCGCTGCCGAGCCGCTCAACGGAGAGGCCGGCAGCGTCGCCCGCAGGGCCAGCGGGGGCGGGGTTCCGCCCCGCGGAAGCAAGCCCCACGAGCGTGCAGTTCCGCCCGGACGTGGGGCGGCCGGGGGAGGTGGTGAAGGGTCCCGCCCGAAGCGTGACTCCGGCCGGCGCCGCGGCTCGCCCCACGGTGGGCGCCAACTATCGTGGTTTGCTCACGGCAGATGCCATGGGGTGGCTTATCGAGAGTGGTTGGGGCCGAAGGACGCCGACGGGCTTCGGGAGCGGGATTAGGCACAAGCGGTGAGGGACACACGATGTACCCAGGTTCAGGGCCCTCCGTGGGAGGTAATACCCCTAGTCCTGCTGGTCTAGTTAGACGGGGGGTGATGTTACAATGGTGCTCCTTGAGCTATTTGTCTAGAGGTGGAAGAAGGAGCAGTCGGCTCCTCTTCCCTTGCTACGTGGGGGTGTAAGTGTGAGATGGGGCGAATGCCTCCGTGCGTGCCTTGCCCAATGCATGGGGTCCTCGGGGGGTTTTATAGGCCAACCCCCCGGCTTACAATATTCCTAAGGTACTAAGAGGGGGGACCCAGCTGGCAGCCTCCCCAACCAGCCAGGGGGGCCGCCGGCTGGGTCGTCTTGTCGCCCGTAGGGCCCACCGACTGCGCGGTCCCATCGCCAGCTGGGGCCCGCCAGCCGGCTCTTCTATTGGCCCGCGCTCACTTGCCGTGGCACGGGCCACCCCGCCCAGCGTCGTCTTGCGCCAGCCAGCCGAAGTCAGCGGTATGGTCGGCAGCGCTGTAGCCATGCCGGGGCAGGTAACGGAGTGGACAGTGGCACAGCGATACTGTGGCTCCGCCGGGTCTCAATCAGTCTTCGGTCAGCGGTACGACTGCCCGGACTGTAGCCATGCGCGCCCGTGCGTCAGCGGCCGCTGTAGCCACATGGGAGTCCGTCGCGGGGGTTGCGTCCTATCAGCGCACTGGGCCGCAGTGGGAGGGGATGGATACCTGCCCGTCCAGAGGTCAGTGGGCAGGCTGGTCGTGTAGCGGCCGGGTGCGCCTGGGCGAGGGCCAGGCAGCCTGCTCCTGTTCAGCCGGCCGCGGGCCAGCCGGTCATTCGCTAGCCGGTCGTGGGCCAGCCGGCCATTCGCCAGCCGGTCGCGGACCAGCCGGCCGCGTAGTTTTTCTGAAATGGGCTTGAACTCCTTCGTCTTGGCATACCCAGGGGTAATAACCCCGTCAGGTACAGACTGTGCAAATGGCAGAAACATCTTGGCCTCGGTGTGAGGAGATGTGTTGCATGTTATAGGCAGGGACACAAGATACCTGAGGCGCATACACAATCAGTTGATATATTACAGGAGATAAGATACTTGGAGAAGAAGAGATAGAGATGGTTAGAATAGATAGATATAGCTAAACGCCTAGACCTATCCTCCTAGGACTCCTGGTTGCGCCATGTGGGACCAGCGATATGTTGCGTGTTAACACCCTCCCTTAAGCACAACTTCATTAAGTTGAGATTATGCTTGAAGTCTTCAAAACTTCGTGTAGCCAACGATTTTGTGAATCCATCTGCAATTTGATCTTTGGAATGCACAAACCTGATTTCAAGTTGCTTCATGGCAACTCTTTATCTCACAAAGTGAAAATCAATCTCAATGTGCTTTGTTCTGGCATGAAAAACTAGGTTAGCAGATAGATAAGTAGCACCAAGATTATCACACCAAGTTCCTTCAGCATGGATTGTAACCATATAATCTCAGCTGTGGCATTAGCTAATGCCTTGTATTCTGCCTCTGTACTAGATCTGGAGACAGTGGCTTGTTTCCTTGCACACCACGATATTAGGTTAGGACCAAAAAATACTGCAAACCACCAGTTGAGCGCCTGTCATCGAGACACCTTGCCCAATCAGAGTCTAAGAAGGCACTAACAAGTGTGGATGATGACTTGCTGAAATTGAGGCCAACATTAAGAGTATTTTTGACATATCTTATTATATGCTTAGCAGCAGTCCAATGGACTGTAGTGGGTGCATGTAGAAACTGACAAACTTTGTTAACAGCAAATGAAATATCAGGTCGAGTAAGTGTCAAATATTGGAATGCACCTACAAGACTTCTATATTTTGTGCTGTCATCTGGGCTCAATGGTTGCCCTTCGGTAAGAGACAATTTTTATGAACTTGATAATGGAGTGGGCGAGGGTTTACAACCTTGCAAGCCAGCCTTTTTTACCAGATCTGTTGCATACTTTTCCTAAGATAGATGAAGTCCATCCTCATGTTTCTTCACTCCAATCCCTAGGAAATAGTACAAGTCCCCAAGATCCTTGAGAGCGAATTCTGCACTAAGATCTTTCAAAAGTCCTGTAATGGCCTCATCATATGAACTGGTGGCAATGATGTCATCCACATATATGAGAACAAAAATGTATGTGTTGTGTTTATTATTGATAAACAGTGAGGTGGTTGTAGGATCAAAAGTATGTCTAGAGGGCGGGTGATTAGACTACTTGACCAAATAAATGTTGGAAATATGCCCTAAAGGCAATAATAAATTGGTTATTATCATATTTCCTTGTTCATGATAATCGTTTCTTATCCATGCTAGAATTGTATTGATCGGAAACTCAGATACATGTGTGGATACATAGACAACACCATGTCCCTAGTCAGCCTCTACTAGACTAGCTCGTTGATCAGAGATGGTCAAGGTTTCCTGATCATAGACATGAGTTGTCATCTGATAATAAAATCACATCATTAGGAGAATGATGTGATGGACATGACCCAACCGTAAGCATAGTAGTTGATCGTCTCAGTTTATTGCTACTGCTTTATCCATGTCAAGTATCTGTTACTACGACCATGAGATCATGCAACTCCCGGACACCGGACGAATACCTTGTGTGTATCAAACGTCACAACATAACTGGGTGACTATAAAGGTGCTCTACAGGTATCTCCGAGGGCATCTGTTGGTTGGCATGGATCGAGACTGGGATTTGTCACTCCGTATGACGGAGAGGTATCTCTGGGCCCACTCTGTAAAACAACATCACAAGAACACTAGTACATAACAGGGCATTGGTCCAGGCCGGGCCAACCCATTAGTCCCGGTTCAGTCACGAACCGGGACCCATGGCTGCGTTGGTCCCGGTTCGTGAGGCCAGGGGGCCGGCCGGGCCTCGTGGGGCATTGGTCCCGGTTCGTCTGGACCCTTTGGTCCCGGTTCCAGACACTTACCGAGACCAATGGGGGTCGCTCCTGGCCCACAACCATTGGTCCCGGTTTGTGGCTGGAACCGGGACCAAATGGGGTCCTTTAGTCCCGGTTCCATCCACGAACCGGGACCAATGAGATGCCTTTATATACCCCCCCCCCCCGCCAGCGAGCAGAGCACTCCACACTGCTCAGTTTTTCTGGCCGGCGAGGGGTGAGCTTTGTGGTGCTCTAGCTCACCTCCTATGCACATGAGGTGTTCGATGAAATGCCCGAGCCACACTTAAGCTTTCTGCTCTCGAAGCTCCTTGTCCAAGCTCCATTTTTCTCAAGATTTGTTTAGATTTGGCGGTCCGTCCTGTCCCGTCCCCGTCCTAACCGCCGTCGATCGCCCGCGTCCATCTCGGCGCCGGCACTACCGTGGTTAGCCTCTTCTTCTTATCTTCTTTCTAAAAGAAAAAAGTTCTTACTTGTATCATTTAGATAGATACTTGTGTAATTTTCTTACTTTTATTATTGTTTGTTATTATATTGACGGGGTTGTTACCCCCGGGTAGGCTAAAGCTGGGGGGGGTTCTCTCCCTCTCTCAAAGAAAAACAATACGGCTGGCGGCTCCCTCGGGGGCCGGCTGGCGGTTTCCTCGGGGCCGGCTGGCGGCTCCCTCGGGGCCGGCTGGCGGCTCCCTCGGGGCCGGCTGGCGGCTCCCTCGGGGCCGGCTGGCGGTTCCCTCGGGGCCGGCTGGCGGCTCCCGCGGGACTGGCCGGCTGCCTCCACAACCGACCTACGAGCGGACCGACGCCCGTCCCATCCCTCTGCACATCGGTACGGCGACAAGACAGGACCTCCTCATCAACCGACCTATGGGCGGACCAACGTCCGTCCCATCTCACCGCGCCTCGACCAGCGACCAGGCGCGACCCCGTTCATCCGCCCCGACGTGGCTACAGTGGTTGCTGACGGCGGCCGACCGTGACAGGGCTTCCTGACAGCGTCGGCACGCCCCCGTAACCACTCCATTGCCTGTCGGGCATGGCTACAGTAAGCCGGCCGCGCCGCTGACTTCGCCCCGACAGACGCAAGACGACGCCTTGGCGGGCCGCCCGTGCCGCGACATGACCGGCACGGGAACCCGCCAAGCGGGTCCCGCCGGCTCCTGACGGACTCGACAGCCGGCGGGCCCTACCGGCGACAAGACCCCTCAGCCGGCGGCCCCCGCAGCCGGCTAAGAGAGGCTGCCGGCTGGGACCCCCCACGACCTTCTATTCGTATTGTAACCCGGGGGGTTAGCCTATAAAACCCCCCGGGCCTCCCCCATGCAACGGGTTCGCGGTTCTCCCCAGCTCCTATTCATACAGACATAGGAGGGCAGCAAAGGCAGGCTAGCCCCTCCTTCCTCCTCTGTCCTTACAGCTCCAGGAGCACCATTGTCTCAACTAGACCAAGCAGGACTAGGGGTGTTACCTCCCACGGAGGGCCCTGAACCTGGGTACATCGTGTGTCCGCCACCGCTTGTGCCTAACCCCGCTCCCGGAGCCCGTCGGCGTCCTTCGGCCCCTCTCGATAAGCCTACCCATGGCATCTGTCGTGACGAAACCACGACAGTTGGCGCCCACCGTGGGGCCGTCCGCGGCGCCGGCCGGAGTCACGCTCCGGGCGGGGCCCTTCACCACCTCCCTCGGCCGCCTCGCGTCCGGGCGGAACCGCATGCTCGTGGGGCTTGCTCCGGCAGGTCCTGCGGGCGACGCGGCCGGCATCTCCGACGACTGCCTCAGCCGCGACCTCGCGCTCAACGTCGCCACGCTCGCTGCGCGGCTCAGCAAGCTGAGCCTCGCCGGCGAGCCGGCGGCTGACGAGTACCCCAGCGGGGTGCTCGACTGCATCGACCCTCCATCGTCCGTGGGCGCGCTCGCCACGGGCGAAGCCATCGCCCCCCATGCCCGCGTGGGGGTGATGGCCACCGCCTCCTCCACCACTTCGGGCCGTGTGCGGGCGGTCGAGGCCGACGCGGCCGCCGCCCGCGCTGGTACCTCCGACCCGCTCGCCGCCGCCCTCCGGGGTCTGAGCACTCCCATCGCCACGACGGCGGACCCCGCCGCCGCCAGAACCGAGCTGGAGGCGGCCCGCCGCCTGATCCTCGACAACGCCACTGCCCTCGCTGCCGAACGACGCCGGATGGAAGCCGCGCAGCGAGAATACGTCTCTGCGTATGGTCTCACCCCGGCTGGCCCTTAGCTCAGCCGGCGTGGGACTGTACGGGAACGCGGCCGCGTGGTCGCGGAGATTCTCGGCGGCCGCCTGCCCGTCTACGACACTCCCGCGGCCAACCTGCGCGCCGCCAAGGTTGCCTACGAGGATTTGGCGACCTTGGAGGCGAGGAGCGCACCGCGCGCGAGCGACACATCAAGGACCTCATCGACACCGCCAACGCCCAACAAGTCGTCCTCACCCCCGGTGGGGCCGTCTCCGAACTTCCCCAGCCCGAAGGCGAGGGTGCTGGGGCTACTAACCGTCAGCCGGCGCAGCACTCCAGCACCCCTCGTCCCTCCGCCCGGCGGAGCGAGGGAAGCGACGTCCGGCACACCCAGCTGCGCGGGAACGAACAGCCGGCTGTAAACAGCCGACGCAGCAACGATCCGGCCGCCAGCCACCGCCGGGACAAGGCTCCGGCTGGCGACGGCCGCCGGGACAAGGCGCCGGCTGGCGGTAGCCGGCGGGACGAAGCTCCGGTCGGCGCTAGCCGGCAGTACCGCGGGCATACTCCTCCACCGCGGCCGGAACCGGCCCGGTCCATCCCGCCGGCCGTCCGCCCCGACCTTGCGGCCCGGCTCGGCCCGCGCGTCCCCCACAGCGACAACGACGCCCGGCTCCGCCTCGATCAGCTGGCGCAGTCGGCCCTCCTCGAGGAGGAGGGCTCGATTGGTCCGGCCTGCTTCGGCCCTCGGATCCGCAACGAGCCATTTCCGCCCGGCTTCACGCTCCCCCGCGACACCCGAAGTACACCGGGGCTGCCAAGCCGGAGGACTGGCTAATCGACTACAGCACCGCCGTCGGCATCGCCAGGGGGAACAAGCGCGTAGCCGTCCGCTACGCCCCCCTCATGCTGATCGGCTCGGCCCGCACCTGGCTGAACAGCCTCGCGGCCGGCAGCGTCAACACCTGGACGGACTTCGAAGAGGCGTTCGTTCGCAACTTCACCGGCACCTACAAGCGGCCAGGCCAGCCCCGCGAGCTGGCCATGTGCGTCCAGGGGGCGGAGGAACGCCTGCGCGACTACCTTACTCGCTGGACCGAGCTCCGCAACTCCTGCGAGGGGGTGCATGAGGTGCAGGCCGTCCAGTACTTCATCGAAGGCTGCTGCGACGGCACCCACCTCAAGCACAAGCTCTTGTGCTCCGAGCCAACCTCCCTGGCGGACCTAATGTCCAAAGCGGACAAATACGCCACGGCCGATTCCTCCATGAGGATGAAAGCCAAGGCACCAGCCAAAACGGCTCCACCCCCCGCCGCGCTGCGTGCGGCAGCCGACAACCGGCAGCAGGGCACCAAGCACAAAAACGACCAGCCCGACTCCCGCTACGGGAGCCGGCAGGTTGCCTCGCTTGAGGAAGAGCAGCTGCCTGCCCAGGCTTCCGGCCAGCGGCAGCGCATCGGCAAGACTGCCTGGCAGCCTAAGCTCACGTTCGAGCAAATGCTCGACCTCCCCTGCAAAAACCATTCCGGTGCCAAACCGGCCACGCACACGCTCCGGCAGTGCAGCTTCTCACAGTGATTGGCCCGGGGGGACGGCCTCCCGGCTCCCCCCGTGCCGCCTGCCCGCGCGCCGGCTCCGACTCCAGCCCCGGCGCCGGCTCCGGCTCAGGCTCCGGCCCCGGCTCAGAACGACGGCCGGTTACTCGATCGGTTCCCCGACCAAGACGGCTGCTACGTCGTCTTCACCAGCGAAGAGACGGACAAGCATGCCCAGCGCCGGCTCCACCATGAGGTGAACGCCACCGTGCCCGTGACTCCCCAGTTCATGCACTGGTCCGAGAAGCCGGTCACGTGGAGCCAGGCCGACCACCCGGCCGTGATGCCAAACCCGGGCAGCCATGCCCTCGTCCTCGATCCCACCATCGCCTCCGAGAGGCGCACGTGCCGCTTCTCGCGGGTGCTGATCGATGGGGGCAGCAGCATCAACATCCTCTACCTTGACACAATGCTCAAACTGGGGCTCAAGGTGGAGGACCTACAGTCCAGCCGGACGGTTTTCCACGGCATCGTGCCGGGAAAGTCCTGCACCCCCGTCGGCAAGATCCAGCTCGACGTCCTCTTCGGCGGCCACGACCATTTCCGCCGCGAGCCGGTTTGGTTCGAGGTGGTGGACCTTGACAGTCCCTACCACGCACTGCTGGGCCGACCGGCCCTCGTCAAGTTCATGGCGATCCCCCACTACGCCTACCTCAAGCTCAAAATGCCGGGCCTCAAGGGCATCATCACCATCACCGGCAAGTACCAGATGTCAATCGCGTGCGCGCGGGACGGCAGCCGGCTGGCCGAGGCCCTGGAGATAGTGGAGGAGAAGCGCCAGCTCGACCGGCTGGTGGCTTTCGCCTCTGCCCAGCCGGCCGTGCCGGCTCCTCCGTCCCAGTCAGTCGGAGAAGGCTCGTTTCAGCCGTCCAAGGACACCAGGCAGGTGCCACTGGATCCGGCTAACCCCACCCAGTGCGTGACCATCGGCTCTCGCCTCAACAGCAAATAGGAAAGCGAGCTCGTCGATTTCCTCCGTGAGAATCAGGACATCTTCGCATGGTCTCCCAAAGACATGCCGGGTGTCCCGAGGAAATTCGCCGAGCACAAACTTCACGTGCGACCGGACGCGAAGCCGGTCAAGCAACCCCTGCGCCGTTTCTCCGAGGAGAAGCGGCGTACAATAGGAGAAGAAATCGCCCGGCTACTCGCAGCCGGCTTCATCATGGAAGTTTTCCACCCGGACTGGCTGGCCAACCCAGTTCTGGTGCTGAAGAAGAACAAGACCTGGCGCATGTGTATCGACTACACAAGCTTGAACAAGGCATGCCCCAAA
This sequence comes from Elymus sibiricus, assembly GCA_039707655.1. Taxonomy (NCBI): domain Eukaryota; kingdom Viridiplantae; phylum Streptophyta; class Magnoliopsida; order Poales; family Poaceae; genus Elymus; species Elymus sibiricus. The sequence goes on from CM077671.1 coordinate 486,589,196, forward strand.
GACCCATTCGCCCTGCCGCGGATCGATCAAGTCATCGACTCCACGGCCGGCTGCGACCTGCTGTCTTTCCTCGACGCCTACTCCGGCTACCACAAGATAAAGCTGGACCCGGCGGACCGGCTCAAGACCTCCTTCATCACCCCCTTTGGAGCCTACTGCTACATCACCATGTCCTTCGGCCTAAAGAATGCAGGCGCTACCTTCCAGCGCTGCATGCAGAAGTGTCTCCTGCCTCAGATAGGCAGGAACGTCCACGTCTACGTCGACGACATCGTCGTCAAGTCCAAGAAGCATTTCGGCCTTCTCGACGATCTCCGAGAAACATTCGCCAACTTGCGCGAATACAAGATCAAGCTCAACCCGGAGAAGTGTGTCTTTGGCGTCCCAGCCGGCCAACTCTTGGGTTTCTTCGTGTCCGCTCGCGGCAGCGAAGCTAACCCCGAGAAGATCAGTGCAATCGAGCGCATGCCCAAGCCGGTCCGGCTCCGCGACGTCCAGAAGTTCACCGGCTGCCTCGCCTCGCTCAGCCGGTTCATCAGCCGGCTGGGCGAGAAGGCTCTGCCCCTCTATGGCCTCCTGCGCAAGACGGCTCTAGTCGAGCCGGGCCGCGACCCCTCGAAGAGGCCGGCTCTGTTCGACTGGTCCGACGAGGCGGACGAGGCGTTCCGCGGCCTCAAGCGGGCCCTCACCAGCGCGCCCATCCTGGCCGCGCCGGCTGAGAAGGAGCCTTTGCTCGCCTACATCGCCGCAACCACGCGCGTCGTCAGCGTCGTCCTGGTGGTGGAGCGGCCAGAGGAGGGCAAAGCGCTGCCGGCCCAGCGCCCCGTCTACTACCTCAGCGAGGTCCTCTCTGCCTCCAAGCAAAACTACCCGCACTACCAGAAGATGTGCTACGGCGTATATTTCGCCGCCCAGAAGATCAAGCAGTACTTCCAGGAGCATGTCATCACCGTCGTCAGCACCGCGCCGCTGGGCGAAATCATGAGCGGCCGGGACGCCACCGGCCGGATTGCCAAGTGGACCATCGCCCTCGCCGACTACGAGATCCGGTACGAACCTCGCACCGCCATCAAATCTCAAGCAATGGCTGACTTCCTCGTCGACTGGGCCGAAACCCAGTTCGTACCGCCTCCACCCGACTCTACGCACTGGCGCATGCACTTCGACGGCTCGAAGATGCGAGCCGGCCTGGGAGCCGGCATCGTCTTGTCGTCTCCCAGGGGAGACCAGCTCCGGTACGCCCTCCAGATCCACTTCTCCACCTCCAACAACGTGGCCGAGTACGAGGCCCTCGTCCACGGCCTCCGGCTCGCCAAGGACATCGGCATCCAACGCATCATATGCTTTGGCGACTCCGACCTTGTGGTGCAGCAGGTCTCTGGCGAATGGGACGCCAGGGACGCCAACTTGGCTAGCTACCGCTTCCTCGTCCAACAGCTCACCGGCTCCTTCGAGGGTTGTGAGTTCCACCACATCCCCCGAGCGGACAACGAGGCGGCCGATACGTTGGCAAAGATCGGCTCCACCCGGCAGGCCATCCCAGCCGGCGTCTCCCTCGAGCGGCTGCTAAAGCCTTCGATCAAACCATCTCCCGAATCGGAGTCTATCTTCGTGCCGGCTAACGCGGCCGGCCCCTCGACGGGCCCGGCTGCCCAGCCAGTCCCGCCGGCTGCGGCGACTTCATCGGCCCCGCCACCTCCGGCAGCGGCAACTCCGCCGGCTGCGCCACTGCCGGCCGCCCAGCCGGCACTGCGCACCCCGGTTGCCGAGCCGGACTCATCCACGACAGCCGGCCCAGAGCCCGCGGCTGTCATGATGGCGATCGACGTTCCTCACGACACCTCCCTCCCGGGGACTAGCGAGCCGGTCCCGGGGGCTGGCGAGCCGGCCCCGGGGGCTGGTGAGCCGGTCTCGGGGGCTGGTCTCCCGGACCCGGGGGCTGCTGCGACCTCCGACGTCCCGCTTGGGCCCGAGCCGGCTCCCGTCTCAGCTCCCTCGTGGGCTCAGCCCATCCTGGCGTTCCTCCTACGTGGCGAGCTTCCCTCCGACGAGGCCACGGCAAGGCAAATCCAGTGCCGAGCCCCGGCCTACGGCATCATCAACCACGAGCTGGTTCATCGCAGCACCACCGGCGTTTTCCAACGCTGCGTCGAGCCGGAGAAAGGGCAAGAAATCCCCCTCGACATCCACCAGGGCGAGTGCGGGCATCACGCCGCCTCCAGGTCCCTGGTGGCCAAGGCATTCCGCCACGGTTTCTACTGGCCGACCGCTCTGGAGGCGGCCAAGAAACTGGTCGACGAATGCGAAGGCTGCCAGCGCTTCAGCACGCAGAGCCACCTGCCAGCCACTGCCCTCCAAACCATCCCCCTCTCGTGGCCCTTTGCGGTCTGGGGGTTGGACATGGTGGGGCCCTTCAAGACCGCTCGAGGCGGCATGACACACCTGCTGGTCGTCGTGGACAAATTCACCAAGTGGATCGAGGCCCGGCCGATCAAGAAGCTGGACGGCCCCACGGCCGTCCGGTTCATCGAAGACATCACGGTTCGCTACGGCGTCCCCCACAGCATCATCACCGACAACGGCACGAACTTCGCCAAGGGCGCGCTAGCGCGCTTCTGCTCTAAGCAGGGCATCCGGCTCGATTTGGCGTCCGTCGCCCATCCGCAATCGAACGGACAGGTCGAGAGGGCCAACGGCCTGCTCCTGTCCGGCATCAAGCCCCGGCTCGTGACGCCGCTGACCAGGTCGGCCGGCTGCTGGATCGAAGAGCTGCCGGCTGTCCTCTGGAGCCTAAGGACCACGCCCAACCGGTCGACTGGCTACACCCCTTTCTTCCTCGTGTATGGGTCCGAGGCAATCATCCCCACCGACATCGAGTTCGATTCGCCTCGGGTTTCCCTGTACACGGAGAAGGACGCGAAAGAAGCAAGAGAAGACGGCGTCGACCTCCTCGAGGAGGCCCGCGAGCTGGCCCTAAGCCGGACGGCCATCTACCAGCAAAAGCTCCGGCACTACCACAGCAAGCGGATCCGGCCACTCTCCTTCCGCGAAGGGGACCTGGTGCTCAGACGGATCCAGCGAACCGCCGGCCAGCACAAGCTGTCCTCCCCATGGGAGGGCCCGTTCATCATCAGCAAAGCGCTGCACAACAACGCGTACTATCTAATAGACGCCCAGAAGCCGCAGAAGCGCAAGAGAGACGCCTCCGGCGAGGAGACGGAGCGCCCGTGGAACGCAGCGCTCCTCCGTCCATTTTACTGCTAAAAAGCCAGTGTATGTATGTATCCTTCCCTTTTGGGTTTTATGAATGCAATGGGGGCCCCGAGCCGGCACTCGGGGCACGCCTCTCTTTTGTTCGATTCCTCCGAAAGGTTTCCTGCGCCTTAAGGCACGTCACCCGGGTCCGGCTCCCGGGCCCGGGGGCTCGGCCGGCTCCCCTCCGAGGCGGACGAATAATGTGAGCAAGCAATCCTTCGCCTCCCCACCCTAACCAGCCACAGACCGGCTCCCAGTTGTCCGGCTGAAGGGGCCATGGGGTACGAAGGAACTTCTCACACAAAGGTCAGCCAACGAACGGCAGCCGGACTGGCCCGACCGAACTGTGCTATTTCTAGCAACCGGCCACTACCGACTCAACCTAGTCCTAGCCGGTTGACTCTAAGAGCCCGCTAGTTTTCCCGAGGGTGAAGCCTCGTCCCTGTCCCAGACCGGCTCCCAGCTGGCTGGCAGGCGGGGCGGAAGCCGGAAGGAACACCGGCGCGCGACACAAGTCAAAAGGCGAAAGGCAAAAGAAGAGCCGGCACGCACAAATTTTTTACGGCATAAGTTAAAACGATAAAACGGCCACAGGCCAAAGGCCCACGGCCACGAGTTCATTACATATACACCCCCAGTGGGTGGAATTGCAGTCTAAAGCAAAATGCAGAAAAGAAAAATCCTAAGTGGTGGAAGCCTCGGGCCGGCCCGCCTCCGGTGCCAGCGCCTCCGAGGTCGGCGCCTCCGGGGCGGCTGAAGAAGAAGCTCCCGCCTCCGCGTCCGGAGCCGGCTCGGACTCGGCGTAGTCATCGGAGTCAGATTCTCCGTCGTCCGTCTCGGCGGCGCTTCCCTCCGGGTCGTCCAGGGCGAGCGTGTACTGGTCCTCCGGGATCACCACGCCGTCCGCCCCGCGCTCCGGGACGTACTCGTCACACGCGGCGAAGGATGCAAGGTCGCTCGCCCTCACCTCCAGCGCGTCGGCCACCGCCTCCAACTCCGCGTCGGCGCCGGCACACTGGGCCGTGAGCAGATCCAAGTTCAACCCGGGGTACCACGACCGGGCAATCCGAAGCGCCATGCTCGCACCGGCACGCGCCGCGGAAGCCCTCCAGGCGTCCACCCGCGCGGTTCCAAACTCCAGCCACCTCGACAAACGGCTCATGGAGACCGGCTCCACCGCGTAGGGCCAAAGAGTGCGCACCAGCGCCGAGCCGGCCGCCTGGAGCCGCCTCAGGGCCCGGACCACCTCCGACAGCCGCGCTGAGGCGGCGATCCCCACCTCATCCAGGGTCCAGGGGGCAAGCTGTCCAACGGTTTCCCCCTGCGCCCGCCGGTCCTCACGATGGGCCTCCACGGCCACCTCCGCGGCCTCCTGCGTTCCGGGGAAAAACCCTGAGGCTCAAGAGAAGAAAACGAGGGATGAGCAGAACGGCAAGACAGAAAAACCAACGAGCAAGGCGATAGAAGCTCACCGAGCAGCATTCGGTCCACTTCGTGCCCTTGTTCCTGCAGCTGCGCCTCCCTGGCGGACGACTCCTGGCGCTGGCGCTCGTGTTCGTTTCGGGCCGCCTTCACATCTTCGGCCGCCTTGGCTAGGGCGACGTCCTTGGCCTCCAGCTCCTGGCGGAGGACCTTCTCCCGCTCCTCCGCCTCCCGACGAAGGGCCACCTCTTGGTCCGCCAGCGCTTGGCGATGGGCCGCCTCGCGCTCCTCCCGCTCCGCCTTCGCCTGGTCCGTCTCCCTGCGGAGCCGGTCGCGCTCCGTCGTCAGGAGGACCCGCTCCTCGCCAAGCTGCACCACCTGGCGCCGGAGGCTGACCGTCTCGGCATGAGTGGCTTCACGAGAAGAGGTGGCCGCTGTCAGAAACCCAGCAAAGAAAAGGATTTAGCCCGCCTCCGTCGCAGCCGGCCGGGTCCCCGGGGGCTACGCCCAGTGGGTGTGCTCGCGCGCCCCCATTGGAAGAATCGCAAAGGCACGTACCTCGCAGGTCCGCGGACATGACGGCGAGCCGGTTTTCGGCTCCCCGGTACAACCCCAGCAGGGTGTTGTACGCGGCCACCCGGCGATCGTGCGCCGACTGCAAAAAGAATACAAGACAGCTTTAGGCTCGAACCACCTGCGTCCCAGCCGGCTCGAGCCTCGGGGGCTACACCCAGTGGGTGCGCTAGCGCGCCCCCACTGGAAAAAACAAGAAACGCCGAGTCAAGAAAAGAAGAAAGCTTACCGCGACAGCTTGCTCCAGGTTCACCAGCCGGTCGTTGGCGGCCCGAGCGTCCTGCGACGTCTGGGCGCGGCAGGCGGCAAACGCGTCCACGACGGCGGCCACCGCCGCCCCGAGCGCGTTCGGCGGTTCGCCAAGAGCCGGGATCCCGGCTGCAGCCCAGGTCTGCTAGGGTCAGCCCCCGTCCGCGGGCCCTCCTTTGTCGGAGACCACGATGGGCCCGGCTCCTCCCGTCGCGGCCGTCTCCCCGGCCGTCGCGGCCCTCGCCTCCGGCGCTCCGCCTCCGGCGGTCCCTCGCCGACTCACCCCCGGAGTCGGCGCCTCCGGAACCGGCACCTCCGAAGCCGGAACTTCCGGGGCCGGCACGTCCGGTGCCGGGGTCTCGACCACCAAGTTCTCCTCCGCCTCCGGCGGCACGTCACCCGCCCCCGGCTGGGCGGCGTCGCGCTCCCTCTCCGCCGCGTCCCCCGCGGCCTTCGTGTCCGCCTCCGCCCGTCGCTCGGCGTCGTGGTGGTCTTTCGACCTCCTCTCCCGACTGCGGGGAAACGGCTCCCACGCTCCACCAGCGGCCTCCCCGCTGGTTCCTCCCCGCTTCTCCGCCGCCTCTTCCCACGGGCGGAGTTCCTCGACGCGCCGCTCCTGCTGAGCCGCCTCGAGGTCAAGCCACGCCTGGCGCTCCCTCTCCTCGGCGGCTGTCGGCGCCGCCGTCCTCGCCGCCTGGGGTCCTCCCCAGGGTGCGCGCCTCCCTGGTCACGACGAAATAAGCGACCGGGGAGAAAAAGCGGAACAAACCAGGATGAAAGAAAAAGACTCACCCAGCAACGACCGGGATCATCCGCCTCGCGGGTCCCGCCTGGGAGACCCTCTGCTTCTTGCCCCCGCCTCCGCGGCTGCCGCCCGACTGCGCGGCCGCCACGCGTTTGGGCGCCGGCTTGGCAACGGCCGGCCGTTTCCCTTTGTCGCCCGTGTCCGGGCCGCCCCGGCTGGAGCCGCTGCCGGCTCGATGCTGGCGCTTCCGCGGCGCCGCCACCTCGTCCTCCGAAGCCTCAGGCTCCTCCGGAGCCTCTGCAACACGCAACGCCTCCGTCTCAGCGTCATCATCGGTCCAGTCCCGTAGGAGCGTCTGGGGAGGAGACTCACCCGTCGACTCGGCCTCTTCGGCCTCGTCCTCCTCCGACTCCGCCTCGCCGGCTTCGGACGCACCGGCTCGCTCGGAGTCGGCCGGCTCCACGTCGTCGGCGTCCTCGACCTCCTCAGGGTCCGACTCCGCCGTGTCGGCGGCCGGTGGCCCGTAGTTCTGCAGCAGCGGGAAAACCTGCGTGCGGGCAAGGCGGCGCGCCGTCAGGCCAAGGAGGAGAGGGGCGGGCCTCGGAAAGCACGGGCGAAGGAAGGCGGCTAGACACTTACCCGTGGAGCCGGGTGGCTCCGGCTGTACGGGGTCTTCCCCCATTGCCACTCGCCCTCCTTCATCTTCGCCGTCGTGATGGCGTTTACCCTCCTCGCCACGTGAGCCGGCTTCAGCTCCTTGGTGGAGAGCCGGCAGGGGTCGTGGCGTCCTCCCATCTGGCAGATAAGGTGCGGCCGCCTCTGCAGCGGCTGCACCCGGCGTGCCACCATCGTGGCCAGCAGGTCGGTGGCCTTCAACCCCTCCGACCCGGTCATCTCGAGCAGGCGCTCGCAGAGCCGGTCCGCCGTCTCGGGCGCCTGAAGCGAAGCCGCCCGCCAGTTCAACATCGCAACCGGCGGGTTGTTGGCGAAGTCGGGGAGGTTGATGTAGTCCTCCTCCGGCTTCACGTTCTTCACGTAGAAGAACCCTCGCTGCCAGCCCTTCACCGACTCGTGCAGCGGGAGCTTCTCGAAGCCGGTCCCCTTGCGGATGTGGATCATGGCGGCCCCACAGGCAGTCATCACCGCCTGCTTCGTCGCCGGATTCTTCACCGTCTGCCGCTTGAGGAAGAAGAGCCGGCTCCAGAAGTCAAGCCTCGGCTCCTCCCCCAAGAACCCTTCGCAAAGGGTGACGAACGCCGCCAGCTGCAAGACGGCGTTGGGGGCGAGATGATGCGGCTGCAGGCCAAACCGCGTCAGGAAGCGGCGGAAGAAGGCGCTCGCCGGCAGCCCGAACCCGCGGAGGAAGTGATCGGCGAAGACGACCACCTCGCCCTCCCGCGGGGCCGGGGAGTTCTCCGGCCCGGCAATACGCGCCTCCAAGTGCGCCTCCGCCGTAAGCTTGCGGCGCTGGTGGAGGTGCTCGATGAACGTCTCCTCCACGATGCTGTCGTCCCACGAGCCCTTGACCGCCATGGTCGTCGGAGGCGCTTGCGGTCGCGGCGGGGGCGCGGGTGCTGGGCGGCGGCGCGAGCTTTCCGCGACGGCGAGCGGCGGCACGGCGTGCCCGCGCGCACTACCCTCTCGCTCTCTCTTTCTCGTCGAGGGAGGGGGTGAGGGGCGACGAAGACGATGCGACAAGGGCGGGGGGGAGCGAATGGGCCGTTCCTCTCCTCTCCCCCTCGCCATTTAAACCCCATGCGGGCGATCGTGGGGGGCGGATTCATTGCGCGCGACCCCCACGATTCCCATCGCGTGCGGGGCGGGCGTTATGGCGCTCGGGAACGCCAACCGACGGCCCGCGCCATAAAGGATCCTTGTGCGCGGGCCGAGGCCGCGGTCGTGGGGAGACCCACCCCCCGGTCCGGTCTTTTCTGCCGTGTGGCCTGTCAGGCCACGGCCCGCTGCGAGGCCACGGCCCGCTGCGCCATCCGCATGGCGCGGCCCCTCTGCCCGGTGAGGGGCTTAAGGCGGTATGCGAAGCATCGGCCGGCTGAGGCGCCGGCCACCGCTTGCCCGCGGCGTCTGGTTCTCGCAGCGCCCCGCGGCGCAAGGGCGATCTTCAAGCCGGCGAGGACCGCCGCGGCTCGTCGGCGGGCCTCCCCGGCTTCGGGGACTACTGACGGGGTTGTTACCCCCGGGTAGGCTAAAGCTGGGGGGGTTCTCTCCCTCTCTCAAAGAAAAACAATACGGCTGGCGGCTCCCTCGGGGGCCGGCTGGCGGCTCCCTCGGGGCCGGCTGGCGGTTTCCTCGGGGCCGGCTGGCGGCTCCCTCGGGGCCGGCTGGCGGCTCCCGCGGGACTGGCCGGCTGCCTCGCGGCCGGCTGCCTCCACAACCGACCTACGAGCGGACCGACGCCCGTCCCGTCCCTCTGCACATCGGTACGGCGACAAGACAGGACCTCCTCATCAACCGACCTATGGGCGGACCAACGTCCGTCCCATCTCACCGCGCCTCGACCAGCGACCAGGCGCGACCCCGTTCATCCGCCCCGACGTGGCTACAGTGGTTGCTGACGGCGGCCGACCGTGACAGGGCTTCCTGACAGCGCCGGCACGCCCCCGTAACCACTCCATTGCCTGTCGGGCATGGCTACAGTAAGCTGGCCGCGCCGCTGACTTCGCCCCGACAGACGCAAGACGACGCCTTGGCGGGCCGCCCGTGCCGCGACATGACCGGCACGGGAACCCGCCAAGCGGGTCCCGCCGGCTCCTGACGGACTCGACAGCCGGCGGGCCCTACCGGCGACAAGACCCCTCAGCCGGCGGCCCCCACAGCCGGCTAAGAGAGGCTGCCGGCTGGGACCCCCCACGACCTTCTATTCGTATTGTAACCCGGGGGGTTAGCCTATAAAACCCCCCAGGCCTCCCCCATGCAACGGGTTCGCGGTTCTCCCCAGCTCCTATTCATACAGACATAGGAGGGCAGCAAAGGCAGGCTAGCCCCTCCTTCCTCCTCTGTCCTTACAGCTCCAGGAGCACCATTGTAACCTCACCATTGTCTCAACTAGACCAAGCAGGACTAGGGGTGTTACCTCCCACGGAGGGCCCTGAACCTGGGTACATCGTGTGTCCGCCACCGCTTGTGCCTAACCCCGCTCCCGGAGCCCGTCGGCGTCCTTCGGCCCCTCTCGATAAGCCTACCCATGGCATCTGCCGTGACGAAACCACGACATATATAGTGCCATGGTCATGGTATCCGCCCACGTCGGCCCTCGTCCGGTCTATGATTCGGATGTGGTATATATTATCTTTTATAACTATTTGTTTTATTTAGTGTTTATGACAATTATGCCGACCAACGTGACATAGATGTGTTTATCTAGGAGGTATGTGAACCGGAAATTCCAACCGACCCTCTTGTCGAGAGGTTAAATTTAGTTGAAAAAGAAAACGAGGATTTGAAAGAAAAATTGAAAAGAATTGAGGAGGAGAAGATGAAATTGGAGTTGCATGTTGCCGATGTCGTCGATGACCACAAGATCAAGATGGATGCAATGCGCTTGAAGATTAGAAAGATAAGAAAATATGCCATTGATAATGAGGCTTGGTATCATTATGCTGTTGGATCAATTGTTACCTTAGTTGCCATTATGATCGCATTTGTTGTTGCATTTAAATGTTTTACATAGTTGTATCTTAGTTTCAATTTATGTTTTAATTAGATGCTCTAGAGAGCTGTATGTTGTTCTATGAGAACTATGTGTGAACTTTATGTATTTATTTTTTCAATAATAACATTTGATCACTTCTCTATTCACTTCTCTATTCATTTGCCCTCGTCCGGTCTATGATTCGAATGTGGTATATATTATCTTTTATAACTATTTGTTTTATTTAGTGTTTATGACAATTATGCCGACCAACGTGACATAGATTTTTTAATCTAGGAGGTATGTGAACCGGAAATTCCAACCGACATAGAAATTATTGTCGAGAAGTTAAATTTGGTTGAAAAAGAAAACAATTACTTGAAAGAAAAATTACAAAGAGTTGAAGAGGAGAAGATGAAGTTGGAGTTGCATGTTGCCGATGTCGTCGACGATCACAAGATCAAGATGGATGCAATGCGCTTGAAGATTAGAAAGATTAGAAAATATGCCATTCATACTGAGGCTTGGTATCATTATGCCGTTGGATCAATTGGTACCTTAGTTGCGGTTATGATCGCATTTGTTGTTGCATTTAAATTTTCTAGTTTCAATGTATGTTTTAATTAGATGCTCTAGAGAGCTATATGTTGTTCAATAATGAGAACTATGTTTGAACGTTATGTATTTGTTTTGGTCACTACTGTACTTTGGCTTTAATGTGATGATGAATTTCTATTAATTTGGTCACTTCGCTATTCATGATATGCACGCAGATGAACCGGCAATGGATGTACGGTGACCGACGCACCTCCGAGTATATTGAGGGCCTGCATAATTTTCTCGAAGCGGCTGAGGCAAACAAGCAGAATGGTTTTATGCATTGTCCATGTACTGTCTGTGAGAATACGAAGGCTTTCTCCAACTATAAAACCCTTCACTTCCACCTGCTTCAGAAGGGTTTTATGCCACACTATAATGTTTGGACCAAGCACGGAGAAAGAGGGGTTATGATGGAAGACAACGAAGAAGAAGAGGATGACGACAACTACCCGCCCCCTGAATACGGTGATGCTGCAATGGGGGAAGCTGAAGATCAAGAGGAACCAGACGATGTGCCCGATGATGATCTTCGCCGGGTCATTGTTGATGCACAGAGAGAATGCGCAAGTGAAAGGGAGAAGTTGAAGTTCGATCGCTTGTTAGAGGATCACAAAAAAGGGTTGTACCCAAATTGCGAAGATGACAACAGAAAGCTCGGTACCACACTGGAATTGCTGCAATGGAAGGCAGATAATGGTGTATCTGACAAGGGATTTAGTTCGCTTCTGAAAATAATCAAGAATAAGCTTCCAAAGGATAACGAATTGCCCGGCAGTACGTACGAAGCAAAGAAGGTTCTATGCCCTCAAGGATTGGAGGTGCAGAAGATACATGCATGCCCTAATGACTGCATCCTCTACCGCGGTGGGTACGAGGATTTGAATGCATGCTCGGTATGCGGTGCCTTGCGGTATAAGATCAGAAGAGATGACCCTGGTGATGTTGAGGGCCAGCGCACCGGGAAAAGGGTTCCTGCCAAGGTGATGTGGTATGCTCCTATAATACCACGGTTGAAACGTTTGTTCAGAAACAAAAAGCATGCCGAGTTGATGCAATGGCACAAAAAAGACCGTAAGAAAGACGGGAAGTTGAGAGCACCCGCTGACGGGTCGCAGTGGAGAAAGATCGAGAGAAAGTGGACCGACTTTACAGGTGACCCGAGGAACGTATGGTTTGGTTTAAGTGCAGATGGCGTTAATCCTTTTGGGGAGCAGAGCAGCAAGCATAGCACATGGCCTGTGACTCTATGTATGTATAACCTTCCTCCTTGGTTGTGCATGAAGCGTAAGTTCATTATGATGCCAGTGCTCATCCAAGGCCCTAAGCAACCCGGCAATGACATTGATGTGTACCTAAGGCCATTAGTTGATGAACTTTTACAGCTATGGCATGGAAGAGGTGTATGTGTGTGGGATGAGCATGCACAAGAGGAATTTGACCTACGAGCGTTGTTGTTTGTAACCATCAACGATTGGCCTGCTCTCAGTAACCTTTCAGGACAGACAAACAAGGGATACCACGCATGCACACACTGTTTAGATGACACCGACAGTATATATTTGGACAAATGCAGGAAGAATGTGTACCTGGGGCATCGTCGATTTCTTCCGACCAACCATCAATGTCGAAAGAAAGGAAAGCATTTCAAAGGTGAGGCAGATCACCGGAAGAAGCCCGCCCTCCGTACTGGTGATCACATACTTGATATGGTCAATGATTTACAAGTAATATTTGGAAAGGGTCCTGGCGCACTATCTGTTCCGACTGACGATGCGGGACGCGCACCCATGTGGAAGAAGAAATCTATATTTTGGGACCTACCCTATTGGAAAGACCTAGAGGTCCGCTCTGCAATCGACGTGATGCACGTGACGAAGAATCTCTGCGTGAACCTGCTAGGCTTCTTGGGAGTGTATGGGAAGACAAAAGATACACCGGAGGCACGGGAGGAACAGCAACGTGTGCATGAAAAAGATGGCATGCATCCAAAGCAGTATGAAGGTCCTACCAGCTACGCTCTTACCAAAGAAGAGAAGGAAATCTTCTTTGAATGCCTGCTCAGTATGAAGGTCCCGTCTGGCTTCTCGTCGAATATAAAGGGAATAATAAATATGGCAGAGAAAAAGTTCTAGAACCTAAAGTCTCATGACTGCCACGTGATTATGACGCAACTGCTTCCGGTTGCATTGAGGGGGCTTCTACCTGAAAACGTTCGATTAGCCATTGTGAAGCTATGTGCATTCCTCAATGCAATCTCTCAGAAGGTGATCGATCCAGAAATCGTGCCAAGGTTAAGGAGTGATTTGGTGCAATGTCTTGTTAGTTTCGAGTTGGTGTTCCCACCGTCCTTCTTCAATATCATGACGCACGTCCTAGTTCATCTAGTCGACGAGATTGTCGTTCTGGGCCCTGTATTTCTACACAATATGTTCCCCTTTGAGAGGTTCATGGGAGTCTTAAAGAAATATGTTCGTAACCGCGCTAGGCCAGAAGCAAGCATCTCCATGGGCCATCAAACAGAGGATGTCATTGGGTTTTGTGTTGACTTCATTCCTGACCTTAAGAAGATTGGTCTCCCTCAATCACGGTATGAGGGGAGACTGACTGGAAAAGGCACGCTAGGAGCGGACTCAATAATATGTAGGGACGGGCATTCTTGGTCTCAAGCACACTACACAGTTCTACAGAATTCTACCTTGGTGACCCCGTATGTCGATGAACACAAGAATATTCTGCGCTCCAAACACCCGGAGCAGTGTGACGACTGGATTACATATGAACACATCAGGACTTTCGGCAGTTGGTTGCAAACATGTCTCATGGGTGACAACACTGTTTCTGATGAGTTGTACTCGTTGTCCAGGGGACCATCTTCGACTGTATTGACTTACAAAGGGTACGAGATAAATGGGAATACATTTTACACGATCGCCCAAGATCAAAAGAGCACCAACCAAAACAGCGGTGTCCGCTTTGATGCAGCAACCAATAGGGGAAAGGACACATATTATGGTTACATAGTGGACATATGGGAACTTGACTATGGACATGATTTCAAGGTCCCTTTGTTTCAGTGCAAATGGGTCAATCTGTCAGGAGGCGGGGTACAGGAAGACCCACAGTACGGAATGACAACAGTGGATCTGAACAATCTTGGGTACACAGACGAACCATTCGCCCTAGCCAATGATGTGGCGCAGGTTTTCTATGTGAAGGACATGTCTACCAAACCGAGAAAAAGAAAAGATAAGGAAGCGAATACATCATACGATGAGCCAAAGCGCCACATAGTTCTTTCAGGAAAAAGAGACATCGTGGGATTGGAGGGCAAGACAGACATGTCTGAAGATTATGAAAAGTTTCATGAAATTCCTCCCTTCAAAGTCAAGGCTGGCCCAAGCACCCTCTTAAACGATGAAGATTATCCATGGTTACGGCGCAATAAGCAAAGGACACAAGCGAAGAAAAAGTGAAGACTTTCTCTCCACAACTATATCATTGCAGTTACATGTGAAGAAATGAAATGCCTTTTGTAACAGATGAGTTTTCATATGAAACCCTAATACTTCGAAAGAGATTGTCCGTTTTGTACACGAAGTGCATCCAGTTTTTGCCGTAACCCTCTCAACTCTTTATAACCTTGGGCGGTGAAGGTCGTACCAATCAGGAAGAAGCACACGGATCGTGTGTTTCTTTCAAGCGCTTGTGAGCTGTTGGATTAGCACTATAATGACTAGTCCCGGTTCGTGCTAGCAACCGGGACTAAAGAGGCACATGACCCTATATATAACCCACCTCTCGGACATGTTCGACAATTAGTGTGTGTACTCATTCGGATTCAAATCATTCGGATTCCCTGCATACGGTCCAACGGTGCATTTCATATTTCCACCGTTGGGCTGTATGCAGGGGAAACCGTGTGTTTTGTTGATCTATCTAGAAATCCTTTAGTTCATCGACCGAATACAAATCATTCGGATTCCCTGCATACGGTCCGACAGTGCATTTCATATGCGGGCACTCACGAGCCACCGTCGGGCTGTAAGCAGGGGAAACCGTGTGTTTTGTTGATCTATCTAGAAATCCTTTAGTTCATCGACCGAATACAAATCATTCGGATTCCCTGCATACGGTCCGACGGTGCATTTCATATGCGGGCACTCACGAGCCACCGTCGGGCTGTAACACATGAGTTTTCGTCCGAAACCCTGATACTTCGGAAGAGATTGTCCGTTTTGTACACGAAGTGCATCCAGTTTTTGCCGTAACCCTCTCAACTTTTTAGCACATGCTATGTGGGTGAAATGATTATACCATGCCAACTTTCAACCTTTTCAGAGTTCATTTGAAGTGCTTTTTAATTTCTTTCAAAACATCGTGGGAGTGGAGTTCAAAAAATAATCAACTAAAAAGCTTTTATAAACCTCTAGTATTTTTGAAACTATAATTATATAAAAATTATGCAACTAAAATTATCAAAGTATTTTTTGTTCAAAACATTAATAGCAAAAAGAATTTTCATAAAGAAATTTTTTGTTAGAAACTTTAATAGCAAACTAAAATAACCAAATCTGTTTTTGATTAAAACAGACATTTAAAATAACCTAAAACTTACCAAATTGAATATAATGATAAAACACAGTAACATTAAATAGCAGGAAAAAGAATCACTCAAAAATCTATTTTTTTAGTAAAGTTATTCACAAACTAGTGATTCACACAAATTTCAAAAAATTCTAATTTAAACTATTCAAATTTGAAAACTAAAGGCACTAACAGAAATTTTATAATTTTTGTGACCTAAAAGCAAAAGGAATCACTGAAAAACTGTAAGTATTTAGCTGTAAGTAGAAACAAAAAAAATAAAGCAAAAAAGAAATAAAAAAACAGAAAAAAAATGCCACCTACTGGGCCACCACGGCCTGAATACGACTAGGAACCCAGCTAGTTGGGCCAGGATTCAGGCCCGCAATAGGCCCAGTAGGCCAACAGGCATAGCAGTGTGAGATTAGGCCCGCAGGCCTGCAGTTCAGAGGAGTTCGAGAGAGATGGCGCAACCGCGCTTATAAACAAGTGCCGAAGCCTCTCAGCTAGTGAGGTGGGACTAAACATCCAACCGCACCGCGGCTGTGCCAGGCGCAGGCCATTGGTCCCGGTTGGTTCCACCAACTGGGACCAATGCCTACCTTTGGTCCCGGTTGGTGCCACCAACCGGGACCAATACCCACCTTTGGTCCCGGTTGGTGCCACCAACCGGGACCAAAGGTCCCTGTTTCCCGCCCTTTGGGCTGACGAAAAGAGACCTTTGGTCCCGGTTGGTGGCACCAACCGGGACCAAAGGGAGGCATTGGTCCCGGTTGTTGCCACCAACCGGGACTAAAGGTGTGTGTATATAAGCAACACTTGTGAAAAATTTCAGATTTCATCTACCATTTGCCCCCGATGACGCCGAGCACATCGACGCCGCCAGGCTGCCCCGACGCCGTCCGCCGCCCCCGCCGTCGCCGTCGCCGTCATCACCGTCGCCCGTGCCCCTGCCCCCGGGCCACCCCGCCGTCGCCGTCGCCGTCGTCACCGTCGCCCGCGCCCCTGCCCCCGGCCCGCCCCCGCCGTTGCCGTCGCCCCTGCCCCGAGCCCGCGCCCCTGCCCCCCACCCGATCAGCCCGGCCGCGCCCCTGCCCCGGCCCGTCCCCGCCGTCGCCGGCCGCGCCCCTGCCCCGTCGTCGCCGTCGGCGTCCTCGCCCCCGAGCCCGCGCCCCTGCCCCGTCGTCGCCCGAGCCCCGCTATGAGCCGCCGCGCCGCCCCGGCCTTTTTTTTATAATGTTTATGTTTATGTTTATGTATATGTTTATATGTAATGTATGTGTGTGTCAAAAAAAATTGTTCATAGCATTTTTTGGTCAAAAAAATAGATGTGATCATTGTCACACCAAAATGCTATACTTATTTTTGATATGATGAATTTTTTAGTCATGTTCATATGATGTTTTTTTTTGTTCATAGAATATTTTTTTGTTCATAGCAGTTTTTGGTCCATGTATATATGTATGTGTATGTATGGATGGATGAATGGATGGATGTAACTATATGGATGCATGTAACTCTAAGTTAAAATTTACCCCTCCCCGATAACTTCGACATGAGGGGGGACATCGGACATGCATGAGAGAGAGGCTGTCCGCTCGCCCGACCAACTATCGAGGCCACCCAAACCCTAGAAGAAAGAGCGTGGTTGTCGATCTACCCCCTCACCGATAACTTCGACATGAGGGGGGA
The DNA here is from genome assembly GCA_039707655.1 of Elymus sibiricus. Taxonomy (NCBI): domain Eukaryota; kingdom Viridiplantae; phylum Streptophyta; class Magnoliopsida; order Poales; family Poaceae; genus Elymus; species Elymus sibiricus. The sequence continues at coordinate 486,605,965 of CM077671.1, forward strand.
CGTCGGACATGCATGAGAGAGAGGCGGTCCGCTCACCCGACCAACTATCGAGGCCACCCAAACCCTAGAAGAAAGAGCGTCGTTGTTGATCTACCCCCTCCCCGATAACTTCGACATGAGGGGGGACGTCGGACATGCATGAGTGAGAGAGGCGGTCCGCTCACCCGACCAACTATCGAGGACACCCAAACCCTAAAAGAAAGAGCGTCATTGTCGATCTACCCCTTCCCGATAACTTCGACATGAGGGGGGGCGTCGGACATGCATGAGTGAGAGAGGCGGTCCGCTCACCCGACCAACTATCGAGGACACCCAAACCCTAGAAGAAAGAGCGTCGTTGTCGATCTACCCCCTCCCCGATAACTTCGACATGAGGGGGGACGTCGGACATGCATGAGTGAGAGAGGCGGTCCGCTCGCCCGACCAACTATCGAGGCCACCCAAACCCTAGAAGAAAGAGCGTCGTTGTCGATCTACCCCCTCCCCGATAACTTCGACGTGAGGGGGGGCATAGATTTATCAAGAATGCCCCCATTATGGATGTGCACAAGTTGATCCAATTTTTTTCTAATCTCATCTATATATATATTCTTCTATATGTCACGTTGTCTGTCAAAGTATTGAGGGAATCCATGGCTTCATCATTAGCCGGAAGTAACATGCGTATGATGCTACGAAGTTCTTCAAAGTTGTTTTGGAATGGAGTTCCGGATAGAATAATTCGCTTTTTGGTACGAATTTCAGCAAAGGCCTTCCAAATAGCGATATTCGAAAGGCTCTTGCTGAACTTCGTACCAAAAAGCTAATTAATTATCCTATCCGGGACTCTGTTCCAAAACAATTTTGGAGAGCTTCGTACCATTATGCGCCTGTTACTTCCGGCTAATGATGAAGCCTTGGTTTTCTTGAATCCTTTGACACTAGACAACGTGACATATAGAAGGGTAGATGAGATCAGGAAAAATATGGACCATTTTCTGCACATTCAGAATCGCGCCATTTTGTTAAATCCCTTAAAGGTTAAGAGAATCCCTTGTTTGACATTCATGAGAGAGGCGGTCCGGACGTCGGACATTCATGAGAGAGGTGGTCCGGACGTCGGACATTCATGTTTGTATATTAATTGCCATATTGTAATATTTGCAGAAACTATGGATCCAAGAGACTTGGAACAAGAACAGTTGTTGGGGGACATAATCCACGACGGACGTGATATCTTGTCGTATCTCAACGACACCGATGGTCTGGAAGGAGACCATGATGACGGATCCGGTGACCGAACGGAGGAGGGAGCTGTTGCAAAGTCCGGCGAGGTATATATATTAATTAAGCCCGTGCTGACTAGCTAATTGATGCATTAATTGTTTTGGTATGTACATATATTAATTAACTCTTCTTTCTTCTTTTATAGCCCTCCGGATCGAGCCAAACTTCGGTAACGAGACGAGGCCCGAAGAAGAGGTTACGCAAGGAAGAAAGGTTCACGATCACAGCACTCGCGCACGATGGCCATCCGATTGAACCCAAGCGGACCAAGGACGCATTTTCTGCTCAGTGCGGAGCTATTGTTAGGGACTACATCCCGATCAGCATCAAGCAATGGAATAAGCCTAAGGACGGCGCCCCTGATGGTGATTATGTCACCGATAGACAGAAAGATGATCTTTGGACCGCGCTGAAGGCAAATTTCACCCTACCGCCAGAGGAGGATCCGAATAAGCCAGTTATAAAGCCACTGGTCAAGGCGTGTGCTCTTAAGAAGATGGCAGATCTATTCAGGAGGTGGAAGAATGAGTTGAAATCAAAGTTTGTCGACAAAGGGGAGACTCCAGAATTCATCGACCGATTTGAGAAGATACGTGATCACTGGCCCGCATTTGTGGCCTACAAGACATCGGACCAGAGTAAGAAAATGTTAGAGACAAACAAGATCAATGCTGCAAAGAAGCAGTATCACCATCACACGGGGTCAGGTGGCTACCTCAAAGCCCGGCCGTTGTGGGACAAAGCTGAGAATGACCTGATTGCTAAAAACGTCATACCACAGACATTGAACTTGACAGACCATTCAAGGACTTGGTTCTTCGGGGTTGGGGGAACTTTGGACCCTGAAACAGGGAAGTGCCGTTGGACGAACGAGCAACTTGCGATACCCATCACGAAGCTTCAGGAGTATATCACCGCAGCGCAGGAAGGGACGTTCATTCCCGACAGAGAGAAGGATGAGCTGACTGAGGCCCTAGGGAATGCTGAGCACCCTGGACGAACACGAGGCACACCAGGCTCCGTTCCGTGGAAGGTTGGGTTTCCCGACGCAGGCGGTTACAGAAGCCGGGAGAGAAAGAGGAAAGCGGAGCTGAGCGAAATTCAGAAGCTGAATGCAAGACTACAAAAGCTAGAGGAAGCTGAGAGCCAGCGAGCTGCCGGCCAACCATCTCAGCGGCACGAAGCTACCCCAGAAGCTACCCCGCCATCTCAGCGGACAAGCAGCGTCGCTTCCACGGAGCTCGTTCAGCCTGACTTCACGGCTCCTATCTACCCCGTGGATACTATCACGGAGGCTCAACATTGCGAGCTCATGACGAAATGCCGGAACCTCACTTTCAAGGCGGCTGTCGGCTCTGTTGCACCTCCTCAACCCAACGGAACTTTTCACTGCTCACCGATTCCACATGGCTATGCTATTGTGATGGTGGATGAAGTAATGGAGGGATTTGAGGAGCTCGAGCTTGACCGGTCTACAGGTGAAGGAGAGAATAAGCTGGCTCGTGCTCTGAGGAGTACATGTCTATGGCAAAAGCAGTACATCAAGCTTCCAAACTGGACGCCTCCGCCTCCTCCTCCTCAGGCGAATCAGGGCTCTCCACCTCCTCCTCCTCCTCCTCCTCCGGTGAGTGATCAGGGGACCCCGCCTCCTTCTCCGGCTCCTCCGACGCGTGAGGGCACTCCGTCTCCTCCTTCGCCTACTCTGGCACGTCGGAGCAGTACGCCTCCTCCTCAGCCTCGTCAGCAACGGCGGAAGACAGACGCTGCCGCTCCGGCTCCTCCGGCGCGTCGGAGCGATCCTTCTCCGCCTCGTAAGCAACGACGGAAGAGAGACGCCGCCGCTCCGGCGGCTAGCAGTACAAGCACAGGCGGGAGGGAATACAGATACGGTCCATCTCTCAAGCCTCTGGAAAAGTTACCATATGAGAGGACCGAGTCTGAAAACGAGGAGATATGTCAGGAGCAATTGAGGGCCCATTTTGCAAAGAAAACTCCACCTCCGAAGGAGAAGCTAGATCCGGTGAAAGTGAAGCGCACTATCGATGCCCTGAAGCGACCACCACCGCCTCCGCCGGATTCCAACTATAAGCGGATTATTAAAAAGACATATGAAGAAGCACGGCGGTCGGGAAATACTTCTAGTGATGCAAGGTTAGCAGAACGAATAAGTGGGAAAACAATTCCCCAGCTCGGCGAACAGGAGAAGCAATCGTGCCCCCCGCTCAAGGTGTCTAGCGATATCGTCGCTAATAATCCGGGGATGGTGCCCGGTACCAATCCTGGTGATTACTTGGGGGATGATGTAATTTTTCAAACGGCTGAGGTAACAAAAGAATATGAATACTTGCACGGGAAGCCTCTCGTCGAACCTGATCATCCTCCTCTAACAACGATGATGTACAAATTGCATGAGTGGTACATGAAAACCTGCAGGGAGTCTGGGAGAGACACTATGTATATGGCAGTGAAACCAGAGCACGAATTCATTGGACTTTCCGTGATGCCTGTTGAATTTGTGGAGTTATTTCAGTTATACAATCAACGGGCCCTCGACAAACAACTCATGACTGCCTACTGTCTGTAAGTATTACTTCTATAGTTAAGTCTCTAGCTCAGCTTGTTCATTGCATGTATATATAATTATCCTCACTATATTATGCAGATTGAAGATCGTCGAATGCAAAAAACTAGGAATCTTCGACGTTGGGTTCATTAGCCCAGATGCCGTAAATGAATGGGCGGTACGAAACTCAATCAAAGAGACCGAGAAGAACTTGCTAAAGTCGTTCCTTATACATCAAAACAAAAGGGAAATACTCTTTCCTTACAACTTCAAGTGAGTGTTGCTGTCTTCTCTGTATACTCGGTTTCGCTTACTCGAGGTTAAGTAATGTAATTGATGAGTTATATATGCGTGCGCAGTTACCACTTTATTCTGCTATCCATTAATCTTGACGGGGCATTAGTAACTGTCTTAGACTCGAGACGTAAAGATCCCGAGAATTATGCGGACATGACTGCAATGCTCAAGAAGTAAGTTCAGTCAATACCGGGACCATATCGGCATGCAACTTTCGTTAATTTCCTGATATCAAGTAATCATTTTCTTTGCCTGGCAGGGTTTGGAAGAAGTTCACCCGAAAGGTTCCCGGTCTAAACAAAGAGTTGCGATTTACGCACCCCAAAGTAAGTAGTACTAGCTAGTTCCGCGCATCTCTAATTGATTCAAATTTTCATCAATATATCATTACCATGCTTGCTTATCAGTTTGATTGAACTCTATCCTCGTAAAGTGCTTGTACCAGAAAGAAGGGACTTCTTTATGTGCATACTACGTATGCGAGTTCATTCGCCACTCGACCTCTAAGCAGGGCTTCTCTGACAAACAATTTGAAGTACGTAAATAATATTCACAATTTTATTTTATATATTACCATCAATTGTGTTGAGTTTTATTCATATATATGCATGTATTGACCCCCTTCTTTAAATTAGATCTGGCAGATGCGGGATGAACTCCTACCACATGATCGCATACGAGCAATTCAAGAGGAATTGGCGGGATTCTTTCTGGACCACGTCATACCTAAAGACGGAGAATACCATGCGAATTTGTGATTGGATCTTAGGTACATGATGTTAGGGATTGTAAGAGATCTTATATTGTATATATGTAGCTAGTAGCGTCGGATAGATATACGAAAACTTGTTGTTCGACCAATCTCTCGGAGAAAGAGAGGTCGATCACTTCTCTCTGTATATGTTCATGTCGATCTTGTGTACTTAATGGTTCCTTCATTTGCTTACTAGCTAGCGTGTCGAGTTCTCTCTATAGTAGCTAGCGTCGACCAAGCACGGAGAAAGAGAGGACACTTCTCTCTATTAGCTACCTAACACAATATGAAACACCTCAATTAACCCTACAAACCCCCCTAAACCCCCCCCCCCTTTCAAAAAAAAAACCCCGGTGCCTTCTGGTCCCGGTTGGTGTTGCCAACCGGGACTAAAGGTCCTGCCTTTTGGTCCCGGTTGGTATTACCAACCGGGACTAAAGGTCCTCCTGCCTGGGCTCCCAGCACCGGCCACGTGGAGCCCCTTCTGTCCCGGTTGGTAAGCGAACCGGGACTAAAGGTTTTGGGCTTTAGTCCCGACCCTTTAGTCCCGGTTCCAGAACCGGGACTAAAGGCCCTTACGAACCGGGACAAATGGGGGTTTTCCTACTAGTGGAAGCTTGCAAGCAATGTGGCTCAGGAGTTAGTCATAGGATCTTGTATTACGGAATGAGTAAAGATACTTACCAGTAACGAGATTTAACTAGGTATGGAGTTACCAACGATCGAATCTCGGGCAAGTAACATACCGTTGCACAAAGGGAACTGCATACGGGATTGATTGAATCCTTGGAATCATGGTTCGACCGATAAAGATCTTCGTGGAATATGTGGGAACCAATATGGGCATCCAGGTCCTGCAATTGGTTATTGACCGGAGAGGTGTCTCAGTCATGTCCACATGATTCTCGAACCCGTAGGGTCCGCACGCTTAACGTTCGGTGACGCTAGAGTAGTATTGGGATATGTACGTTGGTGACCGAATGTTGTTCGGAGTTCCGGATGAGATCCCGGACATCACGAGGAGCTCCAGAATGGTCCGGGGGTAAATATATATGGGAAGTCGTATTTTGGCTGCCGGAAAAGTTTCAGGTTTTGCTGGTATTGTACTGGGAAGCTTCCGGAAGGTTCTAGAAGGTAACGGAGGGTTCCGGAGGAGTCTGGAAGGATCCCTCCAGCCCCTAGGGCGTGCATGGGCTGTAGGGGGGTGCCCTAGCCTTATTGGGCCAGGGGAACCAGCCCCACAAGGCCCATGCGCAAGGGGAAGGGGAAACCCTAATGGGAGGGAGTCCACTTGCCTTGGGAGGCAAGTTTCCTCCCTAGCCGCCGGCCCTCCTTGGAGGAGGGGCCTAGGGCTGTGACCAAACCCTTCTCCTTGCCTCCTATATATATTAGAGGAGAGGGGGAGGGCTGGACACGACAATCCCACGCTCTGGTGGCAGCCCTACCTCTCTCCCTAGATCGTTTTTTCCTCAGATCGCATCTACGGTAGCGCTTGGCGAAGCCCTGCCGGGATTGCTCCATCACCATCTTCACCATGTCGTCGTGCTGGTTGACATCCCATATACTTCTCCTTCCTCTCTTGCTGGATCAAGAAGGAGGAGACATCATCGAGCCGCACGTGTGCTCCACGCGGAGGTGACGTCCGTTCGGCGCTAGATCGGATCGGATCGCGATTGGATCGTGAAGAGTACGACTACATGAACCGTGTTATATACGCTTCTGCTTAGCGATCTACAAGAGTATGTAGATACACTCCCCATCTCGTAGCTATGCATCTCCATGGATAGATCTTGGGTGTTCGTAGGAATTTTTTTGTTTCCCATGCAACGTTCCCCAACAATAAAAATCTAACATTTTCCCAATTTTAGGTGTTGCCTGATTTTAGCAATTATAGCAAGTCAAGTACACCCTACACATGCATGTCTAAGAGTATAGCAGCGGAAAGTAAAGACAAGCACATGTAATAGAGGATAGGGATAGGAAGATCAAACTCAATTGGAGACATGAAGATTTTTTTTCCCGCTGTTCCGATAGGTGGTGCTATCGTACGTCCACGTTTATGGAGACTTCAACCCACGGAGGGTAACGGTCGCAAGAGTCCACGGAGGGCTCCACCCACAAGGGGTCCACGAAGAAGCAACCTTGTCTATTCCATGATGGCCTACGTCCACGGAGGACTAGCCTTACTCGGGGTATATCTTCACGAAGAAGACGATCTCCTTGCCCTTACAAACATCTTGGTTCAGCTCCACAACACGAAGTAGGAGGCTCCCAAGCGACACCTAACCAATCTAGGAGGCACCACTCTCCAAAAGGTAATAGATGTGGTAAGTATGATGAACTCCTTGCTCTTGTGCTTCAAGATGATAGACTCCTCAACACTCAATCACTCTCTCACAGATTTGGCTTGGTAGAAGAGATTGATTGGGTGGAAAGCAACTTGGGGAGGCTTGAAATCAAGATTCATATGGTAGGAATGGAATATCTTGATCTCAACACATGAGTAGGTGGCTCTCTCTCAGAAAATGGATATGACAAGTGTTTGTGTGTTCTGAGTGCTTCTCTTGCGAGTGAGTGGTGGTGGAGGGGTATATATAGGCATCTCCAAAAATCCAACCATTACAACATTATTGCCCAACTCGGTGGAACCAATGTGAAAACTCAGTCATACCGACTAGTGCAAAATGTGGCAACTTTAGGCTTTCCGATGAAACCGATATACAAATCTCGGTGGTACCGATATGCATCACCTAGGCAGTTACTTAAACAGAACAGTCTGTAGTAATCTGTACTCTAACCATACTTTTGTAACTCTAAAAATTCTGAAAAATTAGGAAAACGTAAGGAATTCGTATATCAACACTGTGTTAAAATTTCAGCTCAACATCACGTTCTAGCAAAAAAATGAAAATTCATATACTGGACGAAAATTTTCTGTTTCAGATTCAGCATCGCTTCTACTCATCCTATGAATCATCCTAAAGGCTTTACTTGGCACAAACACTAAATAAACCATAAAAACACAATCATAACAGAGGCATAATTTTGTCAACACTCAAAAACAGAAAGGAAAAAGCATAAATTTATTTATTCGCTCGGTTACCAAGCGCTATCGTTTTACGCCCCTAGCTAGGCATGATGCATAGATTCAAGTATTGTCATCTTTGGTTTTAGTTGAGGTGTTTTTGTTAAGAGGTTTTGCAAATAGAACTTGAAACACATCATCCATATCAACCTTAGCACTATCAAGTTGTCCCTCTATGTACACCCTTTGATTACCGGCCACGATCCAAGAATATTGTTGGTTCACGTCATTGAAAACTTGTTGGATCATGTCTAAAATGGGGACTTCCTTTTTGAGATTCTCATCAAAATTTTGATTATTTCCAAGCAAATATTTCATCATGTAATCACTATTGTAAAGGATTTCTCCTATTACCGGTTTTTCACGGTTCATACCATAAAAGTCAAAGATCTCCCTAGCTTCCCGTACGATGTGATCAAATTCATTCATAAGAAAAAGGGTAGCTAACTTCTTAGCTTTGGGGTTCTTTATGAAGGGTAGCTCATAAAACAATCTTTGCAAGGTAGGATGGTTACGAATAAATCTATTTTCAAGTTTTAAAACTAGCACCGAGATAGCTTCCGCATAAGATTTAGTTCTTTTCAATATAGGAGTATCATCGAGAGTCAAATTCCCAACGCAATTGAAAAACTCTTGGATGGTTTCTATTCCTATAACGTTCCCTTGGCCCAAAACAAAAGTTTTAGAATCCAGATTACCAGAACGTCCAATTTTAGGAGTCCTGCCATCATCTGTTTCTGCCGTACCAAAATCACTCCTGGTGACAAGCAAACAAGAGATCTGACGAGAAAAAGGCAAACGAAAAAGAGAGCGAATAAAAAGGCAAATTGGTGAAGTGGGGGAGAGGAAAACGAGAGGCAAATGGCAAATAATGTAATTGCAAGGAGATGAGATTTGTGATTAGGAACCTGGTAGATGATGATGGAGTCCCCTCGGCGCCTATGATAGGCACATAGAAGAGACCGCTTCCTCCCCGGCAACTATCGTCGTTTTCTCACCGGGGGTACCCCGAGACGGCAGATGCCATGGGATGGCTTGAGAGGTGAGAGCAAGGCTGCCGTGGAAGATCCGGGACGGGTATGCGGACAGCATGCAGTGGTTTACCCAGGTTCGGGGCTCTCCGGAGAGATAATACCCCTACTCCTGCATGTCTGTATATATGTGGTGTATATGTAGTATAGGGTTGCTCCTGGAGCTGTATCTGAGGAGGAAGAGGGAGCTGTGAGCTCCTTACCTTGGCCTCATGTGTGAGAGTAAGAGGGGAAATGAGAGGAAGACTCCCGTGGGTGTGTGTGGCTGCCTCTTGGAGGCTCCCCTGGTGCCTCTTATATAGGGAGGCCCAAGGGACAAGGGGTGGCTCACCAGCCAACTATCCACTATTGGAGAAGACAAGTGATGCGGGCTACAGTGCGCCACTGTTGAGCGCAGTGAAGTGACGCGTGACGGGTGCACAGCGGGGCACTATTCGCCAATAGTGCCCGACTGCAGTGGGGTGGCAGGCTCTGCAGTCCGTCAGCTACAGTGTCTCCAGCTCGTGTCCGACGGGACGCCTGGAGCTGACTTCGTCGGGCCGCAGCCGGCAGCCGGACAGGAGGAGCCGGACAGGAGCAGCCGGACAGGAGCAGCCGGACAGGAGCAGCCGGACAGGAGGAGCCGGACTGGAGGAGCCGGACAGGAGGAGTCGGACAGCTACAGTGTCGTCAGCTACAGTGTCGTCGGCTACCTTCTTCGTTTGTCTTGTCGATTCGTCGGGCCTGGCTTACCGGGGGTGGCCCCCTGGTGTTTTAAAATGTTGAGTCGTCTCCTTGAGCCTACCCGGGGGTAATCCCCCCGACAGTAGCCTCCGAGCCTCCGGGTGACTTGGAGAGTCGGGCGGAGGGTTTTTGCTGCTGCTGAGGCACATAGTGGCATCGAGGACGCCGGGCGAGGACGCGGGGTCCGCCAGCTGATGGGCGTGGAGCCCTGCCGAAGGCGGACGGGGGGTCCGCCGGCTGTAGAGTGCAAGGCGCTGCCGGGCGCGGACGCGGGGTCCGCCGGCTGTTGGGCGTGAGGCGCTACAGAGGGCGGACGCGGGGTCCGCCGGTTGATGGGCGCGAGGCGCTGCCGAGGGCGGACGCGGGGTCCGCCGGCTGATGGGTGCGAGGCGCTGCCGAGGGCGGACACGGGGTCCGCCGGCTGATGGGCGCGGGGCACTGCAGGACGCGGACATGGGGTCTGCCGGCTGTTGGGCGCGAGGCGCTGCCGAGCGCAGACGCGGGGTCCGCCGGCTGATGGGCGCGAGGCGCTGCCGAGGGCGGACGCGGGGTCCGCCGGCTGATGGGCATGGAGCCCTGCCGAAGGCGGACGCGGGGTCCGCCGGCTGTTGAGCGCGAGGCGCTGCCGAGGGCGGACGTGGGGTCCGTCGGCTGATGGGCGCGAGGCGCTGCCGAGGGCGGACGCAAGGTCCGTCGGCTGATGAGCGCGAGGCGCTGCCGAGGGCGGACGCGGGGTCCGCCGGCTGAATAGCGCGAGGCGCTACCGAGGGCGGACGCGGGGTCCGCCGGCTGAATAGCGCGAGGCGCTACCGAGGGCGGACGCGGGGTCCACCAGCTGATGGGCGCGGGGCCCTGCCGAGGGCAGACGCGGGGTCCACCGGCTGACGGGCGCGGGGGCCTTGCCGGGTGCGGACGTGGAGTCCACCGGCTGGCTGTTTCCGGCGGGGGCGCGCCAGCGCACCCGCTGGGTGTAGCCTCCGAGCCTCCGGGCGACTCGAAGAGTCAGGCGGAGGGTCCTGCTGGGAGTAGCCTCCCAACCTCCGAGCGAGGAGGTTTCTCATGGAAATGATCGTGCAAAAGACAAGTTTAGTCGATGCAGATATATCAAATATTTGATTTTGGTAGTGCAAATTTTGTACTGAGGGTGCCGACTCGGTTTCGTCCGAGCCCCCTTCAATCTTTTTCATGTGCTCTCCGCTCTTTGGCTTTTGCTCTTGTCAGCTGGACAGCCGGGAGCCGGTCTGTGGCTGAGGCGAAGAGTGGGCCGCGGAGTGGAGCGTACAGTACTCGGACTCTGGGAGCAGACTCGACCGAGCAGATACTCATAAATGAAATGACCGGATTGCCCAAGCCGTTATCTCCAGGGCGTTTTTCGCGTGGGGGGACCTCCAGCTTGTGCTCTTGCTAGCCGGACAGTCGCGGTGCGATCTGTAGCTGAGACAAAGAGTGGGCCTTCGGTACCGTGCACGCTACTAAACCGTCTCGTGGAACGAACGAATGGGGCCGAGCGGCCAGCCCCGGGCCGAGACTAGCTGGCGCCGGGGTAAACAGTAAAGCAGCCGAATAAATGTGGAGATGGCCCCCGAGGGTCGCTCGGGGTTATCCGTCTTGGGTGTACGGTGCAAGGATATGCGGGTGGAGATCTCACGTTGCTTTTTGGTGCTGGCGAGGCGGTTTTTGTCGATGTCGGTCAGCGTGGCCTGCAGCCGACGTGGTCCGATTGATGCGCGTGAGGCGCCGCCGGGCGCGGACTTGGAGTCCGCCGGCTCATGGGGCGAGGCGCTGCCGGGTGAGGACGCGGAGTCCACCGGCTGGCTGTTTCCAGCGGGGGCGTGCCAGCGCACCCGCTAGGTGTAGTCTCTGAGCCTCCGGGCGACTCGAAGAGTCGGGCGGAGGGTCTTTGCTGTTGCTGAAGCAGACAATGGCGTTGGGGACGCCGGGTGTGGACGCGGGGTCCAATGACCGATGGGCGCTTGGCCCTGCCGGGTGCGGACGCGTGGTCCACCGGCTGGTGTGCGCGGGGCACTGCCGAGGGCGGACGCGGGATCCGCCGGCTGTTGCGCGCACGGCGCTGCCGAGGGCGGACGCGGGGTCCGCCGGCTGTTGAGCGCGAGGCGCTGCCGGGGGCGGACGCGGGGTCCGCCGGCTGATGCGCGTGAGGCGCTGCCGGGGGCGGACCGCCGGCTAGTGGGCGCGAGGCGATGCCGAGGGTGGACGCGGGGTCCGCCGGCTGATGAGCACGGGGTGCCGCCCGGCCGGGAGTGGTTGTCAAGCCTCCGGGCGAGGGGGTTCATTAGTTTTTGATGTAGGCGAGGCAGGTGTTGTTTGAAGATAGCCGGCGCGTCTTGCCGACGGCGTGGTTTTTTACCAATGGGCGTGCCGGGCGCACCCGCTGGGTGTCACCCGTTGGGTGTAGCCTCCGGGAGTGGTTGATGGAGGTGCCGGCCGGCCGGGCCCGACCGGCCAGCGTCGAAGTGAACAAGCCGCGGAACCGACTCCCCCGCCGGCCCGGCGTCGAAGTAGGCGGGCGGGCCAGCCGGGAAGCCGGCCAGGCGGCCGGACGACGACGCGGGCGGGCATGCCAGCCGGCCGAGCGGCGACGCGGGCGGGCGGACAAGCCGACGTGGGCAGACGGAAGTACAGTGTTTTTTTTCTTTGGGGGGCGGCTGGCTTTTTCTTTGTTTTCTCCATCCGCCCTCAGTTTGCCATGCGGGAGACGGCTGAGGCGCGCGGGGAGCCGGCCGAGCCGGCAGGCGGCAGGACCGGGGCCGAGGCGCGCGCAGGGAGGCGGAGCGGTCGAGCCGGCAGGCGGCCAGGCCGGGGCCGGGCAGGCGTGCGCGTGGAGGCGGAGCGGTCGCAGTCGGCGTGCGTTGGCGCGACAGTGGCCGGCGGCGGCGGGAGCCGGCCACGGGGAGGCGGAGCCGGCGGTGTCATGCGGGGAAGAGCCGGTCTGGGGCGGAGCGGGACGGAGCAGCCTCCGGGCGGGAGTGATGAGCCGGCGACGCGGGGGCGCGAGGCCGGGTGCTGGACGACGGAGCTGAGCAGCCGACCGAGCCGGTGGCGGACGCGAGCACAGAACAGAGCGGGCGAGGCCGGCAGGCGGCTGGGACACGCGAGGCGGCGGGACAGCGCGGACTCTCGCAGGACGCGGAGTCGGAGGAGGCCAGGCGCGAAGCGGAGCCGGCCGAATAGGCAATCCGGCAGGCGGGACGCGACCAAAGCCGGCGATGCGGAGAGGGCCGGGGGTGCAGAGAGGCCGGCGGGGTCAGACGGCGTAGCAGAGCGAGGTCGGGGCGGCCGGCCGCGGCGCGGACATGCGCGACAGGCGTTGGAGGCCTAGCCGACGCGGGCGGAGGCGCACGCGCAGGGGCGCAGCAAAACCGGGCGACGCGGGGACGGCCGTCCGGGCGAGGCCTCGTGGCAGCGCGTCGAGGCGTCCCGAACGCCGGCCACGAGGGGAGGACGCGCTCGCGCTCGGTGAGCGGGGAGGCGAGCCTGGAGGTGCGTCCGCGGAGGCCTCGCGTAGGCGCGCGGCCCTCCTCGGGAACGAGACGAGGGACGCGGGGGAACGGCGGAGGGGAGGAGCCGCTCGGGCGCGGCGGCTCCGCGACGCGGGCCAAAGGCGGGGAGGCCGGGCGCTGCCACGGAGGAGTGGCTCGGATGGGAGGAACAAGGCGGGCGCGCGGCCACTGGAGTGCGCCGGCGCACGGCCGCGGGATGAGGAGGAGTCGAGGTCGAGGAGGATCAGCGCCGCGGAGATCTGCAGGACGCCGTGGTGAAGCCTGCCTCTGGCGACGTGGCGCGGCGGTGTGCGTCGCGGGGGATCCGGAGGTTGAGCGGGGCCGACGTGGTGGAGCCGTTGGGGGCCAAGGCCGCGCAGACGGTCAGCGTAGCGGACACGGCCACGGAGCAGCAGCCGGAGCAGGACGAGAGCGGAACCGGACGCGGCCGGGCGCCGGGCTGGGCAGCCGGCCAGGCAGTCGGGCAGCCGGCCGGGGCTGGCTAAGCTGCCGGCCATTCGCGCGCGCATATGTCCATGGGCACGACCAACATGCGTGTGGCCATCGTGCGCATGAAGCAGTGTCCGTCCTGCATCTGTTCAATGTACGAGCAGTGTATGGGGTATATCTTGCCATTACATGGGGTACGTATGAGCATCATATATCTTTGTGTCTGCTCAGTATATGCACGCACGCATTCAGCCGTGGATCATGCGAGAACATGTATAGATCCCGTCTGGCAACCGGCCATGTATGCGCGCGTCGGGGGTGTGGCCGAGGGGAGACCGGAGTGGTACGAGGCCGCCGGCGAGGCCGCGCCGATCTGCACGGTCGCCCCGGTGGCGCGTTGGAGCGAGCTGGAGGTGGACGAGGTAGAATGACGGGGACGCGCCGTCCCGGGCGGCCGCCCCGGGGGCGTGTTGGTGTTGAGCCCCCGAGCGTCGCCAGAGAGACGGCGGCAGCGCCGCGGCGGTGACGAGGCCGGCAGCAAGGACGCGGCGTCGCGCGCATTCGCCCCGGGGGCGTGTTGATGTCGAGCCCCCGAGCGCCGCCGGAGAGACGGCGACAGCGTCGCGGCGGCGATTACGAAGAGGGCGAGACCGACGACGAAGGCGCGCCGCCTCGCGCGGCCGCCCCTGGGACGAGTTGATGTCGAGCCCTTGAGCGCGGCCGGAGAGGCGACGGCGATTCCATGGCGGAGCTGGCGAAGATGGCGGGGCCGATGACGAAGGCGCGCCGCCTCGCGCGGCCGCCCCGGGGGCGAGTTGATGTCGAGCCCTCGAGCGCGGCCGGAGAGGCGACGGCGATGCCACGGCGGAGCTGGCGAAGATGGCGAGGCCGACGACGAAGGCGCGCCGCCTAGCGCGGCCGCCCCAGGGGCGAGCTGATGTCGGGCCCTCGAGCGCGGCCGGAGAGACGACGGCGATGCCACGGCGGAGCTGGCGAAGATGGCGAGGCCGACGACGAAGGCGCGCCGCCTCGCGCGGCCGCCCCGTGGGCGATTTGATGTCGAGCCCTCGAGCGCGGCCGGAGAGGTGACGGCGACGTCGCGGCGATGGTGACGAAGATGGTCCCGCCCGAACCGCGGAACCAGCAGCAGCTTGCCCCACGGTGGGCGCCAACTGTCGTCGTTTTCTCACCGGGGGTACCCCGAGACGGCAGATGCCATGGGATGGCTTGAGAGGTGAGAGCAAGGCTGCCGTGGAAGATCCGGGACGGGTATGCGGATAGCACGCGGTGGTTTACCCAGGTTCGGGGCTCTCCGGAGAGATAATACCCCTACTCCTGCATGTCTGTATATATGTGGTGTATATGTAGTACAGGGTTGCTCCTGGAGCTGTATCTGAGGAGGAAGAGGGAGTTGTGAGCTCCTTACCTTGGCCTCATGTGTGAGAGTAAGAGGGGAAATGAGAGGAAGACTCCCGTGGGTGTGTGTGGCTGCCTCTTGGAGGCTCCCCTGGTGCCTCTTATATAGGGAGGCCCAGGGGACAAGGGGTGGCCCACCAGCCAACTATCCACTATTGGAGAAGACAAGTGATGCGGGCTACAGTGCGCCACTGTTGAGCGCAGTGAAGTGACGCGTGACGGGTGCACAGCGGGGCACTATTCGCCAATAGTGCCCGACTGTAGCGGGGTGGCAGGCTCTGCAGTCCGTCAGCTACAGTGTCGTCAACTCGTGTCCGACGGGACGCCTGGAGCAGACTTCGTCGGGCCGCGGCCGGTAGCCGGACAGGAGGAGCCGGACAGGAGGAGCTGGACAGGAGCAGCCGGACTAGAGGAGCCGGATAGGAGGAGCCGGACTGGAGGAGCCGGACAGCTACAGTGTCGTCAGCTACAGTGTCGTCAGCTACCTTCTTCGTTTGTCTTGTCGATTCGTCAGGCCTAGCTTACCGGGGGTGGCCCCCCTGGTGTTTTAAAATGTTGAGTCGTCTCCTTGAGCCTACCCGGGGGTAATCCCCCCGACAGCAACGGCGCCAGAAATTCCTTTGATGTGGCTTGAGACTGTGTCGGTATTTCCCCAAAGAGGAAGGGATGATGCAGCACAGCGATGGTAAGTATTTCCCTCAGTTATGAAACCAAGGTTATCGAACCAGTAGGAGGATCACCACCACCCAATAAGTAGGACCTGCACACAAACAACAAATACTTGCAACCCGACGCGAAAGAGAGGTTGTCAATCTCTCTACGGTAAAAAGATAGATTATGTAGTGATAGATAGGAGAGATAGATCTCTCAAGAGCAGAAATAAAAAGGGCAAATAAAATATGCAGCAATATGTTTTTGGGTTTTTGGTTTTGTAGATCTGAAAACAAAGGTGCAAAAAGATAGATCTGAAAGCAATATGTTGGAAAAGTAGACCCGGGGGCGTAGGGTTCACTAGTGGCTTCTCTCATGAGTATAGCACACGGTGGGTGAACAAATTACTGTTGGGCAATTGATAGAAAATCGAATAGTCATGACGATATCCAAGGCGATGATCATTATATAGGCATCACGTCCAAGATAAGTAGACCGACTCCTGCCTGCATCTACAATTATTACTCCACACATCTACCGCTATCCAACATGCATCTAGTGTATTAAGTTCATGGAAAAATGGAGTAATGCAATAAGAACGATGACATGATGTAGACAAGATCTATTCATGTAGGAATAGACCCCATCTTGTTATCCTTAATAGCAACGACACATGCGTGTCTTGCTGCCCCTTCTGTCACTGGGAAAGAACACCGCAAGATCGAACCCATCACAAAGCACCTCTTCCCATGGCAAGAAAAATCGATCTAGTTGGCCTAACTAAACCAAAGATTTGAAGAAGAAATACGAGACTATAAGTAATCATGCATATAAGAGATCAAAGAAGACTCAAATAATATTCATCGATAGAAACTGATCATGAACTCAAAATTCATCGGATACCAACAAACACACCGAAAAAGTTTACATCAAATAGATCTCCAAGAGACCATTGTATTGAGAATCAAAAGAGAGAGATGAAGCCATCTAGCTACTGCCTACGGACCCGTAGGTCTATGGTGGACTACTCACGCATCATCGGAGAGGCACCTATGAAGAAGATGAACCCCTCCGTGATGGTGTTTAGATTGGATCTCGAGGTTCTAGAACTTGCGGCGGCTGGAATTGTGTTTCATCTTCTCCCCTACGGTTTTTGGAATATTTGGGAATTTATAGACATCAGAGGTGGTGGAGAGGGGCCCCGAGGAGGGCACAACCCATCAGGGCGCGTCGGAGCCCCGTGGCGCGCCCTGGTGGGTTGTGGTCTCCTCGGCCCACTCCCCGGCACTTCTTTGGCCCACTAGGTGTCTTCTGGTCCAGAAAAAATCTCCAAAAAGTTTCGTCGCGATTGGACTCCGTTTGGTATTGACTTTCTGCGAAGTAAAAAAACAAGCAAAACCAGGAACTGGCACTTTGGCACTATGTCAATAAGTTAGTCCCAAAAAATGATATAAAGTTGCTATAAAATGATTGCAAAACATCCAAGAATGATAATATAATAGCATGGAACAAGCAAAAATTATAGATACGATGGAGACGTATCATATAACAGCATGGAACAAGCAAAAATTATAGATACGTTGGAGACGTATCACCCACCAGGGGCTGGTGCGGCCCCCTCTCAGCCCATGTGTCCCCCGGGGCTCGTGGGCCCCTTCCGGGGGATCCTCGGAACCCTTCGGCACCCCCGGTACACTGCCGGTGACGCCTGAATTCTTTCCGGTGACCAACATGGAACTTTCCATATATCAATCTTTACCTCCGGACCATTCCGGAACTCCTCGTGATGTCCGGGATCTCATCCGGGACTCTGAACAACCTTCGGTCACCGACACATACATCTCAACAATACCAAATCGTCCCCGAATGTTAAGTGTGTAGACCCTGCGGGTTCGAGAACTATGCAGACATGACCGAGACACCTCTATGGTCAATAACCAATAGAGGGACCTGGATGCCCATATTGTTCCTACATATTCTACGAAGATCTTTATCGATTGAACCACGATGTCAAGGGTTCAATCAATCCCGTATGCAGTTCCCTTTGTCCATCGGTATGTTACTTGCCCGAGATTCGATCGTCGGTATCCACATACCTAGTTCAATCTCGTCACTGGCAAGTCTCTTTACTCATTCCGTAATACAAGATCCTATGACTAACTCCTTAGCCACATTGCTTGCAAGCTTCTTCTGATGTTGTATTATCGAGTGGGCCCAGAGATACCTCTCCGTCATACGGAGTGACAAATCCCAGTCTCGATCCACGCCAACCCAACAGACACCCTCGGAGATACCTGTAGAGCACCTTTATAGTCACCCAGTTACTTTGTGACGTTTGATACACACAAGGCATTCCTCCGGTGTCAGGGAGTTGCATGATCTCTCATGGTCGTAGGAACAGATACTTGACATGGATAAAGCAGTAGCAATAAACTAACATGATCAAATGCTATGCTTACGGTTGGGTCTTGTCCATCACATCATTCTCCTAATGATGTGATCCCGTTATCAGATGATAACTCATGTCTATGGTTAGGAAACCTTGACCATCTCTAATCAACGAGCTAGTCTAGTAGAGGCTCACTAGGGACATGGTGTTGTCTATGTATCCACACATGTATCTGAGTTTCTGATCAATACAATTCTAGCATGGATAATAAACGATTATCATGAACAAGGAAATATGATAATAACCAATTTATTATTGCCTCTAGGGCATATTTCCAACAAAGAAAATGAGCAAGCATGGCACCATTATCAAATGCTCATTGTGTGGTAATCTTGGACACAACAAGTCAGGATGTAAGCAGAATCCAGAGAGAGGCAAGAAGAAGAATGCACATCTTGCTAAAGCTAGCAAGAAAAGTAATCCAGCTGAGGTATTTTCTTGTTCATCTTCTTATTACACATTATAGTGTTTTCTTCACACTTATCCTAACTTGCAAAAAAATTGGCAGCAAGCCAAAGGAACCTCTGCATCACAACCTCAAGCTCCACCAGCAACTACCAGTTATGTCCCACTAGGTCCATTAGTAGGAACCAGTGCCAACAGGTTTAAGCCTCTAAGAAAGAGGTTTGCAACTGTTGCAGCTGGATCATCTGGTGCCTCTGCACAACCTAGATCATCAAGAAGGACATGATCTGGAGCTAAAAGGGGCAGAAGAAGGGCTGCTAAGACATTTCCAAGCTATCAGTATTTCACTTGCAGTGGAAACTACTAGTCATTGATCCAAGTCTAGTACTTTTGTTGATGTTGCAATGTTCCAGACATTTCTAATGTAATGTTGATGTTGCAAACATATCTTTTGTGATGGCCAAAACCTACTGAATGGCAGTGCTGGGTGACCTTGTTATGTAATTTTGGTCTGGATGATCTAATTAGTGCCAATTTCTGTGCAATTTTTGGTATGGATGATCTTGCTATATTTAAAGTTGCATTTCATTGATATAAAATTGATGGCCAGAACATAAAGGACTAAAAGAAACATCAGTGCACACAACTTCCACTTTCATTCAGTCTAAACATTAACTTGCATACAACTTGCAGATAACAAATCCAGTCTAAACAGGGCATACAACTTGAAGATCCCAAATGACCACTTGAGTTAGGGTTTGAAATGCACTTAACTTGCCAAAAGACCACTGAGTCTAAAGCACTGACAACTACTACATTGCATACAACTTGCACTAAACAACCTAGTGCAGTAGCATTTTTCCTGCCACTAAACCTACCACAAAGACAACAAAAACAAAGACAACATTGTGATATTTCCCCTTCAGTGCATCTATCTTTGCATTTTTTGTTGGAAATATGCCCTAGAGGCAATAATAAAGTGGTTATTATTATATTTCCTTGTTCATTATAATCGTTTATTATCCATGCTATAATTGTATTGATTGGAAACACTAATACATGTGTGGATACATAGACAACACTGTGTCCCTAGTATGCCTCTAGTAGACTAGCTCGTTGATCAAAGATGGTCAAGGTTTCCTAGCCATAGACATGAGATGTCATTTCATAATGGGATCACATCATTAGGAGAATGATGTGATGGACAAGATCCAAACTATGAACGTAGCATTTGATCGTGTCAGTTTATTGCTATTGTTTTCTGCATGTCAAGTATCTGTTCCTATGACCATGAGATCATGCAACTCACTGACACCGGAGGAATACCTTGTGTGTATCAAACATCACAACGTAATTGGGTGACTATAAAGATGCTCTACAGGTATCTCCGAAGGTGTCTGTTGAGCTGCCATGCATCGAGACTGGGATTTGTTACTCCGTATGACGGAGAGGTATCTCAGGGCCCACTCGGTAATACAACATCACAATAAGCCTTGCAAGCAATGTGACTAAGTGTTAGCCACGGGATCTTGTATTACGGAACGAGTAAAGAGACTTGCCAGTAACGAGATTGAACTAGATATAGAGATACCGACGATCGAATCTCGGGCAAGTAACATACCGAAGAACAAAGGGAACAACGTACGGGATTAACTGGATCCTTGACATAGAGGTTCAACCGATAAAGATCTTCGTAGAATATGTAGGAACCAATATGGGCATCCAGGTGCCGCTATTGGTTATTGACCGTAGAGGTGTCTCGGTGATGTCTACATAGTTCTAGAACCCGCAGGGTCTGCACACTTAAGGTTCGGTGATGTTTTGGTATAGTTGAGTTATGTATGGTGGTGACCGAAGGTTGTTCGGAGTCCCGGATGAGATCCAGGACGTCACGAGGAGCTCCGAAATGGTCCGGAGGTAAATATTGATATATATGAAGTCCCATTTTGGTCACCGGAAAAGTTTCGGTTACTTCGGTAGTGTACCGGGAGTGCCGGGAGGGTACCGGGGGACCATCGGGAGGGGCCTCTCACCCCAAAGGGCCTCATGGGCTGTGGGAGAAGGTAAACCAGCCCCTAGTGGGCTGGATGAAGCCCCCCAACAAGGCCCATGCGGCTAGGGGTGGGAAAGTCCAAGTGGAGGAAAGGAAAACCAAGTGGGGGAGGAAT
Source organism: Elymus sibiricus (assembly GCA_039707655.1). Taxonomy (NCBI): domain Eukaryota; kingdom Viridiplantae; phylum Streptophyta; class Magnoliopsida; order Poales; family Poaceae; genus Elymus; species Elymus sibiricus. Next base: position 486,626,723 of record CM077671.1, read on the forward strand.
CCTACTCCTAGTAGGATTGGAGTTCGACTCCTCCACCTCCCCACTTCGGCCGACCCTAGGGGAGGATCCCTAGGGCGCCGGCCTCCCTCCCCTTCCTCCTATATATACTAGAGGGGAGAGAGGGCAGCCACACCAGAAAACCATAAGCCACGGTGCAGCCCTCTCTCCCCGATAGATCAAGTCCTCTAGTTTTCAGCAGTGCTTAGGCCAAGCCCTGCTGGAATAGTTCCACCACCACCGCCGCTGCGCCGTCGCGTTGCTGGAGAACTCTTATACCTCTCCGCTCCCTCTTGCTGGATCAAGAAGGCGGAGATCGTCATCGAGCTGTACGTGTGCTGAACGCGGAGGTGCCGTCCGTTCGGCGCTAGATCATGATTGGATCGCGGGACGGCTAGCGATTTGGATCACGAAGACGTTCGACTACATCAACCGCGTTTCTTAACGCTTCCTGCTTAGCGATCTACAAGGGTATGTAGATCCACTCTCCCTCTCGTAGATGCTCATCACCATGGATAGATCTTGCGTGTGCGTAGGAAAATTTTTGTTTCCCATGCAACGTTCCCCAACATTTTTCTCTTTCAGCTGATCTTGCAGAGACATATATAGCCAACACCTCTCTTCCAATTTGATCTTCGGGCACAGCCACAAATGGAGTGGCATCTTCAAACCGAGCAACATTTCCTTCACCTCTCAGCATACGCACTTCATCTCTCAAATCTCCAATCAGATCACTCAAAAACTTTGGCAGTGGATCATCATGCCATTCAACAAATCCACAACCACCATGTTGTTCAATTGTAATAATAGAAATCAATCAGTGGGGAGAAGAACAAATGAAGAAAAACAAACAAGATAGAAATCAAGCTCACCATTGCATCGACGCAAGCATAGTACCTCCTGCCTGGGTTATGAATGCTCCAGGAGATTCATCTTGGCGCCTTCCGATGAGGATTGCACCAGCAGAGCTTCTCCGGCTCGTACGCCATCGGGATATCCCTGTAGGGCACCGGCGACCTGGATTCCTCCCCTCTCCTTCCTGCGTCTCGATGGAAGCCAGGAGTAGTAGACTGACCTGATGGCCACGACATTGCCTTGGACAGATCCGCCATCGCCCTGCGCAATCTGCTTAGCCACCGCCCCGCTCAGGATTCGCCGTCGCCGTCGCCGCCGCCTAACCCTAGTTCCCCCCTACAAAATCCCCAATTTGTTTGCTCTTCCCCCTCTCTCCCCGCGCGTTGCGGTTATAACGCAACCTGGCTCACCAATCATAACAAATCCCGGATGATGATACGTCTCCGTCATATCTATAATTTTTGATTGTTTCATGCCAATATTCTACAACTTTCATATACTTTTGGCAACTTTTTATACTATTTTTGGGACTAACATATTGATCCAGTGCCCAGTTCCTGTTTGTTGCATGTTTTTTGTTTCGCAGAATATCCATACCAAACGAAGTCCAAACGCGATAAAAACTTACGGAGATTTTTTTGGAATATATGTGATTTTTGGGAAAAAGAATCAACGCGAGACGATGCCCGAGGGGCCCACAAGCCATAGGGGCGCGCCCTGGACCCTTGTGGCCACCCCGTAAGGCGGTTGGTGCCTTTCTTTCTCCGCAAGAAATCTAATATCCAGATAAAAATCATGTTAAAATTTCAGCCCAATCGGAGTTACGGATCTCCGGGAATTTAAGAAACAGTGAAAAGCCAGAATCTGGAAGGCAAAAAGAGAAGGAAACAGAGAGAGAGATCCAATCTCGGAGGGGCTCCCGCCCCTCCGCTGCCATGGAGGCCAAGGACCAGAGGGGAAACCCTCCTCCCATCTAGGGGGGAGGTCAAGGAAGAAGAAGAAGGGGGGCTCTCTCCCCCTCTCTCCCGGTGGCGTCGGAACGCCGCCGGGGCAATCATCGTGTGACGACGATCTACTCCAACAACTCCGTCATCTTCACCAACACCTCCATCACCTTCCCCCATCTATCTACAGTGGTCCACTCTCCCGCAACCCGTTGTACCCTCTACTTGAACATGGTGCTTTATGCTTCATATTATTATCCAATGATGTGTTGCCATCCTATGATGTATGAGTAGATTTTTGTTGTATTGCTATGATTGGTTTAATTTGCTTGTGGTTATGTTGCTGTCATTTGGTTCCCATCATATGAGCACGCACGTGGATCACACCATAGGGTTAGTTGTATGTTGATAGGACTATGTATTGGAGGGCAAGGGTGATAGCAGCTTCAGCCTAGCATATGAATTGATGCATACGGGATTGAAGGGGGACCAATATATCTTAATGCTATGGTTGGGTTTTACCTTAATGAACGTTAGTAGTTGCGGATGCTTGCTAATAGTTCCAATCATAAGTGCATAGAATTCCAAGTAAGGGATGACATGCTAGCAATGTCCTCTCCCACATAAAACTTGCTATCGGTCTAGTAACGTAGTCAATTGCTTAGGGACAATTCCGCAACTCCTACCACCACTTTTCCACACTCGTTAAACTAACTTAATTGTTACTTTATCTAAACAGCCCCTAGTTTTTATTTACGTGTTCTTTATTATCTTGCAAACCTATCCCGTTACACCTACAAAGTACTTCTAGTTTCATACTTGTTCTAGGTAAAGCGGACGTTAAGCGTGCGTAGAGTTGTATCGGTGGTCGATAGAACTTGAAGGAATATTTGTTCTACCTTTAGCTCCTCGTTGGGTTCGACACTCTTACTTATCGAGAAAGGCTACAACTGATCCCCTATACTTGTGGGTTATCAAGACCTTTTTCTGGCGCCGTTGCCGGGGAGCAATAGCGTGGGGTGAATATTCTCGTGGGTGCTTGTTTGCTTTATCACTAAGTAGATTTTATTTGCTGTTCTAAGTTGTTCTCTATCTTTAGTTATGGATATGGAACACGAAATACCAAAAAAATTAGTTGAACCTACTACACCAATGGTGGAAGAACCACCCAAAATCTATCACAGTGTTGAAGCTTTTTACTTGGATCATCTTCGATCCGTTTGTGCTCGTCCTGAAACCCCAACTAGCTTAGTTGAGGGAAAATCATTAAATGAGCATGCTTATTATGTGCGACACCGCTTATCTCAAAAAGGGAAACTTTTATGGCATCATATTAATACTTTGCAATGCTATGCTTGGAATTTATGCAAAATTTATGATTTTACTTGTTGTTTTGAAGACCCTAAAAAACACCTTCCCTATCAATGTGAGTTTAAGGATAATGGAATCGTATCTTCTTATGCCAAGGGTGTTTATAATTACTATGATATTGAGCAAATTGAAGAATTTGTTGCTTTTAAGGGTGCCTATGAAATTGCTTCTTTGATTGAAAAGTATGATGCTACTCTTTACAAATCTGAAAGTTTTGCCATACTTAAATATTGCTATGAAAACTATGCTTCTAATGCTTATGTTAAGCCATATATTGAGGACTCCTCCGCTGTCCAAGAGGAGACTAATATTTTGCAGGAAACTATGGAAGAAGAAAATGATGACACTGTGAGCTCATTTGATGAAAAAGATGACGAGGAGAGCGAAGAACAAAAGGAGGAAGAGCGGACTAGCTACCCGTGCCCACCTTCTAATGAGAGTAACTCTTCAACTCATACATTGTTTAATTTCCCTTCGTGCTTACCGAAGGATGAATGCTATGATGATTGCTATGATCCCTTGGATTCGTTTGAAATATCCCTTTTTGATGAAATTGATGCTTGCTATGCTTGTGGTCATGATGCCAATATGAATGATGCTTATGGAGATGAACTTGCTATAGTTCCTTATGTTAAACGTGAAATTGTTGCTATTGCACCCACGCATGATAGTCCTATTATTTTTTTGAATTCTCCCAACTACACTATATCGGAGAAGTTTGCGCTTATTAAGGATTATATTGATGGGTTGCGTTCTACTATTGCACATGATAATTTTGATAAATATAATATGCATGTGCTTGCTGCTCCTACTTGCAATTATTATGAGAGAGGAACTACATCTCCGCCTCTCTATGTTTCCAATACGATAAAATTGCAAGAAACTGTTTATACTATGCATTGGCCTTTACTTTGTGTGCATGAATTGTTCTTTTATGACATGCCGATGCATAGGAAGCGAGTTAGACTTCGTTGTTACATGATATATGTTACTTTGTGCTCACTACTAAATTACAAATCATTGTTAATTAAAATTGGCTTTGATATACCTTGGGATCCGGGTGGATCCATTACTTGAGCACTTTATGCCAAGCTTAATGGCTTTAAAGAAAGCGCTGCCAGGGAGACAACCCGGAAGTTTTAGAGAGTCATTTTATTCTGTTGTGTGCTTTTATATAGTTCAAAAAATAAAAATAAATAGGGGAACCTAAAACTTTTTCAAAAAGAGAAGTGAAAGTAAGAAGGACGAGTACCGTTGAAGTGGGGGAGCTCCTTGAACTTTGTTCATGCCCATGGAAACTTTGCGAATCTTAATTACAGAAACTTTTCAACAAAAATAATTATCCCCTTTTATAAATCCCTTGTATTATAAAAATAATGTGTCAAGATTTGCCTTTAGGATGATTAGATTGCTTGTTTGGTGTGTGCAGTGCAAAAACAGAAACTTTGGCTGTAGTGCGTGAATTTACATTTTTTACTGGAATGTCAAAAATTTCTGAAATTTTTACACAGTACTTATATGCAAATTTTTTATTTTTTCCTAATTTTTCAGAATTTTTAGAGTTACAGAAATATAGTAAATGTTCAGATTGCTATAGACTGTCCTGTTTAAGACAGATTCTGTTTTTGATGCATTGTTTTGCCAGTTTTGATGAAACTATTGATTTTATCGGTGGTATAAGCCATAAAGAAGTTATAATACAGTAGCTACAATGCAAAAATAAAATGTGAATGGGTTTGCAACAGTACTTAAAGTGGTAATTTGCTTTATTATACTAACGGATCTCACGAGGGTTTTGTTAAGTTTTGTGTGATTGAAGTTTTCAAGTTTTGGGTGAGATCACGATGGATGAAGGAATAAGGAGTGGAAAGAGACTAAGCTTGGGGATGCCCGAGGCACCCCAAGGTAATATTCAAGGACTCCCAAGAAACTAAGCTTGGGGATGCCCCGGAAGGCATCCCCTCTTTCTTCTAACAACCATCGGTAATTTTACTTGGAGCTATATTTTTATTCGTCACATGATATGCGTAAATCTTGGAGCGTCGTGTGCTTTTTATTTTTCTTTTAATAATGCACAATGCTGGTATGAGAAAGTCCTTGGTTGATTTATAGAAGGCTCTTTGCCCCTCACTTATATCTTTTGAGTATGGCTTTATAGAATGCTTCATGTGCTTCACTTATATCATTTGAAGTTTGGATTGCCTGTTTCTCTACACATAGAAAACCGCCATTTGTAGAATGCTATTTTGCTTCACTTATATTTGTTAGAGCGTGGGCATATCTTTTGTAGAAAGAATTAAACTCTCATGCTTCACTTATATCTATTTAGAGAGTTAACAGGAGTTGGTCATTCACATGGTTAGTCATAAAATCCTACATAAAACTTGTAGATCACTGAATATGATATGTTTGATTCCTTGCAATAGTTTTGCGATATAAAGATGGTGATATTAGAGTCATGCTAGTGAGTAGTTGTGGATTGGTAGAAATATTTGTGTTAAAGTTTGTGATTCCCGTAGCATGCACGTATAGTGAACCGTTATGTGAAGAAGTCGGAGCATGATTTATTTATTGATTGTCATCCTTTGTGTGGAGGTCGGGATCGCGCGATGGTTAACTCCTACCAACCCTTCCCCTAGGAGCATGCGTGTAGTACTTTGTTTCGATGACTAATAAATTTTTGCAATAAGTATGTGATTTTTTTATGACTAATGTTGAGTCCATGGATTATACGCACTCTCACCCTTCCACCTTTGCTAGCCTCTCTAGTACCGCGCAACTTTCGCCGGTGCATTAAACCCACCATATTCCCTTCCTCAAAACAGCCACCATACCTACCTATTATGGCATTTCCATAGCCATTCCGAGATATATTGCCATGCAACTTCCACCGTTCCGTTTATTATGACACGCACCATCATTGTCATATTGCTTTGCATGATCGTAAGATAGCTAGCATGATGTTTTCATGGCTTGTCCGTTTTTTTATGCCATTGCTACGCTAGATCATTGCACATCCCATTACACTGCCGGAGGCATTCATATAGAGTCATATTTTGTTCTAGTATCGAGTTGTAATTCTTGAGTTGTAAGTAAATAAAAGTGTGATGATCATCATTATTAGAGCATTGTCCCATGTGAGGAAAGGATGATGGAAGCTATGATTCCCTCGCAAGTTGGGATGAGTCTCCGGACTTTACAAATAAATAAAAGAGGCCAAAGAAGCCCAAATAAAAAAAAGAGGCCAAAGAAGCCCACAAAAAAACAAAAAAAAGAGAAAAGAGAGAAGGGGCAATGCTACTATTCCTTTTTCCACACTTGTGCTTCAAAGTAGCACCATGATCTTCATGATAGAGAGTCTCCTATATTGTTTCATATACTAGTGGGAATTTATCATTATAGAACTTGGCTTGTATATTCCAATGATGGGCTTTCTCAAATTGCCCTAGGTCTTCGTGAGCAAGCGAGTTGGATGCACACCCACTTAGTTTCTTTTTGAGCTTTCATACACTTATAGCTCTAATTGCATGGCAATCCCTACTCACTCACATTGATATCTATTGATGGGCATCTCCATAGCCTGTTGATACGCCTAGTTGATGTGAGACTATCTCTTTCTTTTTGTCTTGTCCACAACCACCATATTCTATTCCACCTATAGTGCTATACCCATGGCTCACGCTCATGTATTGCGTGAAAGTTGAAAAAGTTTGAGAATACTAGAGTATGAAACAATTGCTTGGATAAAACCGGGGTTGTGCATGATTTAATACTTTGTGTGATGAAGATGGAGCATAGCCAGACTATATGATTTTGTAGGGATAACTTTCTTTGGCCATGTTATTTTGAGAAGACATGATTGCTTTATTAGTATGCTTGAAGTATTATTTTCTTAATGTCAAATGATAGACTATTGCTTTGAATCACTCGTGTCTTAATATTCATGCCATGATTAGATTATATGATCAAGATTATGCTAGGTAGCATTCCACATCAAAAATTATCTTTTTTATCATTTACCTACTCGAGGACGAGCAGGAATTAAGCTTGGGGATGCTGATACGTCTCCGTCGTATCTATAATTTTTGATTGTTTCATGCCAATATTCTACAACTTTCATATACTTTTGGCAACTTTTTATACTATTTTTGGGACTAACATATTGATCCAGTGCCTAGTGTCAGTTCCTGTTTGTTGCATGTTTTTTGTTTCGCAGAATATCCATACCAAACGAAGTCCAAACGCGATAAAAACTTACAGAGATTTTTTTGGAATATATGTGATTTTTGGGAAAAAGAATCAACGCGAGACGATGCCCGAGGGGCCCACAAGCCATAGGGGCGCGCCCTAGGGGGTAGGGCGCGTCCTGGACCCTTGTGGCCACCCCGTAAGGCGGTTGGTGCCCTTCTTTCTCCGCAAGAAAGCTAATATTCGGATAAAATCGTGTTAAAATTTCAGCCCAATCGGAGTTACGGATCTCCGGAAATTTAAGAAATGGTGAAAGGCCAGAATCTGGAAGGCAGAAAGAGAAGGAAACAGAGAGAGGGAGATCCAATCTCGGAGGGGCTCCCGCCCCTCCGCTGCCATGGAAGCCAAGGACCAGAGGGGAAACCCTCCTCCCATCTAGGGGGAGGTCAAGGAAGAAGAAGGAGAGGGGCTCTCTCCCCTCTCTCCCGGTGGCGCCAGAACGCCGCCGGGGCAATCATCGTGTGACGGCGATCTACTCCAACAACTCCGTCATCTTCACCAACACCTCCATCACCTTCCCCAATCTATCTAAAGCGGTCCACTCTCCCGCAACCCGTTGTACCCTCTACTTGAACATGGTGCTTTATGCTTCATATTATTATCCAATGATGTGTTGCCATCCTATGATGTCTGAGTAGATTTTTGTTGTCCTATCGGTGATTGGTGAATTGCTATGATTGGTTTAATTTGCTTGTGGTTATGTTGCTGTCCTTTGGTGCCCATCATATGAGCGCGTGCGTGGATCACACCATAGGGTTAGTTGTATGTTGATAGGACTATGTATTGGAGGGCAAGGGTGATAGCAGCTTCAGCCTAGCATAGAAATTGATGCATACGGGATTGAAGGGGGACCAATATATCTTAATGCTATGGTTGGGTTTTACCTTAATGAACGTTAGTAGTTGCGTATGCTTGCTAATAGTTCCAATCATAAGTGCATAGAATTCCAAGTAAGGGATGACATGCTAGCAGTGGCCTCTCCCACATAAAACTTGCTATCGGTCTAGTAACGTAGCCAATTGCTTAGGGACAATTCCGCAACTCCTACCACCACTTTTCCACACTCATTAAACTAACTTAATTGTTACTTTATCTAAACAGCCCCTAGTTTTTATTTATGTGTTCTTTATTATCTTGCAAACCTATCCCGTTACACCTACAAAGTACTTCTAGTTTCATACTTGTTCTAGGTAAAGCGAACGTTAAGCGTGCGTAGAGTTGTATCGGTGGTCGATAGAACTTGAGGGAATATTTGTTCTACCTTTAGCTCCTCGTTGGGTTCGACACTCTTACTTATCTAGAAAGGCTACAACTGATCCCCTATACTTGTGGGTTATCAGTTGACTCTTGCCACGTCAGCGTGTTTTGCTCTAAAACACTGTCAAGGTTTGATTTAGGCTGGGATTAGTGAGTTCAGGGTACGAACGACAGGGATTTCGACTTCAGGGTTCATTTCGCCGGAGGACTATGAGTTCAAGGTTTAAAATGGACCTTTTTCCTGAGTATAATAGTCTCCAAAACTTCGTTGGAGACATGTGTGGAACTTGTTGATTGCACATAGTTGATGGTCCAGAAACATTAAACTTTATGTTTGCGAGCTTTTCAGTCCCTAGCTGATTTTTGTTCAATGTAGAAGAATCAAACTTGTTGATCTAGTTCTCGAAGATTATAGCTGAATGTAAGACAATCAGGCCTGCTATTTTGTGAATTGTGCAAGCTATTTTCTTTCTTCTTAGTTATGTTCAAACATAGCAGTAGGAGTAGTAGTACGCTCCTTAGAGCATCTCCAATAAATAATGTATTTTACATCATTAAATTATGATGGCAGTAAAACATGCATCACAAAAAAAATCATCACCAAAATCTCTCAACTCCAACAATGATGTAAAATAGGTGTTGCCAAATACATCACGGTTGTGCAAATTTTGCACCAGCTGCGAGGTCCCCTGCGCGGTCCACTAGTGATGTAAAATTTGCTCTATAGCATCAAGTTTGTAAATTTGCATCTAGAGCAAATCTGGGGTAAACATGTTTGCATCTACATTGGGGGAGCGTGTTTGCCTTCTCGTGGTGCAAAAAGTAGTCCCAAACTATTTTGCATAATCTATTGGAGATGCTCTTAGTAGTAGCAGGAAGTACTTAGAGCATCTCCAATAGATGTAAATAACTAGCTTTCAATCACCAATGCCTCAAAATGTTGCATTACAACCCTAGGCAGTAGCAATGTGGCAGCAAGAACAACCTAAGCAGCTGTAAGAACACATCAATCTAGCATTACAATCCTAGGCAGCAGCAATGTGGCAGGAACACCACCAAATGAACGAATTTAGCAATGAACCCTAGGCAGAAGCATTGTAATCGAAGCACTAGCAACATATGCATTGCTCTGATTGAACTGAAATAGATTGGATCCCAATCGAATGGCAATGAATCTTATCGAATCCAATTTAGTCCAAACCAATCAAATCTACCATTGCCCTAAGCATGATTGAAGTAAGCCCTAAGCACGAATGCGAGCGTGGGGGGGACAAACCGACGCTTACCGGAGTGGGTGGCGTTGCAGAGAAGGTCGACCACGGAGAAAATCCTAACATGAACAGGGGTGCTGCCGATGCTGATGACCAGATGAAAGCACATTTGCTCCCTTGGTGGTTTTGGTAATTAATAACAACATATAAGTCATTGAACTAATGCCTCTACCAAGTATGTTTCAGGAAATGTTCAATGATAGGGATGGCAAAAGGATTGAGGAGATTGTGGAGATACCCCAAGATGCAAAGGAAATAGGTTGGCCAAGCTTCAAGGAAGAGGACTCTACATTTTATATTTGTGAGAAATCACTTTGAGTCCATAGGAAAGCCAATACTATTAAAAGGGGGTAAGGTCTTGATTGGTGAACAATATGCTCATACGTGCACAAGTGACATTCGCCAAAAACACCCACAAGCTCTCCCACCAAAGTCTGTCCTAAGCCAAACATTCAAAATCGGTGCAACCAACTTTCCTATCCCGGTGCCACCGATTCCAAACCCTAGACAGACTCAGCCAAACCCTAGCCACTTCGGTGCAACCGATTCCATACCGGTGCCACCGAGTTTAGGTTGCCAACTTTCTGTTACGCAAATTCACTTTTTGGTCCCACCGAGAATGTTGGATCGGCGTCATTGAAATTGGAAATCTGACCGTTGGTCACCTTATCGGTGCAACCGAGATTCCTATATCGGTCTCACCGAGATTCAAAAGTTGCCACCTTTTGGTCACTTCGGTACCACCGAGATTCACACATCGGTGTCACCGAGTTGGTCATTTTGTGTGTAACGGTTGGATTTTTGGGGATGCCTATATATACCCCTTCACCACCAACCACTCGACAAGAGAGCACTCAGAACTATTCCATACTTGCCCATCCAGTTTTCTGAGAGAGAACCACCTAGTCTTGTGTTGAGGTCAAGATCTTCCACTCCAATCATATGGATCTTGATTTCTAGCCTCCCCAAGTTGCTTTCCACCAATCCCATCTCTTCTACCCAGCCAAATCTGTGAGAGAGTGATTGTGTTTTGAGGAGTCTATCATCTTGAAGCACAAGAGCAAGGAGTTCATCGTCATTACCGAGCCTATTACCTTTTGGAGGGTGGTGCCTCCTAGATTGGTTAGGTGTCGCTTGGGAGCCTCCTACTGCGTGTTGTGGAGTGAACCAAGAAGTTTGTACGGGCAAGGAGATCGCCTACTTCGTGAAGATCTACCCATAGTGAGGCTAGTCCTTCGTGGACGGAAGCCGTTATGGAATAGTCAAGGTTGCTACTTCGTGGACCCTTATGGGTGGAGCCCTCCGTGGACTCTCGCGACCGTTACCCTTCGTGGGTTGAAGACTCCATAAACGTGGATGTACGATAGCGCCACCTATCGGAACCACGGGAAAAATCCATGCGTCTACAACTGCGTTTGATCCTTCTACCCTATCCCTTCTATACATGCTTGTTGTTATTTTCCGCTGCCATATACTCTTAGACTTGCATGTGTAGGGTGTACTTGACTTGCCATGAAATCCTAAAAACTGTCAACCCTAAAACTTGGCATAGGCAAAACTTTTATTTGGTCAAGTAGTCTAATCACCCCCCTCTAGACATACTTTCGGTCCTACAAGTGGTATCAGAGCTTTGGTCTCCATTGCTTAGGTCTCACAACCTAGGAGAGTATGGCGTCTAGTGAGGGTAGTTATCACCGTAGAGGTCCGTACTTTGATGGCACTAATTTTGCTAGTTGGAAGCACAAAATGAAAATGCATATTCTTGGTCATAACCCCACCGTTTGGGCTGTTGTTCGTGTTGGTTTGCAAGGTGAGTTCTTTGCGGATGGACGGGAACCGGATCGTGAAGCGACCGCGGATGATTTGAAGATGTTGCAACTCAATGCTCAAGCATGCAACATTCTATTCAACTGCTTGTGCCCTGAAGAATTCAACAAAATTAGTCGTCTTGAGAATGCAAAAGAGATTTGGGATACTTTGGTTGATATGCACGAAGGAACCGAGTCCGTGAGAGAATCCAAGTTAGATGTTCTTCAAGGTCAGCTTGACAAGTTCAAGATGAAGGATGGTGAAGGAGTCGCAGAGATGTACTCTAGGCTAGCTCTCATCACAAATGAGATTGCCGGCTTAGGAAGCGAAGAAATGACAGACAAATTCATCATCAAGAAGATACTTAGAGCTTTGGATGAGAGATACGACACCGTGTGCACATTGATCCAAATGATGCCCAACTACAAAGATCTCAAGCCTACAGAAGTCATTGGAAGGATTGTTGCTCATGAGATGACACTCAAGGACAAGGAAGAGCTACATCACAAGTCTAGCGGTGCTTACAAAGCCACAAGTGATGCTCCCGCAACTTCAAACAACAACCTTGTCACCAATGAAGAGATAAGTCTCATGGTCAAGAAATTCAACAAGTTCTACAAGAATAGAGGCAAAGAAAGAAGCTCCAATTCTAGATATGATGAGAAGCGTTCGTCAAGTCGTGACCGCAATTGCTACAATTGTGGGAAGCCCGGACACTACTCAAATGAGTGCACGGCTCCCTACAAACGAAGAGAAGAGTCACCTCGAAGACGAAACTCAAGGAATGATTCACCTCAAAGAGAGAAGGAGTAGAGATGATCGTTATGAACGAAGACCCTCAAGGAGAAGTAGGGATTCGGAGAAGAAGGACAAGTACACCAAGAGCTACACAAGAAGAAAACATCAAGCTCATGTTGGTGAATGGGTTTCCGGCTCCGACTCCGACAACAACTCCGAGAGAAGCTATCATTCCGACTCCGACTATAGTCAAGATGATGGTGTTGCCGGAATTGCTCTAGTGACTACCAACTCCTACGATCTATTTGATTCACCAAACGAAGGGAGTGGAAGTTGCTTCATGGCTAAAGGCCCCAAGGTATCACACCCCGAATATCTTGATTTTGATAGTGATGAAGATGATTTGCTTTGTGATGATGACTTGCTTTGTGATAAAACTAGTGATATTGGTAAAAATGAACTTGATAATTCTCATGCTAGTCAAGATAAGTCACTTGATGATGATAAGGTGAAAATAGAAGAACTAACTAAAGAACTAAACACTCTTAAGTTAGCTCATGAATCTACTCTCGAAGATCATAGAGAGCTTGTGAGAACTCATGAGAAGCTACGCTTCGAGAAACTCAACTTGGAGCAAGAGCATGAGTTTCTCAAAGCTATCAATGACGATCTCCGAAAGAAGACTTCATCTTATCTAGCCAAACGACTACTCTTGTCTACATTCATGCCTCAAGTTAAAAATAAGCAATCTAGTAACAAAGGCAAGAAAGATTCTTCATCTAGTAGCAACAATAAAAATGCTAAACCCAATGATGTTGCTTCTAGTAGTTCCATTGATTCCACTAATGATGATTCTCTTAGCCAAGTTACACTTGAGCAAGAAAATGCTTTATTGAAAGGAATTATAGAGAAAGGTGTCTACAAGAGTCTTGCCGGATGTAAGCAATTTGAGGAAATTGTACGCAAGCACGGAGGATACCGGAAGAATCGTGGTGTTGGCTACTTCAACGCTAATGGAGTTGAATGGGAAGAAGGTCAATACCCCAAGCCCAAGTTTGTTCCTCAAAAGGAGAAGTATGAAAATACTCTTCCCAAGGGGACAAACACTCAAGATGACCTTCCACCACAAGACCACAAGCTCAAGGGCAAGAACAAGCTTCAAGAGGACATTGACTCATATGACAATGAATCCCTAGCTATGGTGGAGTGGGTTCCCAAGGCTACTTCAAGCTCAACTTCTACAAAGGCTACTTCAACACCAAGGATCCCCATCAACTTGATGTGGGTTCCCAAGGAGAAGAACTAGTAAGTTCTTGAGGGGTGACTCCGCCAATGAAATTCACTCACATTCATTATTGGCAAGAATTATTTGCAATCAACATCAACTCTATGCAATAGTTCAAGGAGTCACACATTCCCTCAAAGGTAAGCAAGGGACAAGGTAATCAACAAATCAATGGACATCATAACATATGCTTTGCACTCCATGTCCATAGATATCCTTGTATTTGTCTCTTGTGTGTGTTGGGACTAACCCATGTAGGTGAGAAGAGTAAGGAAACAACAAGGATGCTCCCAACTCTTGGTGATCTTCATCAACCTTGACCATCCACAACTACCTCACCAACATGAAGTCTTCATCGACAAAACCCAAGGTTAGTTTATCCCTCTTATGGGGGGATGTCACATCAAGGGGGAGCTTTACTCTAAGACTTGAGTCAAAGCATCTCTTAGTATGCGACAACATTAAATGCTTTATGTAAAAGTGGTAACCCCACTTGTGCTTAAACGATGAGTATGACCTATGATCAAGTATTCTTACTTGGCTCCTAAGTCAAATACTCATATATAGATGACTTTGTCATCGCCCAAGTGCTTGTTAGATGCTAGTGTGTTTGTGCATGTTTGTCATGATTTCATTCGACATCTTTATTGTGTGAGCATGTTGGTCTGCATTTATTCTCTCGTTCGAGGACATCCAATTGTTGCTATTTGGCTTTTGATTTATCTTTTGCCAATTGGATGGACAAGAATGCCTAGGACCACTCTTTAGCTATCTATGCTTTCTCACCTCATATTCTATTCATGCTACATCACAAAATTTGAACAAGTACTTTTCGATTCCTCTGTGTGTGGAGCACTCGAAGTTCCGTATCGACAAGGACTGACCATTAAAACCTCCCAAGTGCATCTCGGTGGAACCAACCCCAGAATCTCGGTCTCACCGAATGCCTAGAGTTGATCTGGTTTTCATTCTCGGTAACACCGATTTCATATTATCGGTTACACCGAGTTTCCCTGTCAGCTGACAGTTGTGGAACTCGGTGACACCGAAAACATAAAATCGGTATCACCGACAGTGGTGGGTATATGTACTGTGGACCCCGACGTTTTGAAATTTCATCCTCAAATCGTCGCGCTCCCAAACCCTAAGCTGCCGCCTCAAGACCCCTGGTCGTCGCCCTTGTCCTCCTGCGCTCCTCCACCGCTGGGAATCGCCGTCGCCGACGAAATCTGCTCCATCGTCGCCGCCGTAGCGGATCCGCACCAAGTTAGGGTACGGATTCGACCTCCTTTGCGCCTCCCCTTCTAATTCTTGCGCATTGGATTTGTTTTCTCTATAAGCCACTGTGTGCACTGCCTCCAATCCACAAGAACATCCATAGTCTAGCGAATGATTGATTTTCTAGGGTTTGTCTTCCGCCCGATGAAACTCGGTAGAACCGAAGTGAGAAAATTGGTCCCACCGATTTTTCTGTTTGTGTAGCTGAGAACTGTCTCGGTGAAACCGAGTATGCCTTTTCGGTCCCACCGAAAAGGGTGCCAAGTTTCTGTTAATGAAGATAGTCAGTCTCGGTAGCACCGACAATGTTGCTTCGGCTGTACCGATTTTCTTCTGACAGAATGCAAAACTTTGAAAATCTTTTGTTCAAACTTTCAAAAACAGCTGATAATTTTGTGATGACTCATCTTTTTCTACTCATCTACATTCTATTCACAGGGTCAGTATGTCAGATGCAGAGGACAGTCAGGATGACCTGAGAGAGCAAGGTGTTGAGATGAGTTCAGGCACTAGTCCTGAGTCCAGTTCCAGCTCAGATCCAGGCACTCCCAGTTCTCATGGATTGCCTAAAGCTGCTACTAGGGCTAGGAAGAAGCTGAATTCTGATGAGGAAGATTCAGACTTCATTTCAGAAGAGATTCTTGCTAAGAAGCAAGAGAGAGCTGCCAAGAAAGCTGCAAGTGAAGCTACTTCTTCCAGGAAAGTGGTTGGCAAGACATATGCCAGTTCTGCTTCAGTGAGAGCACCTGAGAGTGCTAGAGCTACAATGACTATTGAGCCCCCTCGTGAAGGTACTAGGACAAGAATGGCTCTTCATCTTGAGTCACCTCCAAAGAAGAAATCATTGCCTAAGAAGGCAGGCGAGAAGAAGGGTGCTAGAAAGAGGATAGTCTATGTCACTGGCAGGCAGACCTCCATGTATGAGGATCCTGAGGAGGCTGCTGCTGGTGCTGATGCTGAGGAGGAGGAAGAACATGTTGAGAAGGCCCCTCCCAAGAAGAAGCAAAATAAACTCATGTCTGATGCTATGCCAAAGACTGGTACTTCCAAGAGTACTAAGTCTGCTGCAAAGAAGCCTGCTGCTGAGAAGCCTAAGAAATTGTCTAGGCACATTCCTGCTTCTGAGAAGAACAAAGGGACTGCCTCCAGAATTGATGATGAGGATGCAATGTTAGCTTTGATGAAGCTTAGACCTCACCTTCCAGTACACAATGCCAGCTACCCACTAGCTGAGGATATGAAGAAGAGGAAGGATACAGGTTTGAGGGCATGGAGAGCTGCTGATCCATATGCCCAGAGAAAGAAGACAGCTGTGGACTACAGATTTTTCACCAGAGAGCAACAGGATTTCTATGAGACCGTGCTCTTCGACAAGAGTCCAGCTGTGAGCGATATGCGCTATGTTGACTGGAAATTCATCGAGGAAAACAAGGACTACTTTCCAAGTGTCCAAGACAATTTCCACTGCATAGGTTTGGATGAGTTTGTTGGCAGAGAGTTCACTGCTTGGAATGATGAAATGATCATGCAATTCTACTCCACTGCACATTTCTATGGAGATGGTAGAATTGTATGGATGACTGAAGGTGCAAGGTATGAATCCACTGTTGAAGAATGGGCTACCATCTTAGGAGTCCCAGAAGCACAGCATGGTGATTTGGATGTATACTCAGAATCCAAGGAGAGCCACAATGCTATGGCTAATATGTACAAGGAGATCCCTGCTGCAAATGTGAAGTCTCACAAGCTAGGATCCATCTACTTTCTTCAGGCTGGCCTCCGCACCATGAACACCATTCTGAGGCATACATTGATGCCCAAGTCAGGAGATGAAAAGATGATCCAAGGCTACTCCATCAATATGCTGATCCATCTTGACAGACACACCAGGATCAGAGTCATGGATTTGATTGTTGAGACAATCAAGAGGGTTGCTGCTGATCAGAAGCGCTCTTGCTGTTATGCACCCTACATCCAGATGCTTATCAACTCAAAGTTGGAGAAGCACATTTTTGCTCTAGATCGTCCACATTTACCCCTACAACCAGATCTCGAGGACAATGTTGTGGTGATGAACCCAGATCATCCCACTTCAGCTGCTGCTCAAGCAGAGGCAGAGGCAGCTAGAGCCGCTAGTGCTCAAGTCCCTAGATCCAGGAATGAGCAAATGGATCTTCTGATTTCATCAGTCCAGGACATGAAGAAGGATATTAAGGAGATACTGGAGAATCAGAACAGTCTTGTGAGGATATTCGAGAACAGAATCAAGACACTAAATGATAAGGTGGATGGACTGACGAAGACAGTGAATGAGCTCAAGAAGGAAGTTGACTCAGTGCCTCTTCCTCATTCTTCTGATTCTGATGATGACGATGATGATGATGATGATGGATCACCTCTCGGGACAGGCACACAGTTTCCCACTCAGGCCAGATCAGCCACTGTGCCAGCTCCAGACTTGAGGCCCTCTTCATCAGCTCCTGCTGTTGTCACCTCAGCTCCTGCTCCATCAGCTCCAGTTCCTCCAGCTGCTACACCAACTCCGTCCGCGACGTCTGCTGACATCTTCACCGACGCTGTTCTCTCGACTCCTTCATCAACAACCAGAGGAGATCAGCCCAAGAACGATTAGTTGTATGCCTTTGAACTTTTTGGTAACTTGTTGCCAAAGGGGGAGAAGTGTATATAGATCTTTAGGCTTCGAGTGAGAGAGCGTTTTGGTGTCTTTGCTGCTGCTTTTCAAAAACAATTTCGTCTTTTGGTTGCTTGTGATACATGGTTCTTTGTGTTTGATCATGTGTGTTATGCAACTATTTCCTATCATCTTAATGCTCATGAGATGATCATTATCTTTGCTTGATTGTGTTGTGCTATGATGTTCACTCTAATTATTCTCGCACACCACCAAGTTGTATGTGACATGGAAGAAGTGTCCCATGTACCTAATCGATTGTGCATTTGCATTCAAACGCAAATTCGAAATAATGCACAAATTTAGGGGGAGCTCTTGCTTATCACATACTTCTCATAGCGACGATTATATTCATTGATTATATCATATGTCGAAGCTATGATCTATATGTTGTCATCAATTACCAAAAAGGGGGAGATTGAAAGCACATTTGCTCCCTTGGTGGTTTTGGTAATTAATAACAACATATAAGTCATTGAACTAATGCCTCTACCAAGTATGTTTCAGGAAATGTTCAATGATAGGGATGGCAAAAGGATTGAGGAGATTGTGGAGATACCCCAAGATGCAAAGGAAATAGGTTGGCCAAGCTTCAAGGAAGAGGACTCTACATTTTATATTTGTGAGAAATCACTTTGAGTCCATAGGAAAGCCAATACTATTAAAAGGGGGTAAGGTCTTGATTGGTGAACAATATGCTCATACGTGCACAAGTGACATTCGCCAAAAACACCCACAAGCTCTCCCACCAAAGTCTGTCCTAAGCCAAACATTCAAAATCGGTGCAACCAACTTTCCTATCCCGGTGCCACCGATTCCAAACCCTAGACAGACTCAGCCAAACCCTAGCCACTTCGGTGCAACCGATTCCATACCGGTGCCACCGAGTTTAGGTTGCCAACTTTCTGTTACGCAAATTCACGTTTTCGGTCCCACCGAGAATGTTGGATCGGCGTCACCGAGATTGGAAATCTGACCGTTGGTCACCTTATCGGTGCAACCGAGATTCCTATATCGGTCTCACCGAGATTCAAAAGTTGCCACCTTTTGGTCACTTCAGTACCACCGAGATTCACACATCGGTGTCACCGAGTTGGTCATTTTGTGTGTAACGGTTGGATTTTTGGGGATGCCTATATATACCCCTTCACCATCAACCACTCGACAAGAGAGCACTCAGAACTATTCCATACTTGCCCATCCAGTTTTCTGAGAGAGAACCACCTAGTCTTGTGTTGAGGTCAAGATCTTCCACTCCAATCATATGGATCTTGATTTCTAGCCTCCCCAAGTTGCTTTCCACCAATCCCATCTCTTCTACCTAGCCAAATCTGTGAGAGAGTGATTGTGTGTTGAGGAGTCTATCATCTTGAAGCACAAGAGCAAGGAGTTCATCGTCATTACCGAGCCTATTACCTTTTGGAGGGTGGTGCCTCCTAGATTGGTTAGGTGTCGCTTGGGAGCCTCCTACTGCGTGTTGTGGAGTGAACCAAGAAGTTTGTACGGGCAAGGAGATCGCCTACTTCGTGAAGATCTACCCATAGTGAGGCTAGTCCTTCGTGGACGGAAGCCGTTATGGAATAGTCAAGGTTGCTACTTCGTGGACCCTTATGGGTGGAGCCCTCCGTGGACTCTCGCGACCGTTACCCTTCGTGGGTTGAAGACTCCATAAACGTGGATGTACGATAGCGCCACCTATTGGAACCACGAGAAAAATCCATGCGTTTACAACTGTGTTTGATCCTTCTACCCTATCCCTTCTATACATGCTTGTTGTTATTTTCCGCTGCCATATACTCTTAGACATGCATGTGTAGGGTGTACTTGACTTGCCATGAAATCCTAAAAACTGTCAACCCTAAAACTTGGCATAGGCAAAACTTTTATTTGGTCAAGTAGTCTAATCACCCCCCCTCTAGACATACTTTCGGTCCTACACCAGACCATTCCTAGGGCCGTCACCGGTGTCCCTATGATGCGTCGGGAGGTCAAGGATGAACCCGCCATTTGCACTTGACATAGGGGAGAAAACCCTTGAATAGGGGTAAAAAAACACCCCATCCGTTAGGGTTTGCACCCCCGCCGTCTGCGAACCTAAGACAACTAGCTCCGACACAAGGGGGGGGGGGCGGAGCCGGAGTGCGCGGTGGTGATGGGGCATTGACCGCCGCACGCGACATTGTGTAGAAGGGGGCGATGCCCTGAGAACCGTCACGAGGTCTCTACCGAAAGTGACGATGCCGACGACCCACCTATCCTGGATGGGGTTGTTGCCGACGATGGTGCGGATTGGGGCGGTGCGGTCGTGGCTCTGCCATTGGAGAAATCGAAGGGGCGGTGCGGTGAGGACAACGAGCGGGTGTGTGTGAACTGGCGAGGGAGGTGTCCGGAGAGAGCGTGGAAAGTTATGAAACGTCCCTCATCTTCCCGCGCTCCCCGATGCGTGTAGGCCGTTGGCCACGCCTGGCTCGAGCGGGCCAGGCCCGCAAAAAACGACCGATTCGATCGTGTTCTCCGGATGCAGGTCTAGAGCTGCTTTAAATTCCGTGCGGACCGAGAAACAAACGAAGCCCGGTAGCCAAACGGATCACGATTTCATTCCGCGCGGGCCTGATCGAGGGTAACGCGGCCCTACCAAACGCGTCACAAGCAAACCTGGCCAACTGGGCCGGTCTTCGCGTGCCGGCACGTGGGCCCGCGTGCCTGGCCCGTCATGGGCCGGCCCGGCACGTGGCTTATCGGGCCGTGCCTGGCACGTGGCCCGGCTAGGGCCGTGCCTGGGCTGCCTAGTCCGGCACGCGTGCCAGCCCGGCCCGGCACGCCTAGCGAGAGTAGCGACTAGCTAGCGAGAGCGGGCGAGCGCCGATCGAGGAGAGGCTTCGAGCCGTTGGCTCACTCGTGTCAGGGGAGGAGCGGGACTAATAAACTAGTGTACTACTGCTAGTGCCACGTGCTAGTTGAATTAAAAAAAGTGCTAGTGTGCTACTGCTAGTGCTACGTATCCGTAGCAGTGAGCCATGGAGACATGCGTGCATGCAATGCCTCGGCTCGATGTGCCTCCTCCAACCAGTCTGGCACGAGGCGACGACTCGACGAGCGCCACGACATGAGCGTCAGTGCATCACGAGTGCACGAACGACTGCGGCGCCTGCGCTGCGGCTGCGCCCGTGCCTCCTCGCAAGCGAACGTGCTACTCGGGCCAGCTGTGCCAGCGTGCCAAACGGGCCGCCGTGCCAGCCCATTTAGTGAGGGGCCGTGCCTGGGCCTGGGAGGGCAGCACGCGTGTCGGCCCGGCACGGCCCGAGTAGTTAGCGTGCCTGATCGGGCCGTGCCGAGCCTGGCCCGTTTAACCCAGGCCGGGCCGTGCCGGGCCGGGCCGGCCCATTTGGCCAGCTATCTCACAAGAGGCCCTAGGGCACCGTGGCCGCCGCCGTCTCCACCCGCACACAATCCTGGCTCGCCGCACGTTCGCACCCCCAACAGCCGACCTCGCCCGCCTCCCGCGACCGGTGCCCCGTCTTCAAGGGTCTCCGAGGTCGATTCGACTCTGTTCACGGCGGCAGAGCAGAGTGTTCCGGAGGCCGGCGGAACCCAGCGTCCGTTAAGCTCGTGGAGACGGGATTGGGAGCACCACTTGACCAGACAGGCCTCCGTTCGGCTCGGCCCTCGGATCCAACCCCGCCGATGACGCCGACGCCAGCGCGCGCCTCCGCGGCCGCGGCCCACGCCTTGCTGTGCAGAACGAGGTGCGCGAGAGTGTTCTCTCTGTCCAACCCTCCCTCCATCCGAGATTTCTTCTGTTCCGGTTCATCCATTCTTCACCCTCACCCCCAAACTGCAGATGCTTCGCCGCGGCGAATCGGATCCGGACGGTCTCGAGGGCCTTCTCCAGCGCGCCGGCGGGAGCGTCCGACCCGCAGGTACCTTTCCTCTCCGCGAATCGCATGTGCCGTGGCCCATAGGGTGCCGCGAATTACGAGATTGATTGAGGTTTATTCTGTCCGTGAGCATTTAGGATGGCCTGGAGAAAGTTGGCGGTGTGAGAGACGGAGATGACGAGCTTGATGTTGCTATCGTCGGTGGAGGCATGATGGGCCTGGCTGTTGCTTGTGCACTGTGTAGGTATTGCTGCCTTCGTGTACTTCTGTTCCTTACTTCCAATTGTTCATGACCTCAGCTTCGTGTTGCTCTTAGTCTGAGAATCGATCCTTATAATGGGTAGGCTACAGAATTAATTATTAGTTATAAAAGGAATGTTGACACCATTGGAATGAAGTTCTCCCTGCCATTTTACTAGTTCAATGTCAAGTATTGCAGATGCTATTGGTAGTGCAGAATAGTCTGGGGGCTGTACGAAAACATCTTGTGTATGAATTTGACAATCCTATGCTATGGTTGTCTTAGATTAGAAATACCAATTCTGTATATAATCTTTGGGTTTACGCTTATTTATCCTTACATGCAGCCAAAATGCCATTGACCAAACACCTGCGAGTTGCCATCATCGATAGCAATCCTGCATTGAAGTCAAGGAATTATCTGAAGAAAAATGGTATACCTGATTCAAGGGTCAGCACTGTTACCCCTGCAACCATTTCCTTCTTCAGAGGTAAGATTGTAAATATAAAATCGATATGTCATTGCTTGTTGCAAGCCAGAGTTTGGCGAATGTCTGCAGTGTATCAATATCTGGAACTAAAGGGTGCTTAGTATGTTTTGGCGGTAATTCAGAAAGGTCTATCCCTTTGTTGGTTGTGACAGTTGTTTAAACAAGACATGCTACTAGCTTTTAAGTTGATCTGAAGAACCCATCTATGCTTACATTAGATTGTTCCTATAACCTCAAAGTGCTTCACTCATAACCTACTGCTTTGCGATGTTAGCTAACTGCTATGTGCCTAGCACTTGTCATCACGCAATATCCAGCTGAGCTGCATTTCTTATTAGTGTAGGGATAACCTCGAACTTCATATCAAATAGGCACAATCACGGATGGTGCTGCCAACTCTCCTGATCTATATATACTCATTGTTCCTTTTTTGCCACTGGTTGTGTCTAATCATAAGTTTGATTAAATGTGTGGCACTATTTTTGCTTATTGAGGATGAAAAATGGAACAATTGACAACGTGTAGTACTGTAGTTTCAGAAGTACAGCATCTTAAAACATTCCTTATTATGTGTTTGTAGCTACTTCATTTTATTTAGTAGCTATAGTATTGTATAGTTTTATATTTCGTACTTGTACTATGTCATGTGACAGATATTGGTGCATGGGAGCATATTCAACAGCAGAGACACGCTTTCTTTGGTAAAATGCAGGTGATGACATGCAATTTTCATCATATGGATGGTGATTACCTTTCTCTGTTCACCTGCTTTCTACCACTATATCTATTCCTACACTAGATATAATAATTTATATATGTTGGTGTTCCTATGATTGATAGATTGTCAAATCAAACTAAAATGACATTTCATGATTCATCTGTCTGCTTATTTCCTATTTTCTGCTGTTCCAGGGAAAAAATAATTATGTGTTAACATGTAATCAAGTTTGTTAATAAAGCATAGAAAACATAAATACCTTGGCAGTTTAATGGGCAATAGCATTTTTGTGGACCTTTTGAGCTGGGTTGGCTGTAAAGCATGCCTGTCATGTTGTTTTTAATATATAGATGATTCTATATAGAGGACAAGTACATCTAGTTCTATCATATCAGTTCCCTATACATGAAAAACTGGTAGCATAGCAAAAGATTATCCACTATAGATGCAGTATCCTGTAGCTATGTTATGCGTTGTTTGAAAGCTGACCAGTTGTATTCAATATTGTGACCTGAACTCTTAAGCAGATTTTTCTGTCATCTTTGTATAAGAATCACATCTTGACCTCCCTTATGTGTCTTCTGACATCATGGGATTAAATATGTTTTGGTAACTGAACTCATGTTATGTTTCTGATATTAATATATTTTCCGCACAATACTAATAAATTTTAAATTTCCAGTGCTAAAGCTTGAAAGGGGAATTCAAAATTATGCTAGGCAGCCCTTACATTGCATAGTAACTGTAACTCCGTGAATGGACATGTTGATATTGTCACTTACAAACACCATAAATAAATGGTATAAATGCTATATAACGTATGAAAACATTGACTTGCTGTTCTTGGTTAGTTTTAGCTGTCAACGTTGTTTATCAATAGGATTATTGTGTGTGCTCTATTGAACCTATGTGGTAAGCATTATCAGCCCTTACATTGCATAGTAACTGTAACTCCGTGAATGGACATGTTGATATTGTCACTTACAAACACCATAAATAAATGGTATAAATGCTATATAACGTATGAAAACGTTGACTTGCTGTTCTTGGTTAGTTTTAGCTGTCAACGTTGTTTATCAATAGGATTATTGTGTGTGCTCTATTGAACCTATGTGGTAAGCATTATTATTTTTGTCTCCAGTCTGCGTTATATTAATGAACCCTTAGTTCCATGTTGCTCATTGAGGAAAAACTACCGAGGCTCCATTCAAGTACATGGTTTCTTGCAAGATCTGGTCTGACTAACTTTATTTAGGACATTCAAGGGATTCATGGTTAGTTCTTTTAAAACATGATAAGCAAAGAAAGTTTCACTAAATATGGCAGATACTCATACAGTAACCCTGCCCTCATAGAACATGACAATAAATTGTCATGCTTACAAGCATGTAAGCATGTCCTTAGAGTGCATCCTGGGGAATTTTGGCAAGTTCATTGTAGTGACTTGCAGCACTGCTGCTTTATTTTATTGACTACCTGAGGTGTTATGTTAGATTTGTAGCATATAGTCTCATTAAACTAGCTTATTTCTGTCCTGATACGTTGAAATGATTGTTGAAGTACTGGCTTATATCCAATCTTATGGTACAACCTTAATTCTCTATGGTCCATAACATGGTTGTTTCATGGCACATGTTTAAATATGGCTTGATTTAGACTTAGTTAGTTTTCTATACTAAATTGAGTACATATCTTTCTAAATTTATGACTTACTAGGTCCTTCACTGAATATGGTGCAAACCTCAGTGCCAACTTGATTTCTGCAACCGATGGTCCATGTATAATAATATATGTTGGTTAACTTCATCATGTGCTTGATAAGACTCAGAACAAGTCGCTGATGCTTCTCTATTGAATCCATTTAATTCATTTGTCCCAGTGAACCAAATTGAATGAACTATTGAATTGATCACAATAAATGGTGAAATGGAACATGCACAAATGGTTCACGCTTTCAAAGTTTTCCCACTCAATTTCCAAATGGAACATAAATACATTGACATAGTGGTATACCTTATTCTGCCTCTGTTTTTCCTAGCCCGTTTCATTTGAATTTTGGATATTATAGATACTTGAAGCTTAACTATGATGGGATGGTACATATTGTATGCCTTATTTCGTGCATATTAGGCCATTATTATGTGATCTTTTTCATGGCAACTGTTCGGCCATATGGACATGCATTAGCATGCCTCCTTTACCTTTGGTCTTGTCCTCTTTTATTTGTTGCGCTTGCAAACAATGGAAGCAACAATTTCTTCATTCTTATTTGTTGCACTTGCACACAACAAGAGCAACAATTTCTTCCAACTTATTTGCTGCGCCTGCACACAATAAGGCCAGCAGTTTCTTGCTTTAGATAGTGGGTGTTCAACATAAGCATTGATTGCAATTTGACGCATTTTCGCTGGCAGGTGTGGGATTACACTGGGCTAGGATACACAAGGTACAACGCAAGAGATGTGTGCAAAGAATATCTTGGGTATGTTTGAATGGGAGCTGTTGTAAACCTGTAACTGTCTGATAACCTTTTTTCCTGCTGGTTCATTGATAACCTTTTGATTTGTTTTTCCATTATTTAGATGTGTGGTGGAGAACAAGGTGCTTTGCAACTCACTTCTGTTACGCTTACAGGTAATACGACCTCACTCCATACAAGGGTTTGTTTCCTAGTTTATAAACTTGTTGAATACAGTACAGCCTTACAGACCACACATTCAAGAGAGGAACGTAAATTTTATACAAGAGACCTTTGTCATAAAACACAGATGTACTTGCTTTTACGGCACCTAATTCCCATATATTAGATTTTTATTAGCTGTACACGATGATTAGTTACCGACAACATATTTTGTTAGAACTGTTGGTCATGAATCACAGTTCAATTGTGTGTGGCATTAATAGTCCTCATAAGGTAATCTCAAATATCCTAAAAATGTCAGAACACCCGGAAATTAATGGCTGGGTGGTTTCCAGTTAGATGTTGCACTTATATTGTTATCTGATTTTTTTCCATCTTAATAGTCACCTTAAATTGCTACTTAAAATGTTTGCCTTACCAGGAGCAGAAGGAAGACATTGAAAAGATGGTCTACCCTACCCGATTGGCGTCTCTTGCTTTCCCATCAAAGAGCAGAAACGTAGGAGTAGCAGGACTGAAGCTACCATCAACTGAGGCAGAGGAACTACGCCGTAGTAATTTGGTTAAACTTGACCTAAGTGATGGACAGACTTTATATTCGAAGTTGGTGGTAAGTTCCTATATATGATTCCCCATTCATTCAAACGTTTGTATCTCGTCATTGCCTTCAGTCACTTATTTTAGATTATGGTCGCAGATAGGAGCTGATGGTTCCAAATCCAATGTAAGGCAGATTGCGGGCATAAAAACAACTGGTTGGAGTTATCCTCAGAGTGCCATTATCTGCACAGTAGAGCATACTGCAGAGAATGACACTGCATGGCAGAGGTTTCTCCCTTCTGGTCCGATTGCCCTGCTTCCAGTAGGTGACAGCTTCAGCAATATAGTGTGGACAATGAGCCCAGAGGAGGCATCGCGCCATAAGTCAATGAGCTCTGAAGATTTTGTGATGTCAGTGAAGCGTGCATTGGATTTTGGTTATGGACCGCATCCCAACTCTAGTAGTCTTGACCATTACGTGGAAAGGTTATTTTCTGACTTTGGAGATACTGCAGCGTCTACAAAAGAATGCTTTGAAGTACCACCAAGGGCAATTGGGCTGATCTCAGAGAGAATGGCATTTCCATTGTCACTGATGCAGTCCCATGATTATGTTTCAAAAGGCTAGCATTAGTTGGTGATGCTGCTCATACAGTGCACCCCTTGGCCGGTCAAGGTGTCAATTTGGGTTTTGGAGATGCAGCTGCCTTAGCAAAAGTTATTTCTGAAGGAGTTTCTGTTGGTGCTGATATTGGGGATGTAAGTACCTAATATTGCTGTCTTCTGGTTAGATTTATGCAGATACTACTGTATCTAGTTTCTATGAGGCACCGTCAATACTATAAGCTCGTCATTCAGTAATCTTAATTTTCCTTACATTGACACCATGACCGGCCAAGGGGTGCACTGTATGATGGTTAGTCTAGTATAAACAACATGTTTAACATGGACAGCAAACTAACCAAACCTTTTCCCATTTGCCAGCTATCTTTGCTGAATCGGTATGAGAATGACCGCAAGGCTGCCAATGTTGCGATGGCGGCAGTTCTAGATGGCTTCCAGAAGATGTACTCTATCGATTTCGGACCCCTCAATGTTCTAAGAGCCGCTGCATTCCATGGTGCCCAATACATATCACCACTGAAGAAGAGCATAATCTCTTATGCAATGGGCGACAGGAAATCCCCTCTGTTATCATAAACAGCGGGTCTTACAATTTGTTGACACCGTGTCAGAAAACATCGTACATTTGGAGACGGAGGGAGTAGTTAATACTAGTAAATAAGATTGTATTTCCTGGATCTGTTTTCATCCTTGTAAGGCTTGTTCAGTACTTTGCTTGCCATGGAAGTTTAGTTTAGTTTTCTTGGCGCATTTTTTATCTGGGAACTTGCAAAATGCAGAGTTGAGCCTGAAGGTGGATGTTTTTCATTTCTTAGCGGCACATGCTATTTTTGGTTTAGAGCGCTATATTTTGCAGCATATTATCTGTGTACACCTGCTTTTATATAATAAAAAAACTGTGTGCACTTGGGCGCTGGGTGGGTGTGCGGCCTGAGATCACGATCACCCGCTCCGAGCCGTTGGCCGATCAGCCGGCTGCTAAGATCCTCCCTGCGCCGCCGCGACGCAGAGCAAAACTGCCACGGCCACTGCAAGCAGCTTTTTTTTTTTTTTTTTTGAGGTGAGCCACTGCAAGCAGCTTGGCCCATATTCTGGGCATGTGGGCCGCTCCAGCAAGCAGCTGAGCCCATTTGAACCCCTTCTTTGTCTCAAAAAAATAATAATTTTTGAACCCCTTCTTCCGGAGTTGCATGCACTCTGTACGTGACTTAGAAGGCGACGTAGAGCAGAACCGCCATGGCCACCGCAAGGGCGTCTGCCTACGTACCATCCATGTCCTGCTGTGGTGCCCGGCCGGCGTCGAAGAGGACGCCCATGTGGGCAGCGTGTACCACCAGTCGGATTCCTACTACCGGGAGCTACGTATTCGCCAGCACCACACGACCATGGCTTTGCAGTAGAAGAATACCAGGTAGCCGGGCCGGTATATTTTGATGATAATTTTAAGAAAGAGGTTTTAGATATTCCTGTAATCAACGCTGAATGCAAAGATATGATTTGTCGGACGTACTCATGCTCCTAATGATGTTTGCACCACAAAAAAGTGCATACAAAAGAAAAAAGTCTTATGCAAGAAGGAAACCCAAGCCAGCTCTATGCGTCAAAACTCGCTAGTTCTATGTATGCATGGAGACGTCCCTGATAAAAGACCGTCGGCAACTAGCGTGAATCCTGTAGTGACTTGTTACAGAATAAGAGATAACCTTTCTCATGCAAGTTTGGAAAGATAAAACAATGACCTCGAGGGTCAGAACTTCTGCTTGGAGGCTTATTAGAAGGGCTTTAGCAATAGGTTTGAGAACTTCTATATTTCCTAAGAATATCTATAGAAACTGCTGCAGATGTGGCCACCGATGTGGCCAGGAAGAGACAAACTTGCATCCCTTATTTCTCTAAAATGATGTGGTTTTACTTTGGTTTGAAAACTGATATACTGAATCACAATCTTTATCCTTCTGGTGCTATTCTACAAAACTTATCCATGAATCACCTAGAACTATATTTAAGCACTACTTTTACCATCCTCTGTAATATTTGGAAAGCTAGAAATGACCTCCTCTTTAAAAAGAAAACACGGGGTCCTATATATGCAGCTAATCCATGCTACAAGAGCAATGCTTAATGCATTTTGAATGGAGGATAGGGGAGAGGACAACAAGCCTCCTGCTCTTAACCTATCCAACCTCTCTCCAAATACAAATTCTTCTGTATGTGATGTTATGGGGTGCTGAGCAAAACCTCCACAGGGTTCTCTTGAATAAATAAATCTCCACAGTCTTGCCCAATGGCAATGTAGAGCAACAGGGCGGCAAGCAACACAATAAGCAATTTAGATTTGTGTATCTTCCAAACTATATGATGCATGCCTTTAATTCGGAGAGATGGAATCACTATCTTCCAAGCAATATGTCATTGTTAATCCCGAGTTTCTAAATAGAGTCTTTTAAAGTTAGAGACATAGTTGATTTTCATCCCAACCCTATGTTGGACGTCCAAGAGTCTTTATATACCTTTGTAAGCCGTGTCTTTTAGGGTTAGACCACGTCTAGCTATTGTAAAACTCATGTTGAATTGCGCAATCATTAATCTTGAATCATCTACACCATATTCGTTGTGACAAGGTGTTTTTGTTACTACTGAAATTTTGAGTGTAATATGTTGTTTCACTGGGAATTGGGAGATGCGAAACCACTTGTGATCGGTGGACTATTCACGCAAGTATGTTGTGTTGCAAGTTCATTGCATTGGCGACAGGTGATCGGCCAGAAGAATTGGCAGAATCATTCAAGTTATCATCATCGCTCCCTGAGAAGATCAGACCATTCCATATCACATGCTCGGGTAGTGCCAACGTAAGCGCTGGAGCAAACACCGTCACGACGCAAAGCCCGAAGACACAAGTCCACTACAAAAATGCCGTCGCCGCAACATCATCCCCGTTTAATCAGACAATCACCTAGACCCATGGCTGACCACAACGCCAGGTGAAGATCTGAAGTACCTTTATTGACCGCCTTCGCCGGAGCCAAGAGGTTGTCAGCAGAGGGGAGCCGTCGGAGACCAGCGCCGGAGGGCTGGCCGCACTTGGCAAGATCTAAATCGCTTTCTTTTCTTCCACAAGAAGAAAGAAAAGGATGTGATATTGTAGTTATATGTCTCAGTTGATTTTAGGTGCACCATGACTTTGACGCGAACTATGGCTTGTAGCTGTGGACTTGTAGTACCTGCATGCATGCTTCCTGAGTGTAATGTTACACCATGGCCATGTACCACGTACCTCATGCATGCATGCATGCATGCATGTCACAACATTCGAGGCGCACGTGCAACGTCTATCTAGATCTCATTTATTTCGCCTCCATATGTAGAAAGCGTTTCGGATCCTGCATGCAACCTGCTACAACACGTTTTTAGTTTTAACAGACAGAAAACATGAACAAGTTCACGTGCGCATCCGCATCCAAATATATACTCCCTCGGTCTCAAAATAAGTGTCTGTGACACTTATTTTGAGACGGAAGGAGTACAAAACACTTCAAGCAGCAAATTGCGTGGGATTTCCACTACACACAAGAAGAAAGAAAACAAAGTCCGTTGAGGTGGTAGTACACCTTACTCCCTTGGGTGGCCTCCCACGCGGCTGGGACGGGACACGGAAGTTCACCATATATGCTCCCGAATAATCACCACCCTGGGCGTCTCCAATCATGTACTTCCTCCGTTTTTTCACTCCGCCTATAAAATTTGATAAAGTCAAACTACATAAAGTTTGATCAAATTTATATCAAAAAATATGAACATCTACAATGCTAAAACTACATAGTATGAAAATACATTTCGTGTTGCATTTGATAATATTAATTTCATATTGTGAATGT
The DNA here is from genome assembly GCA_039707655.1 of Elymus sibiricus. NCBI lineage: Eukaryota > Viridiplantae > Streptophyta > Magnoliopsida > Poales > Poaceae > Elymus > Elymus sibiricus. The sequence goes on from CM077671.1 coordinate 486,657,478, forward strand.
TGATTTTTTTTCAATATAAAGTTATTCAAACTTTACAGGGCTTGACTTTGAGCAAACTTTAAATGCAGACTAAAAATAAACGGAGGGAGTTAGTAGCAATGAGAAATGCTCACTAAAGTGACAGATGAGGCCTGACGGAGGCCCCCTGTCTACCCTTGTTATGCTTAGAAAAAAAATTAAGGATCACCAATGATATTTCCACATCAAAATAGACTAAGTTCTAGAAATGCAGGGTCGGTAGGGGGCGAACATGCTAAATCCTCTATCACGCCTAGTAGAAGGTTGAAAGCAATGCAAAAGTGAATCGTTGAAATTAAGAAGAAACGGATTGAGCTAGTTAGGGGGCATGGAACATAAATATGTTTGATACATAGTTTCATGAGCATCACATATTCAGATTCATGCATGCCACCCTTTAATTCTTCCTAAATGTTAATGGACTTGCACATATATAATTGGTTTAATCCACAATCCTTCGAAATGTAATACAAATGCGTGTCATGGAGCTGGGTTCAATAGAGCTTTGTTACATCTACGTACAATTTGTACATGACTCATCTTACGAGCTGAGATGGAACAAAGTAATTGCACCAGGATTAGCGGCTGGGCCCCACGCCAGTTAAATTCAGAGGGGGGGGGGGGGGGGGGGGGGATTATGGAATGATTTTTTTAAACACGAGATTATGGAAGGTTACGTAGGTTGGTTCGATTTATATATGGGTGCTAGCAGTTCAACTTGAGCCGTACGTACCTACGTGTTGTGGCATGCATGCACATGCATGCAACTGGGGCGTGGACGAATAATAATTCTAATATGCCTCTTTTGTTCATATTTAGTCATATTGTGCTACGATCATGGTCATATTTTTGCATCATCGATCTCCAGTATAAAAGATGACCATGGAGTTTGGATGGTGGATGGACTTGGGAGGCTCGTGCCATCGATTGCGGCGAATCAAACATGGGTTGGTACCAGGGGCAAATCTACCAGGGAGGCTTCGATAGGCTCGAGCCTACCCTCCGATTTTGCCAAACTATCCTCGCCTACTTAGAGTTTCTGTGTGTTCTTGCCAGCAGCGCCGTTAATTAGTTCTGTTTTTCCTAGCTTCTGTTCATCTGTGGGTGAGAAGATGATCAATCATTGTGGCTTCAACTAGGTCATGGGCTCACCTGTACCTAAATCAAACCGAAGCGCATGTCTAGTGGTCTAACTATCAGTGGCGGAGCCAGGAATATAGTATGAGGGGGGCCAAATGCAGTAAATCCTTGTTAGGGAGGGCCAGCTCATAATAATACACTACTTTAGCAACCGTTGATCATCTATTAGCATACATATTAGGCTCAATACAACAATGTTAGGGGGGGCCAGGGCCCCTGCTGGTCCCCCTGTCTCTGCCACTGCTAACTATTGCCATCGTTCTCTCCTAGCTAAATTATATTAGACATGCACCAGTCCCTAAAGAACATATTAGATTATACACAGGTTATCATCATGCAGCTCGTGACCGATTGACGGCTGAAAAAAATTAACGTGCCCATAGGATAACGCACATGGTATTTTATTTATGCTGTGCATTGCATTTGTTGGCAGTTGGCTCACAAATTCTCATTTACTTACTTGTAGCACAAAATTGACAAAATATACACACCTTGAGCCCACCCTCCCTTTCCATCCTAGATTCGCCACTGGTTGGTACCATGGAGAAGATTGACTATTTAAGAGTTTGGGGTATTTCTCTTGGTTATAAGATAGACTTTGAAATAGGAGTTTGGTTTGGTTCCCAACCTGTTTCTGCGGCGGGCGGCAAACCTTCCCTCCGATTCACGTTTTGGCGACGGGAGGAGAGAGGGGGGGGGGGGGTCTCTTTTGTGCGTAGGTAGGGTAGGTTAGGGTTTAACCGTGGAGTTGTTCAGATGGTGTGGCAGTCAGGCTAATAGTAAGTTTGCGCATCTTTGGCTCTACCTCGACCTTGGTACGCCTGTCTCCCTTGGTTCATACATCATGTAATCAGTTTAGCTACTTGTAAGTCACCTGGATATTGAATTTGGGTTAGTCGATTTTCGCAAGAAGGAAGCAACCGCAGGAGGAAAGGAAGGGTCTATCTTAGGGCGGCAGGCGACCCCGGTATCCATCTTAGGGTGGCAGGCGGTTAGGCCGGTGGTAGTTGGCGGCTCGGGGTAGAAGATGAACGGGAAAGCGACTGAGAGGAAGAGGAAGAAGAAGAAGAAGAAGAAGAAGGCGTCGATCTGGCCCGTTGGATCTGCATCGTTTATTTAGGGAATGCTGCAAATGACTCTCTGACTGCATTTTCAGTCCAGATCCTTATCTAAGATAAGCTAAAAGAAGCTTAAGTGGAGTGTATGGTTTCATTTCGTGAAAACGCAGCGTCGCACGCACGCACGTAGAAGCTAGTGCAGCAAGCTAGCTGCTTTTTTTTTTTTTTTTTTTTTAGGGGTAGCAAGCTAGCTGCTTGGCGAGCCCATTCTGCCGAACACCATACGGGCACGCGGGCCTAGCTGCGCCGCGCTTTGCGCCTGTTGGTCCAGCAACAGGCAGATCCGCCCGGAGACCCCGGAAGAAACCTGGCCGGCGGCTATAAAACCTCTCCCCCTCACCCCGCTATCCCTCGCTCTCTCGCTCGGCTTCCCCACCCCCCTTCCCCACCCCAGCCAAACCCCACCCACGGCCGCGATGTCGGCCTTCCGCCAGATCGTCGCCGGCGCCGGCGCGCGCGTACGGGCGGCCGCGGCTGTCATGGCGGTGCACGTCCGCAACGCCACCGCGGGCACCGCCGCGAGGTTCCTCGCCGCGACGACGACCCGCGCCTCTCCTGTCGCGGCAGCGCCCGCCCACAACGCCACCGCGGGACGAACGACGACGACGCTCCGCGCCGCGGCGACGACCCGCGCCTCTCCTGTCGCGGCGGCGCCCGCCCACAACGCCACCGCGGGACGAACGACGACGACGCTCCGCGCATCGACGACGACCCGCGGCGGCGCCCGCCCACAACGCCACCGCGGGACGAACGACGACGAAGCTCCGCGCCGCGACGACCCGCGCTTCCTCTCTTGCGGCGGCGAGCGCCCGCACCGCCACCGCCGCGCTCCGCGCCGCCGCGACCCGCGGTTCCGCGCTTCTTCGCCGCGGCCCCGGGTCGATCCGCGACACCATCCGCGACGGGTCGCCGCGGTGGAGGGCGAACGTGCGCCCGGCCATGGGCGACGTTTTCCGCCGCGCCCAGGAGGACTTCCTCCGGTCCGCGTCGGATCTCGCCAGGCGCCTCCTCCTACTTCCGCGGGCGGCCGGCCGTGAGGCCCTCCTCTGGTTCCGGGGGCCCGTCGCGGAGCCGCACCGACGCGACGACCTCGCGGGGGCCTGGGCCTGGGCCACCACCATCGTGCGACGGCTTCCGCGGTTCCCTCGCCGCGCCAACACCAGGTCGCGCCGCCCCCTCGCCGACGGCTCCGAGCAGATCGACGTCGACGACGACCCCGAGGACGAGCACGGCGGCGTCTTGGCGACGATCTACGTCGTCCTCAGAAGGTTCGGGTGGAAGAGGTTGGGCGACGCTCTGCTGGACTTTCATAGGATCAAGATGATACTCGAGCAGTTGATGCGCCGCGCCAAGCAGAGCCAGCCGCATCTGCCCCAGCCAGCTCCTCCGCTGCCCGCCGTGGCCACGCCGCCGCGCCCGCTCCGCCCACCTCGCAGGTACCTGCTCTCGCTCTCTCTCTCTCGATTACCGAACTTCGTCGTCAGAGTGATTCGTGGTCTGCTGACTCTGCTGTCGCTCCGGGGTGATGCTGTGCAGGACGGTGGAGCGGTTCGATTGGGTCGTTCTTCTCAACATACCAGCGGTGGCCGTCGACATGCGGAGGGTGTCCACCTCTCGGCGGAGATGCCGCCGCGCCCGAGCACTCTCACGGTCTCCTCCACGATTAGCGGCCCGTTCGTCTCCTTGGAGGAGTACCCGTACGTGGCTGCTGTGGCCGATGGTGGCCACCACCTCCTCCTCCGCGCCAGCCCGAACCACGGAGTCACCGCCTACTACGTTCTCGACGTCCTCTGCGGTACGGCCACTCCCCTCCCGCCACCCAGTGCGCCGCTGATGGCCGGCTGCGTGGGCATCGTCGCCAACAGCGCCGCCGAGTACCTGGTGGTGTGCGTGCAGCTGGGAGGACCAGCGGGATCGCGACTGCGTCGGTACGACAGCCTGATGGGAGAGTGGGCAGCTGCTCTGCCCGTGGACGTCCCCGGCTTCGGCGGCCAGAGGCAGTGGGCCGGGCATGGACTTGTCGCCCACGGCCGCACCATCGTCGCCGTCGACCTGTCCCAAGGAATCGTCTGGTTCGACTTGGACAGCGAGGAGGCTGAGTTCGTGCCGCTCCCGGCGGGCAGGGGCGTGCCAGCCGGCACCGCCGGCCTGGAGAGGGTCCGCTGCGCCGCGCTCTGCCACGGGAGGCTGCGCTACGCTGAACTTGTGAAGTTCGATGCGCCGCTGCCGCAGGTACACGTCCTTGCCCTATGGGAGTTTGACGAGCAGGGCCGTGCCTGGAGCCGCGAGGGAGCTGTGGCCCTCGACGCTCTGTGGGATGGCATGGAGTTGCCCACAGACCGTGTTCCGGCTATCGCGCTTATCCACCCCCACCCCCACGTCAACGTCGTCTACGTGACACTGGACAACATCATCTACGCCGTCGACCTGCGGAGTGGCGGCTTCGTCGGCCAAGCCTCGTTTCAGCTCCAGGCTCCACCGGCGCAGCTGCTCTCGAGCCACTTCCTTCGCGGGTGGATGCAGCCAGCGTAAGGCTCTTTTGATCGCCACGCTTAGAAATGAACATTACTAGCTACTTGCAGTGTTCTCATGAGACCTCGCGGAGTCACGTATGGTTTTGACATCCGACGCTACAGACAGTTATATCTTCAGATTCCTGTGACATTCCACAAAGAGTTATATTCTTTCATATAATGCTAGTTTTTTCATTTTCCGAGGAACAATCTTAATGGAATGCTTGAGTTTAGACTAGAAATTAATCGACATGCATGTGCTTTGCAATACTTGTATTTGTTTGTCCCAACTGATGCTATTCGACTGCGTTTTGAACGTGACCCCCCGTGTGTAAATTCTTGTGCGTGCTATGGTATATATGAAAAGATTGCTTGCTGCTGGCTGCGGTGAGCCAAGCAGCGTGTTGGCGCGCGAGGACCTAGGCTAGCTGCTGCCTGCGCCACGTTCGCGGCAGGACGCCAGAGGGACACGGCGAGGAGGGTGCCCATGGAGGAGGGGCTGCTTCTGTTGCTGCCTGCGCCCTCGATCGGTTGGTGCTGCTGCTGCGTTCGCCGGCGCTGTTGCGCTGCTGCTGCAGGCGGTGCAGAGAGAGAGAGAGAGAGAGAGATAGAGAGAGAGATTCATGCGGTTGTGTTCTAGAGATGCCGGCCGAGGAGGAAGAAAATGATGACATGTCAACTGGGGGTCAGAATCTAGTCCAAACCGATTCAAATAAGTATATTGGAGATCGTCTAAGCTTCATTTTCATTTTCTTGTGAGCTTTCATTTTAGTTTGCACGTTATTACTTTATAAGATGATGTCCTCGGCATTTTTTTTGTTTTTGTTTCGGGCTTCACCATTGAAAAGATTTTGCTTGGTTTTAGTTAAGCGTGATTTTAACATTTACTCCATTTTGTGTGTCCTTCTATAATTATACTATAGGTATAATAATGTTGATGAATTGATGTTTTGAACTCAATGGTATGTTATGTACTTCGAGCGTCCAAGTTGGCCAGATAGCTGTCTAGGCTGCTTTACCCATCCAACCATCCATACATGGTTGTTACTAGCGTGTAAATGTGCTAGCTATTTGTTTTTTGGTAACTCGTCCCATGACTTGAGTCATGGCAAATTAGTTCATACAAGCAAAGGATACATCTAGTTGATACATGCATAAGTGATCTGTAGTTAGGCAGTGATTGTGGCTACTGGATGCAGAATTGCGAACCTCTTGTTCTTTTCTTATATCTAAGATGTTGATTTTCCAGCTGGGTTTGTCTCGGTGATGTATTAGTTTAGAGATGAAGCTATTAGATCTAAGATGTTGATCCTCCAACTGGTTTGTCTCGGTGATGTAGTGGTTTAGAGATGAAGGTATTAGATCTAAGATGTTGATCCTCCAACTGGGTTTGTCTTGGTGATGTAGTGGTTTAGAGATCAAGCTATTAGATCTAAGATGTTGATCCTCCAACTGGGGTTTGTCTTGGTGATGTAGTGGTTTAGAGATCAAGCTATTAGATCTAAGATGTTGATCCTACAACTGGGTTTGTCTTGGTGATGTAGTGATTTAGAGATGAAGCTATTAGATCTAAGATGTTGATCCTCCAACTGGTTTGTCTCGGTGATGTAGTGGTAGAGAGATGAAGCTAATTCGTTTGCTCTTGTTCGTAGAGAGATGAAGCTAGTTCGTTTGATGGTTTGTTTCATGTGTAAACAATGTTGAAGTTGCTGCTGGATACACATCCCGGCTCTCGACGTATTGGCAAAATGTTTTGAAATTGGAGACAAACTTTTTAAGGATCCTTGTTCGCCTTGACTTTTCATTGTTTCTCTATTTCTAACTCTTCTTCTTTAGTCTTGCTTCATTCTTGTGCGGCTAAGCAACTCTTATACATTATTGTCTTCACTCTTCAAAGCGTTATAGTTGTGGTCGTTGATGACTATGTTGTGAAGAGTGCAAAGATGATGGAGAACAGCTTGGGTGGCCTTCTCTTTTGCTGCCTCTTTTGTTGGTGCCGGTAGCCTGCAAAACACGTACACCTGTGATTGTGTTTCTAATTGCTTCCTGCAAGTATGATTTATTCGTGCTTAGTAATAAAACTATTAGCATTACCTGTTGGTTGATGCTGGTTTTGTAATCCGGTGTCGTTGTGTACGCGTCCAATGTTGTTTTTGTCATTGTTTTGGCTTGCTTTTGTTGTTGTAGGTGCACTACTCTGTTGTATTGGCACGCTTTTGTGACTGGGGGTGGAAGCGCAGTTCTTCTTTATATAGGGCTGTTGTATGATGCGCCCATATTTGTTGTGTACACCAAAATTGTGAGTTGTCGACTAACTAATCTGGGCACGCACTATGGACTTGGTCTTGTACTGCACACCCTTAACTGTACCATTTCTTCAAACAAAAATGTGACTATTCATTATTTCAGTGGTTACGATTATAATTCAGTGGTTATAGAGATCTAGGTTTGTAATTCCAGAGATCTAGCTTTGTAATTCCAGTAGTTTTAATATTGGTGATGACTGTAATTCCACTAGTATGTTTCTTAATTAGTTTATTAATGTAATTTTAGGTGAGTTCCATTGTATACCGATGTAATTTTTGCTGTACATTTTTCCAGTGATATAGCTCTGTATTACCAGTAGTATATTGTTTTAGAGTGTATTTTGCACTGATAGTCAGTTGAATTTTTTTGAGTATTTTTAGTGTAATATCAGAGCTATTTTATTGTAATTTCAGCTTGAACTTTCGTAAATGTGAGATTGCTCCAAAGTGTGTTTTCTTATCACTGATTTACTTTGTAAATCCTAGTTTTTACTGTTACTTGTAAGTGAGCTCACAGTGTTATTGCTAGTGTAATTTTAATGTTTCTACTATATGTTGTAAGTGAAATTACAGTGCAAACAGTAGTGTAATTTTAGGTTAATTACTAGAATTTCTAGACTACAACAGGGATAGCCTTCGCTCCTCATGCACGCAAGGCACCCAATGCTAGGGTTTCCACTATCTCCCGTCACGCAACCGTTGGCCTGCCTCATCTCCTATATATGGCTTTAGGGCCATGGAGGCGTGGTGGATCCTAGTCCTTGTTTGCGGGAGGGCTACCTTTTTAGGTATTTTTTAGTTTTGGTAGGATTTGTATCTTGTTCAAGAAGGCGAGGCGGCAACGGCTTTCTGTAGATGAAATAATATTCTCCCTGCCAACCCTCGCCCCGGTGGTGCTTCTAGCATTGTCGGAGGGTGCGTGGAGGTTTGTCTCCGGTGGATATCACGGTATTTCGTTGGCGCTTGTCTTCAGTGTCTCCGCTTGGATCTGGTCTTTGTTCGTCTATGCCCGTGTGTCGACGGGTTGGATCCTTCCGGTTTACGCTTTTCTCCGTAGACATCAGTCGTTATTCTAGTGTGTTGGTCCTCTGAGGCCTTAGCACGATGACATCCTGACTGTATACAACAACACGTTTTGCCCGGTGATGGAGTAGCGATGATGGCAGTGCCCCGGTTCGCTCCGGTGCTTGTAGTCGTCACTAGGTGGTTTACGAACCTGGATGTAATTTTATTTCCGGTGTTCTTTGTACTAACTTGACAGTTGATGAATAGATCAGAAGTTTTTTCCGCCATTTTTTTGGAATTTCTACTTTGCCACCACGTGTATGAATCCGCACATAGTTAATCCATTGCCATGACTGCCGACCATAATTTCGACATGTTAATTTTACAACTTCATAGTAAAATAGTACGTATAGAATTCTTCTTTCATAGATATGCACACTTTTAATTTAACAACTCCATACAGTACGTATAGAATCTTTCGACATGTTAATGAAAATGCGTGTGTGCGAGCCCTACGTATGTACGTCCAGCGCCATGCATGCATGCATGGGTTAATTACAGCATGGACGAATTGATAATTCCAATCTGCATGTTTTGGCATCATTCATATTTTGTCAGATAGTGCTCCAATTTGTTGTGCGGCTGCCGCATTGAGGTATCCTCTTATAATGCTATACTTCTTAGTTTTAAAAAGATCATAGTAAATTGAGGTTTGGGATATTCGATTTTGACTGATTCAATTATTTCTCAAAAATCTCTCGTTCAATTCTTTTATATTATACAACATGCTTCCTAATTTTTAAAGTCTTGAAATAAATTAAGGTCTTCAATTTAAAATTGGGTCATCTGATTTTGACATGGTCAACAATTTCTTAAGGAGGTCTCCTATTCAACTCTTAAATTCACTATGTTTCCTAATTTTGAGACTCTTTCACACAATATAGGTATTCAATTTTGGTTTTGATTTACAATTTTTAAAACTAATCAGCAGCAACCGATCTATAAAACCATATCAATCTCGCACACACTCCCATCACATAGCAAAAGAAAACGCCGCCATGCGATACTGTAGCACCAATAGGGCATCTACAATGTTGGAATCTTATGTAGGCGCTAATGAATAGAAAATTAAATCTCGTCAAATAAAAAATCAACGGAAGGCACCATACCTCAACGATGAGCGCTAACTGTAGGTACTAATTAACTGAAAAATCGATCGCTACACAACAGCGTCCGTTGAACTCGGACATATGAAAAAGGGCTAAGCGCCCGACACAAATCTTGCACGCCTAGCGCCCAATGTTGGAGATGCCCATATAGTACGTGCAGCCATCGACACATAAATTTTCCCACATAAATATAGGTTGGTTAGCGGATAACAGATAATCACACCACCGAAGGTCCACAAAATCACCGCATTATAAATAAAAATAAAACACACTCCGTCATCTCCCTCACCCGAAAAACTAAATATTCCATCAGTTCCAAAATATAAGAGCTATTCGTTTTGACGAAGTTTAGAGAAAAAAATACCAACATCCACAATAATAACAAAAAAGTATGGAAATTCATTTCATGATAAATCTACTCATGCCAATTTAATATTATGAATTTTAATACATTTCTATACAAATTTGATTAAACTTAAAAGGTTTGTCTTTTCAAAAAAGTAACACTACTTATATTTTGAAACATGTGAGTATTTTTTTAAGAAACCCAACAACACTAACAGCCCAACAAAGTGCGTCCAACCCTTCTAATACTATATGGACCAAGTTCGGGCTCACTAATGGTATTTCCAATCATCAAAATGTTCATGGAAAAAACTTGATAAAACATTGTCCCCCCTTTTCCTTATTATTAATCACCAAAACCAATGGGCACTTACAATGCATTTTTTTGAGTTGGAAGTGCTGCCTCCTTTATTAAGACTTCTCGCCTACATCAATGTACAAAGAGTCGAAAATATACTCCAGGGGGTACATGGAGCCATGTCTTGCATAGCTCATGAATACAATCTTCCATTGCTAAGATGTGAGCCACTCCATTTGCCGAACATCGCGCCCACGGAACATTATGGGCTTCTCTCGTGTTGAGCAAAACCTTAATCTCCTCAATGATTGGTCCACATACTGAGTTGTCTCTAGCCTCCACATTGAGTTTCACCGCAACAACTTGGGAATCCGTCTCCAAGATAAGTTTGTTGACACCATAGAGAGTTGCACCGCACGCCGATAAGCTCTGGTCTTCGAGACCTCTGGGTTAGAATCAGAGAGGAAAACATGTACAAAGCTGCCACAAATTCTCCATTGTGATCCCTAAGGGCAGTACCACCTCCTCCTTCAGTGGCAAAGCTATGTTGAGGCCGCGGCCGGGGGGGGTTGCCCCCTCCCCAACCTTGGATCAATTCCTGAAGGGGAAAATTTGTACGAGGGCTTAGATTAGATAAAATTTTTAGCATCCACCCTCCTTGGTCTTCCCCCACCGCCGCATAAGGTAGCCGTTGAAAAAATTATTCTAGAGGCCAGCAAAAGAACTGATCCTTATGTAGTTAATCTTGCTCACTATTGTCAAAAAATATTTGTATTGTCAACATCATGATGGAAACATGTCAGAAACACCGTGAAGATTCAGAAAAGAGAGAAACATTTGGAGGATATGCAAATACTAAGAGAAAAGTCCATTTTTAGTCCCTTAACTTTTCACCGGTCTGATTCTGGTCCCTCGGTTCCTATAAAGTAGACATTCTGCACCATCAACTCTTAGAGCCGGATATATTTCGGGACCGTTCGGTAATCCACCGGCTTCTACACTCCGCGGAGCGGCTATTTGCTAGCTCCAATATTTTACACTGCAACTCCGTCCGCTCCCGGAGCGGAGTCGGGGAGCGGAGTGAAACCGAATGGCCCCTTCATCCCTCGGTACACAAGATGTGGTTTTGGTGCTGAGTTAGCATGGTTTTGACCACTCATTGCCCACGTGGCAATATTCACTCTCCTACTCATCGTGTCTTTCATTCTTCTCATCCTATCTTTTGGTGGCATTTTACCGAACACCTAGCGCACCTGTCAGTTCGGGTGTTACGGCCACCGTGCGCCAGATGCTGGCATGAGCTAACGGTGGCTCGTGCCATGGACGTCATCGTCAGCGTGCTGGACACCAGCGAGTTGCCGGGAAGCCTATCCTACGTTATGGCGAGAAAGCAGCAGCGTGGCAACGACGCGCATGCGACGGCACGGAGCAGCGGAGCGGCGATGGCAGCACACCGAGCACGGCCAACGGCCAGAGCACGCTGTGTGAAGGCTCGGCCGTGGTGGCACTGCACGCAGGTCGCGGAGGCGTTCAATAGGCCTTCACGGGAGCAGACAAAGGCATGGTGGCCAGCAGGATCACGCGTGGTGGTTGCGCGCGGCTCGGCCGTCGTGGGGTGCAGCAGGCATGACTGCGCAGCTCGCACGGCGGCGCGAATCATGGAGGCTATGGAAGCGCGCGAAGCACAGTGAGCATGGCGAGGTCATCAGGGCATGACTGAGGCCGAGCACGGCACGGTCATCGGCAACGCGCGCACCAGGGCCATCGTAGGCGTAGCGCGGCAGAGCCGAGTTCGGCAGCGTGCAAGAAGCTCATGGCACTCCGCGCAGCAGCTGCCCTCGCCGTTCCGTGCCGCCTGCTGGATCATGTTGCGCAGGTATGCCTCCGTGTCGGGCTGCCGGCTCTGGTGTCGGTGGCGCCTCCGCAGCTCGTGGACAGGGCACACGACGGCTGTGAGGACGCGGGCGTCGAGCTTTGTGGTTACTTCGTCGGTAAGCATCGTGCTGGAGACCTAAGCCTCTTCCATGGACAGCAAGCTGCAAGCAAAGCGATGAGGTAATGGAAGTGCAGACGCACAACAGCTGTTTGACGAAATTCCCAAGAGGAATAGGACGAGAAGGAAGAATGAGAAAGAAAAACATTGCCACGTAGACAGAGACTGGTCAAAGCCATGCTGACTCAGCACCGAAACTGCGTTATCTGTAACAAGGGACGAAACATGTCCGGTGTAAAGAGGTGATGGTGCAGAATGCGATTAAAATGATATTAAATTCACAAAATGCAATCTCCTGTTAAAATGACATGCAACAAAACTTGTTTTTTTTTTAACACAGTACAGACGCAAGCGCTCATATACACGCGCATACACTCACCCATATTAACGCACACACGCACACTCTACCCCTATGAGCACCTCCGAAAGACCGAGCCGGCATATCATCTTGAAATTTACGAAGTCACCGTAGGCACCTCGTCGTCGACGGGAACGTCTCCTCCCACTAAATGCGCATCGCCGGAAATCCTGAAATAAATCTAGGAATAAATGCAAGCACCAGGATTTGAACCCTGGTGGGCTGGGGATACCACAGTCCCTCTAACCATCTAACCACAGGTTGGTTTACGCAACAAAACTTGTTAAAAGGACAAAATTAATGGCATGGATGGAAGATTTTTCTCCCCCAAAACAATATAGAATATGCACATGTTACTGTTGAAAAATAATGCCACGTTGATTTACACAAAACTATGCCAAAACTTGAAACACAAGACATGCCAACTATGCCGAAATTGGAACAAAAATAGAAAAGGAAAGAGATTGCTAGGTGCACCCAGGTCCTCTCTAGTGGTCAGGCTGACCCGTGGGTTCATGGCCTCGTGGGCGTACGGGCGCGTGGAAAGAGAATCTGCGCGCTGGAGGCTGCTGGTGGGCTGCGTTGGGCTTCTCTCTCTCTCTCTCTGTCTCTCTCTCTCTATCTATCTATCTCTCTATCTATCTCTCTCTCCTTTTTTTCTTTTTCTGATTCTTTTCTTCAAACAGAAATTTGCAGAAAAAGAAAGGAAGGGGTATAAATGTAATTTAACCGCACAAGATATTTTACTGGGCTTTGAAAAATACCTAGTAAGGATTTGAAGCTGAAAATTAAAACAATTTTGAATTAATTCAAACTTGAGCTTTCTAAAAACAAAATAAAACTTGAGCCAATTTTGAATCTGTCCAAAACATTTCCAAAAAGGCTGAAACTTGGAGGAGTGGTTATTGACATGGTTCAGAGAATTTAGGATTATACTGAGCATTTTTCTCAGACAGGAAAAAGGCCACTTGAAATACATGCCAAAATTGGAAGAAGAACAAAGGGTACGGGGTATGCACTTGAAGATTGATCTTGATGAAAAGATAAGGATGCAAAGCAACCATGGAGGAGGAGGGGAAGATGAAGAGCACACAAGAGAAATATGTAAACAACAAGGATGACAAAACAACACAAGCAAAAATGATCATGATGCAATGCAACAAAATGACAATGACAATATCAATATGATCATGGCATCCAACATAGTTTTATTAAAATGGTTTATAAATCTCATGCATTACACTTGGATTGTTACAAAATCGACCCTACACCTTGCCTAACGGCCTAACAACCGACCTAATATAGGGGGAGGGGTATTGCTTAACAGCATCGCGAGGACGACAAAGGGGGGCCTTGGCTGAGTCAAGGACGACTAGACAGTGGCTAACAGGAAGGGGAGCACCAACTACTGCCGACGAAGAGTGTTGTTGTCATGTCCACCGCCTCCGCCATCGCCGCCGCTTGCGCAGATCTGAGTCGTCGTCGCCGCCGGTGGTGAGGCTAGAGGAAGTGCATGTCCTAGAGGTAGTGGTGATCGAGTAAATGAGGGGCGAGGCTAGATTTGGCGTCGTCCCGCCGCGCCCGATTTTCATCTCCCGTCACCCCACTCGATTTCGGCTTGCTCTCTCGCTTGCAAGCTGCATCGATTCTGCGCCGCACTCAGCCTGGCTCGCTGGAAACTACGAATTCGAGGGTTTCCAGCGAGCAGGCTCTGGGCTGCTTTAAAGTTCGTGCCGATGCGAGCCAACCCACCCCGTATGCAACCAAGCACACTTTCTTTGGCCCAACTCGGACTGGTGGGGTGGATGCGGGCTACCAAATACGTCCATAGTAGTTGTGTTCGGCTATTTTTAGCTCTCTATAAGCGCACATGTCTCTTGTCACAGATGAACCTATTTACTTTCTTTTATGTGGGGCACCCTTGGGAGTTCATTGTCAATTGTTACGCACCACACAATTATTTTCATCGGATGTGTAGTCGCTCAATTCGATTGATTCTTAACAAATTAGTATTTCAATTTGTGAGGGCCGTTCTCTCTATATAAGAGCGCCCAACTCATAATTGGTAAATTTGCGGGTTCAGTTCCTGCTGGATGCACACGAATGTCTTGATGGTGAAATGGCTCAAAATCTCATGCTGAAGAGCGTGGAGGTTCGAGTCCTCTTCAAGGCATAATATGGAGGACGCTCATTTATTTCGGAAATCTGGGCCTGCCAATTTTATCATTCCTTTATTAGGAAATGATGTAAGTGTTATTTGGTTTAATAAAGCTAGCCACGAAGGCCTTGTCCTAGAAAAAACATGGCACTAGTTTTTTTTTTGTCAATTTCGCAAAAAAAAAGTAAAAATAAAAATTTGTTACACATCACGAAGCACTTCTGCTTGAGAGTTGAGAAAAGGCCAGTACGAGATCAATCAGGAGTCGCTTCATCGAATCAGACAAAAGCACGGAAGGAATGGATCGACCCTTCATTTCACTGGTAATATAAGAGTGTTTTTTATGCTACCGGGAGTACAATCGAAGCCCGATCTTCGCCGCGAGTAGTCGGTGGATGACCCGGTGACTGGTTTCCAGTCCAAACGTGTGGAGCCGACCATCATCGGGCTCACGCACACGCATGGCACCCGGCAGTGCGAGGCGTGACGAAGACTACAGCGCGCGCCGGAGGGAACACGCGACTCGGCGGCTGCTTAGAGCATCTCTAGCCGTGCGCCCAGGACGCCCTGAAAAGCTATTTTTTAATGCCGGCGGATTAAAAACGGCCCAGCCATGCTCCCAGGACGTCGTTTTGCGCCGGATTTAAGCAAAAATAGCCCCGGCGAGCCCAGGCCAAACCCAGCCCCCTGGGGGGCACTTGGGGCCGCCGGCGCTATTTTTTGCATGCAAAAACCCACTTGTCAGCCTCTCTTCTCCCTCTCTCCTCACTTTTTCTGCTAGACCCACCCATGTCATGTAAAAGGGAATCTTTCCTCTCTCTCTTTCTCTCTCCGCATGTGACGCCTGGGTGGGGGGGACGGCTGGAAACAATTTCACGCCCAGTGCAAATTTTTCGCCGGGGCAACCCCAGGAGGCCGAAAAAACGCCTCCTGGGAGGCACAACGGCTGGAGATGCTCTTAGACGCGGATGCTGGCGCATGGGTGCCGGCTGTGCTACGCGATATGCGGTGGAGACTGGTGAGGCAGCGGTTGCCAGTTTCGAGGGCGCGCGGCGGCGGAATATCGAGTCGGCGCGGCGTTTCACAGCGTACCTCGACGGCGGAATATCGAGTCGGTGCCGGAAGCCACAGGCCGGCGCTCGACGCAACGCGCGGCAAGTCTGCTCGGCACTCTAGCGAGGCGTCGCGTTGCAACAGGCTACGCGGCGTGACGGGGAGGCGGAGACAGCTGGCTGCCCGGAGGGGAGAGACGGCAGCCCATCGTGGTGGTGCGCCGGCGGTTCGGCGTGGCGACCGGGGTTGATCTTATTTGACACCCGTCAACGTCAACGTGAAGTCTCCGCCCGCAGGCGACACGCAATGGGCCTCCGCCGTGCGCGTGCGTATATTATTATTTTTTTAACAGGAAAAGGGTCCCGAAGGACCCATACTTCATTGGATAAACATCAAATGACAGATTACATCAGGACCCAAATAAAAAAGAACATTACAACTAAGTCCTTGACTTTTACAAAGAAGACCCCGTACTAAAAGCAAGAAACGCGGTCGGGTCCTTGACAGCCACCGCCCAGATTGAACCTCGCCGCCGCCGGGGACGAACCACTTGACGAGACGAAATCGCCATGGAAGTATCACCTGCATGGCCTCTGAACCGGCGCTGGAACTGCCTCCCATCAGGCACACAAGCCGGGAGGAATGAAATCAGCCGCCATTCGGCCAGAAAAAACAGAGCACCTGCGAAGACCGGCAGCCATCCATGGGCGCCGTAGCTCCACCTGAGAGTCCTCTGCTGATAAGCTCGAACTCGACCTGCAGATTTCAGATTTCTGCTTCTTCCCTGCTCCTCATCCACCACCATGATGGCCTGAGAAAGCAAGCAGCGGCAGATGGATGCCCTCCAGGTCAGGGAACACCAACCCCCCATGACCACACAACGGGGGGAGCTCTGAAGAAGAGTGTGACGCCCCCAATTTCGACCGTACGCTAAACATACACGCAATGCGTACGACCAAGATTAGGGACTCATTAATCAATATCACAACACAACACTAGACACAAATTAAAGTCATACAGCTTCATATTACAAGCCAGGGGCCTCGAGGGCTCGAATACAAAGCTCGACAAGCACGAGTCAGCGGAAGCAAATAATATCTGAGTACAGACATAAGTTAAACAAGTATTGCCTTAAGAAGGCTAGCACAAACATAAGAAGCGGATCGAAAGAGGCGAGGCCTCCTGCTTGGGAGCCAACCTAACTACTCCTGAGCGTCGGCACTCTCCACGTAGTAGTAGGCTCCATCGGTGGTGTAATAGTCGTCTCCGGCGTACTCCATCTCCTGGGCTCCATCGTCTGAACGCAGAATCGTATCGAGGGGGAAAGAGAAAGCAAAGCAGCGGTGAGTACTCATCCAAAGTACTCGCAAGACTGACATCAGAACTATGCTAAGTATGCATCAGTATCAAGGAATGGGGTTATATCTGGGCTGACTGCAGAAAGCAAGAATAGGGGGAAGGCCTAGTCCTATCGAAGACTAGCATCTTCAGCATCTTGCAGCATTAGAAGAGAGTAGACTGGTACCTCATATATAGCAATATTATTGTAGCAAATTTTATTAAGTAACCACGCTCAGAGATTCTTCCTCGACTCCCTGCGAGGAAGCAATCCCGGAGCCAACATTCATTTCAATTTAAAGTCTCAATTATAGTTGTAGAAGGTCAAGGTACAACTCCAAGTCGTCCTGTTACCGTGGACACGGCTATTCGAATAGATAATTCATCCCTGCAGGGGTGCACTGCATTTCCAACACGCCTGATCACCTCCGGCCGGACACACTTTCCTGGGTCATGCCCGGCCTCGGGATAGCAGCACGTCGTCGCCCCACCTAGGCTCAACAGAGAGGCCAGCCCACCGGTCTAAATCCTAAGCACACAGGGGTCATGGGCCCACTTGCCCTACGCGCTCCTGCACGATGCGTGGGCGGCCGAGGTCAGCCCTAGTACACTCTAGTCCAAGAGCTGCACCGTCCAGGCCACTCGGGCGCGCGCCGCTCCATTGCTGGCGTTCGAAGAGCTTCAGCTGATACAGCGACGCTGAGTACCCATAACTTCTCCCACGCGATGGTTTGGTGCGTAAAAAGGCCAACGACCCAACTCAGATCAAATGCCCAACCCATTAGCATTTTATTAATGCGAGGCAAGCGCGACCCATAAATTGCGGTCCCGTCGCCCCGTCTCGAGGATGTGTGGCAAGGGCCTCTCCTGCCCGTCCACGCCTCATCATCATCAAACCGTGGGACCCCTCAGGGCCGACCCATCACCAACATGTTTCTGTAACCAGGTCATAGTAACTGTGTGTATAAAACATCAAGACGGAACCTGGGGAATCACCCTCAAAGGGCCCCGCTCGATGAAACCGTCAAGGTGGACTTAGAGGAATCACCCTCGAGGGTCCCACACTTGAGGGGTTGCACGACAGAGTCATCGTCGGGAGTGGTGAAGGAGGAATCACCCTCGATAACCATGACCGACTAGCTGCACCACAGAGTTAGCATCATGAGTACTTCACGAGGTGTCACCCCCGGTACTCGATAATAACTCTGCAGAGTCGTACAACTAAGGGGTGTGCGGTGATGTGAGGGGCCTGGCTTGTCGGTCGGTTGACCGAGCCGTCGAGTCGTCGATGAAGAAGCAGGGGCAACTGGGACTAAGGGGTCACTGGGCGTTCATTGATCAACCTATACTAAGCAGTTGATATGATTGCAGTTATAGTAGCAGTTTATCAAAAACAGGCTATGCATCAGAATAGGAGCTAACTAATACAGTAGCAAAATCTAATGCAAGAATGAGGGGGAAAGAAATGGGCGATATCGGAATGCTCAAGGGGGGTTGCTTGCCTTGCTGCTCTGCGGCAAAGGCCTGATCGTCAGTGTCGTAGTCGTACACGGCAGCACCGTCAGTCTCGGGGTCTACCGGAGAGAAGAGGGGGGAAGAAACAATAAATATAAAGCACAGATGCAACACGATGCATGACATGGCAATATGCAGAACTAGGCATGCACTAACGCAGTATTACACGTCGCAGACGGGTCGGAAGAATATCTGACGATATTTTCCGGGTCTCGGGCTACTACCGGACAGACGAAATCGATGGAAAAGTTCCATGTTCGCTATGATAGGAGCGCGTGACAGACGAACGGACAGCGTATTCGGATTCGTCTCGTCGTTCTGAGAAACTTTCATGTATAAATATTTTCATCCGAGTTATGGATTATTTTATATTATTTTTTTAAAAGTTTTATTAATATTCTAGAATAAAACATATTAAATTTAATTCGAAAATAGAATTATGACATCAACATGATGTCATGCTGACATCAGCAGTCCACAGTGGGGTTGACTGGGTCAAACTGACGTGTGGGTCCCACCTGTCAGTGACTGTTTAGTTTAATTAACAGATTAATTTAGTTAATTAATCATTAAGTTAATTAAACTTAATTAGTTAATTTAAACAGACTTAATTAAGTTAATTAATCATTAAATTAATTAATTAGTTAATTAGTTATTATTTATTTTTATTTATTATATATTTACATTTTAACAGGGGCATGGGCCCCTGTGGTCATACACACACGGGGGGGGGGGGCTAATCCCCCCACTAAACCGAATCGGCCAGGGGGCGCCAGGGACTCGCCGGCGGCCAAGGGCGGCGGAGGTGGGTGCGGCCAGGTGCGAGGCCACGCCGGGGAGGCCCAGGCGGCGCGCACGGCGATGCGGCGGGGCGCGCGCGCGGCGCGCGTGGCTTGCGGGCGACGCGGGGCGAGCGGTAGGCACGGCGACAGGGCGGCCGGGGGCCGCGGTGCGCACGGGTTGGGCGCCGGGGGCGCGTGCGCACCGTGGGGCGCGGGTGGGTGCGTGCGCGCGCAGCAAGGGGCGAGCGGGGCCGGAACGCGTGCGCGGCGTGGCCGCGTGGGAGCAGCAGCAGGCGGACGGCAGCGAGCGCGCGGGGCCGCGGCGCGGGCGCGGGCCGCAGCGGCGCGGGGTGCGGGAGGTGACCAATGGCGCGGCTAGCGCGCGTGCAGGGGGGGGGGGAATGGGCGCGCCTGGAGCACGGCTAGGTGCGGCCGTGGGCGAGGGGGCCGCGGCGAGCTAGGGGCACGGCGAGGTCGGTGCGTGCGGTGGCTGGCCGGAGGGAGGGAAGAGAGGAGAGCATGGGAGGAGCCCGAAGGCTCACAGTGGGTGCAGGGAGGGGCAACGGGCGCGAGGTGGAGGCGGCGCGGTCCGGCGGCGGTGTGGAGCGGCGACGGTGGCGTGGCGTCGGGCCGGAGGGGCCGCTGGCCCCGATCCAGATCCGGGGGAGAGCGAGGGAGGAGTGGGGGGAGGGGCGAGTGGGGCGACGGGGTGGGCTAGGGTTGCGGGGGAGGGGGGTTATCCCCAGAGGCGGCTGGGGTGGGCCGGCCTGCTGGGCCACGACCCAGTTGGGCCGGGGGGTTGCTTTTTTCTTTTTTTCTTTTTTATTTAGTTTTAGTTTCTGTTATCTTTTTCTTTTTATTATTTATTTAATTTCTTTTAACTTTAAAAATACAAAAACAGTACTAAAATTAGTATAACTAAATATACTACTGCCGCAAACCAACCTGTGGTTGGATGGTTAGAGGGACTATGGTATCCCCAGCCCACCAGGGTTCAAATCCTGATGCTCGCATTTATTCCTGGATTTTTTTCAGAATTTTCGGTGATGCGCATTCAGTGGGAGGAGACGTTCCCGTCGACGACGAGGTGCCTACGGTTACTTCATAAATTTCAAGATGATATGCCGGCTCAGTCTCTCGGAGGTGCTCATATGGGTAGGGTGTGCGTGTGTGCCTCGGCTCCCCGCCGGCCTCGCCGCCCCGCACCGCCACCTCACCGCCGCCGGCTGCCCCCCCGGTGAGCAGCCTCCGCCCCCCCCCCCCGACCCACGCCGCCACCGGCCGGTCCTGTGTACGTGCGTGCGTGTGTTGTGTGTTAGTGTGTGTGCGTGCGTTAAGTGCGTGTGTGTGTGTGTATTTGTATATGTGTATGTATATACACATGTATGTGTGTATATACATACATATATACATATACGCATACACTAATTAAAATAGAAATATAAATATAAATAATAATAATAATAATAAGATAAATAAATAAATAAATATTAATATTAATAATTAATTAATTAGATTAATTAATTAGTTAATTAGTGATTTATTTAAATAGTTAATTAATTAAGTTAATTAGCTGATTAAGGTTAATTAGATTAAATAATTAATCTGTCAAATTAAGTTAAATAAACAGTAAATACTGTTTTAGATAATTAGAAATTTATTAATTAAATTAAATTCAGAAAATGATTAAATCTTTAATAATTAATAGAAAATAAACCGTAGCCCGGATCGGAAAACTTTGAATATGAAAGTTGCTCAGAACGACGAGATGAATCCGGTTACGCTGTCCGTTGGTCTGACAGATGCCTCTAGCATAGCACACCTACAACTTTTTGCCTGTTTTCGATAAATGAATAGCGCATGATTTTAATAGAATAATTTCAGATAAATTCCTAAATTAACTAGAGCACTCCGATAGGCAGTATATCACCCTGCACTGTATCCTAGCTGTCCCATGTTTATAACATCACAGCCTGAAACATTGCCCCCCCTCCGGTCATCTGTCCGACATTTGTCCGGAACCGGGAATACTTTCCCGGATGGGTTCCCCCTTTCTCGGTATCGTGTAACACTGCGTTAGGACACACCTAGCACTGCGTATCGTCATGTCATACCTTGTGTTACGATTGTCTGCTTTATATTTACTGTTTCTTCCCCCTCCTTCTCTCTCGATAGACGCTGAGACTACCGATGATACCGCTGTGTACGACTACGTCGTCGACGATCCTTCCCTCTCAGTAGAGCAGCAAGGCAAGCAAAACCCCCTTGAGCATTCCGATATCACCTATTCCTTCTCCCTCATGCTTGCATTAGATTTTGCTACTGTATTTAAACAAGTACCTATTCTGATGCATAGCCTGTTTTTGAGTACTACATTCATACCTGCTTTCATATACTGTTGTAGTATAGGTATGGATAATGTCCCCCTGTGTCCCCCATTTTATTATTGTCGTTGCCCCGCATTACATCATCGTCGCCACCAGGGACTTGAAGACAGAAGACTCAGTCATCCTCATGACTGACAAGCCGTTACCGATACATCACCTCACATACCTCGAGTGTGATATATCGAGAGTGATTCCTCGGATATCCACTGGGTGTACTAACACACAGCCTTTTTGACTTGACATTGAATTACATGTGAATGACGGGACTGAAGGGACAGGCGGTACCACTCTGTTGAGGTGGACCTGAGTTCCCGACAGTCCTGAGACGGGTCGGCCCCAAGGGTACCCGTAAGAGAAGGATTTGGTGGGATGCGCCGCAAGGCATCCGAAGACTTGGTGGGGTGCGCCGTAAGGCACCCGAAGGGATATAGACGGGACGTGGCCGGACCTACTTTGTCCTTGCCGCATAGTTCTCGAGACGGGGCGATGGGATGGTGGGACCGATCGTCACCGCAATAGTAGAAAGACACTAACGGGTTTGGATATGTGATCTGAGAAGGCCTTCGGCGAAAGCTCTGGTCTCTTTCGCACTAACCACCACGCGGGAACAAAAGTGGGCACTCTACGGCGTACATTCTCCCGAAAGCTCTTCAGATGCCACAAGATTCGACTCGCGCCCAGGTGGTCTGGAACGCAGGGACCCTGATGGAGGGCGTGCTAGGACTAACACTGGCCGAGGGCGTAACGTGCAGGATGGCGAGGGCGATGGCCCAAGACCCCGAGCCATTAGGATGTAGACCGGCGTGCTGGCCTCTCTGTTGAGCCTAGGTAGGACTACGTCGTGTCGATGGATGAGGCCGGGTATGACCCGAAAATTATATCCGGCCAGAGTTTATCGAGCGTGTTGGGTAAGTTTGTGCACCCCTGCAGGGAAGTTAAACTAATCGATTAGCCGTGTCCGCGGTTATGGACGCTCAGAGTTGTATCCTGATCTATGATAACTAGAACTGGATACTTATTATTGTTACTTGAATTATATTTGGCTCCGGGATTACTTTCTCGCATGGGGTCGAGGAAGGATCTCTGGGCCTTGCTAACTTACCCCTGTTAATAAAATATGTTGTTCTGAACTCTCGTCTTATGCTGCAAGACGATGAAGATGCTAGTCTTCGATAGGACTAGGCCTTCCCCCTTATTCTTGCTTTCTGCAGTCAGTCCAGATATAACCCCCTCTTTGATACTGATGCATACTTAGCATAGTTCTGATATAAGTCTTGCGAGTACTTTGGATGAGTACTCACCGCTGCTTTGCTCCCCCTTTTCCCCCTTGATACGATGCCGCGACCAGATGACGGCGCCCAGGAGACACAGAATCCAGCTTACCCCGTCGACGACTACAGCTACCCCGACAGAGGCCACTACTACCAGGATGGAGCCTACTACGACGTAGACTTCTCTGACGTCCAGGAGTAGTTAGGAGGTTCCCAGGCAGGAGGCCTCGCCTCTTTCGACCCGATGTTATGTTTGTGCTAGCCTTCTTAAGGCAAAGACTTGTGTATCTTTATGTCTATACTCAGATATCATTTGCTTCCGCTGACTTATGCTCGTCGAGCTTTGTATTCGAGCCCTCGAGGCCCTGGCTTGTAATATGAAGCTGTATGACTTTAATTTGTGTTTAGAGTTGTGTTGTGATATTGATTAGTGAGTCCCTGATCTTGGTCGTACGCATTGCGTGATTGTTTAGCATACGGTCGAGGCTGGGGGCGTCACAAGTTGGTATCAGAGCCGACTGCCTGTAGGTAGCCCCCTTTCCACATCCTTGGCCGAAGTTGAGTCTAGTCATTGGAAAACTTTTACTAACACTGATGCTGTGGCTTACGGGCCCACATCTCAATCGGGTGGTATTAGGATCTTTTATTCCTTATCCTTACTCTGGGTTCTGATCTCTCTTCTCCTTCGGGTTAAAGATTTTATTAACTCTGACTCTAGGTTCTCGTAACCACTTCTCCCGGAGAGCCCTCATATCAGAAGATCACCTGCTTCGTCAGAAGATTCTGAAGATACCCTTTTGATGTTTTCTGAGACTTTGCGCTCATCGGCTTTGCAATTCCCTACCACCGACAAGTCCCTATGGATGACTAATTGCACTTGTCATTCATACAATCCTTTCCCCGTTGTTCTTGTATTTACAAGATGCCCTGAAATACTCTCCGTTGTACCGAGAATCCTTTAAGCTTATTGCTTTGCAATTCATCACCGCATGAAAGCACTTGCGAATAATTCCTCACCCTTATCAGGGATTCGGTCATCCTTAGTTGTTATGTGTTTCGAAAAATTCTTCGAAACGTTATTCGATCTGTCGAAATCCCCAGTAGCCTTTGACTCTTGACCTTTCTCATCTGCTTGCATTATGGTTAATTCCATATGGCTTGCGATATTCATTAAATCCTTTGCGATTGTCATCTGATTTAATGGATTCGACCTGCGTGTGTGAATGCATGCAGTCCTCAGTTGAACCTTATAAATTATCTTTTCGGCTCGGGCGTCTTTTCAAAACATGAGCTGGTTATAGGTAAATCAAACCTTGATAGGTTATTCCTTTGTATCCACGGGCCTGGGTTGTTATCAACCGAGGACACCGATAATTGAATCGAGTCTGCACTGCAATTCAACAACTCGTAGTAATCTTCTTTGCTTATGAGTTTGTACTTGATCATGTCTTTCCCAGCTGATTGGCTACCTCATCATCGTCATGCTAAAGCTTGACGATGCTACCTAAGTCCTTCGTCCCCGGAACACAATTCCAATAATGCACTAAGCTTACATCGAGATTGCAACGTCATGTTGGTTGTCTCGAAGGGCAATATCGATTTTGAGCTAGCAATCTTATCTGTGGTTCCGATAACCTTTCGCTTCACCCTTCCTTTGCTTGATGACGTCGCCGATCGATTACATCTTCATGGAACTTCTCGACAAATGTGTCGTGATCGTCATCATCATTCTGAGCTCTTCCAGATATCAATTAAGTTCATGGTGAGAAATACCATCCCTGCCCCTCGATGATTTCTGTTATCATCGATATCATCCTTGCCTTCCTCCCAAACACAGACTTGGTCTTGTTTCGTGTTGTATCTTGAGTTCCTTGCTATCCCGCTTTTGTCCTGTTCTAACACTGATCGTGCTACCCCATCCTTAATTCGAGGTGCACTTTTCTATCAATGTTTAAATTGTGAATGTTCTTCCCGATCATTCATTGTTATGTCATTCGCGCCTTGGTCGCATAATTCTGGAAATCCATCCTTATGAAATCCCGATGAATTGTTGCTGAGCCCATCGGCCACATTCTCATCCTCTTCATGGTTAATGGTGGACTCCTGTTTCGGAGCCTGTTACCATACTTCATTTCCCGAAAAGCCTGTAACGTCATCTCATGATTGGTGTTGATGGCCATATCAATGCTATCTCGAAGCATGTCTGTGGTACACCGATCCTCAAAACAAGAACATTGGAGGCATTATGCTAAAATGTTTCTTGATCAATTATCCAAACATCGTTGTATGGGTAAACATCATAAATTCCTTGTCCCTTTGTCTTAATGGTTACCTACCTGGAGCCTTGTCATGATTGTCTTGCTCTGCTTGCTCTTGGAAAGGATATACGTCTAATGCTCGTGTATACCCATTTTCCTTTCCAATGGTCTGTTTAATGTGATGATCACATTTTCCATTCCATTGGTCTGTTTAACTTTTCTTGAGATTTAATTGATCTGAGCAGTGATAGTTCCCTGCTTAAGTAAATACCTCGGTGTACTACTCTGTCAGTAAGACCCTGTTGCTATTGTTATTAACATTTCGGTAACCGCCGGTGGACGAGAACTTTGCCTATTAGCCCGCCTCGTTTTGATGAGCAGGAAGATGGTTCTCTTCGTCCCCCGCCCTTGGTACCGATGTTGTTGCCGACATAGTTGACAGACTATCCTCTGACCTGTCTTGCTAGCATGACCGTGCAAGATGTCACCGCTCTTCCTACTCTTAAATCTTTATGATGGGCCCATACCCATAGTTCCACAGGATCGTAACCTGACTCTCCTGTACCTTTTTGATTCCAAGGTATCTTTTGCTTTTGGCTTCGTATGAAAATCCTGAGCCACCACCTAAGGGATAATCTATTCTTGTGTCAGGTGCAATATTTATTTCGTTGCTCTGAACCCCTTTTCACCTTCTGATCAAGCATCAAATGATTGCCTACCCATTTGAAACTTTTGAACCATCGCATGTTACTCTCAGTGAATTCCCTGAGTGACAACTCGAGAGATAAGTTATGTCTTCTTCCCTGAGTTCACCGTCAGTTACCCAACCTTGTGGAGATATGTTCTTCCAGAGATTCTCCCTCTAACCGTATTCGTAGGACGAAGAAGATCCCGAAGAAAGGATGATGACTTCGTCATAGTACCTTGTTGCAGCAAGTTGGAGACATCAGTGCCATGAATCAACCTCTTCTAGAAGAGCAACCAAGAACTAGAAGACTCGTTAGAATTTCGTGACCAAACTTTTCCCCTTATCTCTACCTCTAAATTCTCGGGACGAGAATTCTTGTTAGACGAGGAGAGTTGTAACACCCCCGGTGGTTAGACACAGTAGTCCCACGTTAGTGATGCCACGTCACCGCGGTCGCTGTTGCCACGAACACTGACGTTAAACCCGCGCCTGTGCGAACCCCGTTAATTTTCGTTGCAATTTAAAATGTCCGAAAAGGTGGACTAAAAGGTTGTTCGAAACTAAAATTAAAAATGTTGAATGGGTCGGAAATATTTCGTAGTATTTTATAAAATTGAAAACGGGATTTTAGGAATTTGTTTGGTGCCCCAAAAGTGATTAAAACGACTTTGAAAACGGTGGGAAAGTTGGACCTAACCGGGTCGAAATTCGAAGGCCCGTTCGCACACTATATATTTACGAAACGTGGGGAAACCCTAAACACCCGTGCCCCAGCCGATCCATTTCCCCTGCCGCCGTCGCGACGCACCCGGCCGCCCCCGCGCGCCTCTGCCCGCGCCGGCCACCGGCCCGTGCCTGCGCCGCCCCGCGGCTGGCCCCGCCGCCGCCTGCGGCCCCCGCGCTGGCCGGCGCTAGCCCCGGCCCGACGCGGCGCCGCCGCGCCTCGGCTCCCCGCCGGCCTCGCCGCCCCGCACCGCCACCTCACCGCCGCCGGCTGCCCCCCCGGTGAGCAGCCTCCGCCACCCCCCCCGACCCGCGCCGCCGCCGGCCGGTCGCCGGACCCGGCCCGGCCGGTCCTGTGTACGTGCGTGCGTGTGTTGTGTGTTAGTGTGTGTGCGTGCGTTAAGTGCGTGTGTGTGTGTGTATTTGTATATGTGTATGTATATACACATGTATGTGTGTATATACATACATATATACATATACGCATACACTAATTAAAATAGAAATAGAAATATAAATAATAATAATAATAAGATAAATAAATAAATAAATATTAATATTAATAATTAATTAATTAGATTAATTAGTGATTTATTTAAATAGTTAATTAATTAAGTTAATTAGCTGATTAAGGTTAATTAGATTAAATAATTAATCTGTCAAATTAAGTTAAATAAACAGTAAATACTGTTTTAGATAATTAGAAATTTATTAATTAAATTAAATTCAGGAAATGATTAAATCTTTAATAATTAATAGAAAATAAACCGTAGCCCGGATCGAAAAACTTTGAACATGAAAGTTGCTCAGAACGACGAGACGAATCCGGTTACGATGTCCGTTGGTCTGACAGATGCCTCTAGCATAACACACCTGCAACTTTTTGCCTGTTTTCGATAAATGAATAGCGCATGATTTTAATAGAATAATTTCAGATAAATTCCTAAATTAACTAGAGCACTCCGATAGGCAGTATATCACCCTGCACTATATCCTACCTGTCCCATGTTTATAACATCACAGCCTGGAACATTGCCCCCCCTCCGGTCATCTGTCCGACATTTGTCCGGAACCGGGAATACTTTCCCGGATGGGTTCCCCCTTTCTCGGTATCGTGTAACACTGCATTAGGACACACCTAGCACTGCGTATCGTCATGTCATACTTTGTGTTACGATTGTCTGCTTTATATTTACTGTTTCTTCCCCCTCCTTCTCTCTCGATAGACGCTGAGACTACCGATGATATCGCTGTGTACGACTACGTCGTCGACGACCCTTCCCTCTCAGTAGAGCAGCAAGGCAAGCAAAACCCCCTTGAGCATTCCGATATCACCTATTCCTTCTCCCTCATGCTTGCATTAGATTTTGCTACTGTATTTAAACAAGTACCTATTCTGATGCATAGCCTGTTTTTGAGTACTACATTCATACCTGCTTTCATATACTGTTGTAGTATAGGTATGGATAATGTCCCCCTGTGTCCCCCATTTTATTATTGTCGTTGCCCCGCATTACATCATCGTCGCCACCAGGGACTTGAAGACAGAAGACTCAGTCATCCTCATGACTGACAAGCCGTTACCGATACATCACCTCACATACCTCGAGTGTGATATATCGAGAGTGATTCCTCGGATATCCACTGGGTGTACTAACACACAGCCTTTTTGACTTGACATTGAATTACATGTGAATGACGGGACTGAAGGGACAGGCGGTACCACTCTGTTGAGGTGGACCTGAGTTCCCGACAGTCCTGAGACGGGTCGGCCCCAAGGGTACCCGTAAGAGAAGGATTTGGTGGGATGCGCCGCAAGGCATCCGAAGACTTGGTGGGTGCGCCGTAAGGCACCCGAAGGGATATAGACGGGACGTGGCCGGACCTACTTTGTCCTTGCCGCATAGTTCTCGAGACGGGGCGACGGGATGGTGGGACCGATCGTCACCGCAATAGTAGAAAGACACTAACGGGTTTGGATATGTGATCTGAGAAGGCCTTCGGCGAAAGCTCTGGTCTCTTTCGCACTAACCACCACGCGGGAACAAAAGTGGGCACTCTACGGCGTACATTCTCCCGA
Source organism: Elymus sibiricus (assembly GCA_039707655.1). Classification (NCBI taxonomy): domain Eukaryota; kingdom Viridiplantae; phylum Streptophyta; class Magnoliopsida; order Poales; family Poaceae; genus Elymus; species Elymus sibiricus. The sequence goes on from CM077671.1 coordinate 486,685,994, forward strand.
AAGCTCTTCAGATGCCACAAGATTCGACTCGCGCCCAGGTGGTCTGGAACGCAGGGACCCTGATGGAGGGCGTGCTAGGACTAACACTGGCCGAGGGCGTAACGTGCAGGATGGCGAGGGCGATGGCCCAAGACCCCGAGCCATTAGGATGTAGACCGGCGTGCTGGCCTCTCTATTGAGCCTAGGTAGGACTACGTCGTGTCGATGGATGAGGCCGGGTATGACCCGAAAATTATATCCGGCCAGAGTTTATCGAGCGTGTTGGGTAAGTTTGTGCACCCCTGCAGGGAAGTTAAACTAATCGATTAGCCGTGTCCGCGGTTATGGACGCTCAGAGTTGTATCCTGATCTATGATAACTAGAACTGGATACTTATTATTGTTACTTGAATTATATTTGGCTCCGGGATTACTTTCTCGCATGGGGTCGAGGAAGGATCTCTGGGCCTTGCTAACTTACCCCTGTTAATAAAATATGTTGTTCTGAACTCTCGTCTTATGCTGCAAGACGATGAAGATGCTAGTCTTCGATAGGACTAGGCCTTCCCCCTTATTCTTGCTTTCTGCAGTTAGTCCAGATATAACCCCCTCTTTGATACTGATGCATACTTAGCATAGTTATGATATAAGTCTTGCGAGTACTTTGGATGAGTACTCACCGCTGCTTTGCTCCCCCTTTTCCCCCTTGATACGATGCCGCGACCAGATGACGGCGCCCAGGAGACACAGGATCCAGCTTACCCCGTCGACGACTACAGCTACCCCGACGGAGGCCACTACTACCAGGATGGAGCCTACTACGACGTAGACTTCTCTGACGTCCAGGAGTAGTTAGGAGGTTCCCAGGCAGGAGGCTCGCCTCTTTCGACCCGATGTTATGTTTGTGCTAGCCTTCTTAAGGCAAAGACTTGTGTATCTTTATGTCTGTACTCAGATATCATTTGCTTCCGCTGACTTATGCTCGTCGAGCTTTGTATTCGAGCCCTCGAGGCCCTGGCTTGTAATATGAAGCTGTATGACTTTAATTTGTGTTTAGAGTTGTGTTGTGATATTGATTAGTGAGTCCCTGATCTTGGTCGTACGCATTGCGTGATTGTTTAGCGTACGGTCGAGGCTGGGGGCGTCACACAACAGTAACAGTGGTGGCATGACATCATTAGCATAGGATTACTGTAGCTGAAATGTTTGATGTATGAAAATGTTTGACAAAATGTTTGATGTATGAAAATAGTTGTTTCACATGATGTTCAAAATCTGCTGAGGAAGATGTTCAGAATTGCTCAGACTGGGCCAGTTGAAGACTATGTAGAGAGATTTGCCGAACTGTATGACCAACTGACTGCATATGAGAATGCCTCTGATGCACTACACTATACCACCCGTTTCATGGACAGCCTGAAGTCGATCATGCGCATGGCCATAGCAATGCAGAATGCCCCTGATTCCATGCACACCGGTCTCAACATATGATCCCATGGTATCAAGTTGTCTTGCATGATACAGGTCGAAAGACCATCTCTGATTTTTTTGACTATTCCTTTGGCATCCTCTCCAAACCGGAGGCTGCTTCAATGCCATAATGTTACCTGCCTTTGGGTCTCTGTCATGTGGCCAGCCATTAGCTGGTCCCACCTGTCATGCACCCAAATGCACCTGCCGTAAGGCACTGAAGCTCAGTCCCTTCAAACCTGTAAGATGAACTTCCAAGGGACGCTTCCAAAGACATTTCGATCGTGCCTTCAAAAGTCAAGTACTTAATGAAGCAGGTTCCTTCAAGAGCCCCGTGCTTGTTTATATAACTAGAAAGGCAGTGCGCGCTTTGCCGCACCGTTTATATTCTTGGGGTTGTACATGTTTTATGTATTTTTTTTAAGTTGTGAAAAATATTTACGTATTAGTTGGTTTGATGTGTGGGGATACAATAAAGTGCATTTACTCCTACGAAAAAACTTTACGAAATCATGCTTACAAATGGATGTGTCAATTTATGATCAGAGATTATGAAAAAATTGGGCCAACGGTGCAAATCGGGGAAGTGATTTGTGAGACAATGTTTGGCATGACCAATCCGTAGCTATCGTTCGTGAGTTTATCATTTTACTTTTCTTTTATTGTGGTGTTTGGGTGGATGTTTTTGACCATGTGATTGAATGACGTCTTTTAATTAGTACAAAAACATGAGAAGTTACTTACGTCGTTGGACACGTGTGTTATGCTGGTGCTAAACGTGTCATGGGCGACACTTCTGTTTTGTCACCCATTCATCTAGAGATCCCACCATGAAGCCAGGGTGAACAACGCAATCAATTATGTATCCAATCCAAATTGAAGCGTTGAATGAGGGGCTTTAAAACGGGATAGCTTAACGAAGTTAGAGATTTCATTGCCACAACAAGGGATTAACGGAGTCAAAATCAAGGATTGACGGGAGATGCTTTAAAATTAGGAAGCATAGTGTATTAAAAAATGAACGAGAAAGCTCATTGTTCACTCTGTCAAAATTGGATGACCCAACTCCAAATTGAGACCTCAATTGATTGTGAGGCCTTAAAAATAGGAAGCTTGGTGTTATAGATGATTAAAATAATTGAGTGAAAAATTGTTGACCCGATCAAAATCGATGACCCAATTTCAAATTGGTGACGTCAATTGAATGAGAGGCCTCCAATTCTAGGGGGATTAGTGATATAGTATATATACACAAGTTAAAATTTCCAATATCATGAAAACCTAACCCCCATATATTTTGGCATGCACTTGGAATCCCATGAAACCCAGGTCATCTTTCTTTCTCTTGCTTCCTCACTAGAAACTCCGTATGAATGAAGTAATATGCTGGCATAATCCTCTTGGTAGCTTGAAGCAGCACATTGAGAATGTTGGCACAACCTGAGCAACTGACTTGTTTAAAATATCTTCCCAGCCATAAATACCAAGAGTGTTTTCTATCCACCGTTGAACTTTTTTGTAGAAATTATCTTTCATATTGTTTTGCGTACCAACATAAGCCGGTAATCCCAAATATTTCTCATTGAGAGATTCTTTCTCTACTTATAGAATCTGCTTAATTGTCTGCATGTTATTTTCAACTAGAGGATTTGGATTTTGGATAGGTTCACTTGCTGCCCCAGAAGCATCACAATAGTTTTGCACTAAATCTCTCACTCAGCTCACTCCTTCAATAGATGGTTTCATAAATAATAGACTATCATATGCAAAAAGAAGGTGGTTAACGGTAGGTGCCAAGGAAGATGCTTAGAGAAATAAACCAATCTTTCTTTAAACACCGGTGTTTATTTATAGAGTGTAGATGTTTAATTAGGCGTCTCTCCTGTAGAAATAGGCACAAGTGCTTAAAAAGATTGATTTATTTTTATAAACACCTCCTAAGCACCTAGCATTGTACAAAGCCTCCTCACACTTTAACATACAAGAAAGCGCTTCGGCTACCGTTAAAATTAGGTAAGGAGATATGAGGCTCGGGCAGCCTAAACTCCTTTGAGACACCACCATAAAAGAGCACTTAGTAGGTAACCGAGGTCACCCTATTCGCGATCAGCTGCACAAACCTTGGGGGTCAATCCAATTTTCTTCATGATAGCTCTCAGATAACTCCATTCTACTGTATCATAGGCTTTCATCGTATCTAACATTTTTTTTGCGTGTATCTAACTTAACATCACAATTAGAATTAGATTGCCATTCTTTGCTTAATAAGATGTAGACATTCATATGCGCATATGATATTATCTGTAATAAGCAGAGTATGTTTTTTAGGGTATAATAAGCAAAGTATTTTGAGAAATATAAACAGAGTATGTATCAGCCTTTTTTAGGGGTAGCAGAGTACGTATTAGCCAGAAAAGGCTACACAGTACAGTGGTAATTCTGGGCCATTTTGGGCTGAGATCCATCAACAAGCATAGCCCAAGCCCTCTCCCACCACCGCAAACCCCCTTCTCTCTTCACACACCCACACACACACACACACACACGGCACACGCCGCGGCAAAGCGAGAGAAGGGGCAAGGCGAAGCGGCGGCCTCGTCCACCTTCACCACCACCGGCGAGCGATGTCGGCCGCGGGGAAGGCGAAGGCGGGCGGCGGCAAGCGGGCCGGAGCCAAGGACCCCGACGAGGCGCCCCGCTCCGACAAGAGGCGGCGCGACATGGACGACTCCGACCCCGAGCTCGAGCTCGACAGGTGCCTCCCCTCCCCCGCTATTCGCGCCGCTGCTCTGCGCTCCGCGCGTCCCGCTCGCGGCGGTTGCTCGGATCGAAGAGACCGACAGCGAGAGCGAGGGTTTCCTGGCCGCTCCCAAACCCCCCTCTCTCGCGCGTGATTTGTGTCGGATTTTCGTGCGCTTAACTGATTTGCCCATATGATTTGTTGGTGTTTATCCGCCGAGGCAGCGACTTCAAGCAGATCGTGACGATGCTGCGCCACATCAAGGACAAGGCTCACAAGGACGGCCAGAAGAAGACCGAGCAGGCCATCTCCAGGTGATTCCTGCTCCCACTCCACCTCTCCCATGCTTCTCCCCGGTCAATTTTGCAATGCTACCAGCCCCACTCTTATGAGAGACTTGTTGCCTGCCACGGTAGTTTCAGTAGCTAAGAGTGTGTTATTTGTGTTTCTAAACTGCTGCATGCCCTGTATCTGAACCTGATATATGCACTGTATCTGAATCTACAGTATGCCTTGTATCTGAACCTGATGTATGCCCTGTATCTGAATTTAGGTTTTAGGAGTCTGTAACTGGATGGGAACTAGGAGTTACCAGTGTCATGTTGTTTGTGAATTCAGGCGCCCTTTTGATGATTGGAGTAGTAGGCACCAATGCGATCACAGGGCTTAGAGATGTTGTTTGCACCAGTTGGTTTAACATGATTTATCCACCTTGTTCAGAGTGAACAATAGGTAGTTTTTTTTGGTTGAATATATGCATCCACTTTCCGATTTTGACCTTGGCTCATTCTCACAATAGCCTGCAAAAACTTGGGGATTGTGTTAGTGTTTCTGTTTACTCGTTGCATTTAGACATTGGAAATCTATGTTTGCATCAGAAAGGTAGCAGGACAGCATACGATGGCTGCCAGGTTGTTTGTGACTGCTTAGGTATCTGTTTATAATTTCGCGCCTGTAGATCATAAACTTGTAAGAGGCATTTTAGGCACTTTGCAATGTTGTGGCAGTTGATCATAAACTTATGGGAGATTTGTTCTCTTCAATGATAGGTAGGATTTTGGAGTTATGAGTGTCAGTGCTTCTAGCCTGCTGTATGCCTCTATCTGAATTTAGTTCCAGAAGTCTGTAATTGGATTAGAATTAGGATTTATGAGTGTCATGTTGTTTGTGAATGTTCGGATGCCCATCTGATGATTGGAGTAAGTGGGCACTGATGCAATGATAGGGCATGGAAGCGCTGCATGCGCTGATTGGTTTAACACGATTTGTCTGCCTTTGTGGAACCACAACTAGTTTTGTTGATCATCCACCTTCCCAGTTTTCTCCTGGCTCACTCTCACAATAGCCTGCACATACTTCAGGTCATGTTACTGTTTCTACCTGCTGTGTTGCATTTAGACATTGGAATTCTGTGTTCGCATCACCAAATTAGCAGAGCAGTGTACCATGGTTTGCAGATTGGTCATGACTGATTAGGTCTTGTATATGTTGTGTTGCGCCAGTAGATCATATAAATTTATAAGCGACATTTTAGGAACTTTGTTATGCTGTGGCAGTTGATCATAAACTTATAAGGAAGCATAGCATACATGTCATTCCGGTATGAAGGATGGATTCATATGATGAGTTGATGACATCTCAGTATGCATATTCAGTGGCTCGGTATTTTGAGCCTTTCCTCTCTGACAAAGGTCCCAAGTTATGTCTATTGCACTCTTTTCAGCTGCTGGCAGAATTTACTTTACTAACAGGTTCATTTAACTTTCAGCGTTGCAACAGAGATTCAATCTATGGTACAGGACACCAAAACAAAGTTTGAGAAGGAAAGGTGAACAACCGAACTGTTTCACTTGCCTTTAACTTTCTGTGTGTTGGAATACAAATTTCTGCTATCCTTTTTATAGTGAAGATTTGATATGTTCTTTTTTACTCATTGCTTCAACATGAACACATACATAAGCTAGTTCATGATAATAAAAACTGTGAATGTTATTGAAATGTACTCTGAATGCTGACAAATGTTACCTATTGCATTAGCAGGCAGAATGTTCTTAAAGCTCTAACGAAGGCTTCCAAAGAGGTTTTGAACTTCTATTGATACACTGATGTACATTTGGTTATATAATATTGTCACAGTTTGGTTACCAACTTTATTTTTATGCAATGCAGTGTGAAGGTTCATTGAAGACCGAGTACACTAAGTTTCAAGCCACTCATGACAAGTTCGGCAAAGACAAGGCTGCACACATACAGAATTTCAAAGGTATGCTGAATGGGCATCTGCTACCACATTTTCTGAAGTCTGACATATATACACTCTACGTGTTACATTAAATAGAACATAGTCTGCTCTTCTCCTAGCTGACCCTAGAAGAACAGTAACTGCATCCTGTCTAATTATATAAGCACTAGTAAGTAGCACATGCTTTGCATGCTTAGAATCAGTTTCATCTCAAATTTTAATTTCAAGAATTTTCAAAACTTTAGTGTTGATTATCACAATGTTGCAAAAATATAGAATTTTAAGTAGGGCAAGCAATAAAGCAATCCAACAAGTCGTCCATTTTACTCTGACTTAATTATACAGGTTGTTTGTGGAAACAACATAAAAGTGGGTTGGTGTAATATCCATGACTTACTATGATGTAAGAAGAATTATTCTCAGACTATAAATATGTTTTAAAATGTCAAACTTAAACTAAAAGAAAGATTCATTAATGGGTTAGACCATCTAGCAAAGTACTACGTATATGAATTGGGATATAAGAAAATATAGATTATTAACAAATCGATTTACTTTATGAAATTTTCTTGTCATATACAATTAAAGTTTTTATTTTCTTATTTCCACATCCTTCCAATATTTTTCATAAAAAAGTTTGTCTCCGTATTCGATGGTTAAGACTTGAGACCCTCTCGCTTCCATTTATCCATCCAAAGCTCTCTCTAATCACCCAATGAAATTTTCCAACGACCGCTGACTACTACTCATGTCATTCCCTGGATCAGTATCTTGCACTATAGACCGCTTCCATTTCTCTCAAAACATAACTTCCCCGTCAACATGATTACCATGCGCGCCGCCGACCCTCACAGACTGGATGCTTGTGCCATGAGAGGTAAGGTTGCCTTGACAGCTACGCACACGGACGTAGTGGACAACCGCAGTAAGCAGCTGGACTTTTTTTGCATGGGTAAACTGTCGATGGTTCTGGAAGACAGAAGTATCTTCGTTGCTACTGTAGTATGTACTGTTGATGCGAATCCCGGCATTTTGAACCATTGGATGGACTATATCAATGGCTAAGGTTGATTCCTGGTCTTGAAGTTTAAAAGTTTCAAACTGATACACTATATAGTAGTATAGATATTTGCGTACAAATGAGCTTGTTACCTTTGTCCTGACACATGTAGGAGAATTATATGCCAAACAGTATCCAAAGAATACAATCTCCTTGTTAACCTTTAAAGCTGGTCGAACTGTGTGCGCATTTTACGAATAATTTTGCTGCTGGCTATTAAATACACTTTATTTATTATTTGTTTGAAAGATGAGCCAATATCTTCAGGTCATATCTTTGCATACTGAATTTGTAGTTTCCTGCCACATAGTGAATCATCTCTGTTGTCGACTACTTACCTATCCACATGCCGTGTTCTGCAGATCTTTTCTCAAAGTTTGAAGTTGAAAAGGAGAAACTGATAGTTCAGTATGAACTGCAAAGTAAGTCGATGCTTTCACTGCTTATGTAGGAAAGATCTTTGATGTTACTTTCTTGCAAACAGTTCTTGTGCGAAGATTCTGTGCTCTTACTCAACCACTACCTGTTTAACAGGGAAGAAGGAAAAGACTACTCTTGCTGATCTTGAGAAAACAGTTTCGGAGAAGATATCAGATGCAGAGGAATCTCTGAAGAAGTTGAAGCAGGTCTGTTCAGCACGTTACTTGTACCGCCTTTCTGGTCTTGTAACCATATATTGCTTTAACAGAGCTCGATGTGTATCGGTACCATGTAGTTCTCTTCGGCAAGTAACCCTGTGTTTGTGTCTCGCAGGGTGACAAATCCATCATCAAGCTTCGCAAGTCCTTTGCCTCGTTCCTGAGCCCCGACGACGAGGAGGACTGATACGGCTCTTGCCAGGTGGTCCGTCTTTCAGATCGACATGGGTGGTATATGGTTTTAAAGAACAGAGATGATGCACAGGGGAAATAGAGAATAGGTTCTGTAGGGTTTTGATAACTTCACCCGCACGGCTCGTACGGTTTGCGTGCTCTGATGTCTGTCTTTCAGATCGACGTGGATAGTGGTATGTTGTTCTGAAGAACAAAGATGATGCCCAGGACAGGGTTAAGATAGAAGTAGATTCCGTAGGATTTCGATAGCTTCTTCATCCGCGTGGCTCATGCAGTTTCGGTGTTCCGATCATGATCAAACCTAACTTATCCTGCTCTTACATTCAGCAGCCATTGCTAAACTTGTCGCCGACCTTTGCTTATGTTTTCCAACATGTAAATTCCCTAGCAGCCTTCCCCATGCCTGGACCAACAACATTCAGTAAGAAACATATAGTATTACCAGATATACATATCTCAAGCAATTATATAATCTTGGCATGTATGTTGTCAACGAAAGATAGAAAGGTTTACATCTACTGCAAGGTTTATGAGCTACTCCACATGGCATCCTTTCCTGGAGATTGTAACTGTAAGGTGTATCTGAACTCTGAAAGTCTGAAGACGTTGTCGTCCCGCTTCACGTACACGTCGCCTCGTCGGGGCCTTTCACCTTGACCATGACGCGCTTGAGGCAGTTCCGGCACCGGAGGTTCCACGTGCCGGCGGACACCATGGACGTGAACTGCGTCTCGCACTGCGGACACCGTGCCGGGCACTGGAACGTCGCCGGCTTCGTGGGCGGCGGAGGATTCTCGCTGGGCACCTGGTGGTACGACCCCGACGACGTCCACACGTACGTCCTCCTCTGCTCCTGCTCGCGCAGCACGGCCTTGCACCGGACGCACTTGGCCTCCCCGGCCGCCAGCTCGCCGCCGGGGACCTCCCTTGCCACCTTGCAGTGCTCGCAGCGCACGCGGACGAACCTCGCGGCCCCGGCGGCAGGCGGCGGCGCCTCGGACGCGGGCGGCGTGGGCTGCTTCGCCGCGTGGTGCGATCGGTACCACTCCTGCGCGGAGGCCGCGGTGGTGGCGGTGGTGGCGGGGCTGTAGCAGGGGACGTAGCCGGCGCCGGAGCCGGAGGAGAGGGCGTCGCAGGCCTGGGCGAGCAGCTTGAAGGCGCCCTCGGCGGCGGCGGAGCGGTTCTTGTCGGGGTGGACGAGGAGGGACAGGCGCCGGAACTGCTTCTTCACGGCGGAGGCGGAGGCGGACCGACCCACGCCGAGGACGTCGTGCCAGTAGCCCGCGCGGTGCTGGGTCCCGGCCGCGGCGGCGTGGACCTCGTAGGCGGCGAGCGCGTGCGCGGCGCCGGGGAGCGACGGGGAGATCCGCCGGGCCTTCGCGGCCAGCCGCCGCGCCGCCGCCACGTTGCCCGCGAGGAAGTGCTCCTCCGCGCGCCGCAGCGCCCTCTCTGCCTCCTCCCTGTTGGCCGCCTCCGCCGCCATCTGCGCTGCGCTCGTCGTCTGTGTCTGCGGAGTCGGTCGCAATGGCGGTTCGTGCCGGTGTGCACTGATGCCACGCGCGTGCTTACGGCGTGTGCTATGTAGCGGCCGAGTGGCCGACTCCAGGTCCAGATCGGATGGGCTGCGGACTCGTATCTCTCTTTCGGGGCTGGGATGAGATGGCCCAAAGAAAGAAAAGGCTGGGCTGTGCCTCTTGTTAACTCCAGCCTGGCCCAATGTTCAGACAGATCGCGCCACCTCCGCCCCCTCTCTATAGATAGATTCTATGAATCACTCAGAAAACATTTCTTGCCCTATAAAAACTCAAAAAACATTTCTAAACCTCAAAAAAGAACAACTCAAAAAACATTTCTTAACCTTTAATGTGTACAATGTCGTTGATCCCCGTTATACCTATCGTCGGTGCTGCTAATACCACCTTACATATGTACTTCCTCCCTCCGGCGTCAACTAATTCCGAACGGAGGGAGTAATCTGCAAATAAACAAGTGAAAAGGAAATAAAAAAGGAAAACACAATAATAAAATGAAAGAAATGCACGAAAAAGAAAGACAAAATATCCAGAAAAATGAGATAAAGAAGGATCCAAACTAAAAACACACACTGTATAATCTGACCGACCCAGTAAAGAAATCGGGAAAACGCATTGGCAACTAGATGTGTGGCATTCCTTTGGAGGAGCTCGCAGAGGACAAGCTCATGGACTCAAGCAACGCTAAGGAGTAGCCAACTTTTAGTCAGTGCCTTTCCTAGTTTACTTATCGTTGAACTTTGGTGGATCAAGACTTTTATCTGGAAGTGGTGTCTAATAATCATTTGGCACTCCTGTTTATTTACTTGAAGTGAAATCTATGTCGCAAGTTATTTGGAGTGTGCTTTGTTGGAATATTCATGGTTTTAATGCCAATGACAAAGCTCTTGCACTACGTAGCAACATTGATGAATCGGGTTGCTCGATAGTATGTCTACAAGAAACAAAAAAGCAAGACTTTGATCATTCTTTTATTCATAAATGCTGCCCTTACCGTTTTGATAAATATGAACTCATACCATCATTGGGAGCCTCGGGGTGTCTAATTATAATCTGGTGTCGTAGTTTGTTTCAAGGGACTTTGATCCACAAAGATGACTTTGTTATTTCAATGAAATTTGACAGTTAAACAAGACATGGTTCCTATCAAATACATATGGACCTTATAAGGGCCCCCGCAGAACTGGTTTTGTTAACTGGATACTTAATTTGGAGATTGGCCTTGAAGATCTCTGATTATTCATGAGGGATTTTTATTTCATGAGATATTTGGAAAAAAGAAATCCTCCGGGTGGAAATGCTGATGATATTATTCAGTTCAATGTAATAATAAGTTCTCTTGCACTGTTGGCAATTCCTATTAAGGGATGTCAATTTACATGGAGTAACATGCAGGAACAACATCTTTTGGAGCAGTTAGATTGGTTTTTTTCATCTACAGATTGGATTGCTGCATTCCCAAATACTACTGCTAAACCCCTATCACGTCCCCTCTGGGATCATGTACCTTGTGTGCTGTCAATTCAAACTGGTATTCATCGAACAAAGCTATTTCGGTTTGAATTTTTTTGGCCATCTGAGCCGTTTTTTTAATTTTTTCTGAATGTTTTGCAACAAAATTGTAATGCACCAATTCGAGCCACTTCTAGTTTAGACACCCAAACTTTGTTGCTTGGTGCTGGAAGAGTTATTGAGCATCATGATGAAAAGGCAGCGGCTTTCCATGCGTGTTTTAAGAGTCGTATTGGGGTTTCCTCCAAGCACAACTTTTTTTGATTTTGATCTAAGTGATCTCATCCTTAGAACACCCAAACTTGAAGCTTTGTCTGCCCCCTCTGAAGAAAAACGTTATAGGCCCGGCCCATGTTCCGTTCCGCACGCTGTAGGCGAGCGAGCTGGGAACTATTTTTGGGGAATCCTATTCCACATGTAGGTCGGTAAGTAGCGACCTAGCGTGTACCCCCCTCGTGCGCGTGGTCTTCTTCTGGGCCGGCCCATTACGAATTCTTCTCCATACAGGTTGTGGGAAGGTTCTAGAAACTTCTATGAACTGTTTTTTTTCGTTTTTCATTGTTTACCCTTCTTTTTTTATTTTTTTCTTTACTATTTTTCTAGGATTTTTATTTTTTGTGTTGCGAATAACTTTTCTAATTCACGAACAAAACATAAGTCATGAATATTTTTCAGATTCAACATTTTTTAAACATGAGCATTTTTTGAATTCACAAACATTTGTTATGAAGCCATGAATATTTTTTGAATTGACAAACATTTTTAAAAATGGCGACAAATTTTTAATCTTTCGCGAACATTCCGGCCCAATAGGGGCGTGCTGGCTCGTTCGCCAGCATGTCACGCGCGATATAGGAGGTCTCTTCTCGTCCGTTACGAGACTTCTCTTGGTCTTTCCTCCCAATAAAATAGCTGCCACACGATTTTTTTTGATTTTATTTATCATTTTCACTGTTTGCATCGGTTTTCTTTAGGGTTTTCTCTGGTTTTCTTTGTTCTTCTCATTGTTTTCCACTTGTTTGCTTTGTTTACTTTCCAGTTTCTGTTTTTCTCAACACATGCCTAACGTTTTTTTTTGCACACACTGTATATTTTTGTATACATGAGAAACAAATTATACAAATGTTTAACACTTATGAAATACATATTTGTTTTCCAATACTGTTTTGATTTTACATTTTCATTACACATTGCAAATTTTTCGTATATTTCCAAAAAAAATACACGTTTAAAAATTTGCAAATACATGATTAACAATTTTGAAATACATGTTTTTGACATAAAATCGTTTACGTGCCAACATTTTCCAAATACACAGTGAAACATTTCTTTTTAATGATAATAAGCATTTTATTACACTATGCAAAGATTTTCTTCATTGCAGAAACATTTTTCTAAATGTCACTAACATATTTTGAAACATTTGAACATTTTTTTGAATGTAATGTACAATTGTTTTTTGAATTGTACGGAACATTTATTGACATCGTATAACATTTTTCAGAAATGTCACGTGCATTTTTTTGGAATGTGTGAACATTTTTTGAATCCGCATACATTTTCTTGAAGGGCACAAATATTTGAAAAAGTTTTTGAATCCACATAGATTTTTTTGAATGAAACAAAAAGTGCAAGTTGCGCTGGGTGCATCTATGTGCCGCGCGCAGCGTGCCCTACAACGGCTAATCTGCATGGCAGGATGTATTGTTTTTTCCTCTGTTTTTTATTCACAATTACTTTTCGTTTTTTGCTGTATTTTTCATTTTCAATAATAAATATTATATATATATATATATATTACGAAAAATGTACAATGTGAATAAAAAAGTAGAAAATGTTAATAATGTGTACGGAAAATGTGTATACATTGTAAAAATATGTTAGTGTAATTTAGAATAGAATGTATGTTTCATTAAAAAAGTTAATATGTTCCATGAAATGTTTTCGGTGTTTTTTTGAAAAATATTTGTTCAATGTAAAAAAAAGTTCGTGTTCTTCCGAAATATTGTTTTTATCATTATAAAATGTGCTAATGTATATTTAGAAAATGGTAAAATATATTTGAAAAAAATTCAAAGCATTTATTTTGTAAAAATGGAAAAAATGTATTTGAAAATGTATAACATTTTCAAAATAATTTTAACATGTATGAAAAAGTAGAGATGAAGACATATAGTATAAAATTGTTAAACGTGTGTCGCATTGGTAATGGGCTTCGTCCCGTTAATGACCCCCGCCCCCCGCCCCGCCCCCCCCCCCCCCCCCCCCCCAAAGGAAACTTACTAATAAAGGAAAAGAAAATAACAATAGTAAAAATGCATAATAAAAGAAAAACATAGAAAACAAAGGGGAAAATGGAAGGCTGGATCGCATAGGTAATAGGCTTCATCCAGTTAAGGATTCTACTAATAATTCAAATATGTGATCAGTAAAAGAAAAACAACCCAAAATAATACACAGATCAACCTAGAAAAAAGGAGCATGAATCTTAAAACATAAACCAACAACCCAAAAATTGGTTGACCCAAAATTAATTTTTAGGCGATCTGCATGTGGCTAAAGTGAGAAGATATACATAGTTGCACCTCGAATGCAGGACAATAGAACGAGTGTAAAAATCATCCACCCATCAAGCCATATAATTCTTCTTACCAAACACACAAAAACCCCGAAAGAACAAGAGAAGATTATGGTCAGAGAGAGAACGAGGAAGTTGTTGACCCATTCATGAGCGATGACGAGCATGCTGAAGGGGTCGACCAACATCAGCCACTCAACCTCGTCGTCGGTGGTGATGATGGAGAGGGGGGGAGCAGAAGGATGCCTTGATCTCGAGCTGGGTGGAATGACAGAGCATGAGCGGAAACATGTCGTGTCGGTGGTGATGCTGACAAGGTAGATGGAGTTGGTACGATGTGTTTTGATTGGTTTCCTTTCCACAAACCTCAAAATTTGACTATTTGGAAAGGTGTGTGACTATATCTCATCTAGATATGAGATAATACCTCACATCTAAGTCTGTTGTCATCTCATATCAACACATAAACAAGCCCACCTCTTGTTCGTTGTTTGTTTGTTTGTCTGGATTTTTGTTGTCTGTGTATTTCTCGTCAGTTCTTAGGGCACCCCTGTCCATGGGCCCGGGCCTTGATTTAGTTTGTGCGTCTTTGTTGACTTGTTTTTCTTTTCTAGCACGTGAGCATTCGTAAAAAAGTCTGGAGGCGTGTAAGCTGAAGCTGTAGACGAGTCTGGCACATCGCATAGAAAAGAAACTACTAATGTAAAACCTCTCTCTGTTTGTCACCTTTTCACCTTTATGCTTTGTTACTTTTCTATTAGTACATGAGAAAGCAACTTGCATGCGTCAATCAAGTATTGTTTTGGCAAAAGTTAAAAAATAAAAAACATGACATACACGAAAATATTGATGGACGAGGTGAATATGATTTTGAAAATACACAATGAACATTGTATAAACACATTATGAAAATTTAATAAATAATCGATAAATTTTTGTAAACCCGGTGAACATTTTAAGATTCGCAGTGGAGAAAAAAAAACAAAAAATACACATACACACGAAAATATTTATGTACGATTATTTTTTAAGATACTTGATGAAAATTTTATAAACACATGATGAACATTTTATAAAAATATGTGATGTTTTTTTTAAAGCGGTGAGGTGATTTTTTTTAAAAAAGAAAAAAACACTTACACGAAAAATATTTATGGATGAGGTGATTTTTTTTGAAAATACGTATTGCGTTTTTAAATTGCAATGAGCATTTTAAAAGTCACGCGGTCGACAAAACTTTTTTTTTGAAAAAACGAAATGATCAAATTGCATGTCGAGGGTGGACATGCAACTGGGTCGGTTGAGTTTTGGGTCAAGCGTAACATGCACATGGGTCAAGGCGAGTTGTGTGTCCCGAGTGGACATGGCATCAGGTCGGTTGAGTTTCGGGTCAAGGGTTGGCATGCAACTGGTTCGGTGGGATTTGCATGTCAAGGGTGGACATGCAACTTAGTCGGTTGAGTTTCAGGTCAAGGGTGGACATGAAATTGGGATAATTATTAGCCCAATTGTGAGTTGAGGGTAGACTTGCAACTGGGACAACTACAGGGCCAATTATGTATTGCGAGTCGAGGATGTACTTGCAAGTGGAACAATTACAAGCCCAATTGCGAGCCAATGATGATGGACTTGCAACTGGGACAACAATGAAATTACGAGCCCAGTTGCGAGTCAAGAGTCGACTTGCAACTGGGATTAGACAAACTACGTGTCTAGTTGCGAGTCCAAGGTTGACCTACAACTCGAATGGAAATGAAACACATGCCGAGTTGCGAGTCAAGGGTGGGCTTGCAACTGGACGAAACAACTACGGGCCTAGTTGTGAGTCGATGGTGGACTTGCAACTAGGATAACCACATAAAATTACGATACGAGTTGCGAGTCGAGGGTGGACTTGCAACTAAAGAAAACTACACAAAAGTACGATACAAGTTGTGAGTCGAGGATGGACTTGCGATTGGGACAACAAAACTAGGGGCCCAGTTGCAAGTTGAGGATGGAATTACAACTAGCACAACTATGAACCTACGGGCCCCGTTGCGAGTCAAGGGTGAACTTGCAACTATGATAAAACAAACTATGGTCCTAGTTGCGAGTCAAGGGCGGACATGCAACTCGAATAACTACATAAAACTATGATACCATTTGCGAGTGAAGAGTGGACTTGCAACTGGGATAATAACAAACAATGAGCCTAGTTGCGGGTCAAGCGTGGACTTGTAACTGGGATGAAAAACCGAACACATGCCTTGTTACAAGTAAAGGGTAGACTTGCAACTATGAGAACTACAAGACCACTTGCGAGTCGAGGGTGAACTTGCAACTAGGAAAACTATGAAACTAGGAGCCCAGTTGTGAGTGAATGGTCGGCTTACAACCGGGATGAAACAAACTATAAGTTCAGTTGCGAGTCAAGGGTGGACTTGCAACTGTGATGAAAAATAAAGACACGGGCTCAAGTTGCGAGTCGGTCATGGGCTTGCAACTCAGAAAACTACGACCCCAATTATGAGTCAAGGATATACTTGCAACTAGAAGAACTAAAACTACAAGTCCGGTTACGAGTCAAGGGTCGACTTGCAACTGGGATGAAACAAATTGCAGGCCTAGTTGCGAGCCAAGGGAGAACTTGCAATTGGGATGTAAAACAACATAGCCGAGTTGAGTCAAGGGTGGGCTTGCAACTGGATAAAAAAACTACTCGCCTAATTACAAGTCGAGGGTGGACTGGCAATTGAGACAATCACACAAAACTACAAACAGGTTGCGAGTCTAGTGTGGACATGAAACTGGGACAACTACACAAAACGACGATACGAGTTGCAAGTAGAGGGTGGACTTGCAACTGGTATACAACAGAACTATGGGCCCAGTTACAAGTCGAGGGTGGACTTGCAACCGGGACAAGAAACTATGAGGTCAGTTACGAGTCATGGGTGGACTTGTAACTGGGATGGAACAAACTACGGGTCTAGTTGCAAGTCAAAGGTGGACATGCAACTGGGACAACTACAGAAAACAACGATACCATTTGCGAGTCAAGGGTGGACTTGCAACTACGACAATAACGGACTACGAGCCTAGTTGCGAGTCGAGCGTGGGCTGGCGACTGTGATGAAAAACACATTCCCAGATGCGAGTTGAGGCCAGATTTGTAATTGGGATAACTATGGGCCCCTTTGCGAGCCGTGGATGGACTTGCAATGATCTAGTTGCGAGTCAAGGGTTGACTTGGAACTGGGATGAAACAAACTACGGGCCCAGTTACGATTCGAGGGTGGACATGCAATGGGGATGAAAAACAAAACATGGGCCAGTTGTGAGTCAAGGGTGGGCTTACAACTGGAATAAAACAAATTATATGCCTAGTTGCGAGTCGAGGGTGAACTTGCAATTGAGACAACTACACAAAACTAATATATGTGTTGCGAGTCGAGGGTGAACTCACAACTGGAACAACCACACAAAACTACGATACGAGTTGCAAGTCAAGGTTGGAACTGCAACTAGGACAAGTACAAACTATGAGCCTAGTTCCGACCCGACGGTGTACTTGCAACTGGGATGAAAAACAAACCACATGCTCTAGCTGCGAGTCGAAGGTTGGTTTGTAACTCGGAGATGGACAAGTTTAGTTGTGAGTCCATAGTGGACTTGCAATAGGGACAACTACAAAACAACGTGCCCTATTGCAGGTCAAGGGTCGACTTGCAACTTGGATGAAAACAAACTATGGGCTCAGTGCCAGTCAAGTGTGAACTCGTAACTGGGATGGAAAACAAAACACATCTCTAGTTACGAGTCGATGATGGTCTTTCAACTCAGACAACTACGAGCTCAGTTGCGAGTCAATGATGAACTTGCAACAGGAACAACAATGAAACTACGATTCCAGTTGCGAGTCAACGGTTATAAGGACAATAAAGCATTCATACACTTCTCCAACTGATCTAAACTCTACACAATTCTACCCTTTATCTAGATAAAAAGAACCCTGCATATGCTCCCATTATATAAAGGTCTTCCGTCTCTGGTGGACTCTACGATTTTTTCACCATGCCCCACGCACAACAAAAAACAAACAAAATGGGAACAACCCCCCAACGACTACATATAGGTGTCCATGTGAAAAACCAACACAACACCACGCCAACACAAAAACAAACGACACAAGAGGACACGCGAAAGAAAAAATACCAAGCTAACACGAGCGGGCATGAATGAGTTTGTGCGAACAAATCGGACGGTTACAGACTTAAATGAGACATCACTAAATCTCAAAATCTAGGTACGCTATCCTCTTACTACACAATCGGACCAAACTAACCAAAAACATGGAATAAAAGACATGTAGCCGTCCACAAAAAAGATACAACCCACAAAATAAACTTAATACACAAAACATAAAAATGACCCACTAAAAAAGTTATGTTGGGCCTCACTGCTTCACAAGGGACAAATAGAAAAGACGATGCAATGACAACAAACATGACTCAGAAGCACATGTATCTAACGTATGAGTTAGATGAGACATTTTTAAGTCTCATCTAGATGACAATTAGCAAAACCAATCCGATCGTGCCGCGAAAATGGCCAAAAAAAGATGCACGGGCGAACAAGCCCACAAGCAGACAACAAACGCCCGGCAGGACACGAATCGCGCGCGACAAAACAACCCATGATCAAGTTTTACATGATATTTAAAGCGAGCAAATGCTAGAATGGAAAAAGTTCATGAATTTAAAACAAATAAATAAAAGATGAAAAAAGGGAAAAATAAAAAACTAAAAAGAAATGGAAATAGAAAATATAAATAAAAAACATCTCGGAACATGACCCCCCCCCCGCCCCGGCCCAACTGTTCGGCTCTCCACGTTATACAACGGCTAACCAAAATAGGAATAAACAAAATAAAAAAGACACTAGATCACAACGCGAAAACGTCACAACAGAAAACGCACTCGCGAACGGGCTGACAAGAGGACATCGGATGCATGACGTGACACAGAACACGCGCGACAAAACAACCCATGATCATGATTTGTACAACAATTGAAGGAAACAGATCGAACCGTCAAGAACTTATATAAGACATTGGCAAATGTCATCTAGATGAGAATTAGTAAATCGGTTAAATAAAATTCCTGAACATAAAACAAATTAACAAAGAAGGAAACTATTTTTTTTGAAATGGAAACGAGAAAAATAAAAAAGAAAAATTAATGAATCTAAAAAGTTTCATGGATGTTAAAAAAAAAAGATCAAAAACAATTCTTTTGGGTAGATGAAAAGGGAAGTGAGAGTGAGAAGAGAGAATGGTAAACTTAATCGTGGATGGCTCACGCAATTTTGTATACAGTTACGAACGAATGCGTCTGTTCCAATTTCATACATGTGCAACACACATGAAAAATCGGCCCAAAAATATGGCCCGATGAAGGACAAACAAAAAAAAAGCCCAAAAGTGCCGCCATACGCTAGACAAAGCGAGCGGGGGACCCAACGACAACCTAATCGAACAATTTGCATGAAAATTTCATCCTCTAATCCTGTGGTGCACAAGGTAGATGTAAGATAACTATTTCACATCTAGATGTAAAATAACAAACCTATTGGGAGAAACTAAATAGTGAACAATTTGTGTGGTGGTTTACGCCTAGCGGTAACACAACTTGTACTGCGCACACGTATGGATCGACATTTCCCTATATGAACTCAACATAACTCCTTGATCATGAATAGAAATGCAAATTTGCAAAGCAAGATTTCCTTTTACGTTGGAAACTGAAATTGTCCCCGCCTCATCCGACGGCGACTCAACGCGTCTTTTCTGGTAGTTCCTCGTGTGTGTAGGAGATATGCCCTAGAGGCAATAATAAATGTTATTGATTATCTCCCTGTTCATAATTAGGTTTATGTTCCATGCTATAACTGCTATGGTTCTCGAGTCTACAATAACCACGAGGCTCGGAGGAAGACTCATATGCACGTGTGGAATAATAAACGGTAAAATGTATTCCTAGTCTAGCCTCTAAGACTAGCTCAAGTGTTGCATGATGGTTCTGTTTTCCTGATCATGGGCATGTCTATGCCAGCAACTTTGAGGGCACAATGTTAGAAGAACATTTGTGTTGAATCGACCCGAATTGATGTTATGCTATGAGATACATTCGTCACAAGTTAAATGGTTAATAACACAGAGATGGTTAACGTTTGCACGATTCCTTAGACCATGAGAGTATCGAGTTTCTTCATGCTTGCTTCATGAACTTTGGGGTTTGTTAAACGTCATCCGTAAATGGGTGGCTATTACGGCGGCTTACGGGTTCATGGAAAAGTATGTCAAGTAACTTGATAGCTTAAGATTGAGATTTGCTCCTCCGATGATGGAGAGATATCTCTAGGCCCTCTCGGTGTTACGGTATCCATCGTCTGGCCAGACACTTTGTGATTTGATCACGGGGATGCCGGAACACGGGAACGAGAAAAGAGAACAATACCGGTAACGAGGTAACTGGCATAGTGGACAAGTTGTTGATCCACGGGGATGCCAACATGTCTCATCTCGGGTATTTGTAACATATTGCGAAGCAACAGGAATAGCACACGGCAACTGGAGGTTCACTCAAATATTCATTCGTGTGGGCATAGGGGTCAATATGGGTGTCCACGGCTCCGATGTTAATCATTGATCGGAAGGGGTTCCGGGTCATGTCTATACTTCACTGAACCTATAGGGTCACATGCTTAAGGGTCATCTATCTGCTGAATACTAGACAGGGAGTCTGAGAGAAAGTCTCCGGAAAAAGTTTTCGGAGACAGCGGAAAAGTTCCGAAAAGAGAGGTCACCGGATGAGTTCCGGTAAAACTGAAAAGTTGTTTCAGGGGATACCATTAAGTCAAATTGGTTTTGGCACACGCCTGATAATTCTTGAAGGATGCCAGAATCATTCTGGAAACTTTCTGGAATTTTCCGGGATGAAAACCGGAAATGTTCCGGAGCTGCCGGAACCGCTTCAGATGCTTTTCGCAGATGAAAATCACTAATCCGGAATTTTTCTGGAATGCGTTCAAAATTATTTTAGTGGGTACTGGAAATGTTCTAAGCCCACATAAATATATTCAGTTCGAACGGACGCTGAAAAATGTCGTCATGAATAGTGAAAGTGCTTTTTGGGATACTTTTTGGAAAGCCACTTTTTTGGGCTTTGCTCAAAAGATCTAAGGGATGACTTGGTGGATAGGAAGGTGGTGGGGCCACCCAAGAGGGCTGCCAATTTCGTTGGTGGTATTGGGGGGCCCCCCATGAGGCTTCCTTCCACCATTTGGTGCTCCACTTGCCTCCCCATTTTGCCCTTATGTATGACATAAAGCATGGACACTTTGGGTGTTTGTGGAGGCACACTTGTAGGAGATATGCCCTAGAGGCAATAATAAATGTTATTGATTATCTCCCTGTTCATAATTAGGTTTATGTTCCATGCTATAACTGCTATGGTTCAAGAGTCTACAATAACCACGAGGCTCGGAGGAAGACTCATATGCACGTGTGGAATAATAAACGGTAAAATGTATTCCTAGTCTGGCCTCTAAGACTGGCTCAAGTATTGCATGATGATCCTGTTTTCCTGATCATGGGCATGGCTATGCCGGCAATTTTGAGGGCACAATGTTAGAAGAACATTTGTGTTGAATCGACCCGAATTGATGTTATGCTATGAGATACATTCATCATAAGTTAATGGTTAATAACACTGAGATGGTTAACGTTTGCATGATTCCTTAGACCATGAGAGTATCGAGTTTCTTCATGCTTGCTTCATGAACTTTGGGGTTTGTTAAACGTCATCCGTAAATGGGTGGCTATTACGGCGGCTTACGGGTTCATGGAAAAGTGTGTCAAGTAACTTGATAGCTCAAGATTGGGATTTGCTCCTTCGACGATGGAGAGATATCTCTGGGCCCTCTCGGTGTTACGGTATCCATCATCGTCTGGCCAGACACTTTGTGATTTGATCACGGGGATGCCGGAACACGGGAACGAGAAAAGAGAACAATACCGGCAACGAGGTAACTGGCATAGTGGACAAGTTGTTGATCCACGGGGATGCCAACGTGTCTCACCTCGGGTATTTGTAACATATCGCGAAGCAACAGGAATAGCACACGACAACTGGAGGTTCGCTCGAATATTCATTCGTGTGGGTATAGGGGTCAATATGGGTGTCCACGGCTCCGATGTTGATCATTGATCGGAAGGGGTTCCGGGTCATGTCTATGCTTCACCGAACCTATAGGGTCACATGCTTAAGGGTCATCTATCTGCTGAATACTAGACAGGGAGTCTGAGGGAAAATCACCGGAAAAGTTTTCGGACACCGGAAAAGTTTCGGACAGCGGAAAAGTTCCGCATAGAGAACACCGGAACAGTTTCGGTAAAACTGAAAAGTTGTTCCAGGGGATACCATTAAGTCAAATTGGTTTCGGCACATGCCTAATAATTCTTGGAAGATGCCAGAATCATTCTGGAAACTTTCTGGAATTTTCCGGGATAAAAACCGGAAATGTTCCGGAGCTGCCGAAACCGCTTCAGATGCTTTTCGCAGATGAAAATCACTAAACCGGAATTGTTCCGGATCGCATTGAAAATTATTTTAGTGGGGTACTGGAATTATTCTAAGCCCACATAAATATTTTCAGTTCGACCGGACGCTGAAAAATGTCGTCGTGAATAGTGAAAGTGCTTTTTGGATATTTATGGAAAAACACCTTTTTGGATATTTCCAAAAAGGCTTCTAGAAGGGATTGGGGAGCAAGCAAGCTCCTCATTGGGGGGCCCCCAAGGGGTGGCCGGCCAAGGGTGGTGCTCCTCCATGGAGCTCCACATGGCACCCCTTTTTCCTTCTTATGATTTTTATGTGTGACATAAAGTGGGTATTTTGGTACTTCGAGTTACCATCCTACCCCTTGGTTTTCCTATAAATAGGAGGTGAGTGGGCTGCCCACTTCCTCATCCTTAGTGCTCATACACATGCTTTGCTTTGCAAGCTCTCTCTTCTCCCTCCCACGAAAAGAGTTTTTCGTAGAGCCGAAAGGCTGTCTGGGTTCCGGCAGGAACTAGTTCTGGACGGCGAAGCCCTGCCGGATAGATGACACCGTATGTGTGCAACTCTGTAGAGAGATCGTAGTTTCGGTCTTAGTTCGAGAGTGCCTCCCGAAGGGCTGTCCGTGTGACCGTCCGAGTTTTGGAGGTCCTCCCGAAGGGCTGTCCGAGTTTCGGAGGTCCTCCCGAAGGGCTGTCCGCGACACCGTCCGGGGGACTGTTCGACCGCCTCCCGGAGGGCTGTCCGCGGGGCAGATGAGGGTATACATCCTCGCGGTTGGGAGGTTGTAAAATCCTAGTTGCGGGGATCTGCACCGCTGTTTCGTCATCGACTCTACTTCCGCTGCGCTATGAGTCGGTAACGAAAATGATCAAACCTTGTATGCAGTCTCCATAGTGGTCCTGGGCTGGTGCGTAGGTCGGAATTTTTTTGTTTCTGCTGCGTTACCCTACAGTGGCATCAAGAGCCGTGCTATGCGTAGATGCAGGTTGCGATCTAGAATACATAGAGATGTATGGGTGTTGCACAATATAATTAGGTAGTAGATGAGATCTATTGCTGAAAATTATTTGTGGGGGTAGCAGATGAAATCTGTTACCCGATGTTCCTGTTGCTTCCCCTGAATCTGCGTAATCCTGATCTTGACGGCATGGTGGAATCTCACAAAGTTCTGGCAATCCGCGATCCTTTCATGCTGCTCCTGAGTATGCTGATTGACAGATCAACGAAGTGCTAACAGTTCTTTGGGTTCCACCATAGTTGAGAAAGATGGATGTTTCGCAGACGAAAGGGCAATGCAGACGTGATCTGCACGGGGGTCACGCGTATGACGAAGTTTAGTATGGGGCTCGAGATTTTATTATCTCGTGTTTCATACACCCTGGAATGTTAATCTAGCGACTTGGATTATCATGCTTGATGATGGACGTTGGTAGCTTCGGTTTGTTTCGAAACCTTAGAAGCCACGAAAAATAATTTTTTGCATAAACCGATTAGAGGCGTCTAACTTGGTTTTGCAGGATGGTTTGCATGTGCATATGATGTGGTATAGCAGTGCTCATAATAATTTGATTATGTATGAGATGACTATATGATGTAATTTGATTAACATGACCTGCGTGTCATGATTCGGCATGATGGCTGGAGCCATATGATTGCACTTTAATGACCTGCGTGTCAACCTTATGTAATGCACTTATTTTATTAGCTATAGAGATAGCAATATTATCTAGTGCATCGACAAGGTGGTGGCAATCTTCGCGAAGGTGAACACCGACGCGAATGCCGAAGACGAAGAAATGAAAGACTTCTCCGTCAGAAAGGGCTATACCATATCATGCTATTATGAATTGCCTGAGATGTTTATCCCTTATGATGCACCCTTTTGATTGCGCGGTAGTCGCTTTTATTAGGGTGATCTCTCACAAAATATCAAGTAGTTAGTGTTCTCCCAAGTGTAGCACCGTCACGGCACTTTTCTTTTCGGGGTATCACATGGATGCATGGGTACGAACGATTAGACATGTGTGAGGCGGGTGAGTTGAGACCTCGCAGCGAGATCACTTGGTTGTCTTGACGTTCAGGCATGAAAGTCATGAGCTCGGAACACACGCATCGAAAGATGAACAAGAGTCACATAGAGATGTGATTGGCAAGTTGGCCTACCAAATGAAATTCTCGTCACTTGAGATGGATGCATCCTTGGCGTTGAATTGAAATTTGGATCTTGAATCACTCACAATCAATTATGAGAGATATTGATTTGAGTGGGAGCGCACTGTAGAATTACCTTGTTTAATTCTCAGTGCAATTAATTTTGAACACTGTCTAAGCGTGGTTTGCATAATAGTTGTAGAATAATGGCTCGCGTTTCCACCTTCCCTATTAAAATTGAATAGCTGTTAAATATCTGGTTAAAACTTTACGGTTGGTAACGTAATGTGAGGATTGTCCTCAAGAGTGCCGAGAAGGACTTTGTCCTATCGCATGCTTTTGGTATTCTCCCGCTAATGCTATGGATCATGTGACTCTCGTCCTTCGATCCAAAAGCTAGAATTCCTTTTCAGTCAAGTACAATATGTTTGCTTCCATGAGACCCGAACTTCGAAAGTTTGGATAGTTATGTGATATTCATGGAATCTAAAAATTATTTTCAGAGATAGACAAAGGCTAAAAGATATGAGATATCCAAAGCAATGTTTGTTTGCAAACTATTAGTAAAGGAGTTTACTATGCATAAGACTGATAAGAGAGGGATCCAGAAGAACGCCTGTCATATGATGATGGTGAATAAAACAACAACTTAAAGAGAAAGGAAGTATCCGAAGGGTGTTATTGAAACTTTCACGCCTAGGAAGTCCGGGGCTATCGCCACTCTTAAGTTGGGTGCTTCTTCTGAGAGTAGGAGAAATACTAAAAGTTAAACTGTTAGAAGTATAATGGGAAAAGGAAAGAAGACTGGGATATCCAGCTCATGTATGAATGTCATACAAGTTTTTGATGTATAGAAGGCTGGTTAAAGATATAGTTCTTGGGAATTATGGTTAAACATGTTAATCACTAATTCTTGGGTATTGTGAGTTGATCACAAAGATACCCGCTTGATTGCATTCTGTTGCAACTCGATGTAAGAACTACTATGGCCTGAAAGACTAGCCAGGAATGAGGTTAAGATACAAACAGGGAACATAGTAAATCTTACTATACCTTCCATTAGTGTATTCCCTATGTATTTACTTTCATAATTCATTTTAGAGTTTTACACTCTAGCCCATTGCATAAAGTATCTTGCAAGAAGGTTATTCATAAGAGAACTTTTGATGTTCGATGTTATGAATAACATAGGGGCCATACTTTCATTATGAATGAGATGTATGTTATGAATATTGATATTAATACATTACCTCTGTATTTACTTTCATAATTCATTTAGAGTTTCATACACTCTAGCCCTTTGCATAAGGTATCTTGCAAGAAGGTTATTCATAAGAGAACTTTTGATGTTTGGTGTTATGAATAACATGAAGGGCCATGCTTCCATCAAGGATGGGATGTATGTTATGAATATTGATGGTAATATGATGCATCCATAACACTGACGCTAAATGTCGCAAGACTAAAAGAATACCACATATGTGTGGCACTGCATTTGGTCACATTGGGGAAACCCGCAAGGAAAATTCCATTATGATGGATTTTGAAGTCGTTTGATTTTGAATCATCTGACACTTGCAACTTTCCTCCGAAAAGTGAAGTGACTGAAATACCGTTCACAGGCCATAAGGAACGAGCTGCAAACTTATTGGTGATCATACATTTGATGTGTGTAGTCCGATAAATGTTGTTGCAAGTAGTGGATTTATCTATCTTCAGAAATGACACAAGTAGATATGTGGATATTTACTTGTTGAGACGTAAGTCTGGATCTTTTGAATTCATTCATAAGGTTTTCAAAAATGAAGTAGAAGTTGTTGTAACAAGAAAATTATGTTTCTACAATTCGATTGCAGAAAGGAATATTTGAGTTACAACTTTAGCGAATGTCTGATGAGTTATGAAAGAGGTTTCATAACTTGCACCTCCTGGAACACCACTGCAAGTGGAAAGTCCGTGAATATGTAATCGAACCATTTATGACATGGTAAGATCAAAGATGACATAAATAAAATTGCCATTATCCCTTTTTTAAAAGGTGATGCTTTAGAGACTGCGGCTTTTACACTGAAAAGAGCTCCATCAGGTCTGTTGAAATGACGCCATGGTATGGTACGCCCAACCATGTGATATCTTTTCTTAACATTTGGAATATGGGGCTTGTGTAAAAGATTACAAACCTATTCCAAATCAGACAAGTGCTACTTTGTAGGTTATCCCAAGTCATTGGGTATTCCCCCACCACTATACCGAGGCAAAGGATTTTGCCACAAAACGGTATGCTTTTAAAGAGAATAGTTCTTACAAAAGGCGAGTGGGAGGACAGTGCAACTCGACGAGATAACCAGTATCTTCGTCATCAGATCAAAGGAAAGGAACCTTGGAAGTGATTCCGGAGTTTCCTACTGTGACTGATACGGCAGTCTCTACAATAAAATGTATGGACTTCGGTCGAACTTGCAGCTGAACCACGTAGGCAAAGCTCATGCAAACCTATCAGGTGCGCAAACGAGATATTGTTGTTAGACAACAATATACCTACGATACACAAGGAAGCGTTGATGGGCCCTGACTCCGGAATTGGCTAAATGCCAATACAATCCGAGATAGTTTCCATATAAGTGATTCAAGATTAAAACCTTGATACACCTTTCGGAAGACTTAGAGTCTAACGAATATTTATGAAACTATAAACTGATGTGGATAAAATGTTTTATCCATAAAGCTCGACTTGTTGCAATAACAAGTTCAAGGAGTTGACTACGATGAGGTTGTTTCACCATAGCGATGCTTAAAGTCGGTTCTGGTTGAACTAGCAATTAATACATATTTCAATCATGAGATATGAAACATGGATGACAAAAGGATTTCCATCTGATGGAAATGAAACCTAGGACTTGTATGTGATACAGTCCAAAGTAATTTGTCGATCCAGAGGATGCTAGTAAGTATGCAAACTTCAGAGTTCCAGCGATGGACAGAAGAGAGCAAAGTGGAGTTGGAATCTTCGTTTTTGATGGAATGGTCAAAGGGGTTTGACTTCATCAAATGGGTATCGAAGATGCTTGTGATTCAAGAAAGTAAGTGGGAGCATAATAATATTTCTAAAAACCATGTGTACATAACACATTGTTAATTAGAAATAAATTTCTTGACACGAATTAGGACTTCATTTGAAAATAGTTTTTCGATGAAGTGCTTAGGCTAAATAAGCCTCAATATTAGGCATGATGATCTATGGAGATAGATTTACCTAATGGGGCTAAGCTATGAATACATATTGACAAGATGCTAAAACTTTTTAGCATTTAAAAACGTCAAGGAGTGATTCTTGCCGAAGTCACATGGAAAGAGTTTTTGCAAGACTCGGTGTCCCAAAAACACTGATGAGCAAAATACATGATGGAGATTCCACACACCTTCGTGTTTGGATTAATCATGTATTCCATGATATGTAAAAACAACCAGATATGTCCAATACTCCAAAGTTGTTGCGAGTATAGATACCATAGTGATCAAAAGTACTGATCATAGGACAACAGTGAAAGATGTCATTGAGTACTAGAGTAGTACTGATGACATGGTTTCTCGCAAGCAGAGATTATGAAGTGCTCGTTGTAAGTAATTACATCGATACAGTCTTCATCAATGCTCCATGCGATTTTCGATTTAAGTTAAAGGTTTTTGTGTGATACACAATATGGTGGCACGATAGTGGAAATTGTTCCTAACAAGATACTGTGGCGAATTCTATAACAAAGGCTAAGTATGTTGACGCTTTACAAGCGACAAAGAAGTTGTTGAATCATATAGTTCATTCATGAACTTAGTATGGTTCCAAGATGGCTTTGGTCTATGGGACACTATTGCAGATAGTTGCTCCATAGCTCAGTCTGAGGAATCAGGTTTCGACCAATGATTCACACATATGCAAAGCCAAGTCCACACAAAATATGAATTTTGTGAAAGCATGAAAACGCAAGGATATGCAGAGTTACACACGGAGCTGAAGTCGTCAGATCCGTTGGACATCAGGCTATACCACATGCGAAGCATATTTTACACCAGTATGCCATAGGTGTAAAGTGCATTAGCGTTGACTAGATTATTGACTCTAGTGCAAGTGGGAGTCTGTAGGAGATATGCCCTAGAGGCAATAATAAATGTTATTGATTATCTCCCTGTTCATAATTAGGTTTATGTTCCATGCTATAACTGCTATGGTTCTCGAGTCTACAATAACCACGAGGCTCGGAGGAAGACTCATATGCACGTGTGGAATAATAAACGGTAAAATGTATTCCTAGTCTGGTCTCTAAGACTGGCTCAAGTATTGCATGATGATCCTGTTTTCCTGATCATGGGCATGGCTATGCCGGCAATTTTGAGGGCACAATGTTAGAAGAACATTTGTGTTGAATCGACCCGAATTGATGTTATGCTATGAGATACATTCGTCATAAGTTAATGGTTAATAACACTGAGATGGTTAACGTTTGCATGATTCCTTAGACCATGAGAGTATCGAGTTTCTTCATGCTTGCTTCATGAACTTTGGGGTTTGTTAAACGTCATCCGTAAATGGGTGGCTATTACGGCGGCTTACGGGTTCATGGAAAAGTGTGTCAAGTAACTTGATAGCTCAAGATTGGGATTTGCTCCTCCGACGATGGAGAGATATCTCTGGGCCCTCTCGGTGTTACGGTATCCATCATCGTCTGGCCAGAAACTTTGTGATTTGATCACGGGGATGCCGGAACACGGGAACGAGAAAAGAGAACAATACCGGCAACGAGGTAACTGGCATAGTGGACAAGTTGTTGATCCACGGGGATGCCAACGTGTTTCACCTCGGGTATTTGTAACATATTGCGAAGCAACAGGAATAGCACACGACAACTGGAGGTTCGCTCGAATATTCATTCGTGTGGGTATAGGGGTCAATATGGGTGTCCACGGCTCCGATGTTGATCATTGATCGGAAGGGGTTCCGGGTCATGTCTATGCTTCACCGAACCTATAGGGTCACACGCTTAAGGGTCATCTATCTGCTGAATACTAGACAGGGAGTCTGAGAGAAAATCACCGGAAAAGTTTTCGGACACCGAAAAAGTTTCGGACAGCGGAAAAGTTCCGCAGAGAGAACACCGGAACAGTTTCGGTAAAACTGAAAAGTTGTTTCAGGGGATACCATTAAGTCAAATTGGTTTCGGCACATGCCTGATAATTCTTGGAAGATGCCAGAATCATTCTGGAAACTTTTTGGAATTTTCCGGGATAAAAACCGGAAATGTTCCGGAGCTGCCGAAACCGCTTCAGATGCTTTTCGCAAATGAAAATCACTAACCGGAATTGTTCCGGATCGCATTGAAAATTATTTTAGTGGGGTACTGGAATTATTCTAAGCCCACATAAATATTTTCAGTTCGACCGGACGCTGAAAAATGTCGTCGTGAATAGTGAAAGTGCTTTTTGGATATTTATGGAAAAACACCTTTTTGGATATTTCCAAAAAGGCTTCTAGAAGGGATTGGGGAGCAAGCAAGCTCCTCATGGGGGGGCCCCCAAGGGGTGGCCGGCCAAGGGTGGTGCTCCTCCATGGAGCTCCACATGGCACCCCTTTTTCCTTCTTATGATTTTTATGTGTGACATAAAGTGGGATAGTTTGGTACTTGGAGTTACCATCCTACCCCTTGGTTTTCCTATAAATAGGAGGTGAGTGGGCTGCCCACTTCCTCATCCTTAGTGCTCATACACATGCTTTGCTTTGCAAGCTCTCTCTTCTCCCTCCCACGAAATGAGTTTTTCGTAGAGCCGAAAGGCTGTCTGGGTTCCGGCAGGAACTAGTTCTGGACGGCGAAGCCCTGCCGGATAGATGACACCGTATGTGTGCAACTCTGTAGAGAGATCGTAGTTTCGGTCTTAGTTCGAGAGTGCCTCCCGAAGGGCTGTCCGTGTGACCGTCCGAGTTTTGGAGGTCCTCCGGAAGGGCTGTCCGAGTGACAGTCCGAGTTTCAGAGGTCCTCCCGAAGGGCTGTCCGCGACACCGTCCGGGGGACTGTTCGACCGCCTCCCGGAGGGCTATCCGTGGGGCAGATGAGGGTATACATCCTCGTGGTTGGGAGGTTGTAAAATCCTAGCTGCGGGGATCTGCACCGCCGTTTCGTCATCGACTCTACTTCCGCTGCGCTACGAGTCGGTAACGAAAATGATCAAACCTTGTATGCAGTCTCCATAGTGGTCCTGGGCTGGTGCGTAGGTCGGAAATTTTTTGTTTTCTGCTGCGTTACCCTACAACACTACCCCTTGGTTTTCCTATAAATAGGAGGTGAGGGGGCTTCCCAATCCTTTTTCCCTTCTCACATACAAGTGACATGCATGATCTGGCTTTCTCTCTCCCTCCCAGCGAAATAGTTTCGTAGAGCCGAAAGGCTGTCTGGGTTCCGGTGGGAACTAGTTCTGGACGGCAAAGCTATCACGCCCAAGATGCGATCTTATCCTTATTTTGGCACGAGGGCCTCGACAGGGCTAGAAGCGCATCTCGTCGTTTTGCAAGAATGGATATCATTACAAGTACATGTAAAGAAGAGATGAGTATATGGAATTGGCTTACACTCGCCACAAGCTACATCAATATCATATCAATACAACAACATCCAAACATCATACAAAAGAGCAGGGTCCGACTACGGACGAAAACAAACGATAAAATGACATCCATCCTTGCTATCCCAGGCTGCCGCCTAGAACCCGTCCTAGATCGATGAAGAGGAGGAAGAAGAAGAACTCCAAATCAAACAAAGCATCGCGCTCACGTCATATCATCGCATTACCTGTACCTGCAACTGTTGTTGTAGTAATCTGTGAGCCACAGGGACTCAGCAATCTCATTTCCAAGGGTATCAAGACTATTAAAGCTTAATGGGTGAGGTATGGTTAAGTGGTGAGGCTGCAGCAAGCACTAAGCATGTATTTGAGTGGCTATCTTACGAGTACAAGAATAAAGGGGGATGATTGTCGAATAAACGGACGTGAACTAGTAATGATCTCTAAGAGATCCTGAACACCTACATACGTCAAACATAACCCCACCG
The DNA here is from genome assembly GCA_039707655.1 of Elymus sibiricus. NCBI lineage: Eukaryota > Viridiplantae > Streptophyta > Magnoliopsida > Poales > Poaceae > Elymus > Elymus sibiricus. The sequence continues at coordinate 486,717,790 of CM077671.1, forward strand.
TGTTCTCTCTCGGATAAGGACTCACGAGAAGAGACAGTCACAGTTACGCACACGGTTGGTGTATTTTATTTGAGTTTACTTCAAGTTTGCTATGACCGGGTGTTAAACAAAGTTTTCCAAGTTGCCACATAACCGCGGGCACGGCTTTCCGAAAGATTTAACCCTGCAAGGGTGCTCCAACTCATCCATCACAAACTAACCACACTCAGCGGGAATAACCTCGACCACGAATCTCATGATCTTCCTAGGCAATTCCATTGGAAAACCGCAACCTCGAGATAGCCCGAAGTATTTTCGGAATTCCCCGCACAAGACGTTCGAGAAAGGTAAAACAAATCCAGCAAGGCCACCCGACGTGCCGACAATCCCGATAGGAGCCGCGTATCTCGTTCTCAGGGCAAATCGGATGGGTCACACTACGAGTCAAACCAAACCTCGAGTTTCCCCGCGGTGGCCCCGCAGTCTGCCAGTTTTGGACCAACACTCATGAGGAGCACTGGCCCGGGTTGTTGATTAAAGATCCTCGGGTTAATTACTCCCTATGCAGGTTTATTAGTTATTTGGCAAATGTAGTACCAATGTTGGGCCTTGCCAGACAAATTTTATCCTAAAACGAAATTCAAGGGGGTCCCCATAACAACCCCGAGCATGTTTGGAGCGCTCAATTATGGAACATAACACCGGTACACAAGTAACTAGGGCGGCAAGAGTGGAACAAAACACCAAGCAAAAGGCCAAGCCTTCCACCCTTTACCAAGTATATATGTGCATTAAATTAAATAGCAATAATATTGTGATATAGCAAAAACATCCATGTTGCACATGGAAACATTGCACCTGCAACTAGCAACGCTATAAGAAGGGCTGAGCAAGCAGTAACATAGCCAAACAATGTTTTGCTGGGATGTGGAGGGGTTAGAGGCTTTTCATGGCAATTTAGGAGGCTTAACATGCAAGTGGTAGGTAGCGAGACAGCGATAGAAACGAGACATCTAGCATGGCAATGATAGTAATGGTATCCAGGGAAATGATCATCTTGCCTGAGATCTCGCTTGGAAGAAGAACGAATCCATGAAGAAGATGAGCCAACGTAGTCGAACGAATCCTCACACTCCGAAGCGGTTTCGGAACTCTATCGAGAAGAAGCAATCGGAAACAACAATCAACACACGAGAACACCACAACAAATGCATGACATGATGCGCAAACAAACATGATGCATGTCCGGTTTAATATGCAAGACAAGGCAATTCACAACAATCGATTACTACACATTAAGTGAAGTTCAATATGCAACGAGTTGCATATTGACGAAACTCCACATTTGAATATTTAGTTCACTCTCATTTAGGTACACAACAATATTAAATGTTGTTAAACATGGCAAGAGGTGAAACATAAGTAAACTACACATCTAGGCAAGTTTAAATGAGGCCGGAAACAACATATAGCATTTCCGAAACGACCCCATGTGTTAATTTCGAAATTGGTCCAGATCTGTCCTAACGCAATTTTATATTCGTTAAACAGCAAAATAAAGTGTGCCATGAGATTCTACAAGTTTTCCTAGACAAGTAACATATATAAAACATTTGCATCGGAGCTACGGTACTACCGGAGCGAAGGAAATGATTACGGGATGAAAACATGGTAACCACGAAGGAGAATAGGACATGGGCAAAATCTTGGTAACCCAAGTATGCCATTGGATGGGATAGGAAGAGTAGTGCCAAATACATATAAAATTTATAAGATTTGGAGCTATGATGCAAAAGTTGTGCTCGGTGTAAGAAAAGAGGTGTTTTGCCCAAATCTGAAACAAACATAAGGTTGGCTTGCCCAAATCTGAGAACAAAACATTCCACTGGAAACTACACAAAATTCTGATGAGAATAGACAGCAAGATCATGCCAAAGTGCTTTGTAAATCTCAAATTATGATCATGCAAAGTTTTATGTTAAATCTGCCATTAACTTAATCATGCCCTCTTAATGCAACATAACAGCAGGTTAATGGTTTTTAACATGGAAACAAATTACATATCCTGAAAGTAGACGGAAAACTGAACAACATTCATATATAACTTATCTCCAAACGATGCACGGTTGGTTTTACATGGATTTTACAAAATGAATCATTATGCTGAAATCTGCACAGTTTTAACTGAAACAAATGAGAAAAACAGCAAACATAGGACAAAAATAAATATGGGGCACTTATAGGATTTGATCCTATGACCTCCTGATTATAACCCAACGCACTAACCAGATGGGCTACAAGAGAATCGTAATAAGCAATGGATTTGAAACTAGATGGACATCACTTGTCGCTGACTGAACATATCACAAAAGGAAAACAGGGGGCGACTGGGATTCGAACCCCAGACCCCATGGATGAAGGGTGCTTGTGCTAGCCAGCTTGGCTGGACATGTGCTTGTGATAAACATTGAGACTAAACGTATATGAAACATAAACCAAAGCTGATGCGCTGCAGAGACAAAATGCATGAAAAAATATGCTTCCGTGGGGACTTGAACCCTGGATCTCTTGGTTACAGGACCAAGCTCATGACCAGCTGGAATACGAACTAATTGTGACAGGTCACTGGACTTATGCAACATGAATCCATGCTTTCGCGGATCTGAACGAAACTGAAAACGGCAACCGAGTGTTATCTGCACGTGACTGAAACCAGACCGGACTTGCTCTGCTCGCGGCAGCGTTCAACAAGGCAAGCCTGGGCGTTGGGGGGCAGTGCTAGGAGGTCGGGGATGGGTCAAGGCAGCTGGACTTGTCTCGGTGCGGCTGGCGCAAGGACGTTCTTGGCGCTGCTCGGAGCGAGGCTTGCAGCAGCGACAGTTGGGGTCGATGGCCATGGCAGCTCCCTGTTGCAGCAGGTCAGAGAGAGAGAGTCGAGTGAGAGAGAGAAGGAGAAGTCAAGGGGAGCAAGAGGAGAGGGGCACAGGTAGACGCAGCTCGTTGGGGTTCTCACCGGCACGCATGCCCGACGAACGGAGCGGCTGGAGGTTCAACGCATCGCTGCGCTCTCGACGCAGAGACGATGCAGCGGCTGCAGAAGGCGCGAGGTTCAAAGCGACAACAGGCGAAGCTCCGGCGAGGTGATGACCTCGACGCGGCGGCGTGGTTCCCTCGAACGGCCATGCCGTACTACGGCTGCTGTTGCTCCCCTGCGAGATGGAGGAAAAGAGAGAGAGAGCTGAGAGGAGGGACGGAGAAGAAAAGGGAGATGGGAAGAAAACGAGGAGGCACGGGACGGCCTGATCTTTGGCGATGGGTGGTTTGGCAACCCATGACAGGAGCTCCTGGTGGATACTGCAGCTTGCGCGGGCATCGCCGGCGCTGAGAGCAAGGAGGAGCTCCGGGCAGCTGGCTTGGGGGCTCGGGGACAGGGATCGGGCCCTCGATCCACTGGATCAATTGGAGGTTGTGGGACTGGAGCGCGGTTGGTGGAACTGGGAGGAAGCCGAGGATGGAGGAGGCTTGTCGATGCGCTCTGGTTGGCCTGGTGTGGAAATTGTGGGTCGGCGGCGGCGGCTGATAGATGGAGGGGACAGACGGAGGGGAATCCCTAGAATTTAGGGTTGTCACATATATATAGCAGGTGGTTAGAAGGGAAAGATTTAGACAAAATTTGAACGTTGGATTGTGATCGGACGGCTCCGGATAAATGAGAAGGGGTTAGCTAGGCCTAGGTGGGCTAGTGGGCTGTGTAGAGTGGTTAGGTGGTGATGAGAGGGAGGTTTTTGGCCCGTGACATGTTTTTAAAATCGAGAAACGTCCGACAATAAACCGATGACGGTGCCGCTACGGTCGACCGTTCGGGTAGCAAACTGACTCTGATTGCGACGAAATTTGACAGGTGGTCTAGCTACGCTATAATAAGACCGCACGCCAACTTTCGACCCAATCCGAGAAAGTTTTATACACACTTTGAAAACAACCTTTTATCGATGCCGCGGGCGCGTGCGTGTGTGGTTGGACTCGAAACGGACGACGACACAAACGGAGAGAACCGGCAGCTACGAACGGATGCAAGTTTTCGAAAACAAGTGATGATGCTATGCACATGATGCGAATGATGCGATGATGGATGCGACAACCGAACGGAATGCACGACGAGAATGGAAATAAAAGGGGAATCTTCTGGAGTGTCGGTCCCGGGCTGTTACAACTCTCCTCCACTTACAAGAGATCTCGACTCGAGATCTTAGAAAGAGAAGGGGAAGAGGAAGAGGAAAAGAAGAGGTAACTTAGTTGCTTCTTTGACAAATGAGTGAAACCAACAAATCTTGAAGGTTGCAAGCGATCAAGAATGACACGAGGAGCAAGCAAGAATTCAAAAAAAAATTCGGCAGCACTTCGGTAGGATAGAGGGACAAAATTTGATAAGATGGAGAGAACTTGAAAAGAGAAAACAACACTCCGGTTAAGGATAAGCAAAGAAGAACATGAGCTTGATAAACCGAGATGAAGGGATGAATAGAGCAACATCACAATGCCTCCGGAACAGACGAATAGAAGCTAGATCATTGGAAGGAAAGAACGGAAAAGACAATGACAACTTCTACCACAAATGAATTGAAAGCCTCTTTACAAAGAAGGATTGAACGGAGTTGTTGGAAAATCAACAACGAAAGAATATGCTTGTTGTGGGCTTATGGAAAACATCTCAAAATTATGAGGTGACAAACGGCCACTAACGGAAAGAAATGATTGGTTGGGAGCATCAAGATATGCAAAGCTTCTTTAACCAAGAGGATACATTAAGAACTTGGATCATTGATAAACACCATGATATCAACAAACTTAGGAAGAGCTTTAGGTGAAATCCATGCCAAGATAACTCCAACAAAGAAAAGATGGGTTTACATATCTCATTCTTGACAAATTCTCTTCGAGACTCCTCATTAATCAAGAATGCTATAATACCATCTCAACGATAAGGAAGAAAGAATTGCGCTTTGAAATGCAAGATACAGAATACTTGAGCTACTCCAATAAGAATATTGAAAAACGCTTGAAAACGAAAGAAATCTTGATGAACCACCATGAAGAACTTCCGGAAAGAACTCTGAAACGAAAGGATGATAGAAAGAATTGAAGGATGCAAAATGAACAAGATTGAGGTCTTGCAGAGATTTAGATGAAGCTTCGCGAAGAGATACTTGAGAAACTTGGAACTCCGGAAAAGAAAAGATGAACAACTTAGAATCGAGAATTTGATATCATGAACAACCTCTGGAAGAATGCTTGAAATCACCTTGAAGAAATAAGAGTAAGAATTATGTTATGCTTATCCTTCACCAAGTTAAATTGATGACAAGCAACGGATTTCGCACACCACTTATTCTTCTTGAAAAGAATTGAAGAGAGAGATATAAAGCATGAACTGAAAGAAGACTTGAACGAGAGCACCGGTAAGAATTGCAATGAATGAGGATATTATGAATGAACGGAGATACATGACATGAGAACGAAGAGATCACGATCCGCCTAGAGAAACCTTGGGCGAAGCACCGGGATAATAGAGATACGAACGAAGAGACAATCAATTGAGAAGAATTTGAGAATGAAAGCTAAAAGCTGAGAACGAAGAAATCTTCTGAAATGATGGCCTTCGGAGGATCGAGAATGAAAACAACTCTGGAATGCGCCGGATAGATATGAAAAGAATTTCTCACGAATAAAAACAATTCGAGAGGATAGCATGACGCTGAGATGGCAAATCTTTGAAAGAACGGAGAAATATTTAAGAGAAACTCTTCTTGGTCTTCAAGGCAAAGAATGATGGCGAGAAACACCACCAAGAATTACTGAGACACTCCGGTATAATGAATAAAGAAAGGTTGAACCAACAATGAAAATGATTTAGAAGCGATCTTCGGGAAGGAATATGACTGATGAAATTCATTCTTACGTCATATTGAAGAGAACTTGAGGACATCTCCGGAAAGATTAAAAGAGCCAGGTAAGATCCTGGGGAAAACCTGTGGGTTATGAGCCCACTCACAAGAAACCACCGTTGAAATGACTGCTTAGAAAGATATTGCACCGGTACAATTGAAAACTTGACGAGGTTGAGAGCCTCGAATTTGAAAGGATTGAATGAAAACACGAATCTTCTAAGATATCTTCAGCACTCCGGATAGAAAAGAGAAATATGAAAACCAAGAAAGGCTTGATAAAGAATTCCAACACGGGAAGGCATTAAGAGAATGACAAGGATATGATGAACACCGAGAGCTTGAATTGAATCCACCGGGAAAGAAAACGAGACGAAGAAATGATGAACTTAGAACTTGAGGATCTTCATGAGAATCACCGGATACATCACGGAAGAGAAGATAGCGGAAGCATCACATGAATAGAAAAGGCAGTTGAATGAGAATTTAATTATTGAAGAAAAAGGGCGGGAGGGTGGGAAAAACAAATACAACTTGGGACGGATGAAATGAACTCCGGGAAAAAGAAGGATGAGGATAGATCTTGCAAATATTGGGGAGGGTTGAATTAACTTGATGAGAAACACACCGGATGGAAAGGAATTGACATGACAACTCCGGTTGAACAAAAGGATTAGCATTCCCACAAAATATGAGAACACCGTTTAGGAAGGATATGAAATCACCACTTGACATCGAAGCAACTCGAAGAACCATACTCCAAAACAACACAAATGGTGAGGCTTGAGAATTAAGCCGGAAACAAATACATAACCCACCATGCATTTGTTGGGAGGATAATCCTAGGTAACTACTTGAATTCCCACCTAAGAACTCCCGAAATCTCGGTTATGCAATCGGGTACACGGATACACGGAGTTTTTACATGATCACTCAACTCGTAGCAATAATACTACTCTCCAGTGTATCACATCCTTCAACACACAACCAAAGGTCTCGGAAACTCGTCTACCTCAGATCCTCGTAATCACAACGATACTAAGTATGGCAGTACATCCGAACTCTCTCCACCAGTACTGGGGATGCCGGACTCCTCTCGCCACTACCAGTATTGAAGCAATTTCGAATATCCTCCGTCCTGAGATACTAAGGAAACTGAATGATAACGATGTGCACAAGAATCCCCTGGAGCTCAACTCCCCGAAAGAAATCAAGTCAGACAGGAGGCACCAAGACAGAACTCCGTCACATCGGTATCATATAGATTCCAAAATACCCGCGTGATCCTAAAATTTTTTTGAGCGGGAAGAGGAGTAGAATGAAAATTCCTAAGTCGAATACCTCACCAGAGTATAGAAGAGGAGTAAAAGAATCCTACTCTCCGATATAACTAGACTCAAAATAGTTTTTTTTACTAGACTCGACTCGGCCAAGTTCGATCAATCAAGGGGGCTCCTAGGTCGGTACAGGCTCTGATACCAACTTATCACGCCCAAGATGCGATCCTATCCTTATTTTGGCACGAGGGCCTCGACAGGGATAGAAGCGCACCTCGTCGTTTTGCAAGAATGGATATAATTACAAGTACATGTAAAGAAGAGATGAGTATATGGAATTGGCTTACACTCGCCACAAGCTACATCAATATCATATCAATACAACAACATCCAAACATCATACAAAAGAGCAGGGTCCGACTACGGACGAAAACAAACGATAAAATGACATCCATCCTTGCTATCCCAGGCTGCCGCCTGGAACCCGTCCTAGATCGATGAAGAGGAGGAAGAAGAAGAACTCCAAATCAAACAAAGCATCGCGCTCACGTCATATCATCGCATTACCTGTACCTGCAACTATTGTTGTAGTAATCTGTGAGCCACAGGGACTCAGCAATCTCATTTCCAAGGGTATCAAGACTATTAAAGCTTAATGGGTGAGGTATGGTTAAGTGGTGAGGCTGCAGCAAGCACTAAGCATGTATTTGAGTGGCTATCTTACGAGTACAAGAATAAAGGGGGATGATTGTCGAATAAACGGACGTGAACTAGTAATGATCTCTAAGAGATCCTGAACACCTACATATGTCAAACATAACCCCACCGTGTTCTCTCTCGGATAAGGACTCACGAGAAGAGACAGTCACAGTTACGCACACGGTTGGTGTATTTTATTTGAGTTTACTTCAAGTTTGCTATGACCGGGTGTTAAACAAAGTTTTCCAAGTTGCCACATAACCGCGGGCACGGCTTTCTGAAAGATTTAACCCTGCAGGGGTCCTCCAACTCATCCATCACAAACTAACCACACTCAGCGGGAATAACCTCGACCACGAATCTCATGATCTTCCTAGGCAATTCCACTGGAAAACCGCAACCTCGAGATAGCCCGAAGTATTTTCGGAATTCCTCGCACAAGACGTTCGAGAAAGGTAAAACAAATCCAGCAAGGCCGCCCGACGTGCCGACAATCCCGATAGGAGCCGCGTATCTCGTTCTCAGGGCAAATCGGATGGGTCACACTACGAGTCAAACCAAACCTCGAGTTTCCCCGCGGTGGCCCCGCAGTCTGCCAGTTTTGGACCAACACTCATGAGGAGCACTGGCCCGGGTTGTTGATTAAAGATCCTCGGGTTAATTACTCCCTATGCAGGTTTATTAGTTATTAGGCAAATATAGTACCAATGTTGGGCCTTGCCAGACAAGTTTTATCCTAAAATGAAATTCAAGGGGGTCCCCATAACAACCCCGAGCATGTTTGGAGCGCTCAATTATGGAACATAACACCGGTACACAAGTAACTAGGGCGGCAAGAGTGGAACAAAACACCGAGCAAAAGGCCAAGCCTTCCACCCTTTACCAAGTATATATGTGCATTAAATTAAATAGCAATAATATTGTGATATAGCAAAAACATCCATGTTGCACATGGAAACATTACACCTGCAACTAGCAACGCTATAAGAAGGGCTGAGCAAGCAGTAACATAGCCAAACAATGTTTTGCTGGGATGTGGAGGGGTTAGAGGCTTTTCATGGCAATTTAGGAGGCTTAACATACAAGTGGTAGGTAGCGAGACAGCGATAGAAACGAGACATCTAGCATGGCAATGATAGTAATGGTATCCAGGGAAATGATCATCTTGCCCGAGATCCCGCTTGGAAGAAGAACGAATCCATGAAGAAGATGAGCCAACGTAGTCGAACGAATCCTCACACTCCGAAGCGGTTTCGGAACTCTATCGAGAAGAAGCAATCGGAAACAACAATCAACACACGAGAACACCACAACAAATGCATGACATGATGCGCAAACAAACATGATGCATGTCCGGTTTAATATGCAAGACAAGGCAATTCACAACAATCGATTACTACACATTAAGTGAAGTTCAATATGCAACGAGTTGCATATTGACGAAACTCCACATTTGAATATTTAGTTCACTCTCGTTTAGGTACACAACAATATTAAATGTTGTTAAACATGGCAAGAGGTGAAACATAAGTAAACTACACATCTAGGCAAGTTTAAATGAGGCCGGAAACAACATATAGCATTTCCGAAACGACCCCATGTGTTAATTTCGAAATTGGTCCAGATCTGTCCTAACGCAATTTTATATTCGTTAAACAGCAAAATAAAGTGTGCCATGAGATTCTACAAGTTTTCCTAGACAAGTAACATATATAAAACATTTGCATCGGAGCTACGGTACTACCGGAGCGAAGGAAATGATTACGGGATGAAAACATGGTAACCACGAAGGAGAATAGGACATGGGCAAAATCTTGGTAACCCAAGTATGCCATTGGATGGGATAGGAAGAGTAGTGCCAAATACATATAAAATTTATAAGATTTGGAGCTATGATGCAAAAGTTGTGCTCGGTGTAAGAAAAGAGGTGTTTTGCCCAAATCTGAAACAAACATAAGGTTGGCTTGCCCAAATCTGAGAACAAAACATTCCACTGGAAACTACACAAAATTCTGATGAGAATAGACAGCAAGATCATGCCAAAGTGCTTTGTAAATCTCAAATTATGATCATGCAAAGTTTTATGTTAAATCTGCCATTAACTTAATCATGCCCTCTTAATGCAACATAACAGCAGGTTAATGGTTTTTAACATGGAAACAAATTACATATCCTGAAAGTAGACGGAAAACTGAACAACATTCATATATAACTTATCTCCAAACGATGCACGGTTGGTTTTACATGGATTTTACAAAATGAATCATTATGCTGAAATCTGCACAGTTTTAACTGAAACAAATGAGAAAAACAGCAAACATAGGACAAAAATAAATATGGGGCACTTATAGGATTTGATCCTATGACCTCCTGATTATAACCCAACGCACTAACCAGATGGGCTACAAGAGAATCGTAATAAGCAATGGATTTGAAACTAGATGGACATCACTTGTCGCTGACTGAACATATCTGAAAGCAGAAAAGACGTGGCTTGCTTATCCAACAGCAAAATACAAAAGGAAAACAGGGGGCGACTGGGATTCGAACCCCAGACCCCATGGATGAAGGGTGCTTGTGCTAGCCAGCTTGGCTGGACATGTGCTTGTGATAAACATTGAGACTAAACGTATATGAAACATAAACCAAAGCTGATGCGCTGCAGAGACAAAATGCATGAAAAAATATGCTTCCGTGGGGACTTGAACCCTGGATCTCTTGGTTACAGGACCAAGCTCATGACCAGCTGGAATACGAACTAATTGTGACAGGTCACTGGACTTATGCAACATGAATCCATGCTTTCGCGGATCTGAACGAAACTGAAAACGGCAACCGAGTGTTATCTGCACGTGACTGAAACCAGACCGGACTTGCTCTGCTCGCGGCAGCGTTCAACAAGGCAAGCCTGGGCGTTGGGGGGCAGTGCTAGGAGGTCGGGGATGGGTCAAGGCAGCTGGACTTGTCTCGGTGCGGCTGGCGCAAGGACGTTCTTGGCGCTGCTCGGAGCGAGGCTTGCAGCAGCGACAGTTGGGGTCGATGGCCATGGCAGCTCCCTGTTGCAGCAGGTCAGAGAGAGAGAGTCGAGTGAGAGAGAGAAGGAGAAGTCAAGGGGAGCAAGAGGAGAGGGGCACAGGTAGACGCAGCTCGTTGGGGTTCTCACCGGCACGCATGCCCGACGAACGGAGCGGCTGGAGGTTCAACGCATCGCTGCGCTCTCGACGCAGAGACGATGCAGCGGCTGCAGAAGGCGCGAGGTTCAAAGCGACAACAGGCGAAGCTCCGGCGAGGTGATGACCTCGACGCGGCGGCGTGGTTCCCTCGAACGGCCATGCCGTACTACGGCTGCTGTTGCTCCCCTGCGAGATGGAGGAAAAGAGAGAGAGAGCTGAGAGGAGGGACGGAGAAGAAAAGGGAGATGGGAAGAAAACGAGGAGGCACGGGACGGCCTGATCTTTGGCGATGGGTGGTTTGGCAACCCATGACAGGAGCTCCTGGTGGATACTGCAGCTTGCGCGGGCATCGCCGGCGCTGAGAGCAAGGAGGAGCTCCGGGCAGCTGGCTTGGGGGCTCGGGGACAGGGATCGGGCCCTCGATCCACTGGATCAATTGGAGGTTGTGGGACTGGAGCGCGGTTGGTGGAACTGGGAGGAAGCCGAGGATGGAGGAGGCTTGTCGATGCGCTCTGGTTGGCCTGGTGTGGAAATTGTGGGTCGGCGGCGGCGGCTGATAGATGGAGGGGACAGACGGAGGGGAATCCCTAGAATTTAGGGTTGTCACATATATATAGCAGGTGGTTAGAAGGGAAAGATTTAGACAAAATTTGAACGTTGGATTGTGATCGGACGGCTCCGGATAAATGAGAAGGGGTTAGCTAGGCCTAGGTGGGCTAGTGGGCTGTGTAGAGTGGTTAGGTGGTGATGAGAGGGAGGTTTTTGGCCCGTGACATGTTTTTAAAACCGAGAAACGTCCGACAATAAACCGATGACGGTGCCGCTACGGTCGACCGTTCGGGTAGCAAACTGACTCTGATTGCGACGAAATTTGACAGGCGGTCTAGCTACGCTATAATAAGACCGCACGCCAACTTTCGACCCAATCCGAGAAAGTTTTATACACACTTTGAAAACAACCTTTTATCGATGCCGCGGGCGCGTGCGTGTGTGGTTGGACTCGAAACGGACGACGACACAAACGGAGAGAACCGGCAGCTACGAACGGATGCAAGTTTTCGAAAACAAGTGATGATGCTATGCACATGATGCGAATGATGCGATGATGGATGCGACAACCGAACGGAATGCACGACGAGAATGGAAATAAAAGGGGAATCTTCTGGAGCGTCGGTCCCGGGCTGTTACAGAAGCCCTGCCGGATAGATGACACCGTATGTGTGCAACTCTATAGAGAGATCGTAGTTTCGGTCTTAGTTCAAGAGTGCCTCCCGAAGGGCTGTCCATGTGACCGACCGAGTTTCGAAGGTCCTCCCGAAGGGCTGTCCGAGTGACCGTCCGAGTTTCGAAGGTCCTCCCGAAGGGCTGTCCGCGACACCGTCCGGGGGACTGTCCGACCGCCTCCCGGAAGGCTGTCCGAGGGGCAGATGATGGTATACATCCTCGCGGTTGGGAGGTTGTAAATCCTAGCTGCGGGGATCTGCACCGCCGATCGTCATCGACTCTACTTCCGCTGCGCTACGAGTCGGTAACGAAAAAGATCAAACCTTGTATGCAGTCTCCATAGTGGTCCTGGGCTGGTGCGTAGGTCAAATTTTTTTGTTTTCTGCTGCGTTACCCTACAGTGGCATCAAGAGCCGTGCTATGCATAGATGCATGTTGCGATCTAGAATACATAGAGATGTATGGGTGTTGCACAATATAATTAGGTAGTAGATGAGTTCTATTACTGAAAATTATTTGTGCGGGTAGCAGATGAAATCTGTTACCCGATGTTCTTGTTGCTTCCCTGGAATTTGCATATTTCTGATCTTGATAACAACATGGTGGAGTTTCAATGTTCTGGCAATCCGCGATCCTGATTGATCAACGAAGTGCTAACAGTTCATTGAATTCCACGGTAGTTAAAAAGAAAGATGAAATTTCGCAGACAAAAGGGCAATGTAGATATGATCTGCACGGGGGTCATGCCTATGACGAAGTTTAGTATGGGGCTCGAGATTTTATTATCTCGTGTTTCATACACCCCGCAATGTTAATCTAGCGACTTGGATTATCATGCTTGATGATGGACGTTGGTAGCTTCGGTTTGTTTCGAAACCTTAGAAGGCACGTAAAACAAGTTTTTGCATGAACCGATTAGAGGCGTCTAACTTGGTTTTGCAGGATGGTTTGCATGTGCATATGATGTGGTATAGCAGTGCTCATATTAATTTGATTATGTATGAGATGACTATATGATGTAATATTAACATGACCTGCGTGTCATGATTCGGCATGATGGCTGGAGCCATATGATTGTCACTTTAATGACCTGCGTGTCAACCTTAAGTAATGCACTTATTTTATTAGCTATAGAGATAGCAATATTATCTGGTGCATCGACAAGGTGGTGGCAATCTTCGCGAAGGTGAACACCGACGCAAATGCCGAAGACGAAGAAATGTTTGACTTCTCCGTCAGAAGTGGCTATACCATGTCATGCTAATTATGAATTGCCTGAGATGTTTATCCCTTATGATGCACCCTTCTTGATTGCGCGATAGTCGCTTTTTATTGGGGTGATCTCTCACTTTAAAATATCAAAGTAGTTAGTGTTCACCTAAGTGTAGCACCGTCTGAAATTCGTATCTTTTCGGGGTGCGCCATGTCCACATGGGTACGAACGAATCGAGAGGAATGAGGCGGGTGAGGTCAGACCTCTCAGCAAGATCACTTGGTTATCTTTGACGTTCAGGCAGGATAGTCCTGAGCTCGGAACACACCCATCGAAAGATGAACAAAAGTCACATGGAGATGTGATTGGCAAGTTTGCCTACCGATTAAAATTCCCGTCATCAGTGATGTCCACATCAATGGCGTTGAATTGAAATACGGATCTTGAATCACTCACAATCAATTATGAGAGATATTGATTTGAGTGGGAGCGCACTATAGAATTAACTTGTTTAATTCTCAGTGCAATTAATTATGAACTTTGTCTAAGTGTGGTTTGCATAATAGTTGTAGAAGAATGGCTCGCGTTTCCACCTTTCCTATTAAAATTGAATAGCTGTTAAATATCTGGTTAAAACTTTACGGTTGGTAACGTAATATGAGGATTGTCCTCAAGAGTGCCGAGAAGGACTTTGTCCTATCGCATGCTTTCGGTATCCTCCCGCAAATGCTATGGATGATGTGACTCTCGTCCTTCGATCCAAAAGCTAGAATTCCGTTACGGTCAAATGCAATATGTTTGCTTCCATGAGACCCGAACTTCGAAAGTTTGGGATAGTTATGTGATATTCATGGAACTGAAAATCATTTTTAGATACAAACAAAGCAATGTTTGTTTGCAAACTATTAGTAAAAGTGTTTACTATGCATTTGACTGTTAGGAAAGGGATCCAGGAGAACGCCTGTCATATGATATGAAGGTGAATACAACAACAACTTAAAGAGAAAGGAAGTGTCCGGAGGGTGTTAGTGAAACTTTTCACGCCTAGGAAGTCCGGGGCTAACGCCACTCTTAAGTTGGGTGCTTCTTCTGAGAGTAGGAGAAATACTGAAAGTTAAGACTGTTAGAAGTATGAAGGCAGAAGGAAAGAAGACTGGAATATCCAGCTCATGTCTGAATGTCATACAAGTTTTTGATGTATAGAAGGCTGGTCAAAGATATAGTTCTTGGGAATTATGGTTAAACATGTTAATCACTGATTCTTGGGTATTGTGAGTTAATCACAAAGATACCCGCTCGATTGCATTATGTTGCAACTCGATGTAAAACTACTATGGCCTGAAAGACTAGCCAGGAATGAGGTTTTGATACATGCTGGGAATATAGTAAATGGTACTATACTTTCCATCGGTGTATTACCATATGTATTTATTTTCATAAATCATTTTAGAGTTTTACACACTCTAGCCTATTGCATAAAGTATCTTGCAAGAAGGTTGTTCATAAGAGAACTTTTAATGTTCGGAGTTATGAATAACAAAAGGGCCATACTTTCATTATGAATGAGAAGTATGTTATGAATATTGATAATAATACATTACCTCTGTATTTACTTTCATAATTCGTTTAGAGTTTCAAACACTCTAGCCCTTTGCATAAGGTATCTTGCAAGGAGGTTATTCATAAGAGAACTTTTGATGTTCGGTGTTATGAATAACATGAAGGGCCATGCTTCCATCCAGGATGGGATGTATGTTATGAATATTGATGGTAATATGATACATCCATAACACTGACGCTAAATGTCTCAAGACTAAAAGAATACCACATATGTGTGGCACTGCATTTGGTCACGTTGGAGAAACCCGCATGGAAAATTCCATTATGTTGGATTTTGAAGTCGTTTGATTTTGAATCATCTGACACTTGCAACTTTCCTCTAAAAAGGGAAGTGACTGAAATACCATTCACAGGCCATAAGGAATGAGCAAAGAACATATTGGTGATCATACATTATGATGTGTGTAGTCCAATAAATGTTGTTGCAAGTAGTGGATTTATCTATCTTCAGAAATGACTCAAGTAGATATATGGATATTTACTTGATGAGACGTAAGTCTGGATCTTTTGAATTCATTCATAAGGTTTTCAAAAATGAAGTAGAAGTTGTTGTAACAAGAAAATTATGTTTCTACAATTCGATTGCAGAAAGGAATATTTGAGTTACAACTTTAGCGAATGTCTGATGAGTTATGAAAGAGGTTTCATAACTTGCACCTCCTGGAACACCACTGCAAGTGGAAAGTCCGTGAATATGTAATCGAACCATTTATGACATGGTAAGATCAAAGATGACATAAATAAAATTGCCATTATCCCTTTTTTAAAAGGTGATGCTTTAGAGACTGCGGCTTTTACACTGAAAAGAGCTCCATCAGGTCTGTTGAAATGACGCCATGGTATGGTACGCCCAACCATGTGATATCTTTTCTTAACATTTGGAATATGGGGCTTGTGTAAAAGATTACAAACCTATTCCAAATCAGACAAGTGCTACTTTGTAGGTTATCCCAAGTCATTGTGTATTCCCCCACCACTATACCGAGGCAAACGATTTTGCCACAAAACGGTATGCTTTTAAAGAGAATAGTTCTTACAAAAGGTGAGTGGGAGGACAGTGCAACTCGACGAGATAACCAGTATCTTCGTCATCAGGTCAAAGGAAAGGAACCTTGGAAGTGATTCCGGAGTTTCCTACTGCGACTGATACAGAAGCCTCTACATGAGATGTATGGACTTCGGTCGAACTTGCAGCTGAACCACGTAGGAAAAACTCATGCAAACCTCTCAGGTGCGCATACGAGATATTGTTGTTAGACAACAGTATACCTACGATACACAAGGAAGCGTTGATGGGCCCTGACTCCGGAATTGGCTAAATGCCAATACAATCCGAGATAGTTTCCTTATAAGTGATTCAAGATTAAAACCTTGATACACCTTTTGGAAGACTTAGAGTCTAACGAATATTTATGAAACTATAAACTGATGTGGATAAAATGTTTTATCCATAAAGCTCGACTTGTTGAAATAACAAGTTCAAGGAGTTGACTACGATGAGGTTGTTTCACCGTAGCGATGCTTAAAGTTGGTTCGGGTTGAACTAGCAATTAATACATATTTCAATCATGAGATATGAAACATGGATGACGAAAGGATTTCCATATGATGGAAATGTAACCAAGGACTTGCATGTGTTACAGTCCAAGGTATTTTGTCAGTACAGAGGATGCTAGTAAGTATGCAAACTTTAGAGTTCCAGCAATGGACAGAAGAGAGCAAAATGGAGTTGGAATCTTCGTGTTTTGATGAAATGGTCAAAAGGGTTTTGACTTCATCAATGGGTAATGAAGATGCTTGTGATTCAAGAAAGTAAGTGGGAGCATAATAATATTTCTAAAAACCTTGTGTGCTTGACACATTGTTAATTGGAAATAAATTTCTTGACACGAATTAGGACTTCATTTGAAAATAGTTTTTTCGATGAAGTGCTTGGGCTAAATAGCCTTAATATTAGGCATGATGATCTATGGAGATAGATTTACCTAATGGGGCTGAGCAAAGATACATATTGACAAGATGCTAAAACTTTTTAGCATTTAAAAACGTCAAGGAGTGATTCTTGCCGAAGTCACATGGAAAGAGTTTTTGCAAGACTCGGTGTCCCAAAAACACTTATGAGCAAAATACACGATGGAGATTCCACACACCTTCGTGTTTGGATTAATCATGTATTCCATTGTATGTAAAAACAACCAGATATGTCCAATACTCCCAAGTTGTTGCGAGTATAGATACCAAAGTGATCAAAAGTACTGATCATGGGACAACAGTGAAAAATGTCATTAAGTACTAGAGTAGTACTGATGACATGTTTTCTTGCAAGCAGAGATTATGAAGTACTCGTTGTAAGTAATTACATCGATACAGTCTTCATCAATGCTCCATGCGATTTTCGATTTAAGTTAAGGATTTTTTGTGTAATACACAACATGGTGGCACGGTAGTTGGAAATTATTCCAAACAAGATACTGTGGAGAATTCTATAACAAAGGCTAAGTATGTTGACGCTTTAGAAGCAACAAAGAAGTTGTTGAATCATAGAGTTCATTCATGAACTTAGTATGGTTCCAAGATGGCTTTGGTCAATGGGACACTATTGCAGATAGTTGCTCCATAGCTCAGTCTGAGGAATCAAGTTTCGACCAATGATTCACACATATGCAAAGCCAAGTCCACACAAAATATGAATTTTGTGAAAGCGCGAAAACGCAAGGATATGCAAAGTTACACACGGAGCTGAAGTCGTCAGATCCGTTGGACATCAGGCTATACCACATGCGAAGCATATTTTACACCAGTGTGCCACAGGTGTAAAGTGCATTAGCATTAACTAGATTATTGACTCTAGTGCAAGTGGGAGTCTGTAGGAGATATGCCCTAGAGGCAATAATAAATGTTATTGATTATCTCCCTCTTCATAATTAGGTTTATGTTCCATGCTATAACTGCTATGGTTCTCGAGTCTACAATAACCACGAGGCTCAGAGGAAGACTCATATGCACGTGTGGAATAATAAACGGTAAAATGTATTCCTAGTCTGGCCTCTAAGACTAGCTCAAGTGTTGCATGATGGTTCTGTTTTCCTGATCATGGGCATGTCTATGCCAGCAACTTTGAGGGCACAATGTTAGAAGAACATTTGTGTTGAATCGACCCGAATTGATGTTATGCTATGAGATACATTCGTCACAAGTTAAATGGTTAATAACACAGAGATGGTTAACGTTTGCATGATTCCTTAGACCATGAGAGTATCGAGTTTCTTCATGCTTGCTTCATGAACTTTGGGGTTTGTTAAACGTCATCCGTAAATGGGTGGCTATTACGGCGGCTTACGAGTTCATGGAAAAGTATGTCAAGTAACTTGATAGCTCAAGATTGGGATTTGCTCCTCCGACGATGGAGAGATATCTCTGGGCCCTCTCGGTGTTACGGTATCCATCATCGTCTGGCCAGACACTTTGTGATTTGATCACGGGGTGCCGGAACACGGGAACGAGAAAAGAGAACAATACCGGTAATGAGGTAACTGGCATAGTGGACAAGTTGTTGATCCACGGGGATGCCAACATGTCTCACCTCGGGTATTTGTAACATATCGCGAAGCAACAGGAATAGCACACGGCAACTGGAGGTTCACTCGAATATTCATTCGTGTGGGTATAGGGGTCAATATGGGTGTCCATGGCTCTGATGTTGATCATTGATCGGAAGGGGTTCCGGGTCATGTCTATACTTCACCGAACCTATAGGGTCACACGCTTAAGGGTCATCTATCTGCTGAATACTAGACAGGGAGTCTGAGAGAAAGTCTCCGGAAAAAGTTTTCGAAGACAGCGGAAAAGTTCCGAAAAGAGAGGTCACCGGATGAGTTCTGGTAAAACTAAAAAGTTGTTTCAGGGGATACCATTAAGTCAAATTGGTTTTGGCACACGCCTGATAATTCTTGGAGGATGCCAGAATCATTCTGGAAATTTTCTGGAATTTTCCGGGATGAAAACCGGAAATGTTCCGGAGCTGCCGGAACCGCTTCAGATGCTTTTCGTAGATGAAAATCACTAATCCGGAATTGTTCTGGAACGCGTTGAAAATTATTTTAGTGGGTACTGGAAATGTTCTAAGCCCACATAAATATTTTCAGTTCGAACGGACGCTGAAAAATGTCGTCATGAATAGTGAAAGTGCTTTTTGGGATACTTTTTGGAAAGCCACTTTTTTGGGCTTTGCTCAAAAGATCTAAGGGATGACTTGGTGGATAGGAAGGTGGTGGGGCCACCCAAGAGGGCTGCCAATTTCGTTGGTGGTATTGGGGGCCCCCCATGAGGCTTCCTTCCACCATTTGGTGCTCCACTTGCCTCCCCATTTTGCCCTTATGTATGACATAAAGCATGGTCACTTGGGGTGTTTGTGGAGGCACACTACCCCTTGGTTTTCCTATAAATAGGAGGTGAGGGGGCTGCCCAATCCTTTTTCCCTTTTCACATACAAGTGCCATGCATGATCTGGCTTTCTCTCTCCCTCCCAGCGAAATAGTTTCGTAGAGCCGAAAGGCTGTCTGGGTTCCGGTGGGAACTAGTTCTGGACGGCGAAGCCCTGCTGGATAGATGACACCGTATGTGTGCAACTCTGTAGAGAGATCGTAGTTTCGGTCTTAGTTCGAGAGTGCCTCCCGAAGGGCTGTCCGTGTGGCCGGCCGAGTTTTGAAGGTCCTCCCGAAGGGCTGTCCGAGTGACCGTCCGAGTTTCGAAGGTCCTCCCGAAGGGCTGTCCGCGACACCGTCCGAGGGACTGTCCGACCGCCTCCCGGAGGGCTGTCCGAGGGGCAGATGATGGTATACATCCTCACGGTTGGGAGGTTGTAAATCCTAGCTGCGGGGATCTGCACCGCCGATCGTCATCGACTCTACTTCTGCTACGCTACGAGTCGGTAACGAAAAAGATCAAACCTTGTATGTAGTCTTCATAGTGGTCCTGGGCTGGTGCGTAGGTCGAAATTTTTTGTTTTCTGCTGCGTTACCCTACAGTGTGTCCTTCCCTCGCTGCCACTGGTCTCATCGGTGTGGCTCACGATGACGGCTGGGTTCCATTCCCATGGCAATTTGCATGACGTTTGGTGAGGTTCAGCGACGTCTTGGATGTTGTGAAGGCGAAAGTTGCAGTGGTGGCGACGCCACTCCAAGCGGGGCTTGATCCGGCGGATGCATGTTTGTTGGGTGGCCAGGTCGGCATCAAGGTGCTGACCGCAACCATTCATCGATGCCCTGGACACCAATGGAGGAAGCCTCGTGGCGTCGTCAATTGCTCGGCAGGAGCACAAGAGCCGCTCCTTTCTTCCCCATCATGCAGTGGAGGTTCGCTCGCACTTGCCCGAATGGTCATCTCCTGTGGCATCCTCCATCTGGGGTAGCCCAGCTGGTGCATGATTGGGAAGCGGAGATCAAACTTGGGAGTGTGCTCACGCCATGGCCCGTTGGTCCTGGGTGATTCTTCCCCGTCCGGGTGCGACATGTTGAGGCGGTGGCCAAGCGCAATTGCCACGGCCATCTCCCACATCTCTTGCATGGAAGCGCGGTCATGGTGGTCTTCTGCTCGGGCTCAGGCGCTAGGTAAGGTGGTGCTATGAACCTGGAGAGCATGCTGCTGGGTGGTCATCGGCCAGATAATGGTCAGCTAACAAGATTTTCCCTGTACGATCTGTGTCCATAGGTGAGAATGACAGAGATAGTGGCTGCGAGTGGCGCTGTCGTGTCGTGCAGATCAACTCGACTGCCACCTATGAGGATGGTGCAGGCCTCCGGAGAGTCCCGGACTCGGGATTTAACGGTGCACTTGCCCTTTCTGCCCGTCAAGACTTCTTGTGGTGGTGGCGAGTGGCTCTTGTCGAGTCTCGCCATCCTACCTGCGTGGACATGGTCACCGGTCGCAATACGAACCGTGCACATATGCAACTATTGGGATCAAGGAAAGTGGAGGAGACAACATAATTTGATTTCGATTGGGTGGTACTTCTCAAGTACCTAGTCTTGAGCTCTAGGGTGAAAACTCTGGTGTGACCCTAGTTAATTATACGTGGTAATGACGGTGTTCTTTGTGTCATTACCTTGATGTTGACATTGCTCAGATTTTGCTCGGAATTGATCTTCAGGGTGAAAACCAGGATCTGACCTTCGGTGGTTGGATCCGATGACGGTGACGCTTCTACGTTGTTCGCTTTCTGGAGGCGTCGCTTTTGGAGAACCCTTGTTATAGTCTTTTCGCTGCCAAGAGATGATTGACAATGATGTTCACTGCTATATTTCGTCAATTGTTGTTTCCGTTGCTTCATTTTTTTCTCACTCCGCCTAGGCATATATTTGGTCTGGTATGACTTTATTTTTAGCCGGCATGATAGTTTTGTGTGTTGTATTGGCTGTGTGCATCCTAGTTATGCATAGTCCGTGTATGTATTTTTTATGATTGTATCCCTTGATTACATTATGAGTCAACAAAAACAACCTCTATCAAAAAATGATGCAACAAAACATGACAAGCACCTTATAAGGCCTCCTTTAGTTTGAAGGAATCTCATAGGAATTTCATAGGATATAATTTCTTCTATAGGAAAAATTCCTTTAGAGCCCATTGATTTGTAGGAATATAATCATATTCCTATGGAGGAGTTTTCCTATCCTCCACATTTCATAGGAAAATAAACATTAGCCTAGACTCAATGATTTTTTTCTATGATGTGATCCAAAGGACATCTCCCTTTCTATTCCTATACATATGATTGGAGATACAGGTCATATCATTTTCTATGATTTTTCTACTCTATGAACCCCTCTTCAAGAATTCGTCCGATTAAAAAGTTAACTTGCCGATTAATCCCTACTCGTAGGGTCATCGAATAGCCGATTAACTGATAAATCGCCCGACTAATTGATTAAATGGCCGATTAACTTGCCGATTAGCCTATTAATTCCCTAGTCGCTAACCAACCGAGCAGTTACCGGTTAACGATTTCCTCAACATTGCTATGAACCAAAAAAGGCCTAAACTTCTTTGCATGAGTAGGTTCGCAGACAATATTGTTCTTACTCCTCCTGACCAACCCAATTCAACGTCGGCCGAACCCTTGTTGTTGCCACGCCTGGCTGCCGCGGCCTCCCCTCTAAAGCCCTTCATCTCCGGTGAGTCGACAACCCTGTATCCCCACCCGGACCTGTCAACGTGTTTCCTCTTCATCGCAGGCGACGCTGCAGCGGTCCGTGGCACGCGATAGTAAAAATAAGGGATTCTTTGCAAGCGAAGGTTGTTCTGTTAAGAAGATATGAGCATGGGGCATGCCACGTAATAATAAGAACAAGGCAGCTTCTTCTTCTTCGAATTCAAAATCATTTTTTCTTCTAGTGATTTAAATCAACTAGGGTGCTGCTCCTTCCGACAAGTATTTTCGCATGGAGGGAGTATAATGCAGGTGCTAAAATACTACTCTATCAGACTCCTAAATGAACATTCTTTGGAACAACTAATACGGCAAAAAAGAAGAACAAAATTAAGGAAGTCTTGGGTGTTCACGTGTCTTCTCCCCAGGAGCCAGCGGAGTCACGATGTCTCTCATCGGGCCGTTCCATGCGCGAACGCTTCCAGGACGGTGAAATCCAGCAGTGTCTTCCTATCCCACGGCGGCCTCAGCCGCATGTTGCACCGTGGGCACGCCGTGCCCACCAGCTCCTAGACGGGGCCTATCTGCCGCCCGAATTCGCGCTTGCAGTGCCAGCAGTAGATCCACTTGTACCCACGCGGTCCGTGTCCTTTGGCGCCGGCAGGCGGCCTGTCTCTGCCTGTGTCGGCATTGGTGTCGCCGGCAGCAGACCTGCGCGGCCTGTTCCTGTTGGTGTCGGCATTGGTGTCGCCGGAGGCAGACCTCTGTGGCCTGTGTTGGGCGCCAGCAGGCGGACTGTTTTTGTTTGGGTTGGCATTGGTGTCGCCGGCGGTAGACCTGCGCGGCCTGTGTTGGGCGCCGGCAGGCGGACTGTTTCTGTTCGTGTCGGCATTGGTGTCGCCGGCGGGAGACCTTCGCGGCCTGGACGACTGCGGCGAGGCAGTGGAGGAGTCCTTCCGCTCTGGACGGTGGCTAACGCTGGCGGTGAGCAGGGCAGTGTCGCACGCCTGGCGGAGGATCTTGAAGGCGCCCTCGGCGGCGGCAGAGCGGTTCTTGTCAGGGTGGACGAGAAGAGACAGCCGCAGGAACTGCCTCCTGACCGCGTCGCGCGTGGGGGTGGCTTGCTTCTCCAAGCCGAGGACGGCGTGCCAGTTGGGGCGGCCGGGGCTGCCAGCGGCCGCGGCGGCGTGGATGGCGTAGGCGGCGAGCGCGTTCGCGACGCCTGGGAGCGCGGGGAAGAGCTGCTGGGCCCTCCGGGCGTGTCGGCACGCCTCCGTGAAGTTGCCGGCGTGGTAGAGCAATTCCGCTCGCCGGCAAGCCTCCTCGGCGGCTGCCTCTCTGTCTCTGGTGGCCTCCGCCGCCGCCTCCTTGCTGTTGGTGCTCTTCGCCGCCGCTGCCGCCGCCATGTGTCCTCAAGTGTTCTTTCGTTGAGGAGGAGTCGCATGCGTGCGTTCGTGCATGGTACCGGCGTGCGGCTACGTAAATAAATAGTGTACTCTATGTGTTTATTGTGGCCGTATGCCACACGATTTGCACGCGACGTACCGCGTACGCAAGCGGGACATGCCATGCATGCAAGAAAAGTTGAGTTAATTGCACAGAAGTATCACAATTGGGGCAGAACGTGTAGATTCATACCATAATTGCTAATTTTTTCATGTCAGTATCAACTTGTGCGAAGTTTTTGCAAATAAGGCTAAATTTGTGTTTTATACGAGTTTTATACGTATTGACGATCGATCTGACATGTCGGGCCCACCCGTCAGGTGCCACGGTGGCCAATAGGCGCGTGCCCGCGCGCTGACGAGGACGAGCGCGGCTCGGTCGCTCTCTTACCGGTTCGTTTCAACCGGACATAGCACTTCACCGAGCCGGACCCCTCCCCCCCCCCCCCCGACGAACCCTAGCTCTCCCTATCCTCTCTCCCATCTCAGGCGATGGCTGCGGCGACCCCCGGCGGCGGCGGCGGTGTCGTGGGCGGCTACGACGACCTTCCTGGCCTCGAGAGCGATGACCACGTCGGTCTGGACGGCTCCAGTTCGTCGTACTACGCCGGCGACGAGGAAGAGGAGGAAGAGGCGCCCCTGTCCATGGATCAACGGGTGCGGCTCGCTGAGATGTGGTTGGCCAACCCCACCACAAGCCATGAGTGGACCAGTGGAGCTGGTGGAGTGCTATAAGTTCCATTGTTGCTTCTGCCATTTTCAAATCAGAGGCCTAGGGTTTGTGTTATAAAAGGGGAGAAAACCTTTGTAATTTGTAGGTTAGATGATGCTATATGGGATGTTAGGATTCACTTTGATGCTGCATAGGAAGATTTGCAACTAGTTGATTAGTAGTGTTAATTTTTCTGTTAACTAAACTAGGATTGTTAAGTAGTGTTAATTCACTTTGTTAGGATTCACTAGTGGAAAAAGGCCCTTTTGTCCCGGTTCCAGAGGCCCATTTGTCCCGGTTCTGGAACCGGGACTAAAGGGTCGGGACTAAAGCCCAATACCTTTAGTCCCGGTTCGCTTACGAACCGGGACAGATGGTGCTCCACGTGGCCGCTGCGGGGAGCCCAGGCAGGAGGGCCTTTAGTCCCGGTTGGTAATACCAACCGGGACCAATAAGCATCCACGCGTCAGCAGCTCAGGAGCTGGGGTTTTTTTTTGAAGGGGGGGGGGGGGGGGTTGGGGGTTTTGGAGGGTTAATTTGGGGGTTTCATATATTGTGTTAGCTAGCTAATAGCTACCTAGAGAGAAGTGACCTCTCTTATCTCCGTGCTTGGTCGACGCTACGTACTATACGTATAGAGAGAACTCGACACGCTAGGTAGTAAGCAAATGAAGGAACCAGTAAGTACATAAGATCGTCATGAACATATACAGAGAGAAGTGATCGACCTCTCTTTCTCCGGAGAGATTGGTCGAACAACAAGTTATCGTATATCTATCCGACGCTACTACATATATACAATATAACATCTTTTACAATCCCTAACATCTTTTACAATCCCTAACATCATATATTCGCATGGTATTCTCCGTCTTTAGATATGACGTGGTCAAGAAAGAATCTCACAAATTCCTCTTGAATTGCTCGTATGCGATCATGTGGTAGGAGTTCATCCCGCATCTGCCAGATCTAATTTAAAGAAGGGGGTCAATACATGCATATATATGAATAAAACTCAACACAATTGATGGTAATATATAAAATAAAATTGTGAATATTATTTACGTACTTCAAATTGTTAGTCAGAGAAGACCTGCTCAGAGGTCGAGTGGCGAATGAACTCGCATACGTAGTATGCACATAAAGAAGTCCCTTCTTTCTGGTACAAGCACTTTACGAGAATAGAGTTCAATCAAACTGATAAGCAAGCATGGTAATGATATATTGATGAAAATTTGAATCAATTAGAGATGCGCGGAACTAGCTAGTACTACTTACTTTGGGGTGCGTAAATCGCAACTCTTTGTTTAGACCGGGAACCTTTCGGGTGAACTTCTTCCAAACCCTGCCAGGCAAAGAAAATGATTACTTGATATCAGGAAATTAACGAAAGTTGCATGCCGATATGGTCCCGGTATTGACTGAACTTACTTCTTGAGCATTGCAGTCATGTCCGCATAAGTCTCGGGATCTTTACGTCTCGAGTCTAAGACAGTTACTAATGCCCCGTCAAGCTTAATGGATAGCAGAATAAAGTGGTACCTGCGCACGCATATATAACTCATCAATTACATTACTTAACCTCGAGTAAGCGAAACCGAGTATACAGAGAAGACAGCAACACTCACTTGAAGTTGTAAGGAAAGAGTATTTCCCTTTTGTTTTGATGTATAAGGAACGACTTTAGCAAGTTTTTCTCGGTCTCTTTGATTCTGTTTCGTACCGTCCATTCATTTACGGCATCTGGGCTAATGAACCCAACGTCGAAGATTCCTAGTTTTCTGCATTCGACGATCTTCAATCTGCATAATATAGTGAGGATAATTATATATACATGCAATGAACAAGCTGAGCTAGAGACTTAACTATAGAAGTAATACTTACAGACAGTAGGCAGTCATGAGTTGTTTGTCGAGGGCCCGTTGATTGTATAACTGAAATAACTCCACAAATTCAACAGGCATCACGGAAAGTCCAATGAATTCGTGCTCTGGTTTCACTGCCAGATACATAGTGTCTCTCCCAGACTCCCTGCAGGTTTTCATGTACCACTCATGCAATTTGTACATCACCGTTGTTAGAGGAGGATGATCAGGTTTGACGAGAGGCTTCCCGTGCAAGTATTCATATTCTTCTGTTACCTCAGCCGTTTGAAAAATTACATCATCCCCCAAGTAATCACCAGGATTGGTACCGGGCACCATCCCCGGATGATTAGCGACGATATCGCTAGACACCTTGAGCTGGGGGCACGATTGCTTCTCCTGTTCGCCGAGCTGGGGAATTGTTTTCCCACTTCTTCGTTCTGCTAACCTGGCATCACTAGAAGTACTTCCCGACCGCCGCGCTTCTTCATATGTCTTTTTAATAATTCGGACATAGTTGGAATCCGGTGGAGGCGGTGGTGGTCGCTTCAGGGCATCGATAGTGCGCTTCACTTTCACCGGATCTAGCTTCTCCTTCGGAGGTGGAGTTTTCTTTGCAAAATGGGCCCTCAATTGCTCCTGACATATCTCCTCGTTTTCAGACTCGGTCCTCTCATATGGTAACTTTTCCAGAGGCTTGAGAGATCGGGGACCGTATCTGTATTCCCTCCTGCCTCTGCTTGTACTGCTACCTGCCGGAGCGGCGGCGTCTCCCTTCCGTCGTTGCTTACGAGGCGGAGAAGGAGGCGGAGTGCTCCGACGCGCCGAAGGAGCCGGAGCGGCGGCGTCTGTCTTCCGCCGTTGCTGAGGAGGAGGCGTACTGCTCCAACGTGCCGGAGAAGGAGGCGGGGTGCCCTGATCACTCGCCGGAGGAGGAGGAGGAGGAGGCGGAGTGCCCTCACGCATCGGAGGAGCCGAAGAAGGAGGCGGGGTGCCCTGATCACTCGCCAAAGGAGGAGAAGGAGGAGGCGGAGTGCCCTCACGCGTCGGAGGAGCCGAAGAAGGAGGCGGGGTGCCCTGATCACTCGCCGGAGGAGGAGGAGGAGGAGGCGGAGTGCCCTGTCTCGCCGGAGGAGGAGGAGGAGGCGGAGGCGTCCAGTTTGGAAGCTTGATGTACTCCTTCTGCCATAGACATGTACTCCTCAAAGCATGAACCAGATGATTCTCCCCTTCACCTGTAGAGTGTTCAAGCTCGAGCTCCTCAAATCCCTCCATTACTTCATCCACCGTCACAACAGCATAGCCATGTGGAATCGGTGAGCAGTGAAAAGTTCCGTTGGGTTGAGGAGGTGCAACAGAGCCGACAGCCGCCTTCAGAGTGAGGTTCCGATGTTTTGTCATAAGCTCTCAATGTTGAGCCTCCGTGATAGTATCCACGGGGTAGCTAGGAGCCGTGAAGTCAGGCTGAACGGGCTCCGTGGAAGCCACACTGCTTCTCCGCTGAGATGGCGGGGTAGCTTCGTGCCGCTGAGATGGTTGGCCGGCAGCTCGCTGGCTCTCAGCTTCCTCTAGCTTTTGTAGTCTTGCATTGAGCTTCTGCATTTCGCTCAGCTCCGCTTTCCTCTTTCTCTCCCGGCTTCTGTAACCGCCTGCGCCGGGAAACCCAACCTTCCACGGAACGGAGCCTGGTGTGCCTCGTGTTCGTCCAGGGTGCTCATCATTCCCTAGGGCCAGAGTCAGCTCGTCCTTCTCTCTGTCGGGAATGAACGTCCCTTGCTGCGCTGCGGTGATATACTCCTGAAGCTTCGTGACGGGTATTGCAAGTTGCTCGTCCGTCCAGCGGCACTTCCCTGTTTCAGGGTCCAAAGTTCCCCCAGCCCCGAAGAACCAAGTCCTTGAACGGTCTGGCCAGTTCAATGTCTGTGGTACGACCGCTTTAGCAATCAGGTCATTCTCAGCTTTGTCCCACAACGGCCGGGCTCTGAGGTAGCCACCTGACCCCGTGTGATGGTGATACTGCTTCTTTGCAGCATTGATCTTGTTTGTCTCTGACATTTTCTTACTCTTGTCCGATGTCTTGTAGGCCACAAATGCGGGCTAGTGATCTCTTATCTTCTCATATCGGCCCCTGAATTCTGGAGTCTCCCCTTTGTCGACAAACTTTGATTTCAACTCCTTCTTCCACCTCCTGAATAGATCTGCCATCTTCTTAAGAGCACACGCCTTGACCAGTGGCTCTATAACTGGCTTGTTCGGATCCTCCTCTGGCGGTAGGGTGAAATTTGCCTTCAGCGCGGTCCAAAGATCATCTTTCTGTCTATCGGTGACATAATCACCTTCAGGGGCGCCGTCCTTAGGCTTATTCCATTGCTTGATGCTGATCGGGATGTCGTCCCTAACAATAGCTCCGCACTGAGCAGAAAATGCGTCCTTGGTCCGCTTGGGTTCAATCGGATGGCCATTGTGCGCGAGTGCTGTGATCGTGAACTTTTCATCCTTCTGCAACCTCTTCTTCGGGCCTCGTCTCGTTACCGAAGTTTGGCTCGATCCGGAGGGCTAGAAAAGAAGAAAGAAGAGTTAATATATCAAAACAATTAATGCATCAATTAGCTAGTCAGCACAGGCTTAATTAATATATATACCTCGCCGGACTTTGCAACAGCTCCGTCCTCCGGCATTCGGTCACCGGAGCCATCATGATCATGTCCTTCCTCCTCCATTGTTCGATCACCGGAGCCGTCATCCTCTCCTTCCAGACCATCGGTGTCGTTGAGATACGACAAGACATCACGTCCGTCGCGGATTATATCCCCCAACAACTGTTCTTGTTCCAAGTCTCTTTGATCCATAGTTTCTGCAAATATTACAACATGGCAATTAATATACAAACATGAATGTCCGACATCCGAACCGCCTCTCTCATGAATGTCCGACGTCCCCCCTCATGTCGAAGTTATCGGGGAGGGGGTAGACGACAACGACGCTCACCCCTCATGTCCGACGTCCCCCCTCATGTCGAAGTTATCGGGGAGGGGGTACAGGTGGCCTCGACAACTCTTCTAGGGTTTGGGGTGGCCTCGACAACGCTCTTTTAACTCATTTAACTCGTTTAACTTGGTAAATTTGGGTGGCCTCGACAAATTCTGGATCCGTTTGGGGTGGCCTCGACAACACTTCTAGGGTTTGGGGTGGCCTCGACAACACTTCTATATACATGCCCGATGCCAACGTGATGATAGAGCCGATGCCAACATTTTCATTTAACAAAAAAACTACCTTCCAAAAAAGACTTGCATTTTCGTACATATGAAAAACAACAAAGTTTGTATACAAAAGTGCACATATACATCTCATACATGAACATATACACATGAAAATTTATCTATCTATCGATCTCATCTCATACATGAACATATACACACATATACATGAACATATACACATATACATGAAAAAAACATATACATGAACGACGGCGCCACGTCAGCGTCGCCGGAGTTAAGCCGGCGAGGCCCTTCCCGACGGCGGATGACGGGCGACGGGGCGCGACAAGCAGAGCTACGGCTCGCAGAGCGCGGCGGGCGACGGCGTCAGGGCGCGGGGGGGGGGGGGGGGGGAGGAGGAGAGGAGGGGAACGGCGCGGCGGGCGACGGGGTCGGGGCGCGGGGGGGGGGGGGGGGGGGAGGAGGAGAGGAGGGGAACGGCGCGACGGGCGACGGCGTCGGGGCGCGGGGGGGGGAGGAGGAGAGCAGGGGAACGGCGAGGCGGCTCACAGTGGGTGCGGGGACGGCGTCGGGGGCAGCTCGGCGACGGCGACGACGGCGAGGTGGAGCAGCCTGACGGCGTCGGGGCAGGGCTCGGCGGCGATGGCGACGAGGAGCAGGGCGTCGGGCGGAGAAGAACACGATTTGGAGAAACTGCTAAGTGCGTGGGCTTATATACCTAGAGCCTTTGGTCCCGGTTGGTGCCACCAACCGGGACCAATGCCCACCTTTGGTCCCGGTTGGTGCCACCAACCGGGACCAAAGGTCTCTTTTCGTCAGCCCAAAGGGCGGGAAGCAGGGACCTTTGGTCCCGGTTGGTGGCACCAACCGGGACCAAAGGTGGTCATTGGTCCCGGTTGGTGCCACCAACCGGGACCAAAGGGTGGTGCTGCCCGGGGCCAAATGTTTAGTCCCACCTCGCTAGTTGAGAGGGCTCGAGAGTGGTTTATAAGCGCTGCTACGCACAACCTCTCGAGCTCCTCTCAACAGCAGGCTTACGGGCCTAATTGCACACACCCCTGCCTGTGGGCCTTCAGCGGGCCTGAATCCTGGCCCAACTTGGTGGTTGGGTTTCTAGTCGTAATCAGGCCGTTGTGGCCTAGTAGGCGGCATTTTTTTCTACTTTTTTTGTTTTCTTTTTTGCTTTATTTATTTTCTTTTGTTTCTACTTACAGTTTTTCAGTGATTCGTTTTGCTTTTAGGTCACAAAAATTATAAACTTTCTGTTAGTGCCATTAGTTTCCAAATTTGAATAGTTTAAATTTGAATTCTTTTAAATTGGTGTGAATAACTAGTTTGTGAATAACTTTACTATAAAAATAGATTTTTGAGTGATTCTTTTTCCTGCTATTTAATATTACTGTGTTTTATCATTATATTCAATTTGGTAATTTTTAGGTTATTTTAAATTTCTGTTTTAACCAAAAACAGATTTTGTTATTTTAGTTTGCTATTAAAGTTTCTAAAAAAAATCTTTATGAAAATTCTTTTTGCTATTAATGTTTTGAACAAAAAATACTTTGATAACTTTAGTTGCATAAATTTTATATAATTTTAGTTTCATAAATACTAGAGGTTTATAAAATCAATTTTCAACCCTTTCTGACTTCATTTCCTATTTTTAATGCATTTACTGATTTTTTTAAGCTAAATGACCCTGAAATTGAAAAGCACTACAAATGAACTCTGAACAGGTTGAAAGTTGGCATGGTATCATCATTTCACGCACATAGCATGTGCTAAAAAGTTGAGAGGGTTACGGCAAAAACTGGATGCACTTCGTGTATAAAATGGACAATCTCTTTTGAAGTATCAGGGTTTCGGACGAAAACTCATCTGTTACAAAGGGATTTCATTTTTTTGAACTTATTTGAACTCCAGACTTTTTGTGTGTTCAAAATGCACCATTCAGGAAGAAGCACACGGATCGTGTGTTTCTTTCAAGCGCTTGTGAGCTGTTGGATCAGCACTATAACGACTAGTCCCGGTTCGTGCTAGCAACCGGGACTAAAGAGGCACATGACCCTATATATAGCCCACCTCTCGGACACTTAGTGTGTGTACTCATTCGGATTCAAATCATTCGGATTCCCTGCATACGGTCCGACGGTGCATTTCATATGCGGGCACTCACGAGCCACCGTCGGGTTGTATGCAGGGGAAACCGTGTGTTTTGTTGATCTATCTAGAAATCCTGCAGTTCATCGACCGAATGCAAATCATTCGGATTCCCTGCATACGGTCCGACGGTGCATTTCATATGCAGGCACTCACGAGCCACCGTCGGGCTGTATGCAGGGGAAACCGTGTGTTTTGTTTCATATGCGGGTTACGAACATATTTCTTTAAGACTCCCATGAACCTCTCAAAGGGGAACATATTGTGTAGAAATACAGGGCCCAGAACGACAATCTCGTCGACTAGATGAACTAGGACGTGCGTCATGATATTGAAGAAGGACGGTGGGAACACCAGCTCGAAACTAACAAGACATTGCACCAAATCACTCCTTAACCTTGGCAGGATTTCTGGATCGATCACCTTCTGAGAGATTGCATTGAGGAATGCACATAGCTTCACAATGGCTAATCGAACGTTTTCCGGTAGAAGCCCCCTCAATGCAACCGGAAGCAGTTGCGTCATAATCACGTGGCAGTCATGAGACTTTAGGTTCTGGAACTTTTTCTCTGCCATATTTATTATTCCCTTTATATTCGATGAGAAGCCAGACGGGACCTTCATACTGAGCAGGCATTCAAAGAAGATTTCCTTCTCTTCTTTGGTAAGAGCGTAGCTGGCAGGACCTTCATACTGCTTTGGATGCATGCCGTCTTTTTCATGCACACGTTGCTGTTCCTCCCGTGCCTCCGGTGTATCTTTTGTCTTCCCATACACTCCCAAGAAGCCTAGCAGGTTCACACAAAGATTCTTCGTCACGTGCATCACGTCGATTGCAGAGCGGACCTCTAGGTCTTTCCAATAGGGTAGGTCCCAAAATATAGATTTCTTCTTCCACATGGGTGCGCGTCCCGCATCGTCAGTCGGAATAGATAGTCCGCCAGGACCCTTTCCAAATATTACTTGTAAATCATTGACCATATCAAGTATGTGATCACCAGTACGGAGGGTGGGCTTCTTCCGGTGATCTGCCTCACCTTTGAAATGCTTTCCTTTCTTTCGACATTGATGGTTGGTCGGAAGAAATCGACGATGCCCCAGGTACACATTCTTCCTGCATTTGTCCAAATATATACTGTCGGTGTCATCTAAACAGTGTGTGCATGCGTGGTATCCCTTGTTTGTTTGTCCTGAAAGGTTACTGAGAGCAGGCCAATCGTTGATGGTTACAAACAGCAATGCATGTAGGTCAAATTCCTCCTATTCGTTCTCATCCCACACACGTACACCTCTTCCATTCCATAGCTGTAAAAGTTCATCAACTAATGGCCTTAGGTACACATCAATGTCATTGCCGGGTTGCTTAGGGCCTTGGATGAGCACTGGCATCATAATGAACTTACGCTTCATGCACAACCAAGGAGGAAGGTTATACATACATAGAGTCACAGGCCATGTGCTATGCTTGCTGCTCTGCTCCCCAAAAGGATTAACGCCATCTGCACTTAAACCAAACCATACGTTCCTCGGGTCACCTGTAAAGTCGCTCCACTTTCTCTCGATCTTTCTCCACTGCGACCCGTCAGCGGGTGCTCTCAACTTCCCGTCTTTCTTACGGTCTTTTTTGTGCCATTGCATGAACTCGGCATGCTTTTTGATACATGCAGACGTTTCAACCGTGGTATTATAGGAGCATACCACATCACCTTGGCAGGAACCCTCTTCCCGGTGCGCTGGCCCTCAACATCACCAGGGTCATCTCTTCTGATCTTATACCGCAATGCACCGCATACCGAGCATGCGTTCAAATCCTCGTACGCACCGCGGTAGAGGATGCAGTCATTAGGGCATGCATGTATCTTCTGCACCTCCAGTCCTAGAGGGCATAGAACCTTCTTTGCTTCGTACGTACTGCCGGGCAATTCGTTATCCTTTGGAAGCTTCTTCTTCATTATTTTCAGTAGCGAACTAAATCCCTTGTCAGATACACCATTGTCTGCCTTCCATTGCAGCAATTCCAGTGTGGTACCGAGCTTTCTGTTGTCATCTTCGCAATTTGGGTACAACCCTTTTTTGTGATCCTCTAACATGCGATCGAACTTCAACTTCTCCCTTTCACTTTCGCATTCTCTCTGTGCATCAACAATGACCCGGCGAAGATCATCATCGGGCACATCGTCTGGTTCCTCTTGATCTTCAGCTTCCCCCATTGCAGCATCACCGTATTCAGGGGGCGGGTAGTTGTCGTCATCCTCTTCTTCTTCGTTGTCTTCCATCATAACCCCTCTTTCTCCGTGCTTGGTCCAAACATTATAGTGTGGCATAAAACCCTTCTGAAGCAGGTGGAAGTGAAGGGTTTTAGAGTTGGAGAAAGCCTTCATATTCTCACAGACAGTATATGGACAATGCATAAAACCATTCTGCTTGTTTGCCTCAGCCGCTTCGAGAAAATTATGCAGGCCCTCAATATACTCGGAGGTGCGTCGGTCACCGTACATCCATTGCCGGTTCATCTGCGTGCATATCATGAATAGAGAAGTGACCAAATTAATAGAAATTCATCATCACATTAAAGCCAAAGTACAGTAGTGACCAAAATAAATACATAACGTTCATACATAGTTCTCATTATTGAACAACATATAGCTCTCTAGAGCATCTAATTAAAACATACATTGAAACTAGAAAATTTAAATGCAACAACAAATGCGATCATAACCGCAACTAAGGTACCAATTGATCCAACGGCATAATGATACCAAGCCTCAGTATGAATGGCATATTTTCTAATCTTTCTAATCTTCAAGCGCATTGCATCCATCTTGATCTTGTGATCGTCGACGACATCGGCAACATGCAACTCCAACTTCATCTTCTCCTCTTCAACTCTTTGTAATTTTTCTTTCAAGTAATTGTTTTATTTTTCAACCAAATTTAACTTCTCGACAAGAATTTCTATGTCGGTTGGAATTTCCGGTTCACATACCTCCTAGATTAAAAAATCCATGTCACGTTGGTCGGCATAATTGTCATAAACACTAAATAAAACAAATAGTTATAAAAGATAATATATACCACATCCGAATCATAGACCGGACGAGGGCAAATGAATAGAGAAGTGAATAGAGAAGTGATCAAATGTTATTATTGAAAAAATAAATACATAAAGTTCACACATAGTTCTCATAGAACAACATATAGCTCTCTAGAGCATCTAATTAAAACATAAATTGAAACTAAGATACAACTATGTAAAACATTTAAATGCAACAACAAATGCGATCATAATGGCAACTAAGGTAACAATTGATCCAACAGCATAATGATACCAAGCCTCATTATCAATGGCATATTTTCTTATCTTTCTAATCTTCAAGCGCATTGCATCCATCTTGATCTTGTGGTCATCGACGACATCGGCAACATGCAACTCCAACTTCATCTTCTCCTCCTCAATTCTTTTCAATTTTTCTTTCAAATCCTCGTTTTCTTTTTCAACTAAATTTAACCTCTCGACAAGAGGGTCGGTTGGAATTTCCGGTTCACATACCTCCTAGATAAACACATCTATGTCACGTTGGTCAGCATAATTGTCATAAACACTAAATAAAACAAATAGTTATAAAAGATAATATATACCACATCCGAATCATAGACCGGACGAGGGCCGACGTGGGCGGATACCATGACCATGGCACTATATAATAACAAACAATAATAAAAGTAAGAAAATTACACAAGTATCTATCTAAATGATACAAGTAAGAACTTTTTTCTTTTAGAAAGAAGATAAGAAGAAGAGGCTAACCACGGTGGTGCCGGCGCCGAGATGGACGCGGGCGATCGACGGCGGTGAGGACGGGGACGGGACAGGACGGACCGCCAAACCTAAACAAATCTTGAGAAAAATGGAGCTTGGACAAGGAGCTTCGAGAGCAGAAAGCTTAAGTGTGTCTCGGGCATTTCATCGAACACCTCATGTGCCTAGGAGGTGAGCTAGAGCACCACAAAGCTCTCCCCTCGCCGGCCAAAAAAACAGAGCAGTGTGGAGTGCTCTGCTCGCTGGCGAGGGGGTATATATAGGCATCTCATTGGTCCCGGTTCGTGGCTGGAACCGGGACTAAAGGATCCCCTTTGGTCCCGGTTCCAGCCACGAACCGGGACCAATGGTTGTGGGCCAGGAACGAGGCCCATTGGTCCCAGTTCGTGTCTGGAACCGGGACCAAAGGGGTCATACGAACCGGGACCAATGCCCCACAAGGCCCGGCCGGCCCCCTGGCCTCACGAACCGGGACCAATGCCCCCATTGGTCCCGGTTCGTGAGTGAACCGGGACTAATGGGCTGGCCCGGCCTGGACCAAAGCCCTCTTATGTACTAGTGATTCACTGTTAACTGAAAATAGGAAAGTACACTACATTGATTAGTAGAAGTGTTCATTTTTCTTTATTTGTTTTGTGTTCTGTTATGTTAACTCAAATTGTAGAGACTTACTACAAAATTACTTTAAAGTCTTTACTGTAATTTTTCTGGTAACTGAACTAGGATTGAAATTTCATTTGTTTTATAGTTTGGATGAAGACATTTGGGAAGTAAGGATCCATTTTGATGCAAGAGAACCATTGGAAAGGAAGCTGTCCAGTTCAGATATTACTTATCTGAATTTGGTTGCACTGATGGAAACACAAGGATTTCATGCATATGATTGTTTGTATAACATTTCAGATCCATCTTTAGGAGAGAAAGGGCTTGATTTGGTAGATAGTAATGCTGAATTACTGATGATAAAGAAGACTCTAAAGAGGAAGGATACTTTGGTGCTTAATTTGCTAGCTAGGGCTTGTCCACCACCTGTTAGTGAATTTGTGAGGCAACAATGTGATGAGCAAGATTTGTCCACTATTGTGTACCAGGAGCCTGTTGTGTTTGATCTGAGTGAGACTCCTGTCTTAGCTGTTGATCAGCAAGGAGTAGTGATTGAAAGTCAGTGTAGCAGCTCTACCACACCTCATCCTCCTGGTGTTTGCACACAAGAAAGCAAGAATGTGAGTGAAAAGTTGAAAGCTGTTTTGGAAGAAGAAGAAGAGGGATATCAGGGATATGATGCATATGAGGAAAGTGATGCTTCTGCCTCCGATGAAGATGGTCAACCATGAATTGACCCTTATTATATGTGTGATGATGAAGATGTAGAGGTGGAAGAGGGAAAGAGACAGAGAGAGAGAAGTATTAGAGGAAGAATCAGATGATGAACAATCAGAAGAGGAAGAAGAACTGCATTATGAGGGTGACACTGAAGTTGATGAGCCATTTGAGGTAGAGGAATATAACACATTGGGATCAGAACAAGAACAAACTATAGCTGTACCTGTAAACAAGAAGCAGAAGCTGCCAGTTAGAAGAGGACCAACAACAAGGTCACATTCTAGTAAGTTACCAGATGTTGAACCTGATTTCAAACCTTCACCAGATGAAGAAGAGAAGGATTTGGTTAGGGAGAGTGATGATGATGGTTTTGAGCCACTATCATTTGTCCTACCAAAGAAAAGGAAGAGTAGGGCAAAGAAGAGGCCTGCTAGGAAGTGGTACAATGAGAAAATGGACCAACCACATCAACAACTATGTCTGCAGTTGTGTTTTAGGGATCAACATCAATTCAGAGATGCTTTGTTGAATTTACACATCACTCAGAGCAGGAATTTCAAGTGTCATAGGAATTCGTATAAGAGGATAATCGTGGATTGTAGAGAAAAAAATGCCAGTTCTTTATGGTGGCAGAAGTTATAAAAGGGGAGAAAACCTTTGTAATTAAGAAGATGAGACTAGAGCACACTTGCCCTAGTAGTACTGAGACCACCAGGGTGAGTGCTAAGTGGCTAGCACAGAAATATGAGCACCTCTTCAGACCTGATCCAACTACTGGCATTCAGACTATAATTGATGCCTGCATGAAAAAATATGGTGTAGATGTGCCCAAGTCCATGGCATACAGGGCAAAGAACATAGCTATTGAAGCTGTGTTAGGAGATCACAAGAAGCAATATCCTAGGCTTAGAGACTATGTTCAGACTGTCATGGACACAAACCCTGGGAGTAGAGTAGTAGTCACTACTGTTACACCAACACCAACTGAAAAAATTCCCCACCCAGGCCCCAAATTTCATGCCATGTTCTTTTGCATCAATGGAGCAAGGGAGGGGTTTCTCAAGGGGTGCAGGCCATTCATTGGTTAGTTTATGAACCTTGTGCAGCACTTACATATTGTATCTCATTTAAATGTATTTAATTTATTGAAATGTTGGTTATGCAGGTGTTGATGGATGCTTTATTAAGCTCACTATTGGTGCTCAACTCCTTGCCGCCACTGGTAGAGATGGCAACAACAATATATATCCACTGGCATTTGGCATAGTTGGACAAGAGGACACACCTAGTTGGTGTTGGTTTCTACACCAACTCAAAATTTGCCTAGGGGGAGAAGTGGGACAGTTTGGACCATATACTATAATGTCAGATAGACAAAAGGTATGTTTATGCATATTTCATTTTGTTTTGCACAAGTGTCTACATTGGCTTGCATCACTTCAATCTGTCTTCTAGCTTGTAGCTTAGACTTGTTAAATTGTGTGTATCAGGGGTTACTGAATGCAGTGAATGCTGTGTTTCCAAAATGCAACCAAAGATTCTGCCTTAGACATTTATATGCAAATTTCCAGAATGCTGGGTTTAGGGGGGAAGATCTTAAGAAGTGCATGGATAATGCTAGCTATGCCTACAATGAACACAAATTTAATATTGCAATGAATGATCTCAGAGATGAAAGTGAGGAAACTTGGAATTGGCTTACAGCAATACCAAAAAATATTGGGCAAGGCATGCATTTGACACAAATTGAAAGACTGACTTGGTAGTGAACAACTTGTCTGAGGTGTTCAACAAGTACATTCTAGATGTTAGGAGAAAACCTATAAGGACAATGTGTGATGGGATAAAAGACAAGCAGATGGTGAGGTGGCATAGGAACAGAGAGAGTGGAAAGACAACAAGATGGATGATAACACCTCATTACAGTGAGAAACTAGAGATTGAGAAGGAGAGGGCCAAATACTGCAAGCTAATACAAGCTGGGGTGAACTTATGGCAAGTTACAAGTGGGCTGCAAACACATGCTGTCAACTTGGAAGCTGAGACTTGTGGATGCAGGAAGTGGGACCTTAGTGGCATCCCATGCAACCATGCCATCTCTGCAATAAACAAGGCTAAAAGGTCTCCAGAGGATTATGTCAGCAAATTCTTCAAGAAAGAATTTTATGTGGCAGCTTATGAACCAATGATCTTTCCTATTCCTGGTGAGCATGATTGGACAAGGACCCCTGGTCCAAACATAGAACAACCTGCATTTAAAGTGAAGAGAGGAAGAAAGAAAGAAAATAGGATCAAGGGCAAATTTGAAGTACCAAAGCCAAAAGACACTTCAAGAATGGGGACCATAACATGTGGCAATTGTGGTCTCCAAGGGCATAGGTACACAAGCTGTCTTAAACAGTTGAATCCTGAGCTAGCTTTGAGGAAGAACAAACATGTGGTAATAAATGTGGAACCCTTCAAGTATACTATTTTTTCCTTTCTTGTACATTTCTTTCCTTCCAGTATTATTAACTGTTTTCCCTGTGAATGCAAGGCTACTCCAAGCAACTCACAACCAAGAGCTACTGTCATGCTCCCACACCACCATCAACACAAGCAAGAGATGCTGCTCCTACTCCTACACCAGCACCAACACAGGCAAGAGCTGCTGCTCCAACTCCTACACCACCACCATATGGCAGAGGAGGAGCTGGCAGAGGAGGAGCTGGCAGAGGTGCTGGCAGAGGAGGAGCTGGGAGAGGAGGAGCTAGGAGAGGTGCTGGCAGAGGATGTGCTGGCAGAGGTGTTCCAAGGCCATTCAATACCCCTAGGCAATCTGCCTCCACTTCTGGTGCTATTCCTACTGATGGTACACACAGTGGATGGATGGCCTACTTCACTGGTAGTGGTGCTGGAAGATCTGCCATGTAATGTTGAACTGATGTTGTTAGTTTGTTGTTAGTTTGGTTCATGGTACAATGTGCTGTTATGCTACAAAGTGATGCTGAACTTTTGTTATGTGGATGCTTATGTTGATGATTATGTTGATGGATATGTTGTTATTTGTCCAAGGATATGTTGATCATCATATGTTGATGATTATGTTGATGGATATGTTTTTATTTGTCCAAGGATATGTTGGTCATCATATGTTGATGGATATGTTGTTATTTGTCCAAGGATATGTTGATCATTATATGTTGATGATTATGTTCATGGGTATGTTGTTATTTGTCCAATTACATGTTGATCATCATATGTTGTTATTATGTTGATATATTATGGATCATGGTTTAGGGTTCCTCGGGGTCGATGAAACCACCAAAACCCATCACTGAGGGTTTAGGGTTCCTCGGGGTCGATGAAACCACCAAAACCATCACCGAGGGTTTAGGGTTCCTCGGGGTCGATGAAACCACCAAAACCCATCACTGAGGGTTTAGGGTTTCTCGAGGTCGATGAAACCACCAAAACCCATCACTGAGGGTTTAGGGTTCCTCGGGGTCGATGAAACCACCAAAACCCATCACTGAGGGTTTAGGGTTCCTCGAGGTCGATGAAACCACCAAAACCCATCACTGAGGGTTTAGGGTTCCTTGGGGTCGATGAAACCACCAAAACCCATCACTGAGGGTTTAGGGTTCCTCGGGGTCGATGAAACCACCAAAACCCATCACTGAGGGTTTAGGGTTCCTCGGGGTCGATGAAACCACCAAAACCCACCAAAACAACTCACAATTAATACTAAGAACTCACAAATAATACTCAACTCACAAATAACCTAAACATCACCAATCACAAATGTTACAAGCACAAAGCTCACAATTACCATAAACCTAACAATTACCATAAACCTCACAATTCACAAATACATAGTGGAGTTCAAATGCTTAGTTCAACATACTAGAACCATGGTTCACAAATACATAGTGGAGTTCAAATGCTTACAATCATCCTTTGCTCACAAAGGATGGATAGCACCATTAATAGATACATACATAGCCAGAGTCTTAGAATTAGTACAACCATACAGTACACAACCAAAGTTAACTAGGTCACTGTTGTTCCATCCTACCCAAAAGGTCAGCAATGCACACTACTCTATTCATCTTGTTCATTTCTCTAAGATGGCTAGGATGTCCTTCAGCTTCAGCTTGAGCTTCTCCTCTCCTTTCATCAGCTCAGCAATCTGATGCTCCAACTGGCCATTCTCTTCACTATGCACTTCCTTTCCCTTTAGCAGATCACCAATCTGAAACTTCAACTCCAGCTTCTCTTGGGTAAGCTTCTCCTCAGACTTTGTGAGCTCTGCATTCTTCAACTCCAATTTCTCCATAGCTTCACTGTGCACTTGCTTCTCTTTCAGATGCTTCAACTTCAAGTTCTGGATGACAATTGCTTGA
The DNA here is from genome assembly GCA_039707655.1 of Elymus sibiricus. NCBI lineage: Eukaryota > Viridiplantae > Streptophyta > Magnoliopsida > Poales > Poaceae > Elymus > Elymus sibiricus. The sequence goes on from CM077671.1 coordinate 486,758,998, forward strand.
GCTCTTGTCAAGTTAACCAGGAGTTGATACTTGTCATTAAGATGCTTGTGATATGCATCTTTCTTTGCCATCTATCCTTTCATATCAGCCACCAGTTCACTTCTGCATTGCTGCTGATAGGTTAGGTTAGACTGCAGATAACTGAAATCAATCACCCTTTCCTCCTGGAAATCCATCAGTTCATGCACATCTTTAACTAACTTGTCATAGTTGGCATCCAGAGTATTCTTCTCTTCTGTTAGATGGTGAATTTTCAAAGCACTTGCAAGATTATCAGTCACCCTAGCATCCTTGGCATCTTCATACATTACCCAAAGCTTCAACAGTGCATTCTGCATTGTTATGGGCCACTGGTGATCAACCCATTCAACAAAACCACAATTTTCCCCTTCCTGGAAAAATATCAAAATATCTAGTGAGTTCATAATATGGATAACAACATGTGCATCCCAAAATTAAAAGACTTGTGCCATTCAACAAAACCACAACATGATCTACAGTTTACTAAATAGCAATTGAAGCTTTAAAATTCTGTTGTTCTTTGTTCAACAACAATATGATATGCACTTAATTAAACAGTGATTATATCCTAAGATTCTGGTCATGTAATTTATTAACAGGAACTATAGATCTCAAATTCAATTAGATCATAAGTAGAGTAATTCCTCTAACAGCAACTATAATACTCAAATTCTCCACTTTTTGCACAGCAAGAAGAGCTCTGAAATTCTCCTGTTCTTTGTTCAACAGCAAGATGATATGCACAGAAGTACATACTAAGTGTAGCTCTGAAATTCTGATATTGTGCTTTTATTGAACAATAAGTAGAGCACTTTCTGTAACAGCAATTAGAGCATAAGATTTTAATCTTGTGATTTATTTAACAGTCAGCAACTATAGTAAAAATTCATTATAAAATAGAAGACACACATCACATCACAGCAACATCCAAGTAAGAAGACACACATCACAACACAGCAACATCCAACTAAGAAAGACACACATCAAGGACACAATCAACTAAGAAAGAAACTTACAGGCTCTGCACATGCTAAGAACCTTCTCCCTGTGTCTGTGCCTTCAAATGCTACACATCTCTTCGATGCCTTGCCATGCTTCTCACGGAACACCATTATATCAAGCTCAAGCCCATGGTAATCCGGGTCCTCAACTGAAACTGACACCTGCACAAGCTCATACACATTCACTCCACTGCCAAACGATGAGGAAGAAACCAAATCAAAAGAAATCCCCAAATAAAAAGAAACCTAAACAGAAAAATCCCCAAAAATCCTAACCCTAACCCTAACCCTAGCTTGAATGAGCTCACCTGGTAAAGCCTATCGGTGGAGGAGGTGGAGGAGTGAATGTACGGGAGGCTTGACTGGTCATCGCTGCTCTCGTCCTCGAAAACCATGGCGGTGGCGGCGGTGCGGTGCTGCCGGCGCTCGGGACCGTCAGCGAGGAGAGTGGTGGGGTGGGGAGAGGGGAGAGTGGTCGGGTGGGGGAGGAGGGGAGAGGCCGACCGGGGTAAGAGAGCGACCGAGCCAGACTCGTCCTCGTCAGCGCGCGGGCACGCGCCTATTGGTCACCGTGGCACCTGACGAGTGGGCCCGACATGTCAGATTGAGCGTCAATACATATAAAACACAAGTTTAGCCTTATTTGCAAAAACTTCGCACAAGTTGTACTGACATGGAAAAATTAGCAATCATGGTATGAATCTGCACATTCTGCCCCAATTGTGGTACTTCTGTGCAATTAACTCAAATCGATTGTACGCAAGCGGGAAACACTTTGGTTCAGGCGGGTAATTTATCATGGGTGTGAAGCCATGGAGGCGACTGATGCTAGCGATTTACAGCCGCCTAAACTAAAGCATTTTCCATATCTATATCTATCTCTACTCTTAACTGTTCAGTTGGTGAATAGCATTCTGGTTTTTTTCGTCTCACCTCTCATCACCACCCTGCACATTGGTTTTTTCATCTTCCAATGAAAACTTTTCTAATCTTTCCAAGTTTCCTAACCAGCCATGTCACAAATGGCAGGAACCAATGATATGTTACCAAACAATGAAATTCAATTATGTGGCAATTAATTTTGAATTCTAACTTTCCTAACACGTGGATCCTTTCTAACAATCAAATCTCTATTATTAAATGACAATCAATATGTATTCGTCGTTGATACCCAGCCCCTCCTCCAACGAAGTCATCTCTGTCTCCAATTTTTTCTGTTTTTTCATCGGAGACCGTGAGCGGACCGGTGACGAGTCTCTACTCTTAAATGCTTAGTTGGTGAATTGCATCCATGTTTTTTTCGCCCACCACTTTCGTATGTTTTTTTTTCGCCCACCACTTTCGCATGTTTTTTTTGTATCTCCTCCCACCACCTCTCCCATCTGGGTTCATCGGTTTATTTTTCTTTCCACTTGTTATTACAACCAGGACTTTCCTAATTTGGACTGGCCCATTTGACATGTGCATTAATTCAATGATATCTACACTTTCCGAAAATAATGTCATGCATTAATTCGTTCAAATCCTATCACTAATTACCAAAACTATCGTGTGCGGTTTTTTATTTCCAAATCACATAACTATCACTCCATACCAAAACGAATCATTACTTATCAAATCAAATCACTACTTGAATTCCATAATCAATCTCTATTGGAAGTTGCCTAAAGGGGAGTTGGTAGCCTGATATTCGCTTAATTTTTGTTCGGTTTTTTCCGTCCCACTTCGTTCGTTCGGCTCCATCGAATGAAAGCAACCAGACCCCGTCGATCCTCCTCCCTGATATGTCTCCATCGTATCTACTTTTCCAAACTCTTTTGCCCTTGTTTTGGACTCTAATTTGCATGATTTGAATGGAACTAACCCGGACTGACGCTGTTTTCAGCAGAATTGCCTTGGTGTTATTTTTGTGCAGAAATAAAAATTCTCGGATTGACCTGAAAATTTAATGAGAATATTTTTGGAACTAATAAAAAATATTGGCGAAAGAATCAAGCCAGGGGGGTCCACCTGTTGGCCACAAGCCAGGAGGGCGCCCCCTAGGGCGCGCCCTGGTGGTTTGTGGGCCCCCCGTGGCTCCTCCGGCCTCAATTCCAACTCTATATATTCACATCCATGGAGAAAAAAATCAAGGAGAAGAGTTCATCGCGTTTTACGATACGGAGCCGCCGCCACCTCCTGTTCTTCCTCGGGAGGGCAGATCTGGGGTCCGTTTTGGGCTCCGGAGAGGGGAAATCGACGCCGTCGTCATCACAACCATCCTTCATCACCAATTTCATGATGCTCTGCGCCGTTCGTGAGTAATCTCATCGTAGGCTTGCTGGACGGTGATGGATTGGATGATATTTACCATGTAATCGAGTTAGTTTTGTTAGGGTTTGATCCCTAGTATCCATTATGTTCTGAGATTGATGTTGTATGACTTTGCTATGCTCAATGCTTGTCACTAGGGCCCGAGTGCCATGATTTCAGATCTGAACCTATTATGTTTTCATGAATATATATGTGTTCTTGATCCTATCTTGCAAGTTGTAGACACCTATTACGAGTTATGATCCGCATCCCCCAGGGTGACAATAACTGGGATTCTTTCCGGTGATTACCGTAGTTTGAGGAGTTCATGTATTCACTAAGTGCTAATGCTTTGGTTCGGTTCTCTATTAAAAGGAGGCCTTAATATTCCTTAGTTTCCATTAGGAACCCGCTGCCACGGGAGGGTAGGACAAAAGATGTCCTGCAAGTTCTTTTCCATAAGCACGTATGACTATATATGGAATACATGCCTACATTACATTGATGAATTGGAGCTAGTTCTGTGTCACCCTATGTTATAGCCGTTGCATGATGAATGCCATCTGACATAATTATCCATCACTGATCCATTGCCTACGAGATTTTCACATATTGATCTTTGCTAAGTTACTTTTCCGTTGCTACTGTTACAATCACTACAAAACTGCTACTGTCACTTTGCCATTGTTACCGTTACTTCCATACTGCTTTGCTACTGAATACTTTGCTGCAGATACTAAGTCTTTCAGGTGTGGTTGAATTGACAACTCAGCTGCTAATACTCGAGAATATTCTTTGGCTCCCCTTGTGTCGAATCAATAAATTTGGGTTGAATACTCTACCCTCGAAAACTGTTGCGATCCCCTATACTTGTGGGTTATCAAGACCTTTTTCTGGCGCCGTTGCCGGGGAGCATATCTCTATTATCTGAGTCACTTGGGATTTATATCTGTTGATCACTATGAAGAATTTGAAAGATGCTAAAACCAAGATCTACCCCTCTACTACGAGGACAGGTAAGGAACTGCCATCTAACTCTGCACTAGATACACCTTCTGTTATGAGTAAATTTGTGACACCACCACCTGCTATTGATTCTGATATGTCGCAAGTAGTTGATGATTCCACTTCTGCTATGCATGATGCTTATGATGATACTTTGCTTGATACTACTGTGCCACTGGGTGAATTTCTTGATGAACAAATTGCTAGAGTCAATGCTGCAACTGATGATATTTCTGAAACTGATGAAATTATTGAAACTGAACACTATGAGACACCTGCTAGACCTAGCTCTCCTTGATATGAATTGCCTAATATACCTAAGGGTTAGGTTATGGAGGGAGAGGTAGCTAGGGAACTTCTTGCTTGTAAGGATAGAGATGATCTTAAGAAATTACTATGCAAGTGGAAAGAAAAATCTTTGAATGCTAGAATGGAATATGATCCTAAGTTTGCTACTTCACCTATCTTTGTTACTGATAAGGATTATGAATTCTCTTTCGATCCTGAGTTAATTACTTTGGTTGAATCTGATCCTTTCCATGGTTATGAATCTGAAACTGTTGTGGCACATCTTACTAAATTGAATGATATAGCCACCCTATTTACTCATGAGGAAAAAAATCGTTATTACTATATTCTTAAGTTGTTTCCTTTCTCATTAAAGGGTGATGCTAAGATATGGTTTAATTCTCTTGCTCCTGGTTGTGTGCGTAGTCCCCAGGATATGATATATTACTTCTCTGAAAAGTATTTTCCTGCCCATAAGAAACAAGCTGCCTTGCAGGAAATATTTAACTTTGTGCAAATTGAAGAAGAGAGTCTCCCACAAGCTTGGGGGAGGCTTCTTCAATTACTTAATGCTTTGCCTGATCATCCTCTCAAGAAAAACGAAATACTTGATATCTTTTATAATGGACTAACCGATGCTTCTAGGGAACACCTAGATAGTTGTGCTGGTTGTGTTTTGAGCGAACGAACTGTTGAACAAGCTGAACTGCTATTGAATAATATATTGAGCAATGATAATGATTGGTCTATTCCCGAACCACCTCCAAAGACAACTCCGAAGAAAAGAGGTATTCTATTTCTCAGTCCTGAAGATATGCAAGAGGCAAAGAAATCTATGAAAGAAAAAGGTATTAAAGCTGAAGATGTTAAGAATCTACCACCTATTGAAGAAATACATGGTCTTGATAACCCGACACAGGTAGTAGATGTAAATTCCCTCCGTAGATTTGATGAAGGTGATACTCCTTAAAATAAGTCTGCTAGCCAATGCTTGGATGAGTTTGATAACTTTATTGTTAAGCAAGAAAATTTCAATGCTTATGTTAGTAGACAATTAAAGCATAATGCTTACATGCTTGATCGCTTAGGTGATTATATGAGTAGAACTGTTAATGATCTTAAGCTTATTAGTAAACATGCTTCCATGGTAACTACTCATGTAGAACAACTACTTAAGGCACAAAATGATTTGCTTAATGAGATGATTGGTAAGAACAATGATCATTCTGTTAGAGTTGTGACTAGAGGTGGTAAAATGACTCAGGAACCTTTGTATCCTGAGGGCCATCCTAAGAGAATTGAGCAAGATTCTCAGAGAATTAATACTGATGCACCTAGTCATCCCAGTAATAAAAGGAAACAGAATGACGATAGGACTTTGCATGCTGCTAGTGAACCTGTTATAGATACACATGAAAACCCAAATGATATTTCTATTTCTAATGCTGAGACACAATCTGGTAATGAACATGAGCCTAGTGATAATATTAATGATGATGTTCATGTTGATTCTCAACCTAGTAATGATAATGATGTGGAGACGGAACCTGCTGTTGATCGTGATAACTCACAACCTAAGAACAAAAGATATGACAAAAGAGACTTTATTGCTAGGAAACATGGTAAAGAAAGAGAACCTTGGGTTCAGAAACCCATGCCTTTTCCTCCTAAGCCATCCAAGAAAAAGGATGATGAGGATTTTGAGCACTTTGTTGAAATGCTTAGACCTGTCTTTTTGCGTATGCGCTTCACTGATATTCTGAAAATGTCTCCTTATGCTAAGTATATGAAAGATATTGTGACAAATAAAAGAAAGATACCGGAAGCTGAGATTTCCACCATGCTTGCTAATTATACCTTTAAGGGTGGAATACCAAAGAAACTAGGAGATCCCGGAGTACCTACTATACCATGCTCTATTAAAGGAAATTATGTTAAAACTGCTTTATGTGACCTTGGAGCTGGTGTTAGTGTTATGCCTTTCTCTTTGTATCGTAGACTTGATTTGAATAAGTTGACACCTACTGAAATCTCTTTGCAAATGGCTGATAAATCAACTGCTTTACCCATCGGTATTTGTGAGGATGTGCCTGTCGTAGTTGCAAATGTTACTATCCTAACAAACTTTGTTATTCTTGATATTCCCGAGGACGATAGTATGTCGATCATCCTTGGTAGACCCTTTTTGAATACTACAGGGGCTGTCATTGATTGCAACAAGGGCAATGTCACTTTTCATGTTAATGGTAATGAGCATACGGTACACTTTCCGAAGAAACAACCTCAAGTTCATAGTATCAACTCCATTGAAAAACTTTCAACGATTATTATTGGAGACTTTGAATTCCCTCTCCCTACTGCCAAAAAGAAATATGATATACTTATTGTTGGGGACATGCATATCCCCATTGAGGTAATCTAGTGTTATTCGAAAATTCTCTGGTTTCGTGTCATTCAAAAAAAGTTTGTCAATAAGACTTGATCAACCTTATTGATGGATTTTTTTTGATGAGCATGAGATGGATGAATTTAGAAAGCACAACCTTATGTACCCAACTTTTACTTTCTGTTCTTTAGACTTAATTTAGTAAAAATGCTATTATTTTTCTGTTTTCTGTTTTATCCGTGCAATAAAAAATGACCTAAAAATAAAAGTTCTCAGAATTCCCTAAAAATTTAGTATGATTTTTTCTGGAATATTTAAGAATTTTTGGCACTGAGAACACATCAGGTGGCTGCACCAGTGGGCCACAAGCCGGCAGGGCGCGCCCACCCCCCTGGGCGTGCCCTGGTGGCTTGTGGGTCCCATGTAGGCCCCCTCACTTATTCCAGCACCCATCCACTTCGTCTTCCTCTAGAAAAAATCCCACCATTGCTCAAACCCGTGTCCTAGCTCATCTTGCTGCCATTTTCGATCTCCTTGTGCAAAGCTCCAGTTGCAAAACTGTTTTGGGGGATTGTTCTTCGGTATGTGACTCCTCCAATGGTCCAATTAGTTTTTGCTCTAGTGCTTTATATATTGCAAATTTTTGTTGCTGTGGTGACCTTGTTCTTGAGCTTGCATGTCAAATTTTTATGGTCCCAAGTAGTTTTGATGCATGATATAGCCTCTAGGCACTTGTGGGAGTAGTTGCTATAAGTTTTGTTGAGTTTTGTTCACCTTTATTTTGAGTCACTAAAAATTTCAGAATTTTTTTAGAGAAAGAAATGATGAGGAGATTGTTAAGAGGATCTTCAAGCCGGGGTTCTAAAGAAAATGAAAATGAGAAGCCCAGATACAATATTCCCCGCACCGCGGAGGTTCGGCCATGTGAATGGCCAAGTGATGCATTCTTGAGGGCGGCTGGAATTTATGAAGATTTCTATTATTTGGCAGAGGATGCAGGCATCACCGACTTCCTCAACGATAAGTGTGACCAGTACCTCCTACTCACTAATATCTTCGTGCAAAACTTTCACTTTTATCCTAGGAAGAATCCTCCCATGGTAGAGTTTTACTTATATGATGTTCCTAAGAAGATGTCACTTTACGATTTTTGCAATGTTTGCAAAATACCTCATGAGGGCAGCATCAGTGAACCACGTCCTAGAGACATGGATGACTTTATTGCCGCAATCACTGTGGAGGAAGAGAGAGGGGTGTCAAAGGCAAGAGCAGCTAGTTTACATTTTCCAGTTCTACGCTATTATTAATTATTTGCGGGGAGATGTTTAGTTAGTCGTGGGGAGAGTGGAAGCCTTAGTGCTCCCGACCTCGCCATTCCATGCCACGCTTTGCTTGCTGATAGAACTTTCAGTCTGGGCGCTATGGTGGCCCAACGGTTGAACTTAAACCGTTCGAAGGGCCCCATATTTGGAGGTATCTATGCATCTCGTCTAGCCAAACACTTTAAGATACCCATCAGGCTTGACGAGGAAGAGGAAATGCTGCTACCTACAAGATATTTAGACTATGATAGTATGGTAGCACATGATTTTATTAGGAAGGATAATGATAGGAGGCTGCTTTACAACTTAGTATTTAGTCAGGGTACTTGTGAGATTATTGCTCTGCCTGCTTCTTCTTTGTTCGATATCCATTCAGGCAGGTACACTATTATGCCGAGGACATCTACAGATATTGGGGTCTGTCGCAACCCCCAGCACCTGAGCCAGCACCAGCCCTTGACCCGTATCATGACCCAGTTTTTCAGTGGGAGCCACAGGAGCTCGCCAACCAGTGGAACCCTCAGTATCCTTCGGAGTATCCAGGAGATGGTTATTTTCAGCCATGGCCATAGACCAACTTAGGCGAAAAGCCTAAGCTTGGGGGAGTACGTATTTCTCACCGACATTACATTCATGTTCACACACTCATCTTAGTAGTCGGTGTTCATACTTTTTCATTGTATCATCCATGGTAGTTTATTTTTTCTTTCCGCTTTCTTCTTGTGTGCTTATTTAACCTTGAGAAAATCCAAAAAAAAAATAGTTCTAGCTTTACCTTTCGGTTTGTTTAGTTGTAGTATTAAAAGAAAACCCAAAAAGATTTCTTGTTCTTCTTTTGCTTGTTGGGAGCTTTCCTGTGTAAATAGTTTTTCTCGTTCTTGTTTTGAAATTTCTTTCTTTGGGTCGTAAGGAGAAGACCACAATGAAAATGATGAGTGGCTCTCATATGCATTATTGTTTATCTTACAGAGAGCCCATATTACCTTGCCTTCTCCTTTAAGTTATTGTTTGCAGATTCCAGCTTAGTCCAATGCACGTGCACTCTTATTATTATTTACACCGTTCGGTCGTGCAAGTGAAAGGCAGTACTGATGATATTTGACGAAGTGATTGAGATGGAGAAAAAGCTGGTATGAACTCGACCTATTTTGTTTTTGTAAATATGATTAGCTCATAGTTCTGGATTCAGCTCATTATGGATGAAACATGTTTGCAATGACAATTAGAGATTATAGTTACTCATGCCATGCTTAATTAGCTAAGAGTGTATAATGGTTTGTCTTGAGTGCCAACATGCATTTTAAAATGGTTGTGATGCAGTATGATAAGATGGTATCCTCCTCTGAATGATTCAAGTGGCTTGACTTGGCACATGTTCACGCATGTAGTTGAAACAAAATCAACATAGCCTCCACGATGTTTATGTTCATGGTGATTTATATCCTACTCATGCTTGCATTCAATGTTGGTTAATCTCAATGCATGTTTATGATTGTTGTCTCTCTCTAGTTGGTCGTTTCCCAGTCTCTTGCTAGCCTTCACCTGTACTAAGCGGGAATACTGCTTGTGCATCCATTTCCATAAACCCAAAGTTGTTCCATATGAGTCCACCATACCTACCTATATGCGGTATTTACCTGCCGTTCCAAGTAAATTTGCATGTGCCAAACTCTAAACCTTCAAGTAATATTCTGTTTTGTATGCCCGAATCGCTCATGTGGTGACTAGGGGCTGTCAGTATCTTCCATGCTAGGTGGGTTATTCTCACGATACGTGTTGATTCACTATCATTCACAAGAAACACTACTGGAATCAGGGTCCTTGCCATCTGCCAGCTCTTTGCCGTCTGCCAGCTGATGGCAAAGAGGTTGTTTGCCGTCTGTCTTGCCAAAGCAGACGGCAAAGAACCAACTGATGGCAAAGAGGGTCTTTGCCATCCGCACTTCTTTGCCGTCTGCTGGCAGACGGCAAAGAACTCTTTGCCGTCTGCCAGCAGACGGCAAAGACTAAAGTGGGCCCCACGGGGCACGTCACTGGCTAGGTCAAGCTCTTTGCCATCTGCCACTTCTTTGCCGTCTGCCAGCAGACGGCAAAGAGGTGAGGATGGGGCCCACAATGTCACGGCGGGGGCGGGCTAACGGTTACCCTCTTTGCCGTCTGCTGGCAGACGGCAAAGAGTTCTTTGCCGTCTGCCAGCAGACGGCAAAGAAATGAACTTAACTTTCGGCCCCGCGCCCCGCGCCTCTCTCTCTCTCTCTCACATCTCTCTCTCCCTCTCTCTCTCAGCGCCGCCGCCCCGCCCTCCCGCCGCCGCCCCCTCCCCGCAGCCCTCCTCCACCACCGCCCCCTCCCCGCGGCCCTTCTCCACCACCGCCGGAGCCAGGCCGCGGCGCCGCCCGCCCCTTCCCCGCGGCCCTCCTCCACCACCTCGGCCCCGTCGCCCCCGCCGCCCCCTGCCCCGCCGCTCCGCCGCGTCGGGTCGCCGGTGAGCAGGCACCCCCGACGACCCAGCTCCGCCCCTCCCCCTCCGCCGCCCCGCGCCGCCGCCTCAACCCCCCCTCCGGTGAGCTCCACCCTCCCCCCTTTTTATGGTTTTTTCTGTTTTTATTAGTTCATATTAGTTAGTTTATATTAGTTAGTTATTAGTTCATATTAGTTAGTATATATTAGGTAGAAAAAACTTAGATAGAAAAGAAGAAAAGAAAAAACCTAGAAGAAAAACAAGAAGAAAAGAAGAAGAAAAAAAAGGAAAAATAAAAAAGGAAAAGAACAAAAAATAATAATAATAAGAAGAAACAGAAGAAGAGGAGGAGGAGAAGAAAAAAGAAGAAGAAGAAGAAGAAAAAAAGAGGAGAGGTGGAGAAGAAGAAGAGGAAAAAAGGAAAGGAAGAAGAAGAGGAGGAGGAGGAGGAGAAGAAAAAAGAAGAAGAGGAAGAAGAAGAAGAAAAAAGAGGAGAGGAGGAGAAGAAGAAGAGGAAAAAGGAAAGGAGGAAGAAGAAGAAGAAGAAGAAGGAAAAAAAAGGAAGAAAATGAAGAAAAGGAAGAAGAGGAAGCAGAAGAAAAGAAAAAAAAGAGGAAAAACCCCGACCCCGACCCCGACCCGACACCCTGACCCCGACCCCGACCCGACACCCCGACCCCGACCCGACACCCCGACCCCGACCCCGCACCGCCCCCCCGCTCCCCGGAGCCCGCCCCGTCGCCGGCCGCCCCGCCCAGCGGACCCAGGCCGCGGCGGCCGCCCTGCCCCGCCCCATCGCCGGAGCCGCGCCGCGTCGCGTCGCCCCGCCCCGCCGCCGGAGCCGCACCGTCGCCGGCGCCAGCTCCCCCCCACCCGCAGCCATCCTCCTCCCTGCAGCCACCTCCCCCCCACCCGCAGCCACCGGAAGGTAAGTCCCCCTCCCCCCTGTTCTTTTTTTTGTATTAGTTAGATAAACCTGGTGCCATGCTTATTTCATGTAGCACACAGTGAGAGCTTAGTATTTGGTGGATTGAAGACCAATTGGGTTCACAATTTTTAACTTGTAGGATTTGAGATTTATTTTGGTTTTAATACTTGGAAGCCTGTGATTCATCTTGTTCACGGATAAAACGATACATCCCCTTGTCGATTTGCTAGGTTCAACACCTTTAATCTAATATAGGTTTTATATTTGTCTTCCTCAGAACATAGAGCATTTATTGTTTATTATTGCAGCATATATTCTTTACTTTTTTTTCTTCCTATTTTTACAAAGCTAATAGTATCATGAAACACCACGATATTTTAAGGAACAATGTCTAATTTGCAAAGTTTGGCACAACATGTATCATTTATAGCTTGCCAGAACTAAGCTAAGGCAAAGTGCAGCTTGCTACAGATGTGTGAGTAAGAAAAATAGGCCACAAGCATGGAAGATTAAGCAAAAAGTCAAAAGTTTGTGACAGAAAGCCATATTAAAGTGCAGTAATGTTTATAATGCATATTAGACACACACCTAAAAATCTGTGACTAGTCTAAGGTTAGGCATAGCAAACTGTGGCTGGGAACCACATATGCCCTTGGTTTCATCGTTTTGTGGATCATTGAGCATATGCTGGTACTATGACTGGAGCTGTCTTAGTCTGTCTTTCTGGAGCTCAAAATAGGTAGTGAACAGCATAACCCAGCTGGACTATTTTTGTCTGCTTCCCAACATAAATAATAAATAGATTGTAGTTTCCCCCATAAGAGAGAAATATGACATGAACGGTGAGTTATCAATAATTTTTGGGTTCACTACAACACGACGAAGGTGGGAGGAGAGCACGGTATATTATTTTGGGGTGGCGTCGAGGAGGCAAGGACCCACTATCTTGATGACAAAGGGAGGGGGCAAACTGTCTCCGCCCTTATCCCCTTAGAGGGAGAGGTTAGGAGAGAGCAAACCATGTCTTATAGCCTTAGAGAGAGAGAGAGTTTAGGAGAGAGCAAACCATGTCTTATAGCCTTAGAGAGAGAGGTTAGGAGAGAGCAAATCAAGTCTTCTTCACAAGACGTGCGGTGCACGTGCACGTTTACTAGTTTAGGTAATAGGAGTAAGATTTAGGAGAAGAAAAAGGAAAGAAGAAGAGAAGAAGAAAAGAAGAAAAATGAAAGAAGAAGAAGTAGAAGAAAGATAGGAAATAAAAGAAAAGGACACCCCGACACCCCGACCCCGACCCGACACCCCGACCCCGACACGGCACCCCGACCCCGACACCCCGACCCCGACACGGCACCTCGACCCCGACACCCCGACACCACGACACCCAGACACGACACCCCCGACACCCCGACACCCCGACCCGACACCCCGACCCCGACACGGCACCCCGACACCACGACACCCTGACCCGACACCCCGACCCGACACCCCGACCCCGACACGACACCCCGACCCCGACACGAAACCCCGACACCACGACCCCGACACCACGACACCCCGACACTTAAATTAAGTATTCAATTTTTTAGGTATTCAATTTTTTATTATGTTCATGATGATGATACACTTAAATTGTATACATATTATTCATGTCAGGTATTCATTCTTTTTATGTTGTACTAATTTCGTTTACTCTTTGTCATTGCAGGTGTTGACAGATGGTGGGCGCGGGTCGAGAGCGCTCCGAGGCTCCTACCTCGGTGCTTGGTGGGAGGGGTAGTTCCATTCCACCCCATAGCCTCCGGAGAGCGCTGGATCTCAGTATGCAGACATCACCGGCGGTCGCTTCTTCTTCGGCCGGGAGAGGTCGGGGGGGGGGGGGAAGAAGGCTGGTAGAGGTGGACGTGGCGGCGGGAGAGGTAGGAAGGCTGCTACTGTGCCTTCCTCGCCGCCACCCCCAGCTGATTCACCCGACCACAGGAGTGCTCCGTCTGAGATGGAGCCGCCTGAGGTGGACCCGTCTCAGACTCCGGTCCACGAGCCTCGGGCCGACGAGCCTATGGCAGACGCGCCTACGGCCGACGAGCCTCGGGCCGACGAGCGTCGGGCCGACGAGCCTTCGTCCCACGAGACTCCGGAGCTCAGCAGGGATCACGCTGAGTTGCAGCGGAACCCATGGGCGGACTCGACGGAGTCGAGTGGCCGTGCTGAGGGTGGCTATAGTTCTGATAGCTATAGCGAGGGTGAGTGGGTTGAGGGGCGCAAAGTCTACCAGCGTGGTGGTACAAAGCTCCCGCCCACCCCGGCGACCCCCGACCAGAGGTGGTTGATTGCGCCTAACGGGGACAAGTAAGTGCATTTACTCTTTTTTAACCTTTTGCCTTCACGTTTCTTCGAATATCTAATGCGTTGGCCTTATCATACTGCAGGTCTTGGACACACGAGCCTCATGTCCGCACGCCCAACAGTGTCCTTGGTGTGATTTGTCGCCAGACCTTCCCGGGGTGGGTCACGTTGCCCGGTGAGGGCCGGGTTCGAGAGCTAGGAATGACCTGGGAGCACTACTTGGCTGCCCCGGCCCCGCCGGGGCATCGGATCGGCGATGTCGAGTGCCACAAGGTAGCCGACATTGTGATCCCGACGTTTTGGGTAATTTCTCCTTTGCCGTCTACGTTGTGTTTCCTTCTTTGATTGGCAACCCTAGTGATTGTACTAATCCGTGTTTTCTTGTTTTATTGTAGACCTTCTACAGGTGTGCTGAGGGACAGGAGGAGGCCGCGGCTCGGGTTATCGACAACGAGTGCAGGCGCCTACTTCAAAACTTTCGGCACGAGGCTCGGACGCAGGCTGTTCGAGACTACTTCGCCTCAGCTGGTATTAGGAGGAAAAGAGAGAAGTGCCGCGTCAAGTTTCTGAGTAAGGAGAAGTACATGAAGGTAATTACCTATTATTAAGGCCTTGTACTTAGTTTCCTTGATTTGATTAGTAGGCGTAGCGCTCAAATTTCTCTTGCTTAACTTAGGTGCCCCCGAGATGGTGTGCGGATAGGATGGACTGTTGGGAGGCGTTGGTGGATGAGTGGTGCTCTCCCCAATGGTGCTCCACCCACGACACTGCAAAGGACAAGCGTGGCAAAATGAAAGGTGTCCCACACCATCTAAGCAGCGTCAACCTACATCAGTACGGGGAAAACTGGGTATGTGGTTTGCTTCATGATTCATGCAAATTTATTCTTCATGCTAGCTTGAGCCCTCAACTAATACTCTGTTCCTCTCTTTTAGGGGCGAGAGAACAAGGCTCCAGTGCCACAGCTGTTCGACCTCTATGCCATGTCCAATACTGCCTCGTACAAGAAGGCCAAGGCATTCTCTGAGTCTGACCTCGATGATCCAGATAAATTCAGCAACCGCGCCTCCCACCACAAGCTTGTGAGGTACAGAGACGAGGGGAAGGCTAGGAAAGAGCCGGACTTTAACCCAAGCCAGCAACCTCTTGATCCAGAGCTGGTGATGATATCTGGTGGCGGGAGGCAGCATGGCTCGTTAGCCATTGGGAATGGACTGATACGTTGTAGTAGCACTCTCCCGCAGATCAAGAAGCGCCAGACCAGCTCCGATCCTGAGATATTGCCTCGTGCACGGCCAGTGGTGCTCGAATTCAAGGTTAGTTATACGGACTCAGATACCTTTCCTTCATTACATTGTGTGTGCGGCCGTCGATGATTACAATGCTAACGAGTGGTGTTGCAGGCTGCTATTGAGGCAGAGAGAGCGAAGACCCAGGCGCTTCTAGAGGAGAGGGTCCGGCAGGCGGCGGAGAGGGAGAGGGAGCTTGAGGACAGGATGGCTAATGCGTTGGAGGAGGAGAGGAACCGGAACATGATGGCTAACCGGGCCCTATACGAGATGTTCGCGATAAGTTTCTTCTGCATATTAGCCAAATCATGCACGTAATGTTCCTTACAGTAGTATCTAATATGACTGACTCGTCAAAACCAAATGTGCAGACCCTGTGCGAGAAGACCGGCACGACCCCTCCGCCGATGCCAGTCATTGCTCCGGCGGGCACGGTGAGTTTCATTTGAATGGTCATTAGTTACTAGTCTTCACATTTGAGTTGCATCATGCTAACGATACATTGGAAATGATCTTTGGTGCAGCATAACTCCTGACAAGCATCGACCGATCCTCCTCCGTCAGCCACTGGCGTGACCGGTCCTACAACTACACCTACAACTACACCTCCGTGATGACGGTAAGTTTTCGCAAGTGTTTAGCATAACAAATGCGTACTTAGCTTAAGAAATGACCTATTTATCTCCAAAATGCCGTATACTTAGCTTAGTTTCCTCGAAAATGACATTATAACCTTACTTAGCTCCAAAATGACCAATTTTACCATCGATAGCTCTCAAATGACCTATACTTAGCTTAGCTTAAGAAATGACATATTTAGCTCTAAAATGACCTGTACGTAGCATTATTTCCTCCAAAATGACATAATAACCTTAATTAGCTCCAAAATGACCAATTTTACCACGGATAGCTTAGCTTAGCTTAAGAAATCACCTATTTAGCTCCAAAATGACCTATTTAACCTAGGAAAGCTCTAAAATGACATATACTTAGCATTTATTCCTCCAAAAATGAATTTATATGGTTAGCTAGCTCAAAAATGACATAATAACCTTAATTAGCTCACAAATGACCTATTTAACTTAGGATAGCTCTAAAGTGACCTATACTTAGCATTTATTCCTCCGAAATGACTCAATATGCTTAGCTAGCTCAAAAATGACATAATATGCTTAAGAAATGACCTATTTAGCTCCAAAATGACTTAATATGCTTAATTAGCTCAAAAATGGCATAATTACCTAGGTTAGCTCTGAAATGACCTATACTTAGCTTATTTAGTTCATTTATGACATACTTAGCATATTTAGGTCAAAAATGGCCTATTTAACCAGGTTAGCTCTAAAATGACACAAGTAAGCAATAAGAAGAAGAAAAAGAAAGAGAAGAAAAATTCTTCTTCTTCTTCTTCTTCTTCTTCTAGTCTTCTTCTTCTTCTTTTTCTTCTTCTTCTTCCAGTCTTCTTCTTCTTCTAACTTTCTTGTTTCCCATTTTGCAGATTGGCTTCAGATCACGGAAGCTTGCGTTGGAGTCTACTCTTCTCCTTGTCCTTCCTTTTTGTTGTGATTTTGTAGGATGAACAATGTGAAACTTGCTACCTATATATGTATGTATGGATGAAACTATATGGACCTTTTGCTTAATTGTTGGATATGTTGGACTTTTCATTTGGTGTATATATGTGTTGGATGATCATATCCATATGGCAGGGATATGTTGGCTATATGTACTTGTTGAAATATTTTGAAATGAATATATATATATATATATATCATTGAAATTGATTGCATTTAAGAAAAAAAATAGTGGCAATATAGCCACTTTGCCGTCTGCTAGCAAACGGCAAAGAGGTTGCCGTCAGCTAGCAGACGGCAAAGAGGCCACGTGGTAGCAGCCTGTGCAACCTGGGCTGGCCTATTTGGCCTCTTTGCCGTCTGCTGGCAGACGGCGAAGACCTTTGCTTCTTTGCCGTCTGCTGGCAGACGGCAAAGAGCCTGCGTTGGCCCAGCTGACGCCTGACGTCAGCTGACATCAGCTGCAGCTCTTTGCCGTCTGCTGGTAGACGACAAAGAAGCAAAGGTCTTCGCCGTCTGCCAGCAGACGGCAAAGAGGCCTTTGCCGGCAACTGTTCGGCCGGACTGTTCGCCGTCTGCTGGCAGACGGCAATGGCTTTGCCATCCGCCAGGCAGGCCTTTGCCGTCTGCTATGGCAGACGGCAAAGACCCTTATTCCAGTAGTGAAAGTGGCTGGTATTCGGGATGCCCAGTTCCATGCTCGAAGATGAAATCAAAATATAATGAAACAAAACTCCCCCAGGATTGTTGTTTGTATGGACGGTACCCGTGGATTCGGCCCGCCGTGGAGTGTGATTGATTGGTGGAGGGGGAGTAAAAACTTTACTATTCTGTTTGGGAACCGCCTATAATGTATCTAGCATGGAAGATACTGAGATCTCTTAGTTGTTATGTTGACAATGAAAGCATATCGCTCAAAATTATATTCATCTTTGTTTTAAAAGCTCGAGCTCTGGCACCTCTGCAAATCCCTGCTTCCCTCTGCGAAGGGCCTATCTATTTACTTTACTGTTGAGTCATCCTCCTCTTATAAAAAGCACCAGTTAGAGAGAACCACCATCATTTGTATGCTTTGTTATTAATTGATATTGAGTATGATTGTGACTGGATCTCTTTTACCATGAATTACAATGTCTAGTCAGTCCTTGTTCTTCAGAGGTGCTCTGCATTTATGTTTTGCGGTCTCAGAAAGGGCTAGCGAGATACCATTATATCATATTGTATCATGATTCTTTTGATAAAATTGTTGTCATCCGAGATTTATTACTGTTGCTCGCTAGTTGATTATGCCATTGATATGAGTAAATGTGAGACCTAAATGTTATTATGAATGTGGTTAGTCTATAATCTTTGCTGAAAATCTGAACATCAGTTAGACATATTTACAACAACAAGATCAAACAGAGTTTGTAAAAGTTTTTCTACTGAATGGCTTGAGGACAAGCAATGGGTTAAGCTTGGGGGAGTTGATACGTCTCCATCGTATCTACTTTTCCAAACTCTTTTGCCCTTGTTTTGGACTCTAATTTGCATGATTTGAATGGAACTAACCCGGACTGACGCTGTTTTCAGCAGAATTGCCTTGGTGTTATTTTTGTGTGGAAATAAAAGTTCTCGAATTGTCCTAAAAATTTACGGTGAATATTTTTGGAATTAATAAAAAATATTGGCGAAATAATTAAGCCAGGGGGTCCACCTGTTGGCCACAAGCCAGGAGGGCGCTCCCTGGTGGCTTGTGGGCCCCCTGTGGCTCCGCCGGCCTCGATTCCAACTCTATATATTCACATCCGTGGAGAAAAAAATCAAGGAGAAGAGTTCATCGCGTTTTACGATACGGAGCCACCGCCACCTCCTGTTCTTCCTCGGGAGGGCAGATCTGGGGTCCGTTTTGGGCTCCGAAGAGGGGAAATCGACGCCGTCATCATCACCAACCATCCTTCATCACCAATTTCATGATGCTCTCCGCCGTTCGTGAGTAATCTCATCGTAGGCTTGCTGGACGGTGATGGGTTGGATGAGATTTACCATGTAATCGAGTTAGTTTTGTTAGGGTTTGATCCCTAGTATCCATTATGTTCTGAGATTGATGTTGCTATGACTTTGCTATGCTTAATGCTTGTCACTAGGGCCTGAGTGCCATGATTTTAGCTCTGAACCTATTATGTTTTCATGAATATATATGTGTTCTTGATCCTATCTTGCAAGTTGTAGACACCTATTACGAGTTATGATCCGCATCCCCCAGGGTGACAATAACTGGGATTCTTTCCGGTGATTACCGTAGTTTGAGGAGTTCATGTATTCACTAAGTGCTAATGCTTTGGTCCGGTTCTCTATTAAAAGGAGGCCTTAATATCCCTTAGTTTCCATTAGGACCCCGATGCCACGGGAGGGTAGGACAAAAGATGTCATGCAAGTTCTTTTCCATAAGCACGTATGACTATATATGGAATACATGCCTACATTACATTAATGAATTGGAGCTAGTTCTGTGTCACCCTATGTTATAACCGTTGCATGATGAATGCCATCTGACATACTTATCCATCACTGATCCATTGCCTACGAGCTTTTCACATATTGATCTTTGCTAAGTTACTTTTCCATTACTACTGTTACAATCACTACAAAACTGCTACTGTCACTTTGCCATTGTTACCGTTACTTCCATACTGCTTTGCTACAGAATAATTTGCTGTAGATACTAAGTCTTTCAGGTGTGGTTGAATTGACAACTCGGCTGCTAATACTCGAGAATATTCTTTCGCTCCCCTTGTGTCGAATCAATAAATTTGGGTTGAATACTATACCCTCGAAAACTGTTGCGATCCCCTATACTTGTGGGTTATCACTCCCCTCCCGATTTTCTTTTCCTCTAATCAATCACCACCACCGGGTGCTTCGGCGGATCCCACATGACAAAACGACGTGAGCCGCTCCTCTCCTCTCACGCACGCAATCTCTGTTTTCTCCGTGACTAAACCCTAAGAGGCTCCAATCCAACCAGATGTGCCTTCCTCGTGGCCGCCAACGTTGGCGCTGGCGAGCAGAATGTACGGCCATCCTGCAGCACCACCAATATACGCTGGTGCTGGCATGGCCACGGCTACACGAGGTTGTGATGGATCCCGCTGGCCCCAAGCCCTTCGAGGTGCCCACGCTGGCGTCCCGCCTACGCCTACTACGGCGAGGTCAAGTACAAAACATTACCAGTGCTTCTCCCCCTACAGGTTGCTAGCGATTTATTGTGATTGGGTTTAAACGGATGGATGACTGCGTTGTGCAGGGGGGCTGCCCTCATTGTTGTTTGAGGCACAAGAATTGCCGATGTCGAGGGTGCGGCCATGTTCGTGACCATGCTGAAATTGTGAAATATCACAGAAAGGTAAATTAAAATTTCGAATCTCATCGTACCATTGTTGTGACTGTGTGACTGAAGTCTTGATTTCTCCCTCTCCTTTTAAGTTCAAACTAGAACCTGTAAGTCTTCTCACACAGAACCGGAGAGGTCGCGCTGCGCAGCGGCTCTCCCGCTCACTTAAATGGGCTAGGTGCGCCTCCAAGAAGTGGGCCAAGGACCGGAAGCGTCCCGGTGAGGTGGTCTCCAACTGTCGAGCTATTATTGAGCTCCTTGACTTAATGGAGGAGGTCCGCACTCTCTCGCCCCCTGAGCTACTCCTGCGACCGTTTGTTAAGGAACGCCTGTCGGAAGAGTACAAGAAACTCGACGTCTACTGGCGGCAGCGGTATGCTTACCGACTTTGTAAATTAGGGGATGTCAACACTTCATTTTTCCATGCCAGCACCTCTGCTCGTCTTCGGAAAAATCAAATTCAGGTCCTGCATGCTGATGGGGTCGCCCACTTCAATCACGGCGACAAAGCTCGGCTGTTGTCGGATTTCTACACGTCTCTACTAGGCACTCCCACCCCTTCCACTTGGAGCTTTGACCCTCGTGATTACTTGGAGTGCGTGCCCCACCTGGACGAACTTGAACAACCTTTCACCATCGAGGAGCTGAAGCTGGCGGTCTGGTCTATGCGTGCGAACAGAAGCCCTGGCCCGGATGGGTTTGGCCCTACTTTCTTCAAAACCTTCTGGGACACTGTCTCGCACGATTTGTTGGACTTCTTGAATGATTTCCATTCTGGTGTAGCAGACTTGGACAACGTTAACCGTGCTTTCATCACGCTGCTGCCCAAATGCGATGTGGTGCTCTCTGCACACGGGTTCCAACCCATTTCCCTCCAGAATTGTGTCATGAAGATTGTCTCCCGAATCTTGACCACGCGGCTACAGAAGTTTATTGAGCTCCTGGTGTCCTTTGAACAGTCTGGATTTATTGCCGGGAGGTGCATCACCAACAACTTCTTGTATGCTGCTGATTTGTTGCAAAGTTGTCGTCTCTGTAAAGCACCCACGATTGCCTTGAAGTTAGATTTCAAGAAGGCCTTCGATTCGGTTAGTTGGGAAGCGCTAGATCGGATTATGCAGGCGCGTGGCTTCGGTTACCGTTGGCGCTCTTGGATATAGAATATCCTTGCCACCAGCAAAACTGCGGTGTTGCTGAACGGGGTGCCCGGCAGATGGATTCTGTCGTGGTTTTATCACGGCAGATGTCCTAGTGAAAGGACTTAGGGGTGAAGCCATCGCTACGGCGGTTAACTCAAAGGGGTTGGACGGGACGAAAGACACAGGTTTTACCCAGGTTCGGCCCCTCTCGAGGGAGGTAAAAGCCTACGTCCTGCTTTGAGTTGTATTGATTGAGTATCGATTACAAGGGAGCGGATTCGCTTGACCTAGCTCTCGATCAAAGGTTTTCGTCCCCTAAGCCGCCCAGGGAACCCGCCTTTATATACACAGGTCGAGGCCCTGGGCTTACAAGAGTCTGGGCCGGGTTACATCTAGTACCGACCTCATCTCTAAATTGCTTTGCCTTATCTGGCAAGTCATCTCCCGGCGGCTTATGCCTCCGGGTCACATGTTGCCTTCCGGCTCTGGGCCTCTGCCGGGCCCGTTTGGCAAGTTACTTCCTGGCCTTGTCTTATTCTTCTTGCCCGTTTAAGGCCTCACTGCTAAGCCGCCAACTTCATGACCCAGCCCTACTAGAGCGGGTCTCTTCGTGGGGTTATATCCCCAACATTAGGCCCCAGATTGATTTGAACCTGTTCATGTCAATCTTCAAGTCTTCTGGTTGGCGAGTCTTGCGTTCCTCATAATCACCCGTCCTGAAAGAAACCTTCATGACCCGCCATGTAGAAATGGATGACGTCACCTCTGGAAAACCCAAAAGATCTTAATGACATCACAATGGATCTTTGTATTAACTAGTCAACCCGAGAATCGAGGCGTTTTCTTGGTCAATCATCATTTTTGTCTCCTCGATTCCCGCGCTGGACTGTTGTTGTTCCATCTCCTCCTTATAAATAGGTGCGGGGGTCCCATCCTTTTCACTTTTCCCCCGCTGCCGCTTCTCTCCTCTTCTTCCTCCAGACACCCGTGCGACCGAAGCTCCGCCGCGCCGTCCGGACCATGCCGTCGTCATCAACCAGGCCACTGCATCACCCTGGCCGTGACCAGAACTCACCGGCACGCGCCCGCACCCTCTGCATCCTCCAGGTTCCATCTTCTTCCCTCTTATATCCGCATAAGTTCGTCGGGTTTTCCTTCCAAGTTCGCCGCCGTTCGTCAGAGCACTTGCTATAGATCGTAAAAGAAACACTCCTCTTCGGTTCCGAGATAATAGCGAAAGCGCGCAGCCGCTTAGTACCTATTCCGCACTCAGTGTAGATTGTTTCTTCACCGGAATCCTTATACGAACTGGCCTGTTCTTCGCTGACGTTTTTAGGTTTAGGAAATATTTTCCTTTTATCTTCGTCCGTAGATCTTGAAGCTGCAGACGTAGTTGGTGGAACTTGTTTGTCCACACTTAGCAATATTTTCGATATTCACTTGTCTATTTAACCGGCCATCATGCTGCCGGCTCTCCTTATTAAATACAATCCGCTTTAAACCCATAGCTGTCGGTGGCTCATAATTTAATAATGACCCGCCATGTAACGTCGTCGTCTTAGAGTCATAGCTGTTTTGGTCATGCAGCGTTCTTAACCCGCCGCATATCCATGTCCTTCCACAGTGTTCAACCCGCCGTCATGGCTAAAGCCCCCGCCTCTTGCGACTGGGTAGGCTCCAGGGTTACTAAGGAGATTCTTGATGATTTCGTGGTCATGGGAGTTTTGCCGGCTCAGGACGTAATCCATTGGTGGGTTCCTGGTGACGAGATCACTCCCGAACCCAAGGAAGGGGAGGTTATCGTCTTTACAGACCATCTTCTCCGTGGATTCTCACCGCCCGGATCAAAGTTCTTCTGGGATGCTCTGCACTTTTACAAGCTTCATCCTCAGGATATTGGCCCCAACTCAGTCACCAACATGTGCCAGTTCCAAATATTCAGTGAAGCCTATCTGCAAGAAGAGCCCACCGTTGACCTCTTCAGGGATTTCTTCTATATCAACCGCCAAACTGAAATTGCAGACGTGCCAAGTCTTGAACTTGGAGGCGCTCCATTCAGAGGCGGAGAGATGTATCCTTCCCTTCAGCCATTCTACCCAGTCACCCCAAAGACTGGAACAAGACTTGGTTCTATTGTAGAGACATTTCTCCGGCTGACGAAAACCCACTGCCGGGTTATCGCCCCTACCGGCTTTGCACCACCAGTGAGCTTCCAGAACGGCTAACTGCCGCTGAGCATGCCCAATATGCTCCAACGTTTTCAAAGATCAGGGCTTTGTTGGCTAACGGATTGACTGGCGTTGACCTAACCCGCTACTGGGTCTCTTGGAGAATCTTACCATTGAGCCGGCGCGGCAGCTTAATGTGTGAATATACCGGCGAAGTGAATGATCCTCAACGCTTCAATCATATGCCCCTGACGGACAAGGATCTCAACTTGATTGTCAAATCTCTGCTGGGAGAACCTCAGGAGGTCTGCAACAAGACAGGGTTAAACCCCTTCTACGTTCATAACCCAGCTCCCGCAGTAAGACTTTTACCTTAACATTTCACTTTTTTCCTTTAGATTCCGTGCTTTATCTTATTTAACCTTCCTGCAAATGTATTTATATATGCAGGCCGGCTCTCCCTTCTGGAAAAAGAGACTAAACACAGCCTCTACTTCAAAGAAAAAGACAAAAGCAACTAAGACCCGGGCTCCGGCTCGTAAGAAAAAACCGACAGCTAATGAGCTGCTTGAACTAGATGACTCGGAGGTAGAACTTGGCTCTCTTGGCCTTCTTTTCATGCAACTTATTGATGCTGACTCCTCTCAGGGGACGCGGAGATAAGACAA
Source organism: Elymus sibiricus (assembly GCA_039707655.1). NCBI lineage: Eukaryota > Viridiplantae > Streptophyta > Magnoliopsida > Poales > Poaceae > Elymus > Elymus sibiricus. The sequence goes on from CM077671.1 coordinate 486,783,256, forward strand.
GCCGGCGCAGCAGAGGTAACTACCATCTCCTCCGACTCGGAACCTTTGCCAAGAGAGAAAATACGGCGGGTCATCCGGAAAGTAAAGTTTTCACACCCCCTTGCTCACTTGGATCCCAACTTTCTTTTGAAGAAGCAGCAACACGACTCCAGGCATCAGACCCGGAGCGGCGGCTCTGAAGATCTAGTGGCCGGCTTACCTGACGCTCCGACTCCGCGGAAACGCCGTAAAGAGGTAACTCATAACTTTGTTTGTATTTCTTCTGCCTGCTAGCCTTATGCAGTAAAACTGATCATACTGCTCAACTTTAATGTCTTCAGGATACTCCTCCTTCCTCTGGCAACTCAACTGCTTCCAAGCTGCCACCTCTTGTTATCAACCCAGGGTAACTTTCGTCTCTGCATCCAATATTGATTGCTAACTTTTTATCCTCATATAATCTTATCCTGAAATCTTTTGTTCACATGGCACAAGCAAAGAAGAGGAAACTAAGCGGGTCATCTGCCAATCCTGACATCCTAGAGCTGGAGAACCCGAAACTTAGCACTCCTGAAATTCAAGTCGAGCCCTCCGAAGCTGACAAAGGCGCCCATGATGAAACTCCCCAGCCTACTGAGCCGGCGGATGTTGACATTGTGATTCCTGAAGCTAATCCGGAGGCTGATCCTAAGCCGCCCAGCCCTCTGCCAACAGCTGAAGATGTGACTCCTCATGAAGAAGAGGCTACCATCACCGGAACAGCTTACACAACTCCTGCCCCTTCCAACGTGCTGACCAAGTGATGTCTACTACGCAACCTTCTTCTTGTAGACTCGTGTTGGGCCTCCAAGCGCAGAGTTTCGTAGGACAGTAGCAAATTTCCCTCAAGTGGATGACCTAAGGTTTATCAATCCGTGGGAGGCGTAGGATGAAGATGGTCTCTCTCAAACAACCCTGCAACCAAATAACAAAGAGTCTCTTGTGTCCCCAACACACCCAATACAATGGTAAATTGTATAGGTGCACTAGTTCGGCGAAGAGATGGTGATACAAGTGCAATATGGATGGTAGATAAAGGTTTTTGTAATCTGAAAATATAAAAACAGCAAGGTAGCAAGTAACAAAAGTGAGCACAAACGGTATTGCAATGCTTGGAAACAAGGCCTAGGGTTCATACTTTCACTAGTGCAAGTTCTCTCAACAATACTAACATAGTTGAATCATATGTAAATCCCTCACGTGTGACAAAGAGTTCACTCCAAAGTCACAAATAGCGGAGAAAAAATGAAGAAATTATTGTAGGGTACGAAACCACCTCAAAGTTATCTTTTCTGATCAATCTTATGAGCTATCCCTATAAGTGTCATGAACAGCCATAGAGTTCGTACTAAAATAACACCTTAAGATACACATCAACCAAAACCCTAATGTCACCTAGATACTCCAATGTCACCACGAGTACCCATGGGCTTGATTATACGATATGCATCACACAATTTCAGATTCATCATGTTCAATCCAACACAAAGAACTTCAAAGAGTGCCCCAAAGTTTCTACCGGAGAGTCAAGACGAAAACATGTGCCAACCCCTATGCATAGATTCCCAAGGTCACGGAACCCGCAAGTTGATCACCAAAACATACATCAAGTGGATCACTAGAACATCCCATTGTCACCGCGGATATCCCATCGCAAGACATACATCAAGTGTTCTCAAATCCTTAGAAGACACAATCCGATAAGAAAACTTCAAAGGGAAAACTCAATTCATCACAAGAAGATAGAGAGGGGAAAACTCCATATGATTCATCTATATTAATAAAGCTCACGGTACATCAAGATCGTGCCATCTCAAGAACACGAGAGAGAGAGAGAGAGATCAAACACATAGCTACTGGTACATACCCTCAGCCCCGAGGGTGAACTACTCCCTCCTCATCATGGAGACCACCGGGATGATGAAGATGGCCTCCGGTGATGGTTTCCCCCTCCGGCAGGGTGCCGGAACAGGCTCCCGATTGTTTTTTCGTGGCTACAGAGGCTTGCGGCGGCGGAACTCCCGATCTAGGTTTCTTTCTGGGGGTTTTGGTATTTATAGGATTTTTTGGCGTTGCAAACAAGTCAAGGGGGGCCACGAGGCGGCGACAAGCCAGGAGGGCACGCCCTAGGGGGGGGGGGGGCGCCCTGCAGGCTTGTGGTGGCCTCGTGGCACTTCTGGCCCAACTCCAATGCTTCGGGGGTCTCTTTTGGTCCATAAAAAATCACTGTCAATTTTCAGCCCATTCCGAGAACTTTTATTTCTTTACAAAAAACGACACCATGGTAGTTATGCTGAAAACAGCGTCAGTCCGGGTTAGTTCTAATAAAATCATACCAAAATCATATCAAATTATTGTAAACATGGCATGAATACTTCATAAATTATAGATACGTTGGAGACGTATCAACATCCCCAAGCTTAATTCCTGCTCGTCCTCGAGTAGGTAAATGATAAAAGAAATAATTTATGAAGTGTGAATTCTAGCAAGTGCACAAGTTTGATCAATGATAATTCCAATCACTTTTTCTAGCATCGATATAATCCATAAACAGTAGCTCATCTCATAAAACTTCTCATGATCAAGTAACAAGCTATTCACATGTTAAAGTATAGACCAGAATGTTTCTTGAAAACTAACAAACCATATTCCAAGTCATCGAACAATTGCAATTCATCTTATTTTCAGGAAGGGTCTATGTAAGAGCTTTGATTTAGCAAATTCCACATACTCAACTATCATATAGTCTTCCATGATTATTGACACTCAAAGCATATTTTTTAGAACAAATAGCATCCATCGAACACAGAGAAAGATAGGGGCTTAATGTTTCGCCTCCCAACTTATTTATCATATAGATAATTGTCAACAATAATAATTCATGATCAAATATATTTGTGTGGATATAAATGTCTAGATCATTCCCCAACACATGACGCTTGCCAAGAGAAAAAGGCGAAATATAGGAAGTGGTGAAGATCACCATGACTGTTGCATAAAGGTAAGTACTAGAAAGTAAAAGATAGGCCCTTCGCAGAGGGAAGCATTGGTTTGCAAAGGTGCCAGAGCTCGAGCTTTTAAAATAGAGATGAATAATAATTTTGAGTGGTATGCTTTCATTGTCAACATAACAACCGAGAGATCTCGGTATCTTCCATGCTAGATACATTATAGGCGGTTCCCAAACAGAATGGTAAAGTTTTTACTCCCCCTCCACCAATCAATCACACTCCACGGCGAGCCGAATCCACGGGTACCGTCCATACAAACAAAAATCTTGGGGGAGTTTTGCTTAATTATATTTTGGTTTGATTTTTGAGCATGGAACTGGTGATAACCCACAAGTATAGGGGATCACAACAGTTTTTGAGGGTAGAGTATTCAACCCAAATTTACTGATTCGACACAAGGGGAGCAAAAGAATATTCTCGAGTATTAGCAGCTGAGTTGTCAATTCAACCACACCTGAAAGACTTAGTATCTGCAGCAAAGTATTCAGTAGCAAAGCAGTATGGAAGTAACGGTAACAATGGCAAAGTGACAGTAGCAGTTTTCTAGTGATTGTAACAGTAGCAACGGAAAACTAACTTAGCAAAGATCAATATGTGAAAAGCTCGTAGGCAATGGATCAGTGATGGATAATTATGTCGGATGGCATTCATCGTGCAACGGTTATAACATAGGGTAACACAGAACTAGCTCCAATTCATTAATGTAATGTAGGCATGTATTCCATATATAGTCATACTTGATTATGGAAAAGACCTTGCATGACATCTTTTGTCCTACCCTCCCGTGGAAGCGGGGTCCTAATGGAAACTAAGGGATATTAAGGCCTCCTTTTAATAGAGAACCAGACCAAAGCATTAGCACTTAGTGAATACATGAACTCCTCAAACTACGGTAATCATCGGAAAGAATCCCAGTTATTGTCACCCTGGGGGATGCGGATCATAACTCGTAATAGGTGTCTACAACTTGCAAGATAGGATCAAGAACACATATATATTCATGAAAACATAATAGGTTCAGATATGAAATCATGGCACTCGGGCCCTAGTGTCAAGCATTAAGCATAGCAAAGTCATAGCAACATCAATCTCAGAACATAATGGATACTAGGGATCAAACCCTAACAAAACTAACTCGATTACATGGTAAATCTCATCCAACCCATCACCGTCCAGCAAGCCTACGATGATATTACTCACGAACGGCGGAGAGCATCATGAAATTGGTGATGAAGGATGGTTGGTGGTGACGACGGCGTCGATTTCCCCTCTCCGGAGCCCAAAACGGACCCCAGATCTGCCCTCCCGAGGAAGAACAGGAGGTGGCGGTGGCTCCGTATTGTAAAACGCGATGAACTCTTCTCCTTGATTTTTTTATCCACGGATGTGAATATATAGAGTTGGAATCGAGGCCGGAGGAGCCACGGGGGCCCCACAAGCCACCAGGGCGCGCCCTAGGGGGGGCGCCGTCTTGGCTTGTGGCCAACAGGTGGACCCCCTGGCTTGATTCTTTCGCCAATATTTTTTATTAATTCCAAAAATATTCTCCGTAAATTTTCTGGTCAATCCGAGAACTTTTATTTCTGCACAAAAATAACACCAAGGCAATTTTGCTGAAAACAGCGTCAGTCCGGGTTAGTTCCATTCAAATCATGCAAATTAGAGTCCAAAACAAGGGCAAAAGAGTTTGGAAAAGTAGATACGATGGAGACGTATCAACTCCCCCAAGCTTAACCCATTGCTTGTCCTCAAGCAATTCAGTTGACAAACTGAAAGTGATAAAGAAAAACTTTTACAAACTCTGTTTGATCTTGTTGTTGTAAATATGTCTAACTGATGTTCAAATTTTCAGCAAAGATTATAGACTAACCACATTCACAATAACATTTAGGTCTTACATTTACTCATATCAATGGCATAATCAACTAGCGAGCAATAATAATATATCTCGGATGACAACAATTTTATCAAAACAATCATGATACAATATTATATAATGGTATCTCGCTAGCCCTTTCTGAGACCGCAAAACATAAATGCCGAGCACCTCTGAAGAACAAGGACTGACTAGACATTATAATTCATGGTAAAAGAGATCCAGTCAAAATCATACTCAATATCAATTAATAACAAAGCGTACAAATGACGGTGGTGCTCTCTAACTGGTGTTTTTTATAGGAGGAGGATGACTCAACAGTAAAGTAAATAGATAGGCCCTTCGCAGAGGGAAGCAGGGATTTGCAGAGGTGCCAGAGCTCGAGCTTTTAAAATAGAGATGAATATAATTTTGAGCAATATGCTTTCATTGTCAACATAATAACTAAGAGATCTCGGTATCTTCCATGCTAAATACATTATAGGCGGTTCCCAAACAGAATAGTAAAGTTTTTACTCCCCCTCCACCAATCAATCACACTCCACGGCGGGCCAAATCCACGGGTACCGTCCATACAAACAACAATCCTGGGGGAGTTTTGTTTCATTATATTTTGATTTGATCTTTGAGCATGGAACTGGGCATCCTGAATACCAGCCACTTTCTCGTGAATGATAGTGAATCAACACGTATCGTGAGAATAACCCACCTAGCATGGAAGATACTCACAGCCCCTAGTCACCACATGAGCGATTCGGGCATACAAAACAGAATATTATTTGAAGGTTTAGAGTTCGGCACATGCAAATTTACTTGGAATGGCAGGTAAATACCGCATATAGGTAGGTATGGTGGACTCATATGGAACAACTTTGGGTTTATGGAAATGGATGCACAAGCAGTATTCCCGCTTAGTACAGGTGAAGGCTAGCAAGAGACTGGGAAACGACTAACTAGAGAGCGACAACAGTCATAAACATGCATTGAGATTAACCAACATTGAATGCAAGCATGAGTAGGATATAAATCACCATGAACATAAACATCGTGGAGGCTATGTTGATTTTGTTTCAACTACATGCGTGAACATGTGCCAAGTCAAGCCACTTGAATCATTTAGAGGAGGATACCATCTTATCATACTACATCACAACCATTTTAAAATGCTTGTTGGCACTCAAGACAAACCATTATACACTCTTAGCTAATTAAGCATGGCATGAGTAACTATAATCTCTAATTGTCATTGCAAACATGTTTCATCCATAATGAGCTGAATCCAGAACGATGAGCTAATCATATTTACAAAAACAAAATAGGTCGAGTTCATACCAGCTTTTTCTCCATCTCAATCACTTCGTCAAATATCGTCATTACTGCCTTTCACTTGCACGACCGAACGGTGTAAATAATAATAAGAGTGCACATGCATTGGACTAAGCTGGAATCTGCAAACAATAACTCAAAGGAGAAGGCAAGGTAATATGGGCTCTCTGATAGATAAAGAATAATGCATATGAGAGCCACTCGACATTTTCATTGTGGTCCTCTCCTTACGACCCAAAGAAAAGAAATTTCAAAAGAAGAACGAGGAAAACTATTTACACGGGAAAGCTCCCAACAAGCAAAAGAACAACGAGAAATCTTTTTGGGTTTTCTTTTAATGCTACAACTAAACAAACTAGGAGGTAAAGCTAGAACTATTTTTTTTTGAATTTTCTCAAGGTTAAATAAACACACAAGAAGAAAGCGGAAAGAAGAAATAAAATGCCATGGAAGATTCAATGAAAAAGTATAAGCACCGACTATTAAGATGAGTGTGTGAACATGAATGTAATGTCGGTGAGAAATACGTACTCCCCCAAGCTTAGGCTTTTGGCCTAAGTTGGTCTATGGCCATGGCTGAAAATAACCATCTCCTGGATACTCCGGAGGATACTGAGGGTTCCACTGGTTGGCGAGCTCCTGTGGCTCCCACTGAAAAGCTGGGTCCTGATACGGGTCAAGGGCTGGTGCCAGCTCAGGTGCTGGGGGTTGCGACAGACCCCAATATCTGTAGATGTCCTCGGGCATAATAGTTTACCTGCCTGAATGGATATCGAACAAAGAAGAAGCAGGCAGAGCAATAATCTCACAAGTACCCTGACTAAATACTAAGTTGTAAAGCAGCCTCCTATCATTATCCTTCCTAATAAAATCATGTGCTACCATACTATCATAGTCTAAATATCTTGTAGGTAGTAGCATTTCCTCTTCCACGTCAAGCCTGATGGGTATCTTAAAGTGTTTGGCTAGACGAGTTGCATAGATACCTCCGAATATGGGGCCCTTCGAACGGTTTAAGTTCAACCGTTGGGCCACCATAGCGCCCAGACTAAAAGTTCTATCCGCAAGTAAAGCATGGCGCAGAATGGCGAGGTCAGGAGCACTAAGGCTTCCACTCTCCCCATGACCAACTAAACATCTCCCCGCAAATAATGAATAATAGCGTAGAACTGGAAAAATGTAAACTTGCTGCTCTTGCCTTTGACACCCCTCTCTCTTCCCCCACAGTGATTGCGGCAATAAAGTCATCCATGTCTCTAGGACGTGGTTCACTGATGCTGCCCTCATGAGGTATTTTGCAAACATTGCAAAAATCGTAAAGTGACATCTTCTTAGGAACATCATATAAGTAAAACTCTACCATGGGAGGATTCTTCCTAGGATAAAAGTGAAAGTTTTGCACGAAGATATTAGTGAGTAGGAGGTACTGGTCACACTTATCGTTGAGGAAGTCGGTGATGCCTGCATTCTCTGCCAAATAATAGAAATCTTCATAAATTCCAGCCGCCCTCAAGAATGCATCACTTGGCCATTCACATGGCCGAACCTCTGCAGTGCGGGGAATATTGTATCTGGGCTTCTCATTTTCATTTTCTTTAGAACCCTGGCTTGAAGAGCCTCTTAACAATCTCCTCATCATTTCTTTCTCTGTAAAATTTCTGAAATTTTTAGTGACTCAAAATAAAGGTGAACAAAACTCAACAAAACTTATAGCAACTACTCCCACAAGTATCTAGAGGCTATATCATGCATCAAAACTACTTGGGACCACACAAATTTGACATGGAAGCTCAAGAAAAAGGTCACCACAGCAGCAAAAATTTGCAATATATAAAGCACTAGAGAAAAAACTAATTGGACCATTGGAGGAGTCACATACCGAAGAACAATCCCCCAAAACAGTTTTGCAAATGGAGCTTTGCACAAGGAGATCGAAAATGGGAGCAAGATGAGCTAGAACATGGGTTTGAGCAATGGTGGGATTTTTCCTAGAGGAAGACGAAGTGGATGGGTGTGGTAATAAGTGAGGGGGGCCTACGTGGGACCCACAAGCCACCAGGGCGCGCCTAGGGGGGTGGGCGCGCCCTGCAGGCTTGTGGCCCACTGGTGCAGCCCCCTGATGTGTTCTCAGTGCCAAAAATTCTTAAATATTCCATAAAAAATCATACTAAATTTTTAGGGAATTCTGAGAACTTTTATTTTCAGGTCATTTTCTTATTGCACGGATAAAACAGAAAACAGAAAAATAATAGCATTTTTACTAAATTAAGTCTAAAGAACGGAAAGTAAAAGTTGGGTACAGAAGGTTGTGCTTTGTAAATTCATCCATCTCATGCTCATCAAAAAGAATCCATCAATAAGGTTGATCAAGTCTTATTGACAAACTTTTTTCGAATGACACGGAACCGGAGAATTTTTGAATAACACTAGGTTACCTCAATGGGGATATGCATGTCCCCAACAATAAGTATATATCATATTTATTTTTGGCAGTAGGGAGAGGGAATTCAAAGTCTCCCATAATAATCGTTGAAATTTTTTCAATGGAGTTGATACTATGAACTTGAGGTTGTTTCTTCGGAAAGTGTACCGTATGCTCATTACCATTAACATGAAAAGTGACACTGCCCTTGTTGCAATGAATGACAGCCCCTGCAGTATTCAAAAAGGGTCTACCAAGGATGATCGACATACTGTCGTCCTCGGAAATATCAAGAATAACAAAGTCCGTTAGGATAGTAACATTTGCAACTACGACATGCACATCCTCACAAATACCGATGGGTAAAGCAGTTGATTTATCAGCCATTTGCAAAGAGATTTCAGTAGGTGTCAACTTATTCAAATCAAGTCTACGATACAAAGAGAAAGGCATAACACAAACACCAGCTCCAAGGTCACATAAAGCAGTTTTAACATAATTTCCTTTAATAGAGCATGGTATAGTAGGTACTCCGGGATATCCTAGTTTCTTTGGTATTCCACCCTTAAAGGTATACTTAGCAAGCATGGTGGAAATCTCAGCTTCCGTTATCTTTCTTTTATTTTTCACAATATCTTTCATATACTTGGCATATGGAGACATTTTCAGAATACCAGTCAAGCGCATACGCAAAAAGACAGGTCTAAGCATTTCAACACAGCGCTCAAAATCCTCATCATCCTTTTTCTTGGATGGCTTAGGAGGAAAAGGCATGGGTTTCTGAACCTAAGGTTCTCTTTCTTTACCATGTTTCCTAGCAACAAAGTCTCTTTTGTCATATCTTTTGTTCTTAGGTTGTGGGTTATCAAGATCAACAGCAGGTTCAATCTCCACATCATTATCATTACTAGATTGAGCATCAACATGAACATCATCATTAATATTATCACTAGGCTCATGTTCATTACTAGATTGTGTCTCAGCATCAGAAATAGAAATATCATTTGGGTTTTCATGTGTGTCTTTAACAAGTTCACTAGCAGCATGCAAAGTCCTATCGTCATTCTTTTTCCTTTTATTACTGGGACGACTAGGTGCATTAGTATTAATTCTCTGAGAATCTTGCTCAATTCTCTTAGGATGGCCCTCAGGATACAAAGGTTCCTGAGTCATTTTACCACCTCTAGTCACAACTCTAACAGAATGATCATGTTCTTACCAATCATCTCATTAAGCAAATCATTTTGTGCCTTAAGTACTTGTTCTGCTTGAGTAGTTACCATGGAAGCATGTTTACTAATAAGCTTAAGATCATTAACAGTTCTACTCATATAATCACTTAAATGATCAAGCATGTAAGCATTATGTTTCAATTGTCTACTAACATAAGCATTGAAATTTTCTTGCTTAACAATAAAGTTATCAAACTCATCCAAGCATTGGCTAGCAAACTTATTATAAGGAATATCACCTTCATCTAATCTACGGAGGGAATTTACCTCTACTACCTGTGTCGGGTTATCAAGACCATGTATTTCTTCAATAGGTGGTAGATTCTTAACATCTTCAGCTTTAATACCTTTTTCTTTCATAGATTTCTTTGCCTCTTGCATATCTTTAGGACTGAGAAATAGAATACCTCTTTTCTTCGGAGTTGGCTTTGGAGGTGGTTCGGGAATAGACCAATCATTATCATTGCTTAATATATTATTCAATAGTAGTTCAGCTTGTTCAACAGTTCATTCCCTGAAAACACAACTAGCACAACTATCTAGGTGGTCCCTAGAAGCATCGGTTAGTCCATTATAAAAGATATCAAGTATTTCGTTTTTCTTGAGAGGATGATCAGGCAAAGCATTAAGTAATTGGAGAAGCCTCCCCCAAGCTTGTGGGAGACTCTCTTCTTCAATTTGCACAAAGTTAAATATTTCCTGCAAGGCATCTTGTTTCTTATGGGTAGGAAAATACTTTTCAGAGAAGCAAGAAAATTAAACCATATCTTAGCATCACCATTTAATGAGAAAGGAAACAACTTAAGAATATAGTAATGACGAATTTTTTACTCATGGGTGAATAGGGTGGCTATATCATTCAATTTAGTAAGATGTGCCACGACAGTTTCAGATTCATAACCATGGAAAGGATCAGATTCAACCAAAGTAATTAACTCAGGATCGACAGAGAATTCATAATCCTTATCAGTAACAAAGATAGGTGAAGTAGCAAACTTAGGATCATATTGCATTCTAGCATTCAAAGATTTTTCCTTCCATTTGCATAGCAATTTCTTAAGATCATCTCTATCCTTACAAGAAAGAAGTCCCTAGCTACCTCTCCCTCCATAACATAACCCTTAGGTATATTAGGCAATTCATATCTAGGAGAGCTAGGTCTAGCAGGTGTCTCATAGTGTTCAGTTTCAATAATTTCATCAGTTTCAGAAATATCATCAGTTGCAGCATTGACTCTAGCAATTTGTTCATCAAGAAATTCACCCAGTGGCACAGTAGTATCAAGCAAAGTATCATCATAAGCATCATGCATAGCAGAAGTGGAATCATCAACTACTTGCGACATATCAGAATCAATAGCAGGTGGTGGTGTCGCAAGTTTACTCATAATAGAAGGTGAATCAAGTGCAGAGCTAGGTGGCAGTTCCTTACCTCCCCTCGTAATAGAGGGATAGATCTTGGTTTTTGGGTCTTTTAGATTCTTCATAGTGATCAACAGATATAAATCCCAAGTGACTCAGAGAATAGAGCTATGCTCCCCGGCAACGGCGCCAGAAAAAGGTCTTGATAACCCACAAGTATAGGGGATCGTAACAGTTTTCGAGGGTAGAGTATTCAACCCAAATTTATTGATTCGACACAAGGGGAACCATAGAATATTCTCGAGTATTAGCAGATGAGTTGTCAATTCAACCACACCTGAAAGACTTAGTATCTGCAGCAAAGTATTCAGTAGCAAAGTAGTATGGAAGTAACGGTAACAATGGCAAAGTGACAGTAGCAGTTTTGTAGTGATTGTAACAGTAGCAACGGAAAAGTAACTTAGCAAAGATCAATATGTGAAAAGCTCGTAGGCAATGGATCAGTGATGGATAATTATGTCGGATGGCATTCATCATGCAACAGTTATAACATAGGGTGACACAGAACTAGCTCCAATTCATTAATGTAATGTAGGCATGTATTCCATATATAGTCATACGTGCTTATGGAAAAGAACTTGCATGACATCTTTTGTCCTACCCTCCCGTGGTAGCGGGGTCCTAATAGAAACTAAGGGATATTAAGGCCTCCTTTTAATAGAGAACCGGACCAAAGCATTAGCACTTAGTGAATACATGAACTCCTCAAACTACGGTAATCACTAGAAAGAATCCCAGTTATTGTCACCCTGGGGGATGCGGATCATAACTCGTAATAGGTGTCTACAACTTGCAAGATAGGATCAAGAACACATATATATTCATGAAAACATAATAGGTTCAGATCTGAAATCATGGAACTCGGGCCCTAGTGACAAGCATTAAGCATAGCAAAGTCATAGCAACATCAATCTCAGAACATAATGGATACTAGGGATCAAACCCTAACAAAACTAACTTGATTACATGGTAAATCTCATCCAACCCATCACCGTCCAGCAAGCCTACGATGAGATTACTCACGAACGGCGGAGAGCATCATGAAATTGGTGATGAAGGATGGTTGGTGATGACGACGGCGTCGATTTCCCCTCTCCGGAGCCCAAAACGGACCCCAGATCTGCCCTCCCGAGGAAGAACAGGAGGTGGCGGCGGCTCCGTATCGTAAAACGCGATGAACTATTCTCCTTGATTTTTTTCTAAACGGATGTGAATATATAGAGTTGGAATCGAGGCCGGAGGAGCCACGGGGGGCCCACAAGCCACCAGGGCGTGCCCTAGGGGGGCGCCCTCCTGGCTTGTGGACAACAGGTGGACCCCCCCTGGCTTGATTCTTTCGCCAATATTTTTTATTAATTCCAAAAATATTCTCCGTAAATTTTTAGGTCAATCCGAAAACTTTTATTTCTACACAAAAATAACATGAAGGCAATTCTGCTGAAAAGAGCGTCAGTCCGGATTAGTTCCATTCAAATCATGCAAATTAGAGTCCAAAACAAGGGCAAAAGAGTTTGGAAAAGTAGATACGATGGAGACTTATCAACCGGGCATCCCGAATACCAGCCACTTTCTCGTGAATGATAGTGAATCAACACATATCGTGAGAATAACCCACCTAGCATGGAAGATACTGACAGCCCCTAGTCACTATATGAGCGATTCGGGCATACAAAACAGAATATTATTTGAAGGTTTAGAGTTTGGCACATGCAAATTTACTTGGAACGGCAGGTAAATACCGCATATAGGTAGGTATGGTGGACTCATATGGAACAACTTTGGGTTTAAGGGTGTTTGGATGCACAAGTAGTATTTCTACTTGGTGCGGAAGTTTTGGCTAGTATGAGGTGGAAGCAAGCACCACATGTTGGAGGATCCATAACAATATAACTTCTATACAAATATACCCAAACATAACTCATTAATTTGTCTTCCTTGTCCAATTTTAACTAATTTGCTCGAGTTTGAAAATAATTAATGAGCTCACAATCATAGAAGATGTCCAAGATAGTATATTTATATGTGGAATCTCTCTTCCTTCAATATTCTTTCATGAATTGTTCAAGTGACCAATGCGGTGTTTGCTAACTTTCAATAAATTTTACCACCTATACTCATTATGTGTGAAGTCATTATTCCCCATGGGATAAGTATATGAAGCATATTTAATTTCAGATTTATGATATTCAATTCATTCAACCATTTACTCATAGGATATAAGTGAAGCACGAGAGTAAATGACAAAACTACTCCAAAGCATATAAGTGAAGATCAATGAGTAGTCAAACAATTAAGTAGCTATGTGAGGACTTTCTCTCTCTCTCTCAATAAATATTTTCCGATATGAGTATTTTATTTAAACAGCAAGCAATAGAAAAATAGCACTCCAAGAATAGCACGCATCATGTGAACGAATAAAAATTTAGGCTCAACATAGGCTAACCGATAATTGTTGATGAAGAGAGGTGGGATGCGTAGCATCCCCAAGCATAGATGCTTGAGACTTCTTGAAATATTTACTTGGGGTGCCTTGGGCATCCCCAAGCTTGAGCTTTTGTATCTCGTTCAATCCTCTTATATCCCGGTTTCACCTATTCTCAAAAACTTCATCCACACAAAACTCGAAAAGAACTCGTGAGATAGGTTAGTACACATAATAATAAATAAACTCTTTATGTACTGCCAAGACAAGTTGTATAATAATTTTCAAACATTAGGTACTGTATACTATCATTTCCACAATTTATATATACCAATATAGGCTATGGAAACTAGAGGATAAGTAGATAACAAAACTATGACAGCAATCTGTCCAAACAGAACAGTCTGTAGCAATTTATGAAAACAGTGTACTTCCGTAAATCAAACAATTATGAAAATTTATGAAATGCTAAATAATTTATATGACATCACTGTGTAAAAATTTCAGAAACGTTCCACGTTCCAGTAAAATATGAAAATTCAAACACTACAGCAAAAGTTTCTGTTTTTACACAGCACACATCAAACATGCAATTCAAGCATCCTAAAAGGCAATTCTTGGAACTTTTTATTGAAAAACAAGATTATAAATAACACCTAACAGAGAACAACAAAATAAAATGACGCTCGAAGCAAAACTCATATTATGTGACGAATAAAAATATAGCTCCAAGTAAGATATACCGATAGTGTTGAATGATGAAAGAGGGGATGCCTTCCGGGGCATCCCCAAGCTTAGGCGCTTGAGTCTTCCTTGTATATTACCTTGGGGGTGCCTTGGGCATCCCCAAGCTTAGGTTATTTTCACTCCTTATTGTCCTCATATCGGTGTCTCACCCAAAACTTGAAAACTTCAATCACACAAAACTTAACGGAACTTCGTGAGAAGGGTTAGTGTAGTAAAGATAAATCATTCACTTAGGTACTGTCAAGACAAGATTCATAATTGTTCACACATGATACCTACTGTATTATATCATTCCCATAATTTATACCGCTAAATATAAGCTATGGAAACAATAAAACAAGCAAACTATGCATGCAAAACAGAATCTGTCAAAAACAGAACAGTCTGTGAAGATCTGTAGTGTAACCATACTTCCCTGTCTCGAAAATTCTGAAAAATTAGGAAAACTTTAGGAATTTGTATGTTAAGACTGTGTAAAAATTTCAGATCATTATCATGCTCCAGTAAAAAATTAAAATTCCTGTACTGGAGTCAAAATTTTCTGTTTTGGTTTAGCATCAATTCTACTCATCTTGTGAGTCAGCCCAAAGGCTTTACTTGGCACTTTATTGAAATAAAAGACACAAAACATGATTAATACAGTAGCTTAATCATGTGAACACTAAAAAACAGAAAGTAAAAGTGTTGGGTTATCTCCCAACAAGCGCTTTTCTTTAATGCCTTTTAGCTAGGCATGATGATTTCAATGATGCTCACATAAAAGATAAGAATTGAAACACAAAGAGAGCATCATGAAGCATATGACTATCACATTTAAGCCTAATCCACTTCCTATGCATAGGGATTTTGTCAGCTAACAATTTATGGGAGCAAGAATCAACTAGCATAGGAAGGCAAAACAAGCATAACTTCAAAACTTTGAACACATAGAGAGGAAACTTGATATTTTTACAATATGTAGAAGCATAAGATCCTCTCTCATAATAATTTTCAGTAGCATCATGAACAATTTCAACAATATAACCAGCACATAAAGAATTCTTTTCATGATTCATAAGCATAGAAATTTTACTACTCACCACATAAGCATATTTCTTCTCATTCATCATAGTGGGAGCAAACTCAACAAAATAACTATCACGAGACACTTGATTGACATAGCCACATTCAATATTAAAATCATGATGACAAGTTTCAAGGTTACTATCACTCTTTATAGCATACATGTCATCATCATAATCATCATAGATAGGAGGCATGCCATAATCATAATAAATTTGCTCATCACAACTTGGGGAACTAAAAATATCATCTTCATCAAACATAGCATCCCCAAGCTTGTGGCTTTGCATATCATTAGCATCATGAATATTCAAGGCATTCATACTAACAACATTGCAATCATGCTGATCATACAAAGATTTAGTGCCAAACATTTTAATAACTTCTTTTTCTAACACTTGAGCACAATTTTCCTTTCCATCATTTTCACGAAAGACATTAAAAAGATGAAGCATATGAGGCAACCTCAATTCCATATTTTTGTAGTTTTATATTATAAAACCAAACTAGTGAAAAACAAGAAACTAAAATATTTAATTGCAAGATCTAAAGATATACCTTCAAGCACTCACCTCCCCGGCAACGGCGCCAGAAAAGAGCTTGATGTCTACTACGCAACCTTCTTCTTGTAGACTCGTGTTGGGCCTCCAAGCGCAGAGTTTTATAGGACAGTAGCAAATTTCCCTCAAGTGGATGACCTAAGGTTTATCAATCCGTGGGAGGCGTAGGATGAAGATGGTGTCTCTCAAACAACCCTGCAACCAAATAACAAAGAGTCTCTTGTGTCCCCAACACACCCAATACAATGGTAAATTGTATAGGTGCACTAGTTCGGCGAAGAGATGGTGATACAAGTGTAATATGGATGGTAGATAAAGGTTTTTGTAATCTGAAAATATAAAAACAGCAAGGTAGCAAGTAACAAAAGTGAGCAAAAACGGTATTGCAATGCTTGAAAACAAGGCCTAGGGTTCATACTTTCACTAGTGCAAGTTCTCTCAACAATACTGACATGGTTGAATCATATGTAAATCCCTCACGTGCGACAAAGAGTTCACTCCAAAGTCACAAATAGCAGAGAAGAAATGAAGAAATTATTGTAGGGTACGAAACCACCTCAAAGTTATCTTTTCCGATCAATCGTATGAGCTATCCCTATAAGTGTCACGAACAGACCTAGAGTTCGTACTAAAATAACACCTTAAGATACACATCAACCAAAACCCTAATGTCACCTAGATACTCCAATGTCACCACGAGTACCCATGGGCTTGATTATACGATATGCATCACACAATTTCAGATTCATCATGTTCAATCCAACACAAAGAACTTCAAAGAGTGCCCCAAAGTTTCTACCGGAGAGTCAAGACGAAAACATGTGCCAACCCCTATGCATAGATTCCCAAGGTCACGGAACCCGCAAGTTGATCACCAAAACGTACATCAAGTGGATCAATAGAACATCCCATTGCCACCACGGATATCCCATCGCAAGACATACATCAAGTGTTCTCAAATCCTTAAAGACTCAATCCGATAAGAAAACTTCAAAGGGAAAACTCAATTCATCACAAGAAGATAGAGAGGGGAAAACTCGATATGATTCATCTATATTAATAAAGCTCGCGGTACATCAAGATCGTGCCATCTCAAGAACACGAGAGAGAGAGAGATCAAACACATAGCTACTGGTACATACCCTCAGCCCCGAGGGTGAACTACTCCCTCCTCGTCATGGAGACCACCGGGATGATGAAGATGGCCTCCGGTGATGGTTTCCCCCTCCGGCAGGGTGCCGAAACGGGCTCCCGATTGGCTTTTCGTGGCTACAGAGGCTTGCGGCGGCGGAACTCCCGATCTAGGTTTCTTTCTGGGGGTTTTGGTATTTATAGGAATTTTTGGCGTCGGAAACAAGTCAAGGGTGGCCACGAGGCGACGACAAGCCAGGTGGGCGCGCCCTAGGGGGGGCGCCCTGCAGGTTTGTGGTGGCCTCGCGGCTCTTCTGGCCCAACTCCAATGCTTTGGGGGTCTCTTTTGGTCCATAAAAAATCACCGTAAATTTTCAGCCCATTCCGAGAACTTTTATTTCTACACAAAAAACGACACCATGGTAGTTCTGCTGAAAACAGCGTCAGTCCGGGTTAGTTCTAATAAAATCATACCAAAATCATATAGAATTATTGTAAACATGGCATGAATACTTCATAAATTATTGATACGTTGGAGACGTATGACCAAGCACATTGTGGCACCCCGGCTCAGAGAAAACCGGAACGCCCCGTATTCCAGCCCAAGGACAAGTCTTCTGGAATACGGCACTGTTGTCATAGAACAAATCAGCTCTATGCTAACAGTGGAACCACCTGAGGAAGCGGAATACTCTCGGCAGCAGAACAGCGACTGCGACGATGGACTCCACTCCGCAGGGACTCTGGCTGGAACGCGCCTCCTAGCTCCCACACTCGACATCCATGACAAGCAAGCAATCATGACATGACCTCCAAACTGGCATGATACGCCAGGTGAGTACTTTCAATGTACTCGCAAGCTCACGACAACCAAACAATGCAGCAAACAATAGCATGGAAAATATCATATTAAATGCTTAAGTAGTTCACTTACTGTTACCGATCATCAACTTACTCTCTTTCGGGTTGTCACACAACCCTCGGAATACTCACTCCCATGGAGTACTTCCGAACACAAGACGAGTTCTTCCATCATTAACCTCATTATTCTGGTTAACCATCTACTGAGGTCTGGACGGGCTGTTCATTACCGTGGACACGGCTATTCGAATAGATTTTGACACTCTGCAGAGGTTGCGCACTTTACCCACACCATGAAGCACCTGGCCTCGTGATCCCATTCGGGTGGACCAGCGTTGCTTCAATAAAACCTGCCTGGCCCGTGACTCTTTCATCGTACCACCGGCACTCTTCCTCCCCCGGAGGTCAGCCTTGGGTGGCCCCTGTGTCCTCATGACACCTGCCACCGTTGTGGCCAAACTCTGTAGACCCAAACGGGGCCTACTGTCCCAAACGGGGACTCCCGGGCTAAACAATCAACATCAACTGGGCTCACAAGGTTATCGCCGCTTACCGGGCCAGGGTAGCACGCCGCGCCTAACCTTCCCTCTTTGGTGGTACCGGTGAAAGATCACGCAGTCAGACCCGGTCAGGGCCGTCCCATACCGTCAAATGTGGTTGCACGAATATGCCCGGACAGGTGACTCAAGATCAACCACTAAGTTCATTTAGCCAATATAGTGGTTCATCATAATACTTAGGATGGCAACAACTAGGCATTTAAATTAATTGCTATGAATTATCATATAGCAAGTAAATGAAAGTAATTCCTTTGTAAATGCAAGCAATTCAATTAAATATGTAACACTATTGAAATACTTCATGGAATGGGTGTCCTGGCTTGCATGGGGGTGAGGGAATCCACCGGGAAGGAGTGCGGAAAGGCCGCAGAAGGACTGCCGGAAATAGTTCTCTCTCGGAGAGGGACTGTTTACGGACAAGGCAGAAGGGTCATTTCCACTATGTGAACACATAGTGAAAGTCATACCAACATGACGGGCTCGACGAGACGAAGACGAGAGCTTTGGAATCACCTCGATTGGAGTCCCGTGCAAAAAGATATGAGGATTTTTCTGCCAGGGGCCAATCTGCAAAAGGAAATCAGCAAAAGAGATAATTGCATCCGGGTCCCTGAGCAGTCCAGCCGGTTGCGCACCAGCTAAAATACGCTTTCTAGCAGGGAAAACGTATTTGCGCCAGGGCGCTTCCACTTAATCCAGCTGGCCCGACCTGCCCTCACTGACTGGTGGGGCCGGGGCCCACCCGTCAGGTCTCCCTCTCTCTTCCTGCTCCTTCTACTTCCTTCTCCCGACGGCCATAATAGAGGCGAGCCAGAGGCGTGGCCGGCGTTGGCCCCGGCGACTCCGGCCACCTCCGGCCGAGAAGAGAGCGCCGACGGGATCGGAGTAGAGTGCCGCATCCATCCTGCCTAGGTGTGGATGCCGCGGTGGGCCAGAATGGAGGCGACTTCGGGCGCCCGCGGCGATGGATTCGGTCGGCGAGGGGGCTCATCGCTATGGGGCACCGGTGGGTAAGGAGAAGAGCAGGGCAGCTCCTCCGAGCTCAAGGGAGTCCTCTAAGAAAGGAATGACGAGGGGAGGGACTCGGCATTGGACCAATTTAGCCACGGAGCACCGGTGGCCATGGCGGCCATTGGAGAGCTCCGGGGAAGGAATTGGCCGGGCAAGGGCACGGGAGGGGACTGGGGGAAGAGGAGAAGCTGGAGATGAGCTCGAGAGGGCTCAGGGGGGGGGCTTTTATAGGCGGGGCGACGCGGTGGCCGAGCACGGCCGCGGCGACGCGCGCACCGGAGCTTCGAGAAGGCTCAAGGAGGAGATGAGATGATTCTAGGGGAAGAGGAGGATCTGAGGAGGCTCTACCATGCTCAGGAGAGCTCAAGCGAGCTCGGGAAGGCTCGGGATAGCGCAGGAGTCCGGACACGGCGGTGACAGGATTGGCCATGTGATGGGCACGGCTACTGCACCACGACGGAGGGGACTTGAGAGGGGGAGAGGGGTCCAGGAGGAAGGAGACGACGAAGGGGAGCTGTTGGACAAGGTTAGACGTCGAGGGGGCGGAAGAAAACGACGAGGCCAAGGGCTCCACTGCCAGAGCGCGCATATGGCCTGTCTGCCCCGTGGTCACCACGCACATGGCGTGCTGCCAAGGTCTTCTGCCTGTCTGAGCTTGTCAAATAGTTCCCTTACTGCTCAAATGGATGAGATAAGAAACTGGAGGCAGCTAGATGGCTCTGGAATGAGAGACACTTGCAAGAAAGGATCCTGACAGCAATGTGTTTGGAGTGGGGAGGGGAAGATTTAGCTGGGGATTGGTTCTGATATTTGGCTGAGGGAGATCTCATACTAGGATGATCATCTTCGCAAAGTTTCAGCTCATCTAGATGAGTGTAAGTGGCACTTGCTGTAGAATGCACCCTACTGGTCAGAAATGCAAACCATGAAGTGGCACTCACACACTTTCTTGGACTGAGCTGAATCTTGGAGGAGATGAATGATTTAGGCATATAAGGATGCTGTACAAGTTTCATACCATTTTGGTAGACCAAAATAGTACTTCCTTCACACAGCATCCTGCTGGACAGATTCTTTGGAAAACTAATTGGGGATAAATGAATAGATGAAATGAGGCCAAATTTGGAGGAGATGGATTATATGGATGGGAGAATGCTCTGGTAAATTTTCAGCAATTATTAAGCAATATAAAATATAGTTGCTTCACAACAGGAAAATATGACCAGAAACAGAGATTCGATGCTGAGGTCACAGGGAAGATGGGATGATGCTCAAATCTTGAGGAGAGTCATGATTTGGGCATATGAAGATGCTGGCAAAATTTGAACTCATTGGCATATTATTAGCTAGCACTTGCTTCACAAAGCTTCCTCTAGATCAGAAACTTTGGAAATTTGCCCAGAAATATTTACTAACCAAATTGAGTTGAATTTTGTCATACAGCAATTATTTGGATAGGAAAATGTCCCCAAAAAGTTTGAGAGCAAGAAAGCCAAGATAAATAACACTTGCTTCACAAACTGCCACCAGGGACAGAATTGGAAAAGGAATATTGGAGGAATATTTTTGAACATGGCAAGGAAAGATTTTGACATCTTTGAGGAATATATGATCCAAAGGATTTATGGGAATTATTTGGGAATTTTTGGAATGATGGAAATGTGGGTTGCTTCACAACCCAGAGCAGACAGGGTTATTCCTTTAATAGAAAAAGGAATATTCCCAAGAAAAAGATTATTGGGAGCGGCTCAAGATGGAAATGACAGGGTTTTGGGATGGGCTAGAGGTTGGAAAGCCACTTGGGAAGAGAAATCAAGGATGATCCTTCCAGGTTCCAAGACTACCAAACCACGGAAAAGCAAAACCAGACCAAAATCAAGAGAAAAAGAAATGGGCAAAATCTAGGGTGTTACAAACCTACCCCCCTTAAAGAAATCTCGTCCTCGAGATTTGGTTGCTCAGAGGTCACACATGGACATTCCCCTTTGAGGAAACCGTTTCCAACTCAGGTTTACTTTTTGCTTTTGTACAATGCTCCCACTGGATTTTATCTGACCCACTGCCTGGCTTTGGTGTGGTTTGTTTCACTGGATTCTCATTCTGACAGGTCTTACCTCATATTTATTACTCTTACTTTAATCCTTTTATGTCTGCTGACCTGCCTGGATGCGATGGCTTATCTTGTTTGAAATACCCGTCCTTCTCAAATTCGAGAGTTGTTCCTCATGGACGTGTTGTAATGCAGTCCCATACAGTCGATCGTCCATTGAGTTGTGAATAGATTCTCTCGGTGGGCATCAAATCTTTTACTCCTTGCATTGGGTGACTTCAAATGGCTGTGTGCCTTCCAGACTCAACTGGTGCTGTGATTCATACCGTTTCTCCTGGCGGAATCAGACTTCTTGCAGGGGTTACGGAAACATCTTGGCTAGGTTCACTTCCCTTAGCATCACATCTGTATCAACGACTTAGCCGTAACCTGTCGTGACTAGCATAAAGGGTACAACCTTATAACGGCATTATCTGCAGACTTGACTGACGGTGGTCCCAATAGAAAGATCTTGTCCCCAGCAGGTTATCTTTTGAATGATTTCCATAGATGAGGACGCATGCTTAGAGGCCGTTATCATCCTTCTGGTCATTCCATTTGACAGGCTTGAATACCCCCTTCTAACGATTCCGAGAATATATAGCTGGCTGAGTGGGTTGACTTGATATAGGGTCCTTGCAAACGAAATAGACCCCGTGGTTGTGTACCCATGGTGATTGGTAGCGAACCAGACTGTGCTGAGTATCTGTACCATGTTCCTTTTGCAACCATTATCATACCTGTATGGCCAATCTTGCTCCTTCATTATGGTTCTCTTTGCCTAGATCCTTAGCTGAAAGAGCTTGGCCTGATGTGTTCTTGATTCTTCGGATGACCAGGGGTGCTGCCAGATACAATATTCCGGCAGGCATATTACTTAACAAGTTGCAGCTGTAGGGTAACGACCGTCTGAACCCTTGGATGAAACCGGCAAATAAACCAGTGGCCACCAGAACGGTCTTTACAACTCAGATCTGGGACATTACTGGAGTAACTCAACCCCGACTCAAGACGGCTGAAAAACAGCTCAGAGCATGAGACGGTGTCGATAAGAAGAAAGTAGCAGTTCCCTAAGACGGCCGAGAAACAGCTCAGAGCATAGGGTCGCTGCCACGGAAAGAAATTCTACCGCTGCCCGAGATGGCCGAAAAACAGCTCAAAACACGGGTCAGTTGCTGACAAGAGAAAGAAAAAGTCGGCATCCACCCCGGACTGCCGAAAACAGCTCAGAACACAGGCATGGTGCCGTTACCAAAGAAAAACGAGCAAGGGTTCATCCGTATCCCATACAGCTTATCCTTAGGTTGTTGGTCATCTCACTGAAGTGTATAACTGGAGTTCTTCTTCTTTTGACATGGCTCATGCAATAGTCAGATTCTCACCGGCTGGCATCATTGTATGATTGACTCATATGGCCTTGGCAGCATGTCCACCATATCTATTAGGTATATGTGGCTGAGCGCTTGATACCTGAAGCAGGCTTGTGTCCTGACTGACCTTTTGCCTTCTGACCAACTGTTACGGATCTGATCCTTGGGATACATGGTCATATGCTGCCAACTGTCGGTGGAATAGCTTGTACTGATGTCGATGCGATACTTTGCTGGCGAAGATGGCATAGCTTGTGCTGGGAGCCATCGAGATCTTCTTGCTGAGGAAGACTGAATTGCTCGTGCTCAGAGTTTTTATCAAAATGGCTTCCTAAAGAAGGCTGGGTACCGTACCTCAGAAGCTTTCCCTCTTAAAGACTTGATAGGGAAGACTCGGTACCTTAGAGACTGCAGTGGTATCCTATTGAGGAATCCCGAGTACCTTGCATCAGAAGATGTCCGTGTACCGTATCGAGGAAGACACAGGAATCCTTGCGTAGTACGCTTCTCTGGTAGCTTGCGGAGAAGGACTGGGTTGCTTGCACCTGAAGCTTTCCTTTTTGCCATATGCGGTCTGAGTGTATATATATATATACCCCTTAATATTTCTGCTGTTGGTTACTTGTTGTATGCACAGAGTA
Source organism: Elymus sibiricus (assembly GCA_039707655.1). Lineage (NCBI taxonomy): Eukaryota > Viridiplantae > Streptophyta > Magnoliopsida > Poales > Poaceae > Elymus > Elymus sibiricus. Next base: position 486,807,016 of record CM077671.1, read on the forward strand.
TTCGGCTATCCTTCTTGCTAAACACTAAGTTCATAGCACATTCTGACTTGCTTCCAGGACATAGCAAGGTTTCAAATTGCACTCATAGCAAACTCAACCGCGTATGTAAATCATACCTTTGACACGGGATGTACTGTGGACAGGGCACACAGTCTGTCGTCTTGCTGATTCGATGATTACTGCGGTGAAGGTTGCACTGATGTATACTTGATGCTGATAACCAATCTAGCCAGGATATCATTTATATTCAGGCCCGATATTCCTGATATAATGCAGTCTGCTGAAAATTCTATATTGCTGAACTGAGCTTCCAAATGACTGTCTCTTCACTGATTTCCTTGAGTCCAGTGTCGGTGAGCAACTTCCACAAGGGGAATAATGTAACACCAAGGGCCCAAAGAAAGAAGCAAAAGAAACGACAAAAGCACACAAGATCACACACAAGCAATATCATGCATTCCTACTTAAGCACACAAATCTCGCAAGAACTCCGGTACTACGGTCTACATGCTGTGGCGGTGTGCACGAAAGTGAATTCATGTGTGGAAGGAAGTTGGTGTAAACAAAGCTACACCAAACAAGGGCTTACACCGATTCCATCTGGACGGACACGGTGGCGAGGACGACTTGATAATCGTGGGTCAGAACACGGAGGTCACGACCACATCATCATCAAATGGATACAAAACAACCGTATTCGTCCAGAGGATGGATGGCAGGGAAAGATGGCGATGAAAAAGAAGGGCTTGTGGCATTTCCCTGTTCTGATAACTAAGATCAGTAAGGGTTGCCCAAAGCGATGAGGGATGGACAAGATCCGGGATAGAAACATGTCTATCACCAAAACAATAGGGGGGAAACTGAAGATAATGGGTTGGTGTGGTACCGGTGCATCAATCCAGCAAGGGATCGACACGCCAAGCACCTTGGCATCACTCCGCTGGGACGGAGATAACGCCACACCAAGGAACAAGCATGCAAACTGGAGAGCACAGGTGGTGAATCGAAACCGATGCCACCTACACTCACCAGGTCCATCGTTAGTGATAAAATATCTAGTCTATATGCATGCTATGCACAATCAAATGCAACAAACAAGTGCAGCAAACCAACTGGATACTATACTACCGGTTACTAACGCTCGCGTCTAGACCGCGCGTCCTACAGCTAGCCTGGCTCTGATACCAACTTTTGTGGCACCCCGGCTCAGAGAAAACCGGAACGCCCCGTATTCCAGCCCAAGGACAGGTCTTCTGGAATACGACACTGTTGGCATAGAACAAATCAGCTCTATGCTAACAGCGGAACAACCTGAGGAAGCGGAATACTCTTGGCAGCGGAGCAGCGACTGCGATGATGGGCTCCACTCCGCAGGGACTCTGGCTGGAACGCGCCTCCTAGCTCGCACACTCGACATCCACGACAAGCAAGCAATCATGACATGATCTGCAAACTGGCATGATACGCCAGGTGAGTACTTTGAATGTACTCGCAAGCTCACGACAACCAAACAATGCAGCAAACAATAGGATGGCAAATATCATTTTAAATGCTTAAGTAGTTCACTTACTGTTACCGATCATCAACTTACTCTCTTTCGGGTTGTCACACAACCCTCAGAATACTCACTCCCACGGAGTACTTCCGAACACAAGACGAGTTCTTCCATCATTAACCTCATTATTCTGGTTGACCATCTACTGAGGTCTGGACGGGCTGTCCATTACCGTGGACACGACTATTCGAATAGATTTTGACACTCTGCAGAGGTTGCGCACTTTACCCACACCATGAAGCACCTGGCCTCGTGATCCCATTCAGGTGGACCAGCGTTGCTTCAACAAAACCTGCCTGACCCGTTACTCTTTCATCGTACCACCGGCACTCTTCCTCTCCCGGAGGTCAGCCTTGGGTGGCCCCTGTGTCCTCATGACACCTGCCACCGTCGTGGCCAAACTCTGTAGACCCAAACGGGGCCTACTGTCCCAAACGGGGACTCCCGGGCTAAACAATCAACATCAACTGGGCTCACAAGGTTTTCGCCGCTTACCGGGCCAGGGTAGCACGCTGCGCCTAACCTTCCCTCTTTGGTGGTACCGGTGAAAGATCACGCAGTCAGACCCGGTCAGGGCCGTCCCATACCGGCAAATGTGGTTGCACGAATATGCCCGGACAGGTGACTCAAGATCAACCACTAAGTTCATTTAGCCAATATAGTGGTTCATCACAATACTTAGGATGGCAGCAAATAGGCATTTAAATTAATTGCTATGAATTATCATATAGCAAGTAAATGAAAGTAATTCCTTTGTAAATGCAAGCAATTCAATTAAATATGTAACGCTATTGAAATACTTCATGGAATGGGTGTCCTGGCTTGCCTGGGGGTGAGAGAATCCACCGGGAAGGAGTGCGGAAAGGCCGCGGAAGGACTGCTGGAAACAGTTCTCTCTCGGAGAGGGACTGTTTACGGACAAGGCAGAAGGGTCATTTCCACTATGTGAACACATAGTGAAAGTGATACCAACACGACGGGCTCGACGAGACGAAGACGAGGGCTTTGGAATCACCTCGATTGGAGTCCCGAGCAAAAAGATATGAGGATTTTTCTGCCAGGGGCCAATCTGCAAAAGGAAATCAGCAAAAGAGATAATTGCATCCGGGTCCCTGAGCAGTCCAGCCGGTTGCGCACCAGCTAAAATACGCTTTCCAGCAGGGAAAACGTATTTGCGCCAGGGCGCTTCCACTTAATCCAGCTGGCCCGACCTGCCCTCACTGACTGGTGGGGCCGGGGCCCACCCATCAGGTCTCCCTCTCTCTTCCTGCTCCTTCTCCTTCCTTCTCCCGACGGCCATAACAGAGGCGAGCCAGAGGCGTGGCCGGCGTTGGCCCCGGCGGCTCCGGCCACCTTCGGCCGAGGAGAGAGCGCCGACGGGATCAGAGTAGAGTGCCGCATGCATCCTGCCCAGGTGTGGATGCCACGGTGGGCCAGAATGGAGGCGACTTCGGGCGCTCGCGGCGATGGATTCGGTCGGCGAGGGGGCTCATCGCTACGGGGCACCGGAGGGTAAGGAGAAGAACAGGGCAGCTCCTCCGAGCTCAAGGGAGTCCTCTAAGAAAGGAATGGCGAGGGGAGGGACTCGGCATTGGACCAATTTAGCCGCGGAGCACCGGCGGCCATGGCGGCCATTGGAGAGCTCCGGGGAAGGAATTGGCCGGGCAAGGGCACGGGAGGGGACTGGGGGAAGAGGAGAAGCTGGAGATGAGCTCGAGAGGGCTCGGGGGGGGGGGGCTTTTATAGGCGGGTCGACGCGGTGGCCGAGCACGGCCGCGGCGACGCGCGCACCTGAGCTTCGGGAAGGCTCAAGGAGGAGGGGAGATGATTCTAGGGAGGAAGAGGAGGATCTGAGGAGGCTCTACCATGCTCAGGAGAGCTCAAGCGAGCTCGGGAAGGCTCGGGATAGCGCAGGCGTCCGGACACGGCGGTGACAGGACCGGCCATGTCATGGGCACGGCTACTGCACCACGATGGAGGGGACTTGAGAGGGGAGAGGGGTCCAGGAGGAAGGAGACGACGAAGGGGAGCTGTTGGACAAGGCTAGACGTCGAGGGGGCAGAAGAAAACGACGAGGCCAAGGGCTCCACTGCCAGAGCACGCATATGGCCTATCTGCCCCGTGGTCACCACGCACATGACGTGCTGTCGAGGTCTTCTGCCTGTCTGAGCTTGTCAAACAGTTCCCTTACTGCTCAAATGGATGATATAAGAAACTGGAGGCAGCTAGATGTCTCTGGAATGAGAGACACTTGCAAGAAAGGATCCTGACAGCAAGGTGTTTGGAGTGGGGAGGGGAAGATTCAGCTAGGGATTGATTTTGATATTTGGCTGACGGAGATCTCATACTAGGATGATCATCTTTGCAAAGTTTCAGCTCATCTAGATGAGTGTAAGTGGCACTTGCTGTAGAATGCACCCTACTGGTCAGAAATGCAAACCATGAAGTGGCACTCACACACTTGCTTGGACTGAGCTGAATCTTGGAGGAGATGAATGATTTAGGCATATAAGGATGTTGTACAAGTTTCATACCATTTTGGTAGACCAAAATAGTACTTCCTTCACACAGCATCCTGCTGGACAGATTCTTAGGAAAACTAATTGGGGATAAATGACTAGATGAAATGAGGCCAAACTTCGAGGAGATTGATTATATGGATGGTAGAATGTTCTGGTAAATTTTCAGCAATTATGAAGCAATATAAAATATAGTTGCTTCACAACAGGAAAATATGACCAGAAACAGAGATTCGATGCTGAGGTCACATGGAAGATGGGATGATGCTCAAATCTTGAGGAGAGTCATGATTTGGGCATATGAAGATGCTGGCAAAATTTCAACTCATTGGCATATTATTAGCTGGCACTTGCTTCACAAAGCTTCCTCTAAATCAGAAACTTTGGAAATTTTCCCAGAAATATTTACTAACCAAATTGAGTTGAATTTTGTCATGCAGCAATGATTTGGATAGGAAAATGTCCCCAAAAAGTTTGAGAGCACGAAAGCCAAGATAAATGGCACTTGCTTCACAAACTGCCACCAGGGACAGAATAGGAAAAGGAATATTGGAGGAATATTTTTGAACATGGCAAGGAAAGATTTTGACAACTTTGAGGAATATATGATCCAAAGGATTTATGGGAATTATTTGGGAATTTTTGGAATGATGGAAATGTGGGTTGCTTCACAACCCAGAGCAGACAGGGTTATTCCTTTAATAGAAAAAGGAATATTCCCAAGAAAAAGATTATTGGGAGCGGCTCAAGATGGAAATGACAGGGTTTTCGAATGGGCTAGAGGTTGGAAAGCCACTAGGGAAGAGAAATCAAGGATGATCCTTCCAGGTTCCAAGACTACCAAACCACGGAAAAGCAAAACCAGACCAAAATCAAGAGAAAAAGAAATGGGCAAAATCCCGGGTGTTACACACATTAGTAAGGATGAGGCACCTTCGCCTGAGAAGGAGAGGGTTAAGCTTGATCTTCCCAATCTAGAGAAGCTTACCACTGATGAGCTGCACTCTGGCTATCTATGATGCCTTGCCGCAAGCCGGGACATGGAGGCCAACTTAGTTCGCATGATGAAGAAAAAATATGAGGTACTCAACTTTTCTTGTCTTCCATATATCCTTGCATAGCCCCCAAGAGTTGACTTATTTTCTTGAAGATAAGCCAGGTCTTCAGTAATATGTAGATTTCAATAGACCAGCATGTAGCCCCCAAGGGTCGGGTCATTATACAAATAATGAGCCAGCACTTACTGTATTGATAGGAAAAAATGTTGTGTAGCCCCCAAGGGTCGGGTTATCTTCGTGAAGATGATCCGGGTCTTATTTGTATTATATATTTTGAAAGAACTGATACACATTAGCCCCAAGTGTTAAGTATATTGCTTGCAATCTGCTTGAGACTTGTAACAACCTTCTTTACTATCCCCAAGTTCCATTATAAACCATGCTGGCGGCTTAACATTGACAATTATATTGTGCAGGAAGCTTTACACGTGGCCGAGTCTAGTTTGGCTGATGTGACGCCCCCATTCTTGTCGGTACGCTAATCATGCACACAAGGCGTACGACCAAGATTAGGGACTCACTGATTGATACCACAACACTACAAAAGACACAAATACAAAATCATACAGCTTCATATTACAAGCCAGGGGCCTCGAGGGATCGAATACAAAGCTCGACATAAACACGAGTCAGCGAAAGCAAATATATCTGAGTACAGACATAAGTTCGACAAGTTTGCCTTAAGAAGGCTAGCACAAACATAAACAGCGGATCGAAAGAGGCGAGGCCTCCTGCCTGGGAACCTCCTAACTACTCCTGGACGTCGAAGAAGTCTACGTCGTAGTAAGCTCCATCCTGCTGGTAGGGGCCTCCGTCGGGGTAGTAGTAGTCGGCATCTCCAGCATAGTCCGACTCTTGGGCTCCATGGACTGAACGCGGCAACGTATCGAAGGGGAAAAGAGAAAGGCATAGCAGCATGAGTACTCATCCAAAGTACTCACAAGACTTACATCAGAACTATACTAAGTATGCACCATTATCAAGGATAGGGGTTATATCTGGACTGAGTGCAGAAAGCAAGAATAGGGGGAAGACCTAGCCCTATCGAAGACTAGCATCTTCAACATCTTGCAGCATTAGAAGAGTGCAGATTGGTATCTCATACATATAGTCATATTGTTGTAACAATTTTAATTAAGTAAACTTGCCCAGAGATTCATCCTCGACTCCCTGCGAGGAAGCAATCCTGGAGCCACAATTCATTTTATTTGTTTATGATTATAGTTGTAGTAGGTCAAAGCACAACTCCAAGTCATCATGTTACCATGGACACGGCTATTCGAATAGTTTACTTCCCTGCAGGAGTGCACCACATTACCCAACACGCTCGATAAGCTCCGACCGGATACAATTTTCTGGTCATACCCGGCCTCGGCCGATCGACACGACGTAGTCCTACCTAGGCTCAACAGAGAGGCCAGCACGCCGGTCTACATCCTAATGGCTCGGGGTCTTGGGCCATCGCCCTCGCCATCCTGCATGTTACGCCCTCGGCCGGGACCAGTCCTAGCATGCCTTCCATCAAGGTCCCTGCGTTCCAGACCACCCGGGCGCGAGTCGAATCTAGTGGCATCTGAAGAGCTTTCGGGAGAATGTACGGCATAGAGCAGCCCATACTGATTACCCCGCGTGGTGGTTAGTGCGTATTAGGCCAACGACCTAACTCAGATTAAATACTCAACCCATTAGCAATTTTATTAATGATCAATAACACTCGGGTGCCTTATCGGCGCACCCCACCAAATCTCCGGATGCCTTGCGGCGGATCCCACCAAATCTTTCTCTCGCGGGTACCCTTGGGGTCGACCCGTCTTAAACAAGTAGCAGTAACCAGGACATAGTAACTGTGTGTCTATACATCAAGTGGAGATCCGAGGAATCACCCTCGATGGATCCCACCCGAGGTATGAGTAAGGCAAGAGTCGCTACCGGTAAATGGAAAGGAGGAATCACCCTCGATAGCCTCGACCGATAGCTACACTACGGAAATTAACACCAGGAGTGCTAAGTGAGGTATCACCCTCGGCACTCGGTAGTAGCTCTGTAGTGCCATACAAAAGGGGTGTGTGGTGATGTGAAGGGTCTGGCTCGTCGGTCAGTTGACCGAGTCTTCGGGTCTTCGAGTCGTCGAGTCGTCGATGAAAGCAGGGGCAACTGGGACTAGGGGGTCTCAGGGGTTCACTGATCAACCTATACTAAGCAGTTGATATGATTGCAGGTAAGTAACAGTTCAGCAAAAACGGGCTATGCATCAGAATAGGAGCTAACTAAGACAGTAGCAAAATTCTAATGCAAGCATAAGAGGGAGAGAGATGGGTGATATCGGAATGCTCAAGGGGGTTTTGCTTGCCTTGCTGCTCTGCGGCAAAAGGCTGAACATTAACGGTGTAGTCGATCTCGGCAGCTCCGTCAGCCGCGGGGTCTATCGAAGAGAAGAGGGGGAAGAAACAATAAATATAAAGCACACAGATGCAACATGATGCATGACATGGCAATATGCTTAGCTAGGCATGCACTAACGCAGTACTACGCGTTGCAGACGAAGCGGGAGAATATCTGAGGATATTTCCCGGGTCTTTGGATTTATCGGACAGACGATCCGGAGGGGGGGGGATGTTCCAGGTTTGCAGTGTTAGAGGCAGGTGACAGCTGGGATGCAGTGCAGGGTTGCCTAAATTCATGTCTAAACCATTTTTACTATTTTAGGATTAGAGTTGAAAATAATACTCGGTAGTTATACACTATTCACCTATCCGAAACAGGCAAAAAGTTGCATGTTCAGATTGTTGGAGACATGTGACAGATGAATGGATGGCATAATTGGATTCGTGGGATTTTTCTGATCAACTTTCATGTATAAAGTTTTTTGATCTGAGCTACATATTATTTTCTATGATTTTCTAAAGTTTTAATTATTTTCTGGAATTATATCTATTTATTAAATCCAACATTATCCAGAACAGTGACTTGATGACGTCAGCCTTGCATCAGCAGCCAACAGTAACAGCTACAGTTTAAACCTGACATGTGGGACCCACATGTCATAGACTCATTTTAATTCCAGTGATTTGATTTACCTAAACAGAGTTAATTAGCAGGTGGGGCCCATCTGTCATAGACTCATTAGGTATTTTAATTAATTTTAATTAATCTATTTCTCTAATTAAGCAGCTGACAAGAGGGGCCCATGTGTCATAGACACAGGGGGTGTGGGGCCCCACTATCAGTGACTGGGGCCAGCCCAGTCAGCAGTTGACCCAGTCAACTGGGTCAACCAGGGTCAGCCTGGCCCACTGGTAGTGACCCTGGGGGTGGCCCCAGGTCAACTACGCCGGCGGTGGCCACGTTTGGTCGCCGGAGGAGCTCTGGCAAGCTCCCGAAAGGCCGGCGAGGCTCGGAAATGGCGCACAGGGCACCATTTCGAGCGCGGTCGGGCACGTTCGAACGGGGAGACTATGCCGCGTCGAACCGCGATGGTGGCGCAGCCGGAGGGGCACCGTAGAGACGGCCACGAGCTCAACGGCGGACAGTGGTGTTCGGCTGTCTTGCGAGCGCGCATTCCAGGGGCCAAAACTAACGGGGCTAGCGCGGGATGGGGTCTACGAACTACGCGGAGCTGAATGGCAGTGGCAGACGGACCAAATGATCACCGGAACCACGCCGGCGACGAGCTCGAGCGGCGGCGCGTTCGGGCTCCGGTGGAGAACACGGCTAGAAGCTCTGGCTCGTCGTGAGGAGGAGAGGGGGAGGTAGCAGGAGCTCACAGCGGGATGTTGCCGTTCAAAATGGGCTCGGGGGAGGCTCGACGGCGGCAAATTTGGCGACGGCGAGCGGCGGCGACCCGAGGAAGAATACGACGCGGGGACGGCGATGCAGAGGCATAGGAGCTCGGGGCTGTGGTCGAGGAGGTCGAGGGGGTCGTGGCGGTTCCGACGGACGCGACGAGGAGGCGAACAGGAGGCGGTGGCCGTGGCTACGCCGGAGCCATGGCGACGACGGCGCGGGTGCGGTGGATCTGGAGGGGGAGAGGAGTGGGCGAGCTCGGGGGGAGGGAGAGAAGTGGCCAGGGAGGCCGGGGGGGGGGGGGGTGGACGGGGCCTCGCCCTTATCCCCAGCCACCTGCTCCCATCGCCGTGGCGAGCGGTGGCCGGTGCGGCGAGCTCCTGCCCACGGCGGGAGTGACACGGAGGGGGGGGGGGGGGCAGGTGGAGGCGACGGTGGGCTGGGCCGGCTGGGCCATGTCACCAGGTAAGTGGGCTTTGCCCCTTTTCTTCTTTTTCTTCTCTGTTTTTCATTTTTAGTTTCTGTTTTAATATAGTTTAGGCCAATATTTCTTTAAGTAAAAATGTGCCTCCTAGCCCAATTATTACCTTGCATTATTTCACAGGTCCACAAAAAGTTTGGGGACTATTATAATTGTTTTGTATTTTTAAATTGAATTTATTAGCACTTTTAATTGCTATAAGCTTCTGTTAATATTGGTGGGGTCCACACCAGAAACTTGGTGATGTTGTTTTCCTCAACATTATTTGTTTTAGAATATTCCATAATTTTGGAACATTTTACTTTTGCTGTTTGCCACTTTATTTTATCACCTTAAAATCCTAGGGCATTTGAATTGAAATTTGAACTGGGATTTGAAATTCAACTTGATCAAGCTCCACTTAGCAAAATGACTAGGCACTGTTCATGATCATTACTATAGCTTAATTACAAGGATCACTGTAGCTTAAACCCAGGGTGTCACAATTCTCCCCTACTAACAAGAATTCTCGTCCCGAGAATTAAGAAGTAGAAGGAAAGAGCCCGGGGTATTCTACAGGAAGATGATCTTCGCGTTCCCAAGTGGCTTCATCTTCAGAATGATTTGCCCACTGCACCTTGAAGAACTTGGTAACCTTCTGACGAGTCCGACGTTTAGTTTCATCGAGAATGCGGACTGGTTGCTCCTTGTAAGAAAGGTCTTGCTGTAGTTCCAGCATTTCATGGTCCATTGCTCGGATAGGATCCTTGAAGCAGCGACGAAGCTGTGACACATGGAACACATCGTGAACCTGAGACAGGTTTGGTGGTAGTTCCAGTTGATATGCCACTTTACCACGCCTTTCGAGAACAGTGAAAGGACCAATATATCGAGGAGCTAGCTTGCCCTTGATTCCAAATCGGTGTGTTCCTCTCATAGGCGTGACTCGAAGATAAGCCTTTTCGCCAGGTTGATAGACCATATCCTTGTGATGACGGTCATACTGACTCTTCTGACGAGACTGAGCAGCCTTCAGATTTGCCTGAATAATGCGGACTTGATCTTTGGCATGTTGGATAATATCCGGACAGATAAGTGTACGTTCCTCAGTTTCTGACCAATTCAGAGGAGTCCGACACTTACGTCCATACAACACTTCAAAAGGAGCCATCTTCAGACTAGCTTGATAGCTATTGTTATAGGAGAACTCGGCATACGGGAGAGATTCCTCCCATTTCTTGCCGAAGGAAATGACACAGGCTCGAAGCATGTCTTCGAGAATCTGGTTGACTTGTTCAACTTGTCCTTGGGATTGAGGGTGAAAAGCAGTGCTGAAGGACAAATGAGTCCCCATAGCTTCCTGGAAACTTGTCCAGAATCTTGAAGTGAATAAACTACCACGATCTGAACTAATCACCGATGGAATACCGTGGAGTGAAACAATTCTGGACATGTATAGATCTGCCAGCTGACTAGCAGTAATAGTTTCCTTGACAGCCAGAAAATGTGCAACTTTGGACAATCGGTCAATGACGACAAGAATAGCATCATTACCTTTCTGCGACCTGGGAAAACCAGTAATGAAGTTCATTTCAACATGATCCCATTTCCATTCAGGAATAGAAATAGGCTGTAGAGTTCCAGCAGGCTTTTGGTGTTCTGCCTTGATCCGTCGACAGATGTAACATTCTGAAACATATCGTGCAATGTCTGGCTTCATGTTAGACCACGAGAACCTTTGCCGAATGTCTTGGTACATCTTGGTGCTACCAGGATGAATAGAGAGCGGAGTGTCATGCGCTTCCTTCATGACCTCCGGAATCGCATCCCTTGGTACCACTAGCCGGTTTTTGTAGTACAAAGTGCCATCTTCAGTAGTGGTGAAGGGTGAGGGCTTTCCTTCTGAGAGCTCGAACTTAATCCTCCTGACTTCATCGTAACACTTCTGGTTCCACTTGATGACATCCACAAGATCTGGTTTAGCAATTAGGTTATTAAGAGAACCCTGGGCAACAACATGGAGGTTCATCTTAAAGAACTCCTCAGTAGGAGGAGCGAGATAACCCTGAGGGACTATATGGAGGTTCAGCTTGCGAAACTCTTCTTGAAGTAGGGGGTGAACCTTGTGAACCTGAAGGTGGTTGCAGTATGACTTACGGCTCAAGGCATCAGCCATTACATTAGCCTTGCCAGGGGTATAAGAAATACCGAAATCATAGTCTATGAGGGATTCCATCCATCTTCGTTGGCGGAGATTCAAGTCCGGTTGAGTAAACAAGTATTTTAGACTTTGGTGGTCGGTATAGATCTCGCAACGATTACCAACAAGGTAATGTCGCCAATTCAATAGAGCATAGACCACTGCAGCTAACTCGAGATCATGAACTGGATAGTTCTCTTCATGAGGTCGCAACTATCTTGAGGCATAAGCAACTACTGTGCGCTCTTGCATTAGGACACAGCCTAATCCTTGACGAGAAGCGTCGCAATAAATGGCAAAGTCCTTACGAGTGTCTGGAGGAGCAAGCACCGGTGCTGATGTAAGCTTGTCCTTGAGAGTCTCGAAACTTTCCTGACATTTGTCTGTCCATTCAAACTTAACACCCTTGTGAAGCAGATTGGTCAGGGGCTTTGCGATCTTGGAGAAGTTCTCGATGAATCGACGGCAATAGCTGGCGAGACCGAGAAAACTTCTGACTTGCTTGACATTCTTCGGGGGAGTCCAGTCAAGAATAGCCTGAACTCGTTTAGGGTTGATGGCAATTCCATCCTTGGAGATCACATGACCAAGGTAAGTCACTTCACTTAGCCAGAACTCACACTTAGAGAACTTTGCATACAGTTGATGTTCTCGAAGTCTTTCGAGCACAAGACGAAGATGTTCGGCATGTTCTTCTTCATTTTTGGAATATATCAGTATGTCATCCAGATATACCACTACAAACTTGTCGAGATAATCCATGAAGATATAATTCATCAACTGAGAGAAGGTTGCTGGGGCATTTGTTAAGCCAAAAGACATGACGGTGTACTCGTATGAACCATAGCGAGTAACAAATGCTGTCTTTGGAATATCTTCTTCACGAACACGGATCTGATGATAACCCAACCTCAAGTCGAGTTTAGAGAACACTGATGATCCAGCAAGCTGATCATACAGGTCATTGATCCAGGGAAGCGGATATTTGTTCTGAATTGTTGCCTGGTTAATAGGCCGGTAATCTTGAACTAGCCGATTAGTACCATCTTTCTTCTTGACAAAGAGTGAAGGTGCTCCCCAAGCTGAGGAACTAGGACGAATAAAACCCTTGCGAAGCGATTTGTCAATCTCTTCCTTAAGCTCAAGAAGTTCATGAGGAGGCATTTTATAAGGCCGCTTGGCTATAGGAGTGGTACTAGGTACCAAGTCGATGACAAACTCGACAGCTCTAGCAGGGGGAATGCCTGGAAGCTCTTCTGGAAACACATCCGGGAAGTCTCAAACCACTGGAATGCTTTCAATCCCCTCGAGAGGTGAAGCATTCAATGCGTTCATGAAATGAATCTGGGTCTCGGCATTACGAACGAGACGAGCGGTATGAACCACTAACTCGTTGGAAGGGTGCAAAAGATGCACGGTTTTAGTGGCACAAACGACTGAAGCACTATGTGCTGTCATCCACTCCATTCCCAAGAGTAAGTCAATATTGGAAGACGCCAACACAATGGGCGAGACGAGGAACTCTAGTCCTTCGATCTAAACGGCGACATTGGGACATACCACAGAAGTCTGACAATTACCCGCGGGTGGGATACGATTATTTGAATGTCCATGTTCTCGCTCTTAAGGTTATGCTTATATGAAAATTCTTCCGACATGAATGAATGCGATGACCCAGTATCAAATAATACGGATGCGGGTATTGAGTTAACAAGAAGTGTACCCATCACAGTAGCAGGCTGATCTTGAACTTGATTCAGATCAATATTGTTAGCTTGAACACGACCAGTGTTAGGCCTGGCGCTGTTGTTGCGGGGCTGGTTGGAAGGCAGTGCAAGCTGATTCTGACTATGTCTGCATTCTCTAGCACGGTGACCTGGACGGCCACACTTGAAGCACTGTCCATCCTCAGGACGGGATGGTGGAGGCTGAGGTGCTCTTGGCGGTATAGCTCTTGGCTGTCTTGGCAGTGGAGGGGGCAGACGAGGCGCCACATAGGATGGCCTCGGGGCATATGCAGTTGGACGGTAGTTGTTGGGGATCCAGATCCTTTGCTTCTGAGGACGTGGGCCCGAAGATGAACCCACGTCAATCTTGCGCTTAGTGTGATCCTTGTACCTCTGCAGACCTGTCTCAATCTGGATAGCCTTATTCACCAAGGTGGCAAAATCAGGGAAGTCGTGAGCGAGAAGAGCAAGGTGAATATCTGGTTGAAGTCCTTCACAGAATTTCTCCTGCCTACGAGCATCAGTTGCAATGTCTTCCTCGGCATAGCGAGATAAGTCCAGAAATTCCCGCTGATAAGCATCCACAGTCTTGTTGCCCTGGACTAAATTGCGGAATTCACGCTTCTTCTTGTCCATCATTCCCTGAGGAATGTGACGAGCACGGAACGCAGCTTGGAACTCCGGCCAGGTGATGATTGTTCCAACAGGCTGAGAGCGCCTGTGGCTGTCCCACCATTGAGCAGCGGGACCCTTCAGAAAGTACGAGGCAAAGGTGACATAACTAGCCTCTAGGGCGCCTGAAGATTCCAGCTCATAAGTGATGTCACGGAGCCAGTCATCTGCATCAAGCGGCTGAGTTGAGCTGCGGAAAGTCGTAGGGTTGAGGCGCATGAAGTCTTGCAGAGTTATCGGGACTGGCTATTGATTCATATTCGGCCTCGGGAAATGGTCCATAAGCCCTTGCATAAACTGGCGATTCAGTTCAAACTGTTGCATCATAGCAGCCATGTAGTCCGGTGGCGGTGGTGGCTCAGGCGTACCATGACCACGACCAGCTGGCCTAACCATTCGGTCAAATTTAACAGTGGTAGTTTAGCATTTGGTGATTGCAAAACCAGTGAATCATTCATGAACTAAATTGCACAAAGAAGGAAGTGCAATAATTACGACATAGTAGTTCAAACTTCATCATACAGATCCATACATAATTCTATTACAAACCATAAGTTCGTTACAACATAGACGATAGATCCGGCATGAAATTAACCTAGACAACTAGGCGGCACGCAGGCACGCGGTGGAGGGATACAACAACGCATCAGCGTCGGGGACAACGAAAGTAGCCAGGAAACTGCAGGTGACTCTGAAATCTGGTGAAGGAGTACTGCATCCCATGCACACCCTGATGCAGAATCTGCATATCAACCGGGAGCCTAGGCCCAAGTGCGGGAGCACGACCTCCAACAGCAGGCCACTCAAGACCTGGAGGAAACTCAGTCGGACGCGGGTGAAGAACAAACTCCGTATGCATTCCCGCAATGACTGCTGGCCTCAACTGCTCCAAAGCCCGGTAAAGACGAGCACGGGTGGCATACAGTTCAAAGTTAAGAGCCCTAACAGTGCGATCCAGAGCCTCAGTGTACTGAACCAGAACCCGTGGGTCGTAGCGACGACTCACGTAGGGGGCGCAGATAGCAGTGTAGGATCGGTCGGTACGCTGCCGTGCAAAAGGGGTCAAGACCTCAGCGTCGGCTGCAGTATCAACTCCAGCAGGGACATACGGGATGTATCTGTAGGCCGTCTCCTCCAAAGTGGGGTTCGCTGCACGGAGACGAACAATAGCAGCATAGGCAGCGTCTTGTACTGCCATCTCAATAGTCACTCCAATGCCACGGAAGATGTGTAGCTCAGTGATGGAGAGGTCCTATCGATCCCAGATAACCATCACAGCCTCATACTGTTCTTGGTTAAACTCATGGTAGTCCTGGTAAACAGTGTACTCGGGGTACCAACGATAACCCAGTGTCTTCAAGAGGCCGTTTAGAATGGCCGAAAACCCAGTCGAATCGTGCGCAAAGGTCAGACGGACGATCTGCCTAGCGGGACGCATATGCAACAAGGAGATTCAAGGTGTCAAATGACAGTGCGTGTATCATACTTGAAAGAAGACAATTTTCGACGAAACAATTCTCCGATGGATGTGATCACGAGAACCTAATGTTAGATTTAGTTGAATCTTTAACCCGAAAGAGAAGAGAGATCAGAACCCAGAGTATAGACGAGGAATAAAAGATCCTAATACCACCCGATTGAGATGTGGGCCCGTAAGCCACAACACCAGTGTTAGTAAAAGTTTTTCAATGACTAGACTCAACTTCGGCCAAGGAGTTGGAAAGGGGGCTACCTACAGGCAGTCGGCTCTGATACCAACTTGTGACGCCCCCATTCTTGTATGTATGCTAATCATGCACACAAGGCGTACGACCAAGATTAGGGACTCACTGATTGATACCACAACACGACAAAAGACACAAATACAAAATCATACAGCTTCATATTACAAGCCAGGGGCCTCGAGGGTTCGAATACAAAGCTCGACATAAACACGAGTCAGCGAAAGCAAATATATCTGAGTACAGACATAAGTTATACAAGTTTGCCTTAAGAAGGCTAGCACAAACATAAACAGTGGATCGAAAGAGGCGAGGCCTCCTGCCTGGGAACCTCCTAACTACTCCTGGACGTCGGAGAAGTCTACGTCATAGTAAGCTCCATCCTGCTAGTAGGGGCCTCCGTCGGGGTAGTAGTAGTCGGCATCTCCAGCGTAGTCCGACTCCTGGGCTCCATCGACTGAACGCAGCAACGTATCGAAGGGGAAAAGAGAAAGGCATAGCAGTGTGAGTACTCATCCAAAGTACTCACAAGACTTACATCAGAACTATACTAAGTATGCACCATTATCAAGGGAAGGGGTTATATCTGGACTGACTGCAGAAAGCAAGAATAGGGGGAAGACCTAGCCCTATCGAAGACTAGCATCTTCAACATCTTGCAGCATTAGAAGAGTGCAGATTGGTATCTCATACATATAGTCATATTGTTGTAACAATTTTAATTAAGTAAACTCGCCGAGAGATCCTTCCTCGACTCCCTGTGAGGAAGCAATCCCGGAGCCACAATTTATTTTATTTGTTTATGATTATAGTTGTAGTAGGTCAAAGCACAACTCCAAGTCGTCCTGTTACCGTGGACACGGCTATTCGAATAGTTTACTTCCGTGCAGGGGTGCACCACATTACCCAACACGCTCGATAAGCTCCGGCCAGATTCAATTTTCTGGTCATACCCGGCCTCGGCCGATCGACACGACGTAGTCCTACCTAGGCTCAACAGAGAGGCCAGCACGCCGGTCTACATCCTAATGGCTCGGGGTCTTGGGCCATCGCCCTCGCCATCCTGCACGTTACACCCTCGGCCGGGACCAGTCCTAGCATGCCTTCCATCAAGGTCCCTGCGTTCCAGACCACCCGGGCGCGAGTCGAATCTCGTGGCATCTGAAGAGCTTTCGGGAGAATGTACGGCGTAGAGCAGCCCATACTGATTACCCCGCGTGGTGGTTAGTGCGTATTAGGCCAACGACCTAACTCAGATTAAATACTCAACCCATTAGCAATTTTATTAATGATCAATACACTCGGCTGCCTTATCGGCGCACCCCACCAAATCTCCGGATGCCTTGCGGCGGATCCCACCAAATCTTTCTCTCGCGGGTACCCTTGGGGCCGACCCGTCTTAAACAAGTAGCAGTAACCAGGACATAGTAACTTTGTGTCTATACATCAAGTGGAGATCCGAGGAATCACCCTCGATGGATCCCACCCGAGGTATGAGTAAGGCAAGAGTCGCTACCGGTAAATGGAAAGGAGGAATCACCCTCGATAGCCTCGACCGATAGCTACGCTACAGAATTAACACCGGGAGTGCTAAGTGAGGTATCACCCTCGGCACTCGGTAGTAGCTCTGTAGTGCCATACAAAAGGGGTGTGTGGTGATGTGAAGGGTCTGGCTCGTCGGTCAGTTGACCGAGTCTTCGAGTCTTCGAGTCGTCGAGTCGTCGATGAAAGCAGGGGCAACTGGGACTAGGTGGTCTCAGGGGTTCACTGATCAACCTATACTAAGCAGTTGATATGATTGCAGGTAAGTAACAGTTCAGCAAAAACGGGCTATGCATCAGAATAGGAGCTAACTAACACACTAGCAAAATTCTAATGCAAGCATCAGAGGGAGAGAGATGGGTGATATCGGAATGCTCAAGGGGGTATTGGTTGCCTTGCTGCTCTGCAGCAAAAGGCTGAACGTCAACGGTGTAGTTGATCTCGGCAGCTCCGTCAGCCTCGGGGTCTATCGAAGAGAAGAGGGGGAAGAAACAATAAATATAAAGCACACAGATGCAACATGATGCATGACATGGCAATAAGCTTAGCTAGGCATGCACTAACGCAGTACTACGCGTTGCAGACGAAGCGGGAGAATATCTGACGATATTTCCCGGGTCTTTGGATTTATCGTACACACGATCCGGAGGGGGGGGATGTTCCAGGTTTGCGGTGTTAGAGGCAGGTGACAGCTGGGATGCAGTGCAGGGTTGCCTAAATTCATGTCTAAACCATTTTAACTATTTTAGGATTAGAGTTGGAAATAATAGTCGGTAGTTATACACTATTCACCTATCCGAAACAGGCAAAAAGTTGCATGTTCAGATAGTTGGAGACATGTGACAGATGAATGGATGGCATAATTGGATTTGTGGGATTTTTCTGATCAACTTTCATGTATAAAGTTTTTTGATCTGTGCTACAGATTATTTTCTATGATTTTCTAAAGTTTTAATTATTTTCTGGAATTATATCTATTTATTAAATCCAACATTATCCAGAACAGTGACTTGATGACGTCAGCATTGCATCAGCAGCCAACAGTAACACCTACAGTTTAAACCTGACATGTGGGACCCACATGTCATAGACTCATTTTAATTGCAGCGTTTTGATTTAACTAAACAGAGTTAATTAGCAGGTGGGGCCCATCTGTCATAGACTCATTAGGTATTTTAATTAATTTTAATTAATCTATTTCTCTAATTAAGCAGCTGACAAGAGGGGCCCATGTGTCATAGACACAGGGGGTGTGGGGCCCCACTGTCAGTGACTGGGGCCAACCCAGTGAGCAGTTGACCCAGTCAACTGGGTCAACCAGGGTCAGCCTGGCCCACTGGCAGTGACCCTGGGGGTGGCCCCAGGTCAACTACGCCGGCGGTGGCCACGTTTGGTCGCCGGAGGAGCTCCGACGAGCTCCCGAAAGGCCGGCGAGGCTCGGAAATGGCGCACAGGGCACCATATTGAGCGCGACCGGGCGCGTTCAAACGGGGAGACGATGTCGCGTCGAACTGCGGTGGTGGTGCAGCCGGAGGGGCACCGTAGCGACGGCCATGAACTCGCCAGCAGACGGTGGTGTTCGGCCGTCTTGCGAGCGCGCGTTCCAGGGGCCAAAACTAACGGGGCTAGCGCGGGATGGGGTCTACGAACTACGCGGAGCCGAATGGCAGTGGCAGACGGACCAAATGATCACCGGAACCACACCGGCGACGAGCTCGAGCGGCGGCGCGTTCGGGCTCCGGTGGAAAACACGGCTAGAAGCTCCGGCTCGTCGTGAGGAGGAGAGGGGGAGGTAGTAGGAGCTCACAGCGGGGTGTTGCCGTTCAAAATGGGCTCGGGGGAGGCTCGACGGCGGAGAATTTGGCGACGGCGAGCGGCGGCGACCCGAGGAAGAAGACGATGCGGGGACGGCGATGCAGAGGCGTAGGAGCTCGGGGCTGTGGTCGAGGAGGTCGAGGGGGTCGTGGTGGTTCCGACGGACGCGACGGAGAGGCGAACGGGAGGCGGTGGCCGTGGCTACGCCGGAGCCATGGCGACGGCGGCGCGGGTGCGGTGGATCTGGAGGGGATTGGAGTGGGCGAGCTCGGGGCGAGGGAGAGAAGTGGCCAGGGAGGCCAGGGGGGTGGACGGGGCCTCGCCCTTATCCCCAGCCACCTGCTCCCGTCGCCGTGGCGAGCGGTGGCCGGTGCGGTGAGCTCCTTCCCACGGCGGGAGCGACACGGAGGGGGGGGGCAGGTGGAGATGACGGTGGGCTGGGCCGGCTGGGCCATGTCGCCAGGTAAGTGGGCTTTGCCCCTTTTCTTCTTTTTCTTCTCTGTTTTTCATTTTTAGTTTCTGTTTTAATATAGTTTAGGCCAATATTTCTTTAAGTAAAAATGTGCCTTCTTGCCCAATTATTACCTTGCATTATTTCACAGGTCCACAAAAAGTTTGGGGACTATTATAATTGTTTTGTATTTTCAAATTGAATTTATTAGCACTTTTAATTGCTATAAGCTTCTGTTAATATTGGTGGGGTCCACACCAGAAACTTGGTGATGTTGTTTTCCTCAACATTATTTGTTTTAGAATATTCCATAATTTTGGAACATTTTACTTTTGCTATTTGCCACTTTATTTTATAACCTTAAAATCCTAGGGCATTTGAATTGAAATTTGAACTGGGATTTGAAATTCAACTTGATCAAGCTCCACTTAGCAAAATGACTAGGCACTGTTCAAGATCATTACTGTAGCTTAATTACAATGATCACTGTAGCTTAAACCCAGGGTGTCACAGCTGACCTTAGGAAGAACCTGACGTTGCAACAAGATGCCCGAACCGAAGCTGATGCCAAATGGCGGCTCTCCTCAACTGAGCTGGAAAAGACTAAGGCAGATTTTGAAGCCTACAAGCAATCTGCTGAAGCTGAACAAGCCACCTTACTCAAACGCGCAGAGGACACTGAGGGCCAACTTAAACCCGTTGCTGAAGAGCTGACCAGCCTCAAATGCCATGTAGCTCGGATGACTGAGGCTGTCTTTGGTAAGTATTGCTGATTATGTTATGAGCATTCCTTTCAAACAGTCTTAGAAAAACTCGCCCATCGACTTATACAATTGAACTGTTTGCAGGCCGGCGAACTCGTAACCTTCCAGATGACAGCTTGCTTAAGCTGAAAGCTTTGTATTCATTTACTGAGCAGCTGTATGCTGGAAGCCTCTTCACGATCAGGGTTGTTTTTGGTAAAAAGGGGACTCCCAAGTTAATCAAAGACGTGCTGAAGTGCCTCTGCACCATCCCCAAGCATTTTGAAGAAATGAAGAAGTCAGCCGCCTGCAAAGGCGCAATAGCTGCTTTGAGCCGGGCTTTGGCGTATGCGTCGGAGCTTAACCAGGAGGAGATGGTGGGAGGTTTTCCACAGCTGAAGGCTGACGGGTCAGAATTCACGCAAGACAACTATGGTTGTTGCTTCAGAGCGTCTCGAGCATTGGCCAACCAATTAGCCGCAGAGGCTGACCTGAAGGTTTATCAGGCGGCTTATGACAACAACAATGCACGAATCCGGGCACCTACTTTTGAGCCGGTGGATCTGACTCCTCAATGCCGTAAGCACATCTTTGCCCCTGATGTTGACCCGTCTCCAATGTTGCATGACGAACCCGAATTTGAAGCCTTAATCAATTGCAACTGGGATGTGGACAACCTTCAGATCTAGGAGACAGAAGACCCAGCGCAGGATGACCCGTTAGCGAGTTAAACGACGAGAAGGCCTCAGATGAAGCTAACCCGGACATGCTGATATGCTACATTACAACTTTTGTGAAAAACTTGAGTCCACAAAATTTTCGGCTCTATATAGCCTTGTAATAGCCGTAGTGAAAACTTGATTGCCTGTGCCGTGCCTTTGCGCGCATTTTGAATTTTATCAACTCATATTCTGGCAGCTTTGGCGCTTCAAATTTTTTTCCATAGTATGAATGTTTTGATATGATCATATGCCTCAGTATCAATTCATCAATTCCCACTGGCGGGTTATAATCCATGAGAAATACTAAGCCGGGATAAGCTATTACCCAAAGACTTAGAATCTTATCATGAAAAACTCCTGCAAAATAACAAACAGAGAACACATGTATATTTTGCATTATGGTTTAGGCGGCTTTGAAGGCACAACCCAAAGAGATCAACTCTAGTTTATATTTTTGAGAAAAAACTCAAGTTTTTTTCTTTCAAAGAAGTTAGGAATGAGTGCCCAAAATCCCATAAGCTGGCTCTCACGTGACATAAATCCGTCGTTTTAACCTTAACCAGTTCAGGGTCTTAAAAAAGATTGACTGTTAAGAGTACGAACGGGCCACATAGCGGAGAGACTACAGTAGATAGGTGAGTTTATCCTCGCTCTCTGTAAGCCAGCTCTCACGTGACATAAGCCGCCGGTTTAACTTTGACAAGTTCAGGGTCTTGAAAAAGATTGACTGTCAAATGTTCGGCGGGTCACCTGGCGGAGTAGTGATATGTCTCCAACGTATCTACAATTTATGAAGTATTCATGCCATGTTTACAATAATTCTATAGGATTTTGGTATGATTTTATTAGAACTAACCCAGACTGACGCTGTTTTCAGCAGAACTACCATGGTGTCGTTTTTTTTGCAGAAATAAAAGTTCTCGGAATGGGCTGAAAATTTATGGTGATTTTTTATGGACCAAAAGAGACACCTGAAGCATTGGAGTTGGGCCAGAAGAGCCACGAGGCCACCACAAGCCTGCAGGGCACGCCCCCCACTAGGGCGCGCCCTCCTGGCTTGTCGCCGCCTCGTGGCCCCCCTTGATTTGTTTCCGACGCCAATTTTTTTTTATAAATACTGAAACCCCCAGAAAGAAACCTAGATCGGGAGTTCCGCCGCCGCAAGCCTCTATAGCCACAAAAAACCAATCGGGAGCGCATTCCGGCACACTACCGGAGGGGGAAACCATCACCGGAGGCCATCTTCATCATCCCGGCGGTCTCCATGACGAGGAGGGAGTAGTTCACCCTCGGGGCTGAGGGTATGTACCAGTAGCTATGTGTTTGATCTCTCTCTCTCTCTCGTGTTCTTGAGATGACACGATCTTGATGTACTGCGAGCTTTATTAATATAGATGAATCATATGGAGTTTTCCCCTCTCTATCTTCTTGTGATGAATTGAGTTTTCCCTTTGAAGTTTTCTTATCGAATTGAGTCTTTAAAGTATTTGAGAAAACTTGATGTATGTCTTGCGATGGGACATCCATGGTGACAATGGGATGTTCTATTGATCCACTTGATGTATGTTTTGGTGATCAACTTGCGGGTTCTGTGACCTTGGGAATCTATGCATAGGGGTTGGCACATGTTTTCGTCTTGACTCTCCGGTAGAAACTTTGGGGCACTCTTTGAAGTTCTTTGTGTTGGACTGAACATGATGAATCCAAAATTGTGTGATGCATATCGTATAATCAAGCCCATGGGTACTCGTGGTTACATTGGAGTATCTAGGTGACATTAGGGTTTTGGTTGTTGTGTATCTTAAGGTGTTATTTTAGTACGAACTCTAGGGCTATTCGTGACACTTATAGGGATAGCTCATACGATTGATTGGAAAAGATAACTTTGAGGTGGTTTCGTACCCTACAATAATTTCTTCGTTTGTTCTCCACTATTTGTGACTTTGGAGTGAACTCTTTGTCGCACGTGAGGGATTTACATATGATTCAACTATGTTAGTATTGTTGAGAGAACTTGCACTAGTGAAAGTATGAACCCTAGGCCTTGTTTCTAAGCATTGCAATACCGTTTGTGCTCACTTTTATCATTAGTTACCTTGCTGTTTTTATATTTTCAGATTACAAAAACCTATATCTACCATCCATATTACACTTGTATCGCCATCTCTTCGCCGAACTAGTGCACCTATACAATTTACCATTGTATTGGGTGTGTTGGGGACACAAGAGACTCTTTGTTATTTGATTTTAGGGTTGTTTTAGAGAGAACATCTTAATCCTACGCCTCCCACGGATTGATAAACCTTAGGTCATCCACTTGAGGGAAATTTGCTACTGTCCTACAAAACTCTGTGCTTGGAGGCCCAACACGAGTCTACAAGAAGAAGGTTGCGTAGTAGACATCAAGTAGCAAGTTGCAAACATGCAGGTTTAACTCAAATATGGCTTTTAAGCCGGTCAAGTGGGTATGAAAGCTAAACCCAGTGGGTTGGAAGCCCCCAAGTGACCTTATGAAGGATCAACTCTTTGCACAAAAACTTGGTGCAGGAAAATGGCAGAGGCCCCGAATTATGGGGATGTCGGCTTTATTATATTATAAAAAGTGGTATATACAATGACAAAAGTATGTACATTGATGAGAGCCGATGGCTCAAGTGTAGTAAGGCCGAAGATGAGCAATGTTCCACGGCCTCGCAGTCTCCTCCCCAGAAGTGCGTGACTTCTCGCTCTCCTGTACATCAATGAGATAATAGGAACCATTGTTGAGATTTCTGCTGATCACAAAAGGTCCTTCCCAGGGGGGTGATAACTTATGCATATCTGTCTGGTCTTGAATCAAACGAAGCACTAAGTCGCCTTCCTGGAACGTCCGGGTCTTGACTCTGCGGCTATGATAGCGGTGCATATCTTTCTGGTAAATTGCCGACCGTGCTGCTGCAAGATCCTGTTCTTCATCCAAGGCATCCAATGCATCCTGACGCGCCGTCTCATTATCAGTTTCAACGTAAGCTGACACCCTGGGCAAGTCATGACGGATATCACTAGGGAGAACAGCTTCCGCGCCATAAACCATGAAGAAAGGCGTATAGCCTGTTGATCTGTTGGGAGTAGTTCTGATGCTCCAAAGAACTAAAGGTAATTCCTCCACCCAACAACCCGGTGTTCGTTCCAAAGGAACCATAAGCCGGGGTTTTATCCCTCTCAAAATCTCCTGGTTAGCACGTTCTGCTTGACCATTAGACTGTGGATGAGCCACGGAAGAGACATCAAGGCGGATGTGTTCACTATCGCAGAACTCTTTCATAGCCCCCTTGGACAGATTTGTACCATTGTCAGTAATGATACTGTGAGGATAACCAAACCGAAAAATCAGCTTCTTGACAAACTGAACTATTGTTGCCGCGTCACACTTACTGACCGGCTCTGCCTCAACCGACTTAGTAAATTTGTCAACCGCCACCAAGAGGTGGGTCTTCTTTTCTTTGGACCGCTTAAACGGTCCAACCATATCAAGCCCCCAGACCGCGAACGGCCAGGTGATCAGAATCATCCGCAACTCTTGAGCCGGCACATGGGCGCGTCGTCCAAATTTCTGACACCCATCACATCTACTGACCAAATACTCTGCGTCTGCATGAGATGTCAACCAGTAAAAACCATGCCGGAAAGCTTTGGCCACCAGGGACGTTGCTACTTCTTGAGCTTGCGTTGGTTTTCCCTTGAAGAGGAAAGGGTGATGCAGCAAAGTAGATAAGTATTTCCCTCAGTTGTTGAGAACCAAGGTATCAATCCAGTAGGAGATACAAGCAAGTCCCCAATCTTCGCACCTACACAAACAATCAAACTCTTGCACCCAACGCTATAAAGGGGTTGTCAACCCCTTCACGGTTATTTGCAAGGATGAGATATGATAGAGATAGATATAAAAGATTGCTAAAACAAAAAGTAAAACAAAAGCAAAAAGATTGCAGCAAAGTATTTTTAGTATTTTTGGTTTATAGATCTGAAAATATAATATGGAAAATAGACCCCGGGGCCATAGGTTTCACTAGAGGCTTCTCTCATGAAGGAAAATAATACGGTGGGTGAACAAATTACTGTTGAGCAATTGATAGAAAAGCGCATAGTTATGACGATATCCAAGGCAATGATTATGCATATAGGCATCACGCCCGTGTCAAGTAGACCGAAATGATTCTGCATCTACTACTATTACTCAACACATCGACCGACTCCTGCCTGCATCTAGAGTATTAAGTTCATGAAGAATAAAGTAACGCATTAGGTAAGATGACATGATGTACAGGGATAAACTCAAGCAGTATGATGAAAACCCCATCTTTTTATCCTCGATGGCAATAATACAAATACGTGCCTCGCTACCCCTACTTTGTCACTGGGTGAGGACACCGCAAGATTGAGCCCAAAACTAAGCACTTCTCCCATTGCAAGAATTACCAATCTAGTTGGCCAAACCAAACCAATAACTCGAAGAGACTTGCAAATATATGAAATCATGCATATAAGAATTCAGAGAAGATTCAAATAATATTCATAGATAATCTAATCATAAACCCACAATTCATCGGATCTTGACAAACACACAGCAAAAGAGTATTACATCGAATAGATCTCCATGAAGATCCTGAAGAACATGGTATTGAAGAACAAAGAGAGAGAATAACCCATCTAGCTACTAGCTATGGACACGAAGGTCTGTGGTGAACTACTCACGCATCATCGGAGGGGCAATGGAGTTGATGTAGATGCCTTCCGTGATCGAGTCCCCCTCCGGCAGATTACCGGAAAAGGCTCCAAGATGGGATCTCACGGGAACAGAGGCTTCCGGCGGCGGAAAAGTATTTTCGTGGCTCTTTTTGGTATTGGGGGAATATTTGGGAATTTATAGGCCGAAGAATAGGGTTAGAGGACCTGCAGGGGGGCCACAAGCCAGGGGGGCGCCCCCCTAGGGCGCGCCCTGCAGGCTTGTGATCTCCCGGCAGGTTTCCTGCCTTCATCTCCATGTTTGGTAGGTTTCTTCTGGTCCAAGAAAAATCATCGCAAAGATTTTATTCCGTTTGGACTCCGTTTAATATTCCTTATCTGCAATACTCAAAAACAAGGAAAAAAACAGAAACTGGCACTAGGCTCTAGGTTAATAGGTTAGTCCCAAAAATAATATAAAATAGCATATTAATGCATATAAAACATCCAAAACCGATGATATAATAGCATGGAACAATCAAAAATTATAGATACGTTGGAGACGTATCAAGCATCCCCAAGCTTAATTCCTGCTCGTCCTCGAGTAGGTAAATGATAAAAACAGAATTTTTGATGTGGAATGCTACCTAACATATTTATCCATGTAATATTATTTATTGTGGCATGAATATTCAGATCCGCAAGATTCAAAACAAAAGTTTAATATTGACATGAAAACAATAATACTTCGAGCATACTAACAAGGCAATTGTGTCCTTTCAAAATAACATGGCCTTAGAAAGCTATCCCTACAAAATCATATGGTCTGGCTATGCTCCATCTTCCCCACACAAAGTATTTAAATCATGCACAACCCCGATGACAAGTCAAGCAATTGTTTCACACCTTTTATGTTCTCAAACCTTTTCAACTCTTACGCAATACATGAGCGTGAGCCATGGATATAGCACTATAGGTGGAATAGAATATGGTGGAGGTTGTGAG
This sequence comes from Elymus sibiricus, assembly GCA_039707655.1. Classification (NCBI taxonomy): domain Eukaryota; kingdom Viridiplantae; phylum Streptophyta; class Magnoliopsida; order Poales; family Poaceae; genus Elymus; species Elymus sibiricus. Next base: position 486,833,693 of record CM077671.1, read on the forward strand.
GAAAAGGAGAAGATAGCCTCACATCAACTTGGCGTATCAACGGGCTATGGAGATGCCCATCAATAGATATCAATGTGAGTGAGTAGGGATTGCTATGCAACGGATGCACTAGAGCTATAATTGTATGAAAGCTCAAAAAGAAACTAAGTGGTTGTTCATAATGATGAAAAATTCCACTAGTTATATGAAAGTGACAAAGTAGGAGACTCTCTATCATGAAGATCATGGTGCTACTTTGAAGCACAAGTGTGGAAAAAGATAGTAGCATTGTCCCTTCTCTCTTTCTCTCATTTTTTTGGTGGGCATCTTTGGCCTCTTTTTATTTATTTATTTGGGCTTCATTGGCCTCTTTTATTATTTGTAAAGTCCGGAGACTCGTCCCAACTTGTGAGGGAATCATATCTTCCATCATCCTTTTCTCTCACGGGACAATGCTCTAATAATGAAGATCATCACACTTTTATTTACTTACAACTCAAGAATTACAACTCGATACCTAGAACAAAATATGACTCTATATGAATGCTTCCGGTGGTGTACCGGGATGTGCAACGATCTAGCCTAGTAAATGACATCAAAAAAACGGACAAGCCATGAAAACATCATGCTAGCTATCTTACAATCATGCAAAGCAATATGAAAATGATGGTGCGTGTCATGAAAAACAGAATGGTGGGAGTTGCATGGCAATATATCTCGGAATGGCTATGGAAATGCCATAATAGGTAGGTATGGTGGCTGTTTTGAGGAAGGGTATATGGTGGGTTTAATGCACCGGCGAAAGTTGCGCGGTACTAGAGAGGCTAGCAAAGGTGGAAGGCTGAGAGTGCGTATAATCCATGGACTCAATATTAGTCATAAAGAACTCACATACTTATTGCAAAATTCTATTAGTTATCGAAGCAAAGTATTAGACGCATGCTCCTAGGGGAGAGGTTGGTAGGAGTTAACCATCGTGCGCTCCCGACCCTCACACAAAGGATGACAATCATTAAACAAATCATGCTCTGACTTCGTTACATAACGGTTCACCATACGTGCATGCTACGGGAATCACAAACTTTAACACAAGTATTTCTACCAATCCACAATTACTCACTAGCATGACTCTCATATCACCATCTTTATATCTCAAAACTATATGCAAGGAATCAAACTTCTCATAGTATTCAATGCACTTTATATGAAAGTTTTTATTATATCCCTCTTGGATGCCCATTATATTAGGACTAAATTCATAACCTAAACCAATTACCATGCTGTTTAAAGACTCTCAAAATAATATAAGTGAGGTACGAGAGTTCAATTATTTCTATAAAATAAAACATCACCGTGCTCTAAAAAGATATAAGTGAAGCACTAGAGCAACATTGCCTAGCTCAAAAGATATAAGTGAAGCACATAGAGTACTCTAATAAATTCACGATTAATGCGTGTCCCCCTCAAAAGATGTGTACAGCAAGGATGATTGTGGAAAACTAAAAAGAAAAGACTCATATCATACAAGACGCTCCAAGCAAAACACATATCATGTGGTGAATAAAAATATAGCCTCAAGTAAACTTACCGATGGATTGAAGACGAAAGAGGGGATGCCTTCTGGGGCATCCCCAAGCTTAGGCTCTTTGGTATCCTTGAATATGGCTTGGGGTGCCTTGGGCATCCCCAAGCTTAGGCTCTTGCCACTCCTTATTCCATAGTCCATCAAATCTTTACCCAAAACTTGAAAACTTCACAACACAAAACTCAACAGAAAACTCGTGAGATCCGTTAGTATAAGAAAAATAAATCACCACTTTAGGTACTGTTGTGAACTCATTATTTATTTATATTGGTGTAATATCTACTGTATTCCAACTTCTCCATGGTTCATACCCCCCGATACAACCCATAGATACATCAAAATAAGCAAACAACACAAAGAAAACATAATCTGTCTAAAACAGAACAGTCTGTAGCAATCTATAGACTTCGAATACTTATGTAACTCAAAAAATTCTGAAAAATTAGTACAATCAAGGAAATTTGTATATAAATATTTTGTAAAAATATCAGACTCATTCGACGCTCTGGTGAATTTATAAAATTCCTGGACTGTGCGCAAAAGTTTCTGTTTTTCAGCAAAATCAAATCACAATCACCGTAGACCATCCCAAAGGTCTTACTTGGCTCAAACACTAATTAAAACAAGAAAACACAATTACTACAGAGGTAATAATGTGTAAAGCACTCAAAAACACAAGCAAAAACAAAAGCATAAAAATAAAATTGGGTTGCCTCCCAACAAGCGCTATTGTTTAACGCCCCTAGCTAGGCATAACGCAATAGATCTAGATTTTTTCATCTTTGGTATGCAATCCATAAGTAGCTCTCATAATAGATTCATAAGGTAATTTTATTTTCTTTCTAGGAAAGTGTTCCATGCCTTTCCTTAATGGAAATTGGAATCTAATGTTTCCTTCTTTCATATCAATAATTGCACCGATCGTTCTAAGGAAAGGTCTACCAAGAATAATAGGACATGTAGGATTGCAATCTATATCAAGAACAATGAAATCTACGGGCACATAATTCCTATTTGAAACAATAAGAACATCATTAATCCTTCCCATAGGTTTCTTAATGGTGGAATCCTCTAGATGCAAATTTAAAGAGCAATCATCAAATTCATGGAAACCTAGCACATCACATAAAGTTTTCGGAATCGTGGAAACGCTAGCACCCAAATCACACAAAGCATGTCACTCAAAATCTTTAATTTTAATCTTAATTGTAGTTTCCACTCATCATAAAGATTCCTAGGTATAGAAACTTCAAACTCAAGTTTTTCTTCAAAAGATTTCATCATAGCATCCACGATATGTTTAGTAAAACCTTTATTTTGATTATAAGCATGTGGAGAATTCAACATGGATTGCTACAAGGAAATACAATCAATCAAAGAACAACTATCATAATTAAAGTCCTTGAAATCCAAAAGAGTGGGTTCATTGCTATTTAAAGTTTTGGCCTCTTCAATCCCACTTTTATCAATCTTAGCATTAAGATCTATAAACTCCGAATCATTGGGACGCCTTTTAACTAAAGTTGACTTATCTCCAGTCCCATCTTTATCAAGATTTATATTAGAAAACAAAGATTCAATAGGATTCACATCAATCACTTTAAGATCTTCATCAATATTATCACGAGAACACACTTTTTCAAGCCATTCACGCTTAGCACGCATTCTAGCGGTTCTTTCCTTACACTCATCAATAGAAATTCTCATAGCTTTTAAAGACTCATTAATATCACGCTTGGGTGGAGTATATCTAATTTTCAAAGAATCAATCTCAAGCGAAATTCTATCAACGTTCCTAGCCAAATCATCAATCTTGAGCAATTTTTCTTCAATCATAGCATTGAAACCCTTTTGCGAACTAATAAATTCTTTAATATTATTCTCAAGATCAGAGGGCATATTATTATAATTTCCATAAGAATTGTTGTAGGAATTACCATAATTATTAGAGGAATTACTAGGAAACGTCCTAGGATTGAAATTACCTCTATACGCGTTATTACCAAAATTGTTCCTACCAACAAAATTCACATCCATAGATTCATTATTATTTCCAATCAAAGAAGACAAAGGCATATCATTAGTATCAATAGGAGAACTCTTACTAGCAAACAATTTCATTAATTCATCCATCTTTTCACTCAAAGTATTTATTTCTTCAATAACATGCACTTTTTTACTAGTAGGAGATCTTTTGGTATGCCATTGAGAGTAATTTGCCATAATATTATCTAGGAGTTTAGTAGCTTCTCCTAATGTGATTTCCATAAAAGTACCACCCAAGGCGGAATCTAAAAGATTTCTAGAAGCAAAATTCAATCCCGCATAAAATTTTTGTATAATCATCCATAAACTCAAACCATGCGCGGGGCAATTTCTAATCATTAGTTTCATCCTCTCCCAAGATTGTGCAACATGCTCATGATCAAGTTGCTTAAAATTCATTATATCGTTCCTAAGGGAGATGATCTTAGCGGGCGGAAAGTACTTGGAAATAAAAGCATCTATACACTTATTCCATGAATCAATACTATTTTTAGGCAAAGATGAAAACCAAGTTTTAGCACGATCTCCTAGTGAGAACGGAAATAGCTTCAATTTAACAATATCATTATACACATCTTTCTTCTTTTGCATATCACACAACTCAACGAAAGTATTTAGATGGGATGCGGCATCTTCACTAGGAAGGCCGGTTCTTTCATAACAAGATTAAGCAAAGCGGCATTAATTTCATAAGATTCCGCACTAGTGGCAGGAGCAATCGGAGTACTAATAAAATCATTATTATTAGTATTGGAGAAGTCACACAACTTTGTATTCTCTTGAGTCATCATGACAAAGCAAGCAATCTAGCACAGAAGCAAACAAAAAGCAAACAAAAAGACGAACGGAAGAAGGGCGAATAAAAAGGCAAATCTTTTTTGTTTTTTCTGAAAATCATTTTAGAAGTGGGGGAGATGAAAACGAGAGGCAAATGGCAAATAATGGAAATGCAAGAGATGAGTTTGTGATAGGTACTTGGTAGGCTTGATGTAGATCTCCCCAGCAACGACGCTAGAAATCCTTCTTGCTACTTCTTGAGCTTGCGTTGGTTTTCCCTTGAAGAGGAAAGGGTGATGCAGCAAAATAGATAAGTATTTCCCTCAGTTGTTGAGAACCAAGGTATCAATCCAGTAGGAGATACAAGCAAGTCCCCAATCTTCGCACCTACACAAACAATCAAACTCTTGCACCCAACGCTATAAAGGGGTTGTCAATCCCTTCACGGTTATTTGCAAGGATGAGATCTGATAGAGATCGATATAAAAGATTGCTAAAATGAAAAGTAAAACAAAAGGAAAAAGATTGTAGCAAAATATTTTTGGTATTTTTGGTTTATAGATCTGAAAATATAATATGGAAAATAGACCCGGGGGCCATAGGTTTCACCAGAGGCTTCTCTCATGAAGGAAAATAATATGGTGGGTGAACAAATTACTGTCGAGCAATTGATAGAAAAGCGCATAGTTATGACGATATCCAAGGCAATGATTATGCATATAGGCATCACGTCAGTGTCAAGTAGACCGAAACGATTCTGCATCTACTACTATTACTCCGCACATCGACCGACTCCTGCCTGCATCTAGAGTATTAAGTTCATGAAGAACAGAGTAACGCATTAGGTAAGATGACATGATGTAGGGGGATAAACTCAAGCAATATGATGAAAACCCCATCTTTTTATCCTCAATGGCAACAATACAAATACGTGCCTCGCTACCCCTACTTTGTCACTGGGTGAGGACACCGCAAGATTGAGCCCAAAACTAAGCACTTCTCCCATTGCAAGAATTACCAATCTAGTTGGCCAAACCAAACCAATAACTCGAAGAGACTTGCAAAGATATGAAATCATGCATATAAGAATTCAGAGAAGATTCAAATAATATTCATAGATAATCTGATCATAAACCCACAATTTATCGGATCTCGACAAACACACAGCAAAAGAGTATTACATCGGATAGATCTCCATGAAGATCATGAAGAACATGGTATTGAAGAACAAAGAGAGAGAAGAACCCATCTAGCTACTAGCTATGGACCCGAAGGTCTGTGGTGAACTACTCACGCATCATCGGAGGGGCAATGGAGTTGATGTAGATGCCCTCCATGATCGAATCCCCCTCCGGCAGATTACCGGAAAAGGCTCCAAGATGGGATCTCACGGGAACATAGGCTTCTGGCGGCGGAAAAGTATTTTCGTGGCTCTTTTTGGTATTGGGCGAATATTTGGGAATTTATAGGCCGAAGAATAGGGTTAGAGGACCTGCAGGGGGGCCACAAGCCAGGGGGTGCCCCCCTAGGGCGCGCCCTGCAGGCTTGTGATCTCTCGGCAGGTCTCCTGCCTTCATCTCCAAGTCTGGTAGGTTTCTTCTGATCCAAGAAAAATCATCGCGAAGATTTTATTTCGTTTGGACTCCGTTTAATATTCCTTATCCGCAATACTCAAAAACAAGGAAAAAACAGAAACTGGCACTAGGCTCTAGGTTAATAGGTTAGTCCCAAAAATAATATAAAATAGCATATTAATGCATATAAAACCTCCAAAACAGATAATATAATAGCATGGAACAATCAAAAATTATAGATACGTTGGAGACGTATTAGACTTTGACCCGGCGTGATGACCACAATCGCCGGCATGTATCTCTTGCAAGATTTCACGGCCCTCCTCAGGAGAAACGCATCGTTGAAAAACACGAGTCACGCTACATCTGTGCAACTCGCCATTGACAATAGTCATGGACTTAGATTGCCTTATGATTTTCCGTGCCAAAGTCAAGTCCTCGGGTAACTCGCCACGAGTTAGATATGCCAGGTAAGGCAGCGTCTAATCAGGGATAGCGCGGAGAGCCACCACCAATTGTCCTTTCGTGTCAGGTATAGCAAGATCCTCCTTGATACGTCTCCGTCGTATCTATAATTTGTGATTGTTTCATGCCAATATTTTACAACATTCATATACTTTTGGCATCTTTTTATACTACTTTTTGGGACTAACATATTGATCCAGTGCCCAGTGCCAGTTCCTGTTTGTTGCATGTTTTTTGTTTCGCAGAAAATCCATATCAAATAAAGTCCAAACGGGATAAAAACTTACAGATATTTGTTTTGGAATATATGTGAATTTTGGGAAGTCGAATCAACAGAAGGCGGTGCCCGAGGGGCCCACATGCCGCAAGGGCGCGCCCTGGGGGTAGGGCGCGCCCTGGGGGCTTGTGGCCACCGTGTAAGGCTGTTGGTGCCCTTCTTTCTCCGCAAGAAAGCTAATATCCGGATAAAAATCGTGTAAAAAGTTTAGGCCAATCGGAGTTATGGATCTCCGGGAATATAAGAAAGGGTGAAAGGCCAGAATCTGGAAGGCAAAAACAAAAGGAAACAGAGAGAGAGAGATCCAATCTCGGAGGGGCTCTTGCCCCTCCGCTACCATGGAAGCCAAGGACCAGAGGGGAAACCCTCCTCCCATCTAGGGGGAGGTCAAGTAAGAAGAAGAAGGAGGGAGGCTCTCTCCCCCTCTCTCCCGGCGGCACCGGAACGCCGCCGGGGCCATCATCGTGACGATGATCTACACCAACAACTTTGCCGCCGTCATCACCAACTCTCTCCCCCTCTATGCAGAGGTGTAACACCCCTTCTCCCCGCTGTAATCTCTACTTAAACATGGTGCTCAACGCTATATATTATTTCCCAATGATGTATGGCTATCCTATGATGTTTGAGTAGATCCGTTTTGAACTATGGGTTGATTGATGATCATGATTGGTTTGAGTTGCATGTTTTATTATTGGTGCTGTCCTATGGTACTCTCCGTGTCACGCAAGCGTGAGGGATCCCCTCTGTAGGGTTTGCAATATGTTTATGATTCGCTTATGGTGGGTGGCGTGAGTGACGGAAGCACAGACCCGAGTAAGTAGGTTGTTTACGTATGGGAATAAAGAGGACTTGATACCTTATAATGCTATGGTTGGGTTTTACCTTAATGATCTTTAGTAGTTGCGGATGCTTGCTAGAGTTCCAATCATAAGTGCATATGATCCAAGTAGAGAAAGTATGTTAGCTTATGCCTCTCCCTCACATAAAATTGCAATAATGATTACCGGTCTAGTTATCGATTGCCTAGGGACAAATAACTTTCTTGTGACCAAAAGCTCTCTACTAAGACTAACTTAGTTGTTTCTTTATCTAAGCAGCCCCTAGTTTTTATTTACCTTCTCTTTATTATCTTGCAAACCTATCCTATCACACCTACAAAGTACTTCTAGTTTCATACTTGTTCTAGGTAAAGCGAACGTTAAGCGTGCTTAGAGTTGTATCGGTGGTCGATAGAACTTGAGGGAATATTTGTTCTACCTTTAGCTCCTCGTTGGGTTCGACACTCTTACTTATCGAGAAATGCTACAATTGATCCCCTATACTTGTGGGTTATCAAGACCTTTTTCTGGCGCCGTTGCCGGGGAGCAATAGCGTGGGGTGAATATTCTCGTGGGTGCTTTTTTGCTTTATCACTAAGTAGATTTTATTTGCTGTTCTAACTTGTTTTCTATCTTTATATATGGGTAGGAAACGCAAAATACCAAAAAAATTAGATGTACTTGCTGCTCCAAAAGTTGATGAACCACTAGTGTTCCGTACCACCGAAGAATATTACTTGGGTCATCTTCGATCCACTTGTGCTCGTGCTGAAACCCCAACTAGCTTAGTTGAGGTCAAATCATTAAATGAGCATGCTTATTATGTGCGACACCGCTTATCTCAAAAAGGGAAAATTTATGGCATCATATTAGTACTTTGCAATGCTATGCTTGGAATTTATTCGAAATTTATGATTTTACTTGTTGTTCTCAAGACCCTAAAAAACACCTTCCCTATCAATGTGAGTTTAAGGATAATGGAATCGTATCTTCTTATGCCAAGGGTGTTTATAATTACTATGATATTGAGCAAATTGAAGAATTTGTTGCTTTTAAGGGTGCTTATGAAATTGCTTCTTTGATTGAAAAGTATGATGCTACTCTTTACAAACATGAAAGTTTTGCCATGCTTAAATATTGCTATGAAAACTATGCTTCTATTGCTTATGTTAAGCCATATATTGAGGACTCCTCTGCTGTCCAAGAGGAGACTAATATTTTGCAGGAAACTATGTTAGAAGAAATTGATGACACTGTGAGCTCATTGGATGAAAAAGATGAGGAAGAGAGCGAAGAACAAAAGGAGGAAGAGCGGATTAGCTACCCGTGCCCACCTTCTAATGAGAGTAACTTTCAACTCATACATTGTTTAATTTCCCTTCGTTCTTACCAAAGGATGAATGCTATGATAATTGCTATGATCCCTTGGATTTGTTTGAAATATCCCTTTTTGATGAACTTGATGCTTGCTATGCTTGTGGCCATGATGCCAATATGAATGATGCTTATGGAGATGAACTTGCTATAGTTCCTTATGTTAAACGTGAAATTGTTGCTATTGCACCCACACATGATAGTCCTATTATCTTTTTGAATTCTCCCAACTACACTATATCGGAGAAGTTTGCACTTATTAAGGATTATATAGATGGGTTGCCTTTTACTATTACACATGATGATTTTGATAGATATAATATGCATGTGCTTGCTGCTCCTACTTGCAATTATTATGAGAGAGGAACTACATCTCCACCTCTCTATGTTTCCAATATGATAAAATTGCAAGAAACTGCTTATGCTATGTATTGGCCTTTACTTGATGTGCATGAATTATTCTTTTATGATATGCCAATGCATAAGAAGAGAGTTAGACTTCGTTGTTGCATGATATATGTTAATTTGTGGTCACTACTAAATTACAAATCATTGTTAATTAAAATTGCCTTTGATATACCTTGGGATCCGGGTGGATCCATTACTTGAGCACTTTATGCCTAGCTTAATGGCTTTAAAGAAAGCGCTGCTAGGGAGACAACCCGGAAGTTTTAGAGAGTCATTTTATTCTGTTGTGTGCTTTTATATAGTTTAAAAAACAAAAAAATAAAGAGGGGAACCTAAAACTTTTTCAAAAAGAAGAGTGAGAGTGAGAGAGACGAGCATTGTTAAAATGGGAGCATGCCTTGAACTTTCTTCATGCCCATGGAAACCTTGTGAATCTTAATTACAGAAACTTTTCAACAAAAATAATTATCCCCTTGCATAAATCCATTGTATTATAAAAATAATGTGCCAAGATTTACCTTTAGGATGATTAGATTGCTTGATTGGTGTGTGCAGTGCAAAAACAGAAAGTTTGGCTGTAGTGCGTGTATTTACATTTTTTTACTCGAATGTCAAAAGTTTATGAAATTTTTACACAGTACTGCTATGAATGTTTTTTATTTTTTCCTAATTTTTCAGAATTTTTAGAGTTACAGAAGTATATTAAATGTTCAGATTGCTTTAGACTGTTCTGTTTAAGACATATTATGTTTTTGATGCATTGTTTTGCTTGTTTTGATGAAACTACCGATTGTATCGGTGGTATAACCAATAAAGAAGTTATAATACAGTAGCTACAATGCAAAAATAAAATGTGAATGGGTTTGCAACAGTACTTAAAGTGGTAATTTGCTTTATTATACTAACGGATCTCACGAGGGTTTTGTTAAGTTTTGTGTGATTGAAGTTTTCAAGTTTTGGGTGAGATCACGATGGATGAAGGAATAAGGAGTGGAAAAAGACCAAGCTTGAGGATGCCCGAGGCACCCCAAGGTAATATTCAAGGACTCCCAAGAAACTAAGCTTGGGGATGCCCCGGAAGGCATCCCCTCTTTCTTCTAACAACCATCGGTAATTTTACTTGGAGCTATATTTTTATTCGTCACATGATATGCGTAAATCTTGGAGCGTCGTGTGCTTTTTATTTTTCTTTTAATAATGCACCATGCTGGTATGAGAAAGTCCTTGGTTGATTTATAGAAGGCTCTTTGCACCTCACTTATATCTTTTGAGTATGGCTTTGTAGAATGCTTCATGTGCTTCACTTATATCATTTGAAGTTTGGATTACCTGTTTCTCTACACATAGAAAACCACTATTTGTAGAATGCTCTTTTGCTTCACTTATATTTGTTAGAGCATGGGCATATCTTTTGTAGAAAGAATTAAACTCTCATGCTTCACTTATCTCTATTTAGAGAGTTAACAGGGGTTGGTCATTCACGTGGTTAGTCATAAAATCCTACATAAAACTTGTAGATCGCTGAATATGATATGTTTGATTCCTTGAAATAGTTTTGCAATATAAAGATGGTGATATTAGAGTCATACTAGTGAGTAATTGTGGATTGGTAGAAATACTTGTGTTAAAGTTTGTGATTCCCGTAGCATGCACGTATGGTGAACCGTTATGTGAAGAAGTCGGAGCATGATTTATTTATTGATTGTCATCCTTTGTGTGGAGGTTGGGATCGCGCGATGGTTAACTCCTACCAACCCTTCCCCTAGGAGCATGCGTGTAGTACCTTGTTTCAATGACTAATAAATTTTTGCAATAAGTATGTGAGTTCTTTATGACTAATGTTGAGTCCATGGATTATACGCACTCTCACCTTTCCACCTTTGCTAGCCTCTCCAGTACCGCGCAACTTTCGCCGGTGCATTAAACCCACCTTCCTCAGAACAGTCACCATATACCTTCCTCAAAACAGCCACCATACCTACCTATTATGGCATTTCCATAGCCATTTCGAGATATATTGCCATGCAACTTCCACCGTTCCGTTTATTATGACACGCACCATCATTGCCATATTGCTTTGCATGATCGTAAGATAGCTAGCATGATGTTTTCATGGCTTGTCCGTTTTTTGATGTCATTGCTATGCTAGATCATTGCACATCCCGGTACACTGCCGGAGGCATTCATATAGAGTCATATTTTGTTCTAGTATCGAGTTGTAATTCTTGAGTTGTAAGTAAATAAAAGTGTGATGATCATCATTATTAGAGCATTGTCCCATGTGAGGAAAGGATGATGGAATCTATGATTCCCTCACAAGTTGGGATGAGTCTCCGAACTTTACAAAAAAATAAAAGAGGCCAAAGAAGCCCAAATAAAAAAAGAGGCCAAAGAAGCCGACAAAAAAAAGAACAAAAAAAACAAAAAAAATAAAAAATAATGAGAGAAAAGAGAGAAGGGGCAATGCTACTATTCCTTTTTCCACACTTGTGCTTCAGAGTAGCACCATGTTTTTCATATAGAGAGTATCCTATGTTGTCACTTTCATATACTAGTGGGAATTTTTCATTATAGAACTTTGCTTCCATATTCCAATGATGGGCTTCCTCAAATTGCCCTAGGTCTTCGTGAGCAAGCAAGTTGGATGCACACCCACTTAGTTTTCAGTTTGAGCTTTCATACACTTATAGCTCTAGTGCATCCGTTGCATGGGAATCCCTACTCACTTGCATCGATATCGATTGATGGGCATCTCCATAGCCCGTTGATACGCCTAGTTGATGTGAGACTATCTCCTTCTTTTTGTCTTCTCCACAACCACCATATTCTATTCCACCTATAGTGCTATATCCATGGCTCATGCTCATGTATTGCGTGAAAGTTGAAAAAGATTGAGAATACTAGAGTATGAAACAATTACTGACTAAAACCAGGGTTGTGCATGATTTAATACTTTGTGTGATGAAGATGGAGCATAGCCAGACTATATGATTTTGTAGGGATAACTTTCTTCGGCCATGTTATTTTGAGAAGACATGATTGCTTTATTAGAATGCTTGAAGTATTATTTTGTTAATGTCAAATGATAGACTATTGCTTTGAATCACTCGTGTCTTAATATTCATAACATGATTAGATTATATGATCAAGATTATGCTAGGTAGCATTCCACATCAAAAATTATCTTTTTTATCATTTACCTACTCGAGGACGAGCAAGAATTAAGCTTGGGGATGCTGATACGTCTCCATTGTATCTATAATTTTTGATTGTTTCATGCCAATATTTTACAACTTTCATATACTTTTGGCAACTTTTTATACTACTTTTTGGGACTAACATATTGATCCAGTGCCCAGTGCCAGTTCCTGTTTCTTGCATGTTTTTTGTTTCACAGAAAATCCATATCAAACGAATTCCAAACGGGATAAAAACTTACGGAGATTTGTTTTGGAATATATGTGAATTTTGGGAAGTGGAATCAACAGAAGGCGGTGCCCGAGGGGCCCACAAGCCGCAAGGGCACGCCCTGGGGGGTAGGGCGCTCCCTGGGGGCTTGTGGCCACCCCATAAGGCGGTTGGTGCCCTTCTTTCGCCTCAAGAAATCTAATATCCGGATAAAAATCGTGTAAAAAATTCAGGCCAATCGGAGTTACGGATCTCCGGGAATATAAGAAACGGTGAAAGGCCAGAATCTGGAAGGCAGAAACAAAAGGAAACAGAGTGAGAGATCCAATCTCAGAGGGGCTCTCGCCCCTCCGCCGCCATGGAAGCCAAGGACCAGAGGGGAAACCCTCCACCCATCTAGGGGGTAGTTCAAGGAAGAATAAGAAGGAGGGGGGCTCTCCCCCTCTCTCCCGGTGGCACCAGAACGCCGCTGGGGCCATCATCGTGACGGCGATCTACACCAACAACTTCGCCGCCGTCATCACCAACTCTCTCCCCCTCTATGCAGTGGTGTAACACCCCTTCTCCCCACTGTAATCTCTACTTAAACATGGTGCTCAACGCTATATATTATTTCCCAATGATGTATGGCTATCCTATGATGTTTGAGTAGATCTGTTTTGTCCTATGGGTTGATTGATGATCATGATTGGTTTGAGTTGCATGTTTTATTATTGGTGCTGTCCTATGGTGCCCTCCGTGTCGCGCAAGCGTGAGGGATCCCCGCTGTAGGGTTTGCAATATGTTTATGATTCGCTTATGGTGGGTGGCATGAGTGACGGAAGCACAGACCCGAGTAAGTAGGTTGTTTACGTATGGGAATAAAGAGGACTTGATACCTTATAATGCTATGGTTGGGTTTTACCTTAATGATCTTTAGTAGTTGTGGATGCTTGCTAGAGTTCCAATCATAAGTGCATATGATCCAAGTAGAGAAAGTATGTTAGCTTATGCCTCTCCCTCATATAAAATTGCAATAATGATTACCGGTCTAGTTATCGATTGCCTAGGGACAAATACCTTTCTTGTGACAAAAAGCTCTCTACTAAGACTAACTTAGTTGTTTCTTTATCTAAGCAGCCCCTAGTTTTTATTTACGTGCTCTTTATTATCTTGCAAACCTATCCTATCACACCTACAAAGTACTTCTAGTTTCATACTTGTTCTAGGTAAAGCGAACGTTAAGCGTGCGTAGAGTTGTATCGGTGGTCGATAGAACTTGAGGGAATATTTGTTCTACCTTTAGCTCCTCATTGGGTTCGACACTCTTACTTATCGAGAAAGGCTACAATTGATCCCCTATACTTGTGGGTTATCACTCCTCAGAAGGTAACTTAACCGACGGGTGATGCAATACATCCAGAAACACATTAGGTGGCACCGGCTTACGCTGAGACCTCAGTCTTGATAACGCATCAGCCGCCTCATTCTTCCGACGATCAATATGATCCACCTAATAGCCCTTGAAATGACCAGCGATGACATCAACCGCCTGACGATAAGCCGCCATATGAGGATCTTTAGAATCCCATGTGCCAGAAACTTGCTGGGCCACAAGGTCTGAGTCGCCGAGACATCTGACCTGGCTCAAATTCATCTCTTTGGCCACACGGAGCCCATGAAGCAAGGCTTCATAATCAGCTACATTGTTAGTATAAGGAAACATTAACCTTAATACATAACAAAATTTGTCACCTCAAGGGGAAGTTAAAATAACCCCAGCGCCTGAGCCTTCCAACTGTCTGGATTCATCAAAATGGATTGTCCAATATGTATTGTCCGGCTTCTCCTCTGGTGCTTCACACTTCGTCCAGTCATTGATAATATCCAACAGGGCTTGAAACTTGACAGCTGTTCGAGGTACATACCTCAAATTAAGAGGTCCAAGCTCAATTGCCCACTTAGCAATCCCGCCGGTGGCTTCTCTATTCTGAATAATATCTCCCAAAGGAGCAGAGCTGACTACCGTGATTGGATGTCCATGGAAATAATGCTTCAATTTGCGATTTGCCATGAACACTCAAAACACCAATTTTTGCCAATGCAGATACCTTTGCTTGGACTCTGCAAAACCTCATTGGCATAATAAACCAGCCGCTGGACTAGATACTCTTTGCCTGCCTCCTTGCGCTCCATAATGACTGCAGCACTGACAGCTTTATTATTAGCCGCCACGTACAGGAGCAAAGGCTCTTTTTCCACGGGAGCAGCCAAGACAGGCGGCTCAACCAACTATTTTTGAGTGCCTCAAACGCATCATTGGCAGCATCACTCCAGACAAAATCATGTGTCTTCTTCATCATCTGATACAAAGGAATAACCTTCTCGCCCAGGCGGCTTATGAACCGGCTTAAAGCGGCAATACGACCCGCCAAGCGCTGGACATCATTAATGCATGCCGGCATAGATAATGAGGTGATGGCCTTTATTTTATCCGGGTTAGCTTCAATGCCCCGTTCTGAAACTAAAAATCCTAGGAGTTTGCCTGCAGGTACACCAAAAACACACTTAGCCGGATTAAGCATCATCTTGTAAACCCGCAGGTTATCAAAAGTTTCCTTCAAGTCGTCAAGCAGAGTCTCCTTCTTCCTTGACTTGACCACAATATCGTCCACATAAGCATGAACATTGCGTCCAATTTGACTATGAAGACAGTTATTCACACACCGTTGATTAGTCGCCTGCGCGCTCTTGAGTCCAAAAGGCATAGACACATAGCAGAAAGCTCCAAAAGGCGTGATGAAAGACGTCTTCTCTTGGTCTTTGACTGCCATCTTGATCTGATGATAACCCGAATAAGCGTCCAGGAAACATAAACTCTCACAACCCGCTGTTGCATCAATGATCTGGTCGATACGGGGAGAGCAAACGGATCAACCAGACACACCTTGTTGAGATCTGTATAATCTACACACATGCGCCACGTGCCGTTCTTCTTAAGTACAAGCACGGGGTTAGCCAACCACCCTGGGTGAAAAACCTCCACGATAAACCCTGCTGCTAAGAGCCGAGCTACCTCTTCCCCAATAGCTCTACGCCGCTCTTCAATGAAACGACGGAGTTATTGTTTGACTGGCTTAAACATAGGATCCACATTAAGGTGGTGCTCAGCGAATTCTCTTGGTACACCCGTCATGTCAGAAGGCTTCCATGCAAAGATGTCGCAATTCTCATGGATGAATTCGATGAGCGCGCTTTCCTATTTGGGGTCCATATTAGCCCCGATAGTGATCTGCTGCGATGAATCGACAGGGACAAAGTCCACCAACTTGGTATCCTCTGCCACAAATTTTAGGGGCGGGTCAGATTCTGTACCGGGCTTCTTTAACGGGGTCATATCCGCCGGGTCAACATTGTCTTTATAAAACTTGAGCTATGCTTCAGCACAACTTGACTCCGCATACGCAGCATAGCCTTCCTCGCACTCAAGAGCAATCTTTCGATCAGCATGCACTGTAATCGTCCCCTTCAGACCAGGCATCTTGAGCTGCAAGTAAACATAACAGGGCCGAGCCATGAACTTGGCATAAGGCGGCCTTCCAAAAAGAGCATGATATGGGCTCTTGATTTTAACCACCTCAAACCACAAGGTCTCTACCCTGTAGTTGAACTCATCACCAAAAGCTACCTCAAGGGCAATTTTTCCTACTGGATAAGCTGATTTGCCGGGCACCACACTGTGAAAAACTGTGGATGACGGCTTGAGATCCTTGTCAACCAGGTTCATCCGATGAAAAGTGTCATAGTACAGGATGTTGATGCTGCTGCCACCATCCATTAGCTCCTTGGTGAACATGTACCCTCCTACCTAAGGGGCTACCAGAAGGGCCAAATGCCCCGGGTTATCAACTCGCGGTGGGTGATCCTCCCTGCTCCATGATATTGTGTATTCAGGCCACGTAACACAATCATGTAACACATTGAAAAATGTTTTACAAGGAAATTTACCGTAACACATCATTTTGTGTCCAACGACAGACAGTAACACATACTATATAAGGCCTCAAAACGTGTTACAGGGATATTGTAATGGTAACATATAAATAGGTGTTGGGCAAATGTGTTACATATATTCTGACATGGTAACATATAAATATGTGTTAGTAAAATGTGTTACGTTAGTTCAACTTAGTAGCATACAGACAGTAACACATACTATATAAGGCCTCAAAACGTGTTACATGGATATTGTAATGGTAACATATAAATAGGTGTTGGGCAAATGTGTTACATATATTCTGACATGGTAACATATAAATATGTGTTAGTAAAATGTGTTACGTTAGTTCAACTTAGTAGCATATAATCATGGTAGAGACATAGTGTTACAGGCTCTATTATAGTAGGAATTAGAAAAACCTAAAATCAATTGCATACATAGATCACAAATACCTTGACACATAGGGCCCATGTGTCAACATAATGTTTTATAAATATGTTATTGTCTTGGCAAATAGTGTTCTCATTCTTTGGTAATATGGTACGAAAAAACAATACAATTTGCTTGGTAAATAATGAACTATTTTTCGTATGGTTGCAATGAATATCATATTAACCATATTTTTACGCGAACTTTAGGATGACTCGCTGACCATAAATGCGAACTACACACATTGAAATGATCATATGAAATTAAGTATTTGATGTCAATACTCACAAAGGAGTGGAGGACCAACAACAAACGAGAGCTTAAATTTGACCATTTGATTTAAGAACCGGACCGGTGGTCTGACCAGAAAAAAGGGAACCAAGGCCTCGTCCGGCTTTTTAAGGTGTGTGAAGCCTTTTAACAAAAAACTAGTAAATTATTAAAAAATCATGTGAAAATAGGAATCGTACAATTGACCTTGAGTCATCGCATGGCCAACGGCCCAATACCAATTGGGTTTGATTTTTGTGATCGGGCGAGGGCGAACTAGGAAGGCATGTAATTTTTCAAAAGAAAAAATAGTCACGCGACCCACCAGACACCGCAGCGATGATGTCTGGAAGGCCACGCGAGGCCTCGCTCGAGAGAACGTATTCAGAGAGAGATCAAGGGAAAGAGAGAAAAGAAAGGGAACGTCACGCGCTTGACCAGATAAAGAGCCGCGGTGTCTTTTTATTCACGTCCATGCTTTGTACAGCTAATTGATCAGGACACGTATTTTTAAAGGATGCCAGGCGAGTCTGTCATTGGATAATTAGAAGATTAGCACAGATAATAGATCAGGCCAACGTCGCTCTCAAGAGGCATGAGTAGCAGAACAATCTCTGACCTGCAACTGCAACGCACACATATACTTTAAAAGAAAAGAAGCCACTCACTGTTGACATCCGGTCAATCCTTTTGCAGCCACACATACTTTACAAAATATGGATGCGGTTAAGGAAAAATAAACAAGTTGTTGCACACAAAATCATTGACCTGTTTATCTTTAACTTGAACTAGGCCAGTGCTAATCCCACGAAAACTACTTCGTCCCGTCTGACGCTGACGCCGATCGGTACAGGCTTAATAAAATTCACCAAGATATATATAGAGAAAAACTATGGTTGTTCGTACAAAACTGTTTGCATGTTCAGAATAACAGAATCTTAAATAAGATGAGGGCCTGCTGTGAACCTACTACGAATATGTATGTACAATTTTTGTTTTCTGCTGCTGCTGTCGTCGCCGCCAGGGCGGCTAATTGTCCGAGTCTAGCACTAGTATAAAAAATAACTTCACGCACGCATGCTGGATGATGATGAAGATCTGCTGCTGTTGTTAATCCTGGGGATCATCATTATTAGATGGGTCAGAAGAAATTGAAAAGCAATAAAGAAAAACAAAAGTTGGGTTTATATGTTGAGTGGAAGACCTCATTCCTTTGAATTTTCTGAAGGGTGTTAGCTTAGCCAATGATCTGCAAGAACATCCAATGGTTCTTAATGTCATACAAACTCAGCTTTGACTTCAGGTAAAACTACATTGTAGATAAAATCATGAAAATGTTGCTCGAACAGAGAAACTACATGATGCTCCGCGCGTTGCAGCGGAATTTTGCGTTGACTTCTTCGAGACATGATGCAATATATAGCAAGCTGCTATGGAGAAAAATAATACAGGAAACTAAGAGATAGACAACCTAGTACGCAGATATGGAGAAACTAATACTGAAAAAGAAAAACTAATACTACTGAAAAAGCAGAGACATACATGTTCATCAAGCTAGCAGCTGCATGTTACCAATAAGTGGGTGCTTATTTGTGCTCCTTGTTTCTGTACAGTTTATCACTACGAGCCAATTTTTTTTTCCATTGCTCAATTGACTAACCACTCCGAGCCAAATATAAAATGGCATTCATGTTTTCTGTTATGAGAACCTGCTGATTTAGGTAGATCAATGGCAGATACCAAATTTTCTCCCCTGGGCATTCCATTAAATTGGTATGCTACAACAAACCGAACAACGTATTCTGTAAATCACTAAGTCCATGTCAAGATTATATAGGAAGCAAGATTTCATTAAATTGGTATGCTACAACAAACTGAACAATGTATCCTATAAATCACTAAGTCAGTGTCAAGATTATATAGCAAGCAGTCTAAAAGGAGGTGGATCTATAATCTATGGCAGTTGTGGTGGTTCGATATAGTTTAGGAAAGATCAGACTAAGGTGGATTTTGAGTAACTGAATCTGCAAGGGAGGCAGCTATTTAGGAATAGATGATACCTTTAGATGATTTACCTCCACTATTCTTCATCGATCAAAGCATTATCAGTAGCATTCACAATTGTTCCCTCAATATCGGATCTTACCCGATGATGATCTTTCCTTTTCTTTTTAAACATATCCGTGAGGTGAGAAACATGGAATGGCTCAGCTTCTACGTCTCGTGTGCATTCATCATTTCCAGTGTCATATCTATCTCTAGGTAGTTTATCCTGCATCACCACTGACCAACGTGGGTTCAGTTCGTCTTCTAGGTAAAACACTTGATCGGCTTGGTTAGGCTCATGTTCAATCTTGTCTCCTTTGTGCATCAAATGTGAGAAGTTAACAAGTGTGTAGCCATACTTGTCCTTTTTAACTCCTTTGTCAGAAACATCGACCCATTCACACTAAAATAAATCCACTGAAAATTGTCCAGAGTAGTTCAACTGAATAATATCAATTATCCTGCCATAGTAAGTCACATCGCCTAAAACAGGGGTCGCATCACCTGGTGCAGCATATGTAGATATTTTGGCACGTACCGCCACTCCACTATTTTGACTTACCATGTCTAAGCGTTTAGGCCTAAACCGATATCCTCTGGAGTTGTAAGCGCGGTACCTTTTTGCTGCATCAACCGGGGCACGTGCTAGCCATCTAATATCATTGTTAATACTACCAATACCATTTTCCTTCTCCAATTTAATCATCTGTAGATTACGAAGTTGTTTAGTAAATGGCTTCAGTTGTACCTACAAAGGATATGAAATATGGACTTACATGAGCTTTGAACCAGTCGTTGAACTTAACATGCTGGATGGACTCGACTGTGCTTGAGGAGACATCACGCTTGCTAGTGAGCTCATCAGCATGAGCTCTACGAAGTAATTTTATAATTAGTTTTGAAGTCAGAGAAAGAGTTGTGAAAACATGTCAGGAAAAAACTGAAATTGTTTAGAGGATCGAGGTATTACCGAAGGAATGGGTTGACATCTGAGAAGTTGAACAACACATATCTATGTGCTTGGAATTTAGCCAACCCTCTAAGAACATAATTGCCAGGCTTTCCAAGTAGTTTACCTACAAAAGTAAAGAGAGTTGATCCTTGTTCAACATCAACCGCATCATCGTCATCATCATTCCTTGAAGGCCGGTTATGCTTGGTGGTGAAACCATCAATATATCTTGAACAAAACGTCATACACTCGTCTGCAAGATGTGCTTTTGCGATAGATCCTTTTGGATGTGCTCTGTTATGCACATATGACTTTAGGACACAGAGATACCTGCATAAATAAAAAATGAGAAAAGAAGACAAAAATTGTTAACGACTGTAGTACTGCAATAATTAGAAAATATATATGTCACCCTTTTGAAAGAACACCTTTCTAGAAACCACATTGAACGGTAGGCCACAGGACCACCTATTTTTGCCTCTGTTGCTAGATGAAGAACCAAATGCACCATAACAGTAAAAAATCCGGGCAGAAATATCATCTCCATACGGCATAATGTTATCTTTATTCTTTCCTCTAACTTCTCAAGATCTCTCACATGAAGAACCTTTGCACTAACTTCTCTAAAATAAGCACATAGATCAAACAAGACAGATGTGACATTATCTGGAAGTAAACCTCTCAATGCAACAGGCAATAGTTGTTGCATCAGAACATGACAATCATGGCTTTTAAGGCCAGAAAGTTTCCCTTCAGAAATGTTTGCACATCTTGAGATGTTCGACGAATAACCATCTGGCACTCTTACATGAAGTACTTTGCAAAACTGTTGCTTCTGTTTTTTTGACAAGGTAAAAGAAGCAGGAGGAAGAAAATACTTGTCATTGTTTTTCTTTTGAGGATGTAGCTCTGGCCTGATTTTCATGTCCTGCAGGTCTAGTCATGCCTTTAAATTATCCTTTGACTTGCCCTCTATTCCTAAAAGTGTCCCATATATATTTTCACATACATTCTTTTCAATGTGCATAATATCTAGATTGTGGCGGAGCAAATTGAAGTCCCAATAAGTCAAATGGGAGAAAAACACGTTAACAAACTTCCAAGTTTTGGAATCATCAAAGCACTTAATTGATTTTATCTTATCTAAAACTCCAACTTTAGAATAAAGAGTAGGCTCTGTTCTGTGTTCCTCAACTCCATCAAATAAGTCAGATTCATAACGGAACTCATGATGTGGGTGCAGAAATCGGCGATGTCGCATGAAACAGAACTTCCCCCCATGTTTCAAGCGTAAAGACCAAGTTTCATCACAACACGGGAAACAACCGGACTCAGAATTGGTGCTATGTCCTGAAGCAACTGCAAGTCCAGGGTAGTCACTCACAGTATGCAACAGAACATCATAAAGTTGGAATGTCTCATCTCGAGATGCATCATATGTTGACATTCCAACTTCAAACAACTCGGCTAGTTCCTCATAAACTGGCTCCATGAATACATGGAAGTTCTTTCCAGGGTAACCTGGAATAATCAAAGTAAGCAAAAGAGAGGAGGCTTTCATGCATAACCATGGAGGAAGATTATAGGGCACTAAGACCACAGGCCAACAACTATGTTTGGAACTCATCATCCCAAATGGATTGAACCCATCAAGTCCTATTCCAAACCTCATGTTTCGAGACTCTGACGCGATGTGTTTATATTTAGTATCAATGGCCTTCCAAGCCTCTGAATCAGCTAGATGACGCAATGCTCCATCCTTTGTGCGCTCTTCGTCATGCCATCTTAAAGTTGTAGTTGTATCTTTGTGCATGAAAAGCCTCTTAAGCCTTGGCTTAATTGGAAAGTACCGTAACACCTTCCTTGGGATTACCTTCCTTCTTTCCTTCTTAGTCAAAGTAGTTTTATCTGGTATGTTCTTCCACCTTGAAGTTCCACACTCCGAACAAAAATCACCACTTGCTTTCTCTTTCCGATAAAGTTGGCAGTTATTTTCACAAGAATGAATTCTCACATAACTAAGCCCAAGCTTCCAATGATCTTCTTAGAGTCAGAAAATGTACTAGGTAAATTCTTACCATTGGGAATTGGTTTCTGCAGAAATGGTACTAAATCATTTAAAGATTTATTGCTCCACTTGTTAGTGGCTTTTATGTTGAAGAGAATAACAATAAAAGAAAGTATGGATAGTTCACAGCCTGGCCATAAAGGTTGATCTGCATCTCTCAAAAGGTCATAAAAGCTTGGGATTCAGAGTCTCATCCTGGCTTAGATGGATTTTGGGTTTCAGGTTCTATCGTTGGAGGTTCACAAAAAACATCTTCCACTAACTGATGCAGATTAGATTTTGTTCCTTCAAACTGTGATCGTGGCCTTTTGTTAGTTCTCATGTGTGTTGGAGTTTCACCTTGTTTGTTAGCAGAGATGAATGATGCTGTTTCCCCATGGCAACCCCAAACAGTATATCCAGGTGAAATTCCGCTACAAACCAAGTGCTCATACACATCCTCCCACTTCAATAACGATCCATTGACACATATGAAGCATGGGCAATGGATCTTGGCATCAGAAGTTTTTCCAATGTATGCAAAGTCAAGAAAACCAGCTACACCAGCCAAGTATTCCTCACTTGGTCTAGGAGAACGCAATAGCTGCTTTATATATTCTAAATCCATCGATCCACTGTGTAACAAAAAGAAATTTAGTTACTGGGCTCACTGACAAAGGACAGAACTAACATGTCTTCATACAATGCCTTAAACAGACTTGGTTCATGAAGTGTCAATATGAATTACCAAATACCAAATACCAATCCCTAAGATCACAACTGTGCTTAAGATCACAACTCCGCTAACTGCATTAATGAGATGACACTATCTGATATCCAACACATTAACGTACGCGGAAGGGGCGGATGCTGGGGTATGCCACATAGGGATATCTACTGTCGCGAGGATTGCTCATTTACTATGCAACATTGAGAGATATAGAAAGAAAAGGGGAAAACGTGTGGACTGGGCAGGTATTTAGGCTTACAGCAGTGAACGCTGAAGGATAGGAGGGGCTGCTCAGGCATGGACCAGCAAGCCATCTCAGTATAGTTTGGAGTCTGGGAAAGGGAGTGCTCTGCACCTAGGATTAGTATACGTACTTCTACTTCTCAAAATATGCATGTTTGGTGATTTTTTTCTTAAGATCTCTAGAATTTTTGTCTGAATAACTAAAAGTATTTGTTCAGACTACTTTGATTTCTGAATTTTTTGATCAATCAAAGATATATTCCATTTTGTTTTAGAATAGGATGTACGCCCGTATGTTTGCCCCCCAGATGCCGATGACCTTAGCCATGTCATTCAACAGCCCGACGAGTCTGCTAGGAAATTTTGGAACCGGTACATGACCAAGAAAAATCAAATTGTAGATTGTCCAGACACAGAAGCGATAGCCACTTTCCGTCACAAAATTCGTGACCAATGGCTAGCACGACAGCTCAAACATGATAAACCAAGAACCATGGCGGTCCTCACATACCTCATGATCCGATTCTATGCGAGAGAGGTTATTTGCTTGGCTCATAGAAGCAACCACAGTGATGATCCAGGCACCCCGGAAGTACGCGATGGAAACAGGAAGCCTTAGCGCAATAAAATAACAAGCCCCGCCACAAGGGCAATGACAGCAATGCCGATGAGGTGTGCTACTTGAGATGCATTAGGATTTTCCCCGAAGAGGAAGGGTGACGTAGTAAAGTGAAAGGACGTGCAAATAATTATGGTTTAGGCTTGAGCAAATACGGAATAAAACTAATGCTTAATTAGTCAAGCACAAAACCTAAAACAACTAGGCTCACCTATGTGCACCAACAACTTACGCTAAGCAAGATAAACAACTAAGTGATAGCAAGATATATAACAACAAACAATGTGGCTATCACAAAGTAAAGTGCATAAGTAAAGGGCTTGGGTAATAGAGAACCGAGGCACGCGGAGATGATGATGTATCCCGAAGTTCACACCCTTACGGATGCTAATCTACGTTTGGAGCGGTGTGGAGGCACAAAGCTCCCCAAGTAGCCACTAGGGCCACCGTAATCTCCTCATGCCCTCGCACAATGCAAGATGCCGTGATTCCACTAAGGGACCCTTCAGGCTAGTCACTGAACCCATACAAATGGCAACCCTTGGGGGCGCTCACCGTACCCGTACACTTTGGTAACACTTGGGGGCGGTCACCAGAACCGATACAAATTGCTCGTGGCAATCTTCACAACCTAATTGGAGACCATGACGCTTGCTTAGAGATTTACACCACAATGATTGAGCTCCGAGACACCACCAACCATCTAGGGCACCAAAGCACCCAAGAGTAATAAGCTTCTCAACTTCTCACTTCCATGTATCACTGTGGAGAACTCAAACCTATGCACCAAATGCAATGGCAAGGGCACACAGAGTGCCCAAATCCTTCTCTCCCAAATCCCACTAGAACAACTAATGATATGGAGGAAAAATCGAGGAAGAACGAAGAAGAACACGAAGAACTCAAAGATCTAGACCCAAGGGGTTCCCCTCACATAGAGGAGAAAGTGATTCGTCGAAATGTGGATCTAGATATCCTCTCTCTTTTCCCTCAAGAACTAGCAAGAATCATTGGAGGGATTGAGAGATAGCAAGCTCGAAGAAGGTCAACAATGGGGGAAGAACACGAGCTCAAGAGATAAGATCCATTGGGGAAGAAGACCCTCTTTTATAGGTGGGGAAAAATCCAACCGTTACCCACACAGCCCGCACACAAGCGGTACTACCGCTCCGGAGAGCGGTACTACCGCTTATAAGCGGTAGTTCCTAGAAAGAACAAGCAAACGGCTGAAACCTCGAGGCGGTAGTGCCGCTGGAGCAGTACTACCGATCCTGCCAATGGTACTACCGCTTGTTACAGCCGCTAACCTTCCACTCTGGTGGCGCGGGGCATCAGACAAGTGTCTGGTGGTTGGCGCGGATGCCAGAACCACCTAAGCGGTACTAGCGCTCCATAGCAGCGGTACTACCGCCTAAGTGCTGAAAACTGTCCTCAGAAAAAAACTGCCATAACTTTCGCATACGAGCTCCGAATTGAACAAACTCAAGTTTGTTGGATAGGGACGACAAGAGCTATCCAATTCAAGTTTGGTTATATTAAGAATAGGCAGTATAAAAATGTCAATGATATAGAGATGTGAAACCTCTATGAATGATAAACCAGTAAAAACTCCAACATCGAAAACATCATAGAAGATGCATATGGACTCCGTTTTCGATGAAACCGAGCTTGTCATGAAGATGACCATAAGCTCTAAAACTCACAAAGAGAAACACCAAACAAGAACCAAGAAAGATGATGCAAGGATGCAAATGGTTTGAGCTCTCAATGAACGATACGATCAAGCTACTCACTTGAGATCTCCCTTGATAGTACGAAAATCAATCCTATAACCCGGTCTCCCAACTACCACCATGAGACTTTGGCAGGTTTATGTGGAAAATCTGCCAGAGGGTCTAAAAAATCCGATAACTGGGAAGCTTGACACACATAAGCCTAGTTATGTAGATATTGTCTTCAGCGGCGGCTGCCAATGCCATGGAGATGGCCGAGATAAATCGGAAGCTCAAATGCTCCGATGAAGAGTTCGTCCGTCTTAGCAAACGGTTTGACGAAACGCATGGTGAGTCCAGACTGGACTGTTTTAATACTGTTGTTTGTTGGTGAGATATTCGGAGTTTTATCACTAAGAGCGAGGTGCTTGTTTTGACTGCAGCCGCCACCGTAGAGGTCGAGAGTCTCAAGGCCGAGCTACAGAAAGGGAGGCAGGAGGCCGAAGAGTAGAAGAAGGTGGCCGGACGAGCGACCACCAAACTGTCGTCTGAGAAGACGGCCAGTGAAAAGCATGAGGCCAGGGTGGCCAAGGTGCAGCAGGAGCTTAAGGATGCCGTCACTAAATGTGAGGCCCTTGAGCAGAAGAATAAAGAGAAAGACTCTGAACTGACCTCGGTTAGATCGGCGGTGCAGGAAGCGCGGATGGAGGTGCAGGGTTACCAGAAGGAGCTTTGCGAGTTTAAGCTCATTGCGGATGGTAAGCCGTACTTACTGCAATGTCTTTTTGGTGGCAAAAGGTTCGCATTGCTCACCTACCTGTGGTGTTCTTCAGGCGCGTTTTCAGATCTACCGAGGAGTGTGGCGGATGCGGCAAGATATTTTGCCATCCGGGACGGGGATGTCGAACAACGGCTGTTTTGGGCACAATTTCAAGCCCCACGACATCCTCCCTGATACGTCTCCAACGTATCTATAATTTTTTCTTGTTCCATGCTGTTATATTATCATTCTTGGATGTTTTACAATCACTTTATAGCAACTTTATATCATTTTTTGGGACTAACCTATTGACATAGTGCCAAAGTGCCAGTTGCTGTTTTTGGTTGTTTTTTACTTCACAGAATATCAGTACCAAACGGAGTCCAATTGCGACGAAACGTTTTGGAGATTTTTTTTGGACTAGGAGACATCCAGTGGGCCAAAGAAGTACCAGAGAGGTGGGCCGTGGAGACCATAACCCACCAGGGCGCGCCAGAGGCCCCAGGCGTGCCTTGATGGGTTGTGCCCTCCTCGGGAACCCTCTCCACCGCCTCTGATTCCTATAAATTCCCAAATATTCTAGAAACCCTAAAGGAGTCGACGAAAAACACATCCAGCCGCCGCGAGTTCCAGAACCTCAGATCCAATCTAACACCATCACGGACGGGTTCATCATCCTCATTGGTGCCTCTCCGATGATGCGTGAGTAGTCCACCATAGACTTACAGAAGGGGTAGCGAGGCACGCATGTATCGTTGCTATTGAGGATAACAAGATGGGGTCTATTCCCACATGAATAGATCTTGTCTACATCATGTCATCGTTCTTATTGCATTACTCTGTTTTTCCATGAACTTAATACACTAGATGCATGCTGGATAGCGGTTGATGTGTGGAGTAATAGTAATATATGCAGGCAGGAGTCGGTCTACTTATCTTGGACGTGATGCCTATATAATGATCATCGCCTTGGATATCGTCATGATTATTTGATCTTCTATCAATTGCCCAACAATAATTTGTTCACCCACCGTGTGCTATACTCATGAGAGAAGCTACTGGTGAAACCTACGGCCCCCGGGTCAACTTTTCCAACATATTGCTTTTCGATCTATCTTCTGCCGCTTTTGTTTTCAGAACTATTATTCCAAAAACCCAAAAATATATTGCTGCACTCTTTATTTGCTCTTTTTATTTTGTGTTCTTGAGAGATCTATCTCTTCAATCTATCACTACCTAATCTACCTTTTTACCATAGAGAGATTGACAACCTCTCTTTCGTGTCGGGTTGCAAGTATTTGTTCTTTGTGTGTAGGTGATGTTTATTAGGTGGTGGTGATCCTCCTACTGGTTTGATACCTTGGTTTCATAATGGAGGGAAATATTTACCGTCGCTGTGCTGCATCATCCTTTCTCTTTGGGGAAATACTGACGCGGTCTGAAGCCACGTCACTCCCCTCCTCACCGTCCAAATGAAGGAGTTGATGCAGCTGCATTAGATCGCGGAGCCGGCCATGAAGGATCTATTCATCAGGCTATAGCCCACGGAGCCGTTGTCGAGCAGTTACTTTGGCCTAGTACAGAAGCTTTGCAAAGTTGCGCCAGGATCGATGTCCTGAAGTGCTCCGTATGTATCGAAGGAGCTCGGATGGCGTTTGCGAAGACCATGATGCACTCGACAAGGATTAAGCCAACAGAAATGGCCACCGGGCCCCCGCCTCCTGGTAAGGAGCATAGGCGCCCTGAGCAATATTTCCCCTTAGTGATGGCTGGTGCTCGGGCGATAGAGGTCCAGTGCTCAAAAGATGTAATTTTTGAGTGATCGTGCTCTCATGTTTAGAATGATATTTAAACTTTCTGTACTTTAAGTTGTTGCACTGCATGGTAAGCCATGCTTCATTACGCTTATTTTGACTCCTGTGTGGCCGCCATTATTCTAAAACTTCCCGGTCTTCGGCTTCAGCCCCCTTGTAGATGCTACAAGGGGTATTTCAACCCCCGCATTGTAACCCTTAGACAACGTCTCGGCACTCGTAGGCAGTAGCGCACAAAGGGAAATGAGGCAATCGGACTATGTGGCTTTATTTTTTTCACTTAGCCGTAGGAGCTTGACTGTAGGGGTTAGTGACTAGCCCCCCGTGTTTGTGGTGTTCGGGTGTGCCAAAGTTAATATTATTACCACTTGGTTTGCACGAGTACAAACCCTTCGCATGACACGACATACACTACTAGGAGAAACCCTACTAGTAGCGCTTGAAAAACCTATAGCAGTAGCGGTGGGTCCAGCGCTACTGCTAAGGCGCTACAGCTAAGTTATAGCAGTAGTGCTGGTCGGTGCAGCGCTACTGCTAAGTCTGGTTAGCAGTAGCGCTGCACTGATCCGCGCTACTGCTAATTATCTGTAGCGCTGCATAAAGGCAAGCGCTGCTGCTAATCCAGCACTGCTGCTAGATGCCTTCCAGCGCTGCTGCTATAATTCCTGCTTTCACAGATTCATATCCCCTCTACGTATTCGTGATGTATTTATACAGGCTCTATACAGTAGTTTCATCAGGTCACAATAAACATACACTATTATCATCATATCATACACATACAGTAGTCTCGTCATACCATCATCATCATCATTCAACACAAATATCATCACATCTCGAAAATAGCGATACACAAGTCAAGTCATGTCTCGAATAAGTGCAACTGCATGGTCATGGCACACACACAAGTTTCATCATCTCTATCTAAACCATGATGTAGAAGAGAAGAGCGATCAGCATCATCAAGACCGCGACTATGTAGTACTTGAGGCACCGGCGGTTCCGCCCCCGCTCTTGCCGGAGCGTCAACCTCAAGTAACTACTTTCCGCTTCGGCTCTGCTGTTGAACTCTCTGTGGCTAGCACCCGGGAACTTGTCCACCTGGGCCTGAGCGTCTGGCCAGTGGTCGTAGACTCCTGGAACCTTCCCAACGAACACGACGTAGCAGCCCTTCGCCATCTCTGATCTATGTACCTGCATCGTGAACGATAATATGCAACATAATGTACTTAAGAACACAAAGAGGCATAATTAGCAAAATACAAGCAACCTATAGTAAACATAAATGACAAAGTTCCTCATACCCAAACTAATTAACTAGAGCGATCTACGCTAGTTCAGGACCACGGTTTAATTACATCACATAGTTTCGTCTGGACGCTAGTGACACATATATTGTCAACGACAATCAGTCCTCGGTCCAATCTTCATAGTCAGGGAGGAAGGACCCGAGCTTCTTGAAAGGCTTCAGGTCCAGACGCTGAGCGATTAGCAGTGCTCGGACATCATCCTGCGTGATTGGCCCATGGTAGAACATCCCAGTTGGTTCGAGGACCTGCTTCATGATCACTTGGGCAAGTTCACACTGCACGTGATAAAACTCAGCTCGGATTCGATGATCCGGTGTCTTTCCTATGCTTGTGGCCCAGTTGACAATCTCGGCATCGTTGGTAGTAGCTGACATGCGAAGGCGTTGATTATCCCTTCTGAACTCGAGCAGGTAATGCATGAGGTAGAATCCATAAGCCTTACTGATGTGCGGTTGCCGGATGCAGCAGAAGTCGGTCTTATGGCTGAAAACCAGCCCGTTCCTCCTCTACTTTTTGTCCTTGATATATCCACCAGACAGGCTGAAGGCTAACAGGGCACTATCGAGAACACTCTTTATGTGCTTGTAATCCTTTTTCTTGATGTTCTTCGATGAGTCCAAGTATATAGCATGGGAGTATTCTGGGTACAGAACGATGAGGACGGCGCCCCCCCCCCCTGCTGCGCTAATTAAGTACGCCTCAAATTAGCCTCCATGCTTGCAAAGGAATGATTAACACTTACGAAAGGATATGCGCGAATGACTTACGTGGGATGATAAGGCAGGAGAATCGCTTCCTTGTCCTTATTAGCGATCATGAAGCCGCCGATGTACTTGCTCGCATAGTCACGGTGCTCTTTGCAGACATCCAAGAAGCTCTCGTGCATATGGTACGGGTCCGCGATGCAGATATATTTTATGTTCTCGATCCTGACGATGTAGTTGAGATACAGCGCATACATGCGGATGAACTGGAAATCCAGCTTGGTCATGTGGAACATGTCGTAGATGTAGTCAAATCGCAGGATGAACTTATTCACGGGCCATCCCTCGACGTACAACTTCCCACCCGACACCTGAGCCGCGTAAAGCTGGTATCGCAGGATGAACTTATTCACGGGCCATCCCTCCGCACCTACGACAGGTATTCTGTCTACCTCCCGGGGCTTCAGAGGCGGCTGGCTGCAAAAGTAGCTCTGGCGCCTTTAGGGCCTTTCTTGCCCGGTCTCCTCCTTTGCTTCTTGGCGGGTGGCGGTAGTGAGCCCACCATACCTTCCCTAACTGTCACCCCCAGTGTCGTCGGGCTAATCAGTGGACGGCCCTCGGGTTGTTGCTGGGTAGAGGTGGCATCTAGAGGCGTCTCCTGCGAGGATCGCTTGAAGAGAGACTTTTTGCATTCCGCCTTAGGATGTTTCGGCTCCGGCAAATCAGGCGGCATCAAGTCATCATCTCCACGCTCAAAGCCTGAGTCTTCGTCGTCCTGAGCCATCAATCCTCCATCATCATAGGCGGTATTGAAATACTTGTCTGGGTCATCATCATCCTCCTCCATGTCATCATCAGCATTTGCTTCTTCGACAACGGGGGCGACATCATCTGGCACTAATGGAGGCTCTCCCTCGCGTCATCCGCTATCACCCGCCACGATAGGTGCAGGTAATTTGGTACGTGGGGTGGTGTTCATACCTTCTTGAGAAGCTGTCGTTGGTGTGATACTGGGCGCCTCGACATGAAGAAGAGTCTTCGGCCAAGGCAAGAACCAGCTCTTGCATGCGCCAATCCGTTGAGGGGTCTCCTCGTCATCGACTGGTACCGGAGGAGGCAAATCCTCGAAGCCCGCTAAGACACTGGCCACGTTAACCTTGAAGACGCCATCGGGCATCTCTCGGTTGTGGAACATGCGGTCCTTTGGCTTCACGATCGTTGCCTTTCCCACGGCCACCTTCTGGCCCTTGATGTAGTACAGTAGGGTGCACGGGGTATCGTTGGCCTACGAAGACATGTCTACGACGTCAAACATCCGGAAGGCAATTGAAACGGAAGACTATATAGACATGCTGGTGAAAAGGCTCTGACGGGTAATTACCGTGAGGGCGTCGAGTTCAGCCATAGACGAAGGCCCGCCGAGTTGGCCAGAGACGGAGGACGGGCTGCTATGAACAGGAGCGGGAGCATGTGCGGTGGCGTGAGCAGGTGCTGGTGGTGCGATGTTCACCGAATTGCTCCCGACGTAGCTGGGAAGCGGAAAGTCCGCTGGCCCTTTATCTGGATTTTTCTTCGTCCATTCAAAAAATGCCGGAAGCAAGCTGGAAATGGAAGATGTGAAGTTAGCCGTGACGCCAGCTACCGCTGCACTGACCCTTGCATCGAATATCTGTTCCAACTCTGCTTTGGTCTCAGCTTTGGACTTATTGATCGCAAGCGCGACCTTCTGGTCGATGGTCTGTTGAGTAAGCAACTTTCTCTTCCTTCTTTCCTCTAGCTCCTCGTGGTAGCACGTCTTCTACGAGGCGCCATCTCCGACGCCGTCCACACGTCCATAGGACGGCGGTGTGTCCTCCGGGACCTTTTTCAGTATGTTCAGGGCCCGGTTGAAATGGGTGTCCCACTTGGGCCTCACCGACGACTGTGATGACTCGTCTCTTTCGGCTGCCTTTTGGTGCTGCTCTTTCTGCAAAAGGAACTTGGATGGTTTACTAATAATGTGACAAAACTTGTAGTCGAATTGATTGGAAGCTAATATGATAATGTGGTAATATGACAATTACCAGAAGTCTCATGAACTCCCTCGTGTCCGGGTCCTTGTAAAAGGTCTTCTTGACGCGGTCCCACTTGTACCGGGCCCTGATCCAGTCATGCTCCAGCGGGTCGGTGAACTCCGCCAAGGGGTCTGGGATTCCGTGATTTTCACGTTCGGCGTCCTCTTGGCCCATACGTGCCTCTTCCCCTCGTAACCACGGCTTCGGAGGCGGTGGGGAGGCGTGTTCTTGGCCTGGAGCACCTTCATTTTCTCCGACTTTTTCTTGGTTTCATCTTTAGCGCAAGTCTCCTTGAATTTTTCAAAGTCCTCTTCCGTAATTGACGGATTGTCAGCATGAATCTTGGACCACGGTTCATTCTTATCAATCACTTTTTTCACCCAAACTTTCTAGGCGGACAAGTCGTTGGTGAACATCACCATCGCCTTGTTGTTTATCTTTGTCATGGCATCATCGTCCCACGGATCTTTGCTTTCTGTGCGGCCGGGGAACAAGAACCTATTGTGCAACTTCTTTAGGAGCATGTGCTCCATATGTGGTATCTTCTTCAACTTCTCGTCGTTGATGTTGGCGGTTTCCCTGAGGATGCATCCTAGTTGATTGCCGCGGCACGAGCGCGCTTCATCCGGCGCCGTTGGCTCTAATTTCTTGTGGTGCATCTCCGTGACCACAATTTGTCCAATGACGAGCTCATTTGGTCTTCGTGTCCTCTTCTGCTTTGGTGCTTTACCAGCTACGGCAGCATCGTTGCCGGTCTCGGGGGTGGTGTCGGTGCCGGTGCCAGTGCTGGTGCCGGTGTCGGCGTCGTCGTCGGGGTTGGTGCCACTGCCGCCACCATGCACCCCCATCTGGTGTTCGTCCAGGTAATCGAAATAGTGATTTGCTGCCTCGATGGGGTCTTCTTCGAAGCGAGCAGAACCCCTGGCTGAGGCGTGGCTAGACATGTTTCCTATTCAACAATTGTAAATAAAAGATATAATGAAGAGAAAAAAGGGGCCTATATTTGGTCGGAATGTTGATTCATTCCCCTTCCGGCAAATCCCGGGCACTCCATATGTCCTAGTTTCTAGCACAAGTCATGCCGAAAATCACGGAAATTTTCGGCATGACCTTTGCTAAAAAGTGGACATATGAAGCGCCTGAAATTTGCCGAAACGGAAATGAATCAACATTCCGGCAAAACATAGGCCACTCGGATATTCTTCGACATTCAACCAACATTGCAAACATTTTGCAACCAACATTTTGCAACACAGAGAATGACACAGTACAAGGTGAGCTTCCACATGTACACAACACAGAGAATTTATCATATGCAAGTTTAGAAGTTCTGATAAAAATCAAAATGCCAAAGTTTCAAAAACTTATATCACACACGCATAGAAGGAATTGCTATGGCTCTTACAAGGCCTTGCACGACAGGGAGGGTACCTAGAATGCACATTGTTATAGCCCAAGAGAAGGAAACCATAAGCAAGTATTTCTTCATATCCATGTGTATTTTCATGTTCACTCAAAATCTTGAATCCTACACCAACCATGGAGGGAAGAAAACTGGTCTACCACTGGTGTTAGCCATGGAGTATGCAAGTCAAGTAGTACTATCGAATAAATAGTGTAGTAGGTAAGTTACCATGTAAAGCATTGTGAAGATGACTTAATTTTTCGCTGTAAGTATCATTCAGTTCTAACCTGACTCACCAAATCAATATGCATATCTATTTTCTGGCAGTCAAACATAGATTAGGCTCAGCACTCATTGCCTAGGTTGTGATCTATTCAATTAAAATTGACGCATCTATGTTGCTCTACTTCGAATTCTAATTTCAGAACATAGCTATCGCCAATTTGGTCATGTGGTTCTCTAGAGTTTGGCTTTTAATGGCTGTACTAGGACATTCTATTACTAAGTAGCAACAATCCTGTTTTTAACACTAGATATGAACCCTAGATTTTTTTTCCTAATTAACTAGAGAGAGGGGGAGGTGGGGGGGAGGGGGGTACCTGCAGCGGCGCGGACGAGGAGGCCGGAGCGGGCAGGGGCGACGACGGCGGGCAGGGCGACGACGGCGGGCAGGGGCGACCATGGTGGGCAGGGGCGACGGCGGCGCGTGACAGAGAGGAGGGGGAGAGGTGGGAGAGTGGGGGGGGAATGGGAGGGCTCGGGCGTCCGCGCGGACGAGGAGTAGGTCAGAGCGGCGGGTAGGGGCGACGGCGGCGGGCAGGGGGGACGGCGGCGGGCAGGAGGGCGACGGCGGCACGCGACAGAGAGGAGGGGGTGGGGGGGGGAATGGGAGTTGGAAAATTTGAGCACGCGCGGCGGTTAACTCAAATATAGTAGTAGCGCTGGGTTAGGACCAGCGCTATAGCTAAATTAGCTATAGCGCTGGGTCATAATCCAGTGCTACCACTAACTGTTTTAATTTTCATTTTTTTAATTCTAAAATACACATAGTAGTAGCGCTGGCTTAGGATCCAGCGCTATAACTATATGAGCTATAGCGCTGGTTCATAATCCAGCGCTACTGATATGTATTAGTTTTAATTATTTCCCTTTTCTATTCTGTTTACTTTTCTTTTTCTTTTGTATTACTTTCTCCCTTTTGTTTTTGTTCTTTTGTATTGCTTTCTCCCTTTTGTATTTCTTTTGTATTGCTTTATTCCTTTCTGTTTATGATGGCGTCTCCCTCCCACACTGCGCGAATATCACCGGAACCATGCATGCATGTGGTGGTAACATATATATCAGTTGACCGATAACGGTTACTTAAGTGCGTACACAAAATAGATACATATATATAAATGATGGTTTCTCAGTTGCGTCGACAACGTTTCACATTGAGCTTCTTCCCTTTCTTGTTCGTTGCCGAATAATTGAGCCCCTCCTTGTGACTTTTCCGGAACCATGGAGTACGATCTTTCTTATGTAATGTAGTATTGATTCTTCTTTTCACGTATGCTTCATCGTCATCGTCATCTTCCCTCATCGGGTTGCCATATTGGTCGTAGTCTTCCTCGTTGGCGACTCCATCCATTCCGACGATGCTCCTTTTGCCTCTCCTCATGACAACACGGCTGGGATTGGTCGGGTCGGTTATGAAGAAGCATTGTGTCATGTGCTTAGCGTGTACCCATGGCTCAGTTTTGGCGATGACGTTAATGTTCACGGTTGCGCTCTTCGCGTCAGCGGGTGGTATAGACATGGTAGTGAAATACTTGTTTTCTCTTACGACGTCCTTAGCCCATCTGACATGGCACATCGTCGCATCGTGCAATCCAGTATAGTCAAGCTCCCAGATCTCTTCGACTCTTCCGTAGAATCTTTCAGTTGTGCCGTTAGCGTCGGTCACGCATTCAATCGTCACCCCGGAGTTCTGGTAATCACTGTCCATGTCTTTGGCGTTCGTGTAGAACGTGTACCCGTTGATATCGTATGACTGATAGCTCGCGAGTTTGGGCGCGGGGCCATGTGCTAAGGCGTGTATGAGCAATCCGTCTGAACTGTCCTCTTCCGGGGGATTTTCAAGAACTTGCTCTTTGAACCAACACAAGAAAGTGGTGTTGTGATGTACAGTAACTTCGTCGTCCGTCTTGAGCATCCCCTTATCACGGTACTTATTTGCGATGGTTTCTTTGTGCCGTGCCACATAATCATCTACCACATCTAGGTGTTGTAGCACTACTAAGTTAACCCTGTCAAAGTCATTCCGTCGATCCGAGTAGTCCACGTGCAATTCCCTTCGGCCGTTGTTGTGACCTTCTCCTTCGAGCCTCCCATTGTGCTTGTTGACGGGCAAACCAACAACAGGGTCTCCGACGCCTATATAATTCTCGCAAAAGGAGATGCACTCATGCGTCAGATACCCCTGGACGTTGCTCCCATCGGGACGGGACATGTTACGAACGAATCCTTTGATGACTCCATTCATCCTCTCGAACGGCATCATGATGTGAAGGAATGTCGGCCCGAGGTCGATGATGTCGTCCACGATGTGGACACACAGATGCACCATGACGTCAAAGAACGCGGGTGGGAAGTACATCTCAAGCTCACATAGTATGACAACGATCTCTTCCTGTAGCCTTCGGAGCTGCTTCACACTTATGGACTTTCGAGAGATAACGTCGAAGAAGTTGCAGAGACCAGTAAGCGTGTCACGGACGTGCTTGTCGATTATCCCTCTAATGGCAACCGGGAGTATCTGCGTCATCATCACGTGACAGTCATGAGACTTCATCCCGCTGAACCTTTCTTTCTTGGGGTCTAGAAATCTGCTTATCTTCCCACAGTAACCGGAACTGACTTTGATTCCCATAAGGCACTTGATGAATTGATCGATCTCCTTCGCACTTAAGGTGAAGCAAGAAGGGGGGCAATAATTCTCCTCCTTCTTGTTGACTTTTCTGCCCCTTCCCCCCTCCTCCGTCTCCGTCTCCGTCTCCTCCGTCGACTTTTTACAATGAAGATCTTTCCTGATCTTCAAATCTTCCAAGTCTTTCCTTGCCTTCGGCCCGTCCTTGGTCTTCTCCGGCATGTTCATCAGTGTGCCAAGCAAGCTCTCGAGGACATTCTTCGTGATATGCATTTGATCAAGGCAATGAGGCATGTCGTGATTGGGCCAGTACTCCAAGTCCCAGAAAACAGACCTCGTTTTCCATACCTTCAGTAGCGGCTCCGGCGCCTTTTTCATCGTTCCCGGCGCGGGGGACTGTCCCCAGTTTTTCAACAGCTCGTTGATTTCAGCTCCGCTTCTCTTACGTGGAGGTCCTCGATGCTCAGTCAACCCATTGAATAGATCTCCATGCTTCCTCCACGGGTCATCCTTCTCGAGCCATCTACGATGCCCCATGTACACGATTTTCCCGGACCCGCCATCTTTCGTTGACGTAAGCTACTGAGACGTTGTATCATCCATGCACCTCGTGCATCCGCAGTATCCGTGGCACACCAGGCCTGAGGTGTACCTGTAACCGAGATAGTCATGCACCGTCATCATCAGCGCGGCTCTCATATAGAAATACTCTCCTTTGCTGGCGTCCCATGTCCATGCCGGTGTTTTCCATAACGTGTCTAGCTCCTCTTTCAGAAGCCCCATATACAGGTTAATATTATTTCCCGGTTGTTTGGGCCCTTGAATCAGCATGCTCATGTGTATGTACTTTGTCTTCATGCACTTCCATGGGGGGAGGTTGTACATCCATACAAAGACGGGCCATGTGCTGTGGTTGGTATTTTGGTTTCCAAACGGATTCATGCCATCGGTACTCGCACCAAGCACGATGTTCCTTGGATCTTCTGCAACAAATCCATATACGGTGTTGAATGCTCTACACTGGCTACCATCTACGAGGTGTCTCAGCTTCGGATCATCTCCATCGTCGGGCTTCTTCCTCTCCGCGTGCCAGCGCATGAGCTTTGCTTCCTTAGGATCTACGAAATACCGCTGCAGACGGGGAGTGATCGGAAAGTACCATACAACTTTCTGAGGAGCTTTCTTTCTTGCCTTCTTGTATCGAGAAGCATTGCACACTGGACAGCTGTTTTTTTCCGCATGCTCCCCCCGATAAATGATGCAATCGTTGATGCATGCATGGTACCTAATGTGTGGCAAATCAAAAGGGCAAACGATTTTCTTGGCCTCATCGACACTAGTAGGACACAGGTTCCCCGCGGGAAGAACTTTATTATGTAGATACTTCAAATGCTCATCGAGGCTTTTGTTTGTCCATTTGTTTTTGGCCTTCATCTTTAGAAGTTCAAGCATGAAACTCAAGCGGGTCACCTCGGGATCGCAACCGTCATACAATGGAGTCTTTGAGTCTACTTCAAGTTCCGCCAGCTTGGCCTCCTCTCTAGAAGCAGCTCTCTCGCTAGTCGTACTCTTGCGAAGGAGGTCTCGAACATGAGGGTCCTGCATGACTGCACTTAGTCGCATCGAAGACTGCGGCGTGACCGCCGCCTCTGCTTCTCCGCCATGTCCGGACTTTTCTTCGCCGTGTCCGGAATCTTCTCCGCCGCCATGTTCGGAATCTTCTCCGCCACTATCATTTAACTCTTCCCCGCCGCCATGTCTGATGCCATCGTCTTCGTGTCGATCGGTCATCTCTTCGTCTAGCCCCATGTCGTTATTCCCTGCCATGTGGACGTCCTCATCATCATCATCTTCACTTATCCACCGAGTATAGCCATCCATGAAACCATTCATCAGCAGGTGCGCCTTCAACCTGCCACGATCATAAGGGTCCAAAAGGACTCCTTCTTTGCATCTTGTACATGGACATCTAATCCTAGTCCGATTATTTGCATGCATGTCCATCACCGCGGATTGCATGTATCGCTCCACCTTCCATCCACCCACCTTCATGACCGACTGCATGCACAGTATAACAAGCAAAAGGGTTATAAACAAAATGCATGCATGCATCAAAGTCATATAAAAATTTGGCATGACCTTGCCTAAAAATAGGACATATCGAGTTTGCTCGAAATTCACCGAAACGGAAATAAATCGACATTTTGCAAAACATAAGCAACTCGGGGGCATGTCACTCGCACAAATCTCTCCATATCCCAAACACACATATTCCCATTCACACACATATTCCCATTCTTGAAATGAACAACTTTTTACTCACCTATATCTAGCTAGATCTAGCTAGATCTAGTTGTTGGGGACATGTCAATAGCTAGCTAGATCAAGTTGTTGGGGAGGAGAGATGACTCTAGGTAACTAATGGAGAGGGAGAGAGATGAGCTAGCTAGATCTATATCTAATGGAATGGAGGGAGCAGAGCCAAACAAATGAGATAGGGGGGCATTTATGGAGCTAGCTAGAGATGAGAAGGCCATTTATGGAGGAGAGTTATGGTGGAGGGGGGCATTAATGGGGAGGGAAAAGAGGTAGGAGGAAGAGAGAAGAAGGGCACCAATGGTGAGGGGAGAGGGGAAAGGAGGGGGAGAGAGGGCAATGGGGGGGAGGAGGGGGAGGGGGTGAAAAGGTGGCACCAGCCACGCATAGCAGTAGCGCTGTTTTTCAGCAAGCGCTACTGCTATGTTACTTAGTAGTAGCGCTTTCCAGAAAGAATGCTACTATTAAGTGGGCCCCATTATCAGTAGCGGTTCCACCAAATAAAGCGCTACTGATAAAGTCTTAGTAGTAGCGCTGTATTCTGGACAGCGCTACTACTAAGACTTTATCAGTAGTGGTTCCACCAAATAAAGCGCTACTGATAAAGTCTTAGTAGTACTGATAAAGTCTTAGTACTACCAATAGTGTCGGTGGGCTCGTCGTGTCCCGCTTAGCAGTAGCGCTCTTTATGTTTCCAGTGCTACTGCTAAGTCCTTACTTGTAGCGCTCCTAAATATAGCGCTACTGGTAATTAGCAGCAGTGCCTGTTACATTCCAGCGCTACTGATATTGTCCTTCCTATAAGGTTTTTCCTAGTAGTGATAACCTCCAATGATTTTTAGTTTGACACTTGTCATCGGATCGTCGACTGTCGGGGATATAACCCCACGGTGTAACCCGCCCTACTGGGTCGGGTCAGTATATTGGCGGCTTATGAATTATACTCAAGATGGGCCATGCCCTTGAAGACAAGGTAAGCAAGGTGGCTACCAAGTAAGCCGCCTGGCGGCCTAGCACATGAAGACAATGACTCAAGACCCAAGAGGCAGAAGACGCCAAGAGATTCCTTCCTTGAGAGGCAAGGCGGGTTAGAGACATAATAGGTCATGAATCGTAGCACGACTCGGACTCTTGTAAAGCCCATGGTCCCAACCTGTATATAAAGGCAAGCCCCTAGGGCCAAAAGACTTAAGTTACAAACCCTCGAGAGCTAGGTTAGCATTTCCGAACCCTTGCATCATCAATACACAGAAAGCAGGACGTAGGCAGTTAACTCCATTGGAGGGACCGAACCTGGGTAAACTCGTCTCTCGTTCCCGATCAACCCCTTTGAGTCGCCACCTAGAGGAGATGGCCTCACACTCAAGTTCTCCTAAGAGAACACCTGCCGTGACAAAACCACGACAGTTGGCGCCCACCGTCGGCCCCTCGCCCGGTGGAGGTGAGTTCTCGGAGGGAGCTCTTTCATGGTTCGGGAGCTATGGGGTTGGTTAGATGACCAAGAGCTGCCGCGACAAACTCTACATCGACGATTCAGGTTAGGGCCCCGAGGCCGGCTCAATCGAGTACGGATACCGGGTCCCCTTCGGCAAGATCCACGTCTTCATCGGCAAGATCGGCGCGACGGTTCCCGAGTCAGACATCTGCACCAACATCGTCGAGCCGGCTCGGCGCGCCCAACCTGGCTGGCGTCAAGACGGCCGGTGTCACGTCTTTGTCGGCTTCATCCAAGGAGTTAGCCTCCCGGATGAGCCGACGGGTAGCAGGGACACCCTCGTCAACTCGGATGTCGAGTCTTCCGTGGGAGATACTGAGTCGATATGCCCTCTTTATGATGGCAGGCTTGGGGGCTCGTTGGAGACTGAGCCCCCTGAGGAATCTCATGAGTCACCTCGTCAAGTCACTGTCTATATGGCAGGATCCACGGTAGCTCAAGATCCATCCGCAGCAGGAGCTGCGGGCGACACTGGCGGGTTAGGCAAGACCCCGGCTCAGTCCATGGCGGAGTTAATGGTTGAGATGGCAAAGCTCGTGGAGACTCCTGTTACCGTGGAAAATCATTAAGAGCGCAACACAGAGTTACTCAAGCTTCTTGAGCAGATGACCAAGGTATAGGAGGAAATTGATACTGAGAACGCCCGGTTGGCGGAATTGCAGGCTCGTATACATAATGAGTTGGAGTGCCTTAAGGTCGAGGCTTGGCACTTAGGGCTTCGTGGAGATGCCTCTGAGGCGGTTTACCAGAGGAGACACCAAAGCCGGCTGCCATTGAACCTCGAGCCGCAGCAGCTTTTTACCACCCCGCAGCAGACACCGGGGGCTGGACAGCCGCTCAGAAATCAACGGAACGAGCCGGCTCAACAACCGCCGGCTTGCTCGCTACCCTGACGTTTTCAGACGCCGCAAGGAAACTTTTCCAACCCTGATGACAACATGCTGGCAGCAACCCGGAACTTGGAAGCACTTCCTATGCATGGAAAACTCCAGTTTAAATTGAGGCCAGGAATGCCATAGAGATGTTGAAAACAGCGGTGGTGCAGGAAGTGCAGTATTCTTACAGCCGCGATACGATGCACTCCACCCCGTATGCCAGCCGCAACAAGAGTCGCCATGTGGAGTCTCCAGCTGTTTCTAGCAGTGGACGCACGCAACAACCTCACGTTTCCCC
This sequence comes from Elymus sibiricus, assembly GCA_039707655.1. Classification (NCBI taxonomy): domain Eukaryota; kingdom Viridiplantae; phylum Streptophyta; class Magnoliopsida; order Poales; family Poaceae; genus Elymus; species Elymus sibiricus. The sequence goes on from CM077671.1 coordinate 486,875,373, forward strand.
GACCTCGCCCGTGCTATCAGACGCCCAGGCGGTTGTCTGATACGTCTCCAACGTATCTATAATTTTTGCTTGTTCCATGCTGTTATATTATCATTCTTGGATGTTTTACAATCATTTTATAGCAACATTATATCATTTTTTGGGACTAACCTATTGACATAGTGCCAAAGTGCGAGTTGTTGTTTTTGCTTGTTTTTTACTTTGCAGAATATCAGTACCAAAGGGAGTCCAATCGCGACGAAACTTTTTGGAGAATTTTTTTGGACGAGAAGAAGGCCAGTGGGCCAAAGAAGTCGCCAGGAGGGAGTCCAGGCCGCCCACAACCCACTAGGGCGCGCCCTGATGGGTTGTGGCCGCCTAGGGAACCCCCTCCACCGCCTCTGAGCTCTATAAATACCCAAATATTCCAGAAATCCTAGACGAGTCGATGAAAAATACATCCAACCATCACAAGTTCCAGAACCGCGAGATCTAATCTAACACCATCACGGAGGGGTTCATCATACTCATTGGTGCCTCTCCGATGATGCATGAGTAGTCCACCATAGACCTACGGCTCCGTAGGCAGTAGCTAGATGCACTACTGGAATCAGGGTCTTTGCCGTCTGCCATAGCAGGCGGCAAAGGCCTGCCTGGCGGACGGCAAAGCCATTGCCGTCCGCCAGCAGACGGCGAATAGTCCGGCCAAACAGCAGCCGGCAAAGGCCTCTTTGCCGTCTGCTAGCAGACGGCGAAGACCTTTGCTTCTTTGCCGTCTGCCAGCAGACGGCAAAGAGCTACAGCTGACCTCAGCTGACGTCAGGCGTCAGCTGGGCCAACGCAGGCTCTTTGCCGTCTGCCAGTAGATGGCAAAGAAGCAAAGGTCTTCGCCGTCTGCCAGCAGACGGCAAAGAGGCCAAATAGGCCAGCCCAGGTTGCACAGGCTGTGATACGGGGCAAACCCGAGTGTGGCCCGATCTTCACGAATTGGAGGTGGATTCGAGGAAGAACACGATGAACACGAAGAACACGAGGGGAAAACGTGGAGAGAATCAAAGGGAAAACACTCTATTGGACAAGATCCACACCAAGTACTCCTCAAATCATAAGCAATACAAGAGGTGCATCAAGATCCAAGAACAACAACGGAAATAAAGATACATGGGTACTTCATCCAAATCTCTACGAGAGATGGGCCTTGAATCCACTAGGGATCTTCCCTTGATAGGGGCCTTGGCATCACTCCGGATCTTCTCACGTAGAGGGTAGTCGCTCCACGAGGGAAGGGAGATAATGGAGCTAGGCTCAACAAAGTATATTCGCTAAACCAAAGCTAACCCTAGAAAGGAGGGGGAGGAGGTCCTTATATAGTGCTAGTGGAAATGGGGGGTAAGAGAGAGAGATACATGAGCTCTTGGCCCGGAGGTGCACGCGCAGGCGCCGGATGTCCGGGCTGGGGGCCGGATGTCCGGCCCTTCATGGGGGTGCCGGATGTCCGGGGCTCGGGCCGGATGTCCGGGGCTCGGGGGTCAGTTCCACTCGGTTCGGGCGAGGAGGCGCCGGATTTCCGGGGTAAGGGCCAGACGTCCGGGGCGTCAGCTGGTGGCCGGATGTCCGGGCCATGGGGCCGGATGTCCGGGCTGGTGGCGCCTGGATCTGCTCGGGTCTGGTTCCGTGGCGCCGGATTTCCGGGGAATGGGGCCGGATATCCGGCCGGCTGGATGTCCGGGACCTGTAGCGTCCTCGGCTGGGCCTTGGTGCCTGGATGTCTTCCAGGGGCCGGATGTCTGGGGTATGGGCCGGATGTCCGGGGCCTGGGAGGTTGCGTGGCCTTCTTCCGTCGTCGCTTCCATGCTTCCCTCGCGGATGGTGTAGGTGTACCTTGACGCTTGCACTCCTCCCCGTCATCCGGGAAGCTCCGACAATACCTATGTATGCACACGAGGGGAGTGTCAAGTAGTATACCATCCTCGAGGTGGTCAAATGAGCACGTGTAAAGGAGATGATTCACCTTTGTGTATGTGTAGTAGATGTGGCACGTGTCACTTGGCAAAGGGACTCTTGCCATGGTGATGTCCGTAGGATGCTCCGCCTCATCCCCTCCCCCTTGGGAAAGATCCGTCCTCGGATCAAAATCCAAATCACCATGGGAAAGAGATGGCGTCACCGTGTAGACGTGGACGATCACCAAGCACTCATCATCATGAAGCTCGAAATGGGCACTCTCCAATGTCGCACCAACTAGTAATTCCTTCAAAAGGAGAAAACACGACAAACACTTGGAAAAACAAATGTGGTTAGCGGTAGTGCAAAACGAAGCATTCAAGTGGTGAATCACCGAACAAGTGTTGTCATCATGCATATCATATGGTGTGACAAGGGATTGTGTCATGGCATATAGGTGCACAAAGCAATCAACAAAGGGTCCATGATAGGCATAGGAATCATTCACAACACCAAGTAAAATGAAGTGTCTAGACACATGGTGCAAGTGCAAGACAATCCAAGGAGAATATGCACATGGTGTAGTGAAGATTTTGTGGCACTCAACACAATAGAAAGAGCAATTGATCATCATGTGTGAGGCAATCAAGTCAAGCATGTAGCCAGCAATCGAGCATGGCATATGTGAAGAATGGGCATTGTTGCAACCAAGCATATGATAAGAGCAAACAATCCACAAGTTGGATGCAACACACAAGGCATATATGTCATGAGGCATGGAACGATGGCAATCATGAGTGAAAGCAATATCTCTAACATGTGTGCAAGTAAGTGGTCCAAGATGACCCATATATGTCATGGTACAAGCAGCACAAGTAGGGTGAGCCACAATATCCATGCTCAAGAAGGATGTCACCTTGAAAACTTGTCCTTGTGCGTCCGTCACAATGCCGATGCGCAAGCAAGTGTAATGTAGAAACGCGTCGGTGTAGCAAGGCTCGCTCTCTAGAGCTCGAATGGTCAACTCACGTGAAGTGGAAGTTGACATGTAGTCGAAGTATCCTACACATACATACAACAAAGGAAACAATGTATGTGCATGGAAGACAAACACATCATCCATCGTGATGGTTCTCTCCTTTTCCACATAGCCATTAGAATCACAAGTGCATGAATAATATGATGCAACAATGGCAATATTCATGGCACTAGGCATGTGGTGCAAAGAAGGAAGGCAAGCATGCTTCACATGAAAGGTGTCAAAAGCTCCAATAATATGAGAGAAAGCTATGGGGGCAATCTCATTAGCAAAATTAATAGCATGGTTGCACTCAATACATGGCAAAGCGAGCATGAGAGAGGCAACATGTGGAGACATATGACAACAAGCAATGTCAATCATGTGCGAAGTATGGAAATGGTTGGCATCAACCGCATAAAAGGAGCACATCAGTGATGCAACACAAGCAAGCATAGTAACCATGTCGTGCAAGCTAGTAGTGCGAAGATGCAACATACTAGAGGAAATCATGGCAATCATGTCATGTGAGCAAATAGTAGGCATAGACAATGCACATGACATATCGCAAGCACGGGGACAAAACATGATCAATGTATCATCATAGGCATGGGGCACAAAGCAAACATGGCAATAGCAATCAATAGCTCCACCAAGCTTGCAAATACACATACAAGTCAGAGAATCAAGTGTCATGTGAGATGCAAGGCATGGGTCACAATTGCATGGCAAAGGCATAGAAATGTGCATATCATGCAAAGTGAACATGGAAAGATGGGCATAAGATATGTAATGGACAATAACCCATAACCAAGTGAGAGCCATGTAGAAGAGAAGCGCGTAGTCCTTGCGCGAGGGGAATGGTTGGAGACACATTCCGGTGAATCCCAAAGCATCGGTGCTCTCAAGAGCTCTTTTCGTCAACTCATGGGATTGTGAGGTTGACGAGTATTCGTGGGTACCTACACAACAAGGATACACACGAAACAAAGTGTGTGCATGGTAAATGTACACATCATCCATCATGATGTGTATGTGCATGTGTGAGTTAGCACAAGAAAAACAATGCTCAAAGAAATTTGAGGCATGGTATATGAATACGTCATCCATTATGCAATGATAGTTATTATGCTCAACATGATTGGGACGCAAATTGTAGCAAGTATGTGGCACAAGCATATCATTCATATCAGTGGCAAGCATAGTGTGCACACAATAGTGGGGATCATGCAAAGTGTAGGATGGAGCAGAATCTCCTAATGTGTATGAGGAAACTATGGGGGTCTCCTCATGTGCAATAGCGGAAGCATAATATGGAGAATATGGACAACATCCAAAACAATGCATATCCGAAGCATGGTGATCATGGCATGGCATGTGTGAGCAATTGCGCAAATGATGCAAATGTAGCATGGCAATATCATCACAAGAAAAGCAAATGCCAATAACCATGGGTTTGTCATCTATGCCATATGAGCAAATGGGATTAATTCGTATGGAATAGGCATAGTCGCTACGGTGAGATTGCAAAGAAGCAATATGGGTGATCTCATGCATAGCGTATGACAAGTCTAGCGGATTGTCAAACATGATGTGACCAATAGAATTCTCACAAGAAATCCTATGCAACATGGCATCACAAGTAATAGACTCCACATGAGAATCGTCAAACACATCATAAATGGTCAATTCATCACATGAGGAAGTCGCATAATCATGAAGCATGGAAATAGGGTGATCATCATCATGCAAGCAATCAATCTCAAGATAGTCCACTAGTGGGACAAGAGCATCACCTTCACCTATGTTACCTTTTTCATTCCACTCATGTGGTGTAGGTGAGGTGGCATAGACCAACTTGTGGTCATCTTCATCGTGATGGAACCATGTGGGGGGTGCGTCATATTCCACCATGGCCATCGTCTTGTCCAAAGGGAGGACGAAGTCATCAAGGATCGGCGCGTCATCGTATATGGGACCTAGCACCAAAGGAGAAGACACAATAGAGGTAGAGGTTAAGTTGTTAGAAATCGAAATGGCCTCACATGCACTATCAACTACCTCACTCTCTCTATGTGGTGGTGGCTCACACACTCCCTCAAGGTAGGTGCACTCAAACTCACATATGGTGGAGTCACTCATCTCACTCAAGTGGTGGGGGTTGTGGCTCTCCTCACATGGGAATTGGGGCAACTCATCATATATGGGGCTAGTGGTGAAGTCACTCTCACTCTCAATATGGTGGCATAAGTCTCTCAACTCATCTCCAAACGCCGCCGTGGTCTAAGGGAAAATCCCATGCTCAACCAACTCGTCACCGTCGCCGTGGATGAAGGCCGAAGATGGCACATCATCACTCTCGCCTCCAAAGATGGAAGCGTCATCCTTGCTCGCCACCTTGTCGCTCGCCTCCAAAGCGTGTTCCTTGAGTGGCTCCGTAGTCGTGGTCATTGCCGTGCCGTCTTCAAAAAGAGTCGTGGTAGACTCGGCATCGTCAATGCCACAAAGAGGGATGGCGGTGAAGTCGGACTTGGGAGCGTCGTCTTGGAGCTTGGTCGTCGTGAAGTGTGCTCGGGGTGGAGTAGCCTTGGCCTAGATTTCTTGTTCCGCCTGGAGAGCACCAACGTAGATGTCGTCGAGAGACTCATAGTCATTGTGGAAGATAGTCTTGGCGATGTCGTTGTTCAATCCCATCATGAAGTGGAACTTCATCCAAATGGGGTCGTCCACACCGGCTCGTCGCAAGGCTTTCTTCATCTTCATGAAGTACTCATCGAGAGACATGGATCCTTGTATGGTGTTCTCCAAGTGGCGGTGAAGATGTTCTGTGTATGTAGAAGGCACAAACTCTCGCCGCAACGCTTTCTTCAACTTGGACCAACTCATGTCGAACCTCGTCGAAGATGTGTGAAGCCACCATGTCGACGCGTCGCCGTGGAAGTTTCTTGTGGCGCACTTCAGTTGATCTTCGGAAGGGACTTGAAGTAGCGTGAGGTAGTAGTCCATCTTGCGCTCCCAATCGAGATACTCCTCGGGGTCTTGACTCCCATAGAAAGGAATCTCTTGGTCGATGTCGAGGTCGTAGTAGCTCGTGGAAGTCGCGGACTTGAGCTTGGGGAGCTTCTCTTGAGGTGCTTGTCGGCGAAGATGCCGCATATCCAAAGGCGAAGATGCCTTGAGGTCTCTTGGCGAAGATGCCAAGGTAGGTTGTGAAGTCATCGAGCGGTGGTTGGTGTCGAGCTCATGACCTTCACACATGTTCTTTGTTGGACGCCTTGATGTTGGCGTCGTTATTTCCTCATGTCGTTGATGGTGTCGATGCCGGTTTGATCTTCCCGAAGATGGTAGCTCGGAAGCATGTGCACTTGAGCGTCTTCTCGAAGATGATGAAGATCTCGTGCGGTTCTTGATGAGGGCCTTGAGCTCCTCCAAATGAGCATCCATCTTGGCGTCGATGGTTTTCTTCATGGCATCGAACTTGTCATTGTTGTTGTAGACCGAAGGAGATGTGCCGTCCCTATCCATGGAAGCACTCGAGAAGGCGTGAGAACGAGATGGAATGAACATACCAAAGTTACCTCTTTCCGAAGTTGTAGATGGATCTCAAAAGACCACAATGTAAGCAAGGAAAAGAGTGCACTTGGTGAAAAACCTTGTCCAATTCTCACAACCTACACAAATGGCTTATAGTGGAGCTCGGTGGGGTTAGTGGCACAAAATATCAAGCAAAATGAAGTCCAAGATATTGCAAATGTTGAAATCAATCCAATGGACTCAAAATGCAAAGCAAGCGATCACAATATAGAGGAGGGCAATAAAGAAACACACGCGGTGGGATAATGGGGCTTGTGCAACTATAGGGATGAGCAATACAAAATTGCCTAACGAAGACTAAGCTCTTGTTGCACAAACACTAGGAGAGACGCTAGCTTGATTGCACGTTTGGGCACGATTCACCACTTGGCACTAATCCTATTTATGCAAGCAAAACGTTTCCTATACCATGTATCCTCATGCACAAATATCTCTTTTCATGCTCACTCTATGCTTATAAGCTTTGATCTTTCTTTCTTGCTTAGAAGCTTTTTTTTTCCTTTCCACTATTCTTTTTGAGCCTCAACCAAAGATATGAGACAAGTATCACAATATATGCACGGGAGCAAGAAATGGCACTATATGATAATTCAAATGATGTAACACTATGATGTCGTATCACTATGGTGCTCAAGTTTTCGCGAAGCCCGGCAATACTCGGATAGCTAGTCTCAATAGGTATGAAGGTAATCGCAAAGATGGTGGGGCTATCAAGATGTAATGGCAAGGAAGGAAAAGTGTATGACGGAATGTATACCTTCGTCACACTTAACCTTTCACGAAGTCGGGGTAAACCGGCCTTGCTTCCGGTTGAAGATGGTCGCAAATGATGGATGGTCGTCGTCGATGTCGATCGTCGATGGTCGATGTAGATGATGTACCGATACACGTCACCGGTGGATGATGAAGAAGTAACCGTCCCTAAGTAGCCGAAACACCTTAGGAGACTCAAATCACAACTCAAGCAACCACAAATTCAAAGGTAACCAAAATGGGTTAGGTCGCGGAAGACTACGGTGGTATTGCGGATGATATGGTGGAGGGCCTAGGCAAACTTACCAAAATTTGAAAAATATGATGGTGTCAAATGATGGTGGAACTAATTTTGTGGGATAGTGGATGTCAATAGCTACAAAACGAGCTAAAGAACGCCTAAATCGGAGTCCGGATGAATTAGTTATGGCCGAAACGGTGAAACCGGAAGGCTGAAATCTACAGGGGCCGGATATCCGGGGGGAAGGCCGGATATCCGGGATAGAGTGTCCAGAATCGCCCGAATTTTGTGTTCCAGGGCCCGGATGTCCGGCCTGGGGCCCGGATGTCCGGCCCGATGCCCAGATGTCCGGCCCGACGATTCCAGATCTCGATTTGGGCTCGGGAACTCGATTTGGGGCGGAAATTGGGGATTCTAAAGCTAAAATTGGATGGGGAAAAGGTGGAATTAGGGCTAGGGGATGCGAATGGAGGTAGATCCACTTGCCAAACACCAAATCCACGGATCAAAATCAACAAAAACTCACAAGAACAACAAATCACAAGAAATTTTTTGGGGCTCTTTGCCGTCTGCCAGTAGATGGCAAAGAAGCAAAGGTCTTCGCCGTCTGCCAGCAGACGGCAAAGAGGCCAAATAGGCCAGCCCAGGTTGCACAGGCTGTGATACGGGGCAAACCCGAGTGTGGCCCGATCTTCACGAATTGGAGGTGGATTCGAGGAAGAACACGATGAACACGAAGAACACGAGGGGAAAACGTGGAGAGAATCAAAGGGAAAACACTCTATTGGACAAGATCCACACCAAGTACTCCTCAAATCATAAGCAATACAAGAGGTGCATCAAGATCCAAGAACAACAACGGAAATAAAGATACATGGGTACTTCATCCAAATCTCTACGAGAGATGGGCCTTGAATCCACTAGGGATCTTCCCTTGATAGGGGCCTTGGCATCACTCCGGATCTTCTCACGTAGAGGGTAGTCGCTCCACGAGGGAAGGGAGATAATGGAGCTAGGCTCAACAAAGTATATTCGCTAAACCAAAGCTAAACCTAGAAAGGAGGGGGAGGAGGTCCTTATATAGTGCTAGTGGAAATGGGGGGTAAGAGAGAGAGATACATGGGCTCTTGGCCCGGAGGTGCACGCGCAGGCGCCGGATGTCCGGGCTGGGGGCCGGATGTCCGGCCCTTCATGGGGGTGCCGGATGTCCGGGGCTCGGGCCGGATGTCCGGGGCTCGGGTGTCAGTTCCACTCGGTTCGGGTGAGGAGGCGCCGGATTTCCGGGGTAAGGGCCGGACGTCCGGGGCGTCAGCTGGTGGCCGGATGTCCGGGCCATGGGGCCGGATGTCCGGGCTGGTGGCGCCTGGATCTGCTCGGGTCTGGTTCCGTGGCGCCGGATTTCCGGGGAACGGGGCCGGATATCCGGCCGGCCGGATGTCCGGGCCGGATGGCCGGATGTCCGGGACCTATAGCGTCCTCGGCTGGGCCTTGGTGCCTGGATGTCTTCCAGGGGCCGGATGTCCGGGGCCTGGGAGGTTGCGTGGCCTTCTTCCGTCGTCGCTTCCATGCTTCCCTCGCGGATGGTGTAGGTGTACCTTGACGCTTGCACTCCGCCCCGACATCCGGGAAGCTCCGACAATACCTATGTATGCACACGAGGGGAGTGTCAAGTAGTATACCATCCTCGAGGTGGTCAAATGAGCACGTGTAAAGGAGATGATTCACCTTTGTGTATGTGTAGTAGATGTGGCACGTGTCACTTGGCAAAGGGACTCTTGCCATGGTGATGTCCGTAGGATGCTCCGCATTAGGCTGCTTCCACGTGGCCTCTTTGCCGTCTGCTAGCTGACGGCAACTTCTTTGCCGTCTGCTAGCAGACGGCAAAGTGGATATATTGCCACTGTTTTTTTTTCTTAAATTCAATCAATTTCACCGATATATATATATATATATATATATATATATATATATATATATATATATATATATATATATATATATATTCATTTCAAAATATTTGAACAAGTACATATAGCCAACATATCCCTGCCATATCGATATGATCATCCAACATATATATACACCAAATGAAAAGTCCAACATATCCAACATTTAAGCAAAAGGTCCATATAGTTTCATCCATACATACATATATAGGTAGCAAGTTTCACATTGTTCATCCTACAAAATCACAACAAAAAGGAAGGACAAGGAGAAGAGTAGACTCCAACGCAAGTTTCCGTGATCTGAAGCCAATCTGCAAAATGGGAAAGAAGAAAGTTAGAAGAAGAAGAAGACTAGAAGAAGAAGAAAAAGAAGAAGAAGAAGACTAGAAGAAGAAGGAGAAAAAGAAGAAGAAGAAGAAGAAGAAGAAGAAGAATTTTTCTTCTCTTTCTTTTTCTTCTTCTTATTGCTTACTTGTGTCATTTTAGAGCTAACCTAGTTAAATAGGCCATTTTTGACCTAAATATGCTAAGTATGTCATAAATGAACTAAATAAGCTAAGTATAGGTCATTTCAGAGCTAACCTAGGTAATTATGCCATTTTTGAGCTAATTAAGCATATTAAGTCATTTTGGAGCTAAATAGGTCATTTCTTAATTATATTATGTCGTTTTTGAGCTAGCTAAGCATATTGAGTCATTTCGGAGGAATAAATGCTAAGTATAGGTCACTTTAGAGCTATCCTAGGTTAAATAGGTCATTTGTGAGCTAATTAAGGTTATTATGTCATTTTTGAGCTAGCTAACCATATAAATTCATTTTTGGAGGAATAAATGCTAAGTATATGTCATTTTAGAGCTTTCCTAGGTTAAATAGGTCATTTTGGAGCTAAATAGGTGATTTATTAAGCTAAGCTAAGTATAGGTCATTTCAGAGCTATCCGTGGTAAAATTGGTCATTTTGGAGCTAAGTAAGGTTATAATGTCATTTTCGAGGAAACTAAGCTAAGTATACGGCATTTTGGAGATAAATAGGTCATTTCTTAAGCTAAGTACGCATTTGTTATGCTAAACACTTGCGAAAACTTACCGTCATCACAGAGGTGTAGTTGTAGGTGTAGTTGTAGGACCGGTCGCGCCAGTGGCTTACGGAGGAGGATCGGTCGATGCTTGTCGGGAGTTATGCTGCACCAAAGATCATTTCCAATGTATCGTTAGCATGATGCAACTCAAATGTGAAGACTAGTAACTAATGACCATTCAAATGAAACTCACCGTGCCCGCCGGAGCAATGACTGGCATCGGCGGAGGGGTCGTGCCGGTCTTCTCGCACAGGGTCTGCACATTTGGTTTTGATGAGTCAATCATATTAGATACTACTGTAAGGAACATTACGTGCATGATTTGGCTAATATGCAGAAGAAACTTACCGCGAACATCTCGTATAGGGCCCGGTTAGCCATCATGTTCCGGTTCCTATCCTCCTCCAACGCATTAGTCGTCCTGTCCTCAAGCTACCTCTCCCTCTCCGCTGCCTGCCGGTCCCTCTCCTCTAGAAGCGCCTGGGTCTTCGCTCTCTCTGCCTCAATAGCAGCCTGCAACACCACTCTTTAGCATTGTAATCATCGACGGCCGCACACACAATGTAATGAAGGAAAGGTATCTGAGTCCGTATAACTAACCTTGAATTCGAGCTCCACTGGCCGTGCACGAGGGAATATCTCAGGATCGGAGCTGGTCTGGCGCTTCTTGATCTGCGGGAGAGTGCTACTACAACGTATCAGTCCATTCCCAATGGCTAACGAGCCATGCTGCCTCCCGCCACTAGATATCATCACCAGCTCTGGATCAAGAGGTTGCTGGCTCGGGTTAAAGTCCGGCCCTTTCCTCGCCTTCCCCTCGTCTCTGTACCTCACAAGCTTGTGGTGGGAGGCGCGGTTGCTGAATTTATCTGGATCATCGAGGTCAGACTCAGAGAATGCCTTGGCCTTCTTGTACGAGGCAGTATTGGACATGGCATAGAGGTCGAACAGCTGTGGCACTGGAGCCTTGTTCTCTCGCGCCTAAAAGAGAGGAACAGAGTATTAGTTGAGGGCTCAAGCTAGCATGAAGAATAAATTTGCATGAATCATGAAGCAAACCACATACCCAGTTTTCCCCGTACTGATGTAGGTTGACGCTGCCTAGATGGTGCGGGACACCTTTCATTTTTCCATGCTTGTCCTTTGCAGTGTCGTGGGTGGAGCGCCATTGGGGAGAGCACCACTCATCCACCAACGCCTCCCAACAGTCCATCCTATCCGCACACCATCTCGGGGGCACCTAAGTTAAGCAAGAGAAATTTGAGCGCTATGCCTACGAATCAAATCAAGGAAACTAAGTACAAGGCCTTAAGAATAGGTAATTACCTTCATGTACTTCTCCTTACTCAGAAACTTGACGCGGCACTTCTCTCTTTTCCTCCTAATACCAGCCAAGGCGAAGTAGTCTCGAACAGCCTGCGTTCGAGCCTCGTGCCGAAAGTTTTGAAGTAGGCGCCTGCACTCGTTGTCGATAACCCGAGCCGCGGCCTCCTCCTGTCCCTCAGCACACCTGTAGAAGGTCTGCAATAAAACAAGAAAACACGGATTAGTACAATCACTAGGGTTGCCAATCAAAGAAGGAAACACAACGTAGACGGCAAAGGAGAAATTACCCAAAACGTCTGGATCACAATGTCGGCCACCTTATGGCACTCGACATCGCCGATCCTATGCCCCAGTGGGGCCAGGGCAGCCAAGTAGTGCTCCTAGGTCATTCCTAGCTCTCGAACCCGGCCCTCACCGGGCAACGTGACCCACCCCGGGAAGCTCTGGCGACAAATCACACCAAGGACACTGTTGGGTCTGCGGACATGAGGCTCGTGTGTCCAAGACCTGCAGTATGACAAGGCCAACGCATTAGATATTCGAAGAAACGTGAAGGCAAAAGGTTAAAAAATAGTAAATGCACTTACTTGTCCCCGTTAGGCGCAATCAACCACCTCTGGTCGGGGGTCGCCGAGGTGGGCGGGAGCTTTGTACCACCACGCTGGTAGACTTTGCCCCCCTCAACCCACTCACCTTCGCTATAGCTATCAGAACTATAGCCACCCTCAGCACGGCCACTCGACTCCGTCGAGTCCGCCCATGGGTTCCGCTGCGACTCAGCGTGATCCCTGCTAAGCTCCGGAGTCTCGTGGGACGGAGTCTCGTGGGACAAAGGCTCGTCGGCCCGAGGCTCGTAGGCCGTAGGCGCGTCTACCATAGGCTCGTCGGCCCGAGGCTCGTGGACCGGAGTCCGAGACGGGTCCACCTCAGGCGGCTCCATCTCAGACGGAGCACTCCTGTGGTCGGGTGAATCGGCTGGGGGTGGCGGCGAGGAAGGCGTAGTAGCAGCCTTCCTACCTCTCCCGCCGCCACGTCCACCTCTACCAGCCTTCTTCCCCCCCCCCCGACCTCTCCCGGCCAAAGAAGAAGCGACCGCCGGTGGTGTCTGCATACTGAGATCCAGCGCTCTCCGGAGGCTATGGGGTGGAATGGAACTACCCCTCCCACCACGCGCCGAGGTAGGAGCCTCGGAGCACTCTCGACCCGCGCCCACCATCTGTCAACACCTGCAATGACAAAGAGTAAACGAAATTAGTACAACATAAAAAGAATGAATACCTGACATGAATAATATGTATATAATTTAAGTGTATCATCATCATGAACATAATAAAAAATTGAATACCTAAAAAATTGAATACTTAATTTAAGTGTTGGGGTGTCGGGGTGTCGGGGTCGTGGTGTCGGGGTGTCGTGTCGGGGTCGGGGTGTCGTGTCGGGGTCGGGGTGTCGGGTCGGGGTGTCGTGGTGTCAGGGTGCCGTGTCGGGGTCGGGGTGTCGGGTCGGGGTCGGGTGTCGTGTCGGGGTCGGGGTGTCGGGGGTGTCGTGTCTGGGTGTCGTGGTGTCGGGGTGTCAGGGGTGTCGGGGTCGGGGTGCCGTGTCGGGGTCGGGGTGTCGGGGTCGGGGTGCCGTGTTGGGGTCGGGGTGTCGGGTCGGGGTCGGGGTGTCGGGGTGTCCTTTTCTTTTATTTCCTATCTTTCTTCTACTTCTTCTTCGTCTTCCTCTTCTTCCTCTTCTTCCTTTTCTTTTATTTCCTATCTTTCTCCGGCGATGGGGCGGGGCAGGGCGGCCGCCGCGGCCTGGGTCCGCTGGGCGGGGCGGCCGGCGATGGGGCGGGCTCCGGGGGCGGGGGGGGGTGCGGGGTCGGGGTCGGGGTGTCGGGTCGGGGTCGGGGTGTCGGGTCGGGGTCGGGGTGTCGGGTCGGGGTCGGGGTCGGGGTGTCGGGTCGGGGTTTTTCCTCTTTTTTTTTTCTTTTCTTCTTCTTCCTCTTCTTCCTTTTCTTCATTTTCTTCCTTTTTCCTTCTTCTTCTTCTTCTTCCTCCTTTCCTTTTTCCTCTTCTTCTTCTCCTCCTCTCCTCTTTTTTCTTCTTCTTCTTCCTCTTCTTCTTTTTTCTTCTCCTCCTCCTCCTCCTCTTCTTCTTCCTTTCCTTTTTTCCTCTTCTTCTTCTCCTCCTCTCCTCTTTTCTTCTTCTTCTTCTTCTTCTTTTTTCTTCTCCTCCTCCTCTTCTTCTGTTTCTTCTTCTTCTTCTTATTTTTTGTTCTTTTCCTTTTTTATTTTTCCTTTTTTTTCTTCTTCTTTTCTTCTTTTTTTTCTTCTAGGTTTTTTCTTTTCTTCTTTTCTATCTAAGTTTTCTCTTCCTAATATATACTAACTAATATGAACTAATAACTAACTAATATAAACTAACTAATATGAACTAATAAAAACAGAAAAAAACATAAAAAGGGGGGAGGGTGGAGCTCACCGGAGGGGGGGTCGAGGCGGCGGTGCGGGGCGGCGGAGGGGGAGGGGCGGAGCTGGGTCGTCGGGGGTGCCTGCTCGCCGGCGACCCGACGCGGCGGAGCTGCGGGGCAGGGGGCGGCGGGGGCGACGGGAGCCGAGGTGGTGGAGGAGGGCCGCGGGGAGGGGGCAGGCAGCGCCGCGGCCTGGCTCCGGCGGTGGTGGAGAAGGGCCGCGGGGAGGGGGCGGTGGTGGAGGAGGGCTGCGGGGAGGGGGCGGTGGCGGGAGGGCGGGGCGGCGGTGCTGAGAGAGAGAGGGAGAGAGATGTGAGAGAGAGAGAGGCGCGGGGCACGGGGCCAAAAAGTTAAGTTCATTTCTTTGCCGTCTGCCGGCAGACGGCAAAGAGGGTAATCGTTAGCCCGCCCCCGCCGTGACATTGTGGGCCCCACCATCACCTCTTTGCCATCTGCTGGTAGACGGCAAAGAAATCTTTGCCGTGTGCCAGCAAACGGCAAAGAAGTGGCAGATGGCAAAGAGCTTGACCTAGCCAGTGCCGTGCCCCGTGAGGCCCACTTTGGCCTTTGCCGTCTGCTGGCAGACGGCAAAGAGTTCTTTGCCGTTAGCCAGCAGACGGCAAAGAAGTGCAGATGGCAAAGACCCTCTTTGCCATCAGTTGGTTCTTTGACGTCTGCTTTGGCAAGACAGACGGCAAACAGCCTCTTTGCCATCAGCTGGCAGACGGCAAAGACCCTGATTCCAGTAGTGATGGCTTCCTCTCTCTCTCTCTTTTGATTCCTAATACAATGGTCTCTTGGAGATCTATTTGATGTAAACTTTTTGCTGTGTGTTTGTTGGGATCTGATGAATTTTGAGTTAATGATCAGTTTTTATCCATGAATATTATTGAGTCTTCTTTGATCTCTTATATACATGATTACTTATAGCCTCGTATTTCTTCTTCAAATCTTTGGATTAGTTAGGACAACAAGATTAATTTTTATTGCCATGGGACGAGGTGCTTTGTGATGGGTTCGATCTTGCGGTGTCCTCTCCAAGTGACAGAAGGGGCAGCGAGGCACACATGTATCGTTGCTATTAAGGATAACAAGATAGGTTCTATTCCCACATGAATAGATCTTTTCTACATCATGTCACCGTTCTTATTGCATTACTCCATTTTCCATGACCTTAATACACTAGATGCATTCTCGATAGCGGTCGATGTGTGGAGTAATAGTAGTAGATGCAGAATCATTTCGGTCTACTAATCTTGGATGCGATGCCTATATAATGATCATCGCCTTGGATATTGTCATGATTATTAGATCTTCTATCAATTGCCAAACAGTAATTTGTTCACCCACCGTGTGCTATACTCATGAGAGAAGCCACTAGTGAAACCTACGGCCCTCGGGTCTACTTTTCCAACATATTGCTTTTTGATCTATCTTCCTGCCGCTTTTGTTTTCAGATCTATTATTCCAAAAAAACCAAAAATACCTAGCTGCACTTTTTATTTGCCTCTTTTATTTTGTGTTCTTGAGAGATCTATCTATCCATTATATCATTACCTTATCTATCTTTTTACCGTAGAGAGATTGACAACCTCTCTTTCGCGTTGGGTTGCAATTATTTGTTCTTTGTGTGCAGGTGTTGTTTACATAGTGTTGGTGATCCTCCTAATGGTTCGATACCTTGGTTTCATAACTGAGGGAAATACTTACCGTCGCTGTGCTGCAACATCCCTTCCTCTTTGGGGAAATACCGATGCAGTCTCAAGGCACGTCAAAGGAATTTCTGGCGCCGTTGCCGGGGAGGAAGCAGTCTTTTTCAACGTGCCAATCTCTGGCGCCAAGGAGACACCATCACCATCTATCAGGTTCCAAATCACGAATCTCATCTCCTTGCAAATACATTATTTGCCATTTGCCTCTCGTTTTCCTCTCCCCCACTTCACAAATTTGCCATTTTATTCGCCCTTTTTTTCGTTTGCCTCTTTCTCGTCAGATCTCTTGTTTGTCTACTTTGTCGTTATGGCTAGTTCTTCCTCTATTGTGTGTACTCCCGAGAATGAACTTCTTAATTTTAAGCAAAGGGGAGGGGAGAACCTAAAAGATTCTTGGTATAGGATTTGCAATGCTCATAATAGATCTATTCATAAGCAATCTACCGTTGTTCTTCTTTGCTGTTTTTATGTGGGCATCACCACTTGGTATAGATTCGTCCTTGATACGATTACCGGTGGGAATTTCTTGATGTGTCCATCTATGGACGCTTTTAATGCTATGGGAAGTTTAGTGGGATCACCATCTCTTATGATTAATGAAACAACTTTAACCCTCGAACATGTTATGGAAAGGCTAGATGATATCGAAAAGAAGATGATTACCAAAGAACATCTTGAAAATTTGGATAAGAAGATGCATAATCTTGCTAATAAAATTGGGTCAAAAGCAGGAGATGCCTTTAAATTGTTAAAGGAAAAGGAAATCGTAGTTAACGAAAGGATAGAAGAAAGTCCTTACCTGATTGATAAGTTGGCAGAAATTTTTAGTAACTTGAGTTCAGCCTTTTCTTCTGTTAAAACTATTGAAAAAACTCCCGTAAAAATTTGCAAGACCACGCAAGTTACTAAGAACAAAGGTGCTACATCTAGTAGCCACAAGGGAGATCTGAAAATGATTAGTATTCATCCCAATTTTGTTGAAATAGTAAAAGACCCTATTTACAAGAATGAATTTTTTGGTCTTATTCCTAGAAGCGTTGTCATTGAGATTATGCATGCTAAATTCATGAAGAAATCTAGTTGTGTGATTGAGGAGTTGAAAACCAAAGATGACAACACTTGAATCTATGTGTTATGCCTAGCTAGGGACGTAAAACGATAGCGCTTGTTGGGAGGCAACCAAATGAATAAATTTATTTTCAACTTTTTCATTCTGTTTTTTTTTGTTTTGAACAATCACCGGGGGGGGGGGGGGGGGAGAGGATCCCCACCTCAATATATGATTGTGTTTTTATGTAGTATTTAGTGTTTGTGCCAAGTAAAGCCTTTAGGATGATTCATAAGATGAGTAGAAACAATGCTGAATCTGAAACAGAAACTTTACCTCCAGTGTGTGAATTTTAAATTTTTACTGGAGTGTGATATTGAGCTGATATTTTAACACACTATTGCTATACAAATTATTTACGTTGTCGTAATATTTCAGAATGTTTAGAGTTACAGAAGTATGGGTAGAGTACAGATTACTACAGACTGTTCTGTTTAACACGGATTCTGTTTTCGTTGCATTGTGTGCTTGTTTTGCTGAATCTATGGTCTGTATTGAAGGGTATAAGCCATGGTAAAGTTAAAATATAGTAGGTATAATGCAATAATAAAATTTGAATGGGTTTGCAACAGTACTTAAAGTGGTGATTTGCTTTATTATACTAACGGATCTCACGAAGATTTTGTATAGTTTTGTGTGATTGAAGTTTCAAGTTTTGGGTGAGATCACGATGGATGAAGGAATATGGAGTTAAAAGAGCCTAAGCTTGGGGATGCTACAGTACCCCCAAGATATATCCAAAGAGAAACAAGCAACTAAGCTTGGGGATGCCCCGAGTGGCATCCCCTCTTTCTTCTAACGACCATCGGTATTTTACTTGGAGCTATATTTTTATTCATCACATATCATGAGTTTTGCTTGGAGCGTCTTGTATCATTTGAGTCTTTGCTTGCTTTGCTTTTTAGTTTGTCACTTGTATCCTTGATGGACACACCTATTTGATAGAGCCAAAATTATGCTATGATTTGTTAGAATTGCTCTATATGCTTCACTTAAACTTTTTGAGCTTTGGAATTGCTCTAGTGCTTCACTTATATCTTTTTGAGCACGGTGTGCTTGGAAAATTTTGTAGAAATGCTCTCATGCTTCACTTAGATTAATTTGAGAGTTAGTAAATTTTGGAGAAACACTCTCATGCTTCACTTAGATAAATTTGAGAGTTAGTAAATTTTGAACAAATCCTCTCATGCTTCACTTATATTATTTTGAGAGATGAAATCTTTATGCTCATGTTCTTCACTTAAATTTGTTTGAGCTTGTCAAAAGAAATGGAAATATATGAAACTAGTCCCAAAGTGATAGATATTCAAGGAGGATATAATAAAATCATTCATGAAGATCATTGGACAAATTAAACTTGATTCCTTGTAATAGTTTTGAGACATGATGATAGTGATATGTGAGTCATGTTGGTGCGTAATTATGCTTTAGTAAGAATATTCGTGTTAAGGTTTGTGATTCCCTATGCATGCACGAAAGTCAATAGTTATGCCATGAAATTACGTCCTACTTATGGTGCATTATTCGGTGTTAGTTATGCTCAATGCTCGCTTATGTGAATTTTCGTTTCTTGGTTGGTTGCTTATCAATCTATTTGCTAGCCTCCATTTGCACTAAGTAGAAATACTACTTCTGCATTAAAAATCCTTAAATCCAGTATTGCCTTATGAGTCCACCATACCTACCTATATGCGGTATTTCCATGCCGTTCTAAGCAAATTTGTATGTGCCATCTCTACTTTTCAAAATAAATTTTCTCTTTTGTCTGCTCGTACTGCTCATGAAACGGTAGGGGGTGTGCAATATTTTTCCATACTAGATGTGTTATTCTCAAGATGAGTGTTTATTCACTTGTCATTGCACGAGAGTACGGCAGTAATAGGGATGCCCAGTCCCGAAATGAAAAAGAAATTTACTTTATGTTGTCAAATATTAAATTCCTTGAAAAGTGTTGATATGGAAGGCAACCATGGTTACGGCCAGCCATGGATTGTGTAAGAATGATGGAAAGAGGAATAAACTTTACTTTATGTTTGGGAACCGCCTATGATATATCTAGCATGGAAAGTATTGCGAACTACTTTGTCGTTTTCGTTGACAGGAAAGGCATGCCACCCAAAATATTTTTCTCTCTCAATTTAAACTTTGAGCTCTAGCACCTCTACAAATCCCTACTTCCCTCTGCGAAGGGCCTATCTATTTACTTTATGCAATTTTTATTTTTATTTGAGTCTCCATCTTCTCTTATAAAGAATCAACTGGGGGACACTATGATCATACTTCTGCATTGGGTGTGTTTCATGAATGGATCAATGATTGAGCATGATGGGCTAGGGATAACTTTCTTTAGTGTTGATATTTTGAAAGACATGGTTGCTTGTTGGCATGCTTGAGTATTAAAGTCATTATGTTAAAACTAGACTATTGCTTTGAACCATCTAAAAGTCCAAATGTCCATGCTACAAAAGAAAAGAATATGTGATGAACATGTTAGGTAGCATTCCACATCAAAAATTCTGTTTTTATCATTTACCTACTCGAGGACGAGTAGGAATTAAGCTTGGGGATGCTGATACGTCTCCAACGTATCTATAATTTTTGCTTCTTCCATGCTGTTCTATAATTTTTGCAACTTTATATCATTTTTTGGGAGTAACCTATTGACATCGTGCCAAAGTGCTAGTTGCCGTTTTTTGCTTGTTTTTTACTTCACAGAATATCAGTACCAAACGGAGTCCAATCGCGACGAAACTTTTTGGAGAATTGTTTTGGTCCAGAAGAAGGCCAGTGGGCCAAAGAAGTCACCAGGAGGGGGCCCAGGCCGCCCACAACCCACCAGGGCATGCCAGGGGCCCCAGGCGCGCCCTGATGGGTTGTGGCCACCTCGGGAACCCCCTCCACCGCCTCTGAGCTCTATAAATACCCAAATATTCCAGAAACCCTTGAGGAGTCAACGAAAAATACATCCAGCCACCACAAGTTCCAAAACCGCGAGATCCAATCTAACACCATCACGGAGGGGTTCATCATCCTCATTGGTGCCTCTCCAATGATGCATGAGTAGTCCACCATAGACCTATGGGTCCGTAGGCAGTTTCTAGATGGCTTCCTCTCTCTTTCGAATCTATAAACTTTTTGTGGTGTGTTTGTTGGGATCCGATGAATTTTGAGTTCATGATCAGTTTCTATCCATGAATATTATTTGAGTCTTCTTTGATCTCTTATATGCAACATTACTTATAGACTCGTATTTTCTTGATAACCCACAAGTATAGGGGATCGCAACAGTTTTCAAGGGTAGAGTATTCAACCCAAACTTATAGATTCGACACAAGGGGAGCCAAAGAATATTCGAGAGTATTAGCAGATGAGTTGTCAATTAAACCAGACCTGGAGATTAAATATCTGCAGCAGAGTGATCAGTAGCATAGTAGTATGCTAGTTTTGATAGTAGTAGCAGCAGTAACAGTAACGGTAATAGTGATAGCAATAGTTTCGTAGCAAGTGTAACAGTAGCAATAGCAATAGTAACTTAGCAAGAGCAATAAGTGGAAAAACTCGTAGGCACTGGATTGGTGAACTCGTTGGATGATATTCGTCATGTAACAGTCATAACCTAGGGCGATACAAAACTAGCTCTAGTTCATCAATGTAATGTAGGCATGTATTCCGTAAATAGTCATACATGCTTATGGAAAAGAACTTGCATGACATCTTTTGTCCTACCCTCCCGTGGCAGCGAGGTCCATAAGGAAACTAAGGGATATTAAGGCCTCCTTTTAATAGAGAACCGCACCAAAGCATTAACACACGGTGAATACATGAACTCCTCAAACTACGGTCATCACCGGAAAGTATCGCAAATATTGTCACTATGGGGTTTACGGATCATAACACGTAATAGGTGCATATGACTAGGCAAGATCGGATCAAGAACATAGATATAATGGTGATAACATAAACGGTTCAGATCTGAAATCATGGCACTCGGGCCCTAGTGACAAGCATTAGGCATAGCAAAGTCATAGCAACATCAATCTGAGAACATAATGGATACTAGGGATCAAGCCCTAACAAAACTAACTCGATTACATGATGAATCTCATCCAACTCCTCACCAACCAACAAGCCTAAAGGAATTACTCACTTCCGGTGGGGAACATCATGGAATTGGCGATGGAGAAGGGTTGGTGATGACGAAGACCGAAGATTCCCTTCTCCGGAGCCCCAAACGGGCTCCAGATCTAGCCTCCCGATGAAGAACAGGAGGTGGCGGCGGCTACGTATCGTAAAACGCGATGAAACTTTTTTCTTGATTTTTTTCTCCGAAAATAGGAATTTATAGTGGCGGAATTAGGATCAGTGGGGCCACGAGGTGGGCACAACCCACCAGGGCGCGCTCTGGTGGGTGCTGGCCACTTCCCCCCCCTCTTCGATAGATTTTGGCTCCAATAATTCTTATATATTCTAAAATAATTCTCCAAAAAGTTTCGTTCCGTTTCGAGAACTTTTTTTATGCACAAAAACAACACCATGGTAGTTCTGCTGAAAACAGCGTCAGTTTGGGTTAGTTTCATTCAAATCATGCAAATTAGAGTCCAAAACAAGGGCAAAAGGGTGAGGAAAAGTAGATACGTTGGAGACGTATCAACTCCCCCAAGCTTAAACCTTTGCTTGTCCTCAAGCAATTCAGTTGACAAACTAAAAGTGATAAAGAAAAACTTTTACGAACTCTTTTGTTCTTTTTTACATATATATGCTTAAGTAGCACCCAGGTTTTCAGCAAAGATTATGACTAACCATGCCAACAATAACTCTTAGAAATTATATTAACTCATATCAATAACATAAGCAACTAGCGAGCAATAATAATATATCTCAAACTCCAACACTTTGTCGAAATAGTCATGATACAATATGCGAATAGTGGTATCTCGCTAGCCCTTTTTCAGACCGCAAAACATAAATGCAGAGCACCTCCAAAGTTCAAGCAGTGACTAAACATTGTAATTCATGGTAGAAAAGATCCAGTCATGCTGCACCCAACATCGACTATACACAATGCATGAGGATGACAATAGTGCTCTCAGGTCTGGCGCTTATTTGAGAAGGTGATGACTCAACATAAAAGTAAATAGATAGTCCCTTCGCAGAGGGAAGCATGGATTTGTAGAGGTGCCAGAGCTTAAGTTTTAAAACAGATATAGATATAATTTTGGGAGGTACACCCTTCCTGTCAACGTTACGACCAAGAGTTATCAATATCTTCCATGCTAAGCAAATTAGCGGTGGTTCCCAAGCGGTAAAAGTAAAGGCTTACTCCCCTCCACCAACAATCACACTCCACGGCTAGCCGCATCCACGGGTACCGTCCAAACCAACAACATTCTTGGGGGAGTTTTGTTTAATTATTTTTGATTTGTGATTTCGGGACTGGGAATCCCTATTACCGCCCCTCTCGTGTAAGGACGAGTGAATAAACAGTCATCATGAGAATAACCTGCTTAGCATGGAAGATACTGACCACCCCCTGTCGCTCCATGAGCGGTCCAGGCACACAAAACAGATGTTCATTTGAATTTTTAGAGGTGGCACATGCAAATTTACTTGGAAAGGCAGGGTAATACCGCATATAGGTAGATATAGTGGACTCATCTGGCATAACTTGGTTTAAGGATTTTGATGCACAAGCTGTATTCCCACTTAGTAGAGGCAAATGCTAGAAAATAGATTGAGAAGCAGCCAGCTAGAGAGCGAAAACGGTCATGAACATGCATTACATATAATGAACATTGATTACTAGCATGAGTAGGATATGGACACCATGAACATAAATATCATGAAGGCTATGTTGGTTTTCATTCAACTACATGCGTGAACATGTGCCAAGTCAAGCCACTTGAAACATTCAGAGGAGGATACCATATCATCATACCACATCACAACTATTTTAATGCATGTTGACATCCAAGATAAATCATTATCCACTCCTAGCTACTTAAGCATCGCATGAACAACTATAATCTCTAATGGTCATTGCAAACATGTTTGATCATAATAGGCTGAAAAGGATACTAGGTTGAATATATTTACAAAAACAAAAACAACTTGAGTTCATACCCGCTTTTCTCTACCACGATCAATTCATCAAATATCATCATCATTGCCTTTCCCTTGCACGACCGAATGATAAGAGAATAATAATAGTGCAAGAATGCCATGGACTAAGCTGGAATATGCAAACGTTTTATTCAAGAGGAGAAGAGAAGGTAAAATGGGCTCTTTGTTGGATTAACAATGATGCATATGAGAGCCACTCAACATTTTCATCGTGGTCTTCTCCTTGGTATGACTCAAACAAAAAGAAAAGAAATTCAGAGAAACACACTGAAATATTTTTGGAGTTTTTGGTTTTTCTTGAAGAAAGCAAATTAAAGAGAAAAACAAAAACGAGAAAAACTATTTACACGGGAAAGCTCCCAACAAATAAAAGAAGAAATGATAAATGTTTTTTGGTTTTCTTTTAATGCTAGAATTAAACTAGGCTAGAAAGGAAAGCCGAAAAGAAGTAGGAAATATTTTTGGGTTTTCTCAAAGTTTTTCAAACCCCCAAGAAGAAAGCGAGAAAACAAATTTAGCATGGATATTACAATGAAAAAGTATGAACACCGACAACTGGAATGAAAGGTGTGAACATGAATGTAATGTCGGTGGAAATACGTACTCCCCCAAGCTTAGGCTTTTGGCCTAGCTTGGTAATCACCATCCATATGAATAATAATCTGGCTGATGGCTCATCGAGGCCCTTGGTGCAACCTCTGCGGCCCTCCTGGCAGCTTCAACCTCCGCATTGTACGCATAGGCTTCGCTCTCAAGAACATAGTATCTTCCTCTACTGTGAAAATCAAAGAGAGCAGGAGCAGGCAAAGTGACAGGCACAACGTTTTTTTATTAAATCTCAAGTTCTAAGTGTAGTTAGTGGCCGTACACGTAAGGAACTTATGACGCTTCATGGCACCAAAGTCTAAATACTGAGTAGGTAAGATGGGGTCATTAGGCCAAGGTGAAACATTTAGTCTTTCCGCTATGCGGGAGGCATAGATTCCTCCATAAAAATAACCATTAGCAGCATTAAGCTACAGTCTCCGTGCAACAATTGCACCAAGATTATAATATTTATTTCCAGTTATGGCAGTGTATAAGAGACTCAAATCATGAGCACACAGTGTGCTACAATCATGTTTGCCTACGATACATTTACATTTAAAGAGTGTGAAATATTGTATTGATGGGAAATGGATGCTGTTAATTCTCCCTTGTGTACCCCCCTATCTTCACCAAAGCAAAGATTAACTAAAAATGACTCGTATTCAGATTTCGTTGGTTCGTCGAGGGAACCCCAATATGGAAGTTTGCATGCTTCACTGAACATTTCTAATGGCATGGTGAAGGAACGGTCATAAAGATTGAATGAAACTCTAGACTCACGAGAAAAATATTTAAATTTCTTTTGGAAGGTTTTCGTGAGTTCGAGGTGTTGGGGGCACTTATCTGCGATGAAGGGACCAAGGATATATTGTTCAAATTCCTCCTTAATACCTACACCTTCCATGAACTCGTCGCACGGCCACAAGCATGATTTAGTTGCGGCATCTCGCATCGAGCTTTCACTCGGCTCAACATAGGATTGTCAAACTGAGCTTCCACTTGATGAGGCCTCCAAGGATCTCCTCCTCGAAGAACCCCTAAAGAATTGTATTTTATTTGCGAACAAATTTCTGAAATATTTTTGAGACACAAAATTTTGTTAACAAAACTTCGTGAAATTGGTAGCAAAGACTCCTAGGCATGCATAGAGGCCATATTGAGCATTCAAACTACTTAGAGCTCTAAGAATTCAACATGCAAGCTCATCTACAGTAGCATCAAGAGTAGCTAAATACTCTAAAAATAACCCACTAAATCAAAAACTAATTGGAGCTATGGAGGAGTCACATACCAAGTAGCAATCCCTCCAAACAGTTTTAGAAATGGAGCTTCGAGCTAAGAGATTGAAATCCGCGGGTTTGAGAGCAAGAACACGGGAATGGTGGATGTGGTGAATTTTTTTTGGAGGTAGGTGATGATGTGGGCTAAAGAGATAAGTGAGGGGGCCCACGTGGGGGCCACAACCCACCAGGGTGCGCCTGGGGGTGCTGGCGCGCCCTGGTGTCTTGTGGGCACTAGGTGCACCCCCTCTGGTATTATTTGCACCAAAAATTCAGAAATATTTGGGAAAAAATCGTGTTAAATTTTCAGGACATTCTGAGAAGTTTTATTTTTGGGTCATTTTTTTATTGCACGGCAAAAATATAAAACAGGATAAACATGGCATTTTATTTTATTTGACTAACTAAAATAGAAAATAAAAGGTGGGAACAGAGAGTTGTGCTTACTAGATTCATCAACTTCATACCTCTCAAAAATGATCCATTCATAAGGTTGATCAAGTCTTATTAACAACCACTTCCGATTAGCATGAAACCGATGAACTTTCGTAAAACACTAGGTTACCACAATGGGGATGTGCATATCCCCTACAATAAGATATCATATTTCTTTTTGGCAGTAGGTAGAGGTAAGTGGAAACTCCCAATGGTGATGATCGGAGATTCTTCAATAACATTTATACCATTCACTTGGAATTGTTTGTTCGGAAATTGCACCGTATGCTCACTACCATTGATATGAAAAGTGACTTTGCTTTTATTGCAATCAATAACAGCCCCTGCAGTATTCAAAAAGGGTCTACCAAGGATAATCGACATGTTGTCGTCCTCGGGCATGTCAAGAATAACAAAGTCCGTTAAGATACTAACATTCGCAACAACAACGAGCACGTCCTCACAAATACCGATAGGTATGGCCGTTGATTATTTGCAACTATATTTCAGTATTTGTGAGTTTATTCAAATCAAGTCTCTTGTATAAGGAGAAAGGGATAACACTAACACCGGCTCCCAAGTCACACAAAGCAGTTTTGACATAGTTTCTTTTAATGGAGCAACGTATAGTTGTTATTCCCAGATCTCCAAGTTTTTTAGGTACTCCATACTTAAAAGAATAATTAGCAAGCATGGTGGAGATTTTAGCTTCAGGTATCTTTATTTTATTAGTGATGATGTCTTTCATATACTTTGCATAAGGGTCCATCTTTAGGATATCAGTTAAGCGGGTACGCAAAAAGACAGGGTTAATCATTTCAGCAAAGCGCTCAAATTCTTCATCATCCTTTTTCTTAGATGACTTGGGTGGAAAGGGCATGGGTTTATGAACCAAAGGTTCTCTTTCCTTGCCATGTTTCCTAGCCACAAACTCTTTTTCTATCATATGGTTTATTTTTAGTTTGTGGGTTATCAAGATCAGGAGCAGGCTCTATTTCAACATCATTATCTAGTTCTTTATCATTGCTAAGTTGAGCATCTTCTTGAACATCATCATTATCATTATCATTATCACTAGGTGAATGTTCATTACCAGACTGAGTTTCAGCATCGGAAATAGAGAAATCATTATTATCAAGAGGTTTCTGTATCTCAGGTTCACTAGAGGTATGCAAAGTCCTATCATTTTTCTTTTCCTTTTTCTTTCTAGAAGGACTAGGTGCATTAGTATTAATCCTCTGAGAGTCTTGTTCAATTCTTTTAGGAAGACCTTCAAGATAAAGTGGTTCTTGGGTCATTCTACCTCCTCTAGTTACTACTCTAGCAGTACAATCATTCATATTATTATTCATTTCATCAAGCAATTCCTTTTGAGATTTAGCAACTTGTTCTAACTGAGTTTGAACCATTGATACGTCTCCAACGTATCTATAATTTTTGCTTGTTCCATGCTGTTATATTATCATTCTTGGATGTTTTACAATCATTTTACTACAACTTTATATTATTTTTGGGACTAACCTATTAACCTAGAGCCCAGTGCCAGTTTCTGTTTTTTCCTTGTTTTTGAGTTTTACAGAAAAGGAATATCAAACGGAATAAAAATTTACGGTGATTTTTTATGGACCAGAAGAGACCCACGGAGCATCGGAGTTGGGCCAGAAGAGCCATGAGGCAGCCACAAGCCACAGAGGCGCCCTCCCCCCCTAGGGCGCGCCCCCTGGCTTGTGACTCCCTCGTGCCCCCCAGGACTTGTTTCCACCGCCATAAATTCCTACAAATATAGAAACCTCCGAAAATAAACCTAGATCGGGAGTTCCGCCGCCGCAAGCCTCCAGAGCCACGAAAAACCAATCAGGAGCCCATTCCGACACCCTGCCGGAGGGGGAAAGCATCACCGGAGGCCATCTTCATCATCCCGACGCTCTCCACGACGAGGAGGGAGTAGTTCACCCTCGGGGCTGAGGGTATGTACCAGTAGCTATGTGTTTGATCTCTCTCTCTCGTGTTCTTGAGATGGCACGATCTTGATGTACCGCGAGCTTTATTAATATAGATGAATCATATGGAGTGTTTCCCGTCTCTATCTAGTTGTGACGAATTGAGTTTTCCCTTTTGAAGTTTACTTATCGGATTGAGTCTTTAAGGATTTGAGAACACTTGATGTGTGTCTTGCGATGGGATATCTGTGGTGACAATGGGATGTTCTATTGATTCACTTGATGTCTGTTTTGGTGATCAACTTGCGGGTTCCGTGACCTTGGGAATCTATGCATAGGGGTTGGCACACGTTTTCGTCTGGACTCTCCGGTAGAAACTTTGGGGCACTCTTTGAAGTTCTTTGTGTTGGATTGAATAGATGAATCTGAAATTATGTGATGCATATCGTATAATCAAACCCACGGGTACTCGAGGTGACATTGGGGTATCTAGGTGACATTAGGGTTTTGGTTGATGTGTATCTTAAGGTGTTATTTTAGTACGAACTCTAGGGCTGTTCGTGACACTTATAGGGATAGCTCATAAGATTGATCGGAAAAGATAACTTTGAGGTGGTTTCGTACCCTACAATAATTTCTTCCTTTGTTCTCCGCTATTTCTGACTTTGGAGTGAACTCTTTGTCGCACGTGAGGGATTTACAGATGATTCAACTATGTTAGTATTGTTGAGAGAACTTGCACTAGTGAAAGTATGAACCCTAGGCCTTGTTTTCAAGCATTGCAATACCGTTTTTGCTCACTTTTGTTACTTGCTACCTTTCTGTTTTTATATTTTCAGATTACAAAAATCTATATCTACCATCCATATTGCACTTGTATCACCATCTCTTCGCCGAACTTATGCACCTATACAATTTACCATTGTATTGGGTGTGTTGGGGACACAAGAGACTCTCTGTTATTTGATTGCAGGGTTGTTTGAGAGAGACCATCTTCAACCTACGCCTCCCACGGATTGATAAACCTTAGGTCATCCACTTGAGGGAAATTTGCTACTGTCCTATAAAACTCTGCGCTTGGAGGCCCAACACGAGTCTACAAGAAGAAGGTTGTGTAGTAGACATCAAGCTCTTTTCTGGCGCCGTTGCCGGAGAGGCTAGGTAAGCGGCACTCACATCCCGTCAACAAAGCTCTTTTCTGGCGCCGTTGCCGGGGAGGTGAGTGCTTGAAGGTATATCTTTAGATCTTACAATTGAATCTTTTAGTTTCTTGTTTTATCACTAGTTTAGTCTATAAAAGAAAACTACAAAAAAATGGAATTGAGGTTGCCTCATATGCTTCATCTTTTTAATGTCTTTCATGAAAATGATGGAAAGGAAAATTGTGCTCAAGTGTTAGAA
The DNA here is from genome assembly GCA_039707655.1 of Elymus sibiricus. NCBI lineage: Eukaryota > Viridiplantae > Streptophyta > Magnoliopsida > Poales > Poaceae > Elymus > Elymus sibiricus. Next base: position 486,904,291 of record CM077671.1, read on the forward strand.
GAAGAAGTTATTAAAATGTTTGGCACTAAATCTTTGAGTGATGAGCATGATTGCAATATTGTTAGTATGAATTCTTTGAATATCCATAGTACTAATGATGATTACACTAGTCATGATAAAAAGATTTCTTATAAGCATGTCAATTTTTGTGGAGTGCATAGAGTTTGTAAAGACATGCCAAAAAGGGAAGATAGATTTTGTAAGAGGCATAAGTATTTAGAAACTAAATGGTTGCAAGAGAGGCTATATGTTCGTGCGGAAAGACATCATATTTCTCGCCGTCCTTGTGAACTTTGCAATGAAAGTGGTCATTTTAATTTCCAATGTGAATTATTTCATGATCGAATTGTGTCCAAAATTTTTGATAACCTCATTACCCTTGAGCATCATAATGAACTTAGTCTATTTTTGGGGTATGAAGAAATGAAACATGAAACTAAGGATGTTCCAGCATGGGCTCTCATGAAAGTGATTGATTTTGATCTAAATGAAATCTATATGTATTGCGTGGTAAATTGCATTGAGAATTCTTATATTGCCAATTACTTAAAGACAAGGAAACAAATAGAAGATGAAGAGAATACTAATGAAGGGGAAGAGGTTTCCCAATATCCTCCTATTTTTTCTTATGATAATCAGGTAACGAGGACGAGCTTTGTATTCAACCAACCTCTTCAAAAAGAAGCTTGGAGGAATTAAGTAAACCCACACATAATGTGGTGAAGAAGAAGAAAAGAAGGAAAAGTAAAGGTAAAGAGGTATCTCTCCCAAATAATGACACCCCTTATAATCTTGAAAATCTTTTTGGCACCAACTTAGAAAATTGTGATGATAATAATTGTTATACGATTGGTGCTATTCATACTATTAATGATGAAAGTGATTATGCCTATATTATGCAAAGCCACAAGCTTGGGGATGCTATGTTTGATGAGAATGACATGTTTGAGAATTTATTTGCTGCAATTAATGTTTGTTCCAAGCTTGGGGATGCTGTGTTTAATGAAGATGATATCTTTAGTCCCCCAAGTTTTGATGTGCAAATTTATTATGATGATAGCATACCCCCTATTTATGATGATTGCAATATTTATGAAAGTGGGTTTGGAAGAGTGTCAACTTTAGATAATAATTATCCCACTATCTTGGAGGGTGTTGAATCTCATTATAATGATAAAAGTGGATTTGGAGAGGTCACGACTTTATTTATTAATGATTCCACTATTTCGGAAGAGGATTCAATTGACTATAATGAGAACAAAGTTGCTGCTTATGATGATTATTGTGATGATACTTATGCTATAAAGAGTAGTGATAATTATTGTCATATTTTTTAATATCCTTTTACTGAACATTACTTTTTTATGTGGAAACAATTTTTAGTATTCGAGCTTCATATGACACTCCCACTATTAGTCATGAGAAGAAATTTTCTTGTGTGGAGAGTAGTGAAATTTCTATGCTTGTAGATCATGAAAAGAATGCTTTATGTGCTGGTTATATTGTGAAATTCATTCATGATTCTACTGAAAATTATTATGAGAGAGGATCTTATGCTCCTACATATTTCAATAATATCAAGTTTCCTCTCTATGTGTTGAAAGTTTTGAAGTTATGCTTGTTTTGCCTTCCTATGCTAGTTGATTCTTGTTCCCATAAATTGTTTGCTCACAAAACCCCTATGCATAGGAAGTGGGTTAGACTTAAATGTGCTTGTCATGAGATTCATGATGCTCTTTTGCATATTTCAATTATTATTCCTATGTGAGCATCATTGAAGTCACCATGCCTAGCTAAAAGGCATTAAAGAAAAGCGCTTGTTGGGAGACAACCCAACACTTTTACCTTCTATTTTGGTGTGTTCACATGATTAAGCTACTGTATAATCATGTTTTATAGCTTTTGTTTCAATAAAGTGCCAAGTAAAGCCTTTGGGATAGTGTGGATGATAGTTGACTTGATTCTGTGCAAAAACAGAAACTTTTGCTCTCAGTCCAGGAATTTTGTAAATTCACTGGAAAGCGCTTTTGATCTTACATTTTTACACAGTATTCATATACAAATTTCCTAGATTGTCCTAATTTTTCAATATTTTTAGAGAAAGGGAAGTATGGCTATACTACAGTTCTTCACAGACTGTTCTGTTTTTTGACAGATTCTGTTTTGCATGCATAGTTTGCTTGTTTTAGTATTCCAATAGCTTATATTCTGTGATATAAATTATGGGAATGATAGAATACAGTAGGTATTATGTGAGAACAATTATGAATCTTGTCTTGACAGTACATAAGTGAATTATCTTTGTTTATTATACTAACCCATCTCACGAAGTTCCGTTAAGTTTTGTGTGATTGAAGTTTTCAAGTTTTGGGTGAGACACCGATATGAGGAGAATAAGGAGTGAAAAGAACCTAATATTGGGGATGCCCAAGGCACCCCCAAGGTAATATCCAAGGAATACTCAAGCGCCTAAGCTTGGGGATGCCCCGGAAGGCATCCCCTCTTTCGTCTTCAACATTATCGGTATATCTTACTTGGAGCTATATTTTTATTCGTCACATAATATGAGTTTTTCTTGGAGCGTCATTTTATTTTGTTGTTTTCTGTTAAGTGTTATTTATAATCTTGTTTTTTTTCAATAAAAATTCTAAGAATTGCATTAGGATCCTTGCATTACATGTTTTGATATGTGCTGTGTAAAAACAGAAACTTATGCTGTAGTGTATGAATTTTCATATTTTACTGGACATGGAAAGTTTCTGAAAGTTTTACACAGTGATTTCATATAAATTATTTAGCTTGTCCTAAATTTTCATAATTTTTTGAGTTAGAGAAGTACACTGTTTTCATAAATTGCTACAGACTGTTCTGTTTGGACAGATTGCTGTCATAGTTTTGTTATCTACTTATCCTATAGTTTCCATAGCCTATATTGGTAGATATAAATTGTGGAAATGATAGTATACAGTACATAATGTTTGAAAATTATTATGCAACTTGTCTTGGCAGTACATAAAGAGTTGATTTATTATTATGTGTACTAACCTATCTCACGAGTTCTTTTCGAGTTTTGTGTGGATGATGTTTTTGAGAATAGGTGAAACCATGATATGAGAGGATTGAACGAGATACAAAAGCTCAAGCTTGGGGATTACCAAGGCACCCCAAGTAAATATTTCAAGAAGTCTCAAGCATCTAAGCTTGGGGATGCTACGCATCCCACCTCTCTTCATCAACAATTATCGGTTAGCCTATGTTGAGCCTAAATTTTTATTCGTTCACATGATGCGTGCTATTCTTGGAGTGCTATTTTTCTTATGCTTGCTGTTTAAATAAAATACTCAGATCTGAAAATATTTATTGAGAGAGAGAGAGTCCTCACATAGCTACTTAATTGTTTGACTACTCATTGATCTTCACTTATATCTTTTCAGAGTAGTTTGTCATTTCCTCTCATGCTTCACTTATACCTTTTTGAGGAATGAAATCTTTATGCTCTTGTGCCTCATTTAAATTTGTTTGAGCTTGTCAAAAAGCAATGGTAATATATGAAACTAGTCCCAAAGTGATAGATATCCAAGGAGGATATAATAAAAACTTTCATGAAGATCATTGGACAAATTTAGCTTGATTCTTTGTAATAGTTTTGAAACATGATGATAGTAATATGTGAGTCATGTTAGTGGGTAATTATGCTTAGTAGGAATATTGGTGTTAAGGTTTGTGATTCCCTATGCATGTAGTTATGCAATGAAGTTATATCCTACTTGTGGTGCATTATTCGGTGTTAGTTATGACTCAATGCTCACCTATGTGAATTTTCGTTTCTTGGTTTGGTTGCTTCCCAATCTATTTGCTAGCCTTCATTTGTACTAAGTAGAAATACTACTTGTTCATCCAAAATCCTTAAACCAAGTTTTGCCTTATGAGTCCACCATACCTACCTATATGCGGTATTTCCATGCCGTTCCAAGCAAATTTGTATGTGCCATCTCTAAATCTTCAAAATAAATTTTCTCTTTTGTGTGCCCGTACCGCTCATGAAACGGTGGGGAGTATCCAATATTTTTCCATGCTAGGTGTGTTATTCTCACGATATGTGTTGATTCACTATCATTCACGAGAGAGTGGCTGGTATTCGGGATGCCCAGTCCCATGCTCAAAATTCAAATCAAAAAAATAATGAAACAAAACTCCCCCAGGAATGTTGTTGGAATGGACGGTACCCGTGGATTCGGCTCGCCGTGGAGTGTGATTGATTGGTGGAGGGGGAGTAATAACTTTACTATTCTGTTTGGGAACCGCCTATAATGTATCTAACATGGAAAGTATTGTGAGCTACTTCGTCATTTTCGTTGACAGGAAAAGCATGCCACTCAAAATATTTTTCTCTCTCAATTTAAACCTTGAGCTCTGGCACCTCTACAAATCCCTACTTCCCTCTGCGAAGGGCCTATCTATTTACTTTATGCAATTTTTATTTTTGCTTTGAGTCTCCATCTTCTCTTATAAGCACCAACTAGGGGGCACTATGATCGTACTTGAGCATTGGGCATAGCTAATATTTGAGTGTGTTTCATGAATGGATCAATGGTTGAGCATGATGGGCGAGGGATAACTTTCTTTAGTGCTGATATTTTGAAAGACATGGTTGCTTGTTGGCATGCTTGAGTATTAAAGTCATTATGTTAAAACTAGACTATTGCTTTGAATCATTTACAAGTCCAAATGTCCATGCTATACAAAGAAGAAAAGAATATGATGAACATGTTAGGCAGCATTCCACATCAAAAATTATGTTTTTATCATTTACCTACTCGAGGACGAGCATGAATTAAGCTTGGGGATGCTGATACGTCTCCAACCTATATATAATTTTTGCTTGTTCCATCCTGTTATATTATCATTCTTGGATGTTTTACAATCATTTTACTACAACTTTATATTATTTTTGGGACTAACCTATTAACCTAGAGCCCAGTGCCAGTTTCTGTTTTTTCCTTGTTTTTGAGTTTTACAAAAAAGGAATATCAAATGGAGTCCAAACGGAATAAAAATTTACGGTGATTTTTTATGGACCAGAAGAGACCCACGGAGCATCGGAGTTGGGCCAGAAGAGCCACGAGGCAGCCACAAGCCACAGGGGCACGACCGCCCCCTAGGGCGCGCCCCCTGGCTTGTGACTCCCTCGTGCCCCCCCAGGACTTGTTTCCACCACCATAAATTCCTATAAATATAGAAACCTCCGAAAATAAACCTAGATCGGGAGTTCCGCCGCCGCAAGCCTCCAGAGCCACGAAAAATCAATCAGGAGCCCGTTCTGGCACCCTGCCGGAGGGGGAAACCATCACCGGAGGCCATCTTCATCATCCCGACGCTCTCCACGACGAGGAGGGAGTAGTTCACCCTCGAGGCTGAGGGTATGTACCAGTGGCTATGTGTTTGATCTCTCTCTCTCATGTTCTTGCGATGGCACCATCTTGATGTACCGCGAGTTTATTAATATAGATGAATCATATGGAGTGTTTCCCCTCCCTATCTAGTTGTGATGAATTGAGTTTTCCCTTTTGAAGTTTAATTATCGGATTGAGTCTTTAAGGATTTGAGAACACTTGATGTGTGTCTTGCGATGGGATATCTGTGGTGACAATGGGATGTTCTATTGATTCACTTGATGTATGTTTTGGTGATCAACTTGCGGGTTCCGTGACCTTGGGAATCTATGCATAGGGGTTGGCACACGTTTTCGTCTTGACTCTCCGGTAGAAACTTTGGGGCACTCTTTGAAGTTCTTTGTGTTGGATTGAATAGATGAATCTGAAATTATGTGATGCATATTATATAATCAAACCCACGGGTACTCGAGGTGACATTGGGGTATCTAGGTGACATTAGGGTTTTGGTTGATGTGTATCTTAAGGTGTTATTTTAGTACGAACTCTAGGGTTGTTCATGACACTTATAAGGATAGCTCATAAGATTGATCGGAAAAGATAACTTTGAGGTGGTTTCGTACCCTACAATAATTTCTTCCTTTGTTCTCTGCTATTTCTGACTTTGGAGTGAACTCTTTGTCGCACGTGAGGGATTTACATATGATTCAACTATGTTAGTATTGTTGAGAGAACTTGCACTAGTGAAAGTATGAACCCTAGGCCTTGTTTTCAAGCATTGCAATACCATTTTTGCTCACTTTTGTTACTTGCTACCTTGCTCTTTTTATATTTTCAGATTACAAAAACCTATATCTACCATCCATATTGCACTTGTATTACCATCTCTTCGCCGAACTAGTGCACCTATACAATTTACCATTATATTGGGTGTGTTGGGGACACAAGAGACTCTCTGTTATTTGATTGTAGGGTTGTTCGAGAGAGACCATCTTCAACCTACGCCTCCCACGGATTGATAAACCTTAGGTCATCCACTTGAGGGAACTTTGCTACTGTCCTACAAAACTCTACGCTTGGAGGCCCAACACGAGTCTACAAGAAGAAGGTTGTGTAGTAGACATCAACCATAGAGGCATGCTTTCCTACACCCCTAACATCATTACTGATTCTAAATAGCAAGTCACTCAAGCGAGCAATCTTATCAGAGTTATATTTTAATTGTTTCAGGACATGTGCATTGAAATGATCTTGCTTCATAATATAGTTGTCAAACTCATATAAGCACTGACTAGGATGTTTATTGTAGGGGATATCACCTTCATCAAACTTTAATAAAGAATTTAGCTCTACCACCTGTGGAGGTGGTGGTGTGTTAAGGCCATGTATTTCTTCAATAGGTGGTAAATTCTTAACATCCTCAGCTTTAATACATTTTCCTTCATAGATTTCTTTGCCTCTTGCATATCTTTAGGACTGAGAAATAAGATACCCCTCTTCTTTGGAGTGGGTTTAGGCGGCGGTTCAGGAAGAGTCCAATCTTCATAATTCTTCAATATGTTATTCAATAGTTCCTCAGCTTGTTCAATAGTTCGTTCCCTGAAAACACAACCAGCACAACTTTCTAGGAAGTCCCTAGAAGCATCAGTTAGTCCATTATAGAAGTTATGTAGTATTTCATTTTTCTTGAGAGGCTGATCAGGCAAAGCATTAAGCAATTGGAGAAGCCTCCCCCAAGTTTGTGGGAGAACCTCTTCTTCAATTTGCACAAAGTTAAATATTTCCTGTAAGGCAACTTGTTTCTTATGAGCAGGAAAATATTTTTCAGAGAAGTAGTAGATCATATCCTGGGGACTACGCACACAACCAGGAGCAAGAGTATTGTACCATGTCTTAGCATCACCCTTTAATGAGAACGGAAATAACTTAAGGATGTAATAGTAGCGAATCTTCTCATCATGAGCAAAGAGGGTGGCTATATCATTCAGCTTAGTAAGGTGTGTGATACGTCCATTTTGCATCATGCTTTTATATTGATATTTATTGCATTATGGGCTGTTATTACACATTATGGTACAATACTTATACCTTTTCTCTCTTATTTTACAAGGTTTACATGAAGAGGGAGAATGCCGGCAGGTGGAATTCTGGACTGGAAAAGGAGCACATATGAGAGACCTATTCTGCACAACTCCAAAAGTCCTGAAAAGTTACGGAGAATTATTTTGGAATATATAAAAAATATTGGGCGAAAGTAATACCAGAGGGGACCCACCAGGAGGCCACAAGCCTGGGGGCGCGCCCTACCCCCCAGGGCGCACCCCTGTGGCTTGTGGGCCCCCTGGCAGCCCTCCGGTGCCCATCTTCTTCTATATGGAGGGTTTTGACCTGGAAAAAAAATCAGAAGATAGCTTTCGGGATGAAGCGCCGTCGTCTGGAGGCGGAACCTGCGCAGAAGCAATCTAGGGCTCAGGCGGAGCTGTTCTGCCGGGGAAACTTCCCTCCCGGAGGGGGAAATCGAAGCTATCGTCATTACAAACGATCCTATCATCGAGAGGGGGTCAATCTCCATCAACATCTTCACCAGCACCATCTCCTCTCCAAACCCTAGTTCATCTCTTGTATCCGATCTTAGTCTCAAAACCTTAGATGTTGGTACCTGTGGGTTGCTAGTAGTGTTGATTACTCCTTGTAGTTGATGCTAGTTGGTTTACTTGGTGGAAGATCATATGTTCAGATCCTTAATGATAATTAATACTCCTCTGATTATGAACATGAATATGCTTTGTGAGTAGTTACCTTTGGTTCCTGAGGATATGGGATAAGTCTTGTTGTAAGTAATCATGTGAATTTGGTATTCGTTCGATATTTTGATAAGATGTATGTTGTCTCTCCTCTAGTGGTGTTATGTGAATGTCGACTACATGACACTTCACCATTATTTGGGCCTAGGGGAAGGCATTGGGAAGTAATAACTAGATGATGGGTTGCTAGAGTGACAGAAGCTTAAACCCTAGTTTATGTGTTGCTTCGTAAGGGGCTGATTTGGATCCATATGTTTCATGCTATTGTTAGATTTATCTTAATTCTTCTTTCGTAGTTGCGGACGCTTGTGAGAGAGGTTAATCATAAGTGGGAGGCTTTTCCATGTAAGGGCGGCACCCAAGCACCGGTCCACCCACATATCAAACTATCAATGTAACGAACGCGAATCATATGAGCATGATGAAAACTAGCTTGACAGAAATTCCCATGTGTCCTCGGGAGCGCTTTGCTTTATATAAGAGTTTGTCTAGGCTTGTCCTTTGCTACAAAAAGGATTGGGCCACCTTGCTGCACCTTTGTTACACTCGTTACTTGTTACCCGCTACGAATTATCTTATCACGCAACTATCTGTTACTCATAATTTCAGTGCTTGCAGAGAATACCTTGCTGAAAACCGCATGTCATTTCCTTCTGCTCCACGTAGGGTTCGACACTCTTACTTATCAAAAGGACTACGATAGATCCCCTATACTTGTGGGTCATCGAGACTCTTTTCTGGCGCCGTTGCCGGGGAGTGAAGCACCTTTGGTGAGTGGAATTTGGTAAGGAAAAATTTATATAGTGTGCTGAAATTTACTGTCACTTGTTACTACGGAAAATAATCCTTTGAGGGGCTTGTTCGGGGTATCTTCACCTCGACCAAAAGCACAAAGAGTTGCTCCTCAACCTACTGAAAATATTTATTATGAAATTCCTTCGGGTATGATAGAGAAACTGCTAGCTAATCCTGATGCAGGAGATGGAACACTACATCCTGATTTGCATCTAATCTATGTGGATGAAGTTTGTGGATTATTTAAGCTTGCAGGTTTGCCCGAGGATGATGTCAAGAAGAAGGTCTTCCCTTTATATTTGAAGGAGAAGGCATTCACATGGTATAGGCTATGTGATGATATTGGATCATGGAACTACAACCGATTGAAATTGGAATTTCATCAGAAGTTTTGTCCTATGCATCTGGTTCATCGTGATCGGAATTATATTTATAATTTTTGGCCTCGTGAAGGAGAGAGTATTGCTCAAGCTTGGGGGAGGCTTAAGTCAATGTTATATTCATGCCCCAACCATGAGCTCTCAAGATAAATTATAATTCAAAAAATTTATGCTCGGCTTTCTCGTCATGATCAATCCATGCTCGATACTTCTTGTACTGGTTCCTTTATGAAGAAAGATATTGAATTCAAATGGGATTTATTGGAAAGAATTAAACGCAACTCCGAAGATTGGGAACTCGACGAAGGTAAGGAGTTAGGTATAAACCTTAAGTTTGATTGTGTTAAATCCTTTATAGACACCGATGCTTTTTGTGAATTTAGCACTAAATATGGACATGACTATGAGATGGTAGCTTCTTTCTATGAATCATTTGCTACTCATGTTGATCTCCCTAAGGAGAAGTGGTTTAAATATCATCCTCCCATTGAAGTGAAAGTAGTTGAACCTATTAAAGTTGAAGAAGAAACTATTACTTATAATGTTGATCCTATTATTCCTACTGCTTATATTGAGAAACCACCTTTCCCTGTTAGAATAAAGGAACATGCTAAAGCTTCAACTGCGGTTCGTAAGAGTTATACTAGAACACCTACACACCCTGAACAAATTAAAGTTGAACCTAGTATTGCTATGGTTAAAGATCTCTTGGTCGATAATATTGATGGGCATGTTATTTATTTCTGTGATGAAGCTGCTAGAATTGCTAGACCTGATACTAAAGATAAACGTAGACCTATCCTTGGCATGCCGGTTGTTTCTGTTAAAATAGGATATCATTGTTATCATGGCTTATGTGATGTGGGTGCTAGTGTGAGTGCAATTCCCTTTACTTTATACCAAGAAATTATGAATGATATTGCACCTGCTGAAATAGAAGAAATTGATGTTACCATTAAGCTTGCTAATAGAGATACTATAGCACCAGTTGGGATGGTTAGAGATGTTAAAGTATTGTGTGGGAAAATAAAATATCCTACTGATTTTCTTGTTCTTGGTTCCCCACAAGATGATTTTTGTCCCATTATATTTGGTAGGCCTTTCTTGAATACTGTTAATGCTAAGATAGATTATGAGAAAGAATCTGTTGCTATAAGTTTTGGGGATGTGTCCCATGAGTTTAATTTCTCTAAATTTCGTAGACAATCCCATGATAAAGAATTGCCTAGTAAGGATGAAATTATTGGTATTGCTTCTATTGCTGTGCCTCCTACTGATCCTTTAGAACAATATTTGCTAGACCATGAAAATGATATGTTCATGAATGAAAGAAGGGAATTAGATAATATTTTCTTTGATCAAATGCCTGTTTTGAAACACAACTTGCCTGTTGAAATACTTGGGGAGCCTCCTCCACCCAAGGGTGATCCCGTGTTTGAGCTTAAACAATTACCGGATACTCTGGAATATGCTTATCTTGATGAAAAGAAGATATATCCTGTTATTCTTAGTGCTAACATTTCAGAGCATGGAGAAAAGAGATTATTGAAAACTCTGACGAAGCACCGTGCTGCTATTGGATATACTCTTGATGATCTTAAGGGCATTAGTCCCACTTTATGTCAGCATAAAATTAATATGGAGCCTGGTGCTAAACCAGTTGTTGATCACCAACAATGGTTAAATCCTAAAATGAAAGAGGTGGTAAGAAATAAAATATTAAAGCTTCTGGAGGCAGGTATAATTTATCCTATTGCTGATAGTAGATGGGTTAGCCCCGTTCATTGTGTCCCTAAGAAGGGAGGTATTACCGTTGTTCCCAATGATAAAAATGAATTGACCCCGCAAAGAATTGTTACAGGATATAGAATGGTAATTGATTTTAGGAAATTAAATAAAGCTACCTGGAAAGATCATTACCCTCTACCTTTTATTGATCAAATGCTAGAAAGACTATCCAAACACACACACACTTTTGCTTTCTAGATGGTTATTCTGGTTTCTCTCAAATACCTGTGTCAAAAGAGGACCAAGAGAAGACCACTTTTACTTGTCGTTTCGGTACCTTTGCTTATAGACGTATGCCTTTTGGTTTATGCAATGCACCTGCTACCTTTCAAAGATGTATGACTGCTATATTCTCTGACTTTTGTGAAACGATTATTGACGTTTTCATGGATGATTTCTCCGTTTACGGAACTTCTTTTGATGATTGCTTGAGCAACCTTGATCGAGTTTTGCAGAGATGTGAAGAAACTAATCTTGTCTTCAATTGGGAGATGTGACACTTTATGGTTAATGAGGGTATTGTGTTGGGACACAAAATCTTCGAAAGAGGTATTGAAGTTGACAAAGCTAAAGTTGATGCTATTGAAAAAATGCCGTGTCCTACGGATTTCAAAGGTATAAGAAGTTTCCTTGGCCATGCTGGTTTCTATAGGAGGTTTATTAAAGACTTCTCTAAGATTTCTAGGCCTCTCACTAATCTCTTGCAAAAAGATGTTCCATTCGTTTTTTATGACGATTGTGTAGAAGCAATTGAAATTCTTAAGAAAGCCTTGATCACTGCACCTGTTGTTCAACCACCTGATTGGAACCTACCATTTGAAATCATGTGTGACGCTAGTGATTATGCAGTTGGTGCTTGATATGTCCATTTTGCATCATGCTTTTATATCGATATTTATTGCATTGTGGGCTGTTAATACATATTATGGTACAATACTTATGCCTTTTCTCTCTTATTTTACAAGGTTTACATGAAGAGGGAGAATGCCGGCAGCTGGAATTCTGGACTGGAAAAGAAGCAAATCTGAGATACCTATTCTGCATAACTCCAAAAGTCCTAAAAATCTACGGAGAATTATTTTGGAATATATAAAAAATATTGGGCGAAGAATTCACCAGAGGGGACCCACCAGGCAGTCCCAAGCCAGGGGGGCGCGCCCTACCCCCTGGGCGCACTCCTGTGGCTTGTGGCCCACCTGGCAGGCCTCCGGTGCCCATCTTCTACTATTTGGAGGGTTTTGACCTGGAAAAAATCAGATGGGAGCTTTTGGGACGAAGCGCCGCCGTCTCGAGGCAGAACTTGGACAAAACCAATCTAGGGCTCCGGCGGAGCTGTTCTGTCGGGGAAACTTCCCTCCCAGAGGGGGAAATCGAAGCCATCGTCATCACCAACGATCCTCTCATTGAGAGGGGGTCAATCTCCATCAACATCTTCACCAGCACCATCTCCTCTCAAACCCTAGTTCATCTCTTGTATCCGATCTTTGTCTGAAAACCTCAGATTGGTACCTGTGGGTTGCTAGTAGTGTTGATTACTCCTTGTAGTTGATGCTAGTTGGTTTACTTGGTGGAAGTTCATATGTTCAGATCCTTAATGATAATTAATAATCCTCTAATTATGAACATGAACATGCTTTGTGATTAGTTACGTTTGTTCCTGAGGACATGGGATAAGTCTTGTTATAAGTAATCATGTGAATTTGGTATTCGTTCGATATTTTGATGAGATGTATGTTGTCTCTCCTCTAGTGGTGTTATGTGAACGTCGACTACATGACACTTCACCATTATTTGGGCCTAGAGGAAGGCATTGGGAAGTAATAAGTAGATGATGGGTTGCTAGAGTGACAGAAGCTTAAACCCTAGTTTATGCGTTGCTTCGTAAGGGGCTGATTTGGATCCACATGTTTCATGCTATGGTTAGATTTATCTTAATTCTTCTTTCGTAGTTGCGGATGCTTGCGAGAGGGGTTAATCATAATTGGTAGGTTTGTCCAAGTAAGTACAGCACCCAAGCACCGGGCCACCCACATATCAAATTATCAAAGTAACGAACGCGAATCATACGAGCATGATGAAAACTAGCTTGAGAGAAATTCCCATGTGTCCTCGGGAGCGCTTTGCTTTATATAAGAGTTTGTCCAGGCTTGTCCTTTGCTACAAAAAGGATTGGGCCACGTTGCTGCACCATTGCTACACTTGTTGCTTGCTACCCGTTACAAATTATCTTATCACAAAACTATCTGTTACCGATAATTTCAGTGCTTGCAGAGAATACCTTACTGAAAACCGCTTGTCATTTCCTTCTGCTCCTCGTTGGGTTCGACACTCTTACTTATCGAAAGGACTACGATAGATCCCCTATACTTGTGGGTCATCAAGACTCTTTTCTGGTGCCGTTGCCGGGGAGTGAAGCGCCTTTGGTGAGTGGAACTTGGTAAGGAAAAATTTATATAGTGTGCTGAAATTTACTATTACTTGTTACTATGGAAAATAATCCTTTGAGGGGTTTGTTCGGGGTATCTTCACCTCGACCGGAAGCACAAAGAGATGCTCCTCAACCTACTGCCCTACTGAAAATATTTATTATGGAATTCCTTCGGGTATGATAGAGAAACTGCTGGCTAATCCTTATGTAGGAGATGGAACACTACATCCTGATTTGCATCTAATCTATGTGGATGAAGTTTGTGGATTATTTAAGCCTGCAGGTTTTCTCAAGGATGGTGTCAAGAAGATGGTCTTTCCTTTATCTTTGAAGGAGAAGGCATTGACATGGTATAGTGTGACGCCCCCATCTTCGACCGTACGCTAATCATGCACGCAATGCGTACGACAAAGATTAGGGACTCACTGGAAGGAATCACAACACAACTCTAAACACAAATATAAAGTCATACAGCTTCATATTACAAGCCAGGGGCCTCGAGGGCTCGAATACAAAGCTCGACATAGCACGAGTCAGCAAAAGAAAATAATATCTGAGTACAGACATAAGTTAAACAAGTTTTGCCTTAAGAAGGCTAGCACAAACATAAACAACGGATCGAAGAGGCGAGGCCTCCTGCCTGGGAACCTCCTAACTACTCCTGGACGTCGGAGAAGTCTACGTCGCAGTAAGCTCCATCCTGTTGGTAGGGGCCTCCGTCGGGGTAGTAGTAGTCGTCTCCAGCGTACTCCAACTCCTGGGCTCCATCGACTGAACGCAGCAATGTATCGAGGGGGAAAGAGAAATGCAAAGCAGCGTGAGTACTCATCCAAAGTACTCGCAAGACTTACATCAGAACTATGCTAGATATGCACCAGTGTCAAAGGAATGGGGCTATATCTTTGGACTAGACTACAGAAATGCCAGAAGGGGACAGAAGGCCTAGTCCTATCGAAGACTAGCATCTTCAGCGTCTTGCAGCATAAGACGAGAGTAGACTGGTATCACAAACATAGTCATATTAATGTAGCAAATTTTATTAAGTAACCACGCCCAGAGATCCTTCCCCGACTCCCTGCGACGACGCAATCTCGGAGCCACAATTCATTTTTAAATTAATTTATGATTGTAGTTGTAGTAGGCCAAAGTACAACTCCAAGTCGTCCTGTTACCGTGGACACGGTTATTCGAATAGTTTGTTCTTCCTTGCAGGGGTGCACCTCATTTCCAACACGCCTGGTCACCTTCGGCCGGACACACTTTACTGGGTAATGCCCGGCCTCGGGATACAGCACGTCGTCGCCCCACCTAGACTCAACGAAGAGGCCAGCCCGCCGGTCTAAATCCTAAGCGCACAGGTTCGTGGGCCCACTTGCCCTTGCGCTCCTGCACGATGCGAGGGCAGCCGAAAGCAGACCTAGTACACTCCAGTCCAAGAGCTATATGTTCCAGCCCAATTCGGCGCGCGCCGCTCCGATGCTGACGTCCGAAGAGCTTCGGCTGATACAACGACGCTCAGTGCCCATAACTTCCCCACGTGAAGGTTTAGTGCGTTAAAGGTCGTATCGACCAACTCAGATTAAATACTCAACCCATTAGCACTTTATTAGTGCGGGGCAAGCGCGAACCATGAAATGCAGTCCGTCGCCCCGCCAATAACACTCGGGTGCCTTACCGGCGCACCCCACCAATATCCCTCGGGTGCCTTACCGGCGCACCCCACCAATTTCACTCTCGCGGGTACCCTTGGGGCCGACCCATCTTCAACATGTTTCTTTATCCAGGTCATAGTAACTGTGTGTCCATACTCCAAGTGGATATCCGAGGAATCACCCTCGATGGATCCCACTCGAGGTAAGTGCATGACAAGAGTCGCTGTCGATAAGTGGGGAGGAGGAATCACCCTCAATACCCATGACCGATAGCTATGATACAGAATTAACACCGGGAGTGCTAAGTGAGGTATCACCCTCGGCACTCGGTAGTAGCTCTGCAGTGCCATACTTAAAGGGGTGTGAGCTGATGTGTCGGTAACGGCTTGTCAGTCGAGACGACTGAGTCTTCTGTCTTCAAGTCCTCGATGTCGTCGATGAAAGCAGGGGCAACTAGGACTAAGGGGTCTCAGGGGTTCGCCGATCAACCTATTCTAGGCAGTTGATATAAAAGCAGGTGTAGTAGCAGTTCATCAAAAACAGGCTATGCATCAGATATAGGGGCTAGCTAATACAGTAGCAAAATCTAATGCAAGAACAAGAGGGAGAAGAATAGGCGATATCAGAATGCTCAAGGGGAGTTTGCTTGCCTTGCTGCTCTGCGGCAAAAGGCTGGTCATCGGCGGTGTAGTCGATCACGGCAGCAGCGTCAGCCTCGGGGTCAACCGGAGAGAAGAGGGGGAAGAAACAATAAATATAAAGCACACAGATGCAACACGATGCATGACATGGCAATACGCAGGGCTAGGGGTGTTTACGACCTATCTAAGTGCGATAGTTAATTTAGAAATTTATTTGAAATTATTTTAATAATGTCTTGCACTATTCACCTATCCGAAACAGGCAAAAAGTTGCATGTTCATATAGCTAGAGGCATGTGACAAATGAATCGATGGCATATTTGGATTCGTGGGATTTTTCTGATCAACTTTCATATATAAGTTATTTTCATCTGAGTTACGGTTTAAAAGATATGATTTTCTAAAGTTTTATTGATTTTCTGGAATTATTTTAATTAATTAAATCCAATGTTATCCAGAATAGTGAATGATGACGTCAGCATGACACAATCATTGCATCAGCAGTCAACAGTGTGAGCTACAGTTTGAACCTCACAGGTGGGACCTATATGTCATAGACACATTTAATCTCGAGGGTTTTATATTAAGTTAACAGGGTTTAATTAGGGGGGGGGGGCACATGTCAATGACTAATTAGTTTAAATTAATTATTTTAATTATCCTAATTAGTTAATTAGGCAACTGACAGTGGGGGCCCATATGTCATAGACACTGGGGGTAGGGGCCCGACATGTCAGTGGCACACGGGTGCCCAGTCAGCACGTTGACTGGGTCAACCCAGTCAACGGGACCCGTTGGCAGCGACCCTGGGGGTGGCCCCGGGGGTGCCAGCTCAGCGGTGGCCGACGTTTAGCCGCCGGCGACGTCGAAACACGGCGGAGGGCCACGACCCTCATCGGAATTCGCCTACGGGCGTCCATTTGGCACGCGGCGTAGTGCGTTGGAACGGCCACTCGAGCGCGCGTCCAACGGTGGTGGTGACGTCACCGGAGTCTACCGGAATCGTTGCCGGCGATGAGGTCAGCGGCGAAGCAGCTACGGGTGACGGTGAAAACGGCGTTACGGGGCACGGCTGGCGGCACTGAGAGCATGTACGGGCTCCTGGGACGCGCCGCAAACATTTGAGCTACGGGCGCGAGCTAGGGTGGTCGGCAGCCATGGCGGCAACGATACCCGAGCGGCAACGGCGGCGGCGCAGATCGAACCAGGGGCTACGAGGGCCTAGGAGGAGCACAAGGGGGTCCGGGAGGTAGGGGAGCTCACAGCGGTGCCGTAGGGAGTGGCAGCAAGCTCGGGGAGGGCTCTACATGGTAGGAGACGACGACGAACGGCGGCGGGGATCCGAAGAAGAAGACGACTCGGGGGCGAGGCTGCAGCGTCTCCGGGCTCCAATGGCGGGGTGTGGTCGAAGGAGAAGCTCGCGGCGGTCCTTCTTGGCACGGAGGCGACGAGTGGGAGGCTCAGTGGCCGCTGCTATGGGTCGGCCATGGCGGCGGCGGCGTTCGGGACCGAGCTGGGAGGAGGAGGAGAGAGCGAGGGGGGCTCTGGGAGGCATCTAGGGTTTGCGGGGGAGGGAGAGAGAGGCCGTGGGGGCCGTTCTTATCCCCTCGCCGTCAGGGCCGACGGGGTCCGTCGGCGACGGCCACGGTCGGCCGCTCTGTAGCGACCACGCTGGTCGCTACAGAGGAAGAAGGAGGGGGGAGTGGGCCTGGGCCCTGGCACTGTTGCCCTGGGCCAGGTAAGTGCACAGGTAAGTTTCTCCTTTTTTATTTCTTTTCCCTTTTAGTTTCTGATTAGAGTTTCTGTTTTAATTATTTTTAGCTCCTATTTGTCTTAGCAAATATTCGTAGCTTGCTCCAATAAATACTATGCAATATTCTGCATTGCCTCACACAGTTTGAAAATTATTTGAATCTGTTTGCAATTTCAATTTGAATTTAAATGCACTCTAAAATGCTTTTAGCTTCTGTTATTGATGATGGGGTCCACACCAGGGGTTGGGTGATGTTGTCATCCTAAACAATATTTGTTTTGGAATATTTCACAAGTATGCAACATTTTATTGCTATTGTTTGAGGACTTAAATTTGTCACATAATATCCTAGGGCATTTTGAATTGAAATTTGAATTGGAATTTGGAACTTCAACTTGATCATGCTCCACTTAGCAAAATGATTGGGCACTGATCATAGTCATCACTGTGCACCATTACATGGTGGTGTTACATATAGGCTATGTGATGATATTGGATCATGGAACTAGAACCGATTGAAATTGGAATTTCATCAGAAGTTTTATCCTATGCATCTGGTTCATCGTGATCGGAATTATATTTATAATTTTTGGCCTTGTGAAGGAGAAAGTATCGCTCAAGCTTGGGGGAGGCTTAAATCAATGTTATATTCATGCCCCAATCATGAGATCCCGAGAGAAATTATTATTCAGAATTTTTATGCTCGGCTTTCTAATAATGATCGGTCCATGCTCGATACTTCTTGTGCTAGTTCCTTTATGAAGAAAGATATTGAATTCAAATGGGACTTATTGGAAAGAATTAAACGCAACTCTGAAGACTGGGAACTCGATGAAGGTAATGAGTCAGGTATAAACCTTAAGTTTGATTGTGTTAAATCCTTTATAGACACAGATGCGTTTCATGAATTTAGCACTAAATATGGACTTGACTCTGAGATAGTAGCTTCTTTCTATGAATCTTTTGCTACTCATGTTGATCTCCCTAAGGAGAAGTGGTTTAAATATCATCCTCCCATTGAAGTGAAAGTATTTGAACCTATTAAAGTTGAGAAAGAAACTATTATTTACAATGTTGATCCTGTTATTCCTATAGCTTATATCGAGAAACCACCCTTCCCTGTTAGAATGAAGGAACATGCTAAAGCTTGAACCATGATTCGTAAGAGTTGTACTAGAACACCTACGCCTCCTGAACAAATTAAAGTTGAACCTAGTATTGCTATGGTTAAAGATCTCTTGGTTGATAATATTGATGGGCATGTTATTCATTTCTGTGATGAAGCTGCTAGAATTGCTAGAACTGATACTAAAGGCAAACATAGACCTATTGCTGGCATGCCTGTTGTTTCCGTTAAAATAGGAGATCATTGTTATCATGGCTTATGTGATGTGGGTGCTAGTGTGAGTGTAATTCCCTTTACCCTATACCAAGAAATTATGAATGATATTGCACCAGCTGAGTTAGAAGAAATTGATGTTACCATTAAGCTGGCTAATAGAGATATCATCGCACCAATTGGGATTGTTAGAAATGTTGAAGTCTTGTGCGGGAAAATAAAGTATCCTACTGATTTTCTTATTCTTGGTTCTCCACAAGATGATTTTTGTCCCATTATTTTTGGTAGACCCTTCTTGAATACTGTTAATGCTAGGATAGATTGTGAGAAAGAAACTGTTACTGTAAGTTTTGGGGATGTGTCTCATGAGTTTAATTTTTCTAAATTTCATAGACAGCCCCATGACAAAGAATTGCCTAGTAAAGATGAAATTATTGGTCTTGCTTCTATTGTTGTGCCTCCTACTGATCCTTTAGAACAATATTTGCTAGACCATGAAAATGATATGCATATGAATGAAAGGAATGAAATAGATAAGATTTTCTTTGATTAGCAGCCTATTTTCAAACACAACCTGCCTGTTGAAATACTTGGGGATCCTCCTCCACCCAAGGGTGATCACGTGTTTGAGCTTAAACAATTACCTGATACACTGAAATATGCTTATCTTGATGAAAAGGAGATATATCCTATTATTATTAGTGCTAACCTTTCAGAGCATGAAGAAAAGAGATTATTGAAAACTCTGAGGAAGCACCGTGCTGCTATTGGATATACTCTGGATGATCTTAAGGGCATTAGTCCCACTCTATTTCAGCATAAAATTAATATGGAGCCTGATGCTAAACCAGTTGTTGATCACCAACGACGGTTGAATCCTAAAATGAAAGAAGTGGTAAGAAATGAAATATTAAAGCTTCTGGAGGCAGGTATAATTTATCCTGTTGCTGATAGTAGATGTGTTAGTCCCGTTCATTGTGTCCCTAAGAAGGGAGGTATTACCGTTGTTCCTAATGATAAAAATGAATTGATCCCGCAAAGAATTGTTACAGGATATAGAATGGTAATTAATTTTAGGAAATTAAATAAAGCTACTAGGAAAGATCATTACCCTCTACCTTTTATTGATCAAATGCTAGAAAGACTATCCTAACATACACATTTTTGCTTTCTAGATGGTTATTCTAGCTTCTCTCAAATACCTGTGTCAAAAGAGGATCAAGAAAAGACCACTTTTACTTGCCCTTTCGATACCTTTGATTATAGACGTATGCCTTTTGGATTATGCAATGCACCTGCTACCTTTCAAAGATGTATGATGGCTATATTATCTGACTTTTGTGAAAAGATTGTTGAGGTTTTCATGGATGATTTTTCCATTTACGGAACTTCTTTTGATGATTGATTGAGCAACCTTGATCGAGTTTTGCAGAGATGCGAAGAAACTAATCTTGTCTTGAATTGGGAAAAGTGCCACTTTATGGTTAATGAAGGTATTGTCTTGGGGCACAACATCTCCGAAAGAGGTATTGAAGTTGATCAAACTAAAGTTGATGCTCTTGAAAAAATGCCGTGTCCCACGGATATCAGAGGTATAAGAAGTTTCCTTGGTCATGCTGGTTTCTATAGGAGGTTTATTAAAGACTTCTCTAAGATTTCTAGGCCTCTCACTAATCTCTTGCAAAAAGATGCTCCATTCGTTTTTGATGATGATTGCGTAGAAGCATTTGAAATTCTTAAGAAAGCCTTGATTTCTGCACCTGTTGTTCAACCACCTGATTGGAACCTACCCTTTGAAATTATGTGTGACTATGCTATTGTTGCTGTTCTAGGACAAATAGTTGATAAGAAATTAAATGTTATACATTATGCTAGTAAAACTCTACACAGTGCTCAAAGAAACTATGCTACCACTGAAAAGGAATTTTTAGCAGTTGTGTTTGCTTGTGATAAGTTTAGACCTTATATTGTTCATTCCAAGGTAACTGTTCACACTGATCATGCTGCTATTAAATATATTATGGAAAAGAAAGATGCTAAACCTAGAGTTATTAGATGGGTCCTTCTGCTACAAGAATTTGATTTGCATATTATTGATAGAAAGGGTGCTGATAACCCCGTGGCAGATAACTTGTCTAGATTAGAGAATGTTCTTGATGACCCACTACCTATTGATGATAGCATTCCGGATGAACAATTAGCTGTCATAAATGCTTCGCGTAATGCTCCATGGTATGCTGATTATGCTAATTACATTGTTGCTAAATTTATACCGCCTAGTTTCACATACCAACAAAACAAAAAGTTCTTCTATGATTTAAGACATTACTTTTGGGATGATCCACACATTTATAAAGAAGGAGTAGATGGTGTTATTAGACGTTGTGTACCTGAGCATGAATAGGAACATATCCTACGCAAGTGTCATTCCGAGGCCTACGGAGGACACCACGCTGGAGATAGAACTGCACACAAGGTATTACAATCTGGTGTTTATTGGCCTACTCTCTTCAAGGATGCTCGTAAGTTTGTCTTGTCTTGTGATGAATGTCAAAGAATTGGTAATATTAGTAGACGTCAGGAAATGCCTATGAATTACTCTCTTGTTATTGAACCATTTGATGTTTGGGGTTTTGATTATATGGGACCTTTTCCACAGTCTAACGGGTATACTCATATTCTAGTTGCTGTTGATTATGTTACTAAGTGGGTAGAAGCTATTCCAACTAGTAGCGCTGATCATAACACTTCTATTAAAATGCTTAAAGAAGTTATTTTCCCTAGATTTGGAGTCCCTAGATATTTAATGACTGATGGTGGTTCACACTTTATTCATGGTGCTTTCCATAAATTGCTTGCTAAGTATGATGTTAATCATAGAATTGCATCTCCTTATCATCCTCAGTCTAGTGGTCAAGTAGAATTGAGCAATAGAGAAATTAAATTGATCTTGCAGAAGACTGTTAATAGATCCAGAAAGAATTGGTATAAGAAACTTGATGATGCATTATGGGCTTATAGAACTGCTTACAAAAACCCTATGGGTATGTCTCCGTATAAAATGGTTTATGGTAAAGCATGTCACTTACCTCCTGAGCTAGAACATAAAGCTTATTGGGCAATTAAAGAGCTCAACTATGATTTCAAACTTGCTGGTGAGAAGAGGTTATTTGACATTAGCTCACTTGATGAATGGAGAACCCAGGCCTATGAGAATGCTAAGTTGTTTAAAAAAAGTTAAGATATTGGATGATAAAAGGATACAAAAGTGTGAATTCAATGTAGGTGACCAAGTCTTGCTATACAATTCTTGTTTAAGATTTTCTGCAGGAAAACTTCTCTCTAAATGGGAAGGGCCTTACATTATCGAGGAAGTGTATCGTTTCGGTGCCGTCAAGATCAACAACCCCGAAGGGACAAATCCAAATGTGGTAAATGGTCAAAGAACCAAACATTATATCTCAGGTACTCCCATAAATGTTGAAACCAATATTAGCAATACCATAACTCCGGAGGAGTACATTAGGGAGACCTACCAGAACGTTTGAGACTCCGAAAAGGAATAGGTATGTGGTACGGTAAGTAAACCGACTCCAAAACATTTTCATCAGCATTTTTTTTCCGTTTTGGAATATTTAAAAATTAGGAAAATTTAAAGTAGTCCGAAGAGCGCACGAGGAGGCGACAAGCCAGGGGGGCGTGCCCTATCCCCCTGGACGCGCCCCTGTGGCTTGTGGCCACCTCGTGTACCCTCCGAACTCCGTTTTCTTGTGGTATACTCCTTCGGGTCGGTAAAAAATCATTATATAATCTCCCAAAGGTTTTGACCTTTGTATCACGACAATATCTCCTGTTTTCGTTTTGAGCTGTTCTTGCAGTAGATTCAGATCGTCATGACGTCCCCAAGTGCTTCGAAGGACAAGTTCTTCGAGAAGGTCATCAACCCCTACCTTGCGGAGGTGCTGCGACACCCTCAAACCGCTGAGATGCATGAGAGGGTTCTGCACATCCGTGATGTTGAGGGGCCAAAGAAGACCGGAAGCGTGGAGACAAGGCTCGAAGCAATGGAGCAACAAGTCTTCATGTGCCAAGGGATGGTGGAACGAGGACTCAATGCCAATCACATGATGATCGTGAAGTTTACCCATAAGCACAAGCTGGACGCCAAGG
Source organism: Elymus sibiricus (assembly GCA_039707655.1). Classification (NCBI taxonomy): domain Eukaryota; kingdom Viridiplantae; phylum Streptophyta; class Magnoliopsida; order Poales; family Poaceae; genus Elymus; species Elymus sibiricus. The sequence continues at coordinate 486,927,434 of CM077671.1, forward strand.
ACATCGGGGAGCACATCTTCAAGCTTTACGAGAAAATCGAGCATCTTCAAGCCCAGATCTACGACCTGCAAAACCAAAACTATGAGTATGAATACAGATTTCAGAGAATGAGTTTGGCTGTAGATTTGAGGATCCCGAAGAGTCGTTCTTCTTTTTACGATGGGGAGCCTATGCCTTGGAAGATGGAGGACAAGCTTCCAACCTCATCAACAACTCCAACATCACCACCTCCGAAGCAAGACAACTAAACACATGGGTATGGGCACTCCACTTGGCTTGTGCCAAGCTTGGGGGAGGTACCCCGGTATTGTATCACCATCACATCTTTTACTTTTATCATTTTTCTTAGTCCGATCCTTTTGATTATATCTTGATCTAGTAGAATAAAGTTTTTAGTGTGATCTAGTTTTGAGTTTTGCTTTATGTTCCCCCTATGTAAGCCAGTTCGAGAGTTATATAATAAAGAGTAGTTTTGAGTTGAGGGCTTTGCTTGCTTGCTATGATCTTGAGAAAAAAGAAATAGAAAGAAGTATAGAATAAAAGCAAAGAGTATATATGATGATCCTTTGGGGAGTGATGACTTCACATATAAGAAGTATGTCGATTGAAACCTGTTGTGAGTTGACAAACAAAGCCATTGGTCATTGTTGCAATTAAAAGGAAGTAATAAAGAAAGAGAGGTTCACATATAAATATATTATCTTGGACATCTTTTATGATTGTGAGAACTCATTAAAATTATTTATGCTAAGAAGTTGATGTTGGACAAGGAAGACAACATAATGGGTTATGTTTGCTTATTTCCGAATAGAAGTTATATGGTTATAGATCCTTCAACATGTGACGCTTGCTTCCACCCCATATCAGCCAAAACTTCCGCACCAAGTAGAGATACTACTTGTGCATCCAAACACCCTTAACCCAGTTTTGCCATGGGAGTCCAGCATACCTACCTATGGTTTGAGTAAGATCTTTCAAGCAAGTTTTCATCGGTGCAAGCAATAAAAATTGCTCTCTAAATATGTGTGATCTATTAGCGTGAGGAAAATAAACTTTATACGAACTTGTGATATGGAAGAAATAAAAGCGACGGACTGCATAATAAATGTCTTTATCACAAGGATCAATATAAAGTGACGTTCTTTTGCATTACGGGATTGCGCATCCAACTATAAAACCGCATGACAAGTTCTGCTTCCCTCTGTGAAGGGCCTATCGGTTACTTTTATTTTCTAGTACTTACCTTTATGCAAGAGTCGTGGTGATCTTCATCACTTCCTTTATTTCGCCTTTATCTCTTGGCAAGTGTCATGTGTTGGGGAATGATCTAGACACATATATCCACTCGGATGTGGGTGAGCATGAGTTATTTCTGTTAACATTACCCTTGAGGTAAATAGTTGGGAGGCAAAACTATAAGCCCCTATCTTTCTCTGTGTCCGATTGAAGCTTTGACCTCATAGGTACCGCGTGAGTGTTAGCAATTGTGAAAGACTAAAAGATGACTGAGTATGTGGATTTGCTTTACAAGCTCTTATATTGACTCTTTCCTACGTTATGATAAATTGGAATTGCTTCAATGACTAAGATCATAGTTTGTTGGTTCTCAATAGAGTTCTTGATTCATACTTTATCTTGTGAATGAATTGTTACTCTAGCATAAAAAATCATATGTCAATATATGTTGCTGTTCTAAAGATGATCATGATGCCTTCATGTCCATATTTTATTTTATCAACACCTCTATCTCTAAACATGTGGGCATATTTTTCGATTTTGGCTTTTGCTTGAGGCCAAGCGAGGTCTAAGTTTGGGGGAGTTGATACGTCCATTTTGCATCATGCTTTTATATCAATATTTATTGCATTATGGGCTGTTAATACATATTATGGTACAATACTTATGCCTTTTCTCTCTCTTATTTTACAAGGTTTACATGAAGAGGGAGAATGCCGGCAGCAGGAATTCTGGACTTGAAAAGGAGCAAATCTGAGATACCTATTCTACACAACTCCAAAAGTCCTGAAAATCTATGGAGAATTATTTTGGAATATATAAAAAATATTGGGTGAAGAATTCACCAGAGGGGACCCACCAGGCAGTCACAAGCCGGGGGGCGCCCTACGCCCCTGGGCGCGCCCCTGTGGCTTGTGGCCCACCTGGCAGGCCTCTGGTGCCCATCTTCTGCTATATGGAGGGTTTTGACCTGGAAAAAATCAGAAGGGAGCTTTCGGGACGAAGCGCCGCCGTCTCGAGGTGGAACTTGGACAGAACCAATCTAGGGCTCCGGCGGAGCTGTTCTGCCAGGGAAACTTCCCTCCCAAAGGGGGAAATCGAAGCCATCGTCATCACCAACGATCCTCTCATCGAGAGGGGGTCAATCTCCATCAACATCTTCACCAGCACCATCTCCTCTCAAACCCTAGTTCATCTCTTGTATCCGATCTTTGTCTAAAAACCTCAGATTGGTACCTGTGGGTTGCTAGTAGTGTTGATTACTCCTTGTAGTTGATGCTAGTTTGTTTACTTGGTGGAAGATCATATGTTCAGATCCTTAAGGATAATTAATACTCCTCTGATTATGAACATGAACATGCTTTGTGAGTAGTTACGTTTGTTCCTGATGACATGGGATAAGTCTTGTTATAAGTAATCATGTGAATTTGGTATTCGTTCGATATTTTGATGAGATGTATGTTGTCTCTCCTCTAGTGGTGTTATGTGAACGTCGACTACATGACACTTCACCATTATTTGGGCCTAGAGGAAGGCATTGGGAAGTAATAAGTAGATGATGGGTTGCTAGAGTGACAGAAGCTTAAACCCTAGTTTATGCGTTGCTTCGTAAGGGGCTGATTTGGATCCACATGTTTCATGCTATGGTTAGATTTATCTTAATCCTTCTTTCGTAGTTGCGGATGCTTGCGAGAGGGGTTAATCATAAGTGGGAGGTTTGTCCAAGTAAGGATAGCACCCAAGCACCGGTCCACCCACATATCAAATTATCAAAGTAACGAACGCGAATCATATGAGCATGATGAAAACTAGCTTGACAGAAATTCCCATGTGTCCTAGGGAGTGCTTTGCTTTATATAAGAGTTTGTCCAGGCTTGTCCTTTGCTACAAAAAGGATTGGGCCACCTTGCTGCACCTTTGCTACTCTTGTTGCTTGATACCCATTACAAATTATCTTATCACAAAACTATCTGTTACCGATAATTTCAGTGCTTGCACAGAATACCTTACTGAAAACCGCTTGTCATTTCCTTCTGCTCCTCGTTGGGTTCGACACTCTTACTTATCGAAAGGACTACGATAGATCCCCTATACTTGTGGGTCATCAGTGCTGTTCTAGGACAAAGAGTTGATAAGAAATTGAATGTTATCCATTATGCTAGTAAAACTCTAGACAGTGCTCAAAGAAACTATGCTGCTACTGAAAAGGAATTTTTAGCTGTTGTGTTTGCATGTGATAAGTTCAGACCCTATATTGTTGATTCCAAGGTAACTGTTCACACTAATCATGCTGCTATTAAATATCTTATGGAAAAGAAAGATGCTAAACCTAGACTTATTAGATGGGTTCTCTTGCTACAAGAATTTGATTTGCATATTGTTGATAGAAAGGGTGCTTAGAACCCCGTAGCAGATAACTTGTCTAGGTTAGAGAATGTTCTTGATGACCCACTACCTATTGATGATAGCTTTCCTGATGAACAATTAGTTGTCATAAATGCTTCACGTAATGCTCCATGGTATGCTGATTATGCTAATTACATTGTTGCTAAATTTATACCACCTAGCTTCACATACCAACAAAAGAAAAAGTTCTTCTATGATTTAAGACATTACTTTTGGGATGATCCACACCATTATAAAGAAGGAGTAGATGGTGTTATTAGACGTTGTGTACTTGAGCATGAAAAGGAACAGATCCTACACAAGTGTCACTCCGAGGCCTACAGAGGACACCACGGTGGAGATAGAACTACACACAAGGTATTACAATCTGGTTTTTATTGGTATACTCTCTTCTAGGATGCTCATAAGTTTGTCTTGTCTTGTGATGAATGTCAAAGAATTGGTAATATTAGTAGACGTCAGGAAATGCCTATGAATTACTCACTTGTTATTGAACCATTTGATGTTTGGGGTTTTGATTATATGGGACCTTTTCCAAAGTCCAATGGGTATACTCATATTCTAGTTGCTGTTGATTATGTTACTAAGTGGGTAGAAGCTATTCCAACTAGTAGTGCTGATCATAACACTTCTATTAAAATGCTTAAAGAAGTTATTTTCCCTAGATTTGGAGTCCCTAGATATTTAATGACTGATGGTGGTTCACACTTTATTCGTGGTGCTTTGCGTGAATTGCTTGCTAAGTATGATGTTAATCATAGAATTGCATCTCCATATCATCCTCAGTCTAGTGGTCAAGTAGAATTAAGAAATAGAGAAATTAAATTGATCTTGCAAAAGACTATTAATAGATCTAGAAAGAATTGGTCTAAGAAACTTGATGATGCATTATGGGCTTATAGAACTGCTTACAAAAACCCTATGGGTATGTCTCTGTATAAAATGGTCTATGGTAAAGCATGTCACTTACCTCTAGAACTAGAACATAAAGCTTATTGGGCAATCAAAGAGCTCAACTATGATTTCAAACTTGCTGGTGAGAAGAGGTTATTTGATATTAGCTCACTTGATGAATGGAGAACCAGGCCTATGAGAATGCCAATTTGTTTAAAGAAAAGGTTAAGAGATGGCATGATAAAAGGATACAAAAGCGTGAATTCAATGTAGGTGACCATGTCTTGCTATACAATTCTCGTTTAAGATTCTTTGTGGGAAAACTTCTCTCTAAATGGGAAGGGCCTTACATTGTCAAGGAAGTATATCGTTCCGGTGCCATCAAGATCAACAACGCCGAAGGCACAAATCCGAAGGTGGAAAATGGGCAGAGAATCAAACATTATATCTCAGGTACTCCCGTAAATGTAGAAACCAATATTATTAATACCATAACCCCGGAGGAGTACATAAGGGATGTCTACCAGAACATTTCAGACTCCGAAAAGGAGTAGGTATGTGGTACGGTAAGTAAACCGAATCCAAAACTTTTCCAATAGCAATTTTTCTCCATTTTGGAATATTTAATAAATTACGAAAATTTAAAGTAGTCCGAAAAGTGCACGAGGAGGCGACAAGCCAGAGGGGGCGCGCCCTACCCCCCTGGGCGCGCCCCTGTGGCTTGTGGCCACCCCGTGTACCCTCCGGACTCCATTTTCTTGTGGTATACTTCTTTAGGTCGGTAAAAATTCATTATATAATCTCCCGAAGGTTTTGACCACCGTACCATGGAAAAATCCTCTGTTCTTGGTTTTGTTGTTTTTCTGGCCAAATCTGAAAATATGTCGTCCCAAGAGTCCGATGGGGAAAGCTATGTATCGCATTATCTTGCCAATCCCAAGCTCTATGGGGACTTAGATCCTTATGGATTGTTCTCGGAGGAGGAACAAGAAGGCAAGTATGAGGAAGAAAGCTCGGATGAAGAAGAAATCCATCTGCCTCAACCAGGAGATATGCACGTGGAGTTCAGGAAATCGAGCCTCCCAAACACAAGGAGAAAACCCAAGGTTCTATTTATCCCGTCTCGTTTTCTGCACGAGAGCAAGCAAGAATTATGTCAAAGGATATTGAAGCTCGAGCAGGAAGTTGACGATCTGAGGGAACAAAATTTTATGCTTAATAGGAAACTGAACAAGCTTAAAGATCCAACTCCAACATCACCACCTCCGAAGGAAGACAACTAAACACATGGGTATGGGCACTCCCCTTGGCTTGTGCCAAGCTTGGGGGAGGTGCCCCGGTATCGTATCACCATCACATCTTTTACTTTTATCGTTTTTCTTAGTTCGATCCTTTTGGTTATATCTTGATCTAGTAGAATAAAGTTTTAAGTGTGATCTAGCTTTGAGTTTTGCTTTATGTTCCCCCTATGTAATCGAGTCCGAGAGTTATATAATAAAAAGTTGTTTAAATTTGAGGGCTTTGCTTGCCTGCTATGATCTTGGGAAAAAGAAATAAAAAGAAGAATAGAATAAAAGCAAAGAGTATATATGATGACCTTATGGGGAGTGATGACTTCACATATAAGAAGTATGTCGATTGAAATTTGTTGTGAGTTGTCAAACATAGCGATTGGTCATTGATGCAATTAAAAGGAAGTAATAAAGAAAGAGAGGTTCACATATTAATATATTATCTTGGACATCTTTTATGATTGTGAGCACTCATTAAAATATTATATGCTAAGAAGTTGATGTTGGACAAGGAAGAGAACATAATGGGTTATGTTTGCTTATTTCCGAATAGAAGTTATATGGTTATAGATCCTTTAACATGTGACGCTTGCTTCCATCCCATATCAGCCAAAACTTCCGCACCAAGTAGAGATACTACTTGTGCATCCAAACACCCTCAACCCAGTTTTGTCATGAGAGTCCACCATACCTACCTATGGATTGAGTAAGATCCTTCAAGTAAGTTGTCATCGGTGCAAGCAATAAAAAATTGCTCTCTAAGTATGTATGATCTATTAGTGTGAGGAAAATAAACTTTATATGAACCTGTGATATGGAAGAAATAAAAGTGACAGAATGCATAATAAAGTTCTTTATCACAAGCGGCAATATAAAGTGACATTCTTTTGCATTAAGAGATTGCGCATCCAACCATAAAAGCGCATGACAACCTCTGTTTCCCTCTGCGAAGGGCCTATCTGTTACTTTTACTTTCTAGTACTTACCTTTATGCAAGAGTTTTGGTGATCTTCACCACTTCCTATAGTTTGCCTTTCTCTCTTGGCAAGCGTCATGTGTTGGGGAATGATCTAGACACATATAACCACTCGGAAGTGGGTGGTCATGAGTTATTTCTGTTGACATTACCCTTGAGGGAAATAGTTGAGAGGCAAAACTATAAGCCCCTATCTTTCTCTGTGTCCAATTGAAGCTTTAACCTCATAAGTACTGCGTGAGTGTTAGCAATCTTGAAAGACTAAAAGATGATTGAGTATGTGGATTTTCTTTACAAGCTCTTATATTGACTCTTTCCGATGTTATGATAAATTGCAATTGCTTCAATGACTGAGATCATAGTTTGTTGGTTCTCAATAGAGTTCTTGATTCATACTTTACCTTGTGAATGAATTGTTACTCTAGTATAAGAAATTATATATCAATAAGTATTGCTGTTCTAAAGATGATCATGATGCTCTCATGTCCGTATTTTATTTTATCGACGCCTCTATCTCTAAACATGTGGACATATTTATCGATTTCGGCTTTCGCTTGAGGACAAGCGAGGTCAAAGCATGGGGGAGTTGATACGTCCATTTTTCATCATGCTTTTATATTGATACTTATTGCATTATGGGCTGTTATTACACATTATGGTACAATACTTATGCCATTTCTCTCTTATTTTACAAGGTTTACATGAAGAGGGGGAATGCCGGCAGCTGGAATTCTGGACTGGAAATGGAGCAAATATGAGAGACCTATTCTGCACAACACCAAAATTCCTGAAAAGTTACGGAGAATTATTTTGGAATATATAAAAAATATTGGGCGAAAGAAATACCAGAGAGGACCCACCAGGAGGCCACAAGCCTGGGGGCACGCCCTACCCCCCAGGGCGCGCCCCTGTGGCTTGTGGGCCCCCTGGCAGCCCTCCGGTGCCCATCTTCTACTATATGGAGGTTTTTGACCTGGAAAAAATCAGAAGATAGCTTTCAGGATGAAGCGCCGCCGTCTGGAGGCGGAACCTGGGCAGAAGCAATCTAGGGCTCTGGCGGAGCTGTTCTGTCGGGGAAACTTCCCTCCCAGAGGGGGAAATCGAAGCTATCGTCATCACCAATGATCCTCTCATCGAGAGGAGGTCAATCTCCATCAACATCTTCACCAGCACCATCTCCTCTCCAAACCCTAGTTCATCTCTTGTATCCGATCTTAGTCTCAAAACCTCAGATTGGTACCTGTGGGTTGCTAGTAGTGTTGATTACTCCTTGTAGTTGATGCTAGTTGGTTTACTTGGTGGAAGATTATATGTTCAGATCCTTAATGATAATTAATACTCCTCTGATTATGAACATGAATATGCTTTGTGAGTAGTTACGTTTGTTCCTGAGGACATGGGATAAGTCTTGTTATAAGTAATCATGTGAATTTGGTATTCATTCGATATTTTGATAAGATGTATGTTGTCTCTCCTCTAGTGGTGTTATGTGAACGTCGACTACATGACACTTCACCATTATTTGGGCCTAGAGGAAGGCATTGGGAAGTACTAAGTAGATGATGGGTTACTAGAGTGACAGAAGCTTAAACCCTAGTTTATGCGTTGCTTCGTAAGGGTCTGATTTGGATCCATATGTTTCATGCTATGGTTAGATTTATTTTAATTCTTGTTTCGTAGTTGCGGATGCTTGCAAGAGAGGTTAATCATAAGTGGGAGGCTTGTCAAAGTAAGGGCAGCACCCAAGCACCGGTCCACCCACATATCAAACTATCATAGTAACGAATGTGAATCATATGAGCATGATGAAAACTAGCTTGATAGAAATTCCCATGTGTCCTCGGGAGCGCTTTGATTTATATAAGAGTTTGTCCAGGCTTGTCCTTTGCTACAAAAAGGATTGGGCCACCTTGCTGCACCTTTGTTACACTCGTTACTTGTTACCCGTTACGAATTATCTTATCACGCAACTCTCTGTTACCGATAATTTCAGTGCTTGTAGAGAATACCTTGCTAAAAACCGCTTGTCATTTCCTTCTGCTCCTCGTTGGGTTCGACACTCTTACTTATCGAAAGGACTACGATAGATCCCCTATACTTGTGAGTCATCAGTGTGCCACTACAGTTTCAGTTTCATAGCCATGGAAAGGATCAGATTCAACCAAAGTAATTAACTGTGGGTCGACACAGAATTCATAATCCTTATCGGTAACAAAGATAGGCGAAGTAGCAAACTTAGGATCACATTTCATTCTAGCATTCAAAGTCTTTTCCTTATACTTGCGTAGAAATTTCTTAAGATCATTTCTATCCTTGCAAGAAAGAATTTCTCTAGTTACCTCTTTGCCCATAACATAACCTTCAGGTATCTTAGGCATTTCAAATTTAGGAGAGCTAGGACTAATAGGTGTTTCATAGTCATCATCAGTTTCATAAGCTTCATCAGTTTCAGCAATCTCATCAGTTTCAGTAGTTTCATTCTCTTTTGCTCTAGCAATTTGTTCATCAAGAAATTCACCAAGTGGCACATTATCATCAAGCATGGTACTAGCATCATCATAAGCATCATTCATAGTAGAGGTAGCATCATCAATAACTTGCGACATAACAGGATTACTAGCATGTGGTGGTGTTGCAAGCTTACTTAAAATAGAAGGTGAATCAAGTGCAGAGCTAGATGGCATTTCCTTACCTCCCCTCGTCTTAGAGGGAATAATCTTAGTCTTTGGATCGTTTAGGTTCTTCATAGTGATCAATTGATATAAATCCCAAGTGACTCAACAAATATAGCTATGCTCCCAATCAACGGCACCAGAAAAAGGTCTTGATAACCCACAAGTATAGAGGATCGCAACAGTTTTCGAGGGTAGAGTATTCAACCCAAATTTATAGATTCGACACAAGGGGGGGCCAAAGAATATTCGATAGTATTAGGGTTGTCAATTCAACCACACCTGGAGATTAAATATCTGCAGCAGAGTGATTAGTAGCACGGTAGTATGATAGTTTTGATAGCAGTAGCAGCAGTAACAGTAATGGTAACAGTGATAGCAATAGTTTCGTAGAAAGTGTAACAGTAGCAGTAGCAATAGTAATTTAGCAAGAGCAATAAGTGGAAAAACTCGTAGGCACTAGATCGGTGAACTCGTTGGATGATATTCGTCATGTAACAGTCATAACCAAGGGCGATGCAAAACTAGCTCCAGTTAAACAATGTAATGTAGGCATGTATTCCGTAAATAGTCATACGTGCTTATGGAAAAGAACTTGCATGACATCTTTTGTCCTACCCTCCCATGGCAGCGGGGTCCATAAGGAAATTAAGGGATATTAAGGCCTCCTATTAATAGAGAACCGGAACAAAGCATTAACACACGGTGAATACAGGAACTCCTCAAACTACGGTCATCACCGGAAAGTATCCCAAATATTGTCACTATGGGGTTTACGGATCATAACACGTAATAGGTGCATATGACTAGGCAAGATCAGATCAAGAACATAGATATAATGGTGATAACACAAACGGTTCAGATCTGAAATCATGGCACTCAGGCCCTAGTGACAAGCATTAGGCATAGCAAAGTCATAGCAGAACATAATGGATACTAGGGATCAAGCCCTAACAAAACTAACTCGATTACAAGACGAATCTCATCCAACTCCTCACCAACCAGCAAGCCTACGAAGGAATTACTCACTCCCGGTGGGGAGCATCATGAAATTGGCGATGGAGAAGGGTTGGTGATGACGAAGACCGAAGATTCCCCTCTCCGGAGCCCCAAAAGGGCTCAAGATCTGGCCTCCTGATGAAGAACAGGAGGTGGCGGCGGCTCCGTATCGTAAAACGCGATGAAACTTTTTTCTTGTTTTTTTCTGAAAATAGGAATTTATAGTGGCGGAATTAGGGTCAGTGGGGCCATGAGGTGGGCACAACCCACCAGGGCGCGCCCAGGCAGCCTGGCGCGCCCTAGTGGGTGCTGGCCACTCTGCCCCCACACCCTCTTCGATAGATTTTGGCTCCAATAATTCGTATATATACAGAAATTATTCTCCAAAAAGTTTCGTTCCGTTCCGAGAACTTTTATTTCTACACAAAAACAACACTATGGTAGTTCTGCTGAAAACAACGTCAGTTCGGGTTAGTTTCATTCAAATCATGCAAATTAGAGCCCAAAACAAGGGCAAAAGTGTGAGGAAAAGTAGATACGTTGGAGACGTATCATATTTCCTCTTCAAATCTTTGGTTTAGTTAGGCCAACTAGATCGATTTTTCTTGCCATGGGAAGAGGTGCTTTGTGATCAGTTCGATCTTGCAGTGTCCTCTCCCAGTGACAGAAGGGGCAGCGAGGCATGCATGTATCATTGCTATTAAGGATAACAAGATGGGGTCTATTCCTACATGAATATATCTTTTCTACATCATGTCACCGTTCTTATTGCATTACTCCGTTTTTCCAAGAACTTAATACACTAGATGCATGCTGGTAGCGGTCGATGTGTGGAGTAATAGTAGTAGATGCATAATCGTTTCGGTCTACTAATCTTGGACGTGATGCCTATATAATGATCATCGCCTTGGATATCCTCATGATTATTTGATCTTCTATGAATTGCCCAACAGTAATTTGTTCACCCACCGTGTGCTATACTCATGAGAGAAGCCACTAGTGAAACCTACGGCCCCCGGGTCTACTTTTCCAACATATTGCTTTCTGATATATCTTTTTGCCGCTTTTGTTTTTAGATCTATTTCACGCGAAGATGGGCCACGAGTGGACCACAAGACACCCGGGCGCACCAGAGTGGCCTGGCGCGCCGTGGTGGGTTGTGCCCACCTCATGACTCTTCTGGCCCTCCAACGAAGCTTCTAGTGCTTCTTTTGTCCCAAAAAAATCGTTGCATTTGGAGAACATTGATTTCTGCACAAAAAACAACACCACGGTAGTTCAGTTGAAAACAGCGTCAGTTCGGGTAAGTTCTAAATAAATCATGTAAAGTGCAACAAAACCATATAAAAGTATTATAAACATAGGCAATCATGGCATGAATACTTCATAGATTATCGATACGTTGGGGACGTATCAGCATCCCCAAGCTTAATTCCTGCTCGTCCTCGAGTAGGTAAATGATAAAAGAACTAATTTATGAAGTGTGAATGCTAGCATAATATATAAGTTTGATCATGATAACTTCATTCAATTTTCTAGCATTGATGTCTACTACGCAACTTTATTCTTATAGACATTGTTGGGCCTCCAAGCGCAGAGTTTTGTAGGACAGTAGCAATTTTCCCTCAATCCATGGGAGGTGTAGGATGAAGATGACCTCTCTCAAATAACCCTGCAATCAAATACAAGAAATCTCGTGTGTCCCCAACACACCCAATACAATGGCAAATTGTATAGGTGCACTAGTTCAGCAAAGAGATGGTGATACAAGTGTAGTAATGATAGTAGGTATTGAATTTTGTAATAGGAACAATAAAAAACAGCAACGTAGCAAGTACCAAAAGTGAGCACAAACGGTATTGCAATGCTTGAAAACAAGGCCTAGGGTCCGTACTTTTGCTAGTGCAATCTCTCAACAATGCTAATATAATTGGATCACATAACCATCCCTCAACGTGCAACGAAGAATCACTCCAAAGTTCTTATCTAGCGGAGAACATAAGAAGAAATTGTTTGTAGGGTACGAAACCACCTTAAAGTTATCCTTTCCAATCGATCTATCCAAGAGTTCGTACTAAAATAACACCAAGTTATCCTTTCCGATCAATCTATCTAGAGTTCGTACTAAAATGACACCATATGATACGCATCAACCAACTCTAATGTCACCTAGATACTCCAATGTGACCACAAGTATCCATGAGTTAATTATATGATACACATCAAACAATTTCAGATTCATAATACTCAATCCAACACAAAGAACCTCAACGAGTACCCCAAGATTTCTATCGGAGAAAGTAGGACAAGAACGTGTATCAACCCCTATGCATAGATTACCCCAATGTCACCACGGGAATCCGCAAGTTGAGTACCAAAACATATATCAAGTGAATCAATAGAACACCCCATTGTCACCACGGGTATCCACAAGCAAGACATATATCAAGTGTTCTCAAATCCAATATTCAATCCAACATAACGATATCCCAAAGGGAAAGTTTCAATTCATCACAACATGATAGCAAGGGAATAACATCATATGATCCGACTATATTAACAAAGCCCGTGATACATCAAGATCGTGACATCTCAAGAACATGAGAGAGAGATTGAACACATAGCTACAGGTACATACCCTCAGCCCCGAGGGTGGACTACTCCCTCCTCGTCATGGCCTCCGCCGGGATGATGAAGATGGCCACCGGAGATGATCTACCCTCTCCGGCAGGGTACTGGAATGCCTCCAGATTGGTTTTTCATTGATACAGAGAGTTGCGGCGGCGGAGCAGAGAGTCTAGGTTTATTTCTGATGGTTTCTATATTTATAGGATTTTTGGGCATCGGTTTCACGCCAAGATAGGCCACAAGGAGGGCACGATACACCAGGGCGCGCCTGGGCCCTCTGGCGCGCCCTGGTGGGTTGCGCCCACCTCGTGGCTCTTCTCCGGTGGTTCTTCGCTCCAATATTGCTTATTTGGTCCAGAAAAAATCACCAAAAAGTTTCGGGCGATTCTGAGAACTTTCATTTTCTGCACAAAAACAACACCACGGTAATTCTGCTGAAAACAGCGTCAGTCCGGGTTAGTTCTAAATAAATCATATAAACTGCATCAAAACCATATAAAAGTATAGTAAACATAGGTGAATATGGCATGAATACTCATAAATTATCGACACGTTGGAGACGTATTAGCATCCCCAAGCTTAATTCCTGCTCGTCCTCGAGTAGGTAAATGATAAAAGAACAAATTTATGAAGTGTGAATGCTAGCATAATATATAAGTTTGATCATTGATAATTTCAGTCAATTTTCTAGCATCATAACCAGCAACTTTTTCTCATAAAAATCATCATGATAGAGTAGCAACCAATTCACATGATATGGTTCAAACAATGAATTCTCTTGAAACTTAACAACCTATGTTCTTAGTCACCAAACAATTGCACTTCAACTTATTTTCAAGAAAGTCTAAGTAAGAGCTGCACATACTCAATCATCATATAGTCTTCTATGATTGCTAGTACTCAAAGCATATTTTTAGAACAAACGGCATCCATCGAACACAGAGAAAGATAGGGGCTTAATGTTTCTCCTCCCAACTCATTTATCATAGAGATAATTGTCAACAATAATAAGTCATGATCAAATATATTTGACTGGCCATATGTGCCTAGATCTTTCCCCACCACATGATGCTTGCCAACTAATAGACTGAGGTTGGAATAAGAAGTTGACTCAACATGAATAGTAAATAACATGAAAGTAAATAGATTGTCCCATCGCAGAGGGAAGCATGGATTTGCAAAGGTGCCAGAGCTCATTGTTTAAAAACAGGGATGAATATAGTTTTGGGAGGTGCACCCTTCCTGTCAATGTTACGACCAAGAGTTATCAATATCTCCCATGTTAAACACATTAGCGGCAGTTTCCAAGCGGTAAAAATAAAGGTTTACTCCCCCTCCACCAACAAACACTCTCCACGGCTAGCCGAATCCACGGGTACCGTCCATACCAACAACATTCCTGGAGGAGTTTTGTTTAATTATTTGCATTTTTTTATTTCGGGACTGGGAATACCTATTACCTCCCCTCTCGTGCAAGGACGAGTGAATAAACACTCATCATGAGAATAACCCGCTTAACATGGAAGATACTGACCGCCCCCCGTCACTCCATGAGCGGTCTAGGCACACAAAACAGATGTTTATTTGAATGTTTAGAGGTGGCACATGCAAATTTTCTTGGAATGGCAGTGAAATACCATATATATGTAGGTATGGTGGACTATTATGAAAGAAACTTGGCTCAAGAATTTGGATGCACAAGTAGTATCTCTACTTAGTACGAAGTGTTGGCTAGCAAAAGGTTCTAAACAAGCACCACATGTTGGAGGATCCATAACAATATAACTTCTATGCAAATATACACAACCATAACTCATTACGTTGTCTTCCTTGTCCAACTTCAACTAATTTTCTCTAATTTGAAAATAATTAATGGGTATTCACAATTATAGAAGATGTCCAAGATAATATATTTGTATGTGAAAGTTCTCTTCCTTATACTAATCATTCAGGAATTGTTTGTATGACCAATATTGTGATTGTTAAACTTCAATAGATTTTACTTTCTAAACCAAATGTGAACTTGCTACTAAGCATAAAACACATTGATAATTTCATATTTACGATATTTCATTGATTCATAATTTACTCAAGGGATATAAGTGAAGCTCAAGAGTAAACATCAAACTACTCTTCAAAAGATATAAGTGAAGATCAATGAGTAGGTAAACAATCAAGTAGTTATGTGAGGACTCTCTCTCAATAAAGATTTTTAGATCTGAGTATTTTATTCAAACAGCAAACTAAATAAAAATAGCACTCCAAGAAAAACACATATCAAGTGAACGAGTAAGAATTTAGGTTCAACATAGGCTAACCGATAGTTGACGAAGAGAGGTGGGATGCGTAACATCCCCAAGCTTAGGTGCTTGGGACTTCTTCAAATATTTACTTGGGGTGCCTTGGGCATCCCCAAGCTTGAGCTCTTGTATCTCGTTCAATCCTCTCATGTCCCGGTTTCACCTAGGTCTCAGAAACTTCATCCACACAAAACTCAAAAAGAACTCATGAGATAGGTTAGTACACATAAGAACAAATCAAAACTTCATGTACTGCCGAGACAAGTTGCACAATAATTTCCAAACATCATCTACTGTTTACTATCATTTCCACAATTTATATCTACCAATATAGGCTATGGAAAGTATAGGATAAGTAGATAACAAAACTATGACAGCAATCTGCCCAAACAGAACAGTCTGTACTAATCTATTAAACCAGTGTACTTATGTAACTAAAACAATTATGAAAATTTAGAAAAGGCTAAATAATTTATATTACAATACTGTGTAAAAATTTCAGAAACTTTCCACGTTCCAGTAAAATATGAAAATTCAAACACTACAGAGAAAGTTTTTGTTTTTACACAGCACACATCAAACATGCAATTCAAGCATCCTAAAGGCAATTCGTGGAACTTTTAATTGAAAAACAAGATTATAAATAAAACCTAACATATAAAAAAAATGATTCTCCAAGCAAAACTCATATTATGTGACGAATAAAAATATAGCTCTAAGTAAGATATGCCGATAATGTTGAAGACGAAAGAGGGGATGCCTTCCGGGGCATCCCCAAGCTTAGGCGCTTGATTATTCCATGGATATTATCTTGGGGGTGCCTTGAGCATCCCCAAGCTTAGGTTCTTGTCACTCCTTATTCTCCTCATATCGGTATCTCACCAAAAACTTGAAAACTTCAATCACACAAAACTTAACGGAACTTCGTGAGAAGGGTTAGTGTAATAAAGATAAATCATTCACTTAGGTACTGTAAAGACAAAATTCATAATTGTTCCCACATAATACCTACTGTATTCTATCATTCCCATAATTTATACCACTAAATATAAGCTATGGGAACACTAAAATAATCAAACTATGCATGCAAAACATAATCTGTCAAAAACAGAACAGCCTATGAAGATATGTAGTATAACCATACTTCCCTGTCTCTAAATATTCTGAAAAATTAGGAAAACCTGAAGAATTTGTGTGTGAAGACTGTGTAAATTTTTTAGATCATTATCGCTCTCCAGTAAAAAATAAAAATTCCTGTACTGGAGTCAAAAGTTTCTGTTTTGGTTCAGCATCAATTCTACTCATCTTGTGAGTCATCCCAAAGGCTTTACTTGGCACTTTATTGAAATAAAAGACAAAAACATGATTAATAAATTATCTTAATCATGTGAACACACAAAAACATAAAGTGAAAGTTTTGGGTTGTCTCCCAACAAGAGCTTTTCTTTAAGGCCTTTTAGCTAGGCATGATGATTTCAATGATGCTCACATAGGAATAATAATTGGAACATGCAAAAGAGCATCATGAATCTCATGAAAAGCACATTTAAGTCTAACCCACTTCCTATGCATAGGGATTTTGTGAGCAAACAATTTATGGGAGCAAGAATCAACTAGCATAGGAAGGCAAAACAAGCATACACTAGTAGGAAAACCCCCATTTGTCCCGGTTCGTAAGGGCCTTTAGTCCCGGTTCTGGAACCGGGACTAAAGGGTCGGGACTAAAGCCCAAAACCTTTAGTCCCGGTTCGCCTACCAACCGGGACAGAAGGGGCTCCACGTGGCCGGTGCTGGGAGCCCAGGCAGGAGGACCTTTAGTCCCGGTTGGTAACACCAACCGGGACCAAAAGGTAGGACCTTTAGTCCCGGTTGGCAACACCAACCGGGACCAAAAGGCACTGGGGTTTTTGTTTTTTTTTTGAAAGGGGGGGGGTTAGGGGGGTTTGTAGGGTTAATTGAGGTGTTGCATATTGTGTTAGCTAGCTAATAGAGAGAAGTGTCCTCTCTTTCTCCGTGCTTGGTCGACGCTAGCTACTATAGAGAGAACTCGACACGCTAGCTAGTAAGCAAATGAAGGAGCCATTAAGTACACAAGATCATCATGAACATATACACAGAGAAGTGATCGACCTCTCTTTCTCCGAGAGATTGATCGAACAACAAGTTTTCGTATATCTATCCGACGCTACTAGCTACATATATACAATATAAGATCTCTTACAATCCCTAACATTTAATTTCAAATTCCAGATGGTATTCTCTGGCTTTATTTATGACGTGGTCAAGAAAAAACCCCGCCAATTCCTCTTGAATTGCTCGTATGCGATCATGTGGTAGGAGTTCATCCCACATCTGCCACGTCTAATTTGAAGAAGGGGGTCAATACATATATATGAATGAAACTCAACACAAATCATGGTAATAAAATAAAATTGTGAATATTATTGCTTACGCACTTGAAATTGTTTTTCAGAGTAGCCCCGCTTAGGGGTCGTCGCGTTGTAGATGAACTCGCAAACGTAGTATCCACAAAAATCATTCCATTTTTCCTGCCACAAGCACTTTACGAGAAATAGAGTTCAATCAAACTGATAATCAAGCATGATAAATGGTATTGATGGTACTAGAATCAATGGGAGATGCGCGGAACTAGCTAGTAGTACTTACTTTCGGGTGTGTAAATCGCAGCTCCCTCGGCAGTGCCGGAACAATTGCGGTGAACTCTTTCCAAACCCTGCCAGACAAAGAAAATAATTACTTAATATCAGGAAATGAACAAGGTTGCCGATATGATGCGATAATGATCGATTGAACTTACTTCTGGAGCATTTCAGTCATGTTCGCATATTCCTAGGGATCTTTTCGTTTCGAGTCTAAGACAATTACTACTCCCCGCTCAAGCTTAATCTCTAGCAGAATAAAGTGGAACCTGCGCACGCATGCATAACTCATCAATTACATTACTATAACCTCGAGTAATAAGGGAAACTGAATATGCACAAGACAGTAACACTCACTTGAAGTTGTAAGGAAAGAGTATTGTCCCTTTGTTTTGATTTTTAAGCAACGATTATAGCAAGTTGTCCTCGGTTTGTGTGACATTGTTTTTAACCGTAAAGTCATGTATGATATTTGGGTTAATGAACCCAATGTCATAGATTTGTGCTTTTCTGCATTCGACGATCTTCAATCTGCATAATATAGTGAGGATAATTATATATACATGCAATGAAAGAGCTGAGCTATATATATAGAGAGACTTAATTACAGAAGTAGTACTTGCAGACAGTAGCAAGTCACGATTGTTTTGTCGAGGGCCTTTTGATTGTATAACTGGAATATCTCCTCAAATTCAACATTCAACTGCTCCATTCCAACGAGGTCGTGCTCCTCTTTAATTCTCAGCATCAAAGCATCCTTCCCAGACTCCCGGCATGTTTTCATGTACCATTCATGCAATGTTCGCATCATCGTTGTTAGAGGAGGATGATCAGGTTTGACGAGAGGCCGCCCGTACCGGTAACTGAAGTCGTCCACCTCCAACGGCTCAAACTGTACATCATCGCTCAGGTAATCACCAGGATTGGTACTGGGCACAATCCCGGGATGATTAGCGACGATATCGCTAGACACCTTGAGCGGGGGGCACGATTGGTTCTCCTGTTCGCCGAGCTGGGGAATTTTTCCCACTTCTTCGTTTTGCTAACCTTGCATCACTGGAAGTACTTCCCGACCGTCGCGCGTCTTGATATGTCTTTTTAACACAGCGGTCAAAGTTGGAATCCGGCGGAGGCGGTGGTGGTCGCTTCAGGGCATCGATAGTGCGCATCACTTTCACCGGATCTAGCTTCTCCTTCGGAGGTGGAGTTTTCTTTGCAAAATGGGCCCTCAATTCGGCCTGACATATCTCCTCGTTTTCAGACTCGGTCCTCTCATATGGTAACTTTTCCAGAGGCTTGAGAGATGGACCGTATTTGTATTCCCTCCCGCCTCTTTTTGTACTGCTAGCCGCCGGAGCGGCGGCGTCTCTCTTCCGTCGTTGCTTACGAGGCGGAGTAGGAGGCGGAGTGCTCCGACGCGCCGGAGGAGCCAGAGCGGCGGCGTCTGTCTTCTGCCGTTGCCGACGAGGCTGAGGAGGAGGCGTACTGCTCCGACGTGTCGGAGTAGGAGAACGGGGAGGCGGAGTGCCCTCACGCGTCGGAGGAGCCGGAGAAGGAGGCGGTGTGCCCAGATCACTCGCCGGAGGAGGAGGAGGATGAGGAGGCGGAGAGCCCTGATTCGCCTGAGGAGGAGGAGGAGGCGGAGGCGTCTAGCTTGGAAGCTTGATGTACTCCTTCTGCCATAGACATGTACTCCTCAGAGCACGAGCCAGCTTATTCTCTCCTTCACCTGTAGACCGGTCAAGCTCGAGCTCCTCAAATCCCTCCATTACTTCATCCACCATCACAACAACATAGCCATGTGGAATCGGTGAGTAGTGAAAAGTTCCGTTGGGTTGAGGAGGTGCAACAGAGCCGACAGCCGCCTTGAAAGTGAGGTTCCGGCATTTCGTCATGAGCTCGCAATGTTGAGCCTCCGTGATAGTATCCACGGGGTAGATAGGAGCCGTGAAGTCAGGCTGGACGGGCTCCATGGAAGCGACGCTGCTTCTCCGCTGAGATGGCGGGGTAGCTTCTGGGGTAGCTTCGTGCCGCTGAGATGGTTGGCCGGCAGCTCGCTCGCTCTCAGCTTCCTCTAGCTTTTGTAGTCTTGCATTCAGCTTCTGAATTTTGCTCAGCTCCCCTTTCCTCTTTCTCTCCTGGCTTCTGTAACCGCCTGCGTCGGGAAACCCAACCTTCCACGGAACGGAGCCTGGTGTGCCTCGTGTTCGTCCAGGGTGCTCAGCATTCCCTAGGGCCTCAGTCAGCTCGTCCTTCTCCCTGTCGGGAAGGAACGTCCCTTCCTGCGCTGCGGTGATATACTCCTGAAGCTTGTTCATGGGTATCGCAAGTTGCTCGTTCGTCCAACGGCACTTCCCTATTTCAGGGTCCAAAGTTCCCCCAACACCGAAGAACCAAGTCCTTGAACGGTCTGGCCAGTTCAATGTCTGTGGTACGACTTTTTTAGCAATCAGGTCATTCTCAGCTTTGTCCCACAACGGCCGGGCTTTGAGGTAGCCACCTGACCCCGTGTGATGGTGATACTGCTCTTTGCAGCATTGATCTTGTTTGTCTCTGACATTTTCTTACTCTTGTCCGATGTCTTGTAGGCCACAAATGCAGGCCAGTGATCACGTATCTTCTCAAATCGGCCGGTGAATTCTGGAGTCTCCCCTTTGTGGACAAACTTTGATTTCAACTCATTCTTCCACCTCCTGAATAGATCTGGCATCTTCTTAAGAGCACACGCCTTGACCAGTGGCTCTATAACTGGCTTATTCGGATCCTCCTCTGGCGGTAGGGTGAAATTTGCCTTCAGCACGGTCCAAAGATCATCTTTCTGTCTATCGGTGACATAATCACCATCAGGGGCGCCGTCCTTAGGCTTATTCCATTGCTTGATGCTGATCGGGATGTAGTTCCTAACAATAGCTCCGCACTGAGCAGAAAATGCGTCCTTGGTCCGCTTGGGTTCAATTGGATGGCCATCGTGCGCGAGTGCTGTGATCGTGAACCTTTCTTCCTTGCGCAACCTCTTCTTCGGGCCTCGTCTCGTTACCGAAGTTTGGCTCGATCCGGAGGGCTATAAAAGAAGAAAGAAGAGTTAATTAATATATGTACATACCAAAACAATTAATGCATCAATTAGCAAGTCAGCACGGGCTTAATTAATATATATACCTCGCCGGACTTTGCAACAGCTCCCTCCTCCGTTCGGTCACCGGAGCCGTCATCATGGTCTCCTTCTTCCTCCTGCATTCGGTCACCGGAGCCATCATGATCATGTCCTTCCTCCTCCATTGTTCGATCACCGGAGCCATCATCCTCTCCTTCCAGACCATCGGTGTCGTTGAGATACGACATGACATCACGTCCGTCGCGGATTATATCCCCCAACAACTGTTCTTGTTCCAAGTCTCTTTGATCCATAGTTTCTGCAAATATGACAACATGGCAAAAAATTGGATCAACTTGTGCACATCCATAATGGGGGCATTCTTGATAAATCTATGTTACCGGAGTTTTCTTCATTTAACTTGGTAAATTTGGGTGGCCTCGACAACGCTTCTAGGGTTTTGGGTGGCCTCGACAACACTTCTAGGGTTTGGGGTGGCCTTGGCAACGCTTTTTCAGTCCCGGTTTGGCGAGAGGGGGTTGATCGATCGACGTCCTCCCTCATGTTGGAGAGTTACCAGAGTTTTCTATGAACAAAAAAAAATACTACCTATCACATCTCAGTCCCGGCGCGTCGGCGAGGGCTCGAGAGTTGGTCGCCCGATATGTCCGACGTCCCCCCTCATGTCGAAGTTCCCGGAGTTTTCTTCTAGGGGTTTGGGTGGCCTCGAGAGTTTGTCGGGTAGGGGCGGGAGGGGGTAGGAGATCGACAACGCTTTTTTTCTAGGGTTTGGGTGGCCTCGAGAGTTGCTCGCCCGATATGTCCAACGTCCCCCCTCATGTCGAAGTTACCGGAGTTTTCTTCTAGGGGTTTGGTGGCACAAACCGGGACCAAAATTCTAACTTTTGCATATTCTTTGCATATGAACATAATACATACATTTTCTTTTTTTTCTTCAATGTAACTTTTGCATATATGAACATACGTACACAATTTTTTTCTAAAAATGCACATATATATGAACATATACATCAATCGACCCCCCCCCTCATGTCGAAGTTATCGGGGAGGGGGTATATCGACCCCCCCCCTCATGTCGAAGTTATCGGGGAGGGGGTATATCGACCCCCCCCTCATGTCAAAGTTATCGGGGAGGGGGTATATCGACCCCCCCCCCTCATGTCAAAGTTATCGGGGAGGGGGGTATATCGACCCCCCCTTCCCCTCATGTCGAAGTTATCGGGGAGTGGGTAGATCGACAACGACGTCGCTCTTTCTTCTATGAATAAAAAAACATCATCTCTAGAGCACAAGAGCTCCGATCGAGACTATTCCGGATCCGTTGGAAAGCTCTCGGGGAGCCGATGCCAACGTGATGATAGGGGGGGTGCTCCCATGGTCTTGTTGGCATCTCTAGAAACATACATCTATGATCCCTCATACATACAAAACATACATCTATAATCCCTCATACATACATACATACAAACAAAAAATACATCTAAAAAAATACATATATGGTCCCTCATACATACATACATCTAATAAAAATACTCCCTCATACATACATACATCTAATCTATGAACAAATTATGAACAAAAAAACAGCATATAAGAAAAAAACAGAGGGGGCAGGGGCGGCGAGCTCACTGGGGGCGGTGAGGCAACGGCGACGTCGGGCGGGCAGGGGACGGGGCGGCGCGGCGACGGGGACGGGGCAGCGCAGCGACGGGGACGACGACGGCGACGGGGACGGGGCGGCGCGGCGACGGGGACGGCGCGGCGACGAGGACGGGGCGGCGACGGGGCGGCTCGGGGCGGCGCGCGGCGACGGGGACGACGACGGCGACGGGGAGGGGGCGGCGTGGCGACGGGGAGGGGGCGGCGCGGCGACGGGGACGGGGCGGCGACGGCGACGGGGACGGGGCAGCGACGGCGACGGGGACGGGGCGGCTCGGGGAGGCGACGACGACCTCGGGGCGGCTCGGGGCGGCGCGCGGCGACGGGGACGACGACGGCGCGGCGACGGGGAGGCGACGGGGCGGCTCGGGGCGGTACGCGGCGACGGTGACGAGGAGCAGGGGGCGACGGCGATGAGGAGCGGTGCGGCGATGGGGACGGGGCGGCGACGGGCTCGGGGCGGCGACGGGGATGGCGGGCTCGTGGCAATGGCAGATGAAAACTGAAATTTTCTAAGTGTTTACTTATATAGATGAAGAATTGGTCCCGGTTAGGGGCACCAACCGGGACCAATGCCCACCTTTAGTCCCGGTTGGTGCCACCAACCGGGACCAAAGGTCTCTTTTCAGCAACCCAAAGGGCAGGAAGCAGAGGCATTTGTCCCGGTTGGTGGCACCAACCGGGACCAAAGGGTGGCATTGGTCCCGGTTGGTGGCACCAACCGGGACTAAAGCCCTGTTCCTGGCACGGTGGGAGTTTAGTCCCACCTCGCCGAGCGAGGAGCAGTCGTACTGGTTTATAAGCGCGGCTGCACCCACCGTCTCGAGCTCCTCTCTACCGCAGGCTTACCGGCCTAACCGCTTTGCAACTGCCTGTGGGCCTATTGGGCCTTCAGCGGGCTTGAATGCCGTGGTGGCCCAGTAGGCGGCATTTTTTTATTTTTTTTCCGGTATTTTTGTTTTGTTTTTTGCTTTATTTATTTTTTAAATTTTTTCCAATATTTTTCTACTGTTATTTTAGTTCATTCTTTTTAACAAATGAATACTTTGATAATTTTAGTTGCATAATTTCCATTATTTTGTTTTGTTTTTTGCTTTATTTATTTTTGTTTTATTTTTTGCTTTATTTATTTCCAGTGTGTTTTATCATTATATTCTTTTTGCTATTAATGTTTTGAACAAAAAATACTTGGATAATTTTAGTTGCATAATTTCCATTATTTTTGTTTTGTTTTTTGCTTTATTTATTTTTGTTTTATGTTTTGCTTTATTTATTTCCAGTGTGTTTTATCATTATATTCTTTTTGCTATTAATGTTTTGAACAAAAAATACTTTGATAATTTTAGTTGCATAATTTTTATATAATTATAGTTTCAAAAATACTAGAGGTTTATAAAAGCTTTTTAGTTGATTCTTTTTTGAACTCCACTCCCACGATGTTTTGATAGAAATTAAAAAGCACTTCAAATGAACTCTGAAAAGGTTGAAAGTTGGCATGGTATCATCATTTCACCCACATAGCATGTGCTAAAAAGTTGAGTGGGTTATGGCAAAAACTGGATGCACTTCGTGTACAAAATGGACAATCTCTTTCGAAGTATCAGGGTTTCGGACGAAAACTCATCTGTTACAAAGGGATTTCGTTTTTTTGAACTTATTTGAACTCCAGACTTTTTGTGTGTTCAAAATGCACCATTCAAAGCCACATCATCAATTTTCAACCCTTTCTGACTTCATTTGGTATTTTTCATGCATTTACTGATTTTTTTGAGCGAAATGACCCTGAAATTGAAAAGCACTACAAATGAACTCTGAAAAGGTTGAAAGTTGGCATGGTATCATCATTTCACCCACATAGCATGTTATAAAAAGTTGAGAGGGTTACGGCAAAAACTGGATGCACTTCGTGTACAAAATGGACAATCTCTTTCGAAGTATCAGGGTTTCGGACGAAAACTCATCTGTTACAAAGGGATTTCATTTTTTGAACTTATTTGAACTCCAAACTTTTTGTGTGTTCAAAATGCACCATTCAAAGCCACGTCATCAATTTTCAACCCTTTCTGACTTCATTTGGTATTTTTCATGCATTTACTGATTTTTTTTGAGCTAAATGACCTTGAAATTGAAAAGCACTACAAATGAACTCTGAAAAGGTTGAAAGTTGGCATGGTATCATCATTTCACCCACATAGCATGTTACAAAAAGTTGAGAGGGTTACGGCAAAAAATGGATGCACTTCGTGTACAAAATGGACAATCTCTTTCGAAGTATCAGGGTTTCGGACGAAAACTCATCTGTTACAAAGGGATTTCATTTTTTTGAACTTATTTGAACTCCAGACTTTGTGTGTGTTCAAAATGCACCATTCAAAGCCACATCATCAATTTTCAACCCTTTCTGACTTCATTTGGTATTTTTCATGCATTTACTGATTTTTTTGAGCTAAATGACCCTGAAATTGAAAAGCACTAGAAATGAACTCTGAAAAGGTTGAAAGTTGGCATGGTATCATCATTTCACCCACATAGCATGTTATAAAAAGTTGAGAGGGTTACGGCAAAAACTGGATGCACTTCGTGTACAAAACGGACAATTGAGCATCATCCTTTCTATTTGTCTTTTGTTTCCTTCTAAGTGTCTTTGTAAAAATGGAGTTGGAAAAATGAAATATACCGTCGGAAAATGAAAGGATTTCTAGATAGATCAACAAAACACACAGTTTCCCCTGCATACACCCCGACGGTGGCTCATGAGTGCCCGCATATGAAATGCACCGTCGGACCGTATGCAGGGAATCCGAATGATTTGTATTCGGTCGATGAACTAAAGGATTTCTAGATAGATCAACAAAACACACGGTTTCCCCTGCATACAGCCTGACGGTGGCTCGTGAGTGCCCGCATATGAAATGCACCGTCGGACCGTATGCAAGGAATCCGAATGATTTGTATTCGGTCGATGAACTAAAGGATTTCTAGATAGATCAACAAAACACATGGTTTCCCCTGCATACAGCACAACGGTGGAAATATGAAATGCATCGTTGGACCGTATGCAGGGAATCCGAATGATTTGAATCCGAATGAGTACACACACTAAGTGTCGAACATGTCCAAGAGGTGGGTTATATATAGGGTCGTGTGCCTCTTTAGTCCCGGTTGCTAGCACGAACCGGGACTAGTCGTTATAGTGCTGATCCAACAGCTCACAAGCGCTTGAAAGAAACACACGATCCGTGTGCTTCTTCCTGATTGGTACGACCTTCACCGCCCAAGGTTATAAAGAGTTGAGAGGGTTACGGCAAAAACTGGATGCACTTCGTGTACAAAACGGACAATCTCTTTCGAAGTATTAGGGTTTCATACGAAAACTCATCTGTTACAAAAGGCATTTCATTTCTTCACATGTAACTGCAATGATATAGTTGTGGAGAGTAAGTCTTCACTTTTTCTTCGCTTGTGTCCTTTGCTTATTGCGCCGTAACCATGGATAATCTTCATTGTTTAAGAGGGTGCTTGGGTCAGCCTTGACTTTGAAGGGAGGAATTTCATGTAACTTTTCATAATCTTCAGACATGTCTGTCTTGCCCTCCAATCCCACGATGTCTCTTTTTCCTGAAAGAACTATGTGGCGCTTTGGCTCATCGTATGATGTATTCGCTTCCTTATCTTTTCTTTTTCTCGGTTTGGTAGACATGTCCTTCACATAGAAAACCTGCGCCACATCATTGGCTAGGACGAATGGTTCGTCTGTGTACCCAAGATTGTTCAGATCCACTGTTGTCATTCCGTACTGTGGGTCTTCCTGTACCCCGCCTCCTGACAGATTGACCCATTTGCACTGAAACAAAGGGACCTTGAAATCATGTCCATAGTCAAGTTCCCATATGTCCACTATGTAACCATAATATGTGTCCTTTCCCCTATTGGTTGCTGCATCAAAGCGGACACCGCTATTTTGGTTGGTGCTCTTTTGATCTTGGGCGATCGTGTAAAATGTATTCCCATTTATCTCGTACCCTTTGTAAGTCAATACAGTCTAAGATGGTCCCCTGGCCAACGAGTACAACTCATCAGCAACAGTGTTGTCACCCATGAGACGTGTTTGCAACCAACTGCCGAAAGTCCTGATGTGTTCATATGTAATCCACTCGTCACACTGCTCCGGGTGTTTGGAGCGCAGAATATTCTTGTGTTCATCGACATACGGGGTCACCAAGGTAGAATTCTGTAGAACTGTGTAGTGTGCTTGAGACCAAGAATGCCCGTCCCTACATATTATTGAGTCCGCTCCTAGCGTGCCTTTTCCAGTCAGTCTCCCCTCATACCGTGATTGAGGGAGACCAATCTTCTTAAGGTCAGGAATGAAGTCAACACAAAACCCAATGACATCCTCTGTTTGATGGCCCATGGAGATCCTTGCTTCTGGCCTAGCGCGGTTACGAACATATTTCTTTAAGACTCCCATGAACCTCTCAAAGGGGAACATATTGTGTAGAAATACAGGGCCCAGAACGACAATCTCGTCGACTAGATGAACTAGGACGTGCGTCATGATATTGAAGAAGGACGGTGGGAACACCAGCTAGAAACTAACAAGACATTGCACCAAATCACTCCTTAACCTTGGCAGGATTTCTGGATCGATCACCTTCTGAGAGATAGCATTGAGGAATGCACATAGCTGCACAATGGCTAATCGAACGTTTTCAGGTAGAAGCCCCCTCAATGCAACCGGAAGCAGTTGCGTCATAATCACGTGGCAGTCATGAGACTTTATGTTCTGGAACTTTTTATCTGCCATATTTATTATTCCCTTTATATTCGGCGAGAAGCCAGACGGGACCTTCATACTGAGCAGGCATTCAAAGAAGATTTCCTTCTCTTCTTTGGTAAGAGCGTAGCTGCTAGGACCTTCATACTGCTTTGGATGCATGCCGTCTTTTTCATGCACACGTTGCTGTTCCTCCCGTGCCTCCGGTGTATCTTTTGTCCTCCCATACACTCCCAAGAAGCCTAGCAGGTTCACGCAAAGATTCTTCATCACGTGCATCACGTCGATTGCAGAGTGGACCTCTAGGTCTTTCCAATAGGGTAGGTCCCAAAATATAGATTTCTTCTTCCACATGGGTGCGCGTCCCGCATCGTCAGTCGGAACAGATAGTCCGCCAGGACCCTTTCCAAATATTACTTGTAAATCATTGACCATATCAAGTATGTGATCACCAGTACGGAGGGTGGGCTTCTTCCGGTGATCTGCCTCACCTTTGAAATGCTTTCCTTTCTTTCGACATTGATGGTTGGTCGGAAGAAATCGACGATGCCCCAGGTACACATTCTTCCTGCATTTGTCCAAATATATATTGT
Source organism: Elymus sibiricus (assembly GCA_039707655.1). Taxonomy (NCBI): domain Eukaryota; kingdom Viridiplantae; phylum Streptophyta; class Magnoliopsida; order Poales; family Poaceae; genus Elymus; species Elymus sibiricus. The sequence continues at coordinate 486,955,641 of CM077671.1, forward strand.
CGGTGTCATCTAAACAGTGTGTGCATGCGTGGTATCCCTTGTTTGTCTGTCCTGAAAGGTTACTGAGAGCAGGCCAATCGTTGATGGTTACAAACAGCAACGCTCGTAGGTCAAATTCCTCTTGTGCATGCTCATCCCACACACGTACACCTCTTCCATTCCATAGCTGTAAAAGTTCATCAACTAATGGCCTTAGGTACACATCAATGTCATTGCCGGGTTGCTTAGGGCCTTGGATGAGCACTGGCATCATAATGAACTTATGCTTCATGCACAACCAAGGAGGAAGGTTATACATACATAGACTCATAGGCCATGTGCTATGCTTGCTGCTCTGCTCCCCAAAAGGATTAACGCCATCTGCACTTAAACCAAACCATACGTTCCTCGGGTCACCTGTAAAGTCGCTCCACTTTCTCTCGATCTTTCTCCACTGCGACCCGTCAGCGGGTGCTCTCAACTTCCCGTCTTTCTTATGGTCTTTTTTGTGCCATTGCATCAACTGGGCATGCTTTTTGTTTCTGAACAGACATTTCAACCGTGGTATTATAGGAGCATACCACATCACCTTGGCAGGAACCCTCTTCCCGGTGCGCTGGCCCTCAACATCACCAGGGTCATCTCTTCTGATCTTATACCGCAAGGCACCGCATACCGAGCATGCGTTCAAATCCTCGTACGCACCGCGGTAGAGGATGCAGTCATTAGGGCATGCATGTATCTTCTACACCTCCAATCCTAGAGGGCATAGAACCTTCTTTGCTTCGTACGTACTGCCGGGCAATTCGTTATCCTTTGGAATCTTCTTCTTCATTATTTTCAGAAGCGAACTAAATCCCTTGTCAGATACACCATTGCCTGCCTTCCATTGCAGCAATTCCAGTGTGGTACCGAGCTTTCTGTTGTCATCTTCGCAATTTGGGTACAACCCTTTTTTGTGATCCTCTAACATGCGATCGAACTTCAACTTCTCCCTTTCACTTTCGCATTCTCTCTATGCATCAACAATGACCCGGCGAAGATCATCATCGGGCACATCGTCTGGTTCCTCTTGATCTTCAGCTTCCCCCATTGCAGCATCACCGTATTCAGGGGGCGGGTAGTTGTCGTCATCCTCTTCTTCTTCGTTGTCTTCCATCATAACCCCTCTTTCTCCGTGCTTGGTCCAAACATTATAGTGTGGCATAAAACCCTTCTGAAGCAGGTGGAAGTGAAGGGTTTTATAGTTGGAGAAAGCCTTCGTATTCTCATAGACAGTACATGGACAATGCATAAAACCATTCTGCTTGTTTGCCTCAGCCGCTTCGAGAAAATTATGCAGGCCCTCAATATACTCGGAGGTGCGTCGGTCACCGTACATCCATTGCCGGTTCATCTGCGTGCATATCATGAATAGAGAAGTGACCAAATTAATAGAAATTCATCATCACATTAAAGCCAAATTACAGTAGTGTCCAAAATAAATACATAACGTTCATACATAGTTCTCATTATTGAACAACATATAGCTCTGTAGAGCATCTAATTAAAACATACATTGAAACTATAAAATTTAAATGCAACAACAAATGCGATCATAACCGCAACTAAGGTACCAATTGATCCAACGGCATAATGATACCAAGCCTCAGTATGAATGGCATATTTTCTAATCTTTCTAATCTTCAAGCGCATTGCATCCATCTTGATCTTGTGATCGTCGACGCCATCGGCAACATGCAACCCCAACTTCATCTTCTCCTCTTCAACTCTTTGTAATTTTTCTTGCAAGTAATTGTTTTCTTTTTCAACCAAATTTAACTTCTTGACAAGAATTTCTATGTCGGTTGGAATTTCCGGTTCACATACCTCCTAGATTAAAAAATCTATGTCACGTTGGTCGGCATAATTGTCATAAACACTAAATAAAACAAAAAGTTATAAAAGATAATATATACCACATCCGAATCATAGACCGGACGAGGGCCGACGTATGTGGATACCATGACCATGGCACTATATAATAACAAACAATAATAAAAGTAAGAAAATTACACAAGTATCTATCTAAATGATACAAGTAAGAACTTTTTTCTTTTAGAAAGAAGATAAGAAGAAGAGGCTAACCACGGTGGTGTCGGCGCCGAGATGGACGCGGGCGATCGACGGCGGTGAGGACGGGGACGGGACAGGATGGACCGCCAAACCTAAACAAATCTTGAGAAAAATGGAGCTTGGACAAGGAGCTTCGAGAGGAGAAAGCTTAACTGTGGCTCGGGCATTTCATCGAACACCTCATGTGCATAGGAGGTGAGCTAGAGCACCACAAAGCTCTCCCCTCGCCGGCCAGAAAAATAGAGCAGTGTGGAGTGCTCTGCTCGCTGGCGGGGGGGTATATATAGGCATCTCATTGGTCCCGGTTCGTGGATGGAACCGGGACTAAAGGACCCCCTTTGGTCCCGGTTCCAGCCATGAACCGGGACCAATGGTTGTGGGCCAGGAGCGAGGCACACTGGTCCCGGTTCGTGTATGGAACCGGGACCAAAGGGTCCAGACGAACCGGGACCAATGCCCCACGAGGCCCGGCCGGCCCCCTGGCCTCACGAACCGGGACTGTTGCCCCCATTGGTCCCGGTTCGTGACTGAACTGGGACTAATGGGCTGGCCCGGCCTGGACCAATGCCCTGTTATGTACTAGTGATAACTTCAAAATTTTGAACACATAGAGAGGAAACTTGATATTATTGCAATTCCTACAAGCATATGTTCCTCCCTCATAATAATTTTCAGTAGCATCATGAAGGAATTTCACAATATAACTATCACCTAAAGCATTCTTTTCATGATGCACAAGCATAGAGTTTTCATTACTCTCCACATAAGCAAATTCCTTCTCATTCATAATAGTGGGAGCATCAAATGAAACTCGAATAATATAAATTGTTTCCACATTAAAAGAGTAATGGTCAGTAAAAGGATATTCAAAATTATGACAATAATCATCACTACTTTTTATAACATAAGTGTCATCACAATAATCATCATAAGTAGCAACTTTGTTCTCAACATAGTCAAGTGAAACCTCTTCCGAAATAGTGGAATCATTACTAAATAAAGTAATAACCTCTCCAAATCCACTTTTATCATTATAAGAAAATTCAACACCCTCCAAGATAGTGGAATAATAATTATCTAAAGTTGACACTCTTCCAAACCCGCTTTCATAAATATCACAATCATCATAAATAGGAGGCATGCAATCATCATAACAAGTTTGATCATTCAAAGTAGGGGAACTAAAAATATCATCTTCATTAATCATAACATCCCCAAG